>OW026361.1:39773915-41056115 GCA_932273835.1 Sarcophaga variegata | reverse complement strand
AATATAGGCCGCCACCTCATTTACCCTCAATAGCTCATTGTTAAGTTGATGTTCCCTTTTGAAATGGGCTAGGTATTATTCATTTCATATCATATTATTTTCAATTAAAGCATAATGACTTTTCACCAATTATTTGCATTCCATTTTGTTGTTGTTATTCGTTTTGTTACGAAATGTACCTATATAAAATGACACGACAAAACTTCCGAAATTTAGGTTCGAAACGCCGTTGCCATTTGCCAAGTTTTCCCTTTTTTCCAAGTTTTTTGAGATAAAAAGCTTTCATTAAATTTGTTTTCTAACAAAACGAGTTTATTCAATAATTTTTTTTCAATATTTTCGATAAATTCAATAATAATAACCTGATACTCCCTGGTTCTTAAAAAACACCAACAGGGGAGTAATAGTGGCACCGAACACCGGTATTTTCCTTTAAGATTGTGGTACTTTCGTAGAAATCATTGTTTTTTTTAAAATAAAAAGTTAAAAAAAAATTAAGCCGCTAAGGGATCGGATTAGCACACAAAACATGGCTGTTTTTTTTTGAAATCAGGTTATAATTTATTTACGCACGGATGTATAAATATTTTTGAAGTGGTTTGACAAAAAGTACAAGTCACTTCTGCTTAAGGAGCGGTCTGTGGTTTCTTACCCTGCCATACGCGTTCCTTTATAAAGATTGTAATATTTGTGCAACACTAGTACCAGATACATTTTTTGGCAATAGAAATTTCAATGAGACCATATCTAGAATTGGCTTCAGCTGCTTTTAAAATTTTTACCCAAAAAATCAATAAAAGTATAGTTTAAATTTTAAATACAATTAGGGCCATTATTACAACTTGCCGAAAATTAAAGGCATGATTTTAACGGGCAGATAAATTGTTTTTCATTATTATAAGTACCTAATAATATAGAAGTGAGCTTTAAGGTAAAGGGAGGATCATCCTACAGGTAACTTTTAAAGTTAAATTTATGTTTGAACTTGCCATATTATATATTATTTTCAATATGGCAACTTCAAATAGAGTAAATACAACAAAAACAGGCAGTGCCATATTTTTGAAAAAGTTAACTTTATTTTATCTGTAGGTTGTAATAATGAAAAGAAGTTAAATGTGTCTTTAAAGTTCACTTTAGCTAAAGTTACCTTTAACTAAACCTAACTTTAACGGCAAGTTGTAATAATGGCCCTTAATGTATGTCTGTATGCTTGAGTATTTTTTTTTTAAATCCAATCAAATACTACAAATTTTAAAAACAATTAATAACATTAGCACTTTTATGTACATATATTTGTTTCTTCACAATTATCCCCTGTTTCGCAGTTACTACCTTTACGCTGTATGTAAACCACGTGTGTAGAACTAAAGTCAAATCGATTATTCCTACATCGATTACATATTAATAAAATAAATACATAGGCATACATATGTAAATAATGTTATTAACCACTCAATAATTATAGCAACAAACAAAATTGTCTCCATTGTTTATGAGTGAGTTAATGAGTGTGAGCTTACTTTGTACCTTTTCTTCTTCGTCTACCGTACATACATTATTACAAACATACCATATATATGGATATGCATAATGAACGGTTATAAGTTATAGGGTTTCCTAAGTTAATGCTGACCCATTAAAGAAAGTGTAGATTTTGCAATTCACACATGTTTCATTTGAGTTTACTAACCAGTAATCATTTGGGTGTGACAAACAAGAAGAAATAATTTTTTATTAAATTTTTTTTCTTTGCAGTCATAGAGCGTCACTAAGAAATGGCACAAAGTGCGGACACAACGTTTTTACCAGATCTTCCCAAGGGCCCTCTGTGCACGTATCGCAAACGAGTAAATTTTGACTGGAAACGTCTAAGACTCATATTCGAAAAAGAAGAGGCTCTGCGTATAAAAGTAAGTTTACTTAGCGACATTTTTAAGTGCATTTAAACAAATAAAAACAATTTTTTATTCGTTTGCAGTATAAGGTTTGGAAAATTTTAGAAAACGATCCCCTTTTCTCTCAACCCATTGCTTTACTACCCACCGATGAGCAGAAAAGAATATGTGCCATGCAAATGAATCGTATGGCTCACTTGGATTTAGTTCCTAAGGAAATCGAACAACGTTCGTTCAGTGAAAAAACCAAATATTTGATGAGCATTAATGAGGCTTTACACACCTACTGTCCTAGTTTATCGGTAAAGATTGCATTGGGCGTCGGCCTGTTTAACAATGCCATACGGGCCATGGGCACAGATCGGCATAAGAAATATTATGAGGCTGCTTGGAATCGTGAAGTGGTTACATGTCTGGCCATCACAGAGGTTTCACACGGCAGTAATACGAAAAGTATTCGCACCACTGCCATTTATGATCCTAAAACTGAAGAGTTTGTCATAAATACACCAGATTTTGAGGCTGCCAAATGTTGGGTCGGTAATTTGGGTAAAACTGCCACAGTTGCAATGACATTTGCAAACCTTTATACGCCGGATGGTGTTAATCAAGGTCTACACGGTTTCCTCATACCCATTAGAGACCCAAAAACTCTTCAGCCTTATCCTGGTGTTTTGGTGGGCGATATTGGCGAAAAGATTGGCTTGAATGGCATTGACAATGGTTTCGTTATATTCACCAATTATCGCATACCACGTGAAAATCTACTTAATCGCACAGGTGATGTTACATCCGAAGGTATCTATGAAAGCGTTTTTACAGAACCGGGCAAGGTATTGGGTGCTGCCTTAGAATCCTTTTCAGCGGGCCGTATTGGTATTATGCAGGAATCGGTAAATACCTTGTCAAACGCTGCTGTTATAGCGGTGCGTTATGCTGCCTTAAGAAAACAATTTGGCCCGGAGAAGACTGGTCCAGAAATGCCTATAATCGAGTATCAACTGCATGTAACTATAAAATTCTATTTAAAACATTCACATATTAACGTTTCTTTTTATTCATTTCATAGCAATGGAGAATATTCCCATATTTGGCCGCAGCGTGTGTTTTAAAAATTGCTGTTGTTGAGCTGACAGATGAATATTTAAGAATTATTGAAAAATCTCAGGCTGACTCTAATGGTTTCGAATTATTGGTAAGAATATGTTACTTTTAGTTTTGATGATATTATTTGTCTTCTTATTCGATTGAGAAGAAATCGAAATACTTATTGGTTTAGT
Organism: Sarcophaga variegata; assembly: GCA_932273835.1. NCBI lineage: Eukaryota > Metazoa > Arthropoda > Insecta > Diptera > Sarcophagidae > Sarcophaga > Sarcophaga variegata. The sequence continues at coordinate 41,052,937 of OW026361.1, read as the reverse complement.
ACCACATACAAAAGATGCACCTGATATCACTCATATGAGAAGATTATAATATTTTAGTAGGTTATTTTGTACATACCGATATTCGATTATTGAAACATAGGTTTGCAGATAAAAAATGGTTTAATTCTTCAACGAAGTCTCTTTTGGGCTCTACATGTTGTGACGTAACGTTTCTCGAATTTTTGTATCTTCTCCAAGAATTAAGACTTGTCCACGACTGCAAAATGTGTAGGCATTATTTTGTGGGAAAATTTCATCGATGAGGTCCAATGTCTTTTGGTCGAGTAATTTTTTCAGGGTGACCATGAGAGGAATTTCGAAATATTCTTCCACAAATTCAGTGTTCCCAACTCCAAGGTTTTATTATCTCGAACCAATAAGTTCGCATAAATTTTTTTTATTATTTTGAATAAATTTTGTTTCTTACTGCCTGTAACCTCAAATCTGATAGTGTAGCCTATGTAGTCCCTGAGAAAGCTAACCAATGCATTGGACAATGTTCTACACCAAAGTTCGAAAAAAAATTGCCGGTTTTTGGTTTTGAATATTCCTTCCATTTCTAAACGTTTTTATCTGCAATTGATTTTGTGACATATCAAGAGCAAAGGTTGTTTTTAGCCTTAAATTTGATGCGCAGGTTTTGCCACAGAATAGAAATATATGTATACAAGTGTAGTTGAAACGATTAACATTCATTTATATGCTGGTAGAGATTAAAACACAATTAAATCGAAACGATTTATTTAATTTGTGATTAGCGGTTAATACCATCTAGGTGGGTAAGTAAGTAGAAGTAGCTGTCCACACAAGGGGTATTAGCGGACATACTTAGGTCACACACAGGACCCATTGGAATTCCACAGTTTCCCATGTTTCTCCTAGTCCAGGAACCACTCGGAGCTCCCGATGAAACGACTCAGAGGTAGTAGGCACCCAGGTGCCTCTTTCTCCTCCGTCAAAGTGCCGGACATGTAGTATCGTCTTCACGGTAGCTGAAGAATAGTCTTATCCTCCTCCTCATCTCTACAGCTCTGGAGTTTAAGCAAATTGCCAAATAAGCTTGCAAACGCATTTAACTCGAATTTTTCGTTCTAATAAATTAAATAAAAATAAAATGAGAGAGCGCTCATTTAAAACGAAAAATTATGGTTCGTAATAAAAAATTATCTTAAGCGACGAAGCTTACTTATGGCTCAATGGCCACAAATGCATGTAAATTAGATTTAAATTCTAAACTTAATTTTATAAATTTAATTTTGTTGTATAAAAAAGACTTACAAACAAATTTTGTATGCTACTTTCAAGGGAAAGACGATTATGATTCTTCGAGGAGTACTAAGTTCGCTTAATTTCTTCTTTTAAAAGTGTTCTCTAACGTGCTGTGAAGTGAAAAAGCGTCATAATTAACTTGAAATTAAAAAAAAAATTAGATACGACTTACTTATTTAAACGGAGTAAATGCGTACTAGTGTATCGTGTGTTTACTTTTAATTTAACTTTTAATTTTGAAATAACATTTCGCAGAGACTTATTCTAGTTTTCTCCACAGCCGTTGGTTTTTTTTTGTCTTTTTGAAACAAAATCATGCACACTTGAGGATCTCGCTCATTCTATAGCATGTTTTCCGTGAACTTCATTCTATCAAAATACAAACGTTAAATACTGCGTTATTGCCCATTACGAAGATTCAGAGAGGATTACGACTTGACACTTTTCACAACACTCATGTTGTATTTGTCCTACTGTTCCGTAAGCTAGACCAATAGTTTACTGCCGAACCCAAATGACAGGTTTGCAAAACTTTTTCATAACAATTAGTTTATTCTCAGAACTTTTGATAAAAGACTGCTGAGAGTAGATCGCCGAAAGAATTTGTTTTTGTATATTTCTTTGATGATTTCAGATTGAACTCAAGCGCTCTTGTCTAGTAAGGTTACTCACTAGACGACGGTGCTCTTCGTAATTGTGTGAGTACGTAAATAGTCATTACAGGATCAGGATTATAACCATGCTTCTCACACCACCCATGCTGTATGTGTTTATATCCATGAGTGGTAGGACCTGCTGTTTAATGTCGAAATTTTATATACTCTCAGAGTTTTTGCCAGAAGACTGCTAAGAGGAAGTCGCCGAAAGAATATTTTTTTTATACTTCGTTTTATTCGAGTTGTGGGGGTCAAGGGTTGCACACATAACATGGTTTCGAACACCAGATTTCATATAAAAACTCTGAGAGTAAATAAATTTGCCATGAAAAGTTACTTAAAAAAAATCTGTCGTTCGAAATCGACTTTAAACTGTAGCACCCACCATTCATGTATAAAATTGACACACACAACATAAGTGGTGTGAGAAGCTAGGTCGTAATCCTGTCTGAAGGGTTGTAATGACCAATTATGTATGTATCTATGTGTTGAGTTCAAGAAAAGTGGGACGTGTAGAAATTTGGTTTTTTAGTTAAGAAATGAATTAAAATCTTACAACCAAATAGCAAAAATGCGAAATTTAAAACAGTTAACTGGGTAAACTAATATAACAAATTGAAGTAACAATGATGAAGTCAAAAGGAAAGCTCGTAGAGAAAGTCAAAGGAAGTTTGTTAGTAGAAATGACAGATTTATTATTTAGAAAGTGCGGGAAACCAAGAAAAAATACCTCAAAGATAGCTGAAGAATTGACGAGAGATTAGGAATGTCTGACATCCGCGCATAGTATGGTAAATGAAAAGGGTTTCCGCAGCAGAAGACCAAGCAAAAAACCGCTTGTTGGTTTCTTAACCTGTGTGTAAACCTTTATCAATGGATTATTTTGGTTTTTTTTATAACATTTCTCACTTTTCTGTCTGGCGATTTTTTTTGAATTTTTGTTTGTTAATAAAAATGAATTTGAAGAAAATCTGCATTAGTTTTTAAAAAGTAATTGGATTTCGAAACTTAAAGAGTTTTGTCCGTGAGTGAATGTACCTATAGATGAGAAATCTGTTAGGAAGGAAGTTGAATCGTTTGTTGATTAAACGGATAGAAAATGTTTCTTAAACAATTACTTGAACTAATAGTTTTTGACTTCAATGAAAGGAGATTCGATTTCAAGTGACTAATTATTTCGAATAGTTTTGTTAGAAGTAATCTAAGATTTAAAATTACTAAAATTCTGAAAAACATAGTTTGAAAAATGTATACATTGTATACAAATGTATATATATACATAAGCAAGAAGTCGCAGTAGTCTAGTAGGGAGTGTGTTGGCTTATTAGACTAAGGCCACGGTTCAAGCGAAACAAAATATGAAAGAATATCTCTTCGGCGACTTTCTCTCAGCAGATTTCTGGAGAAATATCTGAAGTAAATAAAATTGCCATGAAAAGTTTCTCAAAAATCTGTCATTCGTAGTCGACTTTAAACTGTAGCACCCACCATTCATGCATAAAATTAACACACACAGCATAAATCTTGTGAGAAGCTGGTTAACCAATTATGTATATATGTATGTATGTAAGCAAGAATAAAGAAATTTATTTTACTTGTACAATATAATTCTATCAATATTTTAGATTGATAAACAATTTGATTGTTTCTTATTGAAATTAGCGGTTTAAATTAAAACATCTTATTTTACTATTCCAGACACAAATCGTATCCGAAATTCATGCAATAATTTCATCATCAAAACCCATGATTACTTGGACGGCACGCGATGCTATACAAGAAGCTCGTGAAGCATGCGGTGGTCACGGTTACCTGAAAGCATCAAAACTGGGGGATCTACGTAATGATCACGATCCCAGTTGTACATACGAAGGTGACAACAATGTTTTGGGTCAACAGGCTTCTAACTGGTTACTAAGACAATGGAGTGGTAATATCGAAAGTCCGGCAGGTACTGCCAACTTTTTAAATAAACGAGAATCAATTTTAAAGCAGAATTATGAAGATGTGTTAAAGCAATACCCCATCGAATCCATGGAATGTAAGTTTCTTTAAATAAGTTACGAAAATATGCGTCTTATTTTCACATGTATTTTGTTTTTCAGTTATTTTAAGCTGTTATGAATGGATGTTGAGCCATTTATTACAAACAACCTCCACACGAATCTCTACTGATATTGACAATGGCCTTCATCGCTTCGAGGCACGCAACAATTCGCAGGTGTATGGAGCTCGTGAAATGTCATTTGCCTATGCCGAGTATTATTGTATAAGTCGTTTCATTGAACGATACCAGCGTCCTGATGTGTCTGGCGAATATGCCAAAATTCTCAAATTAGTGTTCGATGTCTATACCATGTGGTGTTTAGATCGACATATGACCACTTTCTACGTTGGGGGCTTTGCACATGGAACGAAATTTGCGGATTTAATTAGAAGTCGTCTGTTACAGAAATGTGGTGAATTAAAGGATTCGGCTGTTTCGGTGGCAGATGCTTTAGCGCCACCTGATTTTGCCTTGAATTCGGTAATAGCCAAGTCCGATGGACTGCTGTACGAGAATTTGCAAAGTGAATTTATGACCAATACTGGAGCCTTTGAAAGACCTCCTTGGTGGCGTGATATAATCATACCTCAAGTGAAATCGAAACTATAAAGATACTTTAAGGAATTTATCATTTCGTTTCATTTAATATTTTCAATATTTTTTATAACAATTTCCTTTACCATCATTATCATTTGATTTTGTAAATTTCACTCTAAAAGAGTGAAAAATATCAAACATTTACAAAAGTATACAACAAAAATAATCTCTTTTTAAATTTAAATGAAACTTTCTTTAGCTAAAATTCTTGCATTACATTTACCCCAGTTCAGATCTGATTAGCAGGGAATTTTCTTTTTTTTTCGGTGTGCATTATTGTATTCATTTTCTTATATTTATTTGGTATGATTTGGAACATATTTTCATTTGCATTTTGTATTGTTCGATTGTATAATTAATAATGTAATCCCAAAAAGTTAAAAAATGTAACCAATTTATGTATTTAACATGTATCGTGTTTGTGTATGTCTTGTGAGTTAATTTACATTCAAATCAGAAATGATTATAAAGATTTATTAAAAAAGAATTTGTTACTACGTATTGCAGTTTTCGTGCATTGAAAAAATATTAAGAATAAACGTGTATTTTTTTTATTCCAACTTTTTTTTTCATTCTGTTAAAACCAAGTTTCATTTGTACTATTAATTATGAAAACGTTTGTAAATAATAAACACACTTTTTATGGATAATTCTGTAATTTATTAATCTCCAAACAGCAAAATTGTTTAAAATTACACAAATTTTTTAAATATGTCAACTCGTCTTCTATCATAAAGACCAATCAGTACGTTAAGGTTTATTGAAATAGTTCACCAGTACCATGAGTATTTTTTCTTAGAATATTCGCCCTTTCGGTCAACAGTAAAACGATAACAGTACATATAGTATAACAGTAATAGCTTACAGCTATTACACAGCATCTGTATGTGTATACGCGAGTTTATAAAATATATTTTAAGAAGAATATTCGTTAAAAAACTGATATACCGCCCAACTGAGTAATCAACAAAAGGTCGAAAACCTACAGATTTGTAAAGATCTCAAAATACGTGTAAGCAAAATTGTCTTACCAGGTGTACCGGTTGGAAGTGAGCGTCAAGATACAAATGTTTACATAGGGAAGTAGCCTTCATTTTTTTGTGCTGTCGATGACATTTGTCAAACGTATTCAGTACATATCAAATTAAATTAAAGACGGCGAATTTTGTACCACAAAATGAAGAATTGCGGAAGGCATTAATTCTTTGCTTTCATCCGAAGAAAATCGCTGGAGAGTCGCATGAAATGCTTGTCGAGACTAGTTAGAATTAAAGTCGCCTTGTGCTCCTCATTTCTTTAAGTTATACTATTTCTGAGGCATCTTCCTTTTGTATGCGGTTGCGCGAATTGTGAATTATGAACGAATTTCTAAGCCCCGTCAGTCTTGTGATCCGTTAGGGATTCCTCGCCTCATATCATTCCGCCTTTACAATGATATGAATGTTCGGACTGGCCACTGTGATAATCGGAACTTCATTCCTAATGCTATTAACAAAAGTAGGCCAGTTCCCTATATTTAATATTTCTCGGATGGAAGCTATAAAATATTGTAATATATACTTACCATTTCTATTGTCTTCCGTGTTGTCTCGCTTGGTGATGTGTTCATCTTAGTAGCAATGGCGGTATTTGAACGTCGTTCGTAATTTTCTCATAACACACATATGTCGATGGTAGTGCTATAATTTGCCTAATATCTTGACTTACAGCCTTTGCCTGCTATCCTATTTAATCTTCTCACTGTTACACGCAAAGGACCAGCCTGCAGCTTGATAGTTCTTGGATCAATATAATAATCAGTTTAAACATTTGTTAAGAGCCTGACTGACAAATGTACGAATGTGGAGTCTCTATTTAAAAAATAAACTCGAACTTACGAAATGCATAATTAAGCTTGAGGTAGTCTTGCATGAAATGTGATGGCGAATTTTGATTTGCGAAAAGCATTAATTTTTTGTTTTCATTGTCGAGGCATATGGTGTTCAAGCTCTATCTGAAGCAAAGCCTTCGACGGTTTAGAGATAATGATTTTTATGTGGGAAAGGAAGAACGTGGAAGATTACCACAAAGTTTGAAGTCATCGAATTGCAAACAATTTTGGATGAGTCAGAAACAAACGGCAAAAATGTTAAATTATTCACAAGAAACAATCTTCAAAATTCTGGAAAACGGATGACAATAGATGGGTATTGAATGATATCTACTCGTGAAATGTTGCTTCAAAAATACACTAAAAAATCAGTGTTTCATCGAAACTGACTAGAGTGTGCCTAAGGCACAGCAAGGCTTGTTTAGAAAGTTTTGATAGTATGAAATTCACAAATTGTCTGAAAGATGGGAAAAAATGTGTAGCCAGCAATGGTTAATACTTAGAAGAAAATGTTTCTCCTTTCCCATTAAAAATGAGTGTTTTATTTACCAATAAATCGGGTACGGAAGCCTTAAATGCCATAACAAACAAAAATACCTTCTACCTTCTACGGATAAGTTTTTTCAAAATTAATTTTTCAAAACAGGGGGTTTTTATAAGTGCTGTCTCATTTCACCATATGATAGGTTTACATAGCGAGCATACGTAATTATAATTTTTTTTCCAGTTTGAATAATTATGATTTGATTTCTACAATAACAAAAAATACCAAATACTGCATATGCATTAAGCTGCATATAATAAAAATAAAATGAATTGGAGTCGCCGTAGTCTAGTAGGTAGGTAGTGTGTTGACTTATTAGACGTTAGACCACGGTTCAAACAACTCGAACAAAACGAAATGTAAAAAACATTACTTCGGCTACGGCCTCTTAGAAGAGTTCTGGCAAAAACAATGAGAGTATTTAAAATTGCAACGATAAGTTTCTCAAAAATCTGTCGTTCGGAGTTAAATTTAAACCGTACGACCCGCTACTTATGGATGTAAATTAACACACAGAACATTAGTGATGTAAGAAGCTAGGTCGTAAACCGGACTAAAGGGTTGTAATGACCAATTATGTATATTGTGTATGTACAGTGAGCGTCAAAAGTGAGTAAACACCACTGAAATAATTCATTTTCTTAGGATAGCGAGGAAAGTAAATAAGAATAGTCGAAGAAACTTCCAATAATAAAAACGTTATCTATTACTTATAAAATGTTAAAACAACTTAAGAACGTAATAGAAAATTTAAAAGTATAGTGGGTGTTGACTCACTTATGGCGCTCACTGTATGTATATAATTCATTCAAATCAATGTGTAAATATCTATTTTTTCCACTGCAGTGAAAGTACTTAGTTTTGATAAAAATATTTTCTGCTGTTATTCGAATTCATATTTCAATCACACTTAGGTAAACTTTTTTATAAAGGATATAATTATCAGCAAAGAAAATAAAGTATAAAGAATGTGCATTTTAACATATTTTCTTTTTTCTTTGTTTGTGTTTATTTTCCTTCTGTCTTCCTCCCTCTCATCAAGAAATGATTTTTAAAAATGATTTTGGTGAGAGCGGGTCGTAATGTTACGACCCGCCATAAGAAATTTTACTTCTACATGATGCGTATTCTTTATATCCATATTCTTTGTTATCAGTTAAATTTTGTTATCAGAAGGTATACTTATGTATGTATATTGAATCCTACACCGAATTTCGACGTTTTTGGAATTTTTGACAACTACAAGAACATTTTTTTGTTTAAACTCCGTACTTTCATTTTACTGGAAATAAAATCCTAAGTGGAATATCTATAAAAATATTTTTGTTTAGCAAATGTTGATATAATTAAAAATATATAAGAATATTTCAAATGATAGAACCGTAATAAATTTTTAGATATTTAATAGAGGCTATCCAAGCCATAAATTTACTTCTTTGAACTGCGATATATTGGCAATACCATATATTATTGAATACAACAAATTCATACTCATCATAATTGATTTTCATATCAATCAATAAGAAGCAATTAATTTATTGTTGTAATCTAAACAAAACAATCTCGCTGCAGAAGTTCCTGCCCTGAATTCTGGTAATAGGAGTCAACCTTGGATAGTTGATTTATACAGAACGGTTGTAAAAGCGTTTTTAGAATCTAAATCGCGCCTTTGCCAAATGTCGTTAACAGTAAATCTATTTCTTCAATAACATTTCGTGTGGTTTCATTATTTAAATTGTACAAGAGGAGCAAGTATATTGCATACCAGCTCGAGAATGGGGTTGCCATCAAAGCAATTGTTACGTTTTTGCCTTTTAAAAACGTTTGAAATATGAGCTCGTAGATTGCAAATAAAAATAAATTTATGTTCAGTTTTATTAATTTCTTTATTGTTCGCACAATTCTGTGTGCCACTGTTCATAACTTCATGTAAACAACAACAATTGCTTTGTTTATTATTCCTCTGCACTTTTTTGCGAAAAAAATATTAACTACTGGTCAATTCGTTCGATAGATCTTTATAACGGAGATCTTCAAACCACGTATACTTTCTTCAAACATCGCGTCTTCCCACAAGACTGCCTTTTGTATCGCAGGATAAATAGTCTGATGAATGCTCTTCAAGGAGAATGATTTCGCCTTCGCGAGATCTCTATAAATGTAATCATGTTGTTTACGTTATTGTTGTTTGTGTATTTTGTTTACGTTTGTCCTTGCAGTGTTGGTGTTGCCTTTTTGTTTACTTGTTTATCCCTTTTTTATACTGTTTTCTTGTTGGTATATTTTTGTTTACTTGTTTATCATGTAAACATGTTCATTGTTTTTATAGCTTTTGCTTACAATTTAAACGATGCGAAAAGCAAACACAATCAATCTGATTGGTAAATTCATTACCAAGTTAATAATAATAACGTAATACCATACGTTCAAGTTAATCTAAGTATAAATTAAACCGATTGGGAAAATAAATGCTGACGTCACCATTCACAAATCGTTGAAACTTGAAGGGTTAAATGTATCTCAAAAGCCTTATTAAATAATTTCATTCACTTTCAATCATTTGCTTCTTAAATTCTAAACAGTTTGCAAACTTACACCCCAAAATTGAAAATAATTATTTTTAATTTGCAATCAAAGTGCATTGATAGCATAACTGAAGGGACATTTATTATTCACGATATCGGTTATTGCGTAATGGGATAATACAGTATTATCTATGCAATAATTTGGGTGTAGAAATGATCCGAAATACATTGTGTATCATAACTTTGATATTGATGCATAGATTGGCTTGGCACTGTTATGCTTCTGACTCTATATGGATTGAATAAAGTATTCCACTCCAAATTATAAAAATAATTTAATGCTTTAATGAGCAGATCATTCGTTATGCATCTACGATATTATACAATATAATATGTGTAACATTCAATATAACAGAATAATAATTTTCACATTAAAAGAAAACCTAATTATACCACAAACAAAAAGTCCTTGAATATCAGAGCAATTCCGAAGAGTCCCAAAAAATATTTGCTATTATATTCGTATTTTAAAATTAAGAGGCTTCAAATCCTCTCTAAACAAACTTTAAGCGCAGTAATGTATACATCCACTGTAACGATAACCAAAATTAATTAATTTAATTTTGAATTGTTACATCACATCCCCATTCGCCTGATGTAGCTTCTTCGGAAGAATTTTAAGCTTGAAAAATTCATTCAATGAATAAAGATTTAAAAGCAATGACAATATAGAGTAATGATTAGTAATTTGATTACTTTTTTTGAATGGTGAAATAATGATTACAATTACGATTATTTTTGGTTAAAATAGTTAATAATTGATTACGATTACAAAATAATCAAAAAATAATCAGGATTACTGGCGATTAGTCTAATAATCAAAGGGAATCAAAAGTAATCCAAAAGTAATCAATTTATTTTCAATAATTACTTTGAATTCTTTTTGAATATTTGAAAATAATCAAAAAGAATAATTGAAAAAAATTTGATTACTTTTGGATTAATTTTGTATATTTGAAAATAATCAAAATGAATTATTTAAAACAATTTGATTCTTTTTTAAACTTCTTTTGATTCTTTTTGATTATTAGACTAATCGTCAGTAATCCTGATTATTTTTTGATACTTTGGTAATCGTAATCAATTAGTAATTGGAAAAAATTGTTCATAGAATTATATAATCATTACGATTCTTTTTAAAAAGTAATGTAATTGATTACTAATCGTAATCGAAATTTAACAGGTATGCTGTATTAGATTATATTTTCTATTTGATTATAACATTGAATATATTTTCGGTTTTAATTAAATTTACCTAGTTTTTCATTTACGTTAACGAAATTTCAACTTTCGCAAAACTTACACTGTACGAAATGGTTTCAATATTGCACAAGTAAGGTTTCGATATAACACGGTACACATTGCATTGATTTACATTACTTCATACAACGGTATATGCAGACAACGGTGAATGTAGACAACGGTGTATGTAGACAAAAGTGTGTGTAGACAACGGTGTGTGTAGACAACGGTGTATGTAGACAACGGTGTATGTAGACATTTTTCTGTAACTATATGTACATATATAATTTCGCATAACTCGGTTTTAATATAACAAGGTACCTCTTAACCGTGTTATACGAGGGATATCTGTATATATTATGTAGATTTAAAACTCTGGAAATTGTTAAACACAAACCTATTAAATATAGGCAGTCAGACAGCGCTCTTAGCGACAAACAATACGGTTTCTTCAGTTCTTCCAGTAGAGTTTTTTAAGATACTCGTTATACGGAATGTTGTATTATGGATGACATCTCCTCAGACGATTTCAGTTTAAATTGCCGGTACCGTACGGCTTAGATCTTTCTCTAACTTTTACTTTTTCAAGTTGCTTGGCTTTTTATAGGTAGGCTTAAATTATTTCAAATCGGCTAGACATGTTTTGTCACTAAATTCTAAGTGGGTTCTTAGATTTACAAGCATCAGGCGATGACAGAGAATATGTTCTGTGGTGTCCATTTCTTTCTCGTCGTTGCAGTTTCTGCAGAAGTTGTTATGAGGTATTCCCAATCTCCTCGCGCAAACATTCAGAGACCTGTGTCGCATTATAAATACTATGAGGTTCTTTTGATGGAATCTTGATAGGATTAAGGCAAATTCTGTTCTGCATATATCCATGCCGGTCCAGGTCTGTCTGGTGTATCTAGAAGTGGGTTCATTGTGCTATCTTACCTTTGCCAATGAATTGAATGCTTATGAGAGCATTTGTTTGCCTCTCTGTAAAGTAGCACCTCTACCATGTTGTAATTCATAAGAATATTCCGCGGTACTAGCTTTGGCAACTGTGTCATCTCTGTTGTTCCGTGTCCAGGAATTTAAATGGGGGCAAACGTCGAATGCCCCACTATCTTCTGAAGAAAACTTTTTCAGTTGATTCGCATTGAGTACAACGTCGTGTTTTTCTTATACGAATAGCAACCTTTTTGTTGATGTTTTAAGTTTAAATACGTTAAAAACGAAATTTTACAGGGGAAGGTTTTTATTATTTATTTCTTGTTCAAATCAAGTTAGAGCAACAAAATTTTGTATGAAGACACATTTTGTTCCAATGCATGAAATGAATGCAATTGCTTTCTCATATAAGCATAATAACGGCAATTTTTGGCGCTTAAGCTTTTTTTGCTGTCATTCTGATTAACTACTGGGAAAAAATTTTGCCGGTTAAGATAAAATATTCTTATGACGGAGGATTTTTTTTCATTTACTAAACTATATTATTTAATATAATTCTTTTTAGGTCATTATTATAACATTTTATACATAAATCTATATAAATATATATAAAAGGCTTTTTATTTGTATTAGAAATTAAATATTTTTGTAATTAATACAGTGAATGTCTAACCGTAAGAATTATTATCGTAATATGGAAAATAGGTGTTAAAGAACTCGAATTTTTTCTTTGTTTCGTATACATACATACATGTCGTTGCCTCAATATAGAAAGGCCCTAACTCGTGTTTTTAAGTAGAGATTTTTTGGGGCTTACAAAAAAAAGAGTTAGGACTTTTCCTTTAAATGTTACAATATATAAAATAAAACCATGCAGATAGTTTAATTCAAACTTTTTTTATTAACAACGAAAAATAAAAATGTTTTATATATCATTATGAACACTGTACGTGGTTACAAGAAAATAATAAAAAACGTCGTTGTAAAACTTAACATTTTCAAAAAACAATTATTTATTTTTTATATCTAAAGGGAATTGTCTTCTTGATCGGTTTCAGGCAGCAAGTCTTCTATGGTATGATCATGTTGTAAATTTAAAAATTCGTGGTGTAATCTTTCAGGTATGATTTTGTTGTCACAGAGTGTTTTTAAATCTCTGTACTTTGTAGAGGAAATTTTCAATGGACTTTTATATAATTCTGCAGGTCTCTTGGCTAGTATTTCAGAGTGTCGTCTAAATCGTAAAATCGAATTTATATCAAAATATTTTATTTCAGAATTTTCAAAATAACCATATTTAAGACCTATGTTCGGGTTATCTTTTTCAAATATAGCAGAACGTAAATTGTTCAACGAAATTTTCATTGAGTTAGGAAACATTGTACACGCAAATGTTTTCCAATTTTTGAACTCGGTATAATTTATTTCTACGCAATCGTATTTTCTCTGATTAGTCCGTGCATTAGATATTAGAGTATACCATTCACTTGGCGCCCATATAGTCCTGTTGCGTGTAAATGATTCAATGGTGCTATGGATTGAATCCAATCTACTGGCATCATTGTATGGCCGGGTAACAAATAAGTTATTTTTATATTTTTAATGTAATTGGAATTTTTAATAAAATAAAATAATGTCGTTTCGATTTTGTCCCGTACAGCTGTCACAATATAGACTGATAGACCAACAAGTTTTTCGTGCATCAACAAGTTTTAAATATTTGTAGACAATGGTTGAAATTTCATTACAACCTCTTTTTTCATTTTCTTCTCCCCATAAAAAACAATACCCGTTTCTGGTGCCACTTTCGTAAAAGCTTTCGTTATAGAATGCATATTTGCTAGAATAAAACAGTGTTATAGCGTTTCCGTGTGGTGTATTAAGTACCTTTTGCAGATCGAAACTAACACATAGAAATGAAGAATCGGTTCATTACGTGCATTTGATATATTTTTGTTGCCTGCAATTTATTTTTCGATCCACTACTCAAGCTCTTGACACTTTCACAAGTAGTACATTTATCTTTCTTAGGCATATGAAAGTTGTTTTTAAAAATGCTTCGAAACACTCTTAATGACAATTGGGACGATTTTTTTCTATTGTTCTCAAATGTTCCACGTAAAGCTTATATACACCTTTTACATTTCTAAACTCCTGAGGTAGGTACAGTTTATTGCTTTTATGTCGACAATAATGAGATGGGACTGCTGGACATTTTTTAATAAAGGATTTTACCAATGAAAAACGTGCTTCGTCAGATTTATTATACGTGCAAGGTTTTCAGAAGAAATTGTTGACATACTTTAATAATAGTGTCTTTAAAATGTATGTTATATTTAAAACTGTACTGCCTTTTGCAGCTCTCTGATCTTCGCCTTTTAACATTGTTTTTTTTAATACAAGTTTCCAAAAAGTCTTTTTGTCGTTGTTTGCTGATGCCCCAAAAATGTTCATTTATTCGTATCCTGTCAGATTCGGAAAACTTTTCGGCGCACGAATTACCACATTTTTTGTTCTTACACGGATTAGTCAGAACACTTGTGTTGTAAAGGTAATTTTCGTTGCCTTTTAAATCCTCTCTGTGCCACACAGTTTTCTTCTTCATCAGAAGATGTGTCTGAATCGCTGTATGGAACGAGGGAGCGCTTATTAAACTTCTAGAAAAAAATTATTTAACACAAAACTTTAATACTTCCTTATTCACCTCTGTCATGTTTTATAAATTTTTCAGATATTTACATACGAAAATTAAGTTAATACTTCACACGTATTATTATATTATAATTTTTAAAAACAATATATTTTTCAAATTTTTTATGAAGAAAATTTTATCTTAAGCGACAAGTCACTGTCACAAAAAAACAAAAAAATTTTCAAAGTGCACTTAAGTTAAATTTTTTTTGTTATAAATTCATAACGGTGCACAAGGTGACCCTGAAATTTTTATAGATGATGCAAATGAGGGTAATGAATTTATTTATTACAAAAAACGATGTATGAAAAATATGTCGCTTAAGCTTTTTTTGCGGTTATGGCTCGATATATAACCATTTACAATTTTCTAAGTTCAGGCTTAATCGCAGTGTTTATTCAAAGTAGAGAATGTGGTAAAAACCTTTACATGGGGATAAAAAATGGAAATTTCCAAAGAGTAAATATATCTGAAGTATACTTTAAATAAATTTCAAGATTGGCATCACGAGTCTATTTAAAATTAAGTATATGAAGCAAAAAAAGAAGCCTAAAAACCTGATAACGTAAAGCAAAGGAAAAAACAACATTTTATAATTAAATCAAAATGAATATTAATTTGTAACTCTTTTAAGCTCTTATTTTTTGCTATATGTTACACCCTACCTTCAGTAGGTGTGCAATTAGTAATTGGGTATCGTAATTTGGAGTCGCCGTAGTCTAGTAGGTAGTGTGCTGGCTTATTAGACGCAAGGCCGTGGTTCAAACCCCAGGTCAAACATCAAAACGAAATAAAAAAAAATTATTTCTTCGGCGACTTCCTCTCAGCAGATTTATGGCACAAACTCTGAGAGTAAATAAAATTGCCATGAAAAGTTTCTCAAAAAAAATCTGTCGTTCGAGGTCGACTTAAACTGTAGGTCCCGCCACTCATGTATAAAATTAACACACACAACATGAGTGGGTATGCAGAAACCATATATTCTCTGCTTCTTAACAATGAGCAAAACATTTATTACCAACACATACGTAAATTTGATCAGATAAATTTGATGTGTTGCCATACACCTTAAGGCAAAACTAATTATTTTACAAATTCTTACACGATCACAGCTATAAATACATTTTTAATTTTTTATGAGAAGTATGACCCCTGATTAACCTTGTCCAATATATAAGACATCACGTGGCAGCCAGGTGACGATTGCGGTCTCAAATTAACTCATGATAAAGCTTTCAGAATTTTATGTCAATTATTTCCATTTAATGCCTAAAAGAGTTAAAGGAAACGAAATATCATATAAAGTAAGTAAAATTGTAGGGTATTGATCTATTTAAACTTTCTTTCTTGTTTCGTTTGTTTCTCTTCATCTGAATTTCAAGTATTAAATAACAATTTTAATTGTTATTCAAATTGTTTGAGCCGGATTAATTCACAAATGAATGATTTTAACTTCAAATAAAAAAATTTTGATTTTTATTGACAGCTTTTTTACAGCGTTTAATGTCCAAATATTTTGTTTTCAAAGAAATTTAAAAAAATTATTATTAAGTGAGAGTTTCCAATAGTTAAAGCATTGGGATCTCAATGAAGATTGGTTAAAAATTTTCAGTAGATCCTTATAAAAGGTAATATTTTTGGCAATCCTAACTGCATGAAGCAAACGTAATGCTTACGTAATGTCTTATTATTTGAATCACATTAATCTGTAAAAAGTAATTTAGGTTTAAGTAAGCAGGTAGAGGTGACTCTCTATCCAAAGAGGTTGGAAGGATACAGTTAGTCCACATAGGACCCATTGTTATACGGCAGTTTTCCATTATCCCGTAGTCTGAAGTGAATCAGACGGAAAGTGTAAAAGCGTGACGGTGTCTTCAGATCGTCTATATAGTAGTCACCAAGGTGCCTTATTCCCCTTCGACATAGTGCAGTAGGTAAAGAATAGTCTTCTCTTCTTTATCAATTCTAAAGTTTCTGTAAAATTTTTTTGCTAGGTGTTTAAGACCTTGCATTCGACAACCATACTGATGTATACTTTCGTGTCTCTTCTATTTAGTTTTGGATACATTTTCTGCATCGTTCTGCTTCTGTTCGAAGACATTCATCAACAACAGCCACATACCGTCTTGGCACCACCTGGTTATGAGAAGTTGTGGTAATATATCGCGTGGGGATTTCTTCGTCAAAGCCTATATTGCTGATATTTCGGCCTGAAAGAAGTCTCTGTAATTTGACAGTCAAATGACCACTATTCCAATCGATTTTGAAAAAATTCCAACATCCACAGTTCAGTTTACGAGGTGTATTTTGACACAGAGAAGTCGTATCGTGGTATCATGTAATCACTACTCCCGATAATCCCAAATTCTTTCAAAGTATTTGATCCGTGCAACATATCCAGTCGCCCAGAGATACCTATGTATGAGTAAAAGGAACAATATATACTTCTCGAATAAAAGCGAAATATGAAAGAATATTCCTCGAATATTCCCCGGCAGTCTTCTGGAAAGAACCCCGGGAGTAAAATAAAATTGGTATGAAAAGTTTCTCAAATCTGTCGTTGGGAACCGATGGTAAACTCTAGGTCGAAGATAAATATTAACACACACACTATGAGTGGTGTGAGAACCTAGATTGGAATCCTGTAGTGACCAATTAAGTAAGTAAGTATGAATGCATCGGCAATTGTGGAAGCTTACGGATAATATGCTGTAACTAGAGAACAGCAGTGAAATGGTTTGAATTTTGATAATGAATACACACTTTAGGACAATTTATTTTACAATAGGAATAACAGATTTGTTACAAACAATTACGTTTAAAGTTTACTAAAGTGGTTTTTCTTTTTGTTACTAAACTTAACTGAGCATCTAATATAATTTCTTTAGGACTGCTTACTCAGTATGGTTTCGTTTACAAACAGACAAGAACCACAAATTAATTCATAGGAATAGGAAGGAACACTAGAAGTAAAGCTATTGCCATGTTAATCTTGTATGAAAATCTTCTTTGATTGCAAATTTAATTTTCTATCATGGTTTTGAAGCAAATTTTTACAAGTGGCTTTCGGTTCTCCATCAGTCTACCATTCAATTCATGTGGCACCTATTTTTCATACATTTGGATTTTTCCCAAAGCTTTTCAACAGACGTTTTTATGTTAATTTTGTTCTCTTTACCATTATGCTCCTACCGCTATGTTTTACAGTATGGAGAATATTTATCCATTTGTTGTTCACATTAAATCTTTTCTTTTTCTTCATTTCATGTTTTTGACATAATTTTAGATTTTCTTGTGATCTCCAATATTTTATTAATGCGACATGTCGGCAGCATGTAAAATGTTTTTCTCTCAACGTAGATACTCGTTAAATCTGTTAATCCTTTGACGCATGTGGGACTTCGGTGTTATGCCCCATTCAAGAAGAAATGTAGACTTCCATGACCATAGGTTGCAGCCACTACTAACATCGTTGGTTTTAATATATCATACAAATTTAGGTTAATTACACTATGCGAAAAAATAACAAAAATTAAATGCAACCAGCTAATGACATAGTGTAAGTTGTGAGTTTTGTTGAGTAGAACTCAGAAATATTTTTTTGTATTTCTTGAACCCTCCAAACTTGTTTTATTTGACAAAAACTATTTTTTTGGACTTTACGCACAAATTTATTGATTACACAAACATTTCTGAACCGATATCCAAAATTTAAACCTTATTAGAAAGGAGAGGGGTGGGCCTTTAAATATAAATATATATGTATATATGTATATACATATATATATTATTTGACTTAATATGCTATGAGGTTTGATGAGGAAAACTTGACAAATGCGATTTTTTTCTTATTTTTTCAAGTTTAGCCATTCTTAATTGCAAAATTTAATTAAAAAATATAAAATAAGTGATGACATCCTGAAAGTGCATTATCTTGTGAAGAGATTGGCACTTCGGTTGATCAAATCAGACAAATTTTACCGTAGTTTATTATTTAAATAGTATAACAGTCGTGTTATATTTTTCATAAATGTATATATTTTTGAAATGAATTTTTAGTTAAAAAAATTTCAGTATTTTTGATGGATCTTGATTGTTTGTCGGATAATGTGTCAATTTCACGTGTGAGCGATCTTGTTAATCGTTTATTCTTTTTTAATTGTACTTAAAACAACTTTTATTTTTAATACCTTACAAAATATACTCAGATTTTAAAAAATTTTTGGATATCAGTTTTGTGCGTGAAAGGGTTAAGTCCTCTATGGACAAATTGTGTATTTTTCAAGCAAACGCTAACGAGTTTTTCTTTGGCAATACAATATTATCATTTGCCTAATAATACATGGTGGTTTAGTCCTTTATCTTATTTGAAATAAAATACTAATCAGACCCTAGTTTTAGAACGCCGTTTCCAAGGTTTTTCAATAAAATGTTGACTTAGATGTTGTACACATAACATAATTGGTCATTACAACCCTTCAGTCAGGATTACGACCTTGTTTCTCACACCACTCATGTTGTGTGTGTTAATTTTGTACATGAGTGGAGGGACACCTACAGTTTAAAGTCGACTCCGAACGACAAATTTTTGAGAAACTTTTCATGGCAATTTTATTTACTCTCAGAGTTTTTACCAGAAATCTGCTGAGAGGAAGTCGCCGAAGAAATACTTTTTGTATTTTATTTTGATGACTGGCCTGGGGCTCGAACCCTGGCTTTTCGTCTAATAAGCCAACACACTACCTCCTAGACCAAGGCGACTCTCAGATGTTGTACCGTCACTAAAAGAGAATGTCGGAATCGGCCGCAGACAGACCCCTGCATATAGGTATCCAGCCGTCAGATATTAAATTTTCCTTCATCTTATAAATTGTCGATATATGTATGTATATGAGCTAGTAACGTGGTATGTATAGTTAAATTATGATTAATTGTTAATTTGTACAAATAAACATATTAAGACAATAAATCAAAATAATTTTTTCATTTAAAAAATATTAAATTTAAATAAATAATAATTAATTACGTTTTTTTTTTAATTGTTATCGTGAGACAATTTAGTTTTGTTCATATGACTTGTTGATTTGTATGTATTTTACGAAGTAATAAATCTAACGAACGTGAAGATGAAGATATTGTTGTTTTTTTCCTTTTATTACAGAAATATGTATATCGCTACCTGAAATGCAATAAGTTTAATTTAAACAAATTGAAACGGACCTTTTACAATATCTTATTAAAATTGTTTTTTTTAATTTCATCTTAAAATCCTTAATGGGATACAAAACGAATTCGACGATATGAACAACTGGACTATTTCAATGAAGTAAATCTTCCTGTAATTCTGTACGATGAATGACTTCGACAAAACGCAAACAGTATTGAGACATTCGTCTGAATCCATTTGTCTAACAGAAACAGGATATAAATTTGCTTTTTATCTCTTATGTTGTGAGGTCATTTGAAAAATAAGTTCTCTATAAACCCCTATTTGTAAAGATTGCTGTGCTTTTCTCCCCTTAAGTTAATATCAGCGATTACCAATGCTGACAAAAGTAAGACCCTATCGCCCCTGTTCATTTTCATCAGAGATCCCATGCATCTAACGTCAATATGGTATTATGTATAAATGTCCGACATACGGTGCCAGCCGCCACTTATTATTGGTAGCCCACGCGTTATTGCGTAGAAGTTGAAGTTTGCGGGAAAATATAGAGACACCCACACCTTCCAAATCTTACGGAAATTGTAAGGTAGTGCAACCCTTGACAAGCTAATCCAACCTTTCAGTAGAAGGCAGATATCAAACACTCAACGGCTACCTATAATGTCCCCAGCAAAACACTATAATAATCCTATAGACACTCATGACCCAAATGATTTGAGGCAATCAAAAATCTTCTCAGAAGATTACAATAAGAGGACATCGGCGTCATGCATCAAAATAAAATGAAATAACCTGCGGCTATTTGAAGTCGCCGTAGTCCAGTGGGTAGTGTGTTGGCTTATTAGACATAAGGCCACGGTTCAAGCCCAAGGGTGGACATCGAAACCAAAATATGAAAAAAATATTTCTTCGGCGACTTCTTCTCAGCAGATTTCTGGCAAAAACTCTGAAAGTAAATAAAATTGCCATGAAAATAACATGAAAAAGGTTAATAAATACATTCCAAGGATACCCTATAAAATATGAGGGGAGTACAACGGATCGTATGGTCCCAGTACTCATCACGACAATAATAATAATAATAATAATAATACATATTGACGTATAGAGTGAAAAGTCATCCGAAAATATGTACTTCAAAACTAACGGCCCCTTGTAGTTCGTCTTCAGAAGGCATGCCGGTTTCAAACCAGCACATTCTAAAGGAAATTTAAGGATCGTTGCCTTTATAGCCACATAATGGCCGAAGTAATTTACACTCCACTTTACCGATGCAAGCGATGCAGGCGAAATACGGAGAACAATCCAAACCTTGTGGTCATAGCTGCCAGATATACATATAAAGCAAAAATCGTCAAATATTAAAAAAAAAAATAGTCAAAATCGTCAACGACATTCATGGGAATCGTAAAAAAATCTTCAGAAAAAATAAATAAAAACTGAAACTTTTAATATAATAATACTTCTAAGGAATTTAGTTCAAATTTTAAGTAATTTAGTTTAATTTAAATTAACTTGACTTAATGCTCTCTCTATATTAGCTGAAGAATGTGATAATACTAATATTTTTTAGTCAAGGCTAAAATTCAAAGCTATTCATTTCTTGATATTTTTCTTAAAATCGGGCAGTCTTATATCATTTTCAGGAAAAATGTTTCAAGGTTTAAACATTGTATCCCAGTGTAGTTTATTAACACATATCTAAGTCTATGGGTGGTGTAAATATTAGAGAGTCAGAAGCTCTTGACGTTCTGCGCCTGAAAATTTATTGTGATCTTCGCTGGAACCGACACATTTTTCACTGCCTTAGTTTCTTAAGACGGTGCAGGAAATACTTTACTTCAGCTGATCTTTTTACTATTTACACCACTTATGTACTCGTATATCTAAAAGAGAATGGAATACAACCCTCATGTATAGGCCGGTGCCTCATCGTCTATTTTGAGACTTCTCGACCGCATACAGGAGAGAGCAAAATTGGTAATTAATGACGGTAGGGTAACGAACTCCATTGATTCATTGGAGCATCGTTGCAATGTGGTTTGTGTTTCATTGTTCTATCGCTACTACAACGGAAATTGCTCAAGCGAAATAAGGGGCCTTGTTCCCGAGAATCATGTATTCCTACGTAACACTTATCTGTCTCGATTGGCCACTGGATCGCATACTGTAATACAGACAAAATTCGTTCTTTAGTTGAACTATTCGTTTGTAGAACTCCCTTCGTGCAAAGTTTGTATTTTTTTTTGGCTGTTAAGGGATGAATAAGGCATAAAATACAGAAAAATCATCGCAAATAATTTAAAAATATAATACTTTACACCTTGCGATTACTAACCAAAAATTTACAATAGTAACAATCGCAAAGCAAATACAAGAATATGATATAAATTTTTAATTTCCAAAAATCGTCAAAATAAGGGCATATGTAAATCGTCATTTCATCAATATGATATTTTTGGACCACAAAATCGTCAAAATGACAATAAATCGTCAAATCTGGCAGCTATGCTTGTGGTCCCCAGTTATAAGGGGGGAAAAATTGTTGTACAGAAAATTATTTAATGTTAGATGTGGATTTAAGCCATTATTTTACTTTTATATGTACGTATATATGTAGCATATATTGTAAAAGTTCATTACCACTTGTATTGATTAAAGTTTTTCAGTTGTTTTCAAAAGTCTGAGCATTTAATCAATCATAGAATTTTACAATTACAATATACACAACACAACAAATTTGAATAAAATTAATTAATTAAATTTGAATGTTCAAATTTAGAAAAACCGAAAAAGTTTTTGTCTTGACTTTTTTTATGTTAATTTCGTATAACGAATTAAAAATTTAAAGAAATGAGTAAAAAAAAACCAATTTGAGACAAATTCAAAACAGATGCGCTGCTGTCTGAAGCTAAAACGGCAAA
Organism: Sarcophaga variegata; assembly: GCA_932273835.1. Classification (NCBI taxonomy): domain Eukaryota; kingdom Metazoa; phylum Arthropoda; class Insecta; order Diptera; family Sarcophagidae; genus Sarcophaga; species Sarcophaga variegata. The sequence goes on along the minus strand of OW026361.1, from coordinate 41,030,411 downwards.
TGATATAATTTTATTACAAAAAATAAGACGAGTATGCCTATACACATTCATGTGCACATATGTAGAGTTTGTAAATCTACAGAATCGAAACACGATTTCAATAAAGTTTTCAGATTACAAATACACGGTTGGTTGTGTGTGATAGCGCTATAATTAACGAATTATTTAAAAAAAAAAACAAGATCGAATAAGTCTGTGGTAAATTGTGGGTGATTCCCAATTGTAAATCATCATAAGCAAAAAAAAAAAAACAAAATAAAACAAAAATAAATAAATAAAGCAAAAAAACCTGTTAATTTGAAGAGAATTTCTTTCAATCACTCAATTTGTATTTAAATTTTTATTTTTTATCGTTTTTTTTTTTTTGAAAACCTTTTTTTTCGTATCGTAATCGTATTCACAAGAATGATTTGCATGAATTTTTTTCTGTTGATGGCGATTTCTCTTTCGTCTGTTAATTTGTTTGTAGCGACATGACTAGTCAATACGGGTCTTGAGTGAAAAACCCATCATATAAGATATAAGAAACAATATGTAGGCAAATTTCAAAAAAAAAAAAATATAATTAAAGAAAAATATACAAAAAGTATATGAATAAATAAATAAATGATTCGATATAAAAATATCGTATATTTTTGAATTTCTTTGGGGATTTGCACTGAAGTTCTTCAAATGCTTAAACGTTTGTTATTTGTTAAATTCATCTCTTTTTTGTATCTCACATTCTACTTCTTTTGAATTCTTATACCACATTTCTTCATATTAATTTGTTCTAAACAAACAACAACAAGGCTTTTTATTTCACCTTAAATGTATGTACAACGACATTTGGAGTACCCTTCCTTACTTAAAGAAATTATAAATTAATACATTCCTATGTTAGAAGTCGCCGTAGTCTAGTAGATAGTGTGTTGGCTTATTAGACGTAAAGCTAAGGTTCGAGCCCCAAGACAAAATACAAAAAGTATTTCTTCGGCGACTTCCTCTCATCAGATTTCTGGCAAAAACTCTGAGAGTTAATAAAAATTGCAATGAAAAAGTTTCTCAAAAATCTGTCGTTCGGAGTCGACTTTAAACTGTAAGTCCCACCACTCATGTATAAAATTAACCCACACAACATAAGTGGTGTGAGAAATTAGGACGTTGTACAATGGATCAATTCGACCTCCGGGTACTGTACATGTCTTAATTGACAAGTATAAGTCCTCTAACCTAACCTAACTTAATACATTCCTATCGGGATACTTTCATAGAAACTTATCCTAAAACACAATCGCAATTTTGTTTATTACAGGGTACGCCATCATGGTCTGTCCTGCACTGTTAATAGGTGGTTAAGAATAACTCTAGATATATAAAAGTTGGGTGCCCTGGCAGTCTATGGGTAGTGTGCTAGACTATTAGCGCGACGGTTGTGGGGTCGATTCCCACCAGAGACTCTGGTCTGTGACACTACACCGGGCATATGGTCAAGTTACTCAGCTCGTATATAGTTAGAATATAATTTATAATTCTATTGTAATTAACCCTTTCATGCCCGAATTTTTTGGGCCAGAGCTAAAAGTATTTTAAGGACATGTGTTTGTATTTGGTTTGGCCTAAATATGAAGTGATATTAAATTCAGAGTCCTACGTATTCTGGTTTTACACGTTTGTAACCAAGCTTGTTTGCAAAAAAAAATCTTTTAAAAAAATTAAAAATTACAGAATTTATGAACAAAAATGTACAATGTTGCGTATAGGCATAATCGGGCATGAAAGGGTTAATAAAATAAATAAATAAAATATATAAAAGTACGCAATATGTGTGTATCTATAAACCAAAAAATAATCTGAAATGAGAGCCAGAGTACTGCATATAATAAGCTTGGATAACCCAGTGCCTTCCATTATTTTGAAGAAAGTAAACGGAAACTTCACATTGACAATTGTGGAACAATGAGACACTAGAGAGAATTGCAAAGATACTTTAAGCCATCTTGGTGGGATTAAAACTATAAGCGTATTAGAGCTCAATAAAGGCGAATTAGTAAATTGATGAGCAAGTAAGGTTGGTATTCTGTAACGGTTGGCACAAAACAAGGCTACCTAATAGCTTCGTTGGTCGAATAGTAGATTCTAGATGTTAGTCTTACTCTCTAAGGAATTATGCCTCATTTAAAGATCTCATTTCCTGGTGTAAAAGTTTTTAAAATTTTGGAAGGAAATCCACCAAATGCCCTAAAATTTTTAATAATCTATTCGAATCACTTGTTTGTGAATGAATTGAAATTAAGAAAGAATTTATCAACAAATTTCACACACGAGAATCCTCGTTGCAGGATGCCTAATTTTTTAAAACAAGAAATCTCGTTTCTCGAAAGATTAAGCAGTGCCGAATCCTAGAGGGAAATAGAGTGAGCAAAATTTCCCACCGTTACACCAAGTACTCGGATTGCGTTCTTTCTAGGACTTGCAACAGCAATAGATTAAAGAAACGGAAACAAGGCAGAAATATTTTATGGAAGCCGTATGACCCCAAGAGGAGTACTGAAAAAAAATTTATGGCAAAACCGCTAAGATAAAAGTTCCCATCCACCGTTATCCAGAGTTTCTGACCGGCGCCACAGTATGTATGTCTGGTTGCAAATCAAGAGCGTTTTTCAGCTAATACCCGCTTCAAAGGAATTAATCGCTATCTATACAGTTCTCCCAGCGGCGCATAATGGATCACGCGCTTAAGTTACGAGATCTTGCGTTTGGAGGTATTGCAAAGAACCCTTTATCGACGTCAGTGATAATTCCATGAAAAAATGATTTATTATTGAAGCGACCAAACATTAATTCAGACATATGAAATCGTCTTTTAACTCCCTAGACTTCATGTGTTTTTAAATATTTTGAAATAGCTTTTTGAGTCTCACCAAAGGATCACGCAAGATCGTCTGACACGTCTAACACGTATTTGGACCGAGTAATGTCTCCAGTTAATGATCTCTCAACTTTTTCGGTTGTTCTAAACGCTCTTTGTCCTTGTCTTCAAAATCTTCATTTTTTAAAGGTATAAACCACAGTATATACTATGTTTTTGATAAAGCGTACTTCCTTGTATAATTTCACAAATAAACCATGACTGGCAAATGCAGTTTTATTCAGAAAGTGCTGTTTCTTCGGCAGTTTGAAAGATTTTCTATCGCGAAAAATTATTATGGTTTGCGTAACCAACCCAAACAATTTGTTCTGATTGACATATTAATCAACGCATAATTAACGCATAATCTAACATAAATCGGTAAATAATTAGAGTTTAACAACCACTCATGAAAGAAAATGGAAACAAAGTGGATTTATTATGCCCATTAAGCATTAACACATGATCGTTCAAACTAATGGTAATATTGCTAAATACTGTTCAATTGAAAAAAGTAAAAGATAATCAACGTTATGTCCTCCCAGTTGATGTGATTGCATCTGAAATAATAGAAAAAAGTTCACGATTTGGTGTTGGGCGATCGAATATTGGTTACTTGGTGAGGATTGAAACCCCTTAACTTTATAATTTTGAAAATTATAATGAACAATTTGTTTGCCTTTCGTGATTTGGCCCTGGATTACTAGGGTTTATAGTTAAGCTTTTAAGCCATTACACCACAGTACGTTGCATATAATCTAAGTGCCCGAATATACCGTAGATGAAAACTAATGTAAAGTATTTATCATATGTGTCACTAGGAATTAAATAAATAGTGATTGTAGTGGTGAAGGTAGGTGATTCAGCCGTGAACTTCAGCTATAATGTAGTCCTCCAGCCTGCTTGTATCTTTACACGAGAGTTTGGATATCCACACAAGTAATTCCTATGGCATATCGTAGCGTTTTGTTTGGAAAAAAGTCCATAGTTATTGCACGATACGTTTACTTAATTTTTTGTTGGTTGTTTCTTTTGTTCCTTACTGAGAATGCTTAACACTGTCATATATCACGAATCTTTTTTTTAGACTGAAAAAATTAACTTGAAAACCAATTAACTGTTGCGGATGAATTGGCAAGATTAGGTTCAGCTTTGGAAGTTACAACCAAAGAGAAATTTTGAATTGTTGAGGAAAAGTTCAATTTAATAAAAATTGTGTTTGCGGATGTAAAACAGACTGTAGGGATGCAAGAGCCTTATGGTCAAAGTTCAATCATATAGGTATGAAACTAATCCTAAGCACTAGGCTTTGGAGTACTAAGGAGGTATGATTTGTTTAGACATAGGCTATGGGAAGAAACAAAGAAAGTAATGATTCATATTTTATGTTAATGAGCTTGTCTGCAGGTAGATAGTCCACTTGCTTAGGATCTGTTGGATCAAACTTGACGATTTAATAGGGTTCATAAGCGGGATTGACTGGCTAGGGAAATATCTTTGGAAGTATATTTTATTTCCTGCTTCTTTTGCGTTGTTTTTTTTTCTTGAATTGTTGATACAGTGATGCGACACACTTCCGACCTAACTTAACCTAATCTAACCGGACAACAAACTTTTAGAAACAAGATTTGTTTTCTTAAATTTTTAGCACATTGACTCAACTTTTATAGAGACAATGTTCATATGTACGTGGGTCGGTTTTAAAAAAATTTACCTCCCTATCGTTTTTACCACTGGAGTAGCAATTCAGTACATATTTGGAATATTCAAATTCTAGATTTTAAGATAAAATTTTAAATGCAAAGTAATGGCATAACTTAAACTGCCGGTCTAAAATAAAGTACGGCATACGATTAGATAAAAAAAACTCCATACATTTATGGATATTCATAATCAATTATGGAGGTGTGTAGTAAACAGTTTTCGAGTTTATTCGAAGAGAGTTGCTGGAGATGGAGATGACCAATTTGAGTGAAAATAAAAATATAAAGAAAACGTTTTTTTAAACAGGTGAGTTAAACATTTTTTGTTTTTTATTTGCTTTTCGAGCCATTGTATTTGTTTATAAGAAGACGTTCTACTATCAGTTTCGTTTATACGTAAAATCGATGCCAAACAGTTAAGACGCTTTACGGAAACAAAAATAAATTTTTTTAAAAGCATAATACCGGTAAATTCCTCCAAAATAATAAATAAAATATAAAACAACTTCAAGTGAATTTATAAAAAAAAAAACAAAAAAAAAAATCAGTTTACAGAACAATCAAGTTTATTGTGATCACTCATTGAGAACCAAATTGAAAATAAAATAAAATAAGAACAGAAGTAAACCTAAAAAACCCGTGATATTATTTAAAAATTCTTATTTAAGACGTAGTTTTTGTTTTTCTGCTTTTTTTTGTTTGTTTGGAACACAATTATTTCAAACGAATTGAAATGGGCATTTTAGGAAATTACGTATTCAAATTAATTAGAGTGTGACGACCATCATCGTCATCATTATCATCATCATTATTATCATCATAAAATTGAACACTATTATTAACAATAATTGTGTTTATATGAACATTTCAATTAATTAATTACGAAAATGCTGGCAATAGACTTGAAAGCCGTTTAAATGAATAGTTTTCCTGAATTGTAAAACAAAAAAAAATTAATTGAAAACCATACTGTTTCAATGATCTTGAATCTTATCGCGATTAAAACTTTGAAAAATAAACGAGAATTTATAATAAATTTAGAATCGAAATAATTAATATATAGAAAACATATTGTATTATTGATATTTTAGCATCGGGAAAAAGATTCACGAATCTACGTTTTTGATTAGTTTTGAAAGTCTTGGCAAGCGTTTGAAACGCTAAAATTTCATTTGAACGCTGTGATTGTGAGTTACTTTGTTGTGGTTTTTGGTTTTGAAGATTTGTTTTCACTAAATTTAAATACCATATAATAAAAAAAAACAAAAATAATAAACAAAACAAATTAAAAATAAATATTGAAAAACATCAGCAAATTGTTTAATAGTTTCCTGTTGTGATTTCGTACAAAAACTTTTTGTGTGTAAAAATATATTTATATGACATACTATATACATACATATATACAATATATATATATATGTGTTTTTTTAAATAAATAAAACACTCACTTTAAAACAAAACTTATTAATACTTTGATAAAGGAAAGCATCTAAAAATATCAGAGATAATGACAAATAAAACTGAACAACAACTTAAAAAACAGCGTGAGAGAGAAACAAATTTCTATTTTAGAAAATAAATATTTACGATATGCAGATTTGAGATTGAAAAATATATTTAAACTTTATTAAAAAGTTCCTTTCACTTGCTAACGCTTTTTTAAAACACTCAACGATTTTATTCATATTTTTAATTACAGCTTATTGTCTATCAGAGTTGTAAATGAATCATTCTTTTTTGATTTCAATTCATTACGAATTAGCTAAATTTTGAATTAATTCTTTTCAACAAAAAAAAGAATTGAATTAAATTTGAATCAATTCATTTGAATTTAGCGAACATGAATTGCAATTCATTTCCAATTCAAATGAATTGGGCGAAATGAGTTGCAATTCACTTGAATTAGGCAAAATGAATTGCAATTAATTTTTCAATTCAAAAGAATTGGTAAAATGAATCGCAATTCATTTCTAATTCATTTGAATTGAAATGATTTGGAATTAATTCAAATGAGTTACAAAAGTAACTTGTAACTCAAATTTATCAAATCAAAAATGAATTGCATTCAATTGAAGTAAACTTGGTGTTTGGAGTTTGGTTCTTCAAGTACTACTTATTTCGCTTTTGATATACGCTGAATAACAAGACATTCAGTATTTAAAACCTATTATTTTAACTCATTTGAATTAATTCAAAATCCATTCAAATGAATTGGGAATGAATTGCAATTCATTTTTTCTAACTCATTTATATTAATTCAAAATCAATTCAATTCAAATGAATTGGAAATGAATTGCAATTCATTTTACCAATTCATTTGAATTGAAAATGAATTGCAATTCATGTTCGCTAAATTCAAATGAATTGATTCAAATTTAATTCAATTCGTTTTTTGGAGAAAAGAATTAATTCAAAATTTTACCAATTCATTGCATGAATGATTCGCGAATTAATTCAAAAATGAATGATTCGTTTACAACTCTGTTGTCTATGTATTTGACGTAAATCGAAAGAATTGAAATATTATGACAACTAATTTATGGCATCCAAATGCTAATAAGCTAAACAAACAAACATACAAACATAAGCTCATTCGAATTCAAGACGAACTTGTCTTAGCGGCAAGGAATCCTACGAAAAATTTAAATACTTTATTGGACACTAGGGCGACTAGTTAGTTAAATAATTAAAGGAATTTTTTCTAATTTAGCCAGTTTTAGAACCAAGGCTTTTTTCGTAAACATTTTTTATCAAGGTGGCTTTGCTTTAAATCACCAAATATCAGTAACAACTCCATTCATTGTGCGTGTTTACAAAGTTCGGTTACAAGTTGTTCCAAAATTGAAATCCTTTTTTAAATCAAATGATGTATATGTCGAAGTCGCCGTATTCTAGTAGGTAGTGCGTTGGCTTATTAGACGTAAAGCAAGGGTTCAAACCCCAGGCCAGACATCAAAACGACATATACAAATATATTTCTTCGGCGACTTTCTCTCAGCAGATTTTTGGCAAGAACTCTGAGAGTAAATAAAATTGCCATGAAAAGTTTCTCAAAAATCTGTCCTTCGGAGTAGACTTTAAACTGTAGGTCCCGCCACTCATGTATAAAATTTACACACACAACATAAGTGGTGTGAGAAACTTGGTCGTAATCCTGACTGAAATGTTGTGATGACCAATTATGTATGTTATGTATGTACGATGTATATGCCGTTAACAAATATCTGTATATTCTGATGTTGCCATGACGTATCATAATTCCTTTTTCTCCTGAATGGCCAGAATTAATAAATTCTGAATTATTGAACATTTGAACAGCATTATGTTAACACAGTGTTAGTCCTTCTGTGAAGTTTTACTCTGTTGTATCCATACTCGTTTTTGAATTTATTGTCATATGTAATCCACAGGCGCCGTGGTCTGGTTGGTAATGTGTTGGCTTTCAAACCTCAGGTCAGACACCTCCAACAAATACGAAATATGAAAACAATATTTCTTTGGCGACATCGATTCTGAGATCATTTAAAATTGCCATGAAGAGCTTCTCAAAAATCTTTCGTTCGGACTCCACTTTAAACTGTAGGTCCCGCCACTCCTGTATAAAATTAGCACACACAACAAAAGTGGTGTGAGAAGCTAGATCGTAATATAATGTTCATCGCAAATAGAAAATTCGGTCCATGAAATTTGTCTCTGTTTATTTATGTTCCATCCAAATTGCGAGCTACTTCGTGTTTCTATCGTTCTTGACATGCTTGATAACTGTTTGGTAATAGATGCCTAGTTTCCCCAATTTTTTCAATAGTCTTTTTAGTTTTGATTTTAAATGCCAACATTATCAGTAGACTATAATGCCGTTGCGTAGAAGTAACCACCATGTTTGATAATTTATTGAGTGTAATTCTGAATGGTCATTGACCCCTACTTTAAAGGTGACACTAGCCGATTAACCTATAATATTCATTGTCGAATTTGTTGGCAAGTTGTTTAACCACTTCATCACTTCTATTTTCTTTGCTTAGTTACTAAACGGTCACTACAATATTTTACTCAGAATTACAACCCAGTTTCTCACTCCATCCATGTTGTCTTCCCTTCATGAGTGGCGGGCCTTAGACTTTGACGTCGACTCCGAATGGTAATTTTTTTTTGAGAAAATTGCCAGGGATATTCTATTTATTTTTAGGGTTTTTGCAAGAAGGCTGCTGAGAGAGGAAATCGTCGAAAGAACTTATTTTTTTCACATTTCGTTTTTTTCGAGATGTCTGGGCTTGGTTTGAACCATGGGCTCTCGTCTAGTAAGTCAACATACTACTTACTACATTACTCGATTTCATTACTTACCTTCTTCTTCTTTTATTTGGTAACCTGATAAGAAATACATTTAAAGAGTTCGGTTTTGAATTTAAAATCTTGTCTTATTTAAGAAACGGGCAGTATCCGGTTACTATGAGCTTCCGTTAATTCTGTAGCCGTTGTAATGTCGGATATATATGTCCATTAATTAATTGAATTAATTGAAGTTTATGTTTTTAATTTCCTTTCTATTTTTACCAAAATATCTGTCTAAAGGAACAAAATATTATTGACAAATGAAGTCATACTTGAAAGGCTAGTATGTACAACATTGTATGTATTTGGTTTAGGGTCATAACATAGTCTGTGTGTACTCTAGGCTTGTCAAAAAGTTTTTTGATGAAAAGTCTTAAACAATTAAATTATTTTATTTGTTTGCGGTTGTAATTAATATTAAATACAATGTAATTTAAATAATTTACAATTTGTATATACATCTTTACATATGTACAATTTAAAATAATATACAGATCTTTAGGTATCGAATTCGAATTGCTTTATTCATGACATTCAGTAGGCAACACCTATAAATATGGTTTTAATTGAATCGTTGTAAACAAATTAAACAATTACGTTATAAAGATTTTTTTGTTTTGTTTTTGTTTTAAATTTCCCCTATTAATTAATTAAGTTCTCACGATAATAATTAAATAGAAATTTATCACGTTTCGTCATTGTTATGGCAATAATCCCTTCAGTTGAGTGAAATTATTTTCTAGTAGAGATAGCAGGCGAGTGTTGCAAATGTTAACTTAGAACTCAAGTCAGTTGAAGTCCCCAGCAACTACGGATTTTAAATTTAACTTAAATTTATTCTTTTTATATATTTTTTTTTTATTAATTTATCATGTTTAAGTATGGAATTATTAAGAAGCAAATATAAGAACTTGTTTGAACATTATCGTGCTTAACAGCGTATAAATAAACATCGTCTGGTTTGTTGGTTTTTTTTTTCAATTTGTGTTGTGATGATCATTAATAAACCTGATATTTCTTCTTCTTCTTTATTGTTAATTATTTAATTTCATTTTAACTAATGTATTAATATTTTAATTTTTTTTATTTGAAATTTTATTTTCAGTTTATTTACAATGTGGAAAATTATTTTAATATCAACATGTGTTTTATTAGGAGCTCTGTATACCGAAGCAGGTAAGTTGGTGTTTTAATTATTCATCGCAATATATTCACAGTTCTATTTCGGTTACAAAAAAAAAAAAACTTTGAATATTTAATAAATAGATTGAAACCTGTTAGAGTAGGTTGTGTTGTAAAAGGCGATTATAATATCCATTCCGTTTAGCCACATTATGTGAGTATTTCAACAAGAAAACTTGATGAAATCTGCAATAGAAGAAAATAGAACGAAAATTTCGTTTAGAGATATAAAATATTATACAAACAGATTAAGCGTCATTATTACAACTTGCCGTTAATGTTCGGTTTAGTAAAAGGTAACTTTAGCTAATCTAAACTTTAAAGTCACATTTAACTTCTTTCCGTTATTACATCCGAATGATAAAATAAAGTTAATTTTTTCAAAAATATGGCAGTGCCGGAGCAATGTCGATAACATTACTTAAATAAAACCATTTTTGTCTTTGTTCATTTTGCTTATATTTGTAGTTGCCATATTGAAAATAATAAATATGTATGGCAAGTTCAAACATAAACTCAACTTTAAAAGTTACAGGTAGGATGATGCTCACTTCCACCTTATTGTTCACTTATAATAATGAAAAACAACTTATCGGCCAGTTAAAATTTTGCCGTGTCATGTCATGGTATAATTTTAGTCAAGTGTCTCAGCACTGCCAGCAATAATGATACCAACAGTTTTTACTCCCATTTGTCAGCATATCGCTTATTTTTTAACTATGTTGTGAAGACGTGCATGAGGCAAAAGCTAAAAATATGTAAAACTTCAAATAAGACGAATGCAATGAGAGTGAACGCATCGTGCCACATACTTTTTTTTATTTAAAACATCCAACTCCGGGAAGTACAACACTTTTGTGATTTCTGATTTCATAATTACAAAGACTGGAGGCTAGTTAGCTGATGCACGGAATCGTATCATAAGCGGTTGTCAAGCTTTCGACAAACTCAATACAGTATGAAAATTACCATCATTCTCCACCCACACGAACACGTATGAATACATTTCATAAAAAAATGCTTCAAACAAGTCTTAAAAATATTTTGGCCCCGTCAGATTACATGCGCATGGAAAACGTTCAAAATAATCGAGGCCTAAGGACTTGACATTTAAATGATAAATTTGGGGAGTATAATTAGTGAAGAGAGCAGATGATGTGAAATATTTCTGGTGACTTTTTTAAAAATAAAGAAATTATTTTAAGAAATAGGAACATTGGGACCACTTTCTTTAAGAAATCCCGCTATCTTACCTTACCTAACATTGAAATCACTTAAGATCTTAATATTTAGATTTCAATAAACAAGTTTTCTTATTGCGCCAAAAGGAGAACAAAGAAGTAGAATGCTATAATATAAGTATACTATAGGCAAGAAAACCGCCGTATTCTAGGCTTATTAGACTATAGCCCGTGTTTCAAGTCCCAGACATCTTGAACAAAATGAATTATGAAATTATAAAAATCTTTGGGCATATTTCTCGCAGCACTCTTCTGGCAAACACTCCAAGAGTAAATAAAATTGCCATGAAAAGTTTCTCAGATCTCTTGTTCAGAGTCGACGTTATACTGATGGTCCCGCATAAATTTAATACACTCAACGTGGGTGGTGTGGGAAACTAGGTTGTAAGTCTTGTAATAACCACTTTAGTAATATTTAGTTCGGCAGGGGTCTCGTTAACCCATATTACGATCGCCTAGATAAAAATTTAAAAATTTAAAAAATAAAACCAATAACATTAATAAACTTTCATAAATATTTGTATTTTGTCTATAGTTTATACATCTAAGAGGAATATGAGAAAGCGCGGAGCTGGTTCGTATTCGGGAAGTTATGCCAACTCAAATGGTGCCACTGGCGGTTATACAGGCAATACCAATAGCAACACCAAAACCAATGACTATGATGACTATGGTTATGCTCCTGATTTCGGTTTCGGATTCTTGGATCCCTTCGCCTACCATCAACAATTGACGGCACAAATTTTAGCTCAACAATCTGCTCAACAAAAGTGAGAAGAGTTTTCTTTTTTAGTTTAATTTTTAATTCATTTTTTATAATGCTTTGGGTTTTAAAGGTTAAACGAAATTCTTAATAATTCTATGCATTAACTATCTAACCACTAAACATATCTTTTCTTAGTGCTATTGCTTCCATATTACAAACGGGTGATTCGATGGTGACAGCTCACGCTTCTAATATGCCAAATGATGTGCAAGATTATGATTATGAGTAAATATCTTTTCGCTCTATCCATACAAAAACCATATAAATACTCTTCTATTCATAATTATTTTTAAATATGGAAATTTGCATTTAAATTATCAAAAACAGACAAACAACTTTATTAACATATGTACATATGTATGTTTAATTAATTTTCTTTATGTAGATCCTTCCATCGCCAACAAGCGGCCTTTTTCGATAATATCAGACGTCAAAATGAGTATTCCTACAAGGGTAAGAAAGACAATCGTTATGCTCCTAATTATTCCGCTGCTGCTGCTTCAATTGGACCGAATGGTGCTCATCAAACGGCTTTCATTAATCCCGCAAATCCTGTAAGACTTGCAATCAAAATTATTCAGTTTTTCTCGTAATAACGTTGATTTCTTTTCAGGTTGTTCCCAACATTAGCAATCGTTTCTCACCTGTAAGCCCTAGTGGTTACAAGGGTGTCTCCGTTAGCTCGTTCAGCAGTAGTTCGGATATTGATGGCAAAAAGACCAGCCATCGCGGCTCCCAGACAACAATCAATGATAATGGCAAAATTACCACCTACAAGGTCGAATCGTAATTTCATTTTCCATTTTAAATGAAATCGTGGTGACTTTTATACACATTTTCTATTTTATACTCGAATATATTCTACATATTTTAATTTAACTGTATTGTATGGTATTTAATTACTTGACAATAATTTCTATTTTATTTTATTTTATTTTATTTATGGCTCTTATTTAAATACGTACCTACGTACCTACGAAATACATACATACATACAAGATAACAACAATATTTAATAAATTATTTAAATACTCGTATCAATTTTAATATTCCATTAATTTATTATAATTTATGATAATACCTTATGTATATACGTATGTATTTTAATATGATATATAAGAATATAAAGTATATGTATGTGTATACATATTTTGTATGTATTTTATATTTTATTTCTATTTATTAGCTGTAGTTTAGTTACCTCAGCATTTCGAAAATTTCAATCGATGTTAACAGGAAGTGAACAATAAAATGTTATTAAAAAATAAAAAAGTTCTGAAAATTAAACTTTTATCAGGTGTACCGATATGAAGTGAGCGTGAGCAAAAAATATTTTATACATCTTTCAGACAATTTGTGGATTCCGCGTTAACAAATCTGTTGGTCTTTTGAAGCAAACCAATTAGACACCAAACAAATAGTTGTCGGAAGGATAAAAGTCAAGTAAACACAGCTCCCAGCTTAATGCTTTGAATACATCCTGCATTCAATACATACTGTTTTGTGTGCAGTTTCATGTTGCATTCATTTTGCAATCCAACTTGAATTAAACATTTGTTGTCGATAGCGATCTGTGTAACGGTTTCACCAGGTTTTAGGAGCTCGTGGTACACCTCTCTTTTCTGGTACCATCAGACACACATTATTGTTTTCTTGCCGAAACAATCTCGTTTTGTCGCCGAATTCATTGTTTCCATTAAGGATTCTTAAATAAATCCACCCGCCATTGCCAGTAAGAATTTAATGCAACACTGATTTTTTATCATGTCCTTGAAGCACAATTTCACAAGTGATTTTTTGGTTTTCCATCTGTCTGTCATTGAATTCATGTGACATCCATTTTCCAGACTTTTTGATCTTTCCCATAGCTTTCAAAGGTTCAGAAATTGTTTGTTATGCAGAATTTAATTCCGATTCAAAGTGTCTTCATTTTGTTTGCAATTCGGCGTCTTCAAACTCCATTTCACGCATCGAAATCATCTTCTGTATGTTGCTTCTGATATAATATGATCACCATATGACTCGACAAGCATTCGATCCGACTGTCATGTATTTCTGTTCAAATCAAAATAAAAAAGGAATGCTTTCCGCAAATCGTAATTTTTTGGTACGAAATTCGCCTTCTTTAACAAGATGAAACAATGTTATGATGTTTGATCACTGGTTTAATGTATACTGAATATGTTTGACAGATACATATCAGTCAAACCGAAAAAAAATTAAATAAAAGAAATGTAAGACTCTTTCACAATAGAATGCTTCCTTCCCTTGGAGACATTTGCATCTTGAAGCTCACTTCATACCAGTACACCTGGTATTCAAGAAATTTGCATTCAAGCTGCAGTTTTAATCGTTTCTACGATAATCGTTCTGCCGCTAATAATGATAAAGGACGTGCTCGTTTTCTGTTTTAAGAAAAATTAATAAACAAAGACAATCGTTCATGTGCTACTTACTTTTCTTTCTTTTGAGTTTTATTAACTAAAATTTTTTCAAACACAGCAGGCGATTAGTCAGCAGGATGATGATGTTGCCAACCGTCGATAATTTTGAGGTCATATTTGAGTCCAATTTTTTTCAAGATGTTGCGCTGCGTTCTTATGATGCTGACAGTAGTTATTTCGAACACAGCGATGAAAATTTTTTCATTTCTTCGGGATTTGAAGACGAATAACACAGGTTTGCAATACAGTACTTTAACCACTACACTTACCCGTCACCTTATTATTTAATAAATAATAAAAAATTCGGTCCCATGTGTCCATATCATAAAGGAGTACGTTTTATATTCACAGATCTTATTTTGTAGTTGTGGCTGTCATTAACTTTGCCATTTTCTCCTTTGCCTATTATTATGTTCAAGAGGAGCCTTAGTAAGGCGTACAATATCGTGCTTCCCTTGAATCTTATAGGTTATACCTACAATGTCTCCTTCAAGTCTTGAGAAAGCTGCTCTGTGTCAACAATAGTACTTGATATGCATCCAGTTATTTCTTCCTCGGATGCATCAATGCTTCATAGGTTTCGATAATGTGCTCCGAAGATACATTCTTAACGTCACAGAATATGTATGTTGGGTTCGGGACAACGTCCATTCTGAATAAGTGTACCATGAGTTTACAGTTTCCTATCAAAAGACTAACCACCAAATTCGGGTTATTTCTGGACAATCTAATACGTGAGTCAAATCTCCTCTTATTTTAGTTTTCCAACAAAATTTACGATTTAGGTGAGAAAAGTATTTGCCTCTCTTTTTCTTCCCTTTCGTTGATCATAAGTTTCCTGATATCACATATTATTGTCAAATGACCTGGACCTTAACAGAGGGTTACCTTGTTTTTCCTACCTAGTCGAAACAGCTTTCCAATACAGTCCCATACTATATTCGATTTAACCTCGATAACCGAGAGCTCGAATGGCGGCTTGACTGTCGGATATTATTGTTAGTAATTGATCTTTCGATGGTATAGACTTCAGCTTGGAAAATCACCGTGGTTTCTCCATTGGCTCGGACTATTTCACTCAGTGGCCAAAAGCTGCTGTGCCAAGATCCGTTTTCATCCATCTGTATACCACAAAATAGCAACTTTTTTAAAAGAGTTGAAGGTTACTCAATTCATTTTTATCATTTAGGTCCATTATTACAACTTGCCGTTAACTAAAGCGATGATTTTAACAGGCAGATAAATTGTTTTTCATTATTTTAAGTGGACGATAAGGTAGAAGTGAGCGTTAAGCTAAAGGCAAGATCATCCTTCCGGTAACTTTTAAAGTTAAGTTTATGTTTGAACTTGCCAGATTATATATTATATTCGCCACTGCCGTATTTATGAAAACAGTTAACTTTATTTTATCTGTGAGTTGTAATAACGAAAATAACTTAAAGGTAACTTTACAGTTCCCTTTAGCTAAAGGTACCTTTAACTAAACCCAAGTCTATCGAAGAATGCAGGGAAAAAGTGAATAAATAACCTCCTTTGCCTTTCCGTTTCTTTCGCAATAACCTTCCTTTATTAATAGAGCGTAAAAAAGGAAAATTGAGCGCTGCTGTTAATTTTTGTTAAAATTTTTTTCATGCGTGCATTTTGTAAATGTTTTGAGTAAAAATAGCTTATTTCCTTGCACTTTAAAACAAACAAAAAGAAAAAAACAATCAAATCAGTATCAATGAAATTCCTAGTAATAAATAAAATAAATTTTATTTTTTATTTTTCTTTATAAAAGTTTTAATTATCAATTCGACTGAATATACTCTAGGTCAACATAATCGCCATTGGGTTCAAGTCTTTCGAAATCTTATCTATCGGCGTCAACTGAATTCATGATGATGACACAGTCTTCAAATAAACGCTTGAATTCGAAACCCAAATCATTAACCAATAGTTTGTGGTGGAATCAACACCAACGAAAGGAGACTTAAGAAAAGAAAAATTAAAAAATTTAATTTAAACATTTTTAAGTGCATAGAGAATTAAATAGAATTTTAAGTAAAAATGAAATTATTTTTAGTATTGGCCTTGTGCCTAAGTGCTGTTGTGGCAGGTAATGTTTAAAATTAATGTGAATTTTAAAATTTTTTTCTTTTATTTTTTGCAAATTGCAAAAGTTAAATTACCGGTGATTTATTATGTTTTAAAGGTGTAGTGTTACTGACGAAGAAAAAAGTGAATGTCTCATAATATTAATTCATTGTGAAATTTTTTTTTATTACTTACGACATACTTTTCATATTTTGCAAATTTTTCATGAAATTATCTCATAATGAAATATTTCGTAAAAAATCTTAAGTCGTCTTTTTAAAATATAAAAAAAATTTAAATATAAAAAAAAATTAAATTCCTAAATGGATATGTAAGATTATAAAAATTGTTTTCGGTTACGTGCGAAAAAAGCCGCGATAAATCGATGTACAAAATTAAAATTGTTTTTCAGAAGAATTGCAATTCAAATTTATTTGAATTCATTTGCGAATAAATTGAAATTTTTTCTAAAAATATCTGACCGTTTGCTCAATGCAATAAATTTTATTTTGCCAAACTGAAAAACATTCCACATTCATATCAACGATTTATCAAAGTTTAGCTTATTTCAAAGAAAACTATTTGTTGAGACGACCACCATCAGTTGGGAATTTTTAATAATTTATGCCTTTAAAAAATATTAAAAAACTTAGTCATTATTACTACCTAACTTATCACACCACCCATGTTATTTGTGTAAATTTTATCTAAAAACGGCGGGACTTGCAGCTTTTGTCGGCAACCGAACGACAGAGTTTTAAGAAGCTTTTAATGGCAATTTTATTTACTCTCAGAGATTTTGCCAGAAAAATGCTGGGAGGAAGTCACCTTAAAAAATATTTCTTCTTTATATAGAATATATATATTATATTCTGTTTGAGATATCTGAGACAACACGCTACCTCTATTAAACTACGGCAACTTCAGAACAAGAGTTCTTAACACGTTGACTGCCGCGGCAATTTTCAGAAAACTGGCCACACAAGCCAACATAGATTTTTTGTTCTTTTCCCAGAAGCCATTTATCGATACTAGTGCTGATATAATACGATTTTATTCCTAGCTGCACAAAAATGGCAGGTTTACTAAGTACGAGATAACTCGTAGTTGGCTCCCTAGAAGGGAACGTAATCTACGAGTTATCTCGTAGTCGGCAGTCAACATGTTAATATTGTTTGTCCTTTCAAACAATTCTTTATTCGGGTTGCCTATTGAGTTCTTATTAAGGTTGATATTCAAAGAGTACCTTCTTATAATAGCCCAAGTAAAATACTATGAGGGGTTGAAGATCAATTAGTTTAGTAAAATATTTGAATTATGTTGATATAGTTCTGGAGCAAATCAAATTCATTTTAGAAATTTCGCAATTTTTTACTTCTTACTTAATTAGCTTGTTATGGCCCTTTAGTCAGGATTACAACCTAGATTCTTACATCACCCATATTGTGTGTGTTAATCGATGAGAGGCGGGACCTACTACGTTAAACTGTTAACGTTAAACGTTTTTGCCAGAGAACTGCTGAGTGGAAGTAGCCGAAGAAAACCCAAAACTTTTAATACCGACAACAGTTACCGTGTTTTTATTACCCTAAATCCTGTTGTATTTGAACAAAAACCCTACTCATTTAAAAAAACTTTATTAATGAGACTGAAACAAAGCCAAAGAAATAATAAATTGATGAGAGATTGCCCTGTCATTATCTTGTGTCCTCTAAAAGAACATAAAGGTGAAAGAAAACGCTTTTAAATCTGCCTTTTAGGTGAAAGTTTTCAGTTCAAACCCAACGCCAATATGAATTTTCTATTTTATTTAATTCTACTGTATACGAGTACATACATACATATATTTTATCGGAATTTTCATTGAAAAATAATAAAACATCTGTTGCTGGAATATATAGAAATCAGTTTACGATAGAATTACAGTGTTATTGAACTCTTTTTATTTTGTAGATTGTAGTTTCATACTAGTAAATCTACATTTGTCTACTTTGTCTAGATACAGTTCAATTTTGAATGTTGAATTGTTCTCGAAATTGTAAAAATTTAAAAAAATTTAAATTAAATTTTTTCTTGATTCTCTTCTTTTTTAGTTTATTTGTCATCATTATCACTTGTATTAATAATTTGAGATTTTCTGAAAATTAATTTAAATATAATGGATCTTCATGTCGAGATAAACTTTTGACCTTCTTTAGAAAATATTAAAGACAAGGTTTTCAAATTGAAATTATCACGTCTGTCTGTTTATTAGATTATTAATCAAAGCAGACATCCTGTATACCTCATATAAAAGAATTTTAATTTTTATTTCTTAATATCTGTTCAACAAATTAATGAAAATTTCTTCTTTTTTCTTTTTCTTTTGCAGAAGAATTACACGAAAGGTAATTATGATCAATTAATCAAAGGAGTACCACATATGTATCATATTTTATTAATATTTCTTAAATATTTTTTTTTTACTTTCTTATTTATTCATGTGTTGCCTTTTTATTAACTTTAAAAACAATTTCTTTAGAGGAGTTGATTTCCATACATTGTAAGTACCCGTACAATAAAGGAATACAAATTTTAAAATTCTTGAATTCCTAATTGGATTGGTACAATGGCATCTAACATTTATTCAAAATTATTTACTAACTGTGGACCGGAATATCTACAAACGTTTATACAAAAATATTAAAAACATTAAAATTAATCTGCTTCACCAACAAATTCATTCGAAGAAAAGATTTGAAAATACTTTATTAATAGCCCAGCTTTGCTGATAAAATATTGTGATCAACTGTTGTTGTCAAGTCTCTATTGAAATTTAAGTGCTCCTCCATCTTATCTATTTTAATTCACTTGTGATTAGTATTTGTCAAACATTTTTTTCTTTTGGATTTGAGATACATGCAAACGTTTGAAGATGCTTCTTGTATGCAAGGCATAATTGTAGAGGAACTAAACTTATTAATTATGTTTCTAGACACTACAGTCAACATCATCAGACTCTTGAAGAGGCTAAAAGGAAGATTGCTGATGTTTTAGATGGTCAACATGCTGAGTTCGAAGAAGTTGGCTCTTATGGTGGTGTAGGTGTTGGTACTGTAGGTTTGTCGTCATCGGGTGTGTCGTCATCGGGTTTGTCATCATCGGGCTTATCATCTGGTGCTGGATACAATTCAGGCAGCGGTTACGGTGCCTCTTCAAACTCCAATTTCGGTGCAAGTCACTCTGCTAACTTTGCTGCCTCCTCTTCGTTTGATAGCAATGCCAATTTTGCCAGTGGTTCTAGTCATGGCGCTGGTCTCCATGGTGGCTCTTCTGTTGTTATTCCTGTAGCTGGTGGTTCTTCCGGCTCTTCAAACTATTTGGAAAGTTCTGCTGCTGAAAATGTTCAACAAGTTGTACCCGAATTTGTTGTGCATGGTGGTGGTGTAGGTGGTGGACATGAAAGCTTTGTTCGCCATGAAGAACATCGCAACCAAGTTGCCACTCCTATTGTTTACACCGCACCATCTGGTGGCTCCGAAAAATATTACCGCCATGAAGAACGTCGCGTTGCTAATGCTGCCACTCCTGTCGTATACACTGTGCCTTCTGGCGGCTCTGAAAACTATGTCCATCACGAAGAACGTCGTCTACAAACCCAAACATCGGCACCCATCATTCAATTTGCTCCATCTTCTGGTGGTTCTGAAAACTATGTTCATCATGAAGAACGTCGCGTTGATAGCCAATCTGCTCCCGTTATTCATTATAGCGCTCCATCAGGTGGTTCCGAAAATTACATTCGCCATGAAGAACGTCGTGTACAAAACCAAGCTGTACCCATCATTCAATACACTTCTCCCTCCGGTGGATCCGAAAAATACGTACACCACGAAGAACGTCGCGTACAAAACCAAGCTGTTCCTATTATTCAATACACTGCTCCCTCTGGTGGCCAAGAATCTTACATGAAATACCGTAAGGTAACTACCACTGCCACTCAACCTCAAGTCATTGTTCATACTGCTCCTGCTACCAGCTCATCTTATGTTCATCAAAGTTCTGTTGATAGTACATCCGGTTCCCAATTAGGTGGTTTGGTTACTGGCGGTCTTACCGCTGATACTAACTCAAATTATAAGACTGGTTATTATGGTGGTGCCTACACTGCTCCCACTTACAGTAAGTAACATAAAACGCAATCAAAAATAATAGAAAATCAATTTCATTTGCTTTTTAGACGCTCCCGTTTTGGCAACTGGTGGTACCAACACCTTGCACAAGACTGGTTTCGGTGCTTCTCATCAAGCCTTAACCAATTTTGGTGCTTCTCATCAGGCTGCTTCTAATTTCGGTGCTTCTTCTGCTTTTGGTACTGGCCATCAAGCTGGCTTTGGTACTGGTCTTAACAGTGCCTACACTGATGGCGCCTCCTTCGGTTCGAAATTCGGTGCCCAGTCTAAATTCGGTTCTTCTTTCGGTGCTGAATCCAGTTTTGGTTCAAAATTCGGTGCTGAATCTTCATTTGGTTCTGGTTCATCTTTCGGTACATCTGGTTCATCTGCTGGCTTACACGGTTACATGACTGAAGCTGAGCGTTTAGCCAAATTGCAAGCTCAAGGCATGTCTATTGGTGGTACTCGTGCCGGTGGCAGTCAATATGGTAGCGCCAATTTAGAAAGCGGCTTGGGAAGCGGTTACAGTGGTCTTTCTGGTCTAGGAAATGCTGGTTACAAAACTAAATCATGGGAAAAGGCTTCAAAATGGTCCAGCCAGTCTGAGGTAAATGTTGTCATATGTTTAGCAAATTTTAATTTTTGTATTCGTTTTAAAAATGCTTACAATGTTTTTGTGATCTTTTTTTACAGTTCGGATCCGATGGCCAAGTTAAAAACTACAAGGAATTGTCCACTGGTGAAAGTGAAAACTACGACATCAATGGTCGTCGTGCTGGCTACAAAGCCGCCACCACCACCCTCGATGACAATGGCAAAGTAAGCAGCTACAGTCTCCACACATAATTGTAAATACCGTTCATTCTAATTATGTTCTACTGTTTTGTGAGATTCATTTTATTTATAAGATTAAAAAGTTTATTAAAATTTATTTAAAAATAAACAAAAAAAAAATCACGACATAATCAAAACAAAACTAAAAAAAATTGTTTTTTTGAAAAATTGTTTTCGTTTTTCATTCATTTTTTTAGAATTAAATTACGTATCAATTGAAATGAATTTCATAATACGTTTGATTACATCGTACATTGTGAAAGCAAAAATTATAAAATTGATTGATAAGAATTCTTAATTAAAATTAAAACGTAAAAACAATGAAACAAAAACTATTTCAAATACTGGCTAACACACAGAGAAAACTAAATTATTAATCACATCGAATATATGGTACTCAAATAGAGGAAAATCGTAAAACTTATTTTCTTGAGAATGGTTTTTCCAGTTTTCCATCAATGATTTCAATTAATGAACTGGTGGGCTTGATAACGTTCATGCCATTCTCCTGTTGATGGTGATAATGTGGACTGTTGTCACGACGTTTTCGGTAGTCATTGCCGTTTGTTAGACAATAACAGGGTTTCCAGCCAGTAGGCCTATAGGCTGAGACATCATTTGGTTTATTGTATGCATCGACATATGAAGAACGTTCTGTGGTCCAGTAACTGGAACGTGGTATATAACTAGTCCAACCATCGCTTTGGCGATATATGGGACTACCAGCGGCGCGAGCATCAGCCGAGCCAATATAAACGGGTACATTATTGGGATAATACTCAGGATAATAGCCGGGATAATTGGCTCTTCCCGAGTGATCATAACGACGTTCACTGGAGAAATTTGGATTCCAATGTGTTTTCGGATCATAGGGTTTGCGATTTTTATGTGTCGTAGCACCTCTGCCTTTGTAAATTGGCACGCTTGCATCTTCTATTTTAAAGTAAACTGGAATTAGAAATAAATTAAACAAACACTTTTAAATCACCTTTATCGACATCTTGCTCCCGACTCGTTTTATTGGTGTGATCATCTCCACCCTCAGCTGTTATTTCAAAAGTAATGTCCGTATGTATTCCAACTCTCTTCTTATTCTTCCCTAAATCCGTTATTTCCACACTCTCTTTAGATTCTGCAAAGTATCGCATACGAATTACATTTTTTACCTTTTCGAAATTTGTTTCTTACTTTACCTTTGGATTTGTGTGTATCTCCCGTATCCACAGTTACACGTACACCATGTATTTTCGGTCCTGATTTATTACCTTTTCCTTCAGTTGTTTCTTTTTCCTTCTCACTGTCACCTCTATCGTTTCGGCCTTGTTTGACTCCCGGCACAACAGGTACAGTGTTGTTTTTATCCTCATTTTCATCAAAATCTAATTTTGGAGATACTTCACCCTGTTGTCCTACGGAATAGATCGGATATTGTTTTTATTTTTCTAATGAATTTAGTTTTATAAAACAAATAAAATAGAAATTAAAACTAACTATTCTCTTAAGTAAGATGCTCAGCAATATATGGAGAAATAATGTGGGTGTAAATTTTTTTTAAGGATTTTTTTCATATTAAAAAATCAAAACTTTTATTTCATCCTTAAGGCAGAGAGCTAGCATGATAAACTAGGTTCTAAAAAAAATCCTTTATGTTTTAATATATGACTATTGCAATCTATATTGCTTGTTCCATAAGTCTAATTCGATCATGGTAACGCCTAGTTTACACAATAACGGTCTACGTGCGACATGAAGAGTTTTCGTGTAGCAGAGAGCGTATAGTATTGTATAAACTCAATATATAATTAGAGAGTACGACAGAGCGCTAAGCGTTGTTTATCTGTCAAAAATACCCATGCCTGTAAAAATTATATGCTCCAAACCACAATATTGCAGCGCGTCAACGCGTTATAATTAGAAAATACGATTTTGATCGCAAGTTAAAGAGTGAAGTTTGCTGCAAAGGACTGTTTATTATCAAATATAACGGTATTTTAATTGTTTTCTCTGCGATTTAGAACTTCACTTCATTTTATATGTTTTGTTGAAAAGTTAAAGTAGCATTCGTTTTCAGGTTCGTCACTTCTGCTTCAAAGCTGGACGCTAGGCAACGCAACTCTCAACGCTTTTATTTAGAATGGTCTGTTAGGCAGTCCTACGGCTGTCTTCGCTATTTGCAATTTTTTGAAAACCATCGCACTTCATTAAATCAGAGATGATTTCATTTCACTTTGTATTGGTCTTTTACTAATCGCGCAAGAAAATCAGTCGTCGGATTTTTACGTGAGCACTTGTGATGTAAACTGGCCGTAAGTTTCATTAAAAATATACGATTTTGTGCTACGACTCAGGTTTTTTGAATTAACTGCTATAAAAATAGATACCATTGTAGTTTCTCTTCGAAAATGTAAAACCGCCTTTTTCAAAGGATTCAAGAATTTTTTCTTTTTATACTCACCCCTATCATGTTATTTATGATATGGATGTTGAAGTTTATAAATTTTGGGAATTTCTGCACAAAACTCATCACCTCTTTGTTTTGTCTTAGTTTACCAAAAACAAAACGAAAACATGAACACGCTTTAGCAAAAATTAGTTAATGCTCCTGCTACTTTACTGTATTTTTTCATCGTTTTAATGAATGCAAATTTTACACCAGAAAATTTATGATTTGCGGAAAACATAAATTATTTGTTTTCATTTGATGAAAAGTGCTGGAGACTGTCATCGACTACTTGTGAAGGCATATGACGACCATGCTCAATCAGAAGCAACATGCAGAATATGGTTTCAACGGTTTGACGTGAAAAAGTTTGAAGACGCCGAATTGCAAACAATTTTAGATGAAAATGACACTTCGAGTCTGGACTGGTTCCACATGAATTGAATGATAGGCGGAAGGAAAACCGAATAACCACTTTTAAAAATTTGCTTCAAAGACGCGATAGAAAATAGGCGTTGCATAGAATTAATTCCGACTGGCGATAAACAAGTGTATTTATTTCCAGATTCCAGATTTTGGAAATCATCGTAGTCTAGTCGAATCTGTTAAAAATCTGTCGTTCGGAGTCGACTTTAAACTGTAGGTCCCACCACTCATGTATAAAATTAACATACACAACATAAGTGGTTTGAGAAACTAGGACTTTGTACAATGGGTCAATTCGACCTCCGGGTACTGTACTTGTCTTAATTGACAAGTACACGTCCTCTAACCTAACCTAACCTAACCTAACATCCAGATTCCTAAACGAAAAAAATCGTGGGTTTATATGGGGGAAATATCAACTTCGCGCGGTATCATCAAATTAATTCGGTAAGAAGATAATGCAGTAAGTTTGGTGGAACCCGGAAGGTCTGGCGTACCACGAGGTCCTAAACCTAGTGAAACCGACAGCTACCGACAACAAATGATTAGGCCACAAGAACTGGCAAGGACATTTTGCAACATGGTAATGCACCTGCACACAAAACAAATCCGGTTGAGGTTACAATCAAAGCATTGGGCTGGGTGCCGTTATTCCATCCGAGTATTCACCAGACTTGTCTCCTTCCGACTACTAAAGGGTCCGCCAAATAACTTTTTTTTGAAAATGCTTTAAAAAAACTTCTGAATATTTTCTCAAATTTCTTTTTTTATTTGAAAGTACAACCCTTCCGGTTAATAATGGAAAATAATTTCATTCAAATGGCTGCCTCGGCTGGCCATGCTGTACCCTACACCAGAAGATGCCGATTTTGGCAAAAAAATCATCTTTTCATATGACGCTCATTTTGATGATGGCGGGTATGTAAACAAGCAAAATTGTCGCATTTGGGGCAGCTGAAAAGCCGACGCACCCAAAACGAGTCACTGTTTGGTGCGGATTTTGGTCCAGAGGCATAATTGGGCCATTTTTCTTCGAAAATGAGCAAGGAGTGGCCGTTACAGTCAATGGCGATCGTTATCGGGCCATGTTGAACGAATTTTTGTTCACAAAAATTGAAGAGGAGGATATTGGCAACATTTGGTTTCAACAGGACCGCGCTACGTGCCAGTCAGCCGAAGCTACACTCGATGTTTTGCGCCCTGTTTTGAAGATCGCATTATCAGCCGCTGAGCTGATGTCGTTTGGCCACCTCGGAGATGCGATTTGACACCGTTGGACTATTATTTGTGGGGTGCCGTCAAAGATAAGTGTTACGCCGACGAGCCAGAGACAATTGACGCTTTAAAGGACAATATTCGTGAAGCCATTGGTGAAATACAGCTGCACACAAACGATAATGTGCTTAAAAATTGGACCGATCGTGTAGCCTACTGCAGGGCCAGCCGAGGCAGCCATTTGAATGAAATTATTTTCCATTACTAACCGGGAGGATTGTACTTTCAAAAAAAAAGAAATTTGAGAAATATTCAGTAGTTTTTATTAAAGCATTAAAAAAAAAGTTATTTGGCGGACCCATTATTTGTTTCCATCGATAGGATATGCATTTGCTGAGCAGCACTTTGATTCCTACGACGAAATCTAAAATTGGGTGATTAAATCATTTGCTTTCAAGGAAAAACCGTTTTCTTTGTGTGAAATTCACAAATTGCTTGAAAGATGAAAAAAATGTGCACCCGCAATGTAGTAGGATAGTTCTCGTACATACATACATACGTATGTATGTAATCTGAAAAATTTCCTTGAACTTAAGAGATTCCGCATTAATATCAGACTTTGAAATTCTGACAATTGAATGAATTAGATTGTCACAATTATCCTTCGTTTTTATAAGACGAACGATTATACACATCCGTGTATTTGTATGGAAAACACAAACAAAAACATTTAATTACAACAGTCAATTGCAATTTTGTTTGTATTTTCCATATAAACGATTTCACACGTTTGTCTTACAAAAACAAGCCCTTAAGCTATTGTAATAAATACGCAGCGAATTCTTTACAAATTGATAAATGTATCGCCAATTCAGCGCTCTATATGTGCATATAAAAATCTTAGTATTGTATTGTATTTCGTCGTAATGAATTTCTAAAAAGTCGTGCAAAATATTTCAAAATATTGATTTTGCGTAGTGATTTATTATAAACTGATTAAAATAAATAAACAAAAACAGACGATGTTGATTTAAATGCAAAATTATTAATAGAAACTGGAAAATTATTTATTTATTACACGAAGAAATTCCCTAAAGCGATAGCATTCACGTGCCAATGAAATAAACTTGAACGTATTGCCGTTTGATGTATGTTTGATAGCCATTGGTAGCATATTATCAAGTGATTTAAACAGAATATAGAAATAAGTGACTGGCAAATTCTTGAATAAGGCAGCAAATTGCTTCCTCAATCGCAAGATTTCAAGTGTTTAACCGAAGGACTTGCTCTGCAGGACTTGATAGTAAATATGAAAGCATATCACAAGGCAAACCATCCTTTTGAATGATTTCGACAAATTTTATTTTTTGTAGAAGGTACAATAGAAGCTGGAGAATCTTTGAATAATGTTTACGGAATTTGAAGGGCAATGTAATTATTTTTTTTCAAAATTTGTGTTTCTTTTGAAAACTCGCGGATTTATTAACCCTTTCATGACCGAATTTTTTGGGCCAGAGCTAAAAGTTTTTTAAGGACATGTGTTTGTTAGTCATGGCCTAAATATGAAGTGATATTAAATTCACAGTCCTACGTATTCTGGTTTTCCACGTTTTTAACCAAGCTTGTTTGCAAAAAAAAAATTTTTTTTAAAAATTAAAAATTACGGAATTTATGAACAAAAATGTACAATGTTGCCTATAGGCAACATCGGGCATGAAAGGGTTAACTAATCTGATATGTATCGATTAATTTTGTCCTTTTTAAAATTACTCGTATTCGATTTAGGCCGAATACCACCCATCTTGTGTGACCTTGAAATCTACCAATACCCTCAATAATTCTCAAATTAAGTGGTTTCCCTAACTGCAAAATCCATCTAAGAAGATCCCCACCTCCTTAAAATAGAATAAGGATAACATCACATGGAGTGCCTAGCCACCTAGCTGGGAAAAAGTATGAATTAACGATTAGCAAGGTTCCCCATGAAGTCACCGTGGTCTAGTAGGTAGTGTGTTGGCTTATTAGACGTGAGGCCTCGGTTCAAACCCCAGGTCAAGCATCTCCAACTGAGCGAAATATGAAAAAATATTTCTTCGACGACTTCCTCTCAGCAGATTTCTAGCAAAAACTCTGAGAGTAAATAAAATTGCCATGAAAAGTTTCTCAAAAATTTGTCGTTCGGAGTCGACTTTAAACTGTAGGTCCCGCCACTCATGTATAAAAATTAACGCACACTACATATGTTGTGTGTGAAAAACTAGGGCGTAATCTGACTAAAGGGTTGTAATGATCAGTTATGTATGTATGTAAAGTTCCCCATCATTGCAGCACACACTCGGAGGGCGTTGTTTTTGAGACAACGATAGATGGCAGCACCATTATCCTAGGACCTGCTGCAGCAGACCAATCACCTGCTTAGCTGGAACAACAACAGATTAACGAAACGGAAACAAGGCAGAATAACAACCAACTGAATCTTATAGCAACAACAGCAGCTAACCGGATAAGATGGAAAATGCTTTGTGGAAGTCGTGTGCTCCCAAGAGCGGTAACGCAAAATAAAAAAAAATTTAAATAAATTTGGTGTGTATGTTGCTTATTGTTCCTAACTTTTCATAAGTTTCATGCCCGAGCAGTAGCACATGTACTCTTTGGAATATCACAGCATATGCTCAAATATGTGCGGGAAATGCCTATTTGTATCTGAAATTTCGTAGGTGTTATCCATGTCACCTTCAGTAAGCGTTTATGGGGAGAGACCATGCAGGTAACTGCAGGTCGTGGTTATAGTAGGGTATATCGATATCATCTCAAACACCCGGAACATATTTTTTCGTTATATTCACAAATTCAAAGTGGTTTTTACAATTTTGAGCATTAAAGTCTCCTATTAGAGTAGTAATACCGTTTAGTGGCAATTCAGGCTAAGTCAGCCTTACCTTATAAGGTATGCTGTAACGATTGGCTTTGAGTGAATGTCATGTTAATGACTTCCGGTGTTTCTTTATAAATAAATTTCCACTTCTCGTCTATGTGGGTTACTAATATTTAGCATATCGCAGTATAGGCCTTTACTGCCTCTTACGTCGTCGTTTTGATATTACAATTCCATCGAACTTTGCTTAGAGCCATTAAGCACACCAAACATGCCAGGCAATCACACTGCACTGGTACAGCTTCGTCCCTTTATCCTATTTGAGTCATATCGTTTTGTCTGGAGATAGCCATAGTCATGTTCGGCATGGTGGCTCCTTGTGTTTTTTGAATTGTTTTCGTAATTTCGGTAATCAGAAGTTATTAGGTTTTGAATACCTTACTTTACCTTAAAGTTCACAACGTTTTGGTGTCTGAACGCGTAGGAGGTTGTCGGCAACAGACGATTGCTGCAAGATTTGTTACGCAATACGTTACGCGCGATCCAACACTGTTGAGGTAGAATTAGCCGAACGTTCACGTAACGGAATGGAACGTACATTCGTTTTAATCATATGAATGTAATTGTAAATGATTAACATAATTGCATAATGATCCTTGTCACGGCTTTTAAAATGCGTTCTATTGCGTTACGTGAACGTTCGGCTATTTCTAGCTTTATATATTTCTTATTTGCTTATTTATAATGGGGTTATTATTATTACGACAATGTAACCGGATTTAATGCAGATCTTTAATAGTTTAAAAAAAGTTTTCTAAAATTAAGTACATTGGACAATTTATCGCTATGTAAGCAATTTAACGTGTATATACTTTTACCCAAGAAAGTTTGCTTTATCCTGAATATGCATGTGTTTTTGATATATTTTTTTGGGAATCAACATTATAATTCCTTGAAATAATACTAGAAATTCAATTTTTTAAGCGCAAACAAACCTTGAACATTATGACACATGACAGCAATAATTATCGACAATTGCAATAAATTATGAATAATTTTTATTTTCATTTTGAATATTTTAATTAAAATATCGCGTTTTTAGCACACCAAACAACAACAATAAATAAAACACACTTCAAATATAACGATTTAATTTGTTTTTAAAAAATAAAAATAAATTTTAATTAAAATCTTAACATTTCAAATGTTCGAATACAACTAATTCTGTATCTAAAGAACAATTCATCTTAGAACTGCGAACTACTACTGATGGATTCAGGAAAATACGTAATACAACGACAATAACAATAACAACCCAAAATAAAAAAAATAAAAAACTTTAAAAATATCTCTTGATTTACGCGTTTTTCTCTTTCAGGTATTTTCATTGTTGTGATTGTTGATGTTGTTGTTATATTACCTGCAGTTAATTTGAAATTAAATTGTTAACGTCGGTTAACGTCGATTGTCGTTGTGATGTATGTATATGCCTGTGTGTGTGTGTGTGTGTGTGTGTATTGTCGATAACATCTTCATGCTACTCAATTACTATTAAAAAGGTTTAAATCTACACCCCAGACTTATTTTTTTACTTGAATTTATTTTGGTTTGGGATTTTTGTAGAGCTTTAGGGTTCCCAAACTGCAAGCTATTATAACAAATTCTAATATTTTTGCTCAATTATGAAATCTCACTTGTTGTTGTTATCACCTGACAAAGACAAAGAATTTAGCCATCAATAAACCGTTAGATTCAATTCCATTTAATATGACAGTGACTTAAAAAACGATCAGGAAAGATATTTCAAGCAAGATATTTTAACCAATTATAGCTCACCACTCATATTAGTTTTCATATATCAAATCGGAACTGATAATACGGATAATGAATCCACATAATTAAAATGAATTTAAATTTAAACAATTAAAATAAATCTCAAAATTGGAGATAACATTTTTTTTAATGATATTGGTCCCAAATCAACATGGAAATCGCAGGAGATTATGGTAAACGTGAGAAGCAAATTCGCAAAATTTGACACGATTATATAGTGATTATTACAATGTATGTGAAATTACAGATGAAACGATCTAAGAATATTCTGAATACAAAATAAAATAAACTCACTAGTGGAAGGTGCTAAACACAATAATTAAATAGGAACTCATAATTTAAAAAAATTTTTTTTTTGCCTAGAACCTCATTGTTTCGGTAAGATTTAAACGAACCCGCTAGAGTACTACGGTATTTTGAAGAATATCTCCAAGACTAAAAAGTTAATGCAAAAATTCAAAAAAAGTTTTTTAAAGGTAAGATTAGAAGTTTCAGATGTCACAACGAAATAAAAAAAATTAGGTCGCGAAGTAATATCCACTCGAGTATATCGAAAAATCTTGCTTATTGCTCTTTTTAGTTAGGATATCTCGAAATTCTAGGGTAAGAAAAACATTCCGAAAAGTATAGTTTAGTTCCTAGGTCAAAAATCTTGCTGCCCTGTGTTATTTGTTTTACTTTATAGTTTACCCATTTGGATGTGATTGTGATGATGGGCCATCCTTTATTTGTATTGAAACAGTTTCTTCTTCGACGACTTAGAATGGTTTATACAAAAACATAATTTAGTAGACAGAAAACTTTCTAGCTGATTCGAAAGAAGCAATTACTACACCATGCGACAAAATACAAAAAATTAAATACACCTAAGTTGTTCAATTATTTGATTAGAACTCATAAATGTTGAGTAGAACTCATAAATGTTGAGTTGAGTAGAACTCATAAATGTTGAGTTGAGTAGAACTCATAAATGTTGAGTTGAGTAGAACTCATAAATGTTGAACAACGCAGACTATGTAGTTACTCGGGTGTATGTTCACTGTCGCACCGTGTTATTAGAGTTCCTAGGAATAGTTTATAAAATTCAATTGGATGGGTGCGCTTGAACTCTAAATGAGAATAAGATTCAAAATACTGAAACGGGTTGGCAGAAGTTCATTTAAATTCGTAAATAATATTAGCGAATAGACTAAATAAACATTAAACTAAATAAATATTAAACATTTCTTAATTGAACTTTGAATTCGATTTTGCAGACTGGCGTATAAAAATTCAAAATATATCTGTAAAGTTTAGGATTTTAATAACAAACTACTTGTATATGTTGAACATATATTGTGCAAATACAAAAGCTAAATACTATAAAATGCAGTTGCTTATGTGATAGAATATTCTTCTTAATTGATCATTGCAACCCTTTAGTCGAGGTAACCTACAGTTAACATCGACCTCAAGGTATTTGCAAGCAGACTGCCGAGATAAAGTCATAAAATTTTAATTTTCTGCGCATAAAATTGAAATGGCGTCATGTTACTCGTTTATTACATTATTACATTTTACTCATTATATTTACTTGTAACTTGTAACTTCTTCTGAAATAACATCAGTTGGTAAGAACGAAATCACCAAATCGATGTTATTACTTTTATTAATAGCAGTACCAAGTTAGAAACATTTATCAACCATTCGCATGGTGGGTAATCATTGTTGTTCATTGAAATTAATTTTATTCACGCAGTTATACCACTTAGTCATATCATATCAACGATGTAAAAGAGTAAAATTGTGTCCATTGTGTTAAGTACAGCACCGCAGAACATCATACAATAAACTATCATTTTGCGCGCAATGGTTCAGTTTCATATTATAGCACATGATCTAATGTCACTTAAAGTCACTCTGCAAAGTCTTATCATCTTTGCAGGAATATCTAAAACGGATTGTTGACGACTATCGACGAATTAGAATTGTATGATAATTTTTTTTTTTTGGATTTTCCGAAGTTTAAGTATCTGGTTGCGTCAAAATTTGCTGAGTTGAAAGCTCCAATCATTTGTCGACTTATCTGGTACTGTTACAAGTAGTTCAAGAGAAATTTTGAACTGCACATATTAAGCAACCCTCCTGTTCGATTGATTATATATTTATTCTTTTATAAGCATAAGTGATAAATCGGGTCGATGTAAAGATATCAGAATCTCTTCAACTGATAACAGTGCGCAATCAATTTTATTCCCGATTTGTAATAGAATGAGAGATTTCAGTGTATTTCACTGTCGTTGATATCATGGATTCAGTTTTCCACCTCGCATGTAGAATTTTAAGAAAATGGAAGAGTTGCTTACGTATGCAGATAATATGTGTAAATTTTTCTTTAAAGCCTATCATTAGCAAGAAAAAATGTACCACATAGATTCGAATAAGGTTCATCCTAGAATAAATGTAGTTGAATGAGCTGTTGAACTTTCCAGGTTAGTATTATTGCAGCGGACGGTGGAACCTTGAGATTAGAAGTAAAAAGGTAAGGTAAAAGTATGTAAGTTGTTGCATTTAGGCACAGGGTATGTAACTGAAACACATATTGTATAAATACAAAACTACAATTTTTAAATCAAATTTCAATTCAAGTATTTTCTTTTAAATAATTTTCGCAAAATTTCTGAGCATCATTGTTACTCTTCCCTGTATATAACTTTAATAAAACGCTACGTGAACCCTTATTTTAATTTTTCCTAAGGCGGCATTAATTGTTTATTTGAACTTTTTTTATATCAAGTTTTGCTTCTTTAGACGGTTTTTATTTATTTCATTAAGAAAATAAGAAAAAGAAGTAGAAAAAATGACAACAACAATAAAAAGAGTGTTTTTTTAAGTGTTTTGTAGCAAGTTCTCTAAGATGATGTCGAGTTTGGAGGTGATTTGTTTTATTTTATTTTATTTAATTTGATTGTTTTTTGTTTTTTGATCACCTTCTCTGATATAGAGTTCATACGTTGTTTTATTGTTTTTGTTGTTGCTATTGTGTGTTTTGTAGCCGCACAAAGTAATTGTCTTTAATCGGACATGATAATCTGCGTTTCAGCTATTTTTCTCAATTTTTTTCCTCACATCAAATTGCGCGGGCTTTTTCTTTGTTACTCTATAATCGGTTTTCAAAATTGAAAATTAATTATAAAAATCTAAATGCTGTGTATGTTTGTAGTTTAGTGCATAATTAAAGTTATTTCATTTAAGAAGAGGCAAAAAATAATTTAAACGAAAGAATCTGCGTCTCATGTGCTGCAGCACAGAAGTGACTTTAAAGAAGAGATTAATAGTGATATTATGTTCACATCAGTGCCTATTTGAGATAACACTACTTTCCCAACATATGTACATGAGAACCCAACACACATGAGAACCCACACTAAGCGTCGCGATACCTGTATGAAGCGTCTCGATACCAGCAGTGGGAAATACAGACGAATAAATAAAAATGTGTAGATCCCTACGGCTTGCTTGGCATGTGGTTTGGAAATTCTGTTACTCTGAAA
This sequence comes from Sarcophaga variegata, assembly GCA_932273835.1. Lineage (NCBI taxonomy): Eukaryota > Metazoa > Arthropoda > Insecta > Diptera > Sarcophagidae > Sarcophaga > Sarcophaga variegata. The sequence goes on along the minus strand of OW026361.1, from coordinate 40,996,464 downwards.
TGTCTTGGCTACCCATATTTGTTTCAGGGGCTGAATTTATAAATGTTTGGTGTTGTGGTAAGAAAATTTTGCGGATTGAATCTTATTCTGTCTCATGAGGTAAAGCTATCGGAATATCATATGATGTTCCATGTTGGTGGTGGTTTCTCCGGCGAAAGAGGACAGAAGGCTTACTGGATAAATTATTTGGAGAAACTTAAAGAAGCTTCGAGATACTCAAAATTTTACTTACGACAACAACACGACTTAAACTCAAACATTTGTTGGTACTATAACTTAAAAACTATTTTAATTTTTGAAATCGAAAATCAATGTTTTTCTAATCCTTTTGCCAATATATAGTTTCAATTGCTGCTCTGAAGTGAGTCGTATTCCAGACAGACTGTTAGCATCGATTAAAACAAACGGTAGTCAGAAGAGACAAGGTCAAAGGTAAAACTTCCTCCAAACTTTTACGAAAAAACTTTTTTCTGGGCACAATAGATGGCCTGTGCAGGTCGCTTATGATTAGTAGCTCGTATAGGATCACACCAATCTGATCCCATCAAATACAGAGCAATGTCTTGGCGCAATGGATATTCTACTTGCCGGGGTAGATTCTACAGGGTGGCTCATATGTATCGCAACCAACTTCAGGTTGTTATCATTTGTAAACCGCTCGTCAGTTCATTTTATTATTTACAAGCTTACAAAAGCATTTTGATCTATTGCATTCAGAAAAAAATGTTATTCGTAATGGAATTCAAGCGTGATAGTGTGATTGCTTTATATTTGGCTGGAAAACCACAGGTGGCTTTCGTTAGAGCTCTTCAGCATTTAAATGTGAATAAATCTTTTGTTTCTCGTACCATTGCTCGTTACCGTGATACTGGCAGTGTTGTATCGCGTCCAAAAAGTGGAGGAAAAAAAACGGTAACAACACCAGAAATGATCCGAAAAGTGAAGGCCAGATTTGATCGAAATCCACGCCGCAGTGGTAGAAAAATTGCTCGTGAGCTGTACATATCGCGAGAACGAATGCAACACATATTGAAAAATGAGCTTGGACTAAAGCCACTGAAGTTCCAAAAAGTGCAAGAGCTCACCGATGGACAAAAAAAGTTAGACTGGAAAGAGCCAAGGAGTTAGTTCGTTTGCACGAAAGTGGCCAGTTACCGAATTTGGTTTTCTCCGATGAGAAGCCATTCCAAATTGAGCAGTTTGTGAACAAACAAAATGATCGGGTTTACTTGCCAAAGAGGTCAGCTGAAAATTTACACTTGCAATTGGCCACCAGAATCTTTACTTTGTTGCATTATATATCAGCCACCCTGTACTCGTTGGCCGCACTTTACATATGATTTCTGGTGCTTGGGGTTATCGTAATGAATCTATTTTTCATTGCCAGTGATAATTTGATGCAAAAATGACATCAAGCAGTATTTCAGACATACGAAATTGTCTTTCCTTATGATTGTGCAAGATCGTCTTACGTCTGACACGATTAATGTTTCCAATTTATGGTCTTCAAATTGTTTTGAATAACCCAGAAGCTTCTTGTCTTTGGTATCGAAATCATTATCTATGTAATGCGCAAACTACTCCAAAAACATATGATGACTTGAACGTTTAGTTTTGCTGTTTTTTAAGCAGTTTGAAAGAGATTCCATCGTGATTTTGACTGCTCAAGAATTGATCTATCAAATGAAGTAAACGTAACTATAAAACTATATAAAACTATAAAACATATCGCATAAGCAAGGGGTACCACACATAATAGGTTTTCTACTACAGGTACACTGCCAATAAGAAAATATTCGCTGAAATACTTGAACAATATTGTATTACACTCAAATCGATTGTTTCGTAACTCCTTTGACGTCCATCGCCACATTCATCTAAAAAAGAGAGCAGTACTCACACAGCAGCTCGAGTTTATTCGTGATGTAGGCCAGGATTAAATAACTTTTTCTGTAGCAATAAAGATTTGATAAGTTATTATTTCCATATATGTAATTGAAGGTTTAAAAAAAAAATAATAATTAAAAGAAAATTATTTAATACAATTGCATTGAAATCGTTATTAAAATCGTTATAATTTTTTTAATTGTAAAGTTTGTGCGTTTTTTCGAGTTACTATCTTTCGTCCAATTTCATTATATTTCTTACTTTTCAAGTCCATCGAATATTCTAAAGTTACTGACTGTAAGGCTAAAGATTTTTATTTAAATAACAACAATTGTGTTGCATATCAGCTGTCACTTGTGTTTATTTTCTAAATTTGTATGTATTTCTACAATATTTATTTGTTAAGAGTGTTGTTATAATGTTTGGAAATTTTACTTTAATTCTCTCATCATTAATCAACGATGTTGTTATTTCGACAAAAAACATTCATTTATTCGATATTATTTTCCGTAAATTTGTTTGTCACAAGGTATTGCCATTCGATAAACTAATCACGGTGATCGGTGATATTTTAATTATAAATTGTAATAAAAACATCGAAAAATAAAGAGAAAAAAAGTGTAGAAAATTATTAAAAGCCATACCAAAATTTTATTAATATTCACAGCATCAACACACTGATCGGAAACTTCTGTTGTATTTATCGAATCATTGGTGTTAATCGACTATTATTTCTTTACTTGATTAAAATAGAAAGTAGATTGCTGTAAAAATATTTAGTTTTGCTAATATTATGCAATGGATTATATTAAGTACTTAACTTAGTTCATTGCAATCTTAATTCCTTACTTAAATAATCAGTGCAACTCTTTTGTAGCTAGCTTCTCACACAACCCTAGCCGAACTTCTCACAGCATCCATTTCGTGTATGTTAATTTTATCCAAGAGCGGCGGGATCTACAGTTTAAAGTCGACTACGAATGACAGATTTTTGAGAAACTTTACAAGGCTATTTTAATTACTCTTAGAGTTTTTGCCAAAAGACTACTCACTGACAGAAAGTCGCTGAAATTTTTTTTCATATTCCGTTTTGTTAGAGATGTTTATTCTGGGGTTTGAACCACGGACTGACATCTTGTTAGTCAATACACTATCTACTAAACGACGGCGACTTTTTTCTTAACTTGTTCAAAATAGAGAAAATAGCAATATTTGGGAGTAGATTGTAGTAAAAGTATTTGGTTTCTCTAATGTTATGTTATGGCTTAAATTAATAGATTAACTCAGTTCACTACAATCGTATGCCTTCATTAAACTCTTTTTATGTATGAATTTAAATAAAATAAAGTTCGTATAATATAACATCAAATTTTCTATTCGTTTGAAAGACCTATTGATGCCATTGTGTGTGGAAAATACATACATACATAATTGGTCATTACAACCCTTCAGTCAGGATTACGACATAGCTTCTCACACCACTTATGTTGTGTGTGTTAATTTTATACATGAGTGGCGGGACCTACAGTTTAAAGTCGACTCCGAACGACAGATTTTTGAGAAACTTTTCATGGGAATTTTTATCTATTCTTAGAGTTTTTGCCAGAAATCTGCTGAGAGGAAGTCGCAGAAAAAATATTTTTTTGTATTTTGTTTTGATGTCTGGCCTAGGCTTTGAACCCTGGCTTTTCGTCTAATAAGCCAACACACTACCTACTAGACTACGGCGACTTCATGTGTGGAAAATAACATCGTTTAAATGTTCGTCGCATATATGAAAGCTTTCATTCTGGCCCATAAATTAGACTTTGTTAGATCGATAGCATGGATTATGCAAGGTCTGAGTATCGCTGTGGTTTGTTGCTTATTCGTACACACCTACGCCAGAGTAGTTAGGGAGAGGCTTTTCAATCCATTTGAGACCAACAAGTTCTTGCTACCTAATTATATAGTAGTTGATACATATTTGAGTCAGACATCACACTATTAAGTAAACGTTTCAACCAAAATATTTTAATTCTTGTCAAATTAACTTTCCGATGCTTTAAGCGATTGTTGTTACAATTCATGTGTTTGTTTAATGTAATGTTGTCTTTAAAGCCTTTAATTATTTCTCTAGTTTGCATACATTTGCAAACAAATTAGTAAACCAAAAAAAAATTGATAATAACAAGAAAATATATTGTATGTGGTCTTTCAAAAGGGACTTCCGAACTGTTAATAACGGCTATATTGTTAAAGCTACATCTCTCAAATTATTTGTTGCTTATTCAGTCTGTTTCGCCAAATCACCATAGATGATCATAAACAATGACATGTAGTCGCTGAAGCAGTTGGTAATTTTTATCTAAAAAGTATATTTAAGGATGATATGCATTTCTGAATGAATCGATACACGAAGAAGCAAATTGTTGAATTTGGGCACATGTGATCACTATTTGGTATGGATTTTGCGTTGGCGTCATCGGTTTGTATTGCTTTGGGAACGACAGTGGCCAGGCTCTCACTTACGACGATCATTAATGGACGATATACAGACATCGGACGATATACAGATATGTGTTGGCTTATTAGACGTAAAGCCAGAGTTCGAGCCCCAAGCCAGACATCAAACAAAATACAAAAAGGATTTCTTCGCCGACTTCCTCTCAGCAGATTTCTGGCAAAAACTCTGAGAGTTAATAAAATTGCCTTGAAAAAGTTTCTCAAAAATCTGTCGTTCGGAGTCGACTTTAAACTGTAGGTCTCACCACTCATGTATAAAATTAACACACATAACATCAGTGGTGTGAGAAGCGAGGTCGTAATCCTGACTGAAGGGTTGTAATGACCAATTATGTATGTATGTATACAGACATCGATGCCACTTGATAAAAAATTAAAATCGAAATCGAATCTAAAAACTTAGTACAAATACGTACACACAGTTACTAAAGTATACATACGGTTAAAAAATTTCAGAAATTTTTTAACTAATCCGTTTTCGTTTTTCTGAAATTTTTAACCAAGACCGTCTTAAAATCGAGGAAAGTTATCAGACAATTATAAAGATTTTCAACGAAAACGGATTCGTTAAAAAATTTCTGAAATTTGTTATCCGAAAACGGATTAGTTAAAAAATTTCTGAAATTTGTTATCCGTATGTATACTTTTGTGGCTGAGTATAGTTATACATATACTGTATGACTTACTTATCGGCCCATAAATGTATTAAAACGTTTTGTAACTACATTTCAGAAAACAACTCAAGTGGAGTTGCGTAAGAGACTGCCTTGTATTTGTATAATTGTGGTAATAAGAACCGGTCCTAAAACGGGTCTCCATGTTCTTTTGGATTTAAGACCGTTGCATATGGTAGAGAGAATCAGCGCCAAGGAGGCTGTGATTAGAGAGCATCGAGACCTGACTAATATGCCCTCCTTAATTGTCTACCTGATAATGTCAGTAAATTCTATAATATTGAGAAAAGCTTCATAACGAGAATGACTAATAAAGGTGAAAGGAAAGGTTGCTGCATAGAAAGAAAGGGACCACTCTGTGGTACACAGTTCGATTAATGGTGGGTCAGAAGCGAGGATTTTTTGTCCCAGAGTGGAATATATAGATCCCAAGGGAAATCTTGCGATTTATTTCCAAACGAAGGTTTAGTCGTCTAAAGATGTGCTCAATGAATTTGAACGGAAAAGAAAGAGGGTGGGACAGAGGGTGACACAAAGCAATACTATTTGACAGTCAGGCCACTATTAGAGCACTCAGCTCCTGTAAGATTGACTCGAAATTAGAATTAGAAAGCTGAATAAGTAAGGCAGGGCTGGATCCAAAATCATATGGGAATTTGAGGGAATGAACAGGCAGATAAAATTGAGAGGATAAGGTCAGAACCTTTCTGTGGATTAGGAAGGGTATATTCGACTTGTTCTCAAGTCAAATGGTTTTGAGGCAATATACAATTAAATAATATTAATAGTAATTAAATTTGATTTGAATTATGTATCAGTCCATCGAGAATTTACCTGGGGATAGAAACCGGTTATCGTAGGCAAAACAAAATTTTGAAGTTTGTTAATAAATCGTCTGGTCGCCGTACTCCATTGCCTCAATGCAACAATAAGAACGTTCTGTCTTTTATGATATTTTGTATTTTAGAGAAATTAATGTAACAACTTATTTTAGCCTGAATTGGATAATTTAGACACTAACGAATATGATTTCAACAGCTTATGCTCCATTAGAAATTCTGCACGAGTGATTCGAGGGCATGGTCATTTTATGTGGATCGTGGTATTTGACCCCGTTAGACTTTTTCTTGTGGGATGTTCTTAAGTCACAGGTGCATGTGAGTAAGCCATAAACAAGAGCCAATCAAACCACGCCATCAGACAAATTTTGACCAATTTATAAGAGTCATGGAAAATTGAACATTTGAACATTGAATTGGAGCTCTGTCGGATATTTGAACGATGTTATATTCCACACATAATAGCATCAATAGGTCTTTCAAAGGAATCAAAAATGTCGAAGATATCTCCCACACACTTTATTTTATTTAGATTCAAAGATACGAAGCGCTTAAAAAGACCCTATATTTTCTATTGTATGAAATATATTTCATCATTAAGGTACGTTCACCACAATCTGAATGAAATAAATGAATGAACTGAATGCAGACTATGTTCATTAAACTTAATTCCTTTCTGTTTAATATCGCAAAAACAATGTTTGTCGCCCAATGCGAAATAGAATTTCTCTCTGAAAATAATAAATTTTTGCAAAATGTGAAGACATAAAATTATTTTTTTTATGCAATTAATTAACAATTGCAGTGGATGGGTGTTCGAGAAAGGGCGGATTTTCAAGGGGCCGTACATCATTGTAGACGATAATTAAGCAGGCTTTCTTAGGCAAAATAATATTAAAATAATGCGAACAGTAGTACTGTGGGATTAGAATTGAATTAATGTCGAGTCATAAATCTCATTAGATTTCTTATTTCTCTTCGTATTACGGTTGTTCTTGTCTTAACCACTAAGCATCGGCATCAGTTCTGCCTCTAGAATTTCTTAGAAGGCAAATGGGACAAAAATGAAAAATGAATTGGATTGTGGAAAGGGCCGTTAAAGTAATCAGCAAGAAAATTAAACTCAAAGAGGATAAGAAAAAGAAAATATTGCATTAAATTGTAGATACACACACATATGTACGTATGTACATACGTAAGTAAGTGAAGAAGTTTTTGTATGAACTAAAGCGGGAATAAATGAGAAGCATTTTGGCCATCAGTTTGTTTATAACGTTTGTATGTCGTAACCCTTAAGAAAGTGCAGTTTAATCTTAAACTTAATGACTTTGAGAGGAGAATAGAGTTATAAAATCACACAATCATTTACAATAATACCGCCCTTAATGAAAGGACACATGCGTTGTTGTAATTCTTTATTTCTCTGCTATTGTTGTAGAGAGTCGGTGGTTTGAATTGTCTCTGTAGTTGCCACATAAAACTTTATTTTTATCCCCATACCCATACCCATCGTTGTCATAAGTTTTCCCATTTTAAGCCAACATGTGTGGGTGTCAAATAATTCTCATATTTAGTGTGGCGTAGAGTAATGGTTCTTGAATGCGTATGCAATATTATATGAGGGGGTCTCTGTAATAACATTGGAAAAAGAGGGCGATATTTTACCTTGCTTACCTAGTTGTTAAGTTATAAGCAGACTATTATCGTAATATTAGACAGAACTTTAAGAGATTGTAAGAAAAATTCATTAAAAAAATATTCATTAAACTAAAAAAGTTGAAGATTACTAAAGGCTAAATCAATTCTTTGTACAAAAGTACATACACATATGGCCAAAAAAATAGGTGTGAACTACATAGCAAACTATATCCGTATACTTTCGGTTTTATTTATACGTCATAGTTTAGTCAATTATTTTTATTAAATAAATTTATTTTACGTTCTTAAAAGTTAAAAGGAAGGGAAAATAACAGTAAATTATGTTTAAAATAAAGTGAATTCAAAAAAGACCAGCTTTTGATGTGGACACCAATCTTTGTGAGCCAAGGCAAAATTTTTCCTCTTCTTTAAATTGTTTGTTCTAAGCAGAGGGACTTTATGAGGTATCCTACCTTGTAGGCCTGCCTTCTGTAATCGTCTTCGCACAGTTCGTGATGCCACTGTATTTTCAATTTCTCTAGCAATCGCCTTAGATGACTTAAAAGGGTCCCGTTTGGAAAGTGTGACTATGCGTTTGTCTGTAGTTAATGAAGTTTTTCTATGTCTACCTCGTGTTTCAACGTTATTTTTTTCTTTTAAAGCGTTGGTTGCAAAATTCTCAGACCGATTTAATGCATCTGCAATGAATTTGTAGGTTTTACCTTGCTCGCGAAGTTTAAGAACGAGGAGTGTTTCTTCATTACTACAATGGAGCCCACGGCCATCTTCCTTTTTTTCTAATTTTTTGACAATAAATCAAATTTTAACTAAATTTCAAATCACACACCTATTATTTTGTCCAAGTAAAATTCGCACTTAAAGGAAAAATGCCACACTATTTATCTGAGACAAGCTTATTTTTAGTGGAATTCCGGTTTTTTTTTTCTGCAACAATAATACCAGACTATTTATTTAGTAATTTTAGCATGGTTGTAATTTTTTTTGGCAATGAGTGTACATACAGTAAGCTTCAAAAGAAACTGTACATTAAAAAAATATACATTAATAAATTACCGTTATTTTTATTGTAAAATTGTATAATTGCCAGTTTTTAAAATTGAAACAAACAAAAAAATTCAAAAAATTTCGAAATATGTCAAATTTTTCGTGCACTCTATTTAAATGGTAAATATTGAGTTCGGTGATTGTTAGAATTTTATACATAGTGTACAGTTTCTACAGGTTTTTGGAAAAAATTTTTCATGGCAATTTTTTATTTACTCTCAGAGTTTTTACCAGAAATCTGCTGAGAGAAGAAGTCGTCGAAGAAATACACATACATATATACATAATTGGTCATTACAACCCTTCAGTCAGGATTACGACCTATTTTGTCCCACCACTTATGTGTGTTAATTTTATACATGAGTGGTGGGACCTACAGTTTAAAGTCGACGTCTAACACCACCTTTTTGAAAAACTTTTTTGGCAATTTTATTTAGTCTTAGTGTTTTTACCAGAGGACTGCTTAGAGCAAGTCGAAGATATATTTTTTCATATTTCGTTTTGATCGGATGTTTGAACCTAGGGTTCAACTAGTATTACAGACTAATAATTCAACACACTACCTGCTAAACACGACGACTGAGTACACATTAGTATCATTCCTGAAATCCAAACCCTCTTGAAGGTATGAAACATTCTAAGAAATTCCGTTCGTGACTGCTTATCCCGTATATAACGTTGAAGTTTTCCCTGCCTTATGATTGTCTGTATCTTGCACATTACTGGTTAAAATAATGTCTCTCCACTTGTTGTAATATTTCAGTCTTCACTTTTTTTTAAATTAAATAATGTATTTTCGATGTTAAACTTATAGAATAATCCGAAGACTTATTTAATTTTATTTAACCTGGGAGGGTTGCACGATATTCCTTAGTTATTTATGTAGTTGTCTCCAATAGTTATATCTGCAAAAAAGTTTGTATTTGTCTTCTATTAGTAAGACTCTTAATGGGCTTGAGAAGTTTTATCATTTTCGTCTGCCTAACTACTTTTTTTGAGAAACTTTTCATGGCAATTTTATTTACTCTCTGAGTGTTTGCCAGAAGAAATATTCATATTTCATTTTGTTCGAGTTGTCTAGGCTGTGGTTTGAACCACGGCCAGCACATTAGCTCGTGGTACAACACACCTTTTTGGTGCCATCGATCTGGTTTTTCAGCCTAAGTTTAAATGATTGTCCGCATTAGTTTTCCCGTTTAGGATTCTAAAATTAAATCCACTTCTCATCGCCAGTAACAATTCGATGCAACACTGATTTTCTATCGTGTCTTTGACGCATAATTTCACAAGTAGTTGTTCGATCCTCCATCTGTCTGTCATTAATTTATGTGATAACCATTTTCCAGACTTTTGGATCTTTCCCATAACTTTTCAATGGTCAGAAATGGTTATTGTGCAACATTTCTACCATTTGTTACTGACTCATCATCTTCACCCAATACATACATAACAGGATTACGACCTAGATTCTCACACCACTTATGTTTTGTGTGTTAATTTTATACATGAGTGGCGGGACCTAAAGTTTCTTTACTCTCAGATTTTTTTTCGCCAGAAATCTGCAGAGAGGCAGTCGCCTGGGGTTTGAACCGTGGCCTTACGTCTAATAGGCCGACACACTTCCTACTAAACTACGGCAACTACAACATTGTATGCAATTCGGCGTCTTCTATATTCTTCATTTTTCACGTCAAAATCGCTATCTCTCAACCTTCGAAACCTGTGTGTTGCTTCTGATAGACCACGACCACAGCATGTCTCACATTTCATTCACTTTTCTTTAAACGAAGACAAAAAATTAAAGTTTTCCGCTAATCATAATTTTCTGATGCAAAATTCGCCATTTACAATGTTGTTTGTTCACTGATTTGAAGTCACAATAAATGTTTCCTATGTAGACATTTGTATGTTGAAGCTCACTTCATATCGGTACACCTGGTAGTTATTACGAAAACAATGCATTCATTTGTTGCTCTGTTTTTTCTGAATACTCTTTGTAAATATTATTTTAGGCAACAACATAAAAATGAGGTCAATCCCATTCAACAGAATTTTTGTCAGTCATCGTAACACACAATGTTAACAGTTCGATATGATGGACGTCTTCAAAACATGTATTTCCGTATTGAATGTTCTGAATTACGATATGGAATTAAAGTAGAAAATGGAAGTCATTATGTGCGTCTGCAAGTTGAATTATTGCATTCTGACGTAAAGAAATCACCAATGAATGTTGCCGTCCATCATCATCGGCCTCTTACAATGACAATAGCAATGATGACACTGGCGATCAGAAACACAAGAAGTGCTGACATCTACGATGACAATGACTCAAAAAACCAAATGGAGCAGAAAGGCAAACTGAAACGAAACTTAAATCCGATACGTACAATCAGCAACTGTCGTTTTAACAATGTCAACCAATGCTTGAGGGGGGAGAAAAAAAAAACAGTTTTGTGAAAATGCACCCAGCACACCCAGCAACCTTTTTTGGTTGAACCACATACACAAACTTTGCTTTTTTTTTCCCCATTTTTTTTTGAGCAAATTTACACGGACTTACATGACATTACATGTAAGTTTTCCCGTTGTTCACAATTTTTTTTGTTATGGTTGTGAAAAATTACTTCTCACTTCATTGTTGTGACGCATTGCTCTTCAGTTTACAAAGACCTATTTTTTATTTCATTCTCCCTAATGGAGACCCAGAAAAAAAAAAAGAAATTACTCAGTGACTGAAAGGTGAGCAACCTCTTACTCACTCTTAGCAATGAAGTGCTGTTATCAAGTGACATGGATACAATGGATCACAAGCGTCAGTGTTTTTCGAGCACTTACTGTTATTTTTTATATGGTGTAGTGGGTATATGTGTCACGAGCTTTTAAAGTAATGAGTGCATGTGGTTGGTTGTATGCATTTTTTATTTTTGAATTTAAAATGTTACAAATTTACGCTTGTAAAGGGAAAAATATGAAAAATTAATAATAAAAAGAGGTGACTGTAATTGCAGTCTCATCCGTTTTAGAAATTTAGGAATTTATTATAAAAGGTTGCTTAATGAACTTTAAAAATCTTTATGTGGGATAAACGGTATTTAAATGAACATCAGGTTGGCAGGTGTTCAGTCGTTCATTAAAATGTGCGATTTTGAACAATTTCTACTGTTTGTATCTCATACATATACTTAAATAATTTGAACGATTTTCTTCAAACTCGGTTTCTAACAATCTCCTCCAGTTGCAGGATTGAGATTTTAATCAATCATCCGACTGGATACATCATTAAGGCCGCCATGCTGTACTTCTATTGAAAGTCGGTACTTTTTAATACATATTTCTAAAAGTCTTGCACAATGGAATTTATTGAAAATTTGGAATTCGAACGGAACGGCTCTGATGCTCTCAAAGGAAGCAAAGTACGTGATTATCTTTTGAACACCAAACTAGCCTGACAAAGAAACACGGCGGAAAGTGTGAAGAAAGCGATGAATACCTTGTACGTCTGCAGAGGGACGTTTGGAAGTAGATGGGGCCTCGTATTATTCACTGGATGCACGCAGTGGTTGTATGGTCTACATCCTCTTACAGGGCATTATCGTGGTGGGAGGGTGTACGAAAGGGGACTTACCTACGCGGAACAGGATACATAGGTTAGCATGCTTGGGCATCACGTATGCTCTGAAGTACACGCGCCAAGCTAGCCTCGATGTCATCTTATCTCTACAACCATTAGACATCTACCCCCAAACATGGCTGCTAGAACTGCACTGAGGCTTAAGTTCTCAAATATGCTCAGGCCATGTGTGGTGGGCCACGCTTCAATACTACGTGAAGTAGAACCGAATTACCCGGATTTTAGATGTGACTGCATAGTATCAGGTACTTTTTTCGAACAAACATACAAAACTAACACTTCCACACGGGAAGAATGGGTTCCTAAAGCTGTCATCGGTGACAGTGATATAACGATCTTCGACAATGGCTCAAAAATGGAATGTGGAACTAGTTCTGGAGTATATTCTGATAAATTTGCACTGAACGGGTCATACAAATTACTAAACAGCGTATTTTATGGTTGAAACCGGTGACCTTCCTCCTTCGAACTTTATCATATGTGCGACAGTAAAGCAGCAATTAAAGTGCAGGAATCCCACCTCATGAAATCAAAGGGCTTCAGTGGTTACATGGGCTCTCTACACCGAATGCGTCGACACAACACCCGCCTATACCGTGTTCCGGGACATTGTGGCATAGATGGAAAATCAAAGGCGGACGAACTGGTTCGGAAGTGATCGGAGCTGTCTGAGGAGGAGCTGTCTGAGGAGGAGCTGTCTGAGAGGAGACATATACGCCCCTACAAAAAAATACATTAGTTCCAACATACCTGGTTACCAAATTTCAGAATTGCCTTTTCCTACAGTGGGCAACAGGAAAGTCAAGAAGATGCTTGAATTCGACAAGACAACGGTTCGTACTTTAACAGGCATTCTAAAGGGACACTGCTCTATTGGTGATTTGGCTGACAAGCTTGGTGCACACCACAAGTATTATTAAAGAAGTTGCCAAGATGTAAAAGAAAAGGAATGGGTACAACAGCTTTTATGTGAGCCAACGGTTTTTCGGTGACAGAATGTTTGGTCTAGACATGGCAACGAATATGCCATTAATGGAACTGGGCGGTTCCATACGGAGCTCGAGGTGGTTCAAACCCACTACTAACGTATCATGATAAGGGGGCTTACCTACGCTGGGTAACACAATGGACCATATGGGCCACCAAGCGAATGGCAAATTATCCGCCAACCTAATCTAAACTACATTTGGTTATGAATAGCAAATAAAGTAAAAAGAAATGTTAAAATTTTCTTTTTTCTTAAAATATTTTTTTTTAATTTTTTCAATACATAAATAAAGACTTTTGCAGAGTTTCCGTAATTTCTAATACAATTCTTATCATTGATTATGACACCTTAGGGAATGAAAACTCTACAAAAAATAATATAAAAACAATAAGAATGCAAGAATTGTCTCAATTGATGCACTTCTTCTCACTCAAGTTTTATACTTTTTTAACGGACATCCTGTAGCAGCACCTTTTTTTACTTCATGAGTTTGTTTTATGGTACTTTGCCTCAATAAAGTCATAAAACTCCATGTACCACCGCAGCCCAATGCAATAATATTGTATTGTTGCCATGTATTGTGAGAGAAATTAATAGAAATGGAAGCAGCTTCCCAGAAACAATAACAAAGAAGGTCTCAATCATAAATAAAAATCTACACTTTATCAAATTCCCAATAGATTACCATCAAAATCAAATGTTTTTCTAGCTACGGAAGAAGGAAATTGTGAATGGCGATGATTATGTTAATGTTGATCTCTTACACGATGGTAAACGGAGGGTTGATTGCATCATAACCACAACCACCACCGCTCGATGGCACCAGTCGCAACAGCAACTGCATCAAGCGACAGGACACGTTTAACATTAATTCCTCTGTAATCAAAGCAGACAGGAGGAGTGGAGATCCAATAGACTCATTGTCATTGTCCTTACATTCTCGAAGGTTTGTAAAATTTTCATTATTGAGTGCGTATCGAGAGTGTCGTATTGAAAATAAAATTCATTGTAATATTAAGATGTTCTTGAGGGTAAATAAAACATAACAACGTAAAGCACCACACAATGAATTGTAACGAAATGAAAAAGAAAGGAAAACCAAAGACAAATAATGGCATTTGAACCACCCCTTGGAGCTTACCACTCTTGTTGTGCTTTGTCTTTAAGGATTCCATTGGGGAGAGGTGTTGATTGTTTATATTTCCTCATTGTTCCCTTATTGACGATTCACACTTCAATTTGCCTTCATTCAATTGTTGTTCCTTTTTTACTTTTGCTCTTGTTATTGTTTTAGTTGCTTCTATCGCTGCAGTTTCGATAAATTTGAACGTTTGCAAAATCTGATTTTTGGATTATTTCTATGACGGCTTATTAAAGTGGCCAGTTAGCATTTTTTTATAGACCTCAGGAATAGTAGAGCTTTAAAGCAAAATGAAACTCTACTTACTTACTTAATTAGTCCTTCAGTTAGGATTACGGCCTACCTTCTCACACCAGTTATGTTGTGGTGTTAATTTTATATATGAGTTGCGCGGACCTACAGTTCAAAATTAACTCCGAACGACAGATTTTTTAAAAACTTTTCATGGCAAATTTATATTACTCTCCAAGTTTTTTTTTCGCCGAACAAATATTTCTTATATTTCGTTTTGTTGTAGCTGTTTGACCTGGGGTTTGAATCGTGGCCTCACGTCTAATAACCCAACACACTACCTAGTAGACGACTTCAGATTATGTTACGTGTATTAATTTATCCGGGATCTGCAGTTCGACGTCAAATCCGAACTAAAAATTTCGAAACCTTTTCATGGCAATTAGTTTACTTTAGTCAGTGCTAAGGCTCGAACTCTCTAGCTCTATACTGCTAAGCCAAAGCACCTGCTGCTGGACTACCGCAATTTATTAGTAATTCTCCTTTTTATATGACCATATAATATAATCCAGGCTATGCTGTTAGCGAACCTGACAAACAGTTCTTAATATCATGGTGAGATATTTTAGTGTTAAGTTTGCGCTGAATGTGTGTGGGTAATGAGCAAAGCCTAGTCACTGATAGTCTGGTTTAGGTACGCCCTAGACTGACAGTTATGGATATCGGTCATTTGATTGATGTTTCTTTCTTGTCATTTAAAATAGAGGTAGATCGGTCACCATTGAAATTCAAGTAGAAACTAAACTAAACTAGAAGGGAGAATCGATATGTGGAATAACAGAGGCGGTTTATTATCAAAAGAGAACATTTTTTCACTAGAGTTTATAGGTGTATGATGTAGTTAATAATGGTCGTGGGTTCTTATGAAAATTAGTTCTTCCACTCAAGTCATTTCAGACGGGTAATGATATAGAAAAAGATGAAACTGTGACCCACTTTCTCATAATTGCGGAACATTGTCTTTGAATGGAAAGATTTTTCTGGATATGTACTATGCGTTTATGAGATTGACAAGCTAATTGGTTAGAGTGGAATATCAAATAAATTTGAATGTCATTATGCTTGTTGCATGTTTAGTTCCGAATTCTATTATTTATTACGGTTTAAGTGTTATAGAATCAACTGTTTCGATATGATTGTTCTGGGTAGCTAATATAATAATAATAATAACAGTGCTGTTGTACAATAAAATTTTTCGTATGATTAGTTACCTCAGCCGGAGAGGACCTAATCTCACTTCTTTCCTGGCGTTACACCTAACGTACTAAGTTATTGTTACGTTTTTATATTTTAAAAAATCTTACAATATGAGTTCATTGACTGCAAACAAAATAAAAATAAATTGATGTTTAGTTTCAATTAAACTCTTTATTATTCGCACTACTTTTGTGTGCCACCTAATACAACTTGACGAATACAACAATAATCGTTTGTTCGCTATTCTTCTTTGCTTACAACGCAGATCTTTTCAACGGCGATCTTCAAATCACAACTGTTTTTTTCACACGCAACGCGTCTTCACACAAGACTGACTGAATTCTACTAGTTGCCTGCTTTGTCTTGCCTTTTTATATGCCCACATAATCAGTCTGATGAAGGTTCTTGAAGTCGAACATTCGGGATTTCGCCTTCTCGAGAACTCTATCGCGACTTCATTGTTGTTTGTGTATTTTGTTCACATTGCCTCTCGTTGCGTTAACGCTACTTGTCTATCCCATTTTCTTTCATATTGATGTTGTTGGATTACTTGTAACAAGTTCGTTGTATTTGATTGTGTAGCTTTTGCTCATTTTAATGTTAAACAATGTACACCGTTTCCATTTTCGTAACATTATAGTGTAAGGTGTCACATAATTTGGCACTGATATTCGGTGACAATATTGAAAAACTATGGCTCTGCTTTTGGATTGTATGTGTGTACATTTTTTAGAGGTCGCCGAATTTATTGAAGACTACACTAATACGATTCATAGTATTTTCTATCCCTTCCATATGGATAGTCCGTTTCCGAACTTCATGCACTTCACACTTGTTGCCATAGCTTTGACAGTTAAAGGCACTTTGCAAAAACAATGGCTAATTCGGGCGACTTTACGAGCTGTCATCAGTACGGCGTAAAGTAATCTAAACAAGGGATTATGTATCTGAAAATGCAGGTGTCGTTGCTCCATCGTGTTGGAATTATATGTTCGCCCTACAGATGTAGTAGAAATTTGTTGAGTACGAATTTGTTGAACTAGCCGTTCACAGTTGTCGTCAGTGCCACGTTTTCGGAACGATACAAGTGTGTGTATAGCGTATACACCGCACTTTTAGAGAATGTATTGTCTCTGTGTGAGTATACGCGACTTTCGGTAATGAGGAAGCGATACCCGATGTCCTTAGTGGTCAAAATTTATTATGGTTGACTGTAGGTTACACGCACTTGCCTTATGTAATGCCTCCACTTTTTAAACAACATTCTATGCGAAGACCCCGATTGGTGCCTAATTGCATGTACAATTTCGGAAAAACCGAAACAATTGTTCTGCATTCATGAAGAGTACAGTGATTCATAGCTTGTTAACGTATATTTTATGCCCGTTCTTGTCACAAACGTCATAGCAGAAGTCATATGCACGATTACGATTTTTACGTCAACTTTTTTAAATAAATCTTTTAGCAATTCGACTGGTCACTCTAAAAAATTATACTCAGTCATGATTTGTTTTCAGTTTTTCGCATTGAACAATTTGTATTGTGGTTTGATTTTTATTTCGTTCAACAGCACACGAAATATTGGCGGTGGTGGGAAGCATTTATTCAGACATCTGCTAAATGTTTGTGGAGAAAAAAAAAACAAATTTATTCGATTTCTTTTTATCATTTTCCATAAATTTGCCAAAATACCGGAACAACAGAGGGTATTTCAAACTTGAAAAATAAAAATAATTTGAAAAGAGGAAAATATTCCGTAGAAGATTACAAACCATTTGCCACTCTTGAATTGAATTGAATTGAATTGGAAATTTGATCACTTGTAAAGATGATTGGTTTCCACTTTCGCTATTTGACATTGAAAATAATTGTTGTTCGTTGATTGTTAATGTTGGTAGAACAACTGTTTCTAGAATTCCTGTGTGAAAGGCAAGTGTCACATTCTGCTTTCGATAATGATAGTAATCACCCTCTTGTTTCTGCTTTGCAGTTTGAGGCCTTAACTACATTTTTTGTTGTCACTTTAGCAAATTGACCTGCAAGCGTTTATTTGAATTTAATATCGAAATATTCCAAAAATCAAATTCAATTACCTTTCAACTATTTCAAATGAGTGCGGGGAAGACATTGTTAAGGTTGTAACCATATTTTGGTCTTTATATACCAGCCTCTATTATTTTCCAACGTTTACGCATCTGGTATATTCAGTCGATAATCCGATTATTATTTCGTTAATGAACGCATTTCAATAGAATTTCGGAAAGATTGAAAGAAACAAAAGGAAAACTCAAATGCGAACATCAGAAAAAAAAAACGAGGAAACGAAAATTAATTTTGCCACACAATTGCAATACGACTCGATCGACAGGAATAATATACGTACGTACGAGAGCATGTCATTACAATTTCTATCATTTCGGCATGTGTGACAGAAACTGCATGACATTGATGACGATTATCGATTGGCTGCATTCGTACATCCTGTTGCAATTGCAACAATGCTTTCATTCTTTTGCTAAATCCCTTTTGCTGGGATTAAAACAGTCGAACATGTGCTCATGTCTTATACAACTCAGCAACTGTTAAACAACGTAGTGATGAACTACAATCGGTAGCGAACAAAATCATTTCTAACCATGACTTATAATTGGATTTCAATGACTGCAATTTGTAGATAATTTTTAAACGCAAATCACATGTACGTGACGTGAATATTTTCGTAGGGTTTATATGTACATTCGTTCATCCGATACTGAAGTCGTTAAACGAATCGCAAATTAGAAGAGCAATATTACTATTCGTGTTCTCAATGAATTTGTACAACATATTGTATGTGTGTGGTTATCATTATTTTTCCATTTTTTCATTTTCAACGAAGAAAATTGATTGCAATTTTATCTTTAAAACCACCAGCATTCTCAAAAAAAAAATAAATTTTCAAAAGCTTTAATACACTTGATTAGAAGGAATAAATGAACACACGACACAAATCTTGAAAAATCAATGGAAGCCAAATCAAAGAACTAATTGATGAGAGAGAGACACAAATTACGCGATTGTTGACAATAAGGTCAGAAAATCGATGCATAACATGCAATACAAAGTCAAATTATTTTATTTTTCACTTTATTTATTTATTTATTAATTAAAATACAATTACAAATTATATTCTAATTATATACGAGCGAAGTAACTTGACTATGTGCTCGGTGTAGTGTCACAGACCAGAGTCTCTGGTGGGAATCGAACCCACAACCCTCACGCTAATAGTCTAGCACACTACCCACTAGACTACCAGGGCACCCTATTTTTCACTTTATTTTACTATTTTTGTTTTGTATTTAGTTGCCAAAGAAGTGCAAATTGTTTTGTGGGTTCTCCTGTGGAGGAATAGCTATTGACCTCGAAACAGCACGGTTGCTCCTAAATTACTTTAAGTTAGTATTGTTGAACATCCCATTACAATCGTTATGTCACCTCGGTTGTTTTTACTGATTGCCTTATCAAGAGTCGATAGCGACCTATGTTGCATAACAATGAATGCAAGGATATTGCATGTATGAATGAAAACCCTTATGGGTATTGTCCTCTTTGTTTGGCATTCCTTGTTCTACTTAGGGCCATTATTACAACTTGTCGTTAAACTTGGGTTTAGTTAAAGGTACCTTTAGCTAAAGGGAACTGTATTTTTGTTATTGCAACTTACAGATAAAATAAAGTTAACTGTTTTCAAAAATATGGCAGTGTCGATAACACTGCTCAAATTAAACAAGTTTTATTTAAACGCAGTGGCAACGACGGGCGTCTTTCTTTGTGTAGTTGCTCTCTTTGTTTATATTTGAATATGCCGTATTGAAAATAATATATAATCTGGCAAGTTCAAACATAAACTTAACTTTAAAAGTTACCGGCAGGATGATCCTCCCTTTAGCTTAACGCTCACTTCTATCTTATTGGGTACTCATAATAATGAAAAACAATTTATCTGCCCGTTAAAATCCTCGCTTTATTTAACGGCGAGTTGTAATAATGGCCCTCAGTATGACTATCACTTGATCTGGGAACATTATTTAGTTTACACGAATATATCAGTGTAGGTCTGTTAGATGTCGTGTGTTCCCCGATACCGGATTAACGTGTGTGGCTTATTCTTAGTAATAGTCTGCCATAACATGAATTTTTTTTGCAGAATTGTGTTAGACGTGAAGTTAAGCTAAAGGGAAGATCATCCTACTGGTAACTTTTAAAGTTAAGTTTATGTTTGAACTTGCCAGATTATATATTATTTTCAATATGGCAACTTCAAATATAAACAAAATGAGCAAATAAAACAAAAAAAAGCCCGTCGTTGTCACCGCGTTTAAATAAAACTTTTTTGATTTGTGCAGTGTTGTCGATATTGCTCCGCCACTGCCATAGTTAACTTTATTTTATATGTAAGTTGTAATAACGAAAATAAGTTAATGGTAACTTTACAGTACCCTTTAGCTAAAGGGTCCCAAGTTCAACGGCAAGTTGTAATAATGGCCCTAAGACTTTAAAATAATTTCCAATATATCTTGTTAAAAAAACTGGGGTGATAAATTGTAAAATTTTACAATTTACTATTGCTCCAAACACTTATCAACAATATTGTGAAATTAAACTATTTAAATTTAAATAAAACAAAGTTTATATAAAATATTATTGAAATTTTTAATTTGCGCGAAATACCATTTTGCCATTATGTGTCACATACAACATCATTTAAATATCCGTCACTGCTTCTCTAGGTGCAGCGTATCTGAAATGTCAAATTTTACATGACTCTGATGAATGATGCTGATGTTGAATTTGACCGATGGCATAGGATGTGTTGGCATTGAGAACCTCTGTAGTTTGCGGCTCATTTGCATACACCTGCGACTTAAGAACATCTCATAAGAAAAAGGTTATAAGTGTCGCATTATATAATATTACGATCTCGCTGGCCAGTTAAACTACATGAAGAGTCTACCTAGTATAGTGTTGGCTTACATTACGTGACGTAATGGTTAAAAAACCATTTCAGACAACTGACAGAAACTCTGAGAGTAAGTAAAAGTACACAAAAATTTGTCGTTCTGAGTCGACTTTAAACTGTAGATCTCATCATTTATGGATAAAATTATTACGCACAACATTAGTGGTGTGAGAAGCTAGGTCGTAATCTTGATTGTAATGACCAATTAACGAAGTAAATAAGAACGATGGATGACGTTAGATCGATGACGCCTACAACAAACAGTGACTTTTCGAAATGCATTGGATACTCTTGAATATTATGTGGTTTTATATCGTCCCAAATTCGTCAATTTTGTATGTTTACGTACCCATTCATCAAATTGGCCTCATCCCTAAAGATAATTTTTTTTTATATCATAAGTAGGATTATTTGTCAACTGCTGCACGTCTTTGTGTACTGTCGTTAACCATCAGTTCCTGAGTCAGTTAAATTTTGTATATTGCAGCCATGATACAAAATTCTACAAGTTATGATATACGATAAACCGAGCCCTTGTGAGCGATGTGAAATTGTCTGCGCTGTCCTATAGAGGGACAGCGGCGATATTTCCGATAAATCTTGGCTTTCGTCGACATACTGAACCAATGGCCTCGAATTTAACCTTTTAAAATAGGAGAACAGCGCGTTATTTTTAATTATATGCACGTGTTAATGAACGTCATCACCGTTCATGGTGTTTTGCCAAAACAGACTGCATAAACGATGTAGCCTCAACAAAATGACCGTTATTAACGTCGAAGTTCGTAAGGGCCTTTTGAAAGACCTGATATCATAATAAATTTGGTAAAGAAAGTTCACTTGAATTAATTATTATTTTAAACATTAAAATGTGCTGCAAACATAGATACTTTTTGTAAAATTGTAAAACAACTCAAATTAAAATTTGAATTTCAACAATCATGTTCGATTTATGGATAATGGCCATACGCATATGTCGGACTTTGTGAAGATTTTCATAAGCATTTTGGTCCACATAATCATCATCATCCCCACCGTCATTTTGGCAATGATTATGCAAAGTACACCCATACCTCACTTTGCGTTATGGTTACGTTCCAATAAAAAGAAAAAAACACGTCGCAAATTGAAACGATGCAGAGTGAATTATGATTTTCTATAGCAAAGATCGAAGATAAACTCCAGGGTTACGAAAATACTACTTTTTAAAAAGAAATTTGAACAAAGTAAACATTTAAAAAACAAAAACAATATAAAATTTTATTACATACATACATACATACAAAAAACAAATTCAATTAAAATAAAAAAATTAATTTATAACACACTAATTGAAACTGAACTCTAAAATTAGAAAAACAAGGTGAAATAAAAATATTTTCAGTTAGAAAGGAAATCCCCAAGCTTTGAATGCATGGAGCAATTAGAAGCAAAAGTCGTGCCATCTTTTAGAAAAAAAGAAAATTTCAAATAATTAAAAAAAATTAAACACTCGAACCCAAAACAACGCAACTTCGAAAATCTAACCACGCGCAGTGAAAATTTGTACTAATTCAACAGCTACGCAGCTTCGAAAAAACGCAAAACGAAACAACGCAAAACGAGGTATGGGTGTATACGTAATTCACATAGCATAATGCAAAAAAATAATCAGGGAAAAGTGTATTTCTGTGCAGTAAATGAGACATACGCCCAGGGGCACTCACAATGTACGTTGATTGTCTTGTAACCTTTTTACATCAAAGATGACTCAAGACAAACACAAATAGTGAAAACGAAAGTAATGAAAGTAATAAAATGTCTGAAGAGAAGGATTTTAATGGTGATGATGCGAAAAACTAGAGTATCTCACTTGCTCTTTAATCATAATAATAAGGTAATACTTATTGGACAAACATCTTAAATATCTTAAATTATAACCTTTAATGCAGATATAGATGTAGAAAATTTAAGAAGGTTTTCTGTTTAAGAGTTGAAATTATTTAAAATGATTCTCTGTTCCAAAAGATTTCATTCTTTTCCATTGACTGCATGTAGCAGTGGTAACATAGTAAGGGATTCAATAGCACTTATTTGCGCATTGTTGAGCAAAGTATAAATAACCTTTCGTAAGTGAGTGAGGCATTCATCCATCCGTCTATTAACCAACTACCCATACACTTATAAAATATTTTTGAGAATTTCATTGTTCCAAGTTGGTATGTTTTGTTGAATGCCTCAGTATTTACTTTTTTGGGGTGAAAGTTTGCGACCCTTGACATTGACTTTGCAAAAAAATGAAGCAAAAAATCGTTAACGTAAACGTAAAATTGCACATCTGGGAAATGAAATGATTGCAGACTCAATTCTTTAAAATTAAATCCATAAAATGACTGCCTCATACACAAATATTACGTTTAACAGTACAATTTAATTATAAGACGTAATTTTTATTTATTTTTCAAATTTAGGCGGGAACAGTAAAAACACAAGTCATGTTTTAATTTTAAACGTATTACAGAGTGAATAAGAAGTCATTAATTTTAAAAACTGTCAGAATATTTACTTTCGAAATGAAAGGGGTATTTTAGTGTTAATAAGCATTTCTTTTTTACAGAATGTTTTTGACTTTCTAAATCAGAATGATTTTTACAATTGTTACCCAAGTGATTAACCCTTTCATGCCCGAATTTTTTGGGCCAAAGCTAAAATTTTTTTAAGGACATGTGTTTGTTTGTCATGGTCTAAATATGAAGTGATATTAAATTCAGAGTCCTACATATTCTGCTTTTACACGTTTTTAACCAAGCTTGTTTCCAAAAAAAAATCTTTTAAAAAAATTAATAATTACGGAATTTATGAACAAAAATGTACAATGTTGCCTATAGGCAACATCGGGCATGAAAGGGTTAAGAATCTGAAACGCTTACGAAATCTATCTTTAAGGAAATATGTTATTAGCTAACTGACCACTTTTAAAATTTTTATTTACTTAAATTTAAAAACGTTTATCAATTGATAACATATCACTAACAGCTTTATTACACAATTTTTTTTTCCTTCGAAGGGAAAATTCCATAGTTATACCAGGTGTATCGACATGAAATGAGCGTTTTTTCGACAAAATTTTAATTTGTAATGGGAAACATTTTCTTCGAAGTATTGGCCTTTACTGCCTACATATTTTTTTATCTTTTAGAAAATTTAAGAATTCCACGCCGATAAAATTGTTCGTCTATTGAGGCAAACCTTTTAATTACCCAATATCGGACTTACTCGAAGGAATCTAAAGATCTTTTTTAGGCTGTAAAATTACCTTGTCTTGTGGCCCATTGTGGTCCCTTTCCGATAAATATATAATTAAAATTGATCGTTTGTTGCCAGCAGATATGTATAAACTATAGTAGTAGCATTAACCGAGTCCACCAGACTCACAGCATTGCCTTCCTGTCGAATCAATCGGGTTTTACAGCCGAAGATAATGATTATCTCAGATAAACCCATGATTTTTCCCCTTTAGAATTGTGAAAATAAATCAATTAGCTGCTGAGTTTTTACAAAATAAGACCGGCAAATGAGACTCGAAATTATCACCGGCATAGTACAGTATAACTTTTAATGTTGATTGTTTAACTAAAGATTGCTTAATCGTAGTGTGTTGGCTTATTAGACGTAAATCCAGGGTTCGAGCCTCAGGCCAAACATCAAAACAAAATACATAAAGTATTTCTTCGGCGACTTCCAGATTCAGCTGATTTCTGGCGAAAAAAACTCTGAGAGTAAATAAAATTGCTATGAAAAGTTTCTCAAAAATCTGTCGTTCGGAGTCGACTTTAAACTGTAGATCCCGCCACTCATGTATAAAAATTAACACACACAATATAAGTGGTGTGAGAAACTAGGACGTAATCCTGACTAAAGGGTTGTAATGACCAATTATGTTATGTATGTATGTATGTTTAACTAAGGAATTTCCGCCTTACTAGGCCTTCATACAACATGACCAACCACTGTGTAGAGATCCAATGAAGCACCTTAAGTTCGAGAATCAATTTATTACCAGCATAGACGGATATTCTTCATCCTATTGTGTATGTTTGATTTTCAGCATAGCTTTTTATTGAAAATTAATTATCGAATTAACTATCATACACATAACATATTATACTGTTGACCAGTGCAACACATTGATATTGTTATCTTTATCACTTTACTAGGTATTTAAGATCATTATCCTGTTGGAACACGCATCGAAGTGGCATTAAAAAATAAGTAATACACACACTTTGTACGGTATAAGCAATTACGCGGTCAAATATGTAAGAATGTGCGAGAATAGGAACGACGCAAAAATCAAAAATACAAGAACAACGTTACAAAAAAAGATCGCGAAGTTGTCAGGCATAAAATGTAAGACTATAAATAGAGTAGTAGTAGACTGAGAGCTATAATAAAAAGAACGACGTTAAGCACAGTAATTATGAACACTGAGAGTCTGATTATTGTTCGTAAAGGCTCGTGAAAAAATTGATAACGTCGTATTATCAGCTACATACATAATCGGTCATTACAACCCTTTAGTCAGGATCACGACCTAGCTTCTCACACCATATATGTTAATTAATGGGGTTCAAACCCCAGGTTAGACATCAAAAAGAAAATATAAAACATTATTTCTTCGGCGACTTCCTCTCAGCAGATTTCTGGCAAAAACTCTGGTAGTAAATAAAATTGGCATGAAAAGTTTCTCAAATATCTGTCGTTCGGAGTCGACTTTAAACTATAGGTCCCGCCACTCATGTATAAAATTAACACACACAACATAAGTGGTGTGAGAAGCTGGGTCGTAATCCTGTCTGAAGGGTTGTAATGACCAATTATGTTATGTAACATTGGTATTTATTGTTCCAACGAGAAAATGGACGATGATGTCGATTCTGTCAAAAAAAAATCATCAATGGAGATACCTATCACAACATGATAACCGATTGTTTTTGTACCTACTCTTCATGGTAAAATTTTTCAAAAATATGGCAGTGCCGGAGTAATGTCCATAAAACTGCTCAATTAAACAATTTTTTTTAAATGCAGTGGCAACGAAGGGCCTCTTTTTTGTCGTTGTGTTTCCTCATTTTGTTTATATTTGAAGTTGCCATATTGAAAGTTCTAACATAAACATAACTTTAAAAGTTAAAGGTAGGATGATCCTCCCTTTAGCTCAACGCTCACTTCTACCTTATTGTCCACTTATAATAATGAAAACAATTTATCTTCTCGTTAAAATCCTGCATCATGTAATGGCATAATGTTAGTCGAGAGTCTCAGCACTGCAGTTGTTACTCCCATTTGTCAGCATATCGCTTATATCCATAAGCATACATAGCATAATAAGAAATATTATTTATTTATTTATTACAATACAATTACAAATTTCATTCTAATTATAAATATACGAACGGAGTAACTTGGACCATATGCTCGGTGTAGTGTCACAGACCAGAGTCTCTGGTGGGAATAGAACCCACGACCCTCACGCTAATAGTCTAGCACACTACCCACTAGACTACCAGGGCACCCATAATAAGAAATAATATAATACGAATGAAATGAATAAGAAAAATATATTAAATATAACAGCAATTAAAGAGTGGTCTAATTCGGGCTGCACAATCTCGGTTCGCTTAGATTTACCAAGATTTTACCTGATAATTCCATTTCTGTTTCGTATTATTCGTTTGTTTGATATTCTATAGCTGTTGTCAAAATAGTCGAATCATTTTAGAGGACGCTTATCTATTTTGCCGATATTAGTCAAGCAGTGAGTAGACATGTCGCCTTTTTCTCTCCTTGAATTTACATAACGCAAGTTTTTTGAGTTTGTCCAGCATCAAATGTGTTTCTGTCTTCGAAGTTAACGAACTCACAGCTGTTTGAGTTTGTTTGGATAACAAAATTAAAACTAAATTATTTTTACAGTGAAGTCACAGTTTTTATAAATTTCTTGTATAGCAAAGAAAAAGGTTTTAAATGATAATTTTATGAGGAACAATTATTTTAGTAACATATCATCAGCAAAAGTAAATATTTCTGTATTTGTAGTTTGTAGTTTTAATCGAATTATTGAAATTCGCCACAGACAATGTTCAATTGATTTTAAAAGCGCTTTAAGCGGTTTGAGTCTTGAATATTATTACGAAAATGGAAATGGTGTTACATCGTTTAATATTAAAATGATAAACAAAAACTACGAAAACAAAAACAATGGACTTGTTTACATGATCAACAAATGAACAAAAATATAGCAACAACATCAGTATAAAAAAGGGGATAAACAAGTAAACAGACAGCCAACAACAATAACGCAAGGATAAACGTAAACAAAATACACAAACAAAAATAACGAAAACAAAATGTTTTCATTTATAGAGATTTCGCGAAGGCGAAGTCAATCTTCTTCAAGAGCAAGACAAAGCATGGAACGGAGTCAGTAAAAATTCAGTCAGTCTTGTGTGAAGACACTAGGCTTGCCAGACGTAGTGTTTTCAGCAGTACGCGTACTTTTTTTAGTTTTTGTACTTTTAACTGCATAACCCCCATAGAAGTACGCGAATGTACTTCTTTTTAGTATCTGTACTTCTTTTTGTACTCTTTTTCTACCTTTTTTGTATTTTTTTTGTACTTTCACAATAATTTTATAGAGGTAAACATGTCCATACAAAAAAACAAAACATAAATTAAGGCTCATTTTTTGTCGCAAGATTGTTGTTCCCCTGTTTTACGCCAAGTACTTACATATATAAAAGGTCGTTTCAATTTAGATAATAATAAGTTTGAAAAACTTTCAATTTTCCATCTTAATTCAAACATTTCTTTTAATGAATTTGTGGAAATAATTACATTATTTTTAATCAAAAATATTGATTTAGATCAACTTTTTGACGAAGTCGCCGTGGTGTAGTAGGTAGTGTGTTGGCTTACTATTCGTAAAGCCCGGGTTCGTATCCCAGGTCAGACATCAAAAATGAAATATGAAAAAAAAAAAAAATATTTCTTCGGCGACTTCCTCTCAGCAGATTTCTGGCAAAAACTCTGAGAGTAAAATAAACTGCCATGAAAAAGTTTCTCAAAATTCTGTCGTTCGGAGTCGACGTTAAACTGTAGGTCCCGCCACTCACGTATAAAATTAACGCACACAACATGAGTGGTGTGAGAAGCTAGGCCGTAATCCTGACTGAAGGGTTGTAATGGCCAATTATGTATGTATGTATGTATGTATGTTTTGACGAATTTATATCATTAAAAACATTTGCTGTTAAACATTGAAAAATAAAAATCTGCAGAAAAAAATGGAAAGAGTTCTCAAATAGTGGATCATTTCCTAATTTTGAAAAGATTTGTTGCTTCGTCTTTTCAATTCTTCATTCTAATGCAGCCAGTGGACGAATTTTTAGTTTAATGTTTAGTTTTTGGAGGAAGGAACGAAATAAACTTTTAATAGAAAATTTGGAAAGCGAGTTAATAATAAAAACAAACTTTGAATACAGTTGTACTGAGTTTTAAAATTTTTTAAAAACCGAAAAAGGTAAAAATGAAATTGTAAATCAAATACAAAAAAGTGATAAATATTTATAAATTATTTAAATGTATCCGTAAATTTTAAAGTCATTAATTTTCAAAAATTAATAATGTAAATATCTATGTATGTACTTATATCAAAGTATACCATTAAAATTATAGTTTTTAAATTAATTTTGAAGTATTAAACAATGAAAATTTGTTTTTGTGTTTTTTTTCAGATAAATTAAAAATCCAATAATACTATCATAATATACATTGATTTCAGTCTAGTCTGAAATATATATAAATTCTAAAGATTTAAATTGGAAAAACTGATTTAAATGAAATAAAATTTTAATTTCATTTTTTTATATTAAATACAAATAGTTATGATCTCTTTTTTATGTTCTTCATTGTTACTGTTGTGAACCATTTTTTGTTAGCTTTTTTATTGAATTAAATAAATTTTGAAAATAAACAATTGTACTTCTTTTTACTCAATTGTACTGCTTTTTTAACTTCGATGTATGTTTTTTGACGATTTCAAATCTGACAAGCCTAGAAGACACGTTGAGTGTGAAGATCCCCGCTATAATCCGAAAAATTTTAGTGTTTACGCAAAAGAGTGTAAAGAAGAATAACATTATTTACATTAAGTTGTGAACAGTGGCACACAGAATTGTGCGAACAATAAAGAATTTATCTAAACCTAAACACATATTTATTTTTTTATTTTATTTTCAACCTACGAACTCATATTTTAAACGTTTTTAAAAGGGTAAAAACGTAACAATATTTGAAATAATTTTTGTTTTAACACCAATTTGTTTCTGGGTTAAACAAGAAAGAAAAAAAAGGTATACACAAGCCCAAAAAGTTAGCGCTCTAACTCCAAAGTGAGCTAGCAGTCCTTTAACTTCGAGGACAGAAAAAGGGCATAAGATAGAAAGAATACGTGTTTAAGATCCTATGAAAATAATTTTAAAATGCGAAAGTAGACACGAAATTAAATCGTCGACACAATACTGTAATGAATTTATCATTAAAATATTTGATGTTATTTTTTAATTTAGATTTTTTACCTCCCCTTGATTGAGACTCTTAGTATTTAAAGTCAAACAATTTCGAAATCATAAATCAGAATTTAAACTCCTGCTGAGCTTGGCAACAACCCCTTATCGAACGTAAAACAATTTTCAATGAAAAATAAAGTGAATAACGGTAAAAAAATAAATAACAGTACTACCGATATAATAAAAAAATTATAATTCCTAAATTTATTAAATAGGAAAACTGTCAAATAATAACAAACACTCCAAAAAATAAATATAAAAACGTAACACAATTGTATTCGAGTTGTAGGTTTGTTTAACGATATGAACAAACACAAAACAAAACGATGCCAACAATTTTTCCCTTTATTTTGGGCCCATCATTATGGATGGCAACATGCAGAGTAAGTTGTACCCCTGGGATGATGTTCTTTCCCTTTTCGGATTGAAACCACTTTCCTGTGCTTGGCTTTTCTTCTATCACTTTCTCTCCGTGGCGTTGTTTGTATGCGTGAATTTATAGCCGGGCAAAGATTACCAAAAAAGTACTAAAAGTTACAAAAGAAAGTATGAATGAAGTGAGAATCAAACAAAACTAAATGACAAATACTTTGCAACAACAAGTTTTAATAGAAAATATAAAAATGAAGGAAAATTTTTTAGCGTATCGCACCCCTGTTAAGGGATGAATAGCGATGTTAAGGCAAATGCTTTCATTTCTACATCAAACACCCGTATCCAAAAAGCAACCAGAAGTACTTGCAATAAGCAAACGGCCCAGCAAAGGCAATAAAAATACTCAGCAGGTTGTAACCGCATTGATCACTTTTACTTTTGTCAGTGTTTTCAACAGTTCTGAAGGGTTTCCACTTTTCAGTTCCAGTTTGTTGGTTGCGATATGATGATGATGGCAACGTGATGTTGAACAGTTTTTCAAATTAAATTGAAAATTTAAAATGGAAGTACAAATAAAAGAAAAAACTTAGATTTCAACATCACATCTTAATTAAATTTATTCTTTTTTTTAAATTTTTTTAAAATTTTATTGCATCATAAATAAGGGATTCTATTGTATTCGTCAACCACGCGATTAAAGCTACCCTCCCCACTTGTTTGAATACAAAAAATATATGTATGTACAGTGCGAGATATATTTTTATAAAAATGTCTGTAATCAGCACTCTTGTTAAAGTATAGTATAGGTTTGCAACTACAATTCACACAGGACTTTTTCACGTTATAGTTTATATTGAAAAAAATTACCGAACTTGAGTTAAGATGAATACTGTGGTGTCCCAATTTTTTGGGTGAATGTAGCCACAGTAGTCCAAAACCCAAAAATTTTACCAAAAACTTACTAGATTTTCTGGATCTTCCTATTGACTACACGATACCTGAAGCCTGTAATACCACATGGATGCTATTATAACAATAGTTTACAGAGAACATCATCTAAGCGTTCACGTGATAAAGTCTGGTATGATGAATCCCTTGCACTACCTGTTTACTGAAATAATGGTTATAAAGGTTGTCGCTGTGTGAATCAAATGTTTGACTGCATCTAGTTGAGATATAGGGAAAAGTGGCTATTAGATCACTAGGCAGTGAAAGAGTATTGCTCATGGGTTATTCTAATGTGGGTTCATGGAATCGGAGACTTTGCAAAGCCTAATTTGGAATTTTGCTACACTGGGGCAAACAATTGACCCACGTAGACTTTGCACATACGCAAAAGAATGGTGGAAAAATGAACCACGAAAGAAAGAATCGTTTCCGTTATGGATATACGAATAACAAAACTTGTGTTAAAACACTGGACCTTGGATGTATACAACCAGATGATAAAAATATTCCATAACAATTACTCTAGAAGTGAAGAGACAATAGAACTTCCTCTCTGACTTATTTGAGCACCCAGATTCTATACAAAAATAATTTATAGATAAATGGCAAAATATGTACAATTGGCATAACAAAAGGTCCTTACAGGACCCAAGTGAGCTTCTCATGATTAATATAGAAATTAAAACTTATTTTCTAGTTTAGTTTAACTTAGCTAGTGACAAACTTTTTCAACAGCTCGAAAAATGCCAAATCAAACTGATATCCGGAATACATATTTTCACGTTTAACATTAATGCTAATGTAGACATCACAATTTTTTCTAAGGCTTTGGCACTGTTAATAAGAAACTTATGGATATGAATTACTCCGCTTTCACATGATCTTTGTCAGTTTCGAGTAAAATTTAAATTAGTGAACTTCTGAATCTCACAAAATTCAAATCTTGAAGGTACTGGACGTAAAATAATAGCACTTGGTTTGTCGATTATGTCATTTTAAAAGTTTGAAGTTAAAGTGGTTTATAAGAGGTCAACCGTTTTGTTGGATATGTCTGACCTGGGGTTTGAACCGTGGCCTCAAACACTACCTACTAGACTACGGTGACTTCAATTAATTTACTTTCAAAGTAATTAATAAATTCAATTACTTTTCAACTTACTTTTGTGTCGCACTGTAAAATGTTGTTTAATATATGCAGCAGAGAGGCGTGGCTCTTTTTTAACAAGTTACAATAAGTTCATATAATGCAGCAAAGAATTCGATTAACATTTATGACAAAACCGTAAACAATTAATTTCCTTTGCGGTTTTCTCGTTTTGGATTCAAAAGGCGGTGATTTTCATTCCAGTGATTTTTATTTTAATAAAAGTATCATCAGCCAAAAATTTCTTTATTTGTCGAAATAAAAAAACTTTTCACATTAAACTTTAAAGTCAATTGTTCTCATTAAGATAACAACGTAATTCAAATTTTATATTTCAATTTAGACTTGTAAGTAATAAAACATTTTGTATTTGTTTATATTGCAATTTGCATATTAAATTTGATTGTTTTTTTTTTTATATTCTTTAAAATAACAGAGTCACAACTAAAATACAAAATTCCTTCTCACAGAATTCACAGAATCGGAACATCGGCGGCCTAGTTAGAGAAAAGTTGAACATCAGATAAGAAAGGCAAAGAAGGAAAATATATCATACTCAATATATCCGAATTAATTTTCCATCCCAGCGTACAACAGCATCCTACAGATTAAAATTTCTGAATCTACGCTTGGTAAAATCAGTCTTTTGTTGGCGAAATTATTGTCTGCGAAGTCTTATGGTAGAGTTACTAAATTTTGTGGCACATAGACCAAAGCTTCTGTTGCAGCTGAAATAATACGACGTCACCTTCCTATTTTATTTCTGGTTCTGTTGCCTATCGGTGTGAAAAATTATATTCAGTGCCTCTACCTTCTTGAAGCGGATCATCGGAACTATTTTATGTAATTAATTCAATTCACATAATTGTTCATTACAAACCTTCAGTTAGGATTACGACCTAGTTTATCACACCACTCATGTTGTGTGTTAATTTTTGTACATGAGTGGCGGGACCTTTAAAGTCGACTCCGAACGACAGATTTTTTGAGAAACTTTTCATGGCAATTTTATTTGCTCTTAGAGTTTTTGCCAGAAATCTGCTGAGAGGAAGTCGCCGAATAAATATTTTTGTATTTTGTTTTGATGTCTGGCCAGGGGCTTTACGTCTAATAAGCGAATACACTACCTACTAGACTACGGCAGCTTCATTATTAATTCAATTATATCCGGTTATTGAGATATCCGCTGCGATCTGATTTGGTAAAGCCTAAGTAATGTGAAAAATAAAAGTTTGTTAATAGCAATAAAATTTTCTGTAAAATAAGTCAGGTTCCTGGAAAGAATGATTTCTGTTGAAATAAATACCAACTTTATTGAAAAATAGTTGTTCTTCTTAAATTTAGCATCAAGGATGACCTGTTATTGTTATCCGATTGGCCTGAAATTACATTTGAATTACATTGCGTTGTTTTTTAATTGTACACTATAAGGTAGACAGTTCCAATAACGCTCAGCACTAGTTAAGAATTACCAATCAGAATTTAAAGAGCGATGATTAGTATAAATCGGCACATTTCCTTTCTCAGAATTCGCAAATCGGGGACGCCTAATCAAGTAATTGGGTTCCCTTTTATAAATAATTTTATGTAACAATATAAGTGTCACAGTGATAAAGATGTGTATGTTTGTTCCGTAAATATATTGTACAATGGCATTATATGCTACATTAAGGCGACCTTCGCTAACCGCATCAGAGGAAACGAATATATGGCAGCCTTATAATAACTTAAGCATGATTTATAATTTGGCGAAGAGTTTAATATTGAATTGGATATAGTGTCTGCAACATAGCAAACGTAGACCTCGCAACTGCATTAATATGTGTATTCCTCTCTCTCTCTATCTATCTTCTTTGTTAAATATGATGTCAATTTGTATTGCTTGACTACCCACTACATGATTGATAATCCCAACATGATTTTTGTTCCTTGGGGACAGCTGTGGTTTGAAGGACCTATTTTGGGATCAGTGCTATTTAGCCTGTACATTAATGAGGATCGAGGTCAACTTAAATAGTCTAAAATGAACATATACGCTGATGACATGCAGAATGTACATTGATTGTGATATGAGATTTGTTAACGTATGTATGTATCGGTCAACCAAATCATGATTTAAACTTGGCGTGTGAATGGGGATCATCACCTCAAAATAGCAACAACATATACCCTTTTTTAGTTTTATTTTATTGAATTAATATAAACCTAGAGATTTGGAAAATTCGCAAGATTAGTATAGATTGTATTATATGTGGACAGAGCTTGGAAAATATTCTAAAAAATATTTAAAGATAGCTCCTAATTCACCCAAATCATCGCATTTGTTTTTTTTTCTTAGTTTATTCTTGTTAGTTCAATTAAATTGAAGATTGAATAATAAAAAGATACGATAAAAAACCTGGCAACAAGATGTGACGGCTTATCTAAAATTTAACTTCAAATGGATCTGTTTTGTGCTTATAGTGTTACTAGACTATTGTTCTGTCTTTTCCATAAATATTAAGGAGTCTAACAAAGGATCTGATCTCAGACACAATGTAAATTTGTTGTTTTTTTAAATGGTTCTGAGACTGAGGAGATAAAGTCCATACACTACTGCATTGAGTCACGGAAGTGACTAATTGGAAAAATATTAAGCCTTTGTCGGAGTATCACGCTAAAGGAAATTGTCATTCATAACCATCATATATAAAAACTTCAGCCTATATGTATAAAATAAAACTGATTATATATTAAGTGTTTTTGATTTATTTTATTCAATGCACGGGATCCTTGTTGGTAAAGTTCCAGATATTTATGTTGCTGATGTTATTAGGCCGTATGATTATAATGAATTTGTTGATGAATACAGTAATCCTTCGATTTACGTCGCCTGGATTAACGTTGTTTCGATTTACGTCGTAAAATTTTTTGTTCCCTCTAACTTCAATTTGCGTCTTCATTCGATTTACATCGCCTTTTTTTGGAACCAACTGCGACGTAAATGGAGGGGTTACTGTAACTTTTTTAAGTTCATTGTTAAAAACATACTGCATTGTAGTATGAGCAATATGAAATTCGATTTACGTCGCTTTTTTTTGGAACCAGCTGCAACGTAAATCGAGGGATTACTGTACCTGTGATTGCGTGATGGTGTTCGATTTCACTTCCGTACAACAATGTCGATTTTACACAAGCGTTGAATATTTTGAGATTGGTTCGTCTGGAGCTGCTCCATATTGACTGCTGTTCTCGTTTTATTGAGCCTATTGCTTACGTCTGTTTCTGCGCTGTCATTTGTTGTCACTATACTGCCTAGATAACAAAAACTATCTACGTATTCGACTGGTAGCATGTTATTGTCGGTGCTTAAATTGTTATTTCTCTTGACTTGGGTTTTCTTGATATTTATCTCAAGTTCAACATTGTGCTTTATTTTATCTAAATCCTCTAGCTATGTTTGTATGTTGGAGTAGATTATGTTTGTGCGAGAGTAGATAATTATCATCCGTATAATCCAAATCCTTGAGTTAGCGTGAAAGACTCCATGTTATTCCTCTTCTTTCAGAACAGACTTCGTTCATGATATCATCCAGCACAATGGTGAAAGGCTGAGGTGATAGGGGGCATCCTTGTTTTGCTCCCGCATTTGTGTGAAATGATTGACTTATATTGCAATTTTGAAGAACTGGGTGTTCTACATACTCGTACATAATACATTGTTAATATTTCTTATAAATTATACGATACTTTACGAATATTGGCGTTTCTGATGACTTCGAATAGTTTGCTAAATAAAATAAGGCATTTAGAATTGCAGAACTGAAGTCACCGTGGTCTAGTGGGTAGTGTGTTGGCTTATTAGACGAAAAGCAAGGGTTCGAGCTCCAGGCCAGGCATCAAAGACAAAATACAAAAAGTATTTCTTCGGTCACTTCCTCTCAGCAGATTTCTGGCAAAAACTCTGGGAGCAAATAAAATTGCTATGAAAAGTTTCTCAAAAAATCTGTCGTTCAGAGTCGACTTTAAACTGTATGTCCCGCCACTCATCTATAAAATTAACACACGCAATATAATAGTGGTGAGAGAAACTAGGTCGTAATCCTGACTGAAGGGTTGTAATGACCAATTATGTATGTATGTATGTATTTAGAATTGCAGCCTGTCGTTTTTTATATATTCTAATCATAAACTTTGCACAAAAGGACAACCAATTAATATCTCAGACTCCTGACATTAGTACTAAGAATTTAATATTTTTAAAGTAGAATTTATACTTTAGCATTATGGGCTTAACTGACTATTAATCATAACGCAAAACGGTTTAAATCCAATCAAGCTGGCATGTGCAACATTGAGGAGTAGTGTTTTATGCCTTCATTGAACCTTCATTGTCAAATTTTTTCATGGCATCTGAGGTTTCCAAATGTGAAATCGACGAAAGGGCTTTCCAAGATGCTTTAATTAAATATTTCTCATAAAATTTTATTATTTTACTCAATTATTTTTGACATTCTTAAGGCGCACTTCAATCGTTATGTTTACATTCAAAATACATTTTTAAGAATACAAAATAAACGTCAATTCCATCGTTTCATTAATTGTCATCCGATGAAACTAAATCGTTAATGGTTTTTTTTGTATTCATTTCTGTTTTAGTCATTTTAATTAATGACAATATTTATTAGCGGCATAAACATCCAATTCAATGTTTCTAAGATACAATTTAATGAATATATGAATGTATGCACACACATACATAAGTACATTGATGATAATTTTTACTGTCGATAACGAAAGAAGAGAAACAAACAAAATAAATTAAAATGTTCATAAAACGCATATAAAATCATGATAATGTCAAGAATAAATGACTATTTATAGTTGCGTTCTCCATTTTTTCTTTCAAATTTCTTTTTCTAATTTTATCTTACGAGTAAATATACTTTATATGTCTAGGAAATTACATACATACATACATACAAAAATAAAGAAGAAAATTAACGATAATTTTTGCAATAGCGAACGACATGGCACTAATGACAGCAAAATTGCCGTTGTCCCTGTCATAGTATCTCTTGCTCTCGCCGCCATCATTATTGTTATTACAACTAACGATGTATTACAACTACAACAATTATGTTTGCTTAAATTTGAAAGTCATGCTAAAGAGATTGTGTATGTGTTGAGTGTATTTGAGTGTGTGTATGTGTATGCGTAAACGTTTGACAAACAGCCAAATAGTCCTAAATTTTCTGAATTTAGTTTCCATTCAAAATGTTGTATAATAAACGGTTTTTATTACCAACAAACATCGTTCTCATATTGTATGTACACATACATACATACACTTTAGATACACTCATACATACATATATACATACTACACACACTTTAAATATCTAATTTTGATTCTTGGCAACCAACAAAAAAAAAAAACATCATCAACAGCACAACAACTGCAAACGATCGAAATAAAATGAAAATGAAAAAGCACAAGCCCAAGGAGCAGAAGCAATTTAAAATTGGTGGAAAACACAAACAGGAAGTTCATTATTGCCAATGATTAATGACTGAAAGTATATTTACTTGTTGGTCTTAAGTATGTATGTTCGCGACTCTCTGTATACATATGTATGTATGTATGTAAGTATAAACATATCATACAAATGTATGTATGTATATACACATACATAGATACTTACATTTTAGTATCATTAAAGGTTGTAGATTTGAAAACGCCAAAATATTTTCATATTTTGGAATGCCGGGATGCAGAATGAACATGTTGACGTTCCAACTGCCGCCATTACTTTAAGTCCACCATTCCCAGTTATAACGAGCCACAACTGCCATTGCCACTGCTACTGTCATTGTGCAAACGCCATTAAACGGTTCAATTTAGTACTTCCGCATGCCATGCGTCAATGTCGTTGTTATTGTCGTTCTTGTTTTCGTTGTTGTCGTCGAATATTCTCCACCATTTAAATGTTTTACACCCATTGAATAAAATATGTAAAGTCGTTCGAATATACATATTCATAATGAACCCTGGAGTCTAATACGCTTATACAAAATCCGGTGAGAAGCTAGGTCGTAATCCCGACAACTGGTCTATTAAAGTAAGTAAAAATTAATTAAACACTGCAAACAGAAGAAATTCGCAAGTTCATAATGAAGATGTAACCCAGTAAAGTTATGATTAAATAAGCTACCACATGAAATTAACAAAAGTAAAACTACACCGAAAATATTGTTACGTTTTTACCTTTTTAAAAACGTTTAGAATATGAGTTCGTTGATTGCAAACAAAATAAAAACAAATTTGTGTTCAGTTTCAATTAAACTCTTTATTGTTCACAGTACTTTTGTGTGTCACCGTATACAACTTGTCATATGTAACAATAATCTGCTTTATTCGTTATTCCTCTCTGCTCATACCCTTTGCGTAAACACTGACAACTGATCTTCACAATAGCGATCTTCAAACTGTTTACTTCGTACGCAACGTGACTTCACACAAGACTGACTGAATTATTACTGACTGCTTGTCTGCTTTGTCTTGCCTTTTTATATGTCCACAAAATCATTCTGATGAACATTCTTGAAGCAGAAGGTTCTTGTTTTCGCCTTCTCGAGAATTCTACCGCGACTGCATTGTTGTTTGTGTATTTTGTTCATGTTTTTTGTTGTTGCGTTCTTGTTTACTTGCATATCTCCTTTTCTTTCATACTTGTTGTTGGTATATACAAGCAAGGTCGTTATATTTGTTAGTGTAGCTTTTGTTAATATTAAACGATGTTTCCATTTTCGTAGCAATATGTTGCATGACAGCCCTGATGATTGCTTGTATATCTCTCAGACGCTACAATTGTATGGTGCCGAATGAACTGGATGAATGGATCAGAGCCGGAGCCATAAATCGTATCACTAGAGTATAATTAGGATACTGGATGGTATCTCGCTTAACGCTCAGTTATCCGACAGGATTCTCAACATATCAATGACAACCAATTGTTTCACTCTAATACCAGATCGACTTTCTTGGTCAAACGGATTCATGTCGCAGGATCCAGTAAAGACAAGTTGCCATACAGATGGCTCTAATCATGGAAATAGGACGGAACAGCGCTATATAGATGCTCAGAAACCAAACTTCGCCTTTGGCAAACTTGATGAAAAGGTATTTAAATATCTTCACAGATTGTGAAATGACAATTAGGGCAATAATATCCAGGAATATGGAATCGAAGATCTTCCTGGAGTGTAAAAAGTCTTTTAACAATTATTCTATTCTATTAGCGAATATTCTGGCTAATAGAGTCCTAGTATTACATACTAGAAGATTGTGTAACCAAACTAGGGAATTGAGTGGAGATGTAGCATCGATTATTGTGAAATATCACATCAAATATGGTGGAATAATACCACATTCGAAAGTATTCTAACGAGGGAAGAAGCATGAATATTTTGAAACTAAATATGTGCGACTAAGAACCATACTCGCGGGACAACAGGTCTTAAATGTACACCTGAACCGAATAGGTGGAAAATGATGAATGCAGGGCATGTGGTGAAGGCGTCGAAACTATGGAGCACTTTTTGTGTCACTGCCGTGTTTTCGTAAGTTTTTGATCTTAGTGTTATGGAGATGACATCATACCAAACATAACTTGCCTCAAAGGAGAGGATTGGAAGAAGTTAATTAGGTTTGTACAAGTTGCAGACTACCGAGTGCCTTACAAAATTGTTTGAATTAATTACGATTTTCAGCCAGATTTGTGTCCTGCGTCTGACTGAGATCTTTATCAACAGACTTTATTACGTCTAACAAGCTTCGACGCCACGTTACACCCGGCCGAACACTGTTTCGCGCTCCATGTGGATTCCAAACGAGGGCCATTTTTACTACATTGTATGACGGCTTCAGAAAATTATGCCTAGTCCAATGCCATTTCTTCAACCTCATCGCTACTGCAATGAATGTTTGTCTACATTTTCTATAGAGAACTGAGTTCGAATCCAGTTGTGAGCCCACAATATGCAGAGTATAATCCTGAGGCAACGATTAATAAAAACCTGCAGTTCCTTCCTTGTTTCTACTGAAATGAGCCACGTTTCGCTTCTGTAAATAAGTAAGATTTCACATTCGCTTCGAAAATCCGTATTTTGGTTGTTGCCGGTAACCCCATCATTTTTGAAGTATGAATAAAATGCCCCATTTGCCTTCGCAAGTCGAAATTCGATTGCCTTTCAGGCACTACCATCCGGAGTGGTGCTATGATAAGTAATACTTTGAATTTCTTCCACAGGTCTATTATCAAGAAGGATGTGACAGCTGCGTGCAGTGTTCGTCCGCATGGCCTTTTCAGACTCCCAGTTCGTCAAAGCGTTATTCGCTGTTTTGT
Source organism: Sarcophaga variegata (assembly GCA_932273835.1). NCBI lineage: Eukaryota > Metazoa > Arthropoda > Insecta > Diptera > Sarcophagidae > Sarcophaga > Sarcophaga variegata. Next base: position 40,956,140 of record OW026361.1, on the reverse strand, counting down.
TTTACAATAGAGCCATGCCCTAAAGGTGTGGCTCCCTTTCGCTCTGAATTTCATTGTACAGAAATAGTTTACCGCTTTGACACTTGTATTCGCCAATATTTGGTGCTCAAGATGAACAATTTGAGGTGCTCAAATTCTCCTTCTAGCAAAGTGTCGTTTGTTCTTTCTTTCATTTTCTACGGTTTCAGTAACATATTGAATCTCGGAGCAGTAGGTTGTTAGCCTAAAGTCCAAAGCTTATTCGATAGGGCTGCTGTCTAAAAATGAGTAGGCACAACGTACCAGTAATTAACCGTCCCTTATCGGGGACACAGACGCCATATGCAGGCGCTCATTATAAGTACAGTCGCTAGGCTGTACAGCTGTAAACTGCCCTTGGCTTCGGTGCTCGCCATCAACTTTAGTGGGGAGGACCTACCAGCACGATGACGGCAGGATGACAGTTCCCGAGTGAGAAAAGGAAATAACTTGTGATATAAGAAGCTTAACGACACAGTAAGCCGAGATTTGTGTTGCCCCAAGTGTGCAAACTTTGATAAAACAAAACTTTTTAAACGAAATTTTACTCTTCCTACCATTCGAACATGGCAAATATTTTGAATTAAAATTTTTGAAAAAGTTTACCATTTGTAATCTACGGGTGTATGAAAAATAAACATCCAGGGGTAATTGCTATTGGTATGACATTTATAAGTACTAATGGCTGCTGCTTTTTGGACAATAACGATAAGAAATGATTTGGTAGGAGACAATTGGTTTGTTAGATTATAAAGAAACAGAAAAATACTGAACCGAAATGAAAACAAAAAGTGGTCAACAAATAATGCAAGAATAAAAACTGTAAATTAACCAGGAAACCAACACACACCGAATGAACATTTCGAAAGTGTTGAGCTGTCAGCAAATACTCCTCCTCAACGTTGTAGGCAATGGCGGTAATAGTATGATTAAACCAACTGCCTGAATCATTCGTCCATGTATGTATGTACCCATTAAACCATCTTCTGTTGCAAAAGATATTGTCGAGTCATTGTTGCATATGGCAACATTTACATTTACAATAAAATCTGTTGCAAGAACAACGACAACACTAAAGAGAGACATTGAAAGACAACAGCAGGAATTGTGAACTTTAACCCCAAAAATCTGACAAAAAAAATAGAATTGAAAAACAATCTCTGATGTTTTCAAAAGACAACACGTTTTATAAACGAAAAAAAGGTGTTTTATTTGTTTTATGGTATGTGTATATACACATACATAAACAGTTCATCATCTACATCTCCTATACACACTGATACTCTACCTCCATTCGCTTGCGAGCCTGTCATCATCATCATCGTAGTCATCATTGACCGCATCGTCAATGTAGACAGACAGAGTGAAAAAAACAAAAAAAAATTCTATCAAGTGTCAGACAAACTTTTCATTGTTGTTGTTGTTGTTATTGTTGTTGCGATTGTCTTTGATTGTCTGAATTATTTTGAATTTCGTATTGTTCTGTTGTGTAGCTCAGACCATCAAGGCCCTCTACTCATGTCGTCTGCGTTGTCATAATGACAACAGTGCTGTTGATGACGATGACAAGGACAATGATGATGGCCTTATAATGGTCATGTCATTTCATGTACATTCAAGTCATACCAGTTTCCATCATTATTGTCTACACTCTATTTATTATCCTTATTTGTGCGTGAGTTTGTGTGTGCGGGTGTGTGTGTTCGTAATATGCAGGATAATAAAAATCGAGTGCTATTGTATGCGATTATAGCTGTTGTACGCATTTTCCAATAAATTATGATGAGGCTGATTTAAAGCCCTTCACAACTGATTTGATTATTTGACTTTTCTTTCATTAGTTTTAAATTGAAGTGGACTCTGGTATCAACACACACTCACACACACGCACACACAAACTTTAAAGGCAGATGTTTTTTTTGCTCAATTGAACACGTTGCAGTTAGGAATACACATGTATTAACGCAGACAATTAAATAATAAGTATTAAATAATCGTATATTAAACGATGTTTGAAAATTCAAATAAAATTTGAAATTCATAATTTGTGTAAATAGAGAAAATGTCTGATATTTATTTGGATTTTAAAATTAAAATAAAGTAAGAATTGGGAAGTAGATTTCTGTGGATAAGGTAAGTGTTTAAAAAAAAAGAAAAATGTTCTCTCAGATTTTTCAATGAGTTTTACGCCGAATTACACCTAGAAGGCGCATTATGTTTAATGCAATGGTGGAATAAATTAGACGCTACTTCTAGTGAACACAAACAACAAAAGCTTACGAGAAAAATATCATTCTTCTCCATTTATCGATAAGTCTAAAGCTTTCAACATGTTTTTGCACGAATGCTTAATACATAAAATGAAGATAAAGGCTACCCTCCTAAATACAAGTTGCAAAATATATACAATGTATAGCATTTTTTACCATTATTAAATAATTTGCAGTCGCCGTGGTCTAGTAGGCGAAATTAGACGAAAAGCCAGGGTTGGAGCCCAAGGCCAGACATCAAAATAAAATACAAAAAGTATTTCTTTGGCGACTTTCTCTCAGCAGATTTCTGGCAAAAACTCTGGAAGTAAATAAATTTGCCATGAAAAGTTTCTCAAAAATCTGTAGTTCGGAGTCGACTTTAAACTGTAGGTCCCACCAATCATGTATAAAAATTAACGCACACAATATAAGTGGTGTGAGAAACTAGGTCGTAATCCTGACTGAAGGGTTGTAATGACCAATTACGTACATAAATAATTTCCACTTTACATGTTCTCTTGTTTGTTGTTCTCCAAATTTCTTCCAAAATTATTTTCAAGTAGATAAGGTACTTTCCAAAGTCCTAAAGGATCATAAATGCTCATTAGTATTTTCAAAACTTTTGGTTGGTTCTTTATTCACAGAGAAAAATTTCACTTTTTAACACAGTTGATGAAAGTTTAAATTTAATCATGTCATTGGTTGTAATGCAAAACACGCCAAGGATTTTTTTCTACCTCTGGTCTGACTCCCCTATTTATACAAATAATTCTGGAAGGTATGCCAGTATTTAGTGCTTTCAAAACTTATTTGAGCACCAATTACAAATATTAAAACCGCCTTGACTATGACATACAAGGCACCCAAAGTAATAGTTCTTTTGAATCATCACAACCTCTCTATAAAACTCTTTAAGCTTGGCAGTCTTCGTTTGATACATAAATTTGATGAAACATCACTTTTATATCACAACATAAAAACATTCGCTATGATATTTCTTTGGCGAAAATAAAAAAGATGGTTTGGAAAGAGATTAGAGAGTAAATCTGGCCCCTTAAGTAGCACAGTGTTCAGTGAATTGCCGTTAGCGTTTGCGGCAGCATCCCAAACTATTCTAGTTATCTTTGGAATATATTTGTTTAATACTGGAAATATATTCTTATTTATTATTTGGCTAACATCTACTTTGCTTACACATTTTTTGAGTTAATACTCGATAATAGTTTTTTCAAAAACATCAAATTAATCTTTATAATCTCAAGACAGAGCAGCCTTCTGTTTGTCATGTCGTAACTAGGTGGTAATATAGTATTCTCATATCGCCACTATAATGACCGTCACTTCTGTGCCTCGTATATTTTTCCTCTCCGATCATCTTTACTTAGCAATTAAGTAGCATTTTTTATTCCTGCAATTTTTACGGAGTAGAACTGTTTAGGAAATTAAATTAATAATTAAATTACTATTTTAAGTCTGATCCCTATCGACACATTATGGATTTTTCGTGCGTTAAAATATTTTTACAAAAACTGATTTGTTTTTTCATGTTTAGTTTGACAAAATACAAACTGAATTCCAATTTTTTTTGGCATACAAGAGGCATCATTAAGCTGTCGTTTAATAATTCTAGAGTGATATATTAATAACATATGATAAGTCTCTTATGACTGTTGCACTTTCCGAGGCTGCTGTTTTACGTTATTTGAGGTTTCAAATGTATTATTTGATTACATAATAAATTTTTCCTCTAGCTTTTCCGAAGCAACTAAGAAATTTTATTTACCGGCTGCTCTAAGTTCATTTTTTCTTCGGAAGAATTTCGTCCTTTTCTCATACCTTATGATTAATTTTCGGCTACAGTTTTTCTGGTGTCATTTAAAGCACATTAGAGCTGTTCATGTAAAAAAACATCGATGTTTTTTGCCATTCGATTCATCATAAATTAACATCGATGTTATTCGATGCATCAATTAAAAAAAACATCGATGTTTGCGATGCATCGTATTTATTCTAACTGGAACTTAACAAAATTAATTGAATAAAAGTCGAATTATTTTAACATATTGAATACAAGAATTGTTTATTTTATGAGGAATTTTTTCATTAAATTCAGTGTTATTAGATTATTACAGTCCTAATTGTGTAAGACATGACATCAAGTTATATTTATATGGATAGAAAAAACAAAACTTTTAATATATGGGGAATTTCGTGTCAAGTGACCCAATTTTTAAAATCGATGTCTTCCGATTTAGATGAAATTTGCAAGGTTAGTACTATTGGATAGTATGCCATACACAAATTTTCAGCTCTATCAGTCAAGAACTGCCGGAGTTAGAGGGGGCCAAAGTTGGACATTATGGTGATACAGGGTTTTTTTAAAATGTGTGTAACTTTTCACCTGTTGATCCTAGCAAAAATTTTCCAAAGCATATTAGGTAGTTATTTCTTCAATCTTTCCAAAAATAATTTTTTTAATTGTTTAAAATTTTTTTTATTTTTTAAATTAATTTTTTTTTAAATTTTTTTTCAAAATGAGCCCTTCTTTTTTTTTTTTTTGCTCAAATGGGATGCGAGTGGGATATCTATCAAAAAAATTATTCTCTAATCAAAAATAAGATTTTTCAATATTATTTCAATATTTTATGATAAAATTGAGTTACTAGAGCTTCAGTTTCGCACGCTAAAGTTTTTCCCTTCTTCTCGCTTGGAAGTGTATGAATCCCATGCTCAGCAACCAAATTTTTAGCAATTCTTGCTTTTCGTTGAGACGTTCCAAACTCGGTCATTATTTTTGAACAACTACATGACGATGGGGCAAGAGTAAGAAGTTGAATTCTCTCAGATCTACTATGTGACGTTTTGTACTTCTTTTTTATTTGTTCAAAAACTTCTACTGTATCCTTGTGATGTTGATTTTGGCACTCATTATTAGGTCTTATAGGTTCTACTGAAAAGTTAGAACAACCATAATCTCCTGCAGAACTGTCATCATTTTCAGAATTGATTTTGTTCTCATCTGGAATAATCGGTAATGTGTCCAACTTTCCCACCATTTTCCTGTACGATCCACAAATTAGTAAACGTTTTGAAAGCGTTGGGAATTTTTTCAATAAGTTGTCGGAAATATTTCGCATATCTGATATTCTGTGCTTCTTTTTGTCTAAGGGATTACAACAGAAAGAAGTCAACATTTCCTTTTTGGAAGCGGAAGCCATTGTAAATAACGCACGTCCAAACTTTAACACTGTTTATAAAAAACTAATTTCCGAATGTCCTCAGAATGCAAAAACTACATTTAGGTAGTATGTTTTCAAGCCAAATATTGAAAAATCTTATTCTTGAATTAAAAAATAATTTTTTTGATGGATATCCCACTCGCATCCCATTAAGCGATTATAAAGGCCTTAAAGGAAATTGTATAAGCTTTCTTTTGAGAAAAAAGGGCTCATTTTGAAAAAAAAAAAAATAAAATCAAGCGATTTTAAATCAAATTAAGTCATTCTTATTTTTTTGTTTAAAAATATTGTCACTACTTTAAATGAGTTGTAATTTGCTACTTAAACAAAAGCTGTCGGATGCGTAAATTTAAAATTCAGCTTTTCGATACATCGAATAAAAAATATCGATGTATCGGTTAACATCGTGTGATACGATACATCGACATTTTAACGATGTATCGAAATCAAAACATCGATGTTTACGATGCATCGATTAACATCGAACAGCTCTAAAGCACATTTACTAATAAAACACATTTACTAACAAAACGCAAACTAAATAAAATAGTCCTTGTAGCCTAGTAGGTAGTGTGTTGGCTTATTAGATGTGAGGCCTCGGTTCAAACCCCAGGTTAGGCATCTTCAACTGAACGAATTATAAAAAAATATTTCTTCAGCGACTTCCTCTCAACAGATATCTGGCAAAAACTGTGAAAGTAAATAAAAATTGCCATGAAAAGTTTCTCAAAAAACTGTCATTCGGAGTTGACTTTAAACTGTAGGTTCCACCACTCATGTATAAAATTAACACACACAACATAAGTGGTGTGAGAAGCTAGGTCATAATCCTGACTGAAGAGTTGTAATGACCAATTATGTATGCTTGAGATTGTTAGTAACAGTTTTTATTTGAACACAAATTTCAAATATGTTGTTAAGATTATTTTCAAAGAAATCTTATTGCGTTCAACTGCATGCATGAAGTAAATCGAATTTAAAATCAAAAATTTAACAACATTTGGAGAGGATTGATGCAGTAACTCAAATGATGTAAATCATGTTTTGAAAATCAGGAAGCAGTAAGCTGGTCACAGAGTGAAACTTTTCCTTTATTATTAACGAAAATAATATCTTTCAAAGTGTCGTTGGTTGAGGTATGATGAGCAGGAGCGGACGTATTAAGTGAGACAAGACCGGTGGCTTTCATACTATTCACGAAATGTGTTCAAATTAAAATCTCCATAATTTTTTTTATTTATTATAATTACCATATCATATAAAACTTATCACTGAAAGTGTTATGTATAGAATTACCAGTAGACAACAAACTATAAGAAATAATATTGAAGAAAAATTAATATGAATAATTTATTATTATTAAATGATATTTAATGGCTATGTTTTCAACTGTATATAAAAAGCATCAGTTTCAATTAAACGATTGGATCTGTAAACACATTCTGTAAGTACTTTGTAATGCAACGGCGCAATCTTAACAATTCTATTCGTTCTATTACCAATGAATTTACAAAAGGTAAACTAAATCATAGAGTAAAAAGACATTGTTAGAGTAGCAAAACTGAAAATGTTATGTCTCCTCCTAAGGAACAACACTTTCACTAAGTAATCACTTATTTACTGAGAATAGAATAGAAAATGAATAGAATAGAAAAATTAAAGAAGAAATCAAGCAAAACTAATGAAACTTATCTTCATATATCAATAGTTCATATAAAATATCGAACAAATGAGATATCATCATACTTATGTCTTAATTATATTTCCACCACTGTATATAAAGGGTCCGCCAAATAACTTTTTTTTTGAAAATGCTTTAAAAAAAACTACTGAATATTTTCTCAAATTTCTTTTTTTTTTTGAAAGTACAATCCTTCCGGTTAATAATGGAAAATAATTTCATTCAAATGGCTGCCTCGGCTGGCCATGCTGTAGCCTCCACCAGAAGATGCCGATTTTGGCAAAAAAAAAAAATCATCTTTTCAGATGAAACTCATTTTGATCTTGGCGGGTATGTAAACAAGCAAAATTGTCGCATTTGGGGCACAGAAAACCCGCACGCATACATTGAAAAGCCGACGCGTCCATAACGAGTCACTGTTTGGTGCTTATTTGGGTCCAAAGGCATAACTGCGCCAATTTTCTTTGAAAATGAGCAAGGAGTGGCCGTTACAGACAATGGCGATCGTTATCGGGCCATGTTGAACGAATTTTTGTTCACAAAAATTGAAGAGGAGGATATTGGCAACATTTAGTTTCAACAGGACGGCGCTACGTGCCACACAGCCGAAACTACACCCGATGTTTTGCGCCCTGTTTTTGAAGATCGCATTATCAACCGCAGAGCTGATGTCGTTTGGCCATCTCGGAGCTACGATTTGACACCGTTGGACTATTATTTGTGGGGTGCCGTCAAAGATAAGTGTTACGCCGACAAGCCAGAGACAATTGACGCTTTAAAGGACAATATTCGTGAAGCCATTGGTGAAATACAGCTGCACACAAACGATAATGTGCTTAAAAATTGGACCGATCGTGTAGCCTACTGCAGGGCCAGCCGAGGCAGCCATTTGAATGAAATTATTTTCCATTATTAACCGGAAGGATTGTACTTTAAAAAAAAAGAAATTTGAGAAATATTCAGTAGTTCTTTTTTAAAGCATTTAAAAAAAAAAAAAGTTATTTGGCGGACTATTAACGTTATACTATTAACGTTATTTTTTTAATCTTCAATTGCACTTCTAATTAGTCAGATATAGCTAAAGTTTTATAAGTTGGCAGCATTTTATTATTTAAAAACCGCTGTAAATTACGAATATTTCTCAAAAACTATTTCATTTTACATTAAACTTGAACATAAATTTTAATCTTCCATATTTATATGTGTTACCACCATTCATTACACATACAAATAACCAGAAATGATATACAATTTTCTATAAATAAATATGAAAAGAAAAAATATATCTATACATACATAGATAGATATACATACGTATGAGTGTGTTTATAGCAGACAAAAACGAAAAAAAAAACAAAAAATGCATATAAATTTACATTCAATAACAATTTATAACTTCAAATAGAATGAAAATATTATAAAACAAAATAAAAAAAAAATAATAAATAAATAAAATAAACGAAAAAAAGGACGAAAAGAACCAAACACATAAAATAAGTTTAAAAGCTATGCCAACAAGAACAAAAATTATAAAGGATTCTGTACTTCTTGTTGTACAAAATATTTTGAACTCGTATCCCTGTTTTGTTTATGAACCTACACAAAAATCACTTGCTCTCACACACACACAAGCACTAGGGCACACACATATTGTATCCGCATAGTTGTTGTTGCTGTGTTGTATGCAGAGAATAGTTTGGAAATGTTTTTATACATAACAAACATACATACATACATACATACCTACATATATGGATGCATAGTATGTATGTATTCCTGCGTGTATGCTATTGTATGGTATGTATGCTACTGTTTATAGTATTTTTGTGCAAATTTGTCACAATATTTATGTTTTGCAAGTGCAATAGTCGTAAATCCTGCAAAGCCAGCCAGCCAACGAACCAACCATCCAGTAAGCACTTAACCCTCCTCTATTCTATAGCGTATATGGTAGTTGCATTCAAGCTGTTGCTCGGAAATAGCCCATATTTTCAAGCAGATTTTTTTTGTTATTCCAAACAGTTTGACAACTCGACAGACTATTACCACTGCCACTAAGCATTCCATAGATTCTTTGATACAGATATTCAAATGATTGAGTTTTATATCGCGTTATTTTTATAACAAATTACAACAACAACAGAAATGGTAAAGCTTTTCAGGGATACAAATTCATTCTGTGCCTTTATCGCCATTTTGTAACGGTTAGCCACTAAAATGTTTTTCACTTGACTTTGAAATACTAAAAGAGGATAAGTTAGGTAGGTCGGTACATACAGATGGTCGTCCTCTCAGATTACCAAATTCATATCCTCGATCTAGTGTTTAAGCACTCTAATAACCATGTTTTTAGCTAGGTGCACATCGTCTAGAAGTTTCCCGTGCAAAATTATAACATCATCATCGCAATAATTACGGTGTTTTCAAGTTCAACACACTATCTCACGTAAGTTTTTAAAAGGATGTTTACTTTGGTATGAAATTGAAGGCTTTATTTCAGGTCGACAAAGAACTGAGCCAATTAATGCCAATATGTGTAGAGTGTTCGAATGACCACAATCCATTTCATCTCAATTTAGATCAAAAGAAGTTAGTAATCATTGGCCTGGCCAACGCCGTTTTCAAAAAAAAATATGGACCGATAATGCTGTCTATTCAAAAACTACATCAAGCAGTATTAGATTAGTATCGTCCCAAATTTTTTAATTTTGGTGTTCACATACCCGTTCATTCAGAAATTGGCTTTATTGCTGAAGTTGATATTTCGATAAAAATTGGGATCAATTGCCAACAGCTCTGGAGCCCATTATAGTTGTCTTAACTTAGCTTTTCAAAGGCTTTTAAATAAATATGACTTCAATCTTCTTACATGGAATTCCGATAAAAATTTAGTTTCGTATTCAGTTCAACCACCAAAACTTTTCTGGCATGTTAGAAAGTGCTTGATATCTCGGATTTGCGAACAACAACATATAATATCTACTGCGGTATATACAGTGAGCGTCAATAGAAACTGTACATTCCAAAAAATATACGTTAATAAATTACCGTTATTTTTATTTTAAAATTGTTTCATTGCCAGTTTTTAAAATGGAAACAAAAAATAAAATACAAAAAATTTCGAAATATTGTCGAGCACGCCCTTAAGCAGTAAAAGTTGAGTTTGGTGATTGTTTGCATTTTATCCTTAGTGTACAGTTTCTTTTGACGCTCACTACTCACTACTACTACAGATTATATTATGTAATTCAGTGATTTTCTTGCTGTAGTTCCCCATGTTTTGATTCTGCCCTCAATAGGAGTTTAAAAACCACTACAAAGCCAGGTACACCGAAAGTCGCTCATTGGGACAAATAGACTGCATATCATATTCCGATTAGACACCTTAATAGCCGCTGAATACAAGACAGGATGAATACCTTCAGTCAGGATTACAACCTACCTTCTCACACCACCCATGCTGTAAGTGTTTATTTTATTTAAGACTAGCGGGGCCTACAGTTTAGTGTCGAAACCGAATGAAAAATTTTTGCGAAAATTTTCATGGCAACTTTAATTGTTTTCAGACTTTTTGCCAGAAATCTATTGAGTTGTCTGATCTGGGCTTTGAACAATGGCCTAACGTCTAATAAGTCAATACACTATTTACTAGACTACGGCGATTTCAGTCGTATATATTCGGTTAAATATTAAATAAATTTGTAAAAGCCCAGTCACATAGAATGCGTTATACGTTGTACCTTGATATTTTCAAGTAGACACAGTCCATACTTTGAAGTGTATTGAATTTATTCGCACGCAATAAAAAAATTTAAAGAGAGCAAAACAAATCAAAACATAGAATCCGTATTATTTAAAAATTATATCTCTTCAACTGACTATAAAGTTGAAAAACATGTATTTTTATAGCCTTTGTTCCATTCAGTTGTCATGCGTTGTAAAGATGGCCAACTTTAATTCTTTATTTATTTTAATTTATTTAATTTAATTTATTTTATTTGTTGTGTGGAGTTACTGATTGTGACAACCGTTGTTATTTTGTGGTCACTTGCAAGTATTAAAGTGAAAAGTATGACACCGGAATTAATCCTTTAACTGTTTAACTGTATCGAAAAATCTTTTCTTCCTGCATAATTATTTTCCAGCGATGACGAGTATACTCGATATAAACAGATTAGAATGTTTCTGCCTGCAGAAGTAGGCAATTATGGCTAAAAATTTATCGTTGCGTATTGGTTTTTTTTTATAAGAAACATACTTTAATAAGTACAAATTTTTATAAAATATATATTTTGCAACAGTACTCCTCCAGAATATGTTATTTGAACTTAATATACAACTTAATATTGTTTATTAAATTAAATAAGTTTGCTAAACTCATGAATGTTCTAATATGTTCATTTTTTAAAGGACCTCTATCAGGGAGAACAAATCGCGTAGATTCGTTGAGTACGAATGCGAATTTTATTTCTTAAAAACGAGTATACTCGACATTAAGTAACAAAATTTCGATTCGCTCTGATGAGCATACTCGACATAAACAGCTAAAGGGTTAGAAAATCGGTAATTTTATGCATTGCGTTAACGAAGATGTACTGAACGAAAGAAATCACATAAGAAAGCATGTAGTGCAACTCTAATATCAGCAGGAAAAGTCGATTTTTAATGTATGATGACTATATTGAAAAATTGTACTTAAACTTTGAAGTCGCCGTAGTCTAGTAGGTAGTGTGTTGCCTTAACAGACGTAAGGCCCGGGTTCGTATCCCAGGTCAGACATCAAAACGAAATATGAAAAAAACATATTTCTTCGACGACATCCTCTCAGCAGATTTCTGGCAAAAACTCTGGGAGTAAATAAACCTGCCATGAAAAAGTTTCTCAAAAATTTGTCGTTCAGAGTCGACGTTAAACTGTAGGTGCCGCCACTCACGTATAAAATTAACGCACACAACATGAGTGGTGTGAGAAGCTAGGCCGTAATCCTGACTGAAGGGTTGTAATGGCCAATTATGTATGTGTACTTAAACTTTGAACCCATTTTCAGAGCTAATGTCATAATAAAGACATTTTAGGGGGTTGCACAGTACAATTCATAAAAAATAGTACATTTACTACGACAGTGATAAACATTTCTTATAGAAATCAGTAGATTTAATTGCTCCAGTGACTAATTTTGTTTGTTTGAATCACATCCGGTTGTCTTGAATTAAAGGACTCTTTTAAAGTTTGCCACTTCGAAAATTATTGAATATTGAAAGGAAATAAAAAAGTCCATAAACATTGGAATTTTTCTGAAAATTTCGAATGTGTGCGATTTTTTAGAATCAAAAAAAACAATTTTTTTTCACAATGTATTGTACTGTGTGTTTTCATAGCATTGACACTACTGGTTTGAATTTTTTCTCTCTTTTTCTCGGTGTTAATCCTCCAATTTTTTATTTAAAATTTTTTTGTTGACTTCTCTGCGGTTTATTTTTTAGCTTTAGGCGAATTCGGAAAATACGATACTGTATGTAGTGCAGAATGTTTGTAACAATTAATAAATTTCATTAAAAATATTGGATTATATAAACTAATAACGGAATTCTTTTAAAGAATCATTGAATGTATTGGATACGTTTTAAGAAGAAGGATAACAGTTTGAAATTAAGTTTGCCATAAAAAACATACATATGTATTATAAATATACATAAATGTAGAGATGTCGTCGAATGTAGACAACATATGGAACGTTTATAATGTCATAAAAATTTAGTAAATCAGACTGATGGGAGGAAAGTTCCTAAATGCCTAAAGCCCTAAAAGGGCTAATGCCTTAACTTTTTTGTGTTCACAGTGAATAACGATTCCAAATTTAATTTAATTTAAAAACTGCCTTTAGGTCTAAGCGCGTCGTAATCGCATTCAACAACAAACGACGAAAAAAGACTCTTTCTTGAAAAGTTACAAGACCATACAGTTCCTGGTTCCGATGCAATACAGGCGAGATCATAAAAATATGGCGTAACATCTGCAGCATCACAGAATATTCGTGGCAGTTCAACAACATTACCAGTCTGGGAAGCAGATACTGTAAGAAACAGATACCGAAAAATATCAACAAATTATTGGACCTTTTTACTTTACAGATAATATCATCAATTGTTGAAACGATGAACAGCAAGAGCACGTTAAATTTCGACTTGCTCGTTCATACTTCGCACTATCATGAAGCAATGCCATTTTTATTTCTTTTCAATGATATCGTACGTCTACTCGACGCAGATGTGATATTTCCCTGTTCTTCGGAAATATCACGTATATATCAAGAGCATATCTGGCAAAATTATAACCGTCATCTGCTAACCGTCCAAGGAACATAATGTCAAGTCCGCATTGACGGTAAAAAATTCTTTTATGTCAAACTTAAGCGCAATGCTATAAACACAATAAACGCGACGCAACAAACAACAATTTTGTAACAAAAATTTGCTTCTTGACGCCGTGCCTTCAAAAAATAATCATTTGCATATACACCCATGTATTTTATTTTTGAGAGTTTGCTGCGTTGCGTTTATTGTGCTTATAGCATAACATAACGTTGCATATTCCCTCCAAATCTGTTTTTAGTATTGAAGTAATAAATATTTTCAAAACGGATATGATGAAGATCTTTTTCTTGTCACAGATAACAAGGAGAAGAAGTTTGTTATATGGGCGGTTTTATCACATATCGATGATCAAAATGTTTAAATTACATTAAAAAGAAGAATTTTAAAATATTTGATAGCATTATGAAAGCTCTGTTTTGTTTCTGAAGCACCTGCAAAATGTTGAAAACATTTTCTAACAGATGTCGTTTTCAAATTTAACGATTTTTTAAATAATTGACTGACAAATGAATAACTTTTAATCCAAGCTGACTTTGTCCCAATCGATACTGAAATCTGAAATAGAAAATGGTTCTGAATAAGATGTTCTATATTATACTACCATATTAAATTACGGGAGATGTGTTCCAAAAACATAACATTCTGGTTGTCCGTGTAACACTTGGATAATATACTAAATCGCTTGCCAAAAACCGTATTAAATGGAGGTAATTTATGGGTAGTCCAGTAGGTAGTGTGTTGGCTTATTGGACGTAAAAGCCAGGGTTCGAAGCCCAGGCCAGACATCTAAACAAAATATGACAAAATATTTCTTCGGCAACTTCCTCTCAGCAGATTTCTGGCAAAAACTCTGAGAGTAAATTAAAATTGCCACGAAAAGTTTCTCAAAAAATTTGTCGTTCGGAGTCGACTTTAAACTGTAAGTCCCGCCTCTCATGTATGAAATTAACACACACAGCATAAGTGGTGTGAGAAACTAGGTCGTAATCCTGACTGAATGGTTGTAATGACCAATTATATATGTAATTTATGGGTACCATATATTTATGTTGTTATCTTTTATTTACAAGCTCTTTTCAATACGAACATCGATCATCCCAATAAAAATTTAATTTCCTGAAAAGAATATTGTTCACAACACTTAACACTACAGTCAAAATTACTAAGATTACGTGTGTGGTCAAAGAGTCTTTTGGCGTGCAAATCCATACGTAGATATAACTATTATTGTATACAATTTTATCGTTCAACGTAAAAGAGCGCTTTAACGACATTAGCATCGTTTTCTATATTATTTATAATGTTACGTTTTTAAATTTTGTAAAACATTTATTTCTACTGGATTCGAAGACTACAATTAAAATAAAAGAACTGCTAACACTGTGCTTTCCATTATATTCACGATCCTTATTAACAAAGATCAAACATTTCAGTATTCAATACTACTGTGCTTAGCACACACTTTTTAATGTAACGATTGCTTACAGACGCAGGTGTCAACACACATTTCACAAATGCGTGGCAGCGTCCTTATTCGCTTTTTTTATTCGTCATATGTCTGGCAACTTCACGATCTTCCTTTAAGTGTTGTTGTTGCCTTTTTGATCTTTGTTTTATTCTCTCCGCATAATTTCCTATGGCGCCTCTTACACGTCAAAGTACATACTTTGCAAAGTCTTAAGTTTGTTGGGAAGAAGGAAAAAACGACCGATGATGCGTACTTTGATGAATTTCAAGAGTTTGTCAAAGTGAACTTTGAACGTGCAAAAACGAAACAAAGTTTAAAGAAAATGGAAAAAGAGTTTGTCAAAATACCTTGCAAAGTACTTGGCAATGAGAAGGCTTAAATACATACATAATTGGTCATTACAACCCTTCAGTCAGGATTACGACCTACCTTCTCACACCACTTATGTTATGGACCTACAGTTTAAAGTCGATTCCCAACGACAGATTTTTGAGAAACTTTTTCGTGGCAATTGTATTTACTCTCAGAGTTTTTGGCAGAAATCGGCACATTTTTTAATATTTCCGTTTAGTTGGAGATGACTTCGGATTTTACCGAAAGCTCATGTCTAATAAGCCAAAACACTACCAACTATACTACGGTGACTCGCAATGAGATTAGATTTCGAAAATAGTTTGTTTGTCGTTCCATTGAAAACTTCCTTCAAACAGTTGAATTGAGTTCGAATTTTCAGAATATCAGAAAAGGTTTTATTTTTTACAAAATTACGTTTCACAAGGAACTGGGTTTGTAAACAGAGCGCCATTTTGTTTGATAATTTCATTTAAGTAGCGTACCTAACAATAGGATGGTATCGACTGTCATTTCTAAGTTGTTTATCAGTTGAACGATTCTCTTTTTTGCGACCATCAATTGCGGTGCAGAAATATTTGGATTTTGTGTGATGCTGATAGAACAACAACTCGTTGTCCTTTACCCTTTTTTTCGCTAATGTTTGTTGTACATTTTACACACTATTTTAGTTTTACAAACAACATCTGTGCATGAGCAAACTAAATAGTTGTTGCAATGTGTTTAAATTTTTTTTGGGTAAAGTCAGTCAGTTTGTTTGTCGTTTCAGTTGCTGCTGGCTGTTGTTGTTATTTGTGTTGTTTATTTTATTTCTATTTTTAATTCATCTTTTTTTGTGCATTTCTCTCACATTTCAATATTTAAAGGATCAAATGGGACTTTCAGTTGAAATAAAATCATTTGAATTTTTTATTATGGTCATGTGAATGGTTATTGGTTTAAATGTTTCCTATTTGTTTATTGATATTGTTGTTGGCAGAAACTGTTGGTAGTGCCAATATAGTTTTTACGACCATATTATTACGTTAGTTCTCGTCGATGATGTTGTTGATAAAATACAATAAATACACCATAAATGTATTTTATTTTATTTGAAAACTGTTTCCAAAATACTATAAAAATCATCACACTCGCACTCCAATGGATTCAACTCGAGCCTATTTATTTGACTATCTGTAAATTTAGTTTAAAGACTCCACAGGTGTGTACAAAAAATAGCAGTTTTCCGCAAATGAATTTTTAACAAAATTTAAATTTGCTGTAATTTTATCGTTTGTATCAAATTGGTTCAAGATTCTCTACATTTTTGGAACGAGTTTTGAAGCTTTAATCACAATTTTGGTTGACACTTTGTCCTCGATATTGATGAATATTCTAAACAATGTGATGATGGCCTTTGTTGTGGAAAAATTAAA
Organism: Sarcophaga variegata; assembly: GCA_932273835.1. Taxonomy (NCBI): domain Eukaryota; kingdom Metazoa; phylum Arthropoda; class Insecta; order Diptera; family Sarcophagidae; genus Sarcophaga; species Sarcophaga variegata. The sequence continues at coordinate 40,939,342 of OW026361.1, read as the reverse complement.
ATTTAATTTTTTAAAAAAAATTTATTTCAATTTCTGCGGATTTCGTGGATTATGAGAGTTCAGTGGCAAATGCACTTCGATGGATGTTTGTTGCACTTTCTGCACCTTTGCTCACATTCAATACTCCGATGACGAGCGAAATAATATAACATTAATAACATCATTCTTTCGTTCCATACTGATATTACAGATTTTCTATCATTTACTAATGTATTTACATACATTAATGGTCTTTACAAACCTTTAGTCAGAATTAAAACCTAGCTTTTCACACCACCAATGTTGTGTGTGTTAATTTTATCCATTTGTGGCGAGACCTATAGTTTAACTTTGATTTTAACGACAGATTTGCTAACCTTTTCATGACAATTCTGTTTACTCTCAGAGTTTATATCAGAAGACTGCTGAGAATAAGTAGCCGAAAGAAATATTTGCCGTTGTCAAGACAATGCCACTTATTATGTTTTATTGCAAAATAGATATTCTAATTGTCAATATTGTCACTTATCCCTAACTGCCGACATATATTTGGTATTCTGTATGAAAATTTAACGTGAATGTTGTTGACGTTGATTTCATCATCAATGTTTTTGGTATCGTGCTGTGTGATGCTTATAAACAAAATTTTCATATATAAATAAAAACGACGAGAAACATGCCGGCCCGTACTAATAGATACCGAAATAGTGCCTCACTTTTCACATTGAAGCAAAACTAACACAAATTAAATTGAAACATTGTGAAATATTTTGGCAAATTGTTAGAAACTCCTGCTAGTGATTGGATTATAAACTGTTACTGCATAATATAGTGCTGCACACATCGAAACTCTTAAAAAACGCCAAAACAAAATTTAACGTTCGATTACGGCAGCTTGATAGTACACAAAAATCTGCATGTATACATAAGGACCTTAACGTGCCGACTGTCATATCAGAGATTACAACGTATTTAGAGAAATACTTGAAGAAGCTCGCATTTTATCCGAGTTCCCTTACTTACTTAATTGGCCATTACAACCCTTCAGTCAGGATTACGGCTTTGCTTCTTACACCACTCATGTTGTGTGCATTAATTTTATACGTGAGTGGCGGGACCTACAGTTTAACGTCGACTCCGAACGACAGATTTTTGAGAAACTTTTTCATGGCAATTTTATTTACACTCAGATTTTTAGCCAGAAATCTGCTGAGAGGAAATCGACGAAGAAATATTTTTTTCATATTTCGTTTTGATACCTGACCTGGGATACAAACCCGGGCTTTACGTCTAATAAGCCAACACACTACCTATTAGACTACGGCGACTTGCATAACAATTAACATTTTAAACTGTTGTGGCCACATTTACCTAAAAAAGGGGCACTGTAGCCCTCATCCCCACATAAAATACAAAATTATTTATGAGTATAAAAAAATATATAAAAGCAATAAAATAAATAAGGTAAGTAGCTTTTGAATGAGATCGAAAAATATCCACCACTTGCCAGAACATTAAATAGGGACATTGCCCCCAATAATTTTAAGAAAAATTGCTACGGTCCTGAATTCTCAACAACAACATCACTACCAACAACTACAACGATCAGTTATATCACTAGCATTAATCGCTAGGTGCACCAATTTCCCACATTATTCTTTTCAGCAATAATAACCAGTTCTTCAAATTGCTTAAAAATAAAATTTAGACCACCATCAGAAAAGCAAAATTACATGAGTGACACTAGTATACAGTAATGTCAAATTTATTTATTTATTTATTCAGTCGTAAATACAGTACAACAAGATATCATCTTAGTTAATAGTACTGCTAAGGATATAGGCATAACGAAGTTTGAGAAATTACAAAAATATAATAACGTTAAAAATAAATTAACAAAACAAATATTACAAAAATTTATAATTATATTAAAAAATATGATTTATTAATTACATTTGTACATTATTGTTCATTCAAAAATGTAATTATTGTAGTCTTGAAATGCTTAGCATTGCTTAAGCCCACTTCACACGGTAATATTTTACGTACGTAAAGTCTAATGAAAAAGTAAAATGAAATTCCATCCGTATGACAAAAAAGAGAATAAAAGTGGTATGATTTATATTTTTTGCGTTTACATGATCGGTATAAGACAATAACAAAGTAAAATGAAAACAGCTGTTACACTTTTTTTCTATGTGTTTACATAAAAATACATACCTGATCTAATGCGACTTGCTTGTTTTTTGAATCATTTCAACAAATGAAGAGAGCCATACGACTGTCAAACTTTTCATCCGTATTTTCTCTCAATGTGTGATGGTTTCATTACATAGTACGTTTAGACGATCACATCCGTACTCTTCTACACAAAATTTTGACAGATCATATTACTTGTGGTACACGGTCCCACAAGTAGGCTTTAGTAACTGTATGTTGTTCGGGAGTTCATTCCAGAGACGAATTGCATTTGTGTAAAAGTGTCTCTCAGATATTTGTCTACGGTATCTAACGCTATTAAATTTTATTATAGATTTTATATGAGAACTCAGATATTCTACTGTACCTTGTACGACCATAAACATAGCCATCAATATTGTTATAAGTGATTTTGAGTTTGTTGTCTTATTGAGTCACAATTAGAATATAATTCACATCCGTACAGTAAAGTAGGGATGAGATATGTAAGTTTTTGTGAGCAGCATACGAATATTATACGGAGTAAAATATTGCGTTAGCCCAAGACTCCGCAACATGGCAACTGTTTTACCACAAATAGCATTTACATGGTTGGACCAGTTAAGGCTATTATTAAAGATTACTCCTAGATTCTTAACGTTATGTACTGTCTCAATAGTAGTATTATTATTCTGTAATGGTGTAAGCTGTCCTGTAGAGTTTACCTTGACTATTGTCAAAATTTTCGATTTCCTCGGATTGAGGCAAAGATCATTAATCGACTCGAATTAAAACACATTATACAGATCACATGCTACTTGCATTTGTAAGTTAAAATACCAGCAAATAGGATTTTTTATTAAAAGAAAAATATTTTTTATTAATACAAAAATTAAGTCAAACAAATACGAGCTATTAAACATCATAATTTAATGATATATATACATCTTTATGCAATATTCTGTCAAAATTTTTTTCTAAGCGCCCTGTTCTCAAAATGGTCTTTATTTTTGGAATCTGGAATAAGAAATATATTTATAGATTAATGGTTTTTGTTATTTGATTTTAAGAACTTACATATGATTCTGGATCTGCAGAAATTAGGCTGTTAACTCTTTCTATGTCTTCAACATTTAAAATAGGAAATCGGAATCTTTTCCCACATGTACGTTTTTTTTACAAGTTGTTTAATTATTGTAGTGGCTTGTATTTGATCAACTGAAATAATTAGTATTTATGTATTTAAAAATTAATAATTCTCCCATTTGTATATCAGTACCTAAAATACAAAACGTTCTAACTCCTTACATACAGTATCGGACAAAACCTAAGCACCCCCTCAGTACATTTTCTTAAAATGATTATTTTTTTAAGAAAACGATTCGCAGAAGGATGGTAGAGGCCGGATTATTCAGTCTAAGGCCAGCAAAAAACCTTTCATATCGTGAAACATTTCATATCGTCTGCGCACACGCCTTATGCCATCTGAATCCTTTAAATTAAACTTAGATTCGTTAGAAAACAGCACAATCCTCCATATTTGGACACTCCAGTTAAGATGGGCCTTGGCGAATTCAAGTTTCGCTTTTTTATTTTATGACGATATAAAAGTTTTTTTTTTGCAGGTTGGCGACTGAATAATCCGGCATCTACCATCCTTCTGCGAATCGCTCTATCGCTAATTTTTAAACCTAAGCGGTTTCGTATGTGGCTAGAAGATGCTGTGGGATCATTTTGGATTGTCCTTTTAATTCAGGAGTCTTCATATCGCGAAGTTTCACGTGGTCTTCCTCCAGAATGGGTAGGAGATGTGCGACCGGTATGGAAAAAATTTTTAATTAGCCTAGAAATAATTGATCTGTTGATCGAATATTTTGTACTCAATTGATCTTAACCCAATCTAGAACTTGTAGGAGATCGTTAACTTAAAAATCAACCGAGAAAATTAGAAAACTAAAGAAGATTTATTTGAAGCCGCAAAAATAGCCTGGGAATTGCTTTCACCTGAAATAATTAATAATTTAACATCCACTATGCCTAAAAGATGTGCGTGTGCCATTGTCATCCAGAATAAAGGATTCGCATGAATTACTTAAGCTTGTGTTTTTCAATAATAAGGATATAAATAAATAAAAAAATAAAAAAAAAAATTATTAATAACTTTGTTTTCTTAAAAAAATAATCATTTTAAAAAATGTACTGAGGGGTTGCTTAGGTTTTGTCCGATACTGTATGTTAATAACAAGATTTAAAAAATTAACTGCAAAAAAACAGCAAAAATGTTAAAATTTCAAAAAATAATGAAAATTGTATATAAGTTCAAAGTTTCACTATTTCTAAAATTTAAGTATAAAAATCTAAAATGCGATTAGAAATATTCCAGCCGTTTTAATATTTTTGTGAAACTATGTCAATGTGAGTTAGGACGTTTTGGGTTATCTCTTTCTGTTATTAGCTATGTATATTATATTAGCTTTAATTACATACCTTTTAATTAATCCAGTTCACTTTCAATTTTTTCCATTTTTTCTAATAAGGTTTTTTGATTATTTATAATATTATTATATTTATTAACATATATTTCACAGACTGTTTTTTCACAAAAAAACAAAAGGTTCTTTATTATTTTTCTTTAAATAAAAACAAAGCATAACATAAAAATATCATTATATGTTGGATTACGCATAGATTATACTCTAAGTACTTAGATCGCTCGCTTAGAATATCATACCTACGTCATCGCATATTGTCTAAGTACTTAGTTTTATTTACCGCTGGGTAGATATAAAAAAATTGTTTGATTTGTTACCACCCTGATACACAAATTGACTTCTATCCCGTAAATACGACGAGATTAGCATAACAGCAGTATTGGAAAAATCACACATGTGTTTTAAGTTTTGGCAGATAATAAATTGATTAACGGTGTCAAATGCCTTAGAATGATCGAGTAAAACCAAAAATGATGTCATATTATTATCCGCCCTTAATCGCAACACCTCTGAAACAACAATGAGTGCAGAAATGCGACTGTTATTAGGTCTGAAATCAGACTGCCTCTCAGAAAGTATGATTATATTGCGATTGGGCGGTAACTTTTATCTTTAACAAACTAACTTTTTATCCACATTGCAGGAAAAGTAGATGATGTAATTATCGTAGTCAGTAAATGGGTTATGTACGGTAAAACATATGGCAAAATTCGAATGCGAATTATATACTTTTTGTTATTTTTATGTGTATAATTACTATTTTTAATATTTTCACATTTTTTTTTCAACAATATTTTTGTATGAAAAATAGTTAAAAAAATAATTGCCTGACTCAGATGTGTACTTATGTATATCGATAAGAAGGCAATGTCGTCCTAAAACTGTTACAGAATACCATTTTGTTACTGATGTTGTGTTAAATTGTCCGAGCTCCGATTTGAACCCCGTTTTCTCGTCTAATGAGCCAACACACTACCTACTATACCACGCTGACTACCATTTTCTACCACTACTATAGAGATTAAAGTGTGCACCGCTTTATTTCTAAGCATAACTGTACATTCAAATTATTCGTGATCCAATCACCGTGAATATTTAAGTACATTCATGGACTTTATGATTTTATATAAATTTCATTACGATTTTAAAATAAACAAACAGACAGCATTTTAAGCATTCATTCAATTTATTCATTTATTTTAACATTGATAACTATAATGACATGTCATTATTGTTCTCATACACATACCTCTGTATGTATGTATGCGTGTATATACAAACGTATATCCGGTATAAAATTCTATCTATAATATCCTTAATATACACGAATAAACGCAATAGCAGGACTATGACTGTCTATGATATTGAAGTTATATACACCTGTTTGTTCATTTTTATCCTGTTAGTTTTGAAATGTGTGTTTATGCGTGAGTGTGTGTGTATGTGCAATTGTGTGATCATATTATTTGAATCGATGCATTTAACTGGTTTTATTATTTCATCATTGCCACAGTCATCATCATCATCAACATCAACATTTTTATTGTTTAACATTATCACACGCAGTGCTGATGATATAAAAACACAAATGAAACGTAGAGGAAACGTATGCAAATATAATTTTCAACTTTAAGTCCAAATTACGAAAATTTAATATTAAAAAATATCCTTCAATCACTGTTTCATTACAATCCAATACAATGCAATACCATACAATATGGACTATAAAATTAAAGCCTCTGCGATTTATTTGCACTGCATTTAAAATAAAATCTATGGAAACAAATTATGCGAAAAGGTAGATGCAAAAAAACAACATAGAAAAAGAGAAAATCAGAAAATTTAAGTGAAACATTAAAATGGACACTTATTTATGCCCATCTACTCGTATGTCGTTGGTATCTGCTCAAGCAAAGAGTGTCAACGGAAAAGTAATTTTTTTAAGTTTTAATCGTATTGAGGAGCTGACTCGATGCCAAATATTCTACGCCGTATTTTGTCCAAGTACATAGGTAGTGTGTTGGCTTATTAGACGGAAGGCCGCGGTTCAAAATCGCAGGTCAGACATCAAAACGAAAATATGAAAAAATATTTCTTTGGCGATTTCCTCTCAGCAGATTTCTGACAAAAACTCTGAAAGTAAATAAAATTGCCATGAAAAGTTTCTCAAAAATCTGTCGTTTGGAGTCGACTTTAAACTGTAGATCCCGCCACTCATGTATAAAATTAACACACAACATAAGTGGTGTGAGAAACTAGGTCGTAATCCTGACAGAAGGGTTGTAATGACCAATTATGCATGAATGTGTGTATGTATGTATTTTGTCCAAAATGATTGACCATCTCTTGCAACATACTCTGTCGAAGAGGCAGAAAAACAGAGTACAGGTATACAGACTTAGATTTTACCTGCAGATAGATCGTTAAGAGAATGACAAGTAGAATCTTGTCTGTTACAATTAAATTTTTTTAATCCAATAGTAGTGTTTTGGGTCCTGCAGGGCATATCATAATCTAACGAAGGAGATTTTCGAATACTCTGGTGTACACGCTTCATGATTTTTAACATGCACATCACTGATGTGCTCTGTGAGAAAGGCGAATGTTACGTAGGAATACATGATTCTCGGTAAAAAGTTCCCTTATTTCGCTCGAGCAAAATTCTTTGTATTAGCGATAGAACAGTGAAACACAAGCCACATTGCAACGATACTCCAATGAATCAATACAGTTAGACATCCTACACACCTTAATTGACTACAGTCCGTGGTCAAGAGACGCCAAAATAGGCTTCGAGCCACATGAGAGTTGTGTTCCATTCTCAAACGGATATAAATGGTGTAAATAGTAAGAGGATCAGATGAGGTGAAGTATTTCTTACAAAGTCTTAAGAAAACGAGGCATTTGAATGCTTTTTACGATACTCGAAAAATTTTCTGGTTCCAGAGGACATCACACGGAATTTTCATGCCCAGAATATCAAGAACTTCTGAAATTTTACTTTACATCTGTCTTCAATTGGATGCCGAAAAGAAAAAAAAACTTACGCTTAGGTTGTGCGTACTCTTTGAGAACATTATTCTACGTTCTTATGACTAACTCTGTTAACAGGCAATCTATCATACCAAGTTCTTAACACGTTGACTGCCGACTACGAGATAACTCGTAGATTGCGTTCCCTTCTAGGGCGCCAAACCACGAGTTATCTCGTACTCACTAATGTGAAAAAATCAAATCGTCGTTTTTTGGCAAGTTTTCTGAAAATTGCCGCGGCAGTCAAGGTGTTAAAAATACTTGCGTGCACGTATAAATTCAAGTGTGTGATGATCTGTAAAGCTTCCCTTGGCTTAGTCGAGTACCAAAAGGTTATGTCATCTATAGTTGTTGTGTTTTTGATTAGGATGTTATTGTAATTATTGAACTGCTTAACCTAATATTGATAGTTCTTGAAGCTCTGTTTGTTGTCTATCGTATCCTTAATTTAAAGCTGAAAATGTTGAACAGTTAATAATGCTGAGTTCTTAATTCCATAAAGTTTAAGGCCAATATGTGCTTTGATCATGTCTATTATTTATTTATTTTTATTTATTAATTACAGTACAATTGCAAATTATAACTAATTATTACGAGCTGAGTAACTTACACCTTATGCTCTGTTTAGTGTAACAAACTAGAGTCTGTGGCGAGAACCGAACTCACAATCATCACGCTGATAGTCTAACAATCTACCCACTAGACTACCACGGCACCCTCACGTCCATTGTTACCTACACTTGCTTACAGCAATTTGTCCAGCAACGAGATTTTAAAATTAAGATACTGTCTTGATGTTCCAGTTTAACCAATTAAATTTCTTACGAAAGCATATTTACAAATGAAACAATGATTGCATTTACCGCCACGGTTGGTTATTTTAATATAATCACAAATATGTGCAGATAAAATTTCATTTCAGCATAATTTCTTAAAAATCGATCACACAGTAACACGTCCAGAAGTTAAAGGCTAATGCAATAAAGATTTTCAGTTAATTTCTTTTATTTATTCCCCTAACAAGGGGGTCATAGTCACTACTCATGCACTGATCATTGCTTTGGTACTTGGTTGTTAGCAATTTCTTAAAAGCTTCATGCTCCCACCTAACGCGACATTTTCTGGAAATGCATTTCTGGAAACGCATTATAGAAAATTAACCTGCGATTCAAAATTTCGTTTTTCGTAAATTAAAATAATTTTTCGTAGACAAACTTTATTTTAATCTGTGTACTCGTATACAATTTTTAATTGATACATCGCATTATCAGTGTTCATTTATTTAAATTATAAATTGTTATTTATGGCGTTTTATTTCATGTGTACGCCATAATTATTTATATTTATTCGATTGCATATGGATTCATTATGATATTGGAAAGCGAATATTTTTATTTTATTGATCGTTTCTGATTTTTGGAAAGTTTTTTCCTCACTAAATACAAATATTTTAACACTACTATATACGTAGGGAAATAGAAACTTGCAATAGCTTAACCACGCTATGACTTCTCGAATAAAAATTTCCTGTTGAAACCTGCAAATGCAGCAGAAATATTTCGAATGCACTCAGAACTATACTCATAAGTTTTGTCTTCTTCAATTCAGTAAGTTGTAGAGTAAACATAAGAGTAAGTTAAGGTTTTGGTACAAATTTTCCAAAGAAGTATGAACGATGAATTTCTGCTATAATTTCTACTGTGTTATTTGTCAAAATGTCTATTGTCTGACCCGGAAGATAATCTTCTTAGGGTTAACTAAACCACATCTAACTGAAGCTGTGTATATCTTTATCTTGATTCAGATATGACAATCGAGTACTCTGAACTTAATTGAGCATGAATAATTGAATTGTTTTTGGTACACAGGAAAAAATTAAGCTTAATCCTTTACCTGATTATGGCGAGTATACTCGTAAGAGCGAAACGAAAATTTTTCACTTAATGTCGAGTATAATTGTGTTGAAGAAAAAAAAATTCGCATTCGTATTATTATTCAACAAATATAATGGATTTTTTCCTCTGAGAATGGTCAAATAAAGGTCTTTTAAAAAATTTACATTTCAGAACATTCGTTAGTTTGGCAATAATAGTTTGTATTTAGCTGAAATAACAAATTCTAGGGAATTTTTTATATTTTATAAACATTTATATTTAAAAAAGTATATATTTCCTAAAAAATCAACAACGTTTGATTTTTAGTCATAATTGTCTCCTTTTACAGCAGAAACATTTATGTCGAGTATACTCGTCTTCGCTATAAATTAATTAGGCAGGCAGAAAGTGTATTTCGAAACAAAATGAAACAGTTAAACGATTAATATATGCTCTTGGGTTGATCATGATAGCTTCCCCTTGGCATCAAGCGGACCATTTAATATCCATTTTGACGTTTGTCAACGGTTTTATCCTTCGGGATAGATTTAAATATTTACTAATGACTTGCAAAGTAATTCAAGTACAGAATTTGGTCGAACTTGGTCTTTCGAGCTCTCAAAGACTACTATTTTCCTCATGGTAATCTCCGCTATTGATATAACCACAAAGTCCGTTAGGAGATAGAATCTTGTAACTTTCGAAATCAATATCTATGTGCGATCTCCGCCTTCAAATCCAAGGTAATGAAGTCTAAATGTCTTCATAGTTGCGTTCCCTAATGGGTTCTTTGTTTGCCCGACTTAAGGGTGAACTGACATGGTCTAGTGCTCATTCCTGAGTTTAAACATACATACATAGACAAACATAATATGTCATTACAACGCTTCAGTCAGGATTACGACCTAGTTTCTCACACCACTTATGTTGTGTGTATTAATTTTATACATGAGTGGCGAGATCTACAGTTTAAAGTCGACTCCGAACGACAGATTTGTGAGAATCTTTTCATGACAATTTTATTTACTCTCAGAGATTTTGCCAGAAATCTGCTGGGAGGCAATCGTCGAAGATATGTATATATTTCGTTCTTTTGATGTGTGTTTTGAGATGTCTGACCGTAGGTATTAACCCTGGTCTCACGTTTAATAAGCCAACACACTATCTACTAGACTACAGAGACTTCAGTCTTTATTAAGGAAATTGCCTATACGTTTAAATATTCAATGTTTATTTTGGCCTCCATATATTTGAATCGTTATGAAGATATCAACATGTGTCAAATACATATAAACATCTTCAGCTTGTGAAAGTTTCATTCCCTATTATACTCAATTTAAAATGAAGAAAGACTGTAAAAGAAATAATGAACCCTGAATAACCACTTATGTACGTTAGTCAGGCTCTTAAAATTGATGGCGTTCATAGTGAATTTAACTCTAAAGTCTGCAGAACAGCTTTCAAGATGTTAAAATTATTGTCGCTGATTATTGTGTTCAACTTTTAAACGGAAATTTATTATTTTGAATTTGACAGAAAACGTGTTAGAATTTTTTCTGTATGGTACCGCCACTCTAACGATAATTAAAAAAAAAACAAATTATGTTCACAACATCATAAAACACTTTAAAATTCATTTTGATTTTAATTCAATTGTTTAGTCGTTGTTGTTGCTGTTACTACTGATGTTGGTGATTTTGTCATGGCTCGTTTTATGTTGTTCATTATTATTATTGTTGTTGTTTATCGTTTTGCATAGAAAAATTTGGATTTCATTTTCTCACATCGTAACCAAAGCACGTGAAAACAAATAAAACTCGAGTTTAAATATCGCAAATGTCGGTACTTGTGTAAGTTATGTTGTCGTAGCTCCTGTATTTTGTTGTTGTTGTAATGAAGTATTATTTGATAATCCGCCATTGTTTGTTGTAGAGGCTCTTATTTGTACACTCACAAACACACACACACAACACATTTGATATTTACAAGGAGAAGTGTTGGTGGCACGTCTGTGAGCGTAAAAAATGTTGTAAATTTTTGTTTAGCTATGCATGTGTGTGTGTTTTATTTCCTGTACCAGCGCAATATGTTTTATCAGGGTGTAAACACCGAAACAACAATTCTAACGCATACTTATAGATCTTGTCTCTTGTACCAACACACACATACACGACAGAACCGTAGAAATCATTTTACATTCATCCAGACGCAGCAAAAAGACATGCACACACGCATTGGAATGTTCAGCACAACTTTTATTTGTTTTGTTTTTTATTATTTTTGTCCTCTGTCTAAACTCTACACTACCTTAGACAAAAATAAGATACGCTTGGATTTATATGAGGTTTGAAACAACTGACAATAATATTAAAAAGATTCAGCTTTAGTTGTGCAAATGCGTAATACAGTTTATTTTTGAAATAAAATGCTGTTAACATTTTCATTTTGAATACGAACTTCTCAGCACTTTTGAATCATTCAATTGGACGAAGATACTGATCAATAAGATCAACAATTTCCCGGACCGAAGTTTATACAGTTCGAAAATGAATTGTGATAAGATAGTTTTATTGATTTTATATGATAAGCACTGATCATCAGTTATCATTATCCAACTATTCCATCTCCTTGTTCATTTTTTGCTTTGTTTCAATTTCGTTAATCAATTTTTTCCTCTTAAGGTGTGTCTACTCAGCAGATTCCAAGGTGATGGGTTTGCCATTTGTCAGTCCTTACAACAAATGGCCCCTTTTTCTCAAGAGGTGACGCTGCCTGAAGTTAAAATGGTTTTCGTTACTCAGAAACAGATGGTAAACGACCATAGATAACAACGTGTGTTCGCTGAATGTAGTCTAGAGCAGTTGACAATTGACCCTCATTTTTATCGAAAATCAGTGATGAGGCATATTTCTGGATAAATAACTGTGCACGCAAAAAACTTGTTGAATTTGGGACAATATCAGTTTAAGGTCCATATTTCTGTGAGAACGACGTTGGCCAGATCAGAGCTTTCTCTTTTAGTCTAAATTGGATGATCTGAACGCCAACGACATATGATTTTAACAGGAAGGCGCCCCATATGGTCATCTCATGTGGAGTTTTCGTTTTCAAGACCAACACTCAGAAGTTGGCTCCTACTCCTAGGTAAAATGACAGTAAAGTGTACGACAAATTTTATTTTTCAAACATTTCTAAGTAACCAGTGTAAAGCCTTCGTCACTTTTTTGCTTAAACACAATAGACGCATAGCAGCAGGAACAACAACTTTGCAATTGCAGCCTGAGGTAAGCTGCATACGCATTAAATATAATAAAGGCAGCAGTGGCAAAGCAAAACAAATTAAATTAAGGAATTTATGGTGCCACTAAAACATTTTTTTGCGTTATATTTCATGCATCGTGTTTATAAAACCTCTAGTTATTGTATGTTATTGTATTGACAGCACTAATCCCCTCATTGCCAGCACAAATCGTCTCCTCGTTAGCACTAATTCTCCCATTGCTGCGAATAAAAATAGATGTTTGCCTGAAAGCAGAGCAGCAGAATCGTTGTTTGTTGTCGCGCTGTCATTAAAATAATCACTTCCATATACATCTATTCATTCTATTTTTAAGAGATTTCTGTGTTTGTTGCGTTGCGTCTATTGTGTTTATAGCATTTTTCTCAAGAATTGTTTTTTAATAATTCTCATTTTTTTCTATTTCAGTTAATCATATATAATGTCAACAACCAGACAATCATTAAACAACCAGAGTGTCTGGTGGGAATCGCACTCATGGCCTCGGTAGTAGAAATTTAGCACATTACTAACTAGATCTTCGGAGCACCCATGAGGTGAACTGACCACCGACGAATTTGACATCATAATAATACGTTGTTTTGAATCCTAGATTACGGCCGTTAATTTTACTTCCGATATCGTCAATGAATTTATTTACCTTGGCTCGAGCATAGGATCTCACTTTCCAACGGGGCTATTGAGTAGCATAGAACTCTCTAGTACGACGAAACATATACTCTACAAGCTATTCATCCTCCCGATGCATCTTTATGGCCCTGAACCATTGACGCAGCTTTAGAGTATTTGAGAGAAAGGTCATACGTAAGATCTTCCGACTTGGAGATGATTTCCTATCCAACAATAAGATGTATTAGCTCTTCACCGACATGGATGATATACAAAACATTAACAACGAGCCTTTGCGCTTGCTTGGCCATGTCATTCGGATGGAAGAGAATGCAACGGTGAGACCGGCATTTGATGCAGGGATTGGAAGAAGTCAAGTCGGCGTAGAAGGATCAAATCGAGCAAGCCCTTATGAAGTATGTGTTAAGGCAGGCCGAAATCTGATAAACGGATTGTTAATGGCCAATTAAGTATGTAAGTAAGTAGTTATTGTAGACCTTGGACTTTAAAAGCCCTTGTATATAACTTACATAAGCAAGATTAAATGTGTTCAATTGATTAACATGAGATTAATGACTTACGTAGGATATTTTGTATTCAGATACGACCGACCGGCTACAACTTGCTCACGTACTGATTTTGACATTTGAATTAAACTCACATACAAGCGATTATCAATGTGTTAGAAAAAAAAGAAGCAAAAACTTTATGTAGTTGGTACAATATAGTCACCGGGAATAAGGAATTTAATTTAATTTGTCCCTAAGTCGAGTCAAAATTAATTTTTGTTTTATTCAATTTTTATTTGATGTCTTTTCACTTCTGTTGCCAACATAGAGCGTGTCTCCATTGATTTGTTGATGAAACCGTTTAACGAAATGTGCTTTGACTTAAGCTATGTTGTGAGGCAGTGGAAATAGATGAACATGGACCATAATTTTCAATATGAGTGAACTTCTTATGAATCCATTTGTATTTCTTGTGAATTTTCATTGTACAGTTTAACTGTTGTTGTCTTCTGACAAACAGGAAGTTTCCAACATGAATATTTTTAAAGAAATTTCACAACTTGTCTCTCACAAATGCAGACAGCAAGAGAAAGCAACATGAACTGGTTAAAGTCCTTGGGGAGGAGTAATTATTTACAACATTTAAATAAAAAAAGAAGACGACGAACAAGTTTACAACAAAGTTCCATAACAATTCCAACAGAGTTTAGATTTTGATGGAATGTTGCGACTGTGTAAACTCGTTTACAAAGGTGTATAATCGGTGAATGCTCATATTGTGTACGGCTATCTCTCTCTCTACCGCTCCGTCTCTATACAAAAGTCTACATTTTGTCTGTTGTATGCACTGTATTGTAGTAAGTTAAAGCAATAATAATAAATACGATTTGACAACTACCAAACGCACTTACTCACTCTCAGAGATTCACACACACACACACACATACACAGACATTCTATTTTGCACGCCTAGAAGTATGCACAGACTATAAAGTTGTTCCAATAAAAGTCTCATGTGATAAAATGTTTTGAACCATGAAATGTGGATGCATGGATGGCATAAATGGTTGGTTGAGGTTTTATTTGGTAGCTTTGCTGAGTGCTTTACACACAATGACTGCAACTTTTCCCTCAACTTCGTCGCTTTAATTTCAAGTTGACAATTTTGTGGAAAATTTTAGGAATATTTTTGTTTTTTTTACTATTTTCGTGTGGTTGTGGTTGTTGTTGGGTCGGTCTTGCCATTTTATTTAATCATATTTTAAATACTTTTTACTTAACGGTTGTTGGATTGTGGGTTTATTTCAAACAACATTTTCGTTTTATTTCATTTGAAATTGAATTTCTGTAGATCCATGGTTTCATTATTCTAATGACAATGCAATTAAATAACGTAGATTTGTATTGATGTAGTCAAGTGAAGGACAAAACAACAAGACTCTTTTTTTTTATCAATTCATTTTACGAAAGGTTGTGAGTAAAAAAACAAACATTGTACTAAGTTTAGAGTGTAATTAAAATGATAAATAAATAATTTTCCTTAAAATTACAGGTGAGAGGCATTCGCCATAACAAATATTTCTCTTGTTTTGTTGTGCTTGTAATGAAGAACTGTGATTAGAACTCTCCCCTTGTAAGCCTGTACACATCCTACTAATCTACGACAACTTTAGTACAGTTAAACTAGATTTTAAGTGTGATAAACTTAGAATTGTCTGAGAAGAAGAATGTGTAAAGAAGAATGTTTCATAAGGTGTTATAAAAAAATCGAAACTTTATATAGCATAGCGAGAATAAGTCCAAGTAGATGAAGTATGAAGAGTTGTGTTCCATGATTTATTACCATTTCTTAGATAATTTTCATAAAACTGTCATAAAAATCCTTTTCACAATTGGCAATAACTGAAGGAATAAAGCAATTTCTTTTGTGGATAAATTTTTACTAACAAAATAGGTAGGGACTACAAAATATTACGAGACATCAGATTTGGGTGGAAATCGACTGTTTTCAATTATTGACTTCTGGCATATCGAAATCATTATGTATGTTCAAGTTTCTGCTGTACCAAGGTACAACTGCAGTCATACGTAAGATCATGTTCTGGCTTCTTTAAACATTTTCTATGATTGAAGTTGCGGAATCTACTCATAGCTGAATAGCATAATAGCCTGTTGGTTTTACAACTGAATCGTACAAGGTAATGTATATTAAATAGTTTTTTATCAGGTTTACTGGTATGAAATGAACATTTTTTGTTAAAATAAAAAGTTGGTTTAATGGAAAATAAAATAAAAAAACATTTACTTCAAAGTATTGGCTACCAGGAATTTTATTCATTCCACGACAATGAAAGTGTTCGTTTTTTGAAGCAAACCAATTAGTTAGGAGGCAAGTTTAGTGCACATCGCGTTTGGAGCAGCACCTCCTAGCCTAATTGTATTCTGAACGGGTTTTGCTTTCTGCGCAGGTGCATTGTCATGTTGCAAAATTTATTTACCGGGTCTTCTGGCTTAATCTAGTCATTTTTCGATCAATGCATGATTCAAGTTGATCATTTGTTGTCGGTTGCGTTCTTATAAACAGTTTCACCACCTTTATGGAAAGTCTGGTACACCACACCATTGTTTTCTTGACGAACCGATTTGATTTTGCAGCCGGAGTTCATAGTTGTTCTGGATTAACACAAGGTTTTTTTCTTTTAGGATTCTGAAAAACATCACTTTTTCATCGCCACAACTGACATTTCATTGTAATGTTCAAAGCATAAAATGAGTCCCAAATTACTACCCTGTGTGACGTAGCTTTCTAATAATTTTAAAAACTTTAGCTTCACTTTAAGTACTAGGCCTTTGTGGTACTTACGTTTTCAATGGTAGGAAATTTATCCACCCACCCTTTTTATAGTAGATACAGACTACATAGGTCTTATTAACGATTCTCTATAAATTCGTGAGAAGCCATTACTACAAATGTATTTAACGAATTTCGCGAATGGATGCATACCCAACTGGAAATACTTCGACAACAAATCAAAATTTGTCGGAGCCAAACCTTTTTCTTAAGAAACAATAACACGTGTTCATTAGGCGAGTGAAAACACGCAACTTCGTCCGGATTATGGAAAGCCACGGATATAAAAACTATGTTCCTGTTAT
Source organism: Sarcophaga variegata (assembly GCA_932273835.1). Classification (NCBI taxonomy): domain Eukaryota; kingdom Metazoa; phylum Arthropoda; class Insecta; order Diptera; family Sarcophagidae; genus Sarcophaga; species Sarcophaga variegata. Next base: position 40,922,214 of record OW026361.1, on the reverse strand, counting down.
AGAGGTTAAAAAAATGCTGCAATATTGCAAAATTAGAAAAGTTTCTCAACTGTCGTCCATTAACTCCGACATCAGCGTGCTGTAAATAAAATTCTGTTATTGCCACGATTAAAATTCGTAAATGATCTCGCCACAAATCTGTAGAATAAAAGGAGTGAGTGTTCAATCAGAAGGTCGATTAATTAGTAATAATCCGCGAAGACAATTTTCCGTCACAGCAGTGGCTTGACGGTAAAGCGATGACAGCAAAAAAGGCGATGGCAACAGGGTAACAGTGGTCATTCGATCTAATTTTTATCGACTTTTCTAGTGCACTCAATATGTCCCCAAAGGCTTAATATTCTTCCACAAAGTCCCTATATAAGTGCAAGAGAGTATTTAGGAGATCCTTTGGTAGAATGATTACGTACTCGCTCAACCTCAAACACATGTCAAGTGAAAAGCTTGCTTATGACCGCAAGGCGGCAAATATCAACAGAAAAAGTTAAACAAAACTGGTACATTCAATGCCGAATAGGTTAACTGGAATACTCGATCTTAAGGAATATCCGACTAGATGTAAGGGATAACATTTTAATATATTGGGTGTTTGAATTTTAAATTTACTCTGAGTTATTCTTGAACGTACCTACACTTTTGTGATGCAAAAATATGGAGTCACCAGAATGTTTTCCTTTTTTCTCTTGGTTTGTGTCGAACATTAACTTTTTTTTTGTTTTATAATAAAATGTAAATAAATTAATAAAACAAATATAAAAAATATCATTTCGAGCCATAACCGCAAAAAAAAGCTTAAGCGACAAAAACGAAATTTTACAGGGGAGGGTTTTTATTATTTATTTCTTGTTCAAATCAAGTTAGAGCAACAAAATTTTGTATGAAGACACATTTTGTTCCAATGCATAAAATGAATGCAATTGCTTTCTCATATAAGCATAATAACAGCAATTTTTGGCGCTTAAGCTTTTTTTGCTGTCATTCCGATTACCTACTGGGACAAAATTTTGTCGGTTAAGATAAAATATTCTTATGACGGAGGATTTTTTTGTCATTTACTAAATTATATTCTTTTAACATAATTCTGTTTAGGTCATTATTATAACATTTTATACATAAATCTATGTTTTTATATATAAAAGTCTTTTTATTTGTATTAGAAATTAAATATTTTTGTAATTAATGCAGTGAATGTCTAAAAGCAAGAATTATTATCGTAATATGGGAAATAGGTGTTAAAGGACTCGAATTTTTTCTTTGTTACGTATACATACATATATACATGTCGTTTTCTTAATATAGAAAGGCCCTAACTCGTGTTTTTAAGTAGAGATTTTTTGGGGTTTACAAAAAAAAGAGTTAGGACTTATCCTTTAAAGGTTACAATATATAAAATAAAACCATGCAGATAGTTTAATTCAAACTTTTTTTATTAACAACGAAAAATAAAAATGTTTTATATATCATTATGAACACTGCACGTGGTTACAAGAAAATAATGAAAAAGTCATTGTAAAACTTAACATTATTTATTTTATTATTTATTTATTTAGGTGGAAGTTGTTTTTAAAAATGCTTCGAAACACTCTTAATGACAATTGGGACGATTTTTTTCTATTGTTCTCAAATGTTCCACGTAAAGATTATATACACCTTTTACAGATAGATAGAGTTTATTGCTTTTATTTCGACAATAATGAGATGGGACTGCTGACAATTTTTTAATAAAGGATTTTATCAATGAAACACTTGCTTCGTCAGATTTATTGTGAGGACTAAATTTCTTGGCATTTTCAGCGTGTATATTAAGTGAGCATCTATTTTCATTCCTTACAGACTTTAAAAGCATTTGAGAAACGTGCAACGCTTTCAGAAGAAATTGTTGACATACATACTTTAATATTAGTCTCTTTAAAATGTATGTTATATTTAGAACTGTACTGCCTTTTGCAGCTCTCTGATCTTCGCCTTTTAACATTGCTTTTCTTAATACAAGTTTTCAAAAAGACTTTTTGTCGCTGTTTGCTGATTCCCCAAAAATGTTCATTTATTCGTAACCTGTCAGATTCGGAAAACTTTCCGGCGCACGAATTACCACATTTTTTGTTCTTACACAGATTAGTTGCCTTTTAAATCCTCTCTATCCCACACAGGTTTCTTGTTCATCAGAAGCTGTGTCTGAATCGCTGTAAGGAACGAGGGAGCGCTTATTAAACTTCTAAAAAAAATTTTATTTAACACAAAACTTTAACAAAACTTTAACACTTCCTTATTCACCTCTGTCATATTATATAAATTTTTTAGATATTTACATACGAATATTAAAATAATACTTCACACGTATTATTATATTATAATTTTTAAAAACAATATATTTTTCAAATTTTTTATGAAGAAAATTTTATCTTAAGCGACAAGTCGCTGTCACAAAAATACAAACAAATTTTCAAAGTTAAAATTTTTTTGTTATAAATTCATAACGGTGCACCGTGTGACCCGGAAATTTTTATAGATGATGCAAATGAGGGTAATGTATTTATTTATTATAAAAAACGATATATGAAAATTATGTCGCTTAAGCTTTTTTTGCGGTTATCGCTGGATTTATTTGTAAATACTTATTATTGTTTAAAATTCTTGAAATTGATAAAATTCATTGGGCGTAACCAGATTTTTGCTGTCCACTGTATATCTGTTCATTGATTAATATCAGCCACTCCTTCGGGTTCATAGTCAGCAAGATGGAAGATTATTTGAGTCTGACGGCTCATGTGAGGATGCTACGAATTTCTTATTGAAATCACCATAATCACCATTTTTAGTCACCATAATTTCATTTAAAATGCAATTGATTAACCACATGAAGCCGAGATAAAGTTTTCAACATTATTTATTTGCTAGACAGTCTCAGCAAACTGGGAAATGCTTCACAACTAGTATAAGTAATAAGAGTGAAAGGAGTGATTTGGTCACTAGATACTCTTTTAAGAGAGAGACTAGTCTGTGATATATCTATAAGTCAAGTATATGTAGTTGTGGCAGAAGCGGGGTGTTTGGTACCAAATGAAAATATTAGTGTGCTATTGATTTTATTGCATTATGTGGCCAATCCAACTCGAACGGGAAGAAGATTCCTAAAAGGTTGACTCTAGATTAGAGTAGAAGACGATACAATGAGAAGACAATGCATCTTGCGGGAGGTTCCTTGCACGCCACTGATGAAACGAGAATCTTTTAGTGGAGTGATGGAGTTTATCTGGTGACAGAAAAGATTAATAAAGGGAGACTTTCTGCTGAGAACAAAAGTGTTTATTGGGTAATTACAATATATTTGAGTTATGCATCAGATTATTGCGAAGAACAGCTTCCTGAAGTTTGCCAGTACAGTATTGTGGAAGACATTACAGGGATATCCTATATAAGTTGAAGAAAGTATTGTCTGGATGCTGTACCCCACTACCTCTCCCTTCAATTCTATTACATTCTGTTTTCTTATCTTTCATTTTTTAAGAAAATTAATCGATGCTCAGGAAACATCGACGTATCTTGCAATAAATCGATATAACATTGATGCATCTTTGCGATGCATTGCAACGTAAAAAACATCGATGTTTTATTTAAATGTCCATCACTAATGTCAAATCATTGCATTTATGTATTACATCGTATTTAACTGAATTAATTTAAATACGATATACGAACATATAATGCACCCTTACTAAGAAAATATAAACAAAAAAATAATAATATTGGCAAATTTCATAAGCTTTTCATTATTTATTGTTTTAGAAATTAGAAGATAATCCATCATTAGAATATGAAAATAACTCCTCAAATTATGCCTTCCATAATTTCGTATGATTATATCGAACAGTTTATTAAAATCCTATTAAGAATAGAATAGAAACCCATTAGTTTTAATCTGAACTTTTAATGGAAAGAAATATTTATAAATAAATATGGGGGGTTTGTCTGAATCTCAATTAAAGTGACTCTCCATTGCACGTGCTGTAACGGTTCCGTATTCCATATTTGTTGGCTAGCTTGTAATGTTGGCATGTAATGGTGGTAAAAATGCTCTTTAAGGGTGTTGTAAATGAAATAATAAAAAAAGTGGTATCTGCAAAGCCCAAGGTTATTGCAATAGCATGTATATCCCACCCATTAAAGAGCGTACGATAACATAATGGCCCGTCAGTGGCAACAACGGAAGCAAGTAGTTACAACACTTCAATACAAAGTTGACAACAAGTACTCAATAACAACAGAACGCACCCGCTCTCACACATACATACTTAATAATTCCTATAGTATAACCCAGTGAAATTTTTTGCTGCTAATATTAACATTAAAATACGTTTTTACTCTTTTAAAAGCAACTTGAAATCGGCGACATTAACAGACTTATACTATTTAGGACCATTATTACAGCTTGCCGTCAACTAAAGGGAGGATTTTAACGGGCAGAAAAATTGTTTTTCATTATTATAAGTGAACAATAAGGTAGAAGTAAGCGTTAAGCTAAAGGTCAATTAAACTGCGTTTAAAAAACTTGTTTAATTGAGCAATATTATCGACGTTGCTCCGGCACTGTCATATTTTTGAAAAAGTTAACTTTATTTTATCATTAGGTTGTAATAACGAAAAGAATTTAAAGGTGACTTTAAAGTTCACTTTAGCTAAAGTTATCTTTAACTAAACCCAACTTTAATGGCAAGTTTCAATAATGGCCCTTAGGCTTAGGCTGAGTAATATAACACAAGAAAATAATTTAGACTCACACTGAATTATACTTTATAATTCGGTAAGGGTATAAGGTATTCCTTCCTGAGGGCCTAAGTATTATTTTTCTGGATGAATAAAAATTAAAACTCATAATAAAATTATTATTTAATAATATTACACCAGATCTTGTGGTTTGGTTCTCTTCAGTCTTCGCAAACCGTTTGATTCAGTGAAAGATAATGAAGCCTCTGAATTTATGTATGAGTTCAGTCTCCCTCCATGCATCCGGCATTCTTTGCGATCTGGATATCTTTAGTCACCTCCTTGAGTACTTTCTTCAGAAACGCAGTATAACTAAGACGTTGGGTTTCGCAGACCAAACCCACCCCACACACACCCTACGGCTACAATGGTTTTAAATAGTTATTGTTTGTAAGGTACGAGATTGCTTTGAATGGACAGCTAAGACTTCCTTTCAAATGATCATTTAAATGCAACTTTAATTAATTTTAATTACTATTGTTTTCTGTCCAAGATTATAACTAAGTATTAAAAACTATTGCATTGCGGGACAATTATCGAAAACGTATTATATCAATATAAGCGGCAAACTTACTTCAACTGGTCTGAAAGCGTTTTCGATTTCTTCTTATCTTGTCATATTGGTCTGTTACATACGATTCCAACATGTAAGTATATTGAATTCGGAGGCATTGAATTATGTTTGCTGACAACATTCATACTACGTTTTCTCAAAAGACTAGGCATCATCTAGGTAAACCCCTAAGCTGATTTTACCGGCTTCTTATTCTTATTGTATGTAAAATGCGAATGTCATTTCAAACTAAGGAGTGGGTATTCGCTGTTTAATTTTAATTAGAATTTGAAACGAAAGAAATTGTTTATCTGTTGTTATTTATTTATTAAATTATTAATTTCATTTCATGATTCATTTCCTACAATTTTTCAACTGAACTTGCGGACCATCCACATTACCTGGTGCAGGTATCGACTGCTTAATGGCTAAAGGAAAATTTTACCAGAAAATGGAGGTAAATATCCGGGAATTACATTGTATAGTAAATTGACATGGAGGGCTCATATAGAAAGCATCTAAGGAAAGACCAGCATTCCATAATGGTATACAGAAGGCATACGAGAAAATTCTTGGAATTCAAGCGAGGAATTATGCACTGAATGTATAACTTAATGATCAGAGTCTAGACGACAGAGCGAAATATAGAGAAAGATAGAGAGATTAGCGTGAGTTGGTATAATCGGAGCAATAAAAACCTGTTCTACAGCAGCTCTATTGATTTAAGTTCGCTGCACAAGAAGACCAGAGCTTTAGAGATAATAGAAGCCAAGTTTAAAATAAAATATATCAGAGGATTGTGTAACTTAATGAATCGTGTGGCTGACAGCTCCCTCCTTTTATGTCCCCTGGACAGATCCAATACGATTTTGGTAAATGCTTGACAATAAAATTTAGTAATAAATGTGAATTGAAACTACTTGCTATCAAGAATAGATACGGTGACACGGGGAACTAGCAGGTTTTTTCCAGACTTAATGGAAACAATTGAAGTCGCCGTGGTCTAGTAGGTAGCGTGTTGGCTTATTAGACGTAAGGCCTCGGTTCAAAGCCCAGGTTAGACATCTCCGACTAAACAAAATATGAAAAAAATATTTATTCGGCGACTTCCTCTCAGCAGATTTCTGGCAAAAACTCTGACAGTAATTCAAATTGCCATGAAAATTTTCTGAAAAATCTGTCGTTCGGAGTCGACTTTAAACTCACCACCACTCATGTATAAAAATTAACGCACACAACATAAGTGGTGTGAGAAACTAGGTCGTAAGCATGACTAAGGGGTTGTTATGGCCAATTATGTATGTATGCAAGAGTGGGAAATAGCAATACCATCTGACTGTCATGCTGCGATTCGAGTACTATGCCACTATGGGATGAAATCGAAGATAGTAAGGGACTGTCTAGAGAAGCTGAATCAGCTACATAGGTAGGAAATATAGGGCTACCTTCCGCTGGGACTCAGGTTATTCCTGAAATTCACTGCTATTTGCAAGCAGAGGAGCTTGCGTGGAGGCTCCTTCCACGCCGCTGGAATTACCTTGCGTTGCGAATACCTTTCCAAATGTCTGCCCGTACTACACAGAGTCTTTGCCTATATTTATCTTACCATACCTGCAGGCACTCCGCCAAGATATTTGGTAAGGTATATTCTACGAAAGAGATGATAAAGAGAAGCAAAGACTTTTTTCAGGCCAAACGGCTTTGTAGCAATAAAAACTTTTGTTGAGGAATTACAATGTAATGAGATTTGAATCATGCATCAAACTAATCTGAAATAAACTTCGGTTAGTAATCGGTCCCTTGACAGAGCAATGTAATCTCAAAGTACAGAATGGGGATCGTCTAGAACCCAACGTTTTGATTCTGAGATGACGGAAAAAAATATCCGAACACGTTCTTGAAACGTAAGTCAGTAATGCAGTCCAAAAGTTTACTCCTGGGAGCATATCAAGTGCTGGGCAGAGAATTGTCCTTGTGAACATTGGACAGTATCTTGAAGCTTGCCAGGGAAATAGGATCGGAAGCTATATTATAGAGATACCCTACTTTGAGCGGTATATAATAGGTCATATGGTAATAAGATTTGTTGAGTTATACTGCATCGTCTCAGCAATAATCTAATTTACTTGCCACTTTACATGGAAACTAATCGATTATATTTAAGTCATTTATAGAAAAGTCGCAGTGGTCTAGTAGGTAGTGTGTTGGCTTATTAGACGAAAAGCCAGGGTTCGAGCCCCAGGCCAGACATCAAAATAAAATACAAAAAAAAACATTTTTTCAGCGTCTTCCTCTCAGCAGATTTCTGGCAAAAACTCTGACAGTAAATAAAATTGCCATGAAACAGTTTCTCAAAAACCTGTCGTTCGGAGTCGACTTTAAACTGTAGGTCCCGCCACTCATGTATAAAATTAACACACACAACATAAGTGGTGTGAGAAATTAGGTCGTAATCCTGACTGAAGGGTTGTAATGTGCAATTTTGTATGTATGTTATGTATGTATAGAAAACTTTCTTCAACATCTTCCCACATATTTAAATTGAAGTGAATAATTCGATTTCGATTCGATTTTTGTAAACCCGATATCTGCAGAATTTTGTAATACAACCCGAATCGAATTAACAATTTTATTAAAAATTTCAAAACTCTTAATCTGTAATGAAAATGTGACTGGGATATTTATTTCAGATTTTTTTTTATTTTATTCCAGGCATAAATAAAAACTGGTATTGCAATAATCATAAACGTCATACCAACACGTGTGCGTAACTATTGGTTGACGGAAATGGAGTCGTATTTTGGCACAAGAAGTGCGTGCCACCACATGGTGTGGGTGGTAATGAATGTTAAAAGAAAAATATCTTCACAACATTGTTTTCCACATTTATGACGAAAACATCAGACAGAGGGATAATGAGTTGATTGTGAATATCGAAGTAAATAATAGAGCATAATGAAAGCAAATGATACTCGAAGGCAAAATTAAAAAAAAATTAACTTTAAAAATGTACGACAAACGTACCGCTAAAAATGTTAAGCGTCTCTAGAACATCCGTTGGCATTTAAGGACATCCTCTAACAGGAACAGGGAGTCAACATTAACATCAATGTCACCATCAACATCCACCTCATCATCATCCTTTTGCGCATCATCGAATTTGAAAATCTATGGGGTCTATTGAAAACGAATGTTTTTTTTTTTTTTTTTGGTAAATGACGCTTCTATTCGACTACCATCCTGCTCGTCCTGTTCAGCATAACATGCTAATGGCTCAGATGATTTAAGTAAAATAAAAAGGAGCAACACAATCGAGGAATACTAAAAGTGGCAAACAGTGGCACATTTGTGAAATATTTAAGTACCGCCAGTAATCTTTTAAGTGGAGAACTACGCATGCAGAGCGTGTTGTTGCATATAAATTATGAACATTTAACAACTTACCCTCACACACACACACACACGCAAACATTGTAACGCACTTACAACGCGCGCCATCACAAACTCTACGTTGTAACATTGGAAAAGGGATCTCTCTCTCTCTCTCTTTAGTTTACCACACACAGCCATACAGCTTCAATGCATCAATTCAAACAATGTTGGCAATTTTCTGTTTGTTTGTTTGTTTGTCGTTCTCCTTGCCTCTTCGTCATGTAGTATGTCAGTCAGTATCTCCTTTTTTCCTTGTTGTTGTTTTTTTTTTGCTTGTCTATTTTCAATCTTCATTTAGAAAATTTTTAATGTTTGCTTGTCAATCCATCCATTCCTCTGTCTACCAATTCTGGTCCTTTTGTCTTTAGTGGTCTTTAGTGTGATTATGTCCCAGTGCTTGTTATTCTGTTTGTTTGGATTTTTGTTCCATTAAGGGATTCCAAATATTGAAAGCATTTTAGTTTAATTGTTTTTCAAATTATTATTTAAATGGATAACAACAATTCGTCTATCATATTGCCAACAACAACAACAATAATAACAACAACGGCAACAGTAAAGAACAAACAGGAACAATAACAACAATGCTAGTAAATGATAAAAAGGACACGAAAATAAATTTTGTAGTTTTTATTGTAAAAGCAATTTAAATAAGATCCACAATTCTTAAGGGAATCTTAATTTGAGAACACAACAATACAGAAAGATATTCATTATGAACGCATGCATATGCATGAATTTTCTTCATAATTTGAATTTATTTGAGTTACATACGAGAGCCGCAACAATATTATTCAACATTTAATTGAGAGATTTTCTTTAATTTGGACTTTGAGAAGTCAGAGAAGTTTAAGGCTGTAAATATGTTGTAAATACATCCAAAACTTTTTACACGGTTTTTTTACGCGAATTTGAAATAACACGGTTTTTTTTTTAACAAAATTTACCATTTTTTTGTTCGCTCCTTTTTATACGGATAAAATCGTTTAATCGTTAATAATGATAACATAATCGAGAGAGCTGTGAAATTTCAATCAGACCATGTCATCAGACCAAACATGTATGGCTAGATACAGAGAGCTCTATAAAGAGCTTTCCAAAGTTGGATCTCAACGCACTATAACAGAATTTGATGTTAAAAGAATTAAACCAACGCCAGAAGCAGCTTCTGAAGATGTAGAAGTAATAAGTATTTCTACTAACGAGACTGATACTGAGCCACCCCAGCAAAAGGGAATGCACTTGCTATCAGAAACTGACTCCGAATAAAATAAAAAAAATTTTTATTGAAAATAATTCCGTTCCTAATTGTCTTAAGAGTTTGATAACTAATTTTATTTTTATAAATGGAAGAGAATTTTTAAGTTTTTTTCTTTATTTTTTTATAATCTTAAAATGAAATAAAACTAAAACTCTATGTATACTATTGAACTAAATCTGTGCATTTTTATAAAGTTATTCAATTTTATAGGCATATGTAGGCTGCTGCATCAATCCTATGTATATCTTTTCAGTTTGTTTATACACTTACATACATACATAATATTTGTCGTTTTTACGCGTTTTTTTTACACGGTATCCACTTAAACGTATCTACCGTGTAAAAAAGGTTTGGGTGTATATGAATTGGAATAAAGGAAATTAAAAAAAACGTCTATGAATTGCTGGAAGACGTGGTAAACTCATACATCATTATAGGTAGTAGCATACCTGAAATCGCCGTAGTCTAACAGGTAGTGTGTTGGCTTGTTAGGCGTAAGGCCACTGTTCAAATCCCAGGTCAGAAATCAAAGCGAAATATGATATAATATTTATTCTGCGACTTTCTCTCAGCAGATTTCTTGCAAAAACTCTGAGAGTAAATAAATAATATTGCCATGAAAAGTTTCGAGTCGACTTTCAACTGTAGGTCCTGCCACTTATATATAAAATTAACACAAAAAAAGAGGGGTGTGAGAAGCTAGGCCGTAATCCTGACTGAAGGGTTGTAATGGCCAATTATATATGTATACCAAGAGGAGTAGTAAGACAATTTCTTTAACATTCACATGAAATTGTTGTTGGCATAATTAAAATGTTCACATTACAATGTAGTCATAAGTTTGAGTCGAATCAGTCGTTTAGTAAAGAAACAACAATTCAATTCTTAGAATTTTTCATCAACAAAGTTATTCACCACAGGGCGGAATGCATAACTATCTCCCATTAAATCAGCCATCATTAGCCACAAACCGTTCGTAATAGGAAGCATTTTACTTAGTGCACCACAGTTTTAGGGCCATCACTTCGTGACGATCTTACAACCAAATTTCACTTCTTTTCTTCCCTGCCAAGAGTTGCATTATTGCAGTGAATGACTGTTATCTTGGCTTTCAAAAATTAAATTTTTTCTGATTTCAAAAGTATCACTGAACAAATTCTTTCACTTCCCTCAACAACATTCCATTGAAGTGGCGATAAAAGCGAAAAACAAGAAACATTATGATAATTTTCTAATGAATCAATAGAGTTGGATAACCTACTGTCATTAACAATTTCTTGCACGCAGTCGAGAAGGCTCAAAATAAGCTACGATAGTAAAATTCTAAGAAAATCAGACGGAATGGAATATTTCTAACAGCGTCTTAAGAGAAATATGCTGGTTTCAGGGAACATCATATTGAATTTTTATGCCCAGAACAGCGTCAGACTTCTTTGATTTTTACGCCACACATAGCTATATATGTATGCACATACATAATTTGTCATTAAAACCCTTCAATCAGGATTACGACCTAGTTTCTCACACCACTCATGTTGTTTGTGTTAATTTTATACATGAATGGCGCGACTTACAACTAAAAGTCAATTCCGAGCGATAGTTTTTTGAGAAACATTTTCATGACAATATTATTTAAGCTCAGAGTTTTTAGCAACAAAAAATCCTGATAGGATGTCGCCGAACATGTTGTATTGAATACAATTTTTGTTTGTGAACGCTCAATGCTATGCTGTATTATGTGTTTCGTATTCCAAACGTCAAAAAACGATAAGAAGAAGAAGACCAGTATTCATAATTTGATTTTTAAGAAACAAAATGAAAAATATTACGGAAAAAAGTAAATTAATTCATTATCTGTGCAAACAATTATAATTTTGAAATGTTGATTGTTGATTCAAGTTACTTAGAAAATATTTTATATTTTTATTCTTCTTCTTGATTACTGGCGATTACATAAACTGATAGATAGCACGAAACCAATACAACTTCCAAAATGTTTATAAGTGTATCGGATTTTTATATGAAAATAATCAACAATAAGCATACACTGTTCTCAAAAAATCTGTCGTTCGGAGTCGAATTTTAACTGTAGGTCCCACCACTTATGTATAAAATTAACACACACAACATAAGTGGTGTGAGAAACTAGGACGTTGTACAATGAGTCAATTCGACCTCCGGGTACTGTACTTGTCTTAATTGACAAGTACACGTCCTCTAACCTAACCTAGCATACACTGTTGTATATTCTTCCAACAATACGCTGAATACAACGATACAAGGCCTTATGTGAATTGCCCAATTGTTTCATATTTCGTTTTGTTGGAGATGTCTGACCTGGGGTTTGAAATGAGTCCTCATGTCTAATAAGCTAACACGCTACCTACTAGACTATGGCAACTTCAATAACTATATACCCTTAGAAAATATGCACCGATCATATACTGAAATTAAACGATTGGATTTTATATTTTATTCCAGTACTATTAGTACCCTTATAGTGCTATATCGAGCTTAAAGTCATAAACACTCAACTTGTAGTAATTAGAACATAATTTAGATTTCATAGACCTATGTTAGTAGTAACTTTAGATTTTATCAGGAAAATACTTAACGTCAGTGTAAAAATAAATATCTGAAGTAAAGCAATAAAGTTCCAAGGAAAAAGAATTTCGAATTTCAAAGATCACGAGCATTTTACATAATTAACTTCTTAAAAAATAGTATAAAAATTATTTTTGATTTACGAAGGTTTTATGAATACAGGAGATAGACTTTTAATTGTGGATTTATCTTTAAATTTTGTAAACGTCATTAAGATACCAATGTATGTATGATAAGTCTGAAACAAAAATGTTATTTGTTTAACCTCTTTATATGCCGTTAAACATATACAATTCTGCTACTATCCTCATATATTTTATTACTCAAACAAAGTTGTATGTATTCAAATGTATTTGAATTTTGTTAAACATCAATCAGTTTTAATACTTTCGAGATATTTCTCTCTTTTAATTTTCAAAAAAGTTCATTTTTAGAGAAAGATTTTAGAAACTTACAGAATATTACAGAAATTTTATTTGAATAACTGAACGCAATGCTAACGAACCGAGAAGATAATAATTTATTATTAATTTCGACAGCAACATTTATGAAATCAGAAATTCAGAATAAATTTATTGCATTATTTCTATAAAATTATGAATAAATAAGGAAAAAGTTTCATTACGTAACCGCATTACGCATTACCTTCATTACGTAACCAAAAAAAAACTCTGCATAATTGTGTAATTTTCTGTTAATTGATGTTTGATTAAAAACAATTCCAAAGTAATTGATTCAAATATAAAACAGAATCAAAAATTACTATTTTGATACATTAAACATAAATTATTACACAACTAAAGATGGTAATCACATTATGAAGTTATTTTTGGCATCAATTATAATCTGATTTTTATTTGTAATGATGATTTACATCATAGATTATAGAACAATTCGAATAAAAAAAATTATAAATGTACAACAAATTTTATTTTCAAATCTGTTTGGAAGAGTAAACAAAACAAAGTAACAAAATTATAAGATTTTTTTATTTTCTTTGAAAAATCAAAATTTTATTAATTTTGTGCAGTATTACCAACCTATTAAATCCTTGTCAGAAGCACAGCAGAAGTTAACTGAAATAATATTGCTACTTAATATTGTTACGTTGTTCGATTTTGTAAAACTGAACATACGTCGTTCACTGCGCTAGTTTATCTTCAGTTTGTGATTAAATTGAATTTCGGACGGAAGCGACTCATAAATCAAAATGCGACAAGTTGTGCTCTGAGAAAAGTAGAATCTTTGTGAGCGACATGAAGTCGATTGCCTCGATTTATCCCGCACAATTTAGAGGACAACGGGGATGAGTTCTGCAGATCTTGTGTTTCGCCGACGTACGTGCCTATCATTCACATTAATACATACATAATTGGTCATTACAACCCTTTAATCAGGATTACAACCTAGCTTCTCACTCCACTTATGTTGTGTGTGTTAATTTTATCCAAGAGCGGCGGAACCTACAGTTTAGAGTCTCCAAACGAAAAATTTTTGAGAAACTTTACATGGCAATTTTATTTACTCTCAGAGTTTTTGCCAGAAATCTGTTGAGAGGATGTCGCCTAAGAAATAGTTTTTCATATTTCGCGGTTTGAATAGTGGTCTCACGTTTAATAAGCCAACATACCTACTTTACTACGACCTATCATTTAATGAATTGAATTTATCTACCAATTGAAAATAGTCTTCTCGGTAGGGCGATTATGGCGATCGTAAAAAGTGTGAAGTGCGAGATACGTTTCTAGAACATCCGCTTTGATAAAACATTTTTTTTATTTGCACGTGTTGTTGAATGGAATACAGTCACTTAAATAACCATCCCCATTGTTTAGCTAGTTTTAACAAATATAGGTATAACAACAAAATATAGTTCCAATCATTCTGATATTTATTCTATTTATTTATTGTACTGTTTTTTACAATCACCACATAACGTTTTTGTTGTAATATTCACAGTTATCGAAAAATAAGCAAACATGTGCAGTTAGGCATTAGGACGGTTTTTTGTGTTTACTTCCTTTAATAAATTTTGTGACTTTTTTGTGGGCTCAGTTTTTGTATAGCGTCATGTGGAAGCAACTATATATAGAGCGGCGTACTGTCCACAAAATAAATTTTTACAGTTTTTGAGGCTATACCAATCCCCATGGTTCCCACAGAGATGCAGAATTCTTCGAGTTTCAAGAAGAATAGGCAACAACTTATTTGAGAACTTCCCAGAGGTGTTCAGTTTATGTTTAGTATCATGTTGGAAGACGACATCCGCCGTCTATAATCAGGATTTTTCTCCAGTGTGAGGTAAGTTAGTGCTTAAAATGTTTATGTAAGATGACGCACCGATTATATAAAATTTTTAATTCAAAAATTTTTTATTTTGTTTTTTCTAAAAAGAAAAATTCCATTTTCAATAGGTAAGTCGATGTATTGTCACGTCATATTTGATCTGTGTTCGTCATTGCACATGATTTGTTAATTGTTGGGTAACTCCCTAAATATTTTAATGATGAACTTTAAAAACGTTGCTTATCGATTAGAAAAAATTTAATTTAATTCATCAAATTGGCTTGATTGCGACAGAGTTAAATCAAGCGTTTGGAAAAAAAATTATTGTAAATATTCAGTAATTAGATGTCAATCTGGTTGCGTTATAAGAGATGGAATAGTGTTCCCTATAACCACTGGGAATATCTGTGATTGTAGGCAATATATCCCTTTATTTTTTAGACCATATTTGAAGCAGCATTGGTTAAACAATGAAACACGTAATACTATAGGGCCTTTTTAAGCGCTTCCTTTATATAAATGTAAATAAAACGTCATAAGTGTGATATAACATTCGTTTGACCTAGTGTGTGTCATTATGTGTTGAATATAGCATCGTTAAAATGTTCGCCAAGGTTGAATGGAGCGCATGCGAAATATTAGCAAATGAACTTTCGCTCGGAAAACTCAGAGATGATTGCATTCATAAAAGTGACTATTTTTTTTGGTTTAAATGGTCTTTATACCTGACCAAGTCTTCCAACAGAGACTTCTGTGCTTTGGCACTTGAAGTTGGCAGCTGACCCAAATTATCATTGAAAAATCGGCCATGAGGCCCATTTCAGATTGAAAGAGTACTCGAACAAACAAAATTGTTTAATTTGGAACGGTACCAATCAACATGAGATGCAAAAGCATCCAATGCATGTCAAAAAAGTTACTTTTTGGGTCGGTGACGTCATCGGACCTTATCTTTGTGAGAACAGCACAATTGGATAACGATATCACTGAGTGCGTCAACCACCGCACGCAATGTTTTTCATATGGTCAGTTTCAGCGTCACTATCTAACTTTATAATGTAAAGATTTGGAAATGTTTAAGTCGGTTGCATTATGTGTGTAGCGTATACAAAATTGGTCTCACAAAACTCTAACGTCATATGAGTTTTATGTTCAACCACAAATAGTAACATCGGACGTTGAACATTATGCTTATTTATCCATGTTTGCTATATATTTATAAAATGTTTCACTAACCAACCATTCCAAGGGTCGGGAAGACTATTTACGAAGGCTTTAGGTACTCCCTGAAATGGAAAGACAACCATTGGACCGATTATTTTCCTGTTTGCTGAAAAAACTATTTTCGGTTTTCAGTGAAATACCCCTTTCCCTTAGGTGCTATTACATTTCCAGTTTTCGGACACACGCTAAAGCTGGATCGTCCATAACATCAATAGCATTTTGTTCAACTAAGAATATCACAACCATTCCCAAATTTTTTTCTATTATAAATGCTCATCGTTTACTTATATCTTCAGATTCTGTAAGAGATAAGTTAGGATGTCGGTGAACTATTTTCTCTCGGGACTATTATTTACAAATGGTGTAACTTGTTTATTCTTTTAGATAATTATCTGAACAGTGTCATCAACTTTAAGTCGAAAACCACATTTTGATCGTATAGCACTTTTTCAAGAGTTCTTCTTCAACTTGTGTTAAAATTGTTGGCGAACACATTGCTCAAAAAATTTCTCATTACAATAACTTACCTTACAAAATAGTTTTCACAACAATTTTTTTTAAGAAACTAGCGCTACTACATGTGTAAAAAGAAATTCACGACTAAAATCAAAATTAATGACCTTAAGCCAATACTACAATTTATAGTTGACAAAAGACGAAGAACAACGACAATGTCTTTTGCAAGTTATATCTAAATGTAGGCATCTTTTGCCAGATTCTTCATAGGTTATCTTGTTCTGTTTGTAAATTTAAAAACTTTTTTATTTGATTACATACATATTTACATATTCATTTATTTTATTAGTTTTCAATGCAGCAAAACATTAAGGGCCATTATTACAACTTGCCGTTAAACTCGGGTTTAGTTAAAGGTACCTTTAGCTAAAGGGAACTGTAAAGTTACCTTAAACTTATTTTCGTTATTACAACTTACAGATAAAATCTTTCAAAAATATGGCAGTGCCGGAGAAATGTCTATAAAACTGCTCAATTATACAAGTTTTTTCTTAACGCAGTGACAACCGCAGGCTTTGTTTTCTGTTGTATATGCTCATTTTGTTTAAATTTGAAGTTGCCATAATGAAAATAATATATAATATGGCAAGTTCAAACATAAAGTGACCTTTAAATGTTAAAGGTAGGATGATCCTCCCTTTAGCTTAACGATCACTTCTATCTTATTGCGTACTCGTAATAACGAAAAACAATTTATTTGCCCGTTAAAATCCGCCCTAAGAGCCATTATTACAACTTGCCGTTAACTAAAGGGAGGATTTTAACCGGTAACTTTTTAAGTTAAGTTTATGCGACTGCGTTTCAATTGAGCAATGTTATCGACATTGTTCCACCACTGCCATATTTTTGAAAAAGTTAACTTTATTTTATCTGTAGGTTGTAATAATGAAAATAAGTTAAAGGTGACTTTAAAGTTCACTTTAGCTAACGTTACATACATACATAATTGGCCATTACAACCCTTCAGTCAGGATTACGGCCTAGCTTCTCACACCACTTATGTTGTGTGCGTTAATTTTATACGTGAGTGGCGGGACCTACAGTTTAACGTCGACTCCGAACGACAGAATTTTGAGAAACTTTTTCATGGCAGTTTATTTTACTCTCAGAGTTTTTGCCAGAAATCTGCTGAGAGGAAGTCGCCGAAGAAATATTTTTTTTTTCATATTTCATTTTTGATGTCTGACCTGGGATACGAACCCGGGCTTTACGAATAGTAAGCCAACACACTACCTACTACACCACGGCGACTTCCTAACGTTACCTTTAACTAAACCCAACTTTAACGGCAAGTTGTAATAATGGCCCTAAATCTTATAATTACAATATACGATAAAAATTCATTAAATGTGTACCGATTAGTGATATACCCGACTAGTGAGTCCAATATGATTTGATCTGATAAATGCTAAATATTGAGAAAAATAACAGTTTCATCAAAAATATTATTAAGATTAAGAATAAAATTTCCTATAAAAAAAAAAGCTCGAGTTAGGTTTCTAGCACGAATGGTTTCGGTTGTAAGAACAAAGAAATACGATGTTTAGTGTCTTTCCTAAATTTAACATCGATGAGATATGTGTTAGCGTTATTCGATTGGTCTGAAACTTTGTTAATCAAATTGTCTGGCTTATTAGCTCGAAAGATAGTCCCTAATAAATGTATCATAAACACTCTATTGGGACAACGACAAAATCGAACAACATTCTTTTCATGAGCCTCAAACCTATGATCTCCCGCAGTCTTTACTAATTTACAAAAAATCTTTTAAAAATCCATCCTTGCAACCACATATTAGTATTGTGGTCACTAGCGCCTAGGCCTACACGCCCAAAAACTTAAAATGTAGAATATTCTGCGGAAGTTGTAATATTGTGGAGACCGCCCAGAATTATCTGATAAATTGCAAAATAATTGTTTCCGTAAAAGGGGCTTGTTTAAAACTGTATCCAACATAGTGAGGCTTAAAAATAATTCTGTAAAATCAAATGTCAAAATTAAAAATATAAATATATAACAATATATTACAAAAAGTTTGATCGTGTCGATAAATAGACTCAATAATAGACTTAAAATTTTTATAAGAATATAATAATTGTATAAGTATAACAAAAGAATTTGCCTTTTTTCGCTTTAAGTGCTCTAATAAAAGTTTTATACACACATTGTTTATTTGTTATACGAAAGTCGATTTTATTACACTTACCCCTTCGAACAGTTCTTTACGAATTTATTATTCCCCTTTTCAGCAAGTATTGTCGCGGTTGTTATATTATGTCAGGGTCAATGTTATAATAGCCAAGTATTAAGTGTATTGTGGAGATTGTTTTATTTCCACTTTAGTTTCCAAACGTTCTATTTTCCCTTAAATTACCCCTTAATTAGGATCCACACATTGTTTGTATTGTATAACAACTAGTTTTACAACAGATGGCACTATAGAGCAGCACAATATGGATTCTATTGACAAAATTATTGTACTCTCAGAGAGATAATAAAATGCAATGAGAGTAGAAGAGAACATTATGTTGCTCCATGGGGGTAAAATAATGCAAACGTAACAAGTGTTTTATTTACAAGGATTCATACAAAAAACTTGTAGGACTTTTTCAAAGAATTATTTACAGTTAATTTAGAGGCATTGCAGTTGAAAAAAAAATATAAAAATTAATTACGTTACGGAATGTGGTTTAATACCTACAACAGTATTAATGAGAAGAGAAAATTAATATTAAAATATGTAGAGGAATAGAAAATTCATAGTTTAATAATTTTCTTCAGAGTTTATTCAGGACTATAAATTCGAAAAATTTCAGTTCTTTTTGATTCATATTTTAATCCCTTACTACACATGAAGTACATACTATTCCTAAAGGAATTTTTTCATTTAGATTATATGCAGAGTTTTAGTTGTTTTTATTAAGCGTCCACTTTCTTTGTAGTTGAGCTGCCCGTAAATTTAAATATGATTTCCTCGAAATTATAATTTTTCGACTTGATTGACAACAAATTAATCTCTAATGAAACGATTTACGAAAATGTTGTATTTATCCGTTTGTGTCCTTATTTTCGCAAAATTTTTAATTTTTTACCTAAACGTGCGATATACAGTATAAATTCGATTCTTTATAGAGCTGCTACACGACAGTTATCCTTATTGTGTATTTACATACATACATACATACATAATTGGCCATTACAACCCTTCAGTCAGGATTACGGCCTAGCTTCTCACACCACTCATGTTGTGTGCGTTAATTTTATACGTGAGTGACGGGACCTACAGTTTAACGTCGACTCCGAACGACAGAATTTTGAGAAACTTTTTCATGGCAGGTTTATTTTACTCTCAGAGTTTTTGCCAGAAATCTGCTGAGAGGAAGTCGCCGAAGAAATATTTTTTTTTCATATTTCATTTTTGATGTCTGACCTGGGATACGAACCCGGGCTTTACGAATAGTAAGCCCACACACTACCTACTACACCACGGCGACTTCTAATATTGTGTATTTACTGCTGGCAAAATGCGAAAATTTTCATTTTAATACAGTTGCAACAATTCTTTTTTTGCAATTGCGTTTCTCAGTGTACATATTTTGTTATTTATTGGATGTAGTATGCAACCTGGCGAATTGAATTGTATTTACAGTGTATACGATAAAGGAATAGGCTGTTCCTTTAAATCAATTAAGAAATAAAATAAAAAAAAATATAATAAATAAATAAAGAAATAAAAATAATAAAATAAAATTAAGAAATAAATTCTGTCAAAACAAAATATTTTTCACGTACATAAATACCACTAATCAAGAAATTTAAATATTGATAAACAAGTTTGTCATATAAGCTGAATCCCGTTTGGTTAAAAGAAAGACGCTCGAGCCTCTTAAAATGAGAATTGGTTCAAAAAATGTGCGTCTAATAATTAATCAATCTATCTATAACAAGTGACATACTAAAGGAGAAAGTCAAGTTACCTCCTTAAAATATTTAGGAAAAGCCAGATGGATACTACGCCAAAAAAGGCTAAGTCACAAAAATCACAAAATTGTTGACTTGGTCATTGTAAAATCATTATCAGCGATGAGGTCTATTTCTGGACAAGTAGGTGCGTGAACAAACAAAATTGGAATTGAATTTGGGACGATACCAATCTACCAAGAATGTTCAATTCATCTAGAAAAAATCGTTGTTGTGGACTTCGGATTGACATTATTATCGATCCATATATCTCTGAAAACGACATTGACCAGGCCATCACTGTCAATGAAAAAATTATAGGCCGATCATTACTAACCTATTTTGACATGTGGTTCAATAAGATGGCGATTTAGGGACATGGTCATCTCATGTGGACTATTTGTTGTAGTTAGACCCTTTTTCGGTGGGCTTACTTTAGTCGCAGGTGTATTCTATATATTCCACAAACCAGTGGTCTTCAAAGCCTACATAACCCATGCCATCGGTCAAATTCAGATCGCTCAAACTCGAATGAGTTTCATCTAGCGCTGAACCGCATGGCTCCTGTTTGAACGATGTTGCATTCCACACATAAAGGCATCAATAGGTCTTTTAAACGAATAATATCTCACGATAATAGGAACCATTTAATGAAAGGCCTGATACTTTCAATACTTGTCATTCGGCAGGATCGAATAGATAATACCAGAATTATTACTACACTCAATCACAATTATTCTACTCTTAAAACACTTCTCTGGGTTTAGTCTCAAGTCACTACACGTACCTAAAAAATTTAGAGCGGGGAAAGAGCGACTTTAAAAGCACAAAGGACTAAAGACTTATCTTTACTGAGAATACTGTCACATTTACAACATCAAAAAATTTCTTACCTTCAATCTCGGTACTGAAACGATTGAAAAATTGCTCGCAAGATGCATGCCAAAAGTACAACATACATATATACATACATCCTATGAACTGATGAATTTATGTCGGCGGAATCAGATTTCATACACTTTACATGAAAATAAAAGATTTTTTCCAATTTTATCAGGTTACCAAACAGCAACAAACGATATGAAAATTTTGGTTGATCTGACATACACTCAAGCTTCAATAGGATCGGAGCTTCTGACGCTGAATTCGATTAGTTGGAAACAGATTTCGTCTATTTTCGTATCCGGACACTCAAGACTTTATAAAGAAGAATTACACAAAAATGTATCTGACCGATCACAATAGAACTGATAATACAATTTCGAATATTAGGAAAAAAAAACACAAAAATGAAACAGGATCAGAAGTCGGAATAACGAAATTTATTTGTCCAAATAAAATAAGAATAAGAAAACATTTTAAAAAGCGAAATTGATGAAAGTTAATAACTAAAATGTCTCGAGTATAAGCTGTTGTTTTGCAAACAGGCTATTCTATTAATTGTTAAGATTACATACCTTGACAATTAAAATTTAGAATTTTTTAAATGAGTTGCTTTAGTTTTTGACACACAAAAAATTTTATTTCTCAAAATTTTTCAATAAATTTTTTTATAAATTAAAAGGACTTTAGTATTAGTCAGTTAGTGCCTTTCTATTGGACGGCAGCTATTATGCAGCATAGGCAATCCAACAATGCAACGGTATCGTGTAATATTTTGTGTGACTAAGGGTAGATTCTTCGTAAATTCGTCTGATTCTCACTAAATATTCTGAATTTTTACCGTGAAAATAGAACAGTGCTCAATTAACTAGGGTCAGTCTAGTGCGGGCCACCGGTAGTACACGCCACCCGATGAGACAGTCTAGTGCGGGCCACCGGTGGTAAGGCCGCCCGATGAGACAGTCTAGTGCGGGCCACCGGTGGTAAGGCCGCCCAATAAGGCAGTCTCGTGGGGGCACCAGTTTTAAGATTTAAAAAAGCTATTTTTTTGAAAAATTCTCTTTTTTGTGTTTTATGGAATTGTATTGCTATGGAAATGTTTAAATATTAAGTCACTTGTTTTAGTTTGTGTCACTGGACACTATTTAGGGACAATAATTGTCATATTTAAAATATGGAATTTATATTATATCTATCTAGCTACATATATACGTATACATATATTTTTAACGAGAAATTCTAACAAATCATTTAAATTTAATACGTGCTTTAACTCAATCGGTTGATATTTGTACCTGTACAGAAGCACATTGGTTAATACAATGGATTCTTATGCTGTGGAAAATATGCCTGAAGATATCATTTTTATGCAGAATAATGTTCTGAAACACACTGCGAGTAAATTTTATAATATTGTTGGTATTCGGACTTGGCTCTTGGACTTGTGCAGTCCTGTCTAAAGTTCCAAAATGTATTTCTCACGCAGTTTACTGCCATATCTTTAATTCAATAGGCGGCAAGATAAAGATTTTTAAAATGATTATATTATATTATATTACATATATTATTTTATTTTATTATAAGTATTATTTTTATTTGAGTCTTTGGTGAACAATTGATTATTTTTATTTTTATGGCTGAAACATAATGAACAAAACTACTTATGGAGATTTTAAATATATATAATATCGTCAGAATTTTTAACTCTTGGGTCCAAAGTTTAAATTTATTTCCTAAAGTCTAAATTTGAAAAAGGTTTGAAAAATCTGTGAACTTACAGATATACGTATGTACATACATACATAAATATACATAATTGGTTAGTACAAAACTTTAGTCAGAATTACGATCTAGCTTCTCACACCACTTATGTTGTGTATATTAATTCCATACACAACTGACGGCAATAAAGTTTTAAGTCGCTTTCGAACGACATATTTGTGAGAAACTCTTTCATGGCAATTTTATTTACTTCCAGAGTTTTTGTCACAAATCTGCCAAGAGGAAGTCGCCGAAGAAATATTTTTTCACATTTCGTTTTTTTGGAGATGCCTGACCTGGGGTTTGAACCGTGGCCTCACTTCTAATAAGGCAACACATGACTACATTTTAAATTCGTATTTTCGGGCCTTACAAATGCTTAGTCATTGTTGCACTTTTTGATAAAGTTTTCTTAGCAGTTTTCTTCGCAGAAATAAAAGTCTTTAAAGAAATTACTTAACAAGTTGACATTAAAGCATTGGTACCCAAACTAGTGTTTTACATTAATTTTGCTTTGATTTCCCGTTTTTCTGACAAATCATAATAAATGGTTTTAATTCCTGTACAACATCATCATGGCAAGTACAATACGAATGAAATTCTAGAATAAATGACAAACAATAACAGAAACTGGGTCAATCCATTCAAATTAAAATATAAAAATTTGTTACCATCGCAAATAACACGAAAATAACAATATTTGTTACAAAAACAACAACAACAACAACAACAACAGCAGCAGCAACAACAACAAAAACAAAAAACAGATAAAATTTGGCTAAATAACTGGAACAATAACACGAAGCGCTCCAAAGCAGCCAAAAGCGCAAATAAATAAAAACGTTATTAATCAAGCTTAAGATAAAATAGCGAAGAACAGGAGAACAGATAACAACAATGATACACTCTGACACTGAACACACACATACATCATCTTTTACTTCTGCTCTCTTCTATTACTTCTATTTGAATGTGTTTAGTTCTGTTTGATGGTGTATCCCTGCCATCAGATTTTATTCATCCAGTCTTCTTAGCAATCCGTCTGTATGGATGTACATTTCAACTGATATGAATAAATGAACAGAGTACATGCATGATGGTTGGTAGCAGAAGGTAAAGTTCGATTGTTTTGGTAGCTTGTTTACCTGGCCATCTGTTTGTATATGGCTTTTGGTGTCAAATCATCCATTTTATTATGCTACACACTCTAAGCACAACACGGGGTGGTGGTTGTCTTAAGAAGAATACAAATTTCTTAAAGTAAATGCTACAGAGATGTCAAAGAATTTTTCTCGCAATTCAATTTTTTTTTGTGTTGTTAAAGGGTGTTTAGTAAAACTGATTTATTTTTTATGGTCTGGTATTGGAAAATATACGTATACGAGACATTTTTTATGTGCTGTATTAAGTCAAAATTTTCCGTGCTTTGCAAATTTTTATAATTTTCTTAAAAGATATGAATTTAATAAAACCTATAATGATCGTCTTATGATATCAACTTACTATTTGAATATTAAAATTAAATAAATTCTCTTCTTTATTTTCCTATTTCAACCGCAAGTCGTATTATCAGTATTTCCGTCTGGAAGACGCTAACTTTACGATAGCTTTCTAGGTGTACCGGTATGAAATGAGTGTTTTTTGTCTAAAATCAAACACTAATTTTTAATGGGAATGCAAAAAAATTTTATTCCAAGCATTGACCACCACTGACTAAACATTTTTTTCAATCTTTCATGCAGTTTGTGGGTACCGCGCCAATAAAAATGTTCGTCTTTTGAAGCAAGCCAATTAATCTCCAAATTTTCGATTTTTTCTTAGGAGCCGAAGTGCTGCTCAGCCAATGCCTGTCTAGTAGTCGGAAGGAACCAAGTCTGGCAAATACGGCGGCTTTGGTAGCAATTTGATTGTATCCTGATGCGGGTTTGCTTTGTGTGCAGGTCCGTTGTCATGTTGCAAAATTACTCTACTATGTCTTGTGATCTATTCTGGTCGTTTTTCGATCAATGCATGATTCAATTTGATCATTTGTTGTCGATAGCGATTTGTACTAACGATTTTACCTTGTTTTAGTAGCTCTTGATACACCCACTAGACACACAGCATTGTCTTCCTGCCAAATTGATCTGGTCTTGCAGACGAAGGTGATGATTGTGCCCATGATTTTTTCCATTTAGGATTCGGAATATAAATACATTTTTCATCGTCAATAACAGTTCCATCCAAAATTTTAAAATTTCACAAGTGGTTTTTAGGTTTTCCAACTGTGTGTCCAAAGTTTAACGTATGGCGGATTCTATGTGTTTCAGAGTAGCCAACAGTTTTGGCTATACATTGCGCAAACTCCCGAAGGATATTGCAAAATACGTAATCGATTCAAAGTTATTAAGCGGTAGACGAAGAATTTGATCGTCTCACAAATGGAAACGTCGAATGGAAATGCAAATATCCAAATTACATTCAATACAAACACCTATACGTGGATCGAATGAACTGATCTTGGCGATATATGTACATATGTATACCAAACCGATACGTTAGCATTATCGACACTTAGATGCAAATTCATTGAGTATAACTCTAATGAAGGTTTCTGTAAAATGTGTTTTTTTTCAATTTTCATACACATATCAGTCTGGATTACGATCTAGCTGTGTGTATTAATTTTATATATGAGTGGCGGAACCTACGCTTTAAAATCAACTCCTAACGACAGATTTTTGTGAACTTTCAGAGTTTTTGCCAGAAATCTGCTGAGAAACAGTTGCCATTTTGTTGGATATGTCTGACCTGAGGTTTGAACCAAGGCCCCATGTCTAATAAGCCCAAACACGACTTATTAAACAACCACAAGAGTTGCATATCTCCTTAAATGACACCCTGTGCAAAAACATTACAACAAAAACAGAAGGAAACATGCATACATACATACATACATATATGTACATGGACATTTAAACATACAGACATAAAAAGTGTATACATTTTAGTTTGTGGGGAAGAAAAAAAAAGAAATACTGAAGACACATACAAATATATTTTGATAAATTATCCTGTTCACATGTCATTGTGATGGAAATGTTGCATAATTTTTTATTATTTTTTTGTTGTTGTTGTTGCATGTGATACATACCAATTGCTTAACATGTTAGTCTTGATTCTACAAACGCACACGATTATGTGATATTCACATAATCACATGAACAGATACATATTATTGCATACAATACCTGCGTGTATAAAATTTCTTTTATTTTTGTTGAAAAGAAAAACGATTATTGAATGGTTATCGAACATCGATTTGTTTGCTATTACTTACATTATTATTATGTATTATTATATGGTATTACATACATACATACATATAAGTTATATGATTATAAGCATAAGAAATTAATGAAATTACGAACTGCATTGCGTGGTGGTGTGTATAATAAGTGTCTGTATTGTGAAAATTCTTTGTTAAGCTTGATTTATTATTATTTTCACCGTAAGCTTTTTCGTTCGCTAATGTATGCAGAGCCTCAAACAGCGTATTCTGTACCTTTCTATTATTGACGAACTCCTTATAAAAAATTTGGGCTCCAATAATATGCTCAGAGTCAGGCAACACGGTTTATGAATTTTTTCGTGAAACATTGAATCAGTTTATCAATCGATTATGGTGGGGGCTGTAGACATTTCCAAGAAGGTACTAACTTTCTAAGGATAAGAAATTAATGCATTTACGAACTGCATTGCGTGGTAGTGTGTATACTAAGCGACTATATTGTGACAGTTCTATTATTATTATTATCAGTACAAGTTTGTTCATTAATGTATGCAGAGCCTCAAACAGTGTATTCGGCACCTTTCTATTATTGACGAACTCCTTATAAAAAATTTGGGCTCAAATAATATGCTCAGTGTCAGGCAACACGGTTTATGCATTTTTTCGTGAAGCAATGAAGATTTCCAAGGAGGCATGAACTTTTCGCTAATGCCATTATGATCACTCGCCTTGATAGAAATAAAGATTTCTCTAAAGTTGCCCTATTCAAGTTGCCATAGATTCGATTATTTTCTATAAATCCAGTTTCGTCTCTACCATTAGGTTCAGTGTCATCTCTAAATTTATTTCTTTTCCGATAACCATCTATTTGTAACTTCTAATATCATCTTCTCTTTTTCAAATGACAAAATTTTTTGTCATTCCTTAGTCCAAAATTTCTTAAATCAAAATGTTTGGCTCTTGGTTGGTTGGCGCAATGGTTTAAAAATATGGATTTTTCATATCTGACCCACATGTAGGCATTATTCGAAAAGAGTAGTACGAAAGTTTGAATTGCTCACCTATAGTTGAGAATCCAATGCGATGTTCTTTGCAATTTAAATATATTAAAGTTCTGAAACTCTACTTTTTAATTCTTTTCTATCGATCTAAAATAATACCCGACTAATGATTATGTTGCAGTATGGATCGCAGAAGCCAATCTTCTATTCGAGAATTCGTTTTTTATTCGAAAACTACGTTCGTTGTGATTTTTCCTGTAGAATTTCTTACGTTCATTTAAAATTCGAATGTCGAATGATTTCGTAAAAATTAAATATGTATGGCATATCGTTGCGGAACTCTACATAGTTATATTTTATTCGTTTTTATATGGATTACAAATTAAATCAATAATATTCTGATGTATTGTCTTCGAAAATCGATAACACAACGTAAAACGAAAATACGAAACGAAGAAGTGTGCAATACCTCCAATCCTAATTAATCATTTTGTACGTATTCGCAGTCATACTGTCTGTCAAGCCATTTTGAAATACGTGCAGATTGAATGAATAAAAAAAGCACCAGAAAACAAGAAAAACAAAATCACAATCGCAAAATATTTGTATTCACATCTGGAGTTTTTGTTCAATTTGTTTTTTTTTATGTTTTTGTCATTCATTCCATTAGTTCTTCCAATGATATATACTACGATATATCACACATACATACATACATATATTATATGAATACATAAATATCAAGTGTGTATGTTTTAACTTGTTTCAGTTCTTTGTATTTATTCATGTTCGAAAAGTATCGAACTGACAAATAAATAAGAAAATTAAGGAATTTGCAGTCGGTCTCATCCGCGTATATGGTAACACACACCCACTCGCAGCGTCAAAAATCAATATTTTTTGAATTTCTGATCACAAATTATAACAAAAAAATATTTCAAAGAAACTGAACAAACAAAATTTTTAAACTAAGTTAATTAACAATGGGTTAGTTAAGTTGGCGGCTCCTACTTAAAGGAAGAGTTCGCACTGGGATAATCGTATCGGTCTTCTGTGATACTAATATTATAATAATAATAAATATTCAACCGGTGTTGTACGATGAATGTCCTTGGGATTTAAGGATAGCAGTGAGTCGGTCCTCTTATTATTTAGACGTGTTCAACGTTACCTCTTGCTCTCAACGAGAGCCTACCTTAAATACAAGTAAACAATATCCAATTCAACTAAGACAATCTGAATGCTTGCATCCTGTAACATGGCGGAGATTAATCTCCTTGCTGTCTCTTGCCAGCTTATCAGCGAGGCTATTTTCAGCGATATTTAACTCTATGTCCCGTAACCTATAGAATTGTCTTTAAATAGTCCGCGACATTATCGCAGCGTGGATTTCCGAGTAAAGCAAGAGATTTTCAAGGAAAATTCTGCCACCTAAGAATTATTGCACCGCTTTCACAATGGCCAAGTCCTCCACCTGGAAAATACTACCACAGCCTATAAGAAAGTTTAATATTAGAACTTTTACATAGGTCCTTCGCATCTTTAGGTTGTTGACATAGTTCTCAAGGTTTTTACTGGAAACTTCTGAATCTTTAGACCATAATATGTATGTATGAATGTACGTAATAATGTATGATAATATTAAGGGTTGTTTAAGCAAATGTCCTCCTTAATTTGCTTTCTAATTATAAGTACTTCTCCAATAATTTATAATTTTCAGAGTTAAATAAAAACCAATTATTAACAAGTGTGCTTCAGAATAATTACAATCAAAACTTTAATGCTAGTAATTAAAGAATTAGATTAGAAGCTCGATCATTAACCATCTGCACTCGTATGTCACACTGGAGGTGACAACACTAATTTACTCTACAACTCTCATATTAGTATGTAGACGATAAAACAAAGTAACTATAAAATACATTGCGGCGTTCGAGATCTTACACTGTAATAATTTGTCAAGCTTTGCCAGTCGAGCGTTAGTCGTGCACGGAATTTGTTCTGTTTGTCTAATTC
The DNA here is from genome assembly GCA_932273835.1 of Sarcophaga variegata. Taxonomy (NCBI): domain Eukaryota; kingdom Metazoa; phylum Arthropoda; class Insecta; order Diptera; family Sarcophagidae; genus Sarcophaga; species Sarcophaga variegata. The sequence continues at coordinate 40,892,683 of OW026361.1, read as the reverse complement.
AGTACACATGTACACACCCTAATTTCCTGCTCAAAATAGATTTTGAAGACAGTCAGGATAATGACGTGAATTTGAATTTACGAGTTCAAACGGTACAATATTCATCTGATAGTGAATATAATACTGTACCAGAGCCTGATAGGCATAATGACACTATATCAGAATCAAGTTGGATTGTAGTGAGTGAAGAGGAGGATGAGCTGCCAGCAGAAATTACATTTAGTGTTGGAGAATGTTGGGCTTTAATTTCAATACAAAGAGTTTGAGCCAATAGATTTTTTAAATGATTTTTCACTGATGAACTTATTGCAGATATTGTAAAGCAAACCAACATTCATTCAGTTAAAATTAAATACAAGGTGATAGATAAAGAGCTTGAAAATTAATCGAGAGCAAAGGGTTAAAACTCTTTAGTCAGGATTACGATCTAGTTTCTCACACCACTTATGTTATGTACGATAATTTTTATACATGAGTGGCGGGACCTAGGTCGACTCCGAACGACATATTTGTGAGAAACTCAGAGTTTTTGCCAGAAATCTGCTGAGAGTAAGTCGTCGAAGAAATATTTTTCCATATTTCGTTTTTGTTGGAGATGTCTGACCTGGGCTTTGAACCATGGCCTCACGTCTAATTAGCCAACACACTACCTACTAGAATACGGCGACGAAACTTGAAATCGGTTCACACAACTGTAAAGTGCCTTTCCAGCACAAAATTTATTTTGTTTAATATCCTTGTAAATGTGGTGGGTCTGAACTATTATTCATTTCAAACGACGACTCCCAGTTAGTCTATTTCTATCTTCTACGGTGGTGTAGGGTATAACCTTTCAGATTTTTGCATAGGAAAGTTAAAGAAATAGTAGAAATGTTTTTGATTTTTAAAGGACGGATATTTAAATAAGTTTCGATTTGAGGCAATGAAGTCATAGGGTTTCATTCGAAATTTTATTTCACTCTTTTTACACGTAATAATTATATTATACTGTTTTATATTATATATACAGTGTTCACAAAAATAATAAGAACGATTGTTTTAAATTCTTATACAGCAATGTTTCATGTCTTCTCCATGCGTCACAGTTCTTTTTTGTATACTTAGGGTCATACTTTTTCTTTGTGTGGTCTACAAACAAGATATTTACAAGATCTTCAATATGCAAACTCAACTAAAAGTCCTGGACAGTTTAAATCCTATAGAAGATAAATTCATAGAAAATCAAACTCAGTAGAATAAACATAATTAGCTACGAGGTCATCTAGTTGAATCTGGTATTAAAGTTACCAACATTTTAAAATAAAATGTATGTAGGCAGAGTACTAATTACCATAAAATTATAAAGAATATCAATATGGGTTGCCACATTACTTCTCGCGGCTGTAGTGGGTTCAATCGAATCTTGTAAGAATAACTTCAAATATACCACTTATAGTATTCCAAAGCTTTAACACTAATCAAAAATTTGCGATCGAATTGAAGTTTGTAGCATTGGAATTGATCCTCTGGTGTATCACAAGAATTGAGACCATTTGATGTAACAAATGAGATCGTTATTTACAACAAGTCGCACTCGAGGTATGTCAGCTATGTTGGTTTATTGTTTTCTGAAAATTTTGAATTATATTGTTCTCATGCAGATTATCACTTGAGATGACGACTATCGATACTAAGATTGTTTGGATTACCTCTAATCAAAATCAGGAACAATTTGTAGTGCGCTTTACATATGTAGGTAGTGTGTTGGCTTATTAGACATGGTTTAGCCCCTGGCTTACACATCTCGAACAAAACAAAGTATGACAATATATTTCTTTCGGAGACTTTCTCTCAACAGTATTCAGGCGTAAACCCTGATGATAAAATAAAATTGGTTGAAAAGTTTTTCAAATCTGTTGTTCGTAGTCGTTAAACTATAGGTCCGGCCACTTCTCGATAAAACTAACACACATAACATGTGTGAGAAACTATGTTGTAATCCTATCCCCCTAAAGGGCTGTAATAACTAATTAAGCAAGTAAGTTGGGGACCGTCATAAGGGTATGTGAGCGATGGTCATATAGGATCGTTACGTTCTTAATCATGCAATGTGTGAAGGTCCTTTGATATAAAAGCTCGTGACGTTGTGCAATGAGTTGTATCGATTGATCTAAGTTTCGTCATTATTATGAGGAACTGAAATGTGTAGTCGCTTTTCGGTTTAGAAACGTTTGTTGCTTAAAAAATTCTCCTCTCATAGCAAGTGCAGAACCGTAAACCATATCTGCCGGTAAAGCGATTAAGTCAGGTTTAAAAGTAAGTCACAGTTCACGTTATATGACTGGTAGATGGTAAACCCAATTTGCTGAATTATGACACAAAATTGTTGTATTTTAGGACCGATTTAACATCTCAATGATGCCGTTCGATTACGTGTGGTACGGTATGGAACGCAAATGTATTGTTCTCATAATTTTCATCAATTCAGCAAAAATATATGTATTGTTGTCGTAGATCGAGAATCAAATTAATGTCCTAGAAGACGAAATTAACTTTACAAAAATTTCGGAGAAGGGTCTGGACGGCTTCTGGTCATCGTGTGAAACAGTCTATTATAGTGAGGCAAGAATGTTTTCCTTCACATTACAGGAACGGGCCGACGATATCAACATTGATATGTAAGAATTGCTGTTTCGGAGGTTCATATTTGTGATGTTTGATCGAGTATGCCCTTTCCTTTCATTTCTTTTTCACTATTTTGTTTTTATTTCAGAACTAATGGCTCACATAAGCATGAGTACTTATTACAATCTTAGCAAATACAAAATTCGAGCTTGAAAATATTTGTGGGGTTCTTGCAATTAGATAACGCCTTTAGTTTTTATTTGCAAACCTTTTTATAAAAATAAATTCTTAAGAAATCTGCACCTATTTGTAGTGTTGCTTAAGACGCTTCGGTATGTCGTTGTCATAATTTCCCTCATAGCAATCATAATTTTCCTCATATTTTATGTATTTCTTCACTGCACCTGGCTTTTTTTCTTTGTTTTGTTGGACATCATTTGCTGAGGTTTTTTTTTTACTGATGTGTGGCATGCCCCATATTTCATTTTAAGTCATAATTTTGTCAATTTTCTCGATTTTATGATCCGTTTGCTAAGGCGTCAAATTATTTATGAGTTAAACACTGTGTTTCGTTGAAACTTAAACATTTTTATTCTTGTCATGCTGCGAATTTTATTTGGAAATACAATCCGTTGTGTTTTTTTTGTTTAAAAATCGAACATAATATTATTTTTTATTGTACATTTCATCGGATTTTAATTAAAATATTAAATGCCTATAAAACTTTTTATTGTATAATTTTCTTACAGACATTATACCTTTAAAAAAAAAAAAAAAATTAACTAGCCGGTGATAATAATATTTATTTGATCTTATATTGAGAAATATACTCGTAAAAGACCAGTAATCAGTGTGACCAGATTCAAGCTAAAAAAAAAAATTATTTTTAAACTATTAAATGAAGTTAAACAATTTTGTTTTAATTTAGGGTCTCGATGTCATGATAATGTTTTTACTTTTTACGAATAAAGTTTTCTTATGCACAGTCAAAACACAATGCATATTCATATGCAATAACAAGCAATTTATTTAAATTAAATAATATCTTCAAATCCTCCGATTTGCTGCGACTATCAGTTGTTGAAATCCTTCATATAAAGTGTCATTTATTTAGTAAAAGTGTAGTCGCCGTATTCTAGTAGGTAGTGTGTTGGCTTATTACATGTGAGGACACGAAGCAAGCCAGAGGTCAGACATCTCCCACAAAACGAAATATAAAAAAATATTTCTTCGACGACAGCCTCTCAGTAGATATCTGGCAAAAATACTGAGAGTAAATAAAATTGTCTTGAAAAGTTTCTTAGATATCTGTCTGTAAGTCCCGCCACACAGAGCGAAAACTGCCTAATAAAATCAAGATGATTTTCTCTACGAAACGTTTTTGGAGTGAGGGGTATTACAGCAGAATGAAACGAAGATTTTTTTCGTAGAGATTTCTTCTTATTTTTATGTGATAAATCTTTTTAATTTTTCAAGACGTAAAACACATAAATTTAAGAAGAAAACTTGTTATTTACCATTTTTTTACTCAAATTCCGTCATTTTTGCCACAAAAAATACAATCCATAGAGAACAATTTTATTGATTCTATTGTGTTTTCTTCTAAATTGTATAAACACAAGAATTTCTTATTAATTTCATTGGGCTACCTAATCAATTTTTTCAAAAAGGTTTTTCTTATAGATTTCATTAGGCTACTTAATAATTTTTTTTCTAAGGAGTACTCCTTATTGATTTCATTAGGTTTCTATTTGATCATGTGTAAATTATCTTATTAATGTTTTAATAAGAATATCTTCTTGATTATATTAGCTGGCTTGTTATTTCTTGAATGCATACAAATAAACATATGTAGAGACAATTTCTATGAACTTTATATTTTTGTACCAAAAAAAAAAATAAAAAATAAAAAAAATAAAATCGAATTTTTAATTGAAATTGAACAAGTGGCAAGTAAAGGAGTGGAAAAAAGTAATAAAAATATTCCTTCTTAAAAAAAAAACAAAGTAAGTCTTATGCTATCTGCGAAGTATTCCATAAAGAAAAACCGGTAAAAAATCATATACATATCTTTTTATTAACAGTTTTTGTTATTCTAGGAAACATACTTTTTGAAACGGAAAGACGGGAAGAAAAATCCAACAGGATAGTTATTTTCTCGTTGGACTAATGTTGAAAAAAAAAAATTCGATGATTATCCTTTCTTTTAAAGATTTGCATAATGGTATGAATATTTAAAACTCATCAAATTAATATATGTACATCTTTATACGTCTATCTTTCTCTTTCAAAGATAAATATTTCGAGCAAAAGTGCTGGTTGCAGCACAATTGCAGTCCATGTGAACAGGTGCTTTCTTTCTGGAGGGAAACAAAGAAAAATAGAATTGATAAGATACTAAATGCCAAATCTTTGACGAATATTTTTCAAGAGTGGCCACGATATAATGATTTCTTAGGTTATGAACTTGTAAGTATGTTGACATTTTTTAATCTAATTCAATTTAACTTTTAATATCTATTTTATTTTGAATAGGTCGAAATAGATTTTGATTTTTTATACCCGGATAAAACTAATAATTTATTCTTAAAGTTGGAAACTTTTTATAAAAAGTTGCTTAAAATTTTTGACCTTGAAATTAAAGACCGAACATCAAGTGAATATTACGTACAATATTTATGTAATGAAAATATTACAAAAGGTACTATATTCTTTGAAATTTTGACATAAGCGATATTTTGATTTTACATTTATTTACGTATATTTATATTTAGATTCCAAGTACTGTGTATGTACAATACTGCTTCATGCTTTGTTACAGCCACAACGACTTAATAAGGAATATAAGCCCTCGATAACGGATGTCCAAACAGATTTCGTCACTTTAGTACCAACTCTTAATAATATTGAACCAAGAATCATAGAAATCGTTAAAAGGTATGCAGAAAAAAGAGAAAAACTACAGCCAAGAGTAGTGGTTGTTGGAACAGATTTTTCCAAAATTTCTGATTTTAAATATATCAATAAAAAATCTATAATAATATCAAGCAAAATCAAGAAGTATTATTTAAAAAAATAAAGGAATAGTCTTATAAAATTAAGAAGAAAATCTTTTTGAAAAAAAAATAAAAAGAGGGCCTAATAAAATTAATTTTTGAAAAAAAAAACAAAAAGAAAGCCTAATAAAATTAAGGAGAAAACCTTTTTAAAAAAATCAAGAAGACTATCTAGTAAAATCCCTAAGTTAACGTCTTGATTTTTTCAAAAAGGTTTTCCTTATAAAAATAATAAGAATCTCTTCTTGATAAAAAACCATAGAGAAATCTTATAAACTTTGTTCTAATTTACTATGTATTTATTAGGTTCAGTTTTCTCTGTGCACTCATGTATAAAATTAACACAATCAACATAAGTGCTATGATAAGTTAAGTCGCAATCCTGACTGCAGGGTTTTAATGACCTATTTTCAACGTATATTTGCCATTTGCGGACACGAATCCACTGACAACCGAACAACGTGTTAACATTATTACTAAAAAGTTGCTACAAGAGTTGTGATTGAAATGTGGCTACTTTTAGAGCACTACAGGGTGATTATGGTCGACCAGGTGTGTAAGGAATGTAAAAATGACAAAGATCACAGTTTATGCCTTGTCAAAAACAGCAAGGAAGTGTGACGGATAGTTCGAATTTATAGATTCCACGGAGTTCCGAGTAATTGGCACTTTACGGCCAATTTTGCATTTGGTTTTGCGCACCGTAATTCTTTGTAATTCTTTAACACTGCTGCCAGATTAGATAGGGGATTTTTTTTAGCCAATGGGGATGAAAATTCAGTGTGGGGATCTAAGGATTTTTTGGGGATGAACCAACACTGCTGGAGAGTTATTGAGGATAAAAAACTATAGATTTTTTTTACATATAAAAGTCGATTCTGTGAGTGGTAGAATTTTTACTCTGGAAAGTCTATAGTTTTCTTTTGTTGTGATTCAAATGTTAAAACTTTCTCAAATTATGTTCAAAAATTATGTTTTTTAAAACATACAAACAATTTTCTCCAAGTATATGCTGTAATTTAATGGAGCAACCAAATTTTTGTTCTATTGCTAAAATTTTAATCCTGTATTAAAGGCAAATATCCCAATAGAATAGAATAAAATGGAACGATTGTTTTGTAGAAGAGCCTGGACAAAATTTAAATGTATATTTTTGTAATTGTACAAAGATTCTGCAGGTCCTAAACCATTCAAGGAACTTGCTGAACTAGTTTTAAATATTCTTTGTGTACCAACAAGTAACGCTTGCGTTGAACGCGTTTTTTAATAATGAATCTTACCAAAACAAAAATACGAAATAAAATGCAATATGAATTATTAGAAGCTCTTCTTACACTAAATATACATATGTATATATAATAAATAATTCTGTTTGTTGTGAAAAGTTCGAACCATCTCCGGAAATGTTGAAACTTTTTAATTCAAATACAATGTACAATAAAATTTCTGAAGCTAATGACTCGGAGGACTTCGATAGCGAAATTTTTGAAATAGTCAATATTGGCCAATAGTGTTTTAATTACAAAATTTTTATATTATTAAATATTGTAATTAATCCAATTGATTTTTTACTTTTAATTAAAATAAACAAACTTTAAGGTAGTTTATAAAAATGAATTTAAATTATTTTATGAAAAGTAGTATGTATACTTTTATGTACATATATGGTAATATTGTACTTACATACATATGTGCACATAAACAAATTAATTTTTAAATAAAATAAGAAACAATATTTTTTTTTAAATTGTGTTTGGAATTTTTTTGGGGATAAAATAATGGATTTGGGGATTTTTGGAGATAAAAAAATGGATTTGGGGATGAGGACTGAAAAAAATCTGGCAGCAATGTTATTTAAACACATTTGACGCCATACTCATCGATCAAGGGGTGAATAAGTTTCACAAGTTACCAACATCCCCTCTTGGGAGCATATAGTGTCCGCAAAGAATTTTTGTCATGTTTCCGTTTCATTAATCTATTTTAGTTGTTCCAGCTATGCACGTAGTAAATCCTAGGATAATGCGGCTGCCATCTATAGTTGCCTAGAGACAACGTCCTCCGAGTATCTAGCTGATTGTTGATTCCTACCTCTTTTAGGTGTTATCCTTTTCCCATTTCCAGCCTAAATGCATAGCAGCAGCATTTCCATATAGACGGAGGTATTTTATATTTTATACATAGATTGCGGTTATTGGTAGAAAGAAATGTCTTTAATTCTTCCTTTTAACATGTGAAAGAGCTTTGTGAGTTTTATGATGAGAAAAACGCAATACAATCTTATGAACGGATATTAGATAATTTCTTACAATCTATTCAAAAATGCAAGCAGAGATGGGAGCCTTATCATAATGGTAGATTGTCGAAATATGAATTCCACGACTGCACGACGAACGCGATTATTATCTCATATAGATCCGGTCCGATCATGAGCACTTGTTGCAATACAAGCACCGTTTTAAACTAGCAGGCTTACTTTTATCTGTCCAGACAGCACGAATGAACTCTGAATCGTGGAATCATACTTACGTAAAAGTTTACATATTCGCGGACGCAAAAATTTCAGGTATCTGCAAAAATAAACAGCCAAATATTTGATTTCTTATATATTATAATAGTTGTTAGAACTTTGTATATTAACAGCTATATACAATATAGTTATAGCATCCACGACTCTATAGGTAATATTTTTCAATCAGGATGGCGTGAATGCTATAGCATTTATTCATAGAAAACGAAACAAAAAAAGATTTTTTTATATTTATTATTATTTTTAACACTAGATTTTTATTGACCTCCTATACAAAATAAATTAATTAAATAAATAAATTAAACAGAGATTTCGTGAAGGCAAAGTCATTCTCCTTCAAGAGCATTCATCAGACTGTTTACCCTGCAATATAAAAGGCAAGACAAAGGGGACAAGAAAATGCAGTTAGTCTTGTGTGAAGACGCGTTGCTTATGATGAGAATAATAGTGGTTTGAAGATCTCCGTTGTAAAGATCTAACGAACAATTGTTAGTGTTTACTAAAGGTGTGCACAAGACATTAAAAATTGTACAGTATTGTTTTTTCTCATGAGCGAATATTTACTGTAGCTGCAAATATAAATAAGAGTGAAGCATAGATAGATAACAAAAAAACAACTGCACTCATAAACCATTGTACAACAATACAAAAGAGAGTTGTGTGAAGAGTACAGCAAAAATATTGTACACTTCATAGTGTCACAACGTGCATTTCTTTTTGCAGTAAGTGGGAAAGAAAAAATGTTTTTTTCTTTTTTTTTTTAGAATAAAGAAAGAGTATTTATTCAATAGCAGACGTCGGCACCAATAGCCCCGGGGGCCGAACATCTTCGGCTTTTTACACACATAGGACACGAACATCAATGAATATTACCATAGCAATTTGAAGAGAGATTGTTGTTGGAAGAGTTCATGGCAGAAGCAAAGAATGTATAGAAACACTTATATACGTATATTTTCCAACGTTGACACTACTGAAATTCATTTGACAATACTGAAAATTTAGTTTCAGTAGTGAAATATGCTCTTACAACACAAAACATATATCCATTACTTAACAGATAAATGAGTGCTGTTGTATACTTTGAATAAAAGAGAAATACACATTTCAGTGTACTCGTATAATCAAGACCAACAAAAAAGAGAACAATTCAGTATTGCATTTAGTGAAGGGTAAGCTAGCAAGATGTCTTGTGCACACGTCTAGTGTTTACGCAGAAGAATGTAAAGAAGAATAGCCAATAAAGCAATTGTTGTTGTTTACATCAAGTTGTGAACAGTGGCAAACGGAATTGTTCGAAAAATAAAGAATTTATCTAAAACTGAACACAAATTTATATTTATTTTATTTTCAACCTACGAACTCATAATCTAAACGCTTTTAAAAGGGTAAAAACGTAACATTTGTCTATGCCAGATATATTTGCCTTATAATTAGCAATATCTAATGTCTGAGAATTCTACGTAATAAAAATGCCATAGCATTCACGTCAAGAATTGCATCCATATTTTACTCAATTTGAACGGTTTAAGAAATTGGTTACTACCAAGAGAAGAGATAAAGTAAAATCAAAATACCTAAGAAATAAAAAAGTTATTTCTTCTCAATGTATATTAATTCCAGAAACTTAAGGTTTTGTAAATTTAAACTGACTTTAAAATTTGAATGCTGTAGCATACACGTCATTTTGCATCAATCTGAAAATGAATGCTATAGCATTCACATCCGTGAACGTGTTAAATTTCTGAAATTCTGTTAACGAATTTATCATTAATTTTACTGTTCCTGCTGGAACTTTGACGTATTCGTAACGAAAAAATATCTTAAAAAAAAATCTTAAATTTTTCCTTAACGATGAAATTAAATTTGTATGGGCACTGAGAGAAAAACAAACGGTAGCTACAGCATCAATGTCATTTTACATTCATTTAATTTGTGAAATTAATGTGAATAAATATTGCAAAAGAAATGGGAACAAAAATCCCATCTCGTTTAACTTCCTTCATTCGCTTTTATTTCTCTTCCTTAATGGGTTTTAATTAAATTTTAAGAAATCTTTTACAAGCCATTTAGCTCAAAGAACAACAGAATGAAGAGAATGCAAAAAAGAAATGAAGAAAGAAAAAAAAACCAGCAAAGAAGAATGGACGATATTCAAACATTGAAATGGATAAAACTGGCCGAAAGGAGAGACAAAAAGAGACACAAAAAAATACAATAAAAAAAAGGAAATTTTACTCTGAAATGGTCATGAAGTTTTCGTTGGTTTTTTTTTCGCTTCCAAAAGGAAGGAAAAAACTGAATTGAAGGACTGCAATAGGAAGAACAAAAAAAGAAAAACAAAAAAACCGAAGTGACAAAGTGTGTCAAATTAACGCTTTCCACATTGTTTTGTATTTCTTTTTTTCATTCTTTTGCTGCTCATTTGTTTTAATACTGCAGCATATCAGACGTTTAGACGTTCACCAAAATTCCGTTTCGCAGGACGACCACTGCAAGGCATGTGGGAGTTTTAAAGTGAATTACTTTGACGACAGTTTGAAGCTATCACCAACAGATGCACCAGAAGTTAAAAGTTAAATAGCTGCAGTAAGTAATTCTCAACCCCTCTCTCTCACTCTCTCTCTCTAGTTTATTTGCCAGCTATTTGCACATCTACTGTATCTGAACGATTTAACGATTCTCTTAATGATGATTGAGGTGATAAAAAATGAATCATGGCTTAGATAAACGAATAAAAAATAAATTTATGAAGTAGAAAAAAAAACTTAAATGAGCTGAAAAACAAAGAAGAGCCAGACAATTAATGGCCAATGGATTGTTGCGACACTCCAGATTTTAGTAGCGTTTTAAATGCTCATAAACGGATAAAAAGAAACCAAAGAAGAATAAAAACGCAATAGAAGAGTATAATTAAGAAATTAATTTCCTAATTAAGTTCTAACAGTAAAAGGAGAAGATGGCAAAACCTTGAAATTTTTTGCCGTTAAGCATTAAAGGAATAAGGCGTTGTAATTGTGGGAGTCTTATTTTAATAATCAACTACGCGTTTAAGCCCACAAGCAATCGAAATAATATTTTTCGAATTTAAATTCTTGCAAATATAAAATGAAATACTTATTAAATAAAACAACAACAATTTAATTGCAATAAATTTTGTTTATGGACTGAGTATTATTTTTTTTTTAATTAAAACATTCCTTCCTCCGTACCAAACATTCTTTGCTACTCGCTGGAAATACTTGGTATTATCCCAACATTTTTGAAAATGTTTTTTCTTAAATTTGCAAGCAATTCGAGATTTGAAATTCAACTTATATTATGAATTGGATAAGCCCAATTCTAGTGAGTCCGTTGTACACTTCGTTGCATAACTTTTCATCAGAAGTAATATTGCGAAAGGTCAGTTGGAAAAATTAAAATGATGTGTGTTTAAAGTCTTCGGTTGTACCGATGATTAGCCTATTGCGCTATCAGGCTTTGATCCAAGGGTCCTGTCTTTGAGGTACAACCAGACTATAATGCTAATAAGGTGTTCATTGTGCGGCTTAAACATCAAACCTCGTAGAACAGGATTAATATAGTTCGAGTCTCCTTATTCCAAGATCAGTAGTTAATCTGGGCCCCAAACTCTCCTGGAGAGATAACATAATTGAAGTAGAGATGTGTGCTGTTAGCAGTAAAGTTCAATGCAATTAAATCCTGTCCTAACCTGGACTAAGAACATCTCTAAAAACATATACACATTCGACTAGAGGCCAACTAGGGACTTCTGCTCTAAAGGTCCGGAAGTTCCCGGTGGAACTCTTTGGGACTATGCCGATGGCTCTAATAACCTCGACAGAATAGTTTGTGGTATATATTTGTGTTTAGTATGTACGTACCATTCATTTACAATTTGGAAAGGGGTGCAATGCTTGTTGCATGGTTGAATTTTCCTTCAAAATGTTTTAATGTTTACTTAGGCAGCTAGGCAGCGATTAATTCTCTAGTGACCGTCACCGAGATTTCATAAATAAATTTTGGTAATTCAAATATAACTGTTATATAGATTCCAGGGTACATTAATATCGTCGGAAATTGAATTGCTGATGAATTGGACAGAGCTGATAGAAATCTCATATTCTCTAACTTGTTACATATTTCTGCTCGTTTTAGAGAGAAGCTCAACTTTGTTGGCAGCTGGAAGATGGGTGCAAATTAATAGATCCTGCGGGACTTTTATTTTTCAGAGTATACTGGTTACCTTCTGTCCTTGCATGGTCATCCATTGCTCAATTGCTATTCTCAAATGCCACTGTAGCATTGAAAGGTATGCTGATAGACTTGTAGACTTGACATTCCCTCAAATGAGTGTTGCAGGGGCTATTTGTCTGAAGAGAAGTATGAGACTATTTTTCACAACAGTGCCCAGTCTGCCAATATAAAGACCAACGGAATAACAATATTTATTGTAGAGTCGGAGTGTGACCTTGCTGTTAAAGAAGGGTCTGTCACGTAATCTAACCTAATCATGTCACAAATATGCTCTCTGCTGCAATAAAAGTTCGAAGGTGAGCCAAGTGAGTACAAGGAGGAGAAGAGCGATGATCATCGTAGTAAATCATATGCTTGCTGATGTTTTGCCAAATATCAGCTGTTTAGAATTTAAGAAATGGAAATCTGGTAATAGATTCCAAGTTTTTTCTGACTCGAGTGCCAAAAGTGAAAAATAAAACGGGATTGGGTAAATGTACCTTCAATTAATGTGGATAGCTGTCGTAACTTAGCAGCAGTAATGAAAATGTCCATTGAAACTAAAATAAATCCTAGTACACTATCGGAGTATGAAATTATAATTAAGAAACTTAAATCAGTGCAATCAAAAAATATTAGAAATTTATTTTGAAGCAGTTGATGCATTAGATAAATGGTACACTAAATATGATAAATTAATATGCTCCGCCATGTCTTATAATGTTATGCATTGGAATGGCGTCTATAATCGAATTAGGGCATCTTTTAAGTGAACAACAAATTGATTTCATATACATGCATACATACATAATTGGTCATTACAACCCCTTCAGTCAGGATTACGACCTATTTTCTCACACCACTTATGTTGTGTGCGTTAATTTTATACATGAGTGGCGGGACCTACAGTTTAAAGTCGACTCCGAACGACAGATTTTTGAGAAACTTTTCATGGCAATTTTATTTACTCTCAGAGTTTTTTCCAGAAATCTGCTGAGAGGAAGTCGCCGAAGAAATACTTTTTGTATTTTATTTTGATGTCTGGTCTGGGGCTCGAACCCTGGCTTTTCGTCTAATAAGCCAACACACTACCTACTAGACCACGGCGACTTCCATGTTGTGTGCGTTAATTTTATACGTGAGTGGCGGGACCTACAGTTTATACAGTTTAACGTCGACTCCAAACGACAGAATTTTGAGAAAGGTTTATTTACTCTCAGAGTTTTTGCCAGAAATCTGCTGAGAGAAAATGACCAAAGAAATATTTTTTTTCATATTTCGTTTTGATGCCTGATACGAACCCGGGCTTTACGTCTAATAAGCCAACACACTACCAATTAGACTACGACGAATTCATTGATTTTATATTAGTGTGTTGACTTTTAAATGTGAAGCCAGGGTTCGAACTCCAGATCAGACATCTCCAACAAAAACGAAATATGGAGAAATATTTCTCCGGTGGCTTCCTCTTAGCAGATTTCTGGCAAAAACTCTGAGTGTAAATGAAACTGCCTTGAAAAGTTTCTCACAAAACGGTCATTCGGAGGCGACATTAAACTGTAGATCCGTCCACTCATGTATAAAATTAACGTACACGACATATGTGGTGTGAGAAAATAGCTCGTATATAATAATCAATTATGTATGAAGGTATGCAATTAAACATTTTTAAAACCAAACCACAAATTTTAAATACAAATTGGGTGTCCTGGCAGTCCGGTGGATAGTGCGCTACACTATTAGCTGGAGGGTCGTGCATTCGAATCCTACCTGAGGCTCAGTTACACTACACCAAGCACATGGTCTAAGTTACCGAGCTCGAAATAATTATAGTATAATTTGTAATTGTATAGCAATAAATAAATAAATTAATTAAAATAAAAAACTATAAAATATACAGCGATTATTGAATAACGCATGGTGGAGGGCTTATAATAAGAGTTAAAATGTCTATCTTTAAAATATTGAACTTTAGTTGACTCAATCGAGGTGATATTTTTTTAAATACAATGTAAAATATTTTAAATATTATGGTGTAAGGACAATTGTGTGAGCCAGTTTATAAGATATTTTGCTGTTTATGTTTATGAAGTCGGCGTAGCTTAGAAGGTATATAAGGCGTGAAGCCACGGTTCAAAGCCCTGGTCAGACATCTCGATTAAAACGAAATATGAAAAAATATTTCATCGGCGACTGGCAAAAGCTCAGAAAGTTAATAAAATTACCATGAAAAGTTTCTCAAAAATCTGTCATTCGGAGTCAACTTTTAACTGTAGGTGCCGCCACTTATGGATCAAATTAACACACACAAGTGGTGAGAGAATCAAGGTCGTAATTCTGACTGAAGGGTTGTAATGACCAATCTTTATTACTATATGGAATTATGCTATTCAATGTGGAACTGCGTCTGCTTTTCATGTAGAGAAAGTTAACAAAAAACAATCTTACGTTTAATTACAGCATCACCGTTGTACGTCAAAAATTCGAACATACATAAGGATCTGAACGTGAAAGCTGTCAAAACCGAAACTGAGAAATATTCTGAAAAGTATTTAAAAAGCTTATATTTTACCCAAATCCTCTTGCTGGTAACATATTAGTATTCCGTGGACATATTCGTCTAAATACGAGGGACACCGCTGAACATACATACTTTCGTAACATTGAAAGCCGAATTTATTTTTAATGTTGATCAGGCATATTTAAAGAATTGATTTTTAACATCAAATTTAATAAAATTATTAGAAATATTCTACTGAAGCAATTTAATGCTATTTTTATACTTAAAACTCAGTACACAGTTGTAGATTTTTACCGCTATGAAGGCACGCATTGTCGTCTGTGCAAATTGCGTCTGACTCAGCATAATTTTAAAGAAGACATTTTTTCCAATTTTTTCGCACACCTACTGTTGTGGTCAAAAAGGCTTTTAAATGATTTTTAAGTAATTTGATTGATGGCGTTTTTTCTGTTTTTTTCCTTAATTTAATTCACTCTATAGAGGTTGTGCTTTTCAATTTCCCAAAAATAAATACACTTCACGGTATCGTCTAAACAAAACCAACAAACTGCGCTGCACTATGCAAATTGAAAAAGCATCGTTCGCTTTGTAACATCTCATTTGAAGTGCATGTGATGTTTTTTTTTTTGTTTTTTGCAAACAAAACTTTTTTTCTCACCATCACCTAAAAGACAAAAACATCAGACTTAATGCACAAAGCAAGAAAGAAAGCAGAAAAAAGTCTCCAGACTTTTGAACTTGCCTGGATAGCTGACTGGCTGGCTTTGTAGTAGACATGCTAACAAAGAAGGCTGCAGAAGACTGAATGCATATACTTATTGTAACAACTTGAAGCTAATTACACAGCAGGAAGAAAGTACTTAAGCTTCCTTTATTTTGAACCCACGATTATGTGTGCCGGTAAAGAAAACGACATTAAAGACAACAAAGAACTCTTTAACTTGTTTGTAATGATTTTAGCGAGCTTCAGTTTTTCTTTGTGTTTCTGCTGCACAAAGACAAAAAAAATCTAATACAACCGCTAGAAATATGTAGTAGACTTGCAAATACCCTTCAGTTTTCTAATTTTCTTTTACTATTTCTATTTCTAATTGTTTATTATTATTTTGTTTTAATTTCTAAGGTCAGACCAGTTATGGTTGATTTTATCCAGTTCCTTTAAATATGGGTCTTGAGCTTTATGAAAGCGAATTATTGTTAAAAATATTGTGCACCAATACGTAAATAATGACACAATTATGGTTCTCAAATACAGCAGTTGTACGTCTAAGATTATAGGTGCGAGTATCTCCATGAAGTACTTTGATTCTAAACTTTAAAAACTGTTTCCGTCGTCGGTGATATTATCCAGAGAGCTTTTGAAACTTTATCTATAATTTGGTTTGTGATTTTCATTGAAACAAAATTATGTTAAAAACACATACGACGCGTCGTGTGCTGCGCAGCAACCTGTTGAAAATGAAATACGCCAATTCCTCACTTTGCGCTGTGGTTCCGTTCCAACAATACACGACTCAAATTGAAACGACACAAAGTTAATTTTGATTTTCTATAGCAAACCATGCAAAGATCGAAGATAGGTTCCATGATTACGAAAATACTGCTTTTTAAGAAGAAAATTGTAAATAAAGTAAACATTTAGAAAACAAAAATAATATAAAAAAAAACAAATTCAATTAACACAAAATAAAATGTTCAATTAATTTATAAGAAACAAAATGAAAATTAATCACTGTCTGATGAGCCCATAGTGGCTGTTGTTGTAAGTCGGGGTTCTTTCAAAAAAAATTGGTCCAATGTTATCTGAACAGATTTTTTTTCAGCGTAGAATAAATTTCCTTGTAGCAATTGATATTCGTAGCTTCCGCCTGGAACACTTTAAAACTCCAGCCGCTGTAAGAATCGTTTTTTAAAAAATTCTCCATAGAAACAAAAGTCGTGACATCTTTTTGAAAAAAAAGAAAATTAAAAAAAAAAATTAAGACTCGAACCCAAAACAACGCAACTTCAAAAACCTAAGGGCGCACAGTGAAAATTACTACTAATTCAGCAGCGATGCAACTTCGTAAAAACGCAAAACGAAGCGAAACAAAGCGAGGCATTGGTGTACATGTGTGCATACGAAAATTATTATTTTCAAGGCTGCGCGATAAGGCTTGTGCTGTGTACTTATGGTAATTTTTTTTCTGCCGTCAATAAGCAAGTTAGTGCTGTTATACTGCACTAATTAATACAATAAGATTCTCATTTTTATTGAAATAAAACAAAGTCTGTGTGAAATGTAGTCGTTGTAGTCTAGTACTATAGATAAGCTTATTACACTTGGGGTCCAAACCTCAGGTCATACATCATCCAACAAAACGAAATATGAAAGCATATTTCAAAAATTCTGGCAGTAAATAAAATTGCCATGAAAAAGATTCTCAACAATCTTTTGTTCAGAGTCGACTTTAAACTTTAGGTCCTGACACTCATGTATAAGTTTAGCACATACAACATAAGTTGCATGAGAAGCTAGGTCGTAATCCTGACCGTGTGTGAAATTTTTCCGAAACTTCTTATTCGATTGAACGACCTATTTATGCCAATTTATGCGAAATATAAAATCGTTCAATCGGCTTGCCTGAGTTAAGCGCATCCGAAGTGTTATGTTGGATTTGAGAACCGCTGGGGTTTGTATCTTATTTGCAAACCCATGCGTCTTAAAAACACACCACGAGAAGAAGTCTAACGAATTAAAATAACACGAGCTGTCCATGCACTCAAATCACTCATGCAAAATATCTTGTGTAGCATGAGCTGAGTGGCATGAATTGCATGACATGAGCTGTGCAGCACATAGGGCTTTCTTCTTGAAACCGCATATCGTTGGTGGGCTGATCATCCAATTCAGGCCAAAAGAAGTTGGTAATCATGGATATACATGTCAAACAGTGGTTTTTTGAGGATACATTGGATGCTATTGGATCTGATGTCGATTGATATCGTCGTAAACTTAACAATTTTGTTTGTTCACGTATCCGTTTATTCAGAAATGGCCCGCATGGCTGAAGATGATTATTCAATAAAAATTGGAATCAGTTGCCAAAAGCTGCATAGTCCATTCTGCTAACTCACAACAGACTGAATAAATGACAACTAATTTGACGAACATGGTTTCTACAATACGACCGTAACCAACTGACAAAGTTTGGATGTGCATGTTGTAAGACCCTACATTTTATGGCGGTAATAAAGGAAAACTATTTAAGAGGCGTTATTTTTTTATGAAAGTTTTCCACTTTGTTTACTTGAATACTCATTCGACTTTTCACATGCCGACATTGGTTATTTAAACCGAGTTAGATAACATTTAGAGTTCGAATACATGGCTATTATTTCCGTTTATTTGTTTATGTGATGTTATATAGTACAGCGCTTCATTTTGTGTTTATTGGTTACTTTCAGAAAGTGATTGTAGTTGTCAAAATGTAATCCATCCGATAAAATTTATAAATGTAGGTGAGCAAAAACTTTCAATCTATATCCATAACTTTAATTGTTTTCAATCGTAATTATTAAAAGTTTAAAATTACTTTCACTGAAACAATAAACTCTTCATATGAATTATCCCACACCGAGTATCGAATTCCAATAGTTTGCCTACAGTTCGGACTGTAGTATATGTGTGACATCGCTTTAGTATGATAATTAGCTGATATTGGAGAGAAGTCCATATCTCGACGTGTATGCACTTACGAAGGCAGTCAATTAAGTACTCTGTAGGGTACACAATATTTTTCCTAACACCCAACATCATTGCACCTTTAACATCCACCCATGCCAAGGAGTAGAAACTCAAGTAAAAATACTTATGAAAATAACAAAATATGCATAAATTACAACAACAACAAAAAAGTAAGGGGGAATATAAACGCGTGTCATTTCACAAACCATGACACAGCATTGCAAGAGTGAATAGAGTCGGTTGCAGCAATCGTTGCTGTTGGCAGCCAAAGTAACACTTGAACACAAATGACTGAATAACAAACGAAGCAACCTCAACAATCCATTTTAAAGTTTCTTTTTTTTCTCAGCTGCGAGAGAATGGCAAAAGAAAACACACACACACACATACATACATTAGATTTGATACTTCACAGTGTTTGTGAGTAAAAAAAAAAAAACGTAACGTAACCATCATATTTATTGTCATCAACATCTTGGAGTGTATGTTGGAGTGGAGTGTGAGTGTGTGAATGCAAGCAAGACTCGATGCAGCATATTTCAAGTTCAAATAATGACACTAAACATGCAACATGAAATCCATTCATGCCACATAATGTGAATGCATGATCGAGTGAATGAACGACGGGTGGCTAACAATTGCAAGTTCCCCATGTTATTTTTCTTGTCTTCTGCTATTTTTTTAAATTTATTTTCAAGGTAACAAAAAAAAAATATTGTTTATGGTATGATAATATGGTTGTAAATATTTCTTTCAATTATGGTTGCAATATCTCATAATGTTGCTTTACTTTTCATGGTGTGCTGTCATTATTAAGCACTTACAACTTATATTGCAATAAACTGGGAAGAATATGTTTTTAATTTTATTTTAATTTTTTAATTATGAACAAAGGAAATAGCAGACAATAGGCATTAAAGGTGTAAAGTACCACAAATTTTTATCTGCACTGTTTACAATTACTTCAAATCGAAAACCCGTTACAATAGGTAAATTTATCTTCTAGTGTCCACAGGGACCAGAGAGTGATAATTTTGTGATATGCGGATAAAATATTCCGAACTCAATGTAAAATACACAGGTATTGTCCAAGCAGAAGACTTTGCCATCGACAGATGTGCTCAATTTACAATTCTATCCCGTGTGGTTAAATCCAAGATAATATGAGACTGTCTGGTGATGTTAATTCAGCAAATTAGGGAAAATAGGATTACACTCCAGAGTTTCATATGTCGGAATTAGTGGCATAGGGAGTAGACGAATAATTCTTAAACCAAAAAGCTTTGATACCGTCTAAACTTTTGTTAGGAAAATACCGTAGGAATTAAATCATGTGTCAGACTACCCAGGAATTAACTGATGTTAGTAACCGGACTTTTTACAGGGCACTGTAGGCTCAAAGTACACTTGTTTAGAACGGGAATCGTCTCGAAGCCAGCATGTAGATTCTATTATGATGTGAATAATCATGATGATGAAAATATGCACGATAACGAGAATAACCATGTTGATGCTAATAATAAATATTTGAAACCTTCCGGAATTTCATGCATATCAGAAAAGCATTTCAGGTACTGGGATAATAGTCCTTTTTGGCAATAGGCTTGAAAGATATATTATATTGATATCCTATAGAGTATTATGGCACCTCTTTCCGACGACAATTTTAGCACTGACCATTTCCTGTTTAAATGAAGGAGACAAGTCTGCGACCACTAAAAACTGTTGTTTTTGTCCAATCAGTCAGTTGAAATATATTGTTTGATTTACTGATATTGTGAATGTTGTGTTGGCTTACTAGACGTAAGGTCACGGTTCAAACACCAGGTCAGACATCAAAACGAAAATATAAAAAAAATATTACTTCCTCTCAGCAGATTTCTGGCAAAAACTCTGCTATGAAATAAAATTACACTGAAAAGTTTATCAAAAGAATCTATCGCTCAGAGTCGACTTTAAGTAGTAGGTCCCATCACTCATGTATAAAATGACCACAGACAACATAAGTGGTGTAAAAAGCAACGTCGTAACCCTGACTGAAGGGTTGTAATTACCAATTATGTAGGTATGTAGGTATGTTTTTATTACAAGCAAATTTGTGTCGTTGTTGATTTCTACCTTCGTTTAATACCTGCGATCAGTAAAAACCGATGTTTTTATCCAACCAGTCAGTTGAAATTTATTATTTTATTTTCATATGTTTGTCGCGGTAGAATGATTTTTTTTGCTTAATGTGACTTCCATGATACTTGATCAGACTATAGGAATTTATGAACTTAATAGCTAACACCTGACAAATATTGGTAGCTCTTTACCTTCTTAGAAGCGAATTATGTGGATTCTAGGATTGAAATTTTGAAAAGTAAGACATTATTTACGATGGTCGCCGAAGTTAAGTTAAGGTATTGTGTTGGCTTATTAGACGTAAGGCCAGGGTTCTAACATCAAAACGAAAATATAAAAAAAAAATTTCTTCGGTGACCTCCTTTCAGCAGATTTCTTGCAAAAACTCTGAGAATAAAATAAAATTGCCATGATAGGTTTCTCAAAAATCTGTCGTTCGGAGATGACTTAAAACTGTAGGTCCCGTCATCTGTGGATAAAATTAGCACACACAACATAGGTGGTGTGAGAAACTAGGTCCATAATCCTGATTGAGGGGTTGTAATGACCAATTATGTATGTATGTATGTATGAAATTATTTACATCCTTTTTTTTGTTATTTTTTTAATTAAAAAAAATCATTTAAATATGCTTTTATTACAAAAATCAAACTTCACAATACAACAATCACGCTATTTGTTACCATTCAATGACGACTGACTGGCAACATTACCTTTCAATCTATTTATACTTCATTTATTTTCGATTTGGTAACTTCGAGACTGTTACTGATGAATTGTTTTATTATTTTGTATTTTCTATCTCTTCTGGTCTTTCTATAAGCTTTTGTTATTGTAATTTTATTTTTGTTCATCTTCAACTAGTACTTCCACAGTTGTTTTGTTATGGTTTTTTTCGTGCTTTCTATTTTCTGCAATAAATTGTGAGTGTTACTTTGGTTTTTAATTTCTAGGATGATGTGGTGATGTGGTAATCTCCAAGATTAGTTCAGACACCTTAAGCAAGAAGAGAAATATGAGAATAAAAATGTTTCTTTTGCCGATACCTCTCAGTAGTTTTCGACGTTATATTGTTCGTTATTTTGTCATTCCTAGTTAGCATTAAGCACACAACTTGATTGGAGTGTATGAAGGTTGGGCTTATTTCAGAATAAACTGACATGTAATTACCAATAATGTTTATATGTAGCCGGCCCAATTTATTGTAATAATTTAATAATACTGCCGCTATTTAATAAAAGTTTATTACAAATATTACACCGTAAACCTTTGTAAATAAGAAAACAAAAGAGTTTATGGAAGAGATAATTAAAATGTTAAAACGTTACGTTCCCTGTCTCACCACGTATTCATATCATTGCTAAAAAGTTTGAAAAGAAAATCTAAACAAAAAATTAGAAACTTTCCTGCAATTATATTGTATTCATGATTTTGCCTGAATGCAACAGAAGTAGATTTTCTATCAACACAAACACTGCAGAGAGAAAGAAGTTGACACAACTAAAAGAAAATCAGTTTTTTTTTTCATTTAAAAATATTTTTTTTTCATATTCATTCATGATTTTCTGTAGAAATAAAAGCATGACTTTAACATGAACCCGGGGGAAACTTTTGAAAAACATTTTTAAGAATCTAAACTATGGCATCCGGTGGTGGTGGAAGGGGGTAGAAAAGTAAACATGCTTTCATGTGTATTCAATTGAAACATGATGGGTTTTTAGATTGAAAATCATGCATCTCTATGGAATATGACACATACTACATGCAGCATGCAAGCAAGTTGCATGTACAAGCATGATGTACAAATATTCAGTACATGCATGCCTCTACATACGTATACATATATACATACATTCATTCATGCATTTCTGGGTACAAGGTTAGAGAGGTTATCGTACATAGTTTAAGAAAATCTAACAATAAACATCCTCATACCTTCTCTTACCCATGCTCAGTGAGGAAATTCAAAATAAAAAAAAGAAAATCTTAAATCGTGTAAAAAAAAGAATGTGTGTGGTTTTTTGTTTTGTAAATATTTTATTTTATGTACACTTTGATCATAATCCCATTTATTCTATTTTAACCTCATTTTCTGTATGAAATTATACTTAAGAACGCTTTCTTAAATCAGATATTTTTCTAAAATGATATTTTCTCCTTAAACTCATTCAATCTGTTTCTTACCTGTTGTTGATGTCATTTAAAAAAACGAGAGGGTTTTTCTTTTCAATTATTTAATTCAAGTTATTAATGACGAACAACAGGTCTTTCTTTTGTGCTGCAAACAGGCGAAAATCTTTAAAATAAAATGGTTTTTATTACTGATTACGTTTGCACTTCCATTCTTTTCGGGTTCCAGTTGTAAATACCGTTTATAACCGCCTGGAAAATAAAGTAAAGAGATTATAGCTTACGCCAATGATGCGGCCATTTTAGTGGGGATTAAATTGTTGTTAACGCATGGAGAACTGTTTAAGTGTGGTCTTGAAATGCGGTCTGTGATTAAATACCAACCATATAACTTCTGAGGTCAATGCTTGTACTTCAGATTGTAGTAAAAAGGCATCAATAGCGTCTAAACTCAACAGTTTTAAGTTAAGCACGTCCGCTTACAGGCATTTAATGGACCTATACTTCAATAGTCAGACCAGTTATTATGTTGGCAGTTAAGCGGCTCTCATGTTGAACGGATCAGATTGGTACAGTAGCGAGAAAAAATCCAACTCGATGCCATATTATGTTCAACACCGTGTCTTGTCTTATTTACATTTATTGAACCCCCACCTTGTTTAACATTTGGCGACTGATATTTGGTTGAATATCTATATTTTGGGGGCCGACGAATGCAATTTAACCATCAGAGCTCCACAAAACTTTGGCCCACTGCTCTTTTGACCAATGCAGTTACAGTCTGGCAAATACAAGCCGTTTTTTCTTATTAACCTTACTAATAAGTGGCTTCTTGGCTGGTCTTCTAGCCAATAAATTTTCCTCTCTTAATCGGTTCCTGGCTGTGTGGACGCCAGTAGAAACCCCCAATTGCTCGTGTGGATAATTAGTAACTACTGTCAGAGGGCAAACTTTTACTATTTTTAGCATTTGACGGTCTTGTCGGGCAGTCGATTTATGAGGTCGACCACTTCCTGGCTTTCTTTCAACGTTATTTCTTTGACACTGATATATCGCGATCAAATCCAACAAAATGTTGATTTGTTGATATTAAATTGATAAGCAACTTCATTCATTGATTTGCCTTCTTCCAAAAGCCCTTATAATGGCAAATTTGCTATCTGCTGACAGCTGTTTCTATTTTAAAATTCACAATTTGCAAATTTTTCATTAAACTTTTCTTGAAATTACTTTAATTGACCGACTTTTACCTTTAACACATTGCGTTGCATTTTTTTCGCGCTAAATTTGTTCACTTTTTTTATAAATCTAAAAATTAAGTAGAAAGAGAAGCAAGCAACGCTTACTGATGCCTTTTAATAAAAATCAACGAATAAAAAAACAAAAGTGGAGTGGGATTGGATACCGTTATACGTTTCGAAGCTCGATTGAATATCGTATGATATAGAGTTGCATTTTTTTCTCGATACTGTATAAGTCCCTAGTGGTTTACATCGGGTTATGGGACACAGCAACTGTCTAGGGAATCAGAATCTACTGCCCCAATTGACTCATCAGCGAGAGTGTTCGAATGTTATTTCGCTGGGAAGAACGTGAGGCTGTTAACAGTGTTGCTTCTGAAACATATGTGAATTCTAGTGCATTACATACACAACTAATGCAATATCACTTAGGCATCACTTATTATGATTGTCTCTTTTGGTATCTTTAATATTAAAACTATCCAGCGAATAGAAAATTCTGTAATTTTTCAATTTCCCCGTATTATGCACATTTTGTAGCACCCTTTATCGCAATCCTCATAGAATCACATAAATTATTGTTTTTCATTCTTAGAAGCCATACCGGTTATTAGATATATCTCCCTAGAATTTTTCTGCCTAAGAATCAATATGAGTTTCATTTCGTATTTAAGAATTTTATTGAGAATGCTTTTTAGTCCAATTTATTTATTCTCAATTTGGTTACAGAAATTTTTCACCTCCAAGTGGCCAACTTTGTTTGAAAGAATTTTTTTTTATTATATTCTTATTTACTACTTGTCTAAGCTAGTATTCGTTTGAATTCAATTTACACAGGCTGACTCTCCTCGGCTTTTTGTACATGTAGCACAATTTAATAACTTTTAATAACATTAATAACTCGATTAACGGATTGCGGCCTGCCGCAACACATCCTTCCAGGCGCCTCTGCTTCTTGTGCGCCTACGCCAGTTGGTCACACCAATCGATGACAGGGCTTCCTCGAATTGGTCTTTCCAACGGATACAAGGTCGTCCTCTTCGCCGAATTCCGCAGATCCCCACATCAAATACCTATCTCGCAGAAGCATCCTCCTACATTCGAACGACATGGCCGAGCCAGCGGAGCCGATGGATATTAATACGCTGCACAACGTCTATGTCGTTGAGGAGCTAATGCAACTCATTATTAGATCGGATGCGGAAATCTTCGCCAACTCGTACTGGACATAAGAATTATCACGTTTATGCAGAAGGTGCTCATGACTTTTCTCTCAGTTGCTAAAGCGTTAGAATGCCAGTAATGTTTAGTTTCATGTTTCTTAACAAAAGGAAAGATTCTTGCAATCAAAAAGGGCCTCTATTTGGCTGTGGAGTGAAAATTCCAGCCGTATGTACAGATGGTTTTTCTATCCAAGAAGCCTGGGGCCAAATTGCCGCAGTCTTTATCGAATGAAGTTGATCGAAATTTTAGTATTTGAAATCACCGCAATCGTTAACGAGTCAGGTGTATCGAAATTTGAGATTTTGTCATTCGATAACGAGTACCCTTTCGAGTGATATCTCTCGAAACCTCATTCGATACTAAATGAGCAATCGAAATTGCACACGCTTTTTTTAATATGAAATAAACGGCAAATTTTTTATTTATAATAATATTGCCAAAAATGTAAGTAGTAAAGTAAAGTAAAGTAAATGTAAATATAATTTCCCCTTTCAGAACAAATAACAAAATAAACGGTAAGCAAAAGGACGTTATGGCACAATATATGTTAATTTAGCTAAGAAACTTGCTGCCCAATTGTGGACAGGGAAAAGAAACAAGTAATCAAAGAAAAAAAGCCGGTGGTGGTTCCTATGAGGAAATACCTTTGTCTCATGCAGATGAACAAGTAATTGAAGCAGTCGGTATAGGAGCCAGCGTTGAAGGTACAGAAGCCAGCGTTGGAAAAAAGTTTACAAAGAATTTTAGGTCAAAACGACGAATATGATAATTCTTAACCTGAAAGTATAGGAAAACAAACTCCTAATCCTAAAAACAAAGAACCATTTCAAAAGCTGAAAGCAAATTAGATCTCTTAACAGTCAACATAAAAGTGAAGAATAACACAAAAATTTGAGATTCGCAGCTAGTTCGCCTTTTGGAGTTTCAGGAAAAGTCTTTTAATCTAAGAGAAGAAGAACATGTTGCAAACATGGCTATTAAAAATGTAGAATTACAAATTAAAACGGTTGAGCATGAGCTCTTAAAAAACAACAATAATTTTTCTTAGCTAATTCCTATTCTCAAAGTACAAAGAATTGAATTGAATAATATTATAATTAATATATTTAAATATTTGTCTCTAATTTTACTTACTTGTGTTTTATTTCAAAATAATTTTTTTTTATTATTTACAAATGTGCCAATCATATGTCTTTGTACTATTACTAAACAAAAAATCTTTTACATTCTTTTTGCACAAAAAATCTTTTACATTCTTTTTGCAAATTTCGATTCGATACCTATCGAATGCCGTAATTTGGTTATTCGATACGAAACGAAATTTTACTCGATACGAATGCTCATTCGATCACGAGTGCCGCAATTTGGGCCCTGGTATGAGCATAAAGTTCAATTTATAGGTATGTTATCAGGACTAGAGCAATTATTGGGCATTGCAAACGACATTTCTGTGATATTCGAGTATTCGGTGTCAAATTTATTGTCCTCCTGATGTAGACGGTAATGGCATACCCCTACCAAAGTTAGTGGTAGTGCTGAGAGAAGTTTTGTGTAGTACAGTACCAATATCTTGATTTGTATCTCATTCGACGTATTTTCTTTCTCTGTTACTATCCATTAAATGTTTGGTGCTAAAAAAATCGAGTGTGGGCAGCCTGCGCTTTGGTTTTTGTTGTTTCTGTTCGTACTCCGTTACTTCAGTTGTCTATCGAGTCTCCTTAGCACTTGAGCGTTTCCTATCTTTGATTCTAAATGACATCGATATTTTTTTATTCGTTTGGGATATTTATCCGTTCAAATATACGCCACGATTTCTGTGTAATGTTATAACCTCATGTCGATAGTGTTTACATCTTCCAATATTGGTAACATTGTGGCTAATTTTTCTCAAAAATTTATGGACCAATTATTCCTAAAACCCACAATCCATGCCAAAAAGTTACTTTTTAGAGATGCATGACACACCCTTGGATCTCATGTGGATGGGTATGGTCTCAAATTCGACTATTTTGTTTAATCCGGAAATTTTGATAAAAACAATTTTATTATTTGTACGTGTTGATGATTGCTATATCCGTTCATTCGTGACTTTGTAATATAGTCTGAATAAATGGCAACTTAGATGTTTAGCAGAACCACAAAACAAACTTTCTTTATATGCGCTCGTTATCAGGAGAAAAGCGAATTTAATCTGTTTCTTCAGTCTCAACAAGTGTTTGAGAATTTCACGCTCCAATTAATGATGAAAAATAATATAGATGGGACTGAGGTTGAGACTGGCCATCAGCTGTTGTCCACTCCCCCTATGTTCTACATCATCAAACTTTGCTGACGTTTTAATGACCTTAGTTTTATAGAATTGACTACAGACCCCAGGTCAGACATCTCCAACAAAACGAAATAAGAAGAAAATATTTCTTCAGCGACTTCCACTCAGCAGATTTGTTAGAAAAAATCTGGAAGTAAATAAAATTCCCATGAATAGTTCTTCAAAAATCTGTCATTTGGAGTTGACTTTAAATTGTTGGACTCTCCACTCATGAATAAAATTAACACACAAAACATAAGCGGTGTGGGAAGTTAGGTCGTAATCCTGAGTGAAGGGTTGTAATAACCAATTACGTACATATGTACGTATGTTATAGGCTTGCATGCAGTATTTTTAATTTAAAAGTTTAAATAAAAGGAAAAACTATTTTGTTATTGTAATTTGTAACTTAAATTAGGCCAATTTGTTACTTGAATTCCTGGACGAGAACTTTATTAATTTGGTTTCACTAATAACCACATGAACTCATGAATTCCTAATTGTTGAAGCCGTTGAAAACTAGGTTGATTAGTTAAAACGACAGCCGAATTATTTTGCAATCCAATCTTGATTATTACACAGAAATTTTTTTGTGTACAAGTTCGACATACTGATGGCATTAATAAGCATTTGTGTGTTGGTTCCTTCAAACAATTTGCAAATTAGTTCGTGTCGTTTGTTGTTATAATTTCATTTAAATACTACAAACTACTGAATTCAAATTCAAATTGAATTTGATATTCAAACAGCAACAGCAACACCAACAACAGCAATTGCCAAATTTAATCTCCAATTCTATGAGTTCCAATAACAAAACTCGATATTTTGAAATTCAAATGTATTTTACAAACTTAAAGTTTTTTATTGTCACACTTCGACAATTTAAATACGAGATTCTTTTGTTTTCTTGCCTTCTTTAGTTTTCACTAAAAAAAAAAAAAAAAAATTGGGCAAATGAAACGAACAACAAGAATGCATAAATTTTTTGCTCATTTTTTCATTGCTTTTCGGAGTGTTTTTCTAACTAAAAACGTATTGAATGCAAATTTTTTTTATTTCTGCTTCAGTTTATATTTTTGTATACCAATGTAGCCGGGTATATTTTGCTGTTGGTTGTGCATACAAAGATTCGTTAGTTGCAGTTTCAGTAGCAGTTCTATATACACACACTTGAATACATAGCAACAAACAACTGAAAATGTTGTGTTGCTGCAACAGTACAGAGGCACTAAATTCGATGCACGATTCGTGAACATAAAATATGCAAAAATGACATCAAGAAGAAGAAAAAACGATGAAAAAGAGCAACAACAAAGAGAATATTTCGTTTTTAAGCGTAAAGTAAATAAATCCAATGTAATTGAGTAAAAAAAGAAGTATTTTTCAGAAAACAGTTTGTGGCCAACACAAAATTTTGTTTTTATTTGGGCCAAAAGAACTGAATTTTGGGTACATTTCATTACAAAAATAATGCATTCAGTAATGCTTGATTAAAACTTTTCTGAAATATTCAGTTCTATGGTACAAATACGGTTTACCGATGGTATTGGTTATGTCGGCTTTGAGGATCTCTGTGGTTTGTGGCTTTTAACTTCTTAAAACACACAAGAAAAAGTCTAACTGGGTCAAATCACACGTTGTCGGTGCACTTTCCCTCCGATTGACGTAACCATGCCCTCACATCGCTTGTAAGAATATCTAATGTGGTATGAGAAGTGTAGCCCGCAAAGCCGTCTTGTTGAAATCGCTTGTCGTTTCTGTCCAAGTCATTCAATTTAGCCTAAAAAAGTTTGGTAAGTATCTCCCTATTGTGCTCGCCGTTGACAGTGGACAACATTGTTACCAAAGAAATATGTACCGATGACATCGTCATCCACACCAAATAGTGCCTTTATCGAGATTCGTCTCAATGCAGGATCTCATGTGAATTGATATCATCGCTAATTCGACAATTTCGTCAACTACTTACTCAACCAAAAATGGTTGAAAATGATTTTTGGATGGAAATTATGGTCAGCTTTCGACTTCTCGAAAGCCCATTTTGCTAACACACTTCGTTGTCTAAGGTCGTCCGTTATCAACTGTCAAAGTAAGGATGTACCTGTTGGAAGTTACAGGGACAACGCTGTAAAAAACAACACGGTATCATTGATTTCGATACATTTATATAAAAGATTCCCTTCGCTCTAATCACTGAATCACTAAAAAAAATGCGATAAAATAACAAACAAATCTGCAAATATTTGACTAAGCATGCAATACCAC
Source organism: Sarcophaga variegata (assembly GCA_932273835.1). Classification (NCBI taxonomy): domain Eukaryota; kingdom Metazoa; phylum Arthropoda; class Insecta; order Diptera; family Sarcophagidae; genus Sarcophaga; species Sarcophaga variegata. The sequence goes on along the minus strand of OW026361.1, from coordinate 40,862,717 downwards.
ACAGTTATTAATCATTCCAAGAAAATTGCATACATAAAGAACCTCGATTGTGAACAAAGGAATCTGAAACTTCGCGATGACAAAGCTAAGATTTAAGGAATTGAAGAAAATTGTTCATTCTTCTACATAAACTGTCTATAGTTAACAAGATCGAAACGATCAATTTTATGGCGAGAATACATTGCATGTTGGGTCCAATTATGATAAGTAATTTTGTTGAGGTCTGTAATTCGTTGTTTAATGGAGTAGAATGAATATCCAGAAAACAAACAATGTACCTCACTATTCCGAATCATACAAGGCAATGCCGAAAAATCCAAAACAATGGTTTTATATCACAAAATATGCAAATCAAGATACAGAACCTGTCCTGAGTACAGTAGAGTACAAATAACTTCCCGCAGTAGTTAGGGCAGATCACATGCATTCCTCAGTAAAAAAATATACAAGATAGGAGCAAATCTTCAAAAATATATTCGATGTATTTTTTTAATAGAAGTCCTAAAGACAAATAGCGGTTTATAATGTTATATTCAAGAAGTTCTGATAAAAAATCTTAAACGAGTAATTTTTCCTGTCACGGCAGGTTTAGTGTTAAATTTATGAATTGTTATAAAAAAAAAATAAAAAAATGTTGTTGTTTACCAGATGTCACATGATTATTGAATAAGCTGATTTGCGTATGCCTAAACACTTAAAATAATCTTGTCAATTAAACGAATTGAATGACTCAATTAAAATTCATGCCTGATTCCGGTTTTATATCATTCATTAGACTAATTTGAACAATTCCTGGCTGATAGTTCGATTTTATTCCATAACTAGGCAAGTTCATAACAATTTTACAATTTTGGATGCCTTACGCCTCCAATCCTCAAGTGTCGCCCAATTATAAAATAAATTATCGTCAGAAGTCGTTGTAAACTACATTTAAAATTGTATCTCCAGAGCATTTTTTTCATTCCTTCTATATAAGCATTTTTTTATTCAGAGAGTTATGAACTGAACGGGTAATATGTTAACTCTAATTTAGGTAGTGATAGGACATAGAATCTTTACTGATGGCTTAAAGAATGAAACGGGTGCACGATCGGGTATTTCTTTTGATGAAGTTAACCCTTCGGTCTCTCCCATTATACTTGAAGGGAGATTTGCGCTATTGATAGACCCGACAGGTCTATGTATTGCAATTTGAAATTCTTTTCAGCTGCAGCTTGGGCTACATCATGTCGTACTGTTATAATCTCAGAACATTTGGCTTTCTATCAGTAAACTCTGAGAGTAAATAAAATTGCCATGAAAAGTTTCTCAAAAATCTGTCGTTCGAAGTAGGCTTTTAAATGAAGATCCCACTATTTGTGGTAAAAATTAACACACACAACATACAGTCAAATTAATTTATCAAATTAAAAAAGATAATATACTGTTGATATAACCTAGAAATTATTGGGAAGAAAAATAAAAATAAGCACCGTTATACCGTTATATGTAGAAATTTTTCTTTGACAGTAAATGGGTGAGGGAAACTAGGTCGAATTCCACACCGGGCTTATATTACCACCTGCCCAACGTCCAGAATACTTTGCTCATTTCTATCACCGACCAAAATTCATTATTTTTGTTAGTTTATTATTATATTCATGAAATGTATTTAAAATTGGTATTATTTATGTTGTTTAGATTTTGTTAAGGAAGTTATATAACTTCTAATTTACTAAACTTTTCTCACAGTGGAGTTCTTGTTCTCCCACCGACATAATAATATTTTTCTCTTTAGGTTTCCCTAGTCTATAGTTGTGAAGCACAGTGAATTAATTATTTTCCACATATCATGCACTTCAATTCGTTCGTAATGACAAAAACTCCATCAGAAGACAAACAAAACATTGTATTTCTTCTCGTCCAGATATGAGTCACCGCTCGATGTTACCGTTATTTAAGAATAACAAGCATGGTAAGTGAGGCTTTGCCTGCCACAGGATTGTGAATTTCGTCTTTTGCATACAAATGCATGGAATAGCTTTACGCGAACAAGGCGTTCAATATTCAAGTGCGTTTCCCCCTCATTTTCCTTTCCCTGTGCTATTCTCAAAAAAAAAAAAAAAACACAAAAAAATGCTGTTGATTTTGAGTAGAGGCTGGCTGACTAGTAATTTTGGGTGTAACTGTTGTTCGTACCGTTATAGTTACGAAATGTTTTCCGTTTTGTTGCCATTTTTGCTGTTGTAGTTTTGTCATCGAAATTTCGTCAAATTAACAACGATAAAAATCACAGAGCGATAGCACTATTCTCTTCTATACTTGTGTCCTTGAGATGAATTTAAATTCGTATAAAATGAAATGTAACTATTCGACTCAAGAAAATTCATTTTCTAAGCGTGTATCGTATTTCGTGTATTTCGCTGTGGTTGAGTTTATTTTTTCTTACGTTCGAAGGGCAGAATTATAAATGATATGCGTGCTGAAATGAAGATAAGATTTTCTAATTGTTTACTGTTTTTTTTCGTGGAAATTTAATTCTTTTCCACAAATTAAGTTGAAAGAAAACAAACTGAATTCAAAATGTTCGTTTTCTTAATTGCACACGAGGGTAGGAAAATATCTTTGTATGTATCATTTGTACGAAATATTATTTTAAAAGATTTAACGTAATAAATAATCGTCTTCGTAAGGCTGGGCATATTGCAAATTGTCAGAGAATTTATTGATCATCATTCTACTCTTACTTGGTACAATTCATTGTCAAAGTTGACAAGTTTTTTAGAAATTTTATGTACCTTTGTTGGTAATGAGTACCTATGTATGGTAAAAGAAATAAAGAAAGATGAAACAGACGTAAAAGTAGAGTATTGGAAAGTATGGATATCAGTGCAAACAGCGAGTTCAGAATGTTGAAACAACTTCCAATGTGTGTATGGCCGCCAACGTGAAGTAACAAATCAAGAATATTAACAAAAAAAACAAACCGACTAAAAGAAAATATAACTGGAGAACCAAACATTTTTATTTATTTACAAATACACCCAGCTAATGACATAGTGTAAGTTGTGAGCTTTGTTAAGTAGAACTCAAAAAAATTTTTTTTTATTTCTTGATCCCTCCAAACTTGTTTTATTTGACAAAAACTGTTTTTTTTTGGAATTTTTGAACTTTACACACTAATTTATTGGTTATCCAAAAATTTCTGAACCGATGTCCAAAATTTAAACCTTATTAGAATGGAAAGGGATGGGCCTTTAAAACGATATACATATAATGGGTGATTTTTTAAGAGCTATAGCAAAATTTTTCAAAAAAAACGCATAAAATTCATAAAAATGCATGAAACCTTTATTTGAATCGATAGTACGGTCCATATAATTTAATGTTGGAAGATTATTTCATGCAAATGTTGACCGCGACTGCGCCTCAAATGGGCATTTTGGGCAAAAAAAGTTGGATAGTATTGGCGTGATTCTCTAATTGGTCGGAAGCATATCTTCATCTCGCACACGTTTCTTTATTTTGCTTTGAATTTTTTACATTATAACACATGGTATTTACATGTATCAGTTAAGTAAAGTTATTCCGATAAGTTTAGTCCTCACAGGTTTCGATTCTAGCTCGCATAATTTCAAATGCTCCGTAAAAGCCACACATCAAAAATAAAAAATATGATTTTTTTCTCATTTTTTCAAGTTTAGGTATTCTTAATTGCAAAATTTAGTTAAAAAAGAATAAAATAAGTGCTGGGTGCCCTGGTAGTCTAGTGGGTAGTGTGTTAGACTATTAGCGTGAGGGTCGTGGGTTCGATTCCCACCAGAGACTCTGGTCTGTGACACTACACCGAGCACATAGTCAAGTTACTTCGCTCGTATGTAATTAGGATATAATTTGTAATTGTATTGTAATTAATAAATAAATAAATAAATAAATAAAATAAGTGATGACATTCTGAAAGTGCATTATCTTGTGAAGAGATTGACAATTCGCGTGATGAAATCGGACAAAAATTACCGTAGTTAATACTTAAAGAGATTAACAGTCGAGTTGTATTTTTCATATATATATACAAACATATGTATATATTTTCAAATGAACTTTTAGTTAAAAAATTTTCGGAAGTTCTGATGGATCTTGATTGTTTATCGGAAAATGTGTCAATTTCACGTTTGAACGACCACCAGAAGTCGGTCAATGTTTGCGCAAAGAGAAATAATAATATTTGCAAAAAATAGAAATACTAGCTGATTCCTGGTATTTGTGCAAACATGAAATTGATACATTTTGCGGTAAACAATCAAGATCCATCAAAACTTTTGAAAATTATTAAACTGAAAGTTCATTTGATTAGATGACATACATATAACGGGTGATTTTTTAGTTATTACTTTTTGGCAACACTGGTTTAAACAGCTCATGCACGTTTCGTGTTTTGTTTCACTGTCAAATATCCTCAGTTTGGTCTATAATTTAACCATGAATCGTCTTACAAACGAACAAAGCTTGCAAATCATTGAATTTTATTATCAAAATGCGTGCTCTGTTAAGAAAGTTCATCGCGCGCTTCTTCCATTTTATGGTCATTTTAATCGACCCACTGAAGCGGCTTTTCGGGCTATTGTAACGTAACTGTGAATGGTGAGCGCTACCGTAAGATGATATCCATTTACCATGATTCCATGATTCTTGCCCAAAATGCAAGAGCTTGATTTGCATGACATGTGGTTTCAACAAGACGGTGCGACATGCCACACAGCACGCGTAACAATGGACTTATTGAGAGGCGAGTTCGGTGAACATTTTATTTCACGTTCGGGACCGGTCAATTGGCCGCCTAGATCGTGAGATTTAACGCCTTTAGACTATTTTTTGTGGGGCTATATTAAAGCTCATGTCTATACAGACAAGCCCGCTTCAATTGACGCATTGGAAGACAACATTGAAGCATTTATTCGTGAGATACCGGCCGAAATAGTATGCAAAAATTGGACTAAGCGGATGGACCATTTGAGGCGCAGTCGCGGTCAACATTTGCATGAAATAATCTTCCAACATTAAATTATATGGACCGTACTATCGATTCAAATAAAGGTTTCATGCATTTATATGAATTTTATGTGTTTTTTTTTTGGAAAATTTTCCTATAGCTCTTAAAAAATCACCCATTATAAAAAATATAACACGACTGCTATACTATTTAAATAATAACTACGGTAATTTTTGTCCGATTGGATCAAACGAAGTGTCAATCTCTTCACAAGATAATGCACTCTCAGAATGTCAGCACTTATTTTATATTTTTTAATGAAATTTTGCAATTAAGAACAGCTAAACTTGAAAAAAAAAACATAATTTCTATTTTTGATGTGTGGCTTTAACTGAACATATGATGCGAGCTAGAATCGAAACCATCATAGTCTGTGAGGACTAAACTTATCGGAATAACTTTAATTAACTGATACACGTAAATACCATGTGTTATAATGCAAAAAAATTCAAAGCAAAATAAAGAAACGTGTGCGAGATGGACAGACAGATTTTCGACCAAAAAGAGAATACATAAGCTAATCACAACAATACTCTATACATTACAATAGAATAATCCGCAGAGTGGCGTAATCTCCTTTATTTACTGAATGTCAATTTCAATCCTTGGATACCTGCTGATAGATTGTTATATGAAATGTATACGAAGAAGGAAAGGAGCAATAAATTAACTCTAATAATTTAATTTATATACGAGTATACACGACTTCATTTGTTTACAATTGGGCAATTCACACGACTTTGTATCATGTATGTTGTATTGAATACATTTGTTTGTTTGTGAACGCTCAATGCTATGCTGTATTGTGTATCTCGTGGCATTCAAACAATTTGATAGCCCGAAACCAACAAAACATATCAAAACATATACACATTTTTTTCATTCACAAAATTTGATAACACAAAATCAATACAACTTCTAAAAACATGGAAAAATGTGTATAAGTGTATCGGATTTTTATATGAAAAATATCAACAACAATCATACACTGTTGTATAGTCCAACAATACAATGAATACAACGATTGTGTGAATTGACCAAATGATAGCATCAGTTAACCATTTCATATGAATACTGGAGTAAAACAAGAATGGCAGGTGAAACCGAAAAATCATTACATTAAGCGAATGACATTTGTCTACTCTCGTACACGATATCCAGAATGCACAGTTTATCGGCTATTGTTGAACTTAAGGTAGATACTAAGAAAACTATGGTATGAGAATCAAAAAGGGTGGTCACATTCTTTTATACTAACTGGTTGAAAACGTAGAATCTGACACGAATAGCAGAGAAAGCGAGAGTAAATGTCACAAATATCCAAACAAATCAAGCTTTTAGGACAGAAGAACCTGGTTAGAATAAAACAGAATCACGAAAATGTGTTTCCAAGCTAGATATTGGATAAACTGGTCTAATGCCATCAGAAGTCCTTATTGAAGCAAACACATTAAACGTAGAAAATGGGGGCGGATCGGTCGTAACATCAGGGCATACCCCAACAGCACTAGAAGGATCACCTAAGGACAATGTAGGCGTTTTGTGGAGATGCTTTGTGGATGTGTTATTACATGCTAACGTGAACAATTAGGTGAACAACACGACATACTTTTTAAATAAAAAATAAAATTTTAAAATTAGAAATTCAAAAAACAAAAGGAATTTTATTTCGCAAACTATTTTAAAATGATTTGTAAATATTAAAAAAAGAATAAATATGAGTAAATAAATAAACAAATATTTCTAATATTATTATTGATTTAGAGACGAAATTGTTTTTGTTTATTTTTATTTCCTTTTTTTGTTTTGTTATTGTTTTTATTTCGTTTCTTTTTTTTATTGAGGATTTAATCATGTGCGAAATTGTCATACAACATTTACAAAGTGTGTACGTATTAGAAAATGTGTGATAAAGTATTTGTGTTTGTGTCAGATGTTTAGTAAATAACATGTCTTACGGCAATCAATTCCATATAAAATCCTTGGAAAAGTAAATAATCATCTTGAACAACATCATCTTCGTCAACCATAAAAAAAGGACACTCACTCGTTGTAATATTCGATTGCAATATATTGTGTAAATAGATGGGGGTGTGTGTGTGTGTGTGAAAGTGAAAATAATGTGTGTGTGTTTAAGTAAATCCAACTCATACACTTACAGATTAGAGTAATAAGGATAAGCAGCAAATAATGACTGTCTCTCCCTCACACACACTGCTATGTATGTATGCTTACAGCAATAGTCGTAAAATCTCTAAGAAATGATGTTAACAGTAAATAAAACAAAATGTCCCCAATGGTTACAAAACGACACATAAACTTTGAAGATATTATATGCGAAGGGAGAAAAAAATGTTATCCTTGGCTTCAAGGCTATATTCTTTATCCTTATGAACGACGTTTTTCTATGCCGTTTTCATTTTGTTTCTTCATATTTTTCTTTTTCTTTTTTATTATTATTTTTCCTGACCACTTGCACAGCTGGTATGTGTAAGGGTGAGGATATCCTATATTCGAGGATAATGGCCATGCAAAAATGGGCGCTTGTTTGTATTTACGGCGTAGAAATGTGATTTAAATCGTTGAAGAACGAAAATCTTAAAAAACTCTGTGAAACGCTTATATGCACACAATAAAGATCCTTGAATAATGTGGAAAATTGTTTCTCGCTTCCATTTAATTTTGACCCGGAGCTATAAAAAAATCGTAATTTTGCAAAAGAAAGCATATGAAATAAATTAAATAAAAAACTGAATCCCACAAGGTTATTACAATAAGTATGTACATGAGAAATAAGTGCAGTAGCGTGTAAAGCATTGCTTGTAAATTACCCGTACTACCATTTATGCTTTCAAATAATTAAAAATAATTATGCAAATAAAATACCACAACCATTTATATTACAGTGCAGTACATAGCGACAATTAAGTAATAAATTTGAAATTCAGTTGGAGCGATACTTTCTTTGCATAGCACATAATTATTTCATAATTTAAAAATATAACAACTACTTGTGTTCATGCGCACTGTTTAATAGAACTGTGGAAACCTGTTTAGAAGGGCATCAAAATTATATTCGAATAACGGTATACAGGTTAATAAATTCATATTTAAAAAATATTTTTTAATTATTTTTTATTCTTAATTGCCGTATTTCAAAAATGTAATAAAGAATTCAATTCAATTGCATTTTAAAGACACCTAAGGAATTGAAATTTACGCCATTAAGAAAGGAGCGCTCTGACGATACAAAGTATATGGTATATGAATTGTGGTGTATTCATTAAAACTTCCCAGCCAAGTTCTTTCAGTTTCTATGGGGTCATCAGAGATGTATCTGTGGTTTGGAATTGTCATTGTGAAACACAACACTTTTTCTGTTGATCAATTATCGCCATTTTATTGAAACTATTTACTTCAAACACGATATTTGTTGACAAAAATTCGCTACCAATTATATCAGATATATTATATCCTCGTACGTCATCCACTCTATATCACCAATAACCACTACCTCCAAAAGCAGTTAAATTTTTTACCGTTTTGGTGGTGAACCTTACTTCCTACTTAATTGGTCATTACTACCCTTTTGTCAGGGTTACGATCTAGCTTCTCATACCACTCATGTTTTGTGTGTGTTAATTTAATTAAGTGGCTAGACCAACAGTTCAAAGTCGACTCCGTAAAAAACGTTTTTCTTAATCGCAAATTTATTTACCCTCACAGTTTATGTCTGAGCTGGAATTTGTACCACAGGCTAAAGGCAGTGAAAATTCGGTCCATTAAATCCATCACTTATAATTGATATGATACCAAAACATCAAATTTCTTTATGAATTTTTCAAATAGTTGTTAATGTTTTCAACGGGCTCCTAGTCCAATCTGCTGTGTTGTTCCTTTAAATTTTATTAACGATTTCATTGAGTAATTATGATTGAGACATTCCACTGCTATTTTTTTATATGCAGGGTCATCTCTGTAAATTTACTGAGTATTTTTGATTTACTTCATTGTTTATTAAAACCCTTCAGTTAGGATTACGGCATATATTCTCACACCAATTAATTTTATAAATGAGTGGCGGGACCTACAGTTTAAAGTCGACTCCGAAAGACAGATTTTTGAGAAAATTTATTGGCAATTTTATTTACTCTCAGAGTTTTTTTTTCGCAAGAAATCTTTTCATATTTCGTTTTGTTGGAAATGTGTGACCTAGGGTTTGCACCGTGGCCTCACGTCTACTAAGTCAACAACCCTACCTACAAGACAATGGTGACTTAGTTATGATATGGATCATAAAATACTAACCACAGCTTAGAATCGGAACGTAAGTCTAAACCAGAAACAACATTTCTCTTTCAGTACATATTATAGGTATTTATGTTCGATTAAAATTTTAGATATGCACCATGAATTTGCTGGCGCATAGTGTATAAAATCAATCATTAAGGAAAATTTTTGATTTTGCAAATTGTAATACAGGTAACCCTCCTACAATACGGTATTTTAATAATGCGATTTCGCTCCAACGCAGCTCACAAAATGCGTAAATTTTTCTATAACCCCGTAGTTTTACCTTTACTATGCGATTTTCGTGAATATTTTCTTGTAATTTGAGTTAATATTAGAGAAGAAAATATTTCGGTGCAAGAAGTCTGGAAATAGTTTTCAATTTTAAGTTGCATTGTAAGTCTTGGTACGTCACTTAAAAAAGAAACAAGAGCAAACAGATTTCAATAAAAGATTTCTTAAAACCAGTAATCATCGAAAGGGTACTCGAATATAGTAATGGACCCCAGCTCTGATTTTGAACCTGGCACGACTGCAAAGAAAACATTTAAGACAGACTAAAATCATACTAAGTTATGAAGAAGACTAAGAATTAAAATATTTTAAAATAGATTTAAATTTCCATTTTTATTTTGATTTATTAAATAAATAAATACTAAAGTATGTAAAGCGCATATACAGTGGCTAACAACGTATTTCCACCAGCACCTTAAAAAATTAAACTCATATAATTTCGAAACCAAGCATGGAATGGAAATTAAAGAGGAATGGGCAAAAGAACCCCCAAACCACTTGAAAGAATTCAAAAAAAAAAAAATTTTAATAATTGCAATTTTGCAAAAAGGAGGCCATATGGAAATCTGAAATTTAAAAAATCACTTAATTAATCATTAAATTGTATGTTTATAGTACATGGATTAAATAAGCTGTGAATAATTGTGTTCCTATATGTAAGTTTTTTAGTGTGTAAACTTGAGACTGAATAAAACTTATAAATATTAACTTATACACTTAATAAATTTTCTTTTTACTGCCCAGTGGTAACTTAAGTTGCCAGCAGAGGTTGCCTTAGTTTTTATGCTCTGAGAGGAAATTGAGAGTAAAAACAAAACGGTAACCGTTAAAAGCTGTTAATTTTTAAGTATTTTTTTTGTCTCCTAGATTAAGTCTCCTAGATTAAAATAAGTTTATAGAATATCATAAATATTTTTCCAAAAAAGAAGTATGTTTGAGATAGAAATACACCTTAGCTTTTATTTTAAATTAAAATTTTATCAATTTGCATTCATTATTTTTTATATTTGAATGTTTTGAACATCTTAAGTTGCCACTGGGCACTTAAGTGTACTTTTTGTGCTGTGATGTGTTGTATTGTTTTACATAGTTTTTTGAAGTGAAATTGTGAAAATCAGCATTTTATTTTCGTGCATAATTAGAAATTTTTAATATACTGGGTCATTGCACAAAAGAACGCTAATACTAGAAGAAATTTTGATGAGCTGGGGCTTTCGTGAAGAAATACCAACAGATAGTTCCCCCTTTAGAAACGGCGGAACAAGATACAGATGTGCATTCAGACAATTCTGATGTAGAAGTAACTGGAGACCTGAATATATTACTCCGACGTAATATAAGATCTGAGCTAGAAATAGAAAATTTTTAAATATCTAACCCTGAGGAATTTATACAGCCGTTATGAAAGAAGCAAATACGAATGAAGCGAAATTGGAGCAAAACTGTACTAAAATTTGATATACCACTCTCCGGTATATATGTGGTAAACCAATAAGATTTGGGTGTAAAGTATGGTGTTTGACGGACCACAGTGGCTTTATAATTCACGCAGACCCTTATTGTGAATCCTCTACAAATATAACTACTTTAGGATTCGGTCAAGGTTGTGATGTGGTTCTTGGTCTAGCTACGCACTGTAGTTTAGCAGCAGGAACACAACTTTTTTTTAACAATTTATTTACCAATGTAAATTTGATCGAAGAACTGCTGAAAAGAGGTATTGAAGGTTCTGGAACGTTACGCGAAAACCGTGTTTCTAAAGATATGCACTTTATAGCTAAATCTGAGTTTGCAAAGAAACCCAGAAAAACATTTGATATCTCTTGCACAGAAAATCTTCTAGCAGTAAGATGGATGGATAACGCTGTTGTAACTATCCTAACAAATTGTGTTCCCCCAGAACCAGTTGGGGTTGTATCAAGATATTCTCGCCAACAAAAAAATCGCATCAGTGTAAAAATTTCATTTCCCGTCACCCAGTATAATAAATATATGGGTGGTGTTGATTTATCTGATCAATTTATTTCAAACTACCGTACCACAATACGATCAAAAAAATGGTGGTGGGCGTTTTTTGCATTGGCAATTGATATATGCTATGTTCGAGTTTGGTTTCTGTTCCGAATGTTGGGCCATAATATAATCTACTTGGAATTTAGAGGACAATGTGTAATGATTCTTTTAAGATCATGTGGAGTACCAACATTTAAAAGAGGTAGACTATCTCGTACTCAAAAGAAAGCAATAAATAGCCTCCGTTTTGATAGAAAAAATTACATTATTATAAGAGATGAATCAGAATACCATCACTGCAAAGTTTGTCCTGGTCCGACTTCATTTATGTAATTCATGCTATTTATTGTTTTCAAGAATTTCATATAAATAAATGGAAATTTATGTTTAGTTTATTATAATTTAGTGTAGTTCGAAAAACTAATTTGGTTCCATTAAAAAAGTCATGAATAATGTTTTATGTTACAAATTAAACTGTGTGTTGTCAATTTGATATGTATCTGCCCAACTAAAACACCTCTTTACCCCCTTTACTCACAAAGTCTCTGAACAACGAATGTTTCTTAGACCACAAGCAATACGTGTTTAAAATCTGGTGATAAAAAATTTTTTTCGGGCATTAATCGGTTAATATCTTGCTTCGTTTTGAAATTATACATAAAGGTGGTGGTTGAAATAAGCTGTGAGCCACTGAATAATAAACAATTTTCCGATTTGAAACTAAACTTTGATTTTTGCATAGAGTTAATGTCTCGAACAATGCGATTTCTTATTTTGCGACATTTCTTAGAAACGTATCTGCACCGTTATAGCAGGGTTACATGTCCTGTGGACACTTTCAATTAATTAAAGGCTTCCTTTAATGAAATTTTGCTTACATTTTGCTGACGTCAATTTATAAAAAAAAATATTTTATTTTTGATCTCAAACACAAGCCTAACAAAGTTAAAAATTTAAAGTAAACTCCATAAGAAAAAAAGTTTCTCATTTAATTTATGCTCGTTTTTTATCAAAATTAAAATTCTACTTTTTATTTATTTATTTACGAATTGTTTGGGGTTTGTTTTATTTGTAGCTTTTTGTTTAAAGTGTCTTAAGGTTGCTAATTACGTTAAATAAAGTCATAATTAAGTTACATTACACTTCACTTTTATCCTCGGGCTTTTTTATTTGTCCTTTTTATATTGGCGCCATTCCTTTTTGACTGTTTATTTTCTTATAACTTTAAAGAACAACAAAAAATAAAATTTTAAAAAAGAAAACATCAACAACAACAAAAAATAAACAAAATAAATGTTTAATTAAGTTGCTGCCTCTCTGCGTGTATACATACATACATATATGGTAAAAATCTACACCGAGAGCTCTAACAACTTGGTTTCTGATTTTATTCATGCTGTTGATTATTTGTAAGTTAATCCTTAAACCAGAATAGTTTTTTATTAAAAGGTCAAGCGTTTGTAAACCAGCCATATTTTCTGCCAAAATGATTGTATCCTCAGCATAAAAATGTAAAGATATTCACATTGCAACCATAAATGAAACACATTTCAGTTAAAACCCCAAATTGTTTTTTAAGAATTATTTTTGATATATTAACGATGGGCAAAACTCGTGAGGAGCACAAGTAGCTTTAGTAGTCTGTAAATCAATCCAACATAAAGTGCTTTCTATAGCGGTTTTCTTTGGGACCTATCACCCATTTTAGATAAGATTTATGAGCTGTTTCTGTAAGGCGAATGGTTTCACAAAACGCACAATATTGTTCGTGTTTTCCATGCAAAGAGACCAACTTGTGAAATTGTTGGTGTTACAAAAACGGACCCTTATACTATACTATACTATGTTCCTATATGCACTTTTATTGAGACAATATTCAGTTTATTGAGTATAATATTTTAAGTGTTCAGGCATAATAATATACGCAGTTCATCTGCTTATTCAATATTCATTTGACAGCTGGTAAACAAAACAGCTGGTTGTTTCAACAACATTTGTTTTTATTTGGTTTTTTTGTTTCGTTTTTTTTTTGTTTGTCGTTGCTGACAAAAAAGTATTCGGTTGATTGTAATATTCTCACTTAAGATATTCATGACAGTGCTGCACTTTAAGTTTTACTCAATATTATAACAATTTGCGTATTTATTGCGCAACAATTAATTGAAACTTTTTATGAAATATTGCGCTCAATAATGGTGTTTATTGCGATTTATGCAATAAAGGTGCATATCTGAACACCGTGTAAGTCGTGAAGTAGAGAGAGAACAAGTATATTAAAGTCTTAATCACATAGAAAAATTTGATTCTAATCAGTTTGTTTAAATATTAAGTATGGACGGTACAGTGGTGTATACATACATACATATATAATTGGTAATTGCAACCCTTCGGTCAGAATTACGACCTTGCTTCTCATGCCACTTATGCTTTGTGTGTGAATTTTATACCTGAATGGTGGGACCTACTGTTTAAAGTCGACTGCGAACGACAGATTTTATTTACTCCAAGAAGAAACATTTTTCCGCATTTTGTTTCGTTGGTCAGGTCCAACCTGGGATTGGAATTGAGGTCTCACATCTAATAAGCTACCTACTAGACCACGGCTTTAAATGTGGTGTATATGCTATCATAAACCAGAGACTAACCTACTATGACTTTCTTACTTCATGAATTGCTCAGCATATTTGTTAAACTACAACGACTTTAGAACTAGTAACTAATAATTTAAATAAAAATTCAAACGAAAGATTTGCAATTTGAGGGAGTAATGTAAAGTTTGAGAATGTAAGTATTTCTTCTGCTAAATTTTTGGATTGAATTTAAGAAACATGATAAATCAAAACAAAAAAAAAAATGTCTTCTTTATGTCTTCCGTTTCTGTTTTACTATTTAACATATGCAAACCCGTATACACATCCAGACACTTCATGTACTTGTACCGTTAGTCGAAAAGTGAAGAAAAATAAATAAACGCGGTTTAATAGGCAACCAACCACTTTTTACTTTAGAAGGCAATATTTTAACCACTACCACTAGCACCATTGTAACACAACATTACAACTCTTTTTACCCCTTGCCTACGGCTCTATCCTTTTCCATGGTTTTTAACCTTTCTTCATACCGCTTACTCGCACACTTTTAACTGTGGTACTTTCCTTTCATGACTTCATCACCCATTTGTCTTACAAGTTTTGAGCATTTTTTTCTGTCCGTATGTCTTGCGTATGTTGATGATGTTGATGTTGAACTTGTAATGTCTTGAGTGTAAGAAATTTATTTCATTTGTTCATTCATTTACTCCCGCATTCATTCATACAAAATTATAAATTCAAGTGTATTTTGTTTTTCTTTTTGCTTTCTATGCGATACGATTTTTTACCACTGCTTTGTTGGCAGTAATCTGTTTACCGTCCTAGATTTTCGCTCCATATGGCCTGAAAAGAACAAAAAACCAAAAAAATAAATCTGTAAGACTGAGTTGTATATTTGAAATCATGAGGATGAGGCGTAACTGTGCTTATGTGTGTTATTTTTTTTTGACTCCATACGACAAGGAAAGTGATAATTTATTCATACACTGAAATCACCCTAAAAAGTGTGTTTCTGCCTCCTTTTTTTCTGATTTGTCTCTTGTTAAAATTTAATTTTCCAAAGAAAAATAAAACAAAAAAATTAAATTGTAGTAGTAGATACAAAAATTCTATTACTTGAATATTTATAGGAAAGAATGTGCATATAGTGTGATTAAATGTGTGTGTGTGTGAAAGTAAATTTCAGTGAAAGTTAAATATGAGATTTCATTGTAGCTTTAATGGAAATAACATTCTTCTACTCTATACATACTCATATATGTACGTACTTAACGTAAACAGTGTTAACAAATTTAGGTGTACCAGTATCAAATGATTTTCTTATTCCCGGAAGATGCTGATCCTGGACTTGGTTGATAAAAGAAAAGAAAAGTTATTAATTTTCTTGAAGATTAAATCTTCCTCTTGAAGCTGTCGTAGTCTAGTAGGTAGTACGTTGGCTTATTAACCGGAAGGCCTCGGTTCAAACCCCAGACCAGGCATTTCTAACTGAAATATGAAAACAAATATTTCTTCGACGGCTTCCTCTCAGCAGATTTCTGGCAAAAAGTCTGAGAATAAACTAAAATTGCCATAAAAAGTTTCTCAAAAATCTGTAGTTCGACGTCGACTTTAAATTGTACGTCCCTCTACTCTTGTGTAAAATTAAAATACACAACATAAGTGGTGTGAGAAACTAGGTCGTAATATTGATTAAAGGGTTGTAATGACCAATTATGTATGTATGTAACTCTTTCCCACGGCCCAAAACCGATTACAGTGTTGTTCTGCGTATCTCCTCTAGAGGCCCCTTCCATTCTTGGCTTCTAAAGACCGTTTTCCTATCAGTAATAATGAGTATGTCTTCACTTCACCAGGTGTATAAGATCAAAATGAGCCTTCTTTTTTGTGCAAAATGAGAAAGTAAAAAACATTTTATTCAAAGCATTGGCCATTGTTGGCTACACATTTTTTCTATCTTTCAAGTCTTGTGAAGCAAACCAATTAATCACCCACATTTCGACTTCCTCTTGAAAATAAATAGTAGTTTGAAAGATCCAAGTCCTATGAATACGACAGATAGGGTAGCATCTCCCTGCCTAATTCATTAATTGCATCCTGAACCGGTGTTGCTTTGTATGCAGGGGCATTGTCGTATAGCAAAATTACGCCACCATGTCTTGTGGTCCATTATAGCCATTTATGGATTCAACGTATGGTTCAAATTAGCTATCTGTATTAACGGTTCCACCAGGTTTTAGGGCCTCCTGGTACACCATGCTTTTCTGATTCCATCAGACCCACAACATTGTCTTCCTGCCGAATCGATCTGGTTTTGCAGCTGTAGTTGATAGTTTTTAATGGATTATCCCATGACTTTTTCCCTTAAAGATTGCAAAAATAAATCAATATTTCATTGTAACAATTCGATGCAACACTGATGCTCTATCATCTCTTTGAGGCGAAATTTCAGAAGAGCTTTTTAAGATTTTCATCTGTGAATGAAAATTCAATTCATGTGGCACCAATTTTTCCGATTTTTTGGATCTTTTCCATATTATTTGTTGTGTAACATTTATTATTTCTGTCATTTGTTTCTAACTGAAATTGTCACTTTCATCCGATATTGTTTGCAATTCGCTGTCTTCAAACATTTTTGGTGGTCTTCCACGTCCTTCTCTTCTCTTCTCTTCTCTTCTCTTCTCTTCTCTTCTCTTCTCTTCTCTTCTCTTCTCTTCTCTTCTCTTCTCTTCTCTTCTCTTCTCTTCTCTTCTCTTCTCTTCTCTTCTCTTCTCTTCTCTTCTCTTCTCTTCTCTTCTCTTCTCTTCTCTTCTCTTCTCTTCTCTTCTCTTCTCTTCTCTTCTCTTCTCTTCTCTTCTCTTCTCTTCTCTTCTCTTCTCTTCTCTTCTCTTCTCTTCTCTTCTCTTCTCTTCTCTTCTCTTCTCTTCTCTTCTCTTCTCTTCTCTTCTCATCTCAATTGTTATCTCAGTACCGTCGAAACTATGTTCTGCAAGTTGCCTCTTATAGAGCATGTTCAACAAATACCTCTACAAGCACTCGATGCGACTGTTCAGCACTTTTCTTCAAATTAAAACAAAATAATCACTATTTATGGTACAAAATTTGGTATTTTTAATACGATCAAAAAAATATGATATTTGTTTATAAAAAAAATTACCTGTACTAAATTTGAAGGAAAGACATTACACAAATGTCCAATTAATTTTGAATCGTTTTATTGATTTTGTTTCCCGTTGTCCAGATGATTCAGATGAAAAGGCCTGAGTAGAACACATTCGATCAGTTTCTAATCTCACTTCTCGTAGTTCAAGTGGTTCAAACTTGTCAGATTCTGAGGCTCGTAATGATCTTTTCTTACGTGCTTGAGGTGTAGGTCGACCAATTGCTTGTCTTTCATTTTGTATAATATTCAGTGACGCCATGCATCGGAAATTAATCGCACCAACCTCCGTCGACTCATGCGCTACAACTTTGTTAAAGAATGGATAGTTTACGATTTAATTCATTTTGAATAATTTTCAGTGGCGCCACCTGCCGGAAATTAGTCATACCAACTTAGAAACCTTCACCCGGCTCATGCGCAACAACTTTGCTAAAGATCATAATATGATCAAATGCATAGTTTACGATTCTATAAGATACATACAAACAAGCATTAATTTTTATGTATGTAGACTATGGGAGGTGACACGCCCACTATAGCCAATCCGCCCATTTTGTTCATATATACGTCAAAGTAGTCCATACAAAATTTGAGGTCTCTAGCTGTTGCAAATTATGAGATATGCGACATTAAATACTTATTGGGTATGTGGGCGTGACACCTCGCCTACTTGAAATTTTAAAATAAAGAGTAGCCTATAGTTCCCTCCAGACATACAGGAAGGTACTGTTAAAATTTCAAGAAAATCGGTCCAGCCGTTTAGCCGTCTATAGACTTCAAACAAACAAACAAACACACTTTCATTTTTATATATTATGTATTATGGAGAGATTTGTATCTTGACGATCACTTCATACCGGTAAACATGGTATAATCCAATATCCATTTTTTTATTTATTTCAAAATATTACGAATATCTGATACACACTGTACAATTGTTTTTTTTTTTTTTGTTTTTCATTATTAGATTACATTAATTTACATTTACACACATCCATAATCACAATTAAAACAAATCCAAACACGAAATCACACTTACACTACCTACTCCATCCGCTTCCATTCTAGAAAATAACACATGCCTGCTTTCGTATCCTTAATTTATTTGTTCAAGAGCGTTGGGGAAAAACTTGTTCGTACCAAACGTTCTGACTTCTCCTTCTCCCACCAATATTTTTTCCTTTTTAAATGCTCACAGCAGTCATGTGGCCTTTTTTATGATTATCAATTATTATGACTTAAATTTCTCTTGATTATCAAGAGAGACAGTTCCGTTAGTCCTTGGCTGGGTTTGAAAATTATTTTCATTATCTTGGTATTATTATACGAATAACTTACTTGTGTACTTGTCCTTGCTTACTTGAAATTTTATTTAATAAGATGGTCCGGATAAGGATTAAGAAATCGTAGATTATATTGCACTCCCACAAGCACACGCACATACATACGCAAGGACTAATAGAAACGTTAAGATGCTTAGAACTGAAGGCCTTTATTAATTAAATTGTTAAGAGTGTTAAAGTGTGGTTTTCTTTTTCCGAGTATGAACATTTCTTGGTTACATGCATACATATCCTTAAGGAAATTATTAATTATACTTTCCAAGTGCGTGTGTACCTTGCACCGTTTGTCTTTGAGTACACCAGACAATAACAAAAATTCATAGAAAAACAGATTAAGGAAATTGTAGGTTACTGTGTAATACATACTGTGTTGAAAATTTTTAGATAAACTTATGAAGAGTTTTTAAAAGAAAATTTTAAATTTAAAAGCATGGAAGTATCTATTTCTTGTTTGTATATGATTAAATCATTTTATTTTCAAAAAAGGGTGCCCAGGTAGACTAGTGGGTAATGTGCTAGACTATTTGTGCGACGGTCGAGGGTTCGCTTCCCACCAGAAAATCTGCTTTATTGAACTACACCGAGTATATGATCTCATAAGGCTCAGCTCGTAGTAAATAAATAAAAATATTTTCAAATATATTGAAATAACAAAAGATTTTAGAATTTTAAAATGTCGAGGAAAAAAGGACAATCAACATAGTTTTTAATAATTGTAAGCAATTTTCGTATTTTATTTGAGGATAAGATCTGAAGTGCCTTTCTTTTTTAGGCGAACCTGAACAATAATATGAATAATATTAATGATTGAATAATATGAATGAATGAATAATAATATGAATATCATATGTTAAGGCAATTCGGATGAATTATGAGCTTCTCAAATATTGCTCCAATCTCTGATTTGACAGATCACGTTGAGATCCTTACGTATATTAAAGTGTACCACGTTGTTCCGTAATAATACTGTTACGAAAATGGAAATGGTGTTACATTGTTTAAAATTAAAATGATGGACTTGTTTACATGATCAACAAATAAACAAAAATATAGCAACAACATCAGTATAAAAAATGGATAAACAAGTAAACAAACAGGCAACAACAACACTGCAAGGACAAACGTAAACAAAATACACAAACAACATTAACGTAAACAACATGTTTACATTTATAGAGATTTCGCGAAGGTGAAGTCATTATCCTTCAAGAGCATTCGGCAGACTGTTTACTCCGCGATATAAAAGGCAAGACAAAGCAGGCAACGGAGTCAGTATAAATTCTGTCAGTCTTTGTGTGAAGACGCGCTGCGGGTGAAGACAATAATCGTGGTCTGAAGATTTTATTTATAAAGATATATTGAACAATTGTTATTGTTTACGCAAAAGCAATTGTTGTTGTTTATATCAAGTTGTGAACAGTGGCGCACAGAATTGTGCGAACTACAAAGGATTTATTTAAAACTAAGCACAAATTAATTTTTGTTTTTATTTGCAATCTAGCAACTCATATTTTAAACGTTTTTAAAAAGGTAAACGTAACAGTACTTTAATTTTTGCTTTGGCGTCTTTAAAGTGTGTGTGTGTGTGTGTGAACCTGAAGCAGTTTCCCATAACTGAATAGCATAATACCGCATCTGAAATATGAGTTTCTTCCAACTAATAGAAATATTCCGAAAAGTTTCAAGCTAATTTTCGCGAAATTTGCTTGAGTGTTAAACTTTCTAGTCAAGCGTCTATCAAAGTGAACGCAAAGGAATTTTATATGCTGAGGTACATCTTGGCTCTTTATACGAACGACGACGTTTCTCTTTATTATTTATTTATACACGTCGCCGTAACCTCAATTTAAGGAATGAATCTTTAAGTGGAAACTTCTCAAAGCATAAACTAGATTTAAGACTACAGGAATATAGAAGGAATGGAACAATAACAGAGTGAAGGAAACTGAAAGTGTATAAAGTTTCTCTTGGTAACGTGAAAGTCACATGAATACATTTATATTTACTTAATGGGTCATTACAACCCTTCAATCAGGATTACGACCTAGTTTCTTACACCAACCACATCGTGTGTGTTAATTTTAACCATGAGTGGCGAGACCTGAAGTTTAAAGTGTACTGTGAACGACAGATTTGTGAAAAGCTTTTCATGGCAATTATACATACACGCGTAGTTTTTGCCAGACCACTTCTGAGAGAAAGTCGCCTAGAAAATATTTTTAATATTTAGCTTTCTTGAGATGTCTAAAGCCTCACGCCTAATAAGCCAACACACTACCTACTAGACTATGGTGACTTCAATTACGACGGCAACTTAAATTACGAATGTGTCCTGACGTTATGAAAAGCGGTGTCATCAGCTAAAGTAGAAGTACGAGTAAGAAAAAGATATTAAATATTAAACTAGTCCCAGTTGCGCTAAATATCACTTACAAAATCACCCTCCTGAATTAAAAATTTTCGGCTTATAATAAACTTTCCAACAGCTAAATAGGATCATTTTGTTTCAATTTCTGTGCCAGTCTGTCGTATTAAACTCTTTTGAATGCTTGGGAAACATTTATAAATAGCCCAGAGAAGTATTTTTTTTCGAATGCATTTCTTATAAGCTGCAGCAACCTGTGGGTTTCTTCTATAGTGCCGTTTATTCTTCGAATGCCAAATTGATTGTTGGTAATAGACTTATGGTCCTGTTTAATCACGCCTATTGATAATAAATATTTCAAACAATATTTCATACGAATATATTATAAGAATGTTTATTTATTTAAATAAATTCTACAACAAAAAACTGAACAATTCAAATATCTTCGGTTAAACTGTATAAGTTCTATACACTTAGAAAGTATACCAAGATTTATACAAATAAGCCTTAGCTTTATAATAAGGAATTGTATTGTCAAGCCAAATACGATTGTTTTGTAGTTTTGTTTACAAGGATTTAAATATTCACACAAGGCCCATATCGACGCCTCCATTCTATAACGTTCTAAGTGTACTTAGAACTATTTTAAAGTTCTTGCATTTTTAAATTCTACGTTCTCTAACTTAAATACTTTCAAAATTTGGTTGACATGCGCCGATCCGTTCCGAAGTTATAGGGAAAAATCTACTTAGAATACACATATGGTCGTATGTCGCGTGAAAACTTTGAGAGCTCATGTTATAGAACGGAGGCGTCGATATTGTCTTTGATTTAAATTCAGGTTCGGCCTAACAGACATCTTTCGATCACATGGACTGCGCTTTAAACTACGCATGTCTACCTCATGGGAATATTTATTCTGGGCTCAAAAATTTTCAGAATGTTTGACAAATCTTGATTGTTTATTGCAAAATGTGTCAATTTCACGTTTGAGCGACCACCAGAAGTTGAACAATGTCTTCGCAAAGCGAAATAATAATATTTGCAACAAACACAAATATTAGCCGACTTCTAGTAGTCGTACAAAGGTGAAATTGACGCATTTTGCAATAAGCAATCCATCAAAACTTTTGAAATTGTTTTAACTGAAAGTTCATTTGATAAGGTGACATATATAAAAAATATAAGACGACTGTTATACTATTTAAATAATAACTACGGTTATTTTAATCCGATTTGATCAAACGAAGTGGCAATCTCTTCACAAGATAATGCACTTTCAGAATGTCATCACTTATTTTGTATTTTTTTTTTATTAAATTTTGCAATTAAGAATGGCCAAATTTAAAAAAGTAAGAAAAAAATAATATTTTTCAAGTTTACCCCATCAAAGCTCATAACATGTGAGTTTGGACCATATGTTTATGTATACGATTTTAAAGGCTCATCTGTCCGTTTTTCAAAATAATTTGGATTTTTAAAATAGATTCAAAAATATTTGGTTAATCAATAATTTTGTGTGAAAAGATCAAAAAAAAAAACGGTTTTGTCAAATAAAACAAATTTGGAGACTTCGAGAAAAAAAATATTTTTGAGTTCTACGCAATCTAGTGAATAACTTAGACTATGTAGTTACTCGGGTGTATTTTCAATGTCGCACCGTGTAATTCGTCATTACAACCCTTCAGTCAGGATTACGACCAAGCTTCTCACACCACTTCTGTTGTGTGCGTTAATTTTATACATGAGTGGCGGGACCTACAGTTTAAAGTCGCCTCCGAACGACAAATTTTTTTGAGAAACTTTTCATGGCAATTTTATTTACTCTCAGAGTTTTTGCTAGAAATCTGCTGAGAGGAAGTCGCCCAAGAAATATTTTTTCATATTTTCGTTTTGATGTCTGACCTGAGTTTTGAACCGTGGCCTTACGCCTAATAAGCCGACACACTACCTACTAGACTACGGCGACTTCAATGAGCAATTGGAATTATGAATAAAAATTATTAATGGACCCGCAAAATGCTTGAAACAGTTGCTGATTTAAAGTATGTAACCCTACTATTTCGTCTCACTGTTAGATTTGGAATACAAACAATCCCTGCGTCTATTCTGTCCTGCAATTTTCATATGAATAGCCAAATTTTAATACATACACATACACACTCATTGTTTATAGTATGTGAAATATCATAAAGTCATGTTGAGCTCAGTATGGCTTTGAAAATAACTTTTTGCAGTTGCAAGATAAAAAAGGAATGAACAAATAGCTTCAATGAATTTAAACGATATTAAAGAGTTAAAACAAATAAAATCTGGTGATTTAAAAAATAAGCGAATAAATAAAATAAAAAGGGATAAAACAGGACGAAAAAAATTCTGATGTTTAAAAATTTTGCGAACACATGCAGACAAGCAGAAATCAAATTGAATTGATTTTATAAGCAACCGCCGATAAGTTGTGAAATAAATCATCGATAATACGGGAAAAAAACGGAACAATTGAAAACCAATTGAAATCAATATGAACAAGGATAACAGCAACAGCAACAATAAAATGCAAACGTTAAAAATTGAATTCATTTCACAAATACCAACCAAAGCAATTCCATTTTCAAACCATAAACAACGAATCAAGTTCGATATCCAACGTAACGCAACCCAATCGACAAAGACACTCGCCGCTGCTTTTGCTTTTTTACTTTTGATTAAATACGGCTGAACAAAAAAGAAAAGTGCTTTAAAGGATTTAAAATAAGGCGAGAAATACCAGCAGCAGGAGGAGGTGGTACAGGGTGTAAGCTGCCGAAATTTTTTTTTTTATTTTTTTTTTTAATTCTTTACCGGTTTTGTGGCATTTGTGAACATTTGTTGTCTGCATTTAGAGCAGACGACAGTAAGGATTTACATAAATTTAAAGTCATTTAAAGTCCTTTCATTAATTTGTCAACATCAAGTTGTCAACGTACATATTTACTACTGCATGTACAATAACCCTGTGATTGATGCCATTATGAGCTGAAGGTAAACAGAAGTAGTAATCATATGATTATGATGGCGAATAAACAAAACTGTTGTTGTCCTGCCTTTAAATTGCAGTAAGAAATTTTAAAACCGTATGTGAAATTTTTAAGGCATTTTTGTTTGTTAATAGAATTAAATCAACGTTTATTATATTTGATTTATTATAAAAAGGTGGTAAGTTTTTTTTTTTATTATTTAACGTATCTTTTTATGGGGTTTTTTTACTTAACTTTTGAAAAAAATGTTCAAATTAAAACGTATCTTTTATTAAGAAACTATACTTTAAATCGCAAAATAATTTGTAAATGTAATGCACAATTATTCTCTTTCAGTAAACGTTATCGGCAGTAAGCTTGCGTTAGTCATTTATTAAGCATACTGCATAGTATGGTTTCAGGCTTTACTATGGTCACCTTTACTTAAGTGTCACCTTTTTTGTGATGTACAGATGAGTCCAAAACGGAGCTTGGAACAGGATTTTTGGTCTCAGCATTTAGCCTTAGCCTATGGGGAAACTCGCTGTAGTCTAGTAGGTAGTATGTTGGCTTATTAGACGTAAGGCTACGATTCAACCCCACGTCAGACATCAAAACGAAAATATGAAAAAATATTTCTTCAGGGACTTCCTCTCAGCAGATTTCTGGTAAAAACTCTGAGAGTAAATAGAATTGCCATGAAAAGTTTATCAAAAATCTTTAAAGTCGACTTTAAAGTGTAGGTCCCGCCACTCATGTATAAAATTAACGCACTCATCATAAATGGTGTGAGAAGCTAGGTCGTAATCCTGACTGCAGGGTTGTAATGACCAATTATGTATGTATGTATGTATGTATGGAGAAACTCGTAGTTATCTTTCAATCGGAAGTTTATGCCATCGAAAGATGTGCTCAATTCAATTTTGATAGGAGGTACAAAACACAAGACGTAGCACTACTATCTGCCAGTCAGGTAGTCTTTCGAGCACTCTTATGAGGTTAAATGGAAGATAGAAATGGATTTTCTGAAAAAGTGGACAAAATAAGGTTACCACTCAGGTTATATGGGAATTATGGGCAATGAGCAAACAGTCTAACTTGCGAGAAAAGGAGTTTTCACTACGTTAATGGGCTCAGAACCCTTCTCAGAAGAGGAAAAGGGTATTTTAAAAGATATGCGTAACGAAGGGGAAGATAAATACAAAGACTTTTCTCAAATCAAGTGATTTTAAGGCACTCAAAACTTTTGTTGAGAAGTTCATAGAAGTGGAAATCTGAGTCATTCATCAGAATATCTAGAAATAACCTGCAGTAGGTGACCGGTTTCTTGAAAGAGTACTGTAGACTCAGAGTACATTTGTTAAGAAGGGAATTACTTCGAGCCCAACATGTATATTCTGTAAAGGTGAGAATGAACCATCGAAACACATTCTTGGAACCTGTGGAGTATTAATGCATTCTAGGAAGAAACGCTTGGGTGAATATCATGCGCTACGAAATAAATTATTATTGTTGACATCGGTAGGGTAATAGGTTTGAAGGCAATATATTAGGAATACCCAATAAAGTTGGAGGAGAGTACAATAGCTCTACTTTACCTTACTTTTATATTCCACCCTATGCTTTGTCTTGGGCATGTTTGTACCCGCCTATGAAATTTGTTGAGATCAGCAGAAATGCTTAAGATTTTGTTTATTATGACTCTCTACGATGTAGATGTTCATCGACAAATTGTGTTTCAAAAGATAACAAACACTATAATCGGGTTAATTCTCTAATGGTTCTGGCCAGGAGACAGCTAAGGAGAAAACTTTCATCCACTCGATTCATTAGTTCATGAAATCTCCTAAAGTGTTTTATGTTAAACTTGTCTCTCATCAGCCACCCATCAACTACACAATTGATCATGGCATAAATCTAGTAAACGTGGTATGCATTCCTAAAAAAAATTTGGAAATATTTTGCTCAAATAATGAGTTTTTGTTTTACAAGTTAAGTTCAAGTAGAGTAATCGAAAAATATTGATTCTTCGCTTTTTACTATAAAAATTTACATTTAACATGGTTCTTAGGTTTAGTTTTTAGTTTTGATCGACACTGTGTCTTTATATGTATACTTAAAGATATTCAGTTGGTATCTTTATAGCTTTTAGATCCTAAAAAAGGGGAAACGGGAACCTTTATACCCACAACAATATGGAAATTCTTGAGAATACGTCCATATTTGTTGTCAATCAAATTATTTGTCTCTTTGAATGAAATAAGGAACTGTTAGTGTTTAATTTAATATATTTTCATAGTTACTTCTAATTTTTTTATAGTCCATTAAAAGAATTTCAATGCAAACTTGATTTCAACATGATTGTTGTCCGTTCATTCGATTTTGGCCTATCTAAACAAATCCTTCTAGGAGTCTTTGCCAGTTGGTCACATTAATCGATGAGAGCGTTTCTTCGATTTGGACCTTCCAACTTCCCATAATTTCCACATCAAAAACCTTTTCGCCTGAACGTTGTCTTCCATCCGAACAACATAGTCGAACCAGCGCAGAGGTTGGATTTAATGCGCTGCACAATGTTCATCTCGAAGTTCATTTTCGAATAGGACGCGGAAATTATACCCAACACGCTCTGGGCTGGAGGTCTAGACTGACGATATTTTCACTGTTAGGGGGGGCTATGATAAACAAATTCACTGAAAACATCGAAAGTATAGTTATTGATCATAATCCGGGTTCCGATACGCCGCATTTCCCTTCTAGTTAACAACGTATACTTCATTTACTGCCAGAAAATGGCATTAAAAAGGTTACGAAAAACTTTTCTCAACAGAAAAGGAACAAAGAAATCGCTGTATGTAACGATAATTTCGCGAAATTCCGTCATGAGTAATTTAAAAAAAAAAAACGATTTAAACAAAATATTCAAAACCCGAAAAGCGAAATAAACGTTCGAAATGAAAATATAAAAATCAATAAATTTTATATAAAATAGTATAATACATATAAAATATATAAAATAACCAAAAATGTTAATATTGTTAATAAAAAAGCTACAAAACAATGAACCTGTTTACAAATTATCGTAATATAACAGCTTAAAAAATGGTAAACAAGTAAAACAAAAATTAATAACAAACACCAGCATAAAAATGGTAAACAAGTAAACAAAAATACAACAACAAACACTACAAGAATAAATATAAACAAAATACACAAACAACAATAATGAAACAACGATGTTTACATTTATAGAGACCTAGAGAAGGCGAAGTCACGAACATTCGCCTTCAAGAACATGTATGAGACTGTTTACTCTGCCATATAAAAGGCAAGGCAAAGCATGCGAGTGAGTCAGTAAAAGTTCAGTCAGTCTTGTGTGAAGGTGCGTTTAAAGACAGTAATCGTGGTTTGAAGATCTCCGTTACAAAGATCTGTTATTGTTTATGTAAAAGGATATAAACAAAGGCATAACAAAGAACAGCAATTGTTGTTATTACACTAAGTTGTGAACAGTGGCAGACAGAACTGTGCACATAATAAAGAATTTTAATTAAAACTAAACACAAATTTATTATTATTTTATTTCCAATCTACGAACTCATAATTTAAATGTTTATAAAAGGTAAAAACGTATTAATATGAAACACTTTAGAAATACATTGCAAACCTTTCCAAATACATATGTATTTCAAAAAAAAATTTTACTTAGTGTAATAATATAAATTTCACAGCAAAACCGTCAAATTAAGTGAAGAAAAACGCTAACAATAATATCAATAATCAACCAACTTCTAGAAAATTGACAAATACTTGTGGAAGGCAATAATTTTTCTATGGCACCAATGTGGCTGCCCTTTTTATAAGCCTGAAAAGAAAGACTGAAATTAAAATACTTTATTTTGAATAATCCAAATCAAAGGACCAAATGTGTGGGTGGGTGCAGGGTAAATTAAATAAAATATTTTAATTTCAGCCGAGAAAGGAAAGACAAATGTATTAGAAAAATATACTTAATAATTAATCAAATAATTAATTAAAAAAGTACCTTCGGGTTTTTGGGGGTTGAGCGACAATGACAGATCAAATCTTTTCTTTTTATTTACACCTTTCACAATACACAATTATAAGACGTATTTACACTAGTAACTTAAGATTAAGGTGACCAGCGTAAACACCCATCTTATTAGACTCCCATTCAATAACGCTACAAATGATGTGTGTCGACATAATTTTCACAGGGCGCTGGAATATCCAAGCAGTCATCTTTGATTGCGTTTGGTATCATCATTACTAACGGTGGAATTGGTGCCGTATCAGAGTAGAGAAGCGTAAACTGCATAACCTCAGCACCCCTTGCGAATCTGTAACCACAATCCACCTTTTTTCCGCTCTCGCTTTTCCCGTTTCCTCTTTTTGCATCCCTCCTTCTTCACCTTTCTCTTTAGGCTTTGACAATCGCTGACGTAGCGGCGGATTGGAACTTTTTCTTGTATGTCTCTCTTATAGCGATCCTTCTTATTGGTTTTGTTGGGATTGGCATTCGAAATTAAGGACTGTTTCCACTGTAGTCCATTCACAAGAAGTGGGAGATATTGGAACACAGACCACCAATGTCATTGAGATTAGATGGTTATCGAAAATGCTTATCCCAGAGTTGAGCGAATGAATGCCTTATCTGTCCTAGATTAGAATATTATTGCTGCTAAATAGGTCAAATGGCATAAAATCGGATTATTTTATTCATGTTTTAGCATTCAGTCATTCATTCATATAACATGACAACCCCAAACTAAATTTATTTTTTGATTCGATTTGATTTAAAAAAATACCATTGTGTCTCAATCCAAAGAATACACGCTAAATTTTTTAGCTTGCCCCTCGGCTGTTATTATAAAACAAATCCTGTGCCCAAATTACAAAAGAAAAGAAAAATAAACGTGTAAAATTCAATATTTTGTGGGGCAAATTGAATAAATAAAATGTAAGTGTTTTTGAAGTGTCCCTACTGATGCATTTCTTTATCTTTTAAGGAAACAACGGAATGACTACGCCCTTAATCTAATAACAGCCAAAAAAAAGTGTGAGATATGAAACGGCGGTCCTGTGCTATTAAGTTGTAATCATAAATAACTACTTGACACGCAATTTAACGAAATATTTTTTAAGCGGACAAAAAATACACAAAATTCCTTAAGGGAGTTACAGCCAAAATGCCAAAAAACAAAAACGAAACATTAAACAGGGAAAAACTACCCTTCGCTCTACTTTAAATAATAGAAATCAACGGAAACCCAAAAAAAAAAAATTTTGCCATCACAGGATTACCAGTGCCAACATGAACATGCAGCCAAACAACAGCCTTAACGCAAGGATATCCTGTATAATTTTTGAAAGTGTGTGTGTACATTTGAAAAATGCGACTTAAGACCTGGTCGTTTAATCCTGTTATGATTTTTCATTGGAAGGTGTAAAACACAATGTGACTGACTGCATGTGCTTATAAAAAGTAAAAAAACCGAAGGAAACGAAGAAAATTATGTATCGTGTTATAAAAATATTACTTTTGTATTCCCCTATTGGTTGTTTATAATTTCACACTATTTTCCCTTCTTTTCTAAACAATATTTGTATATTTTATTACGAGACTATTATGTTGAAAACTTTAGTTCAACACTTGTTGGTTTTGAAGTCATTGTTTCCCTGCAGCCAAACTGGAGGGCACATTTCTTTGTTCGACAAAAACTTAAAACGAAAAAGACTTACAATTAGAAATTTGATTGCTCGGTAGAGATTATCATGGAATTTATGTTTAGTATTTTACTTTGTTTCTTATCGAAATTTCCTTTTAAGACTGATTTTTTTTATTTCTGCATTGAGAAATTTAATTCGTCTGTTAAGGCATAAAAAGTGGCATGTTTTTACCACCTTTTAAAATGGTTTTAAGTAATTTAAAGAGAGAGAGAGAGAGGGACTACAAATTCGGTGTATAGTCTACTTCGTTATGGACCCTATTAAGCACTGATGCAACAGCCTTGAGAGTATTGGAGAGAATAGTCCTACGTAAGATCTTCTGTCCAGTGCGAGTTGGCGATGATTTCCGCATCCGATCCAACAGTGATCTGTATGAGCTCCTCAACGACATAGACGTTGTACAGCATATTAATATCCAGCCATGTCGTTCAAATAGAAGAAGATAAATCGGCCAAGAGGACGACCTTGTATGCGTTAGAAGGATCAAATCGAGGAAGCTCTGTCATCGATTGGTGTGACCAAACGGCGTAGGCGCGCAAGAAGCAGATCATGTCAATAAAAAGAATATAGCGTGAGCCATTTATCGGTTTAATTTTGAAGCATCGGCAATACATGAATCTGGCAATCTATTCGATCACAAAATTCATGTACATTATCTCCGCTGAACGTAAGTAATTGATTTACGCTTGAGCAACGTTGAGATTTATTGGACAATTGGTCGCAAATTGTACAAAGGATTATTGGCCCATATTTCTTTGAAACTGAGGCCGGCGCAACCATTATGGTCACCTATCTCGCCATAATAACCGATTTTTTTGTACCCGCTCTTCATGGTATTGGATGTTTAGCTTCAACAGGAGGTGCAACTTGTCATACATCTCATGCCACTATCGATTTATTGCGCTATTTTCTGTGGGGCGCCGTTAAAGAAAAGTGTTGTGCCGACAAACCATAGATAACTGAGTATTTGAAGGCCAACATTTGTTATACCATTGCCGAGATACGACAAAGTGCACGAAATTTGGTCCGATCGAATGCGGTATTGTGAAGTCAACCATGTGTGTAAAATAATATTCCTTTTATAACCGAAACAATTGTACTTCACAACCAAAAAAAAAAATTTCCCAAAATTTCAAACCGTTTTTGCTTTATTGCATTTTTAAATTTAAACTTTTAAATGGCCCACCTTTTAGTATTAAATAAACAAACCTGTTTACATATTATCGTACTGGTTAATATAACAACAAACACCAGCATAAAAAATGGTAAACAAGTAAACAAAAATCCACAAACAATACTACAAGAATAAGTGTAAACAAAATACATAAACAACAATAATGAAGGTAAACGAGGATGTTTACATTTATAGAGATTTTGAGAAGGCGAAGTCACGAACATTCGCCTTCAAGAACATTCATCAGACTGTGTACCCTGTCATGTAAAAGGCAAAGCAAAGCAGACGAGTGAGTTAGTGAAGTTCAGTCAATCTTGTGTGAAGACCCGGTGGGTTTGAAGAGAGTAACCTTGGTTTGAAGATCTCCGTTACAAAGATCTGTCGAATAAGTGTCTAGTAATTGTTATTGTTTATGCAAAGGTTATAAACAGGGGAATTACAAAGAAAAGCAATTGTTGTTGTTTACATCAAGTTGTGAACAGTGGTACACAGAATTGTGCGAATAATAAAGAATTTTTATTAAAACTAAACACAAATTTATTTTTATTTTTATTTGCAACCTGCGAGCTCATATTTTAAACGCTAACAATATGTTTAATTGCATTGAGATGAAAAATAATATTGGAAGAGAGCACTTTTAAACTGTAAAGCATTGTGTAAGTAATGAATTCTAAAGACAAATACCAGAGATAAAGAATTGCCATTCCGATATTGAAGTTCGGTTTCTGAACTGGATGTAACTAAAGAAAAGTATTTTTTTCAAAGAGATACCTTGGTTCACGGGTGTATAGGATTTTGTGTAAATGTAAAAGTACACTATCTTTAGGCAGGTTGTTAAATGTTACTCCATAAATTTTAATTGCAAAGTTAGATACACAGTCGTACTTCGAAGCCTGTAGACATGTCTTACTACGGCATTATAAGAAACATTTAATTTTCCTTAACCGGCAGAAACACAAGAGATGAAGATCTCATAGCCATACAAGAGTGTTGGGACTAAACATGATTTAGCGAGAAATAGCCGTACCCTTAGTGGAGTAAAGTGATGTATTTTCCATAAACTTCTTAGTATAGAAAAAGTTTTTCTGCAGCATAGTTTATATGGTCAGTTCAATTTAAGTTATTATTGAATATAATACCTAGATTTCTTGTCGAATATTCAACAATTTCCATTTGTTAATTATTTAAAAATATACCAGGATGTGTGTTTAATTTGCCAGATCTAGAAGTTATAACCAGGCATTTGGATTCTGATGGATTAATACAACGACTACTTGAACTTGCTCAGATGTGTACACGATTAAGGGCCTCATTTTGTCTAGACAAACATTCGTTTATCCTATTTCTGTTTGTGCTTATATAAACTTGTACTTCATCGGCATCTAAATGTGCCCTACTAAACGTCAGATATTGGATTAAATAATTAATTTATATTGTGAAAAGAAGTCCGCCAAGGATAGAGCATTGTGGCACTCGTTTTGGGACACGTAAAGGGAGAGAAAACTGTTTTTGATGACAACTGCTTAATGGCGATCAGTTAGATATGAGGATAAAAGTGTAGTTGATGTATCGGAAAAGTTGTACATGTAGTTTAACTTAAGGCGACGGGTATTATATTCAACCATATCGGAAGTATTCTAATGATAAAGGAAAACCAAAAATCTAACATCTTGATCATTGTAGGTTCGTATTGCCTCACACACTTCTAACAAACGGAAGCCAGATTGTGTTTCAGTAAGAAGTCCGTTCCCATTTCAAATTTATGTATTAATTATTAATTTTCCAAATGCGTTTGATAGGTATCTCTTTCCTCTTTATCCTTTGAAATTCATTTTCTTTTATTTTTATTATTTAATAAATAAAAAATGGAAATATCTGACTGCTTTTTCTGCTTTATTGTTTCTTTTTTTGTTTGTCTAAGATTGAGTCCAGTTCGTCTTTCCCTCTCAGCCGATCGAGGCGTCTGTAGAGTGGGGTTTATCTGAACATGTTGTGATATATATTTTAACACTGTCAGTAAAGTGGCACTGACTCATATATAGTGTGTAGGATAGTACGAGAATAACGAACAATCGGTTTCTACAATTAAAGTTTAAAGATAAGAACATACCTGGCATAGTTGCAAGACTAGGTACAATTAAAAATTCGTACGAATATGACGTTCCTTGCAAGAGTGACAAACGATTGCTATCTCACACGCTTTAGTCATTCGCAAAGAAAATATACAAAAGTGTAGAGAACATATATGTCTGCTTCACATGACCTTTCTAACTAAAGGAATTTTAGAGAAATCGATATAATTTGGTATTACAATTGAACCTAATTGGACACAACTAATAGGCCATTTACACTACAGCGAAATCTAGTAGATTAGATTTCAAATCTTGCTCAAAATCTACATCGTTTACACTGGATTTATTTGACAGTAGCAAGATTTCATTTTAATAACAAAAACAGCTGACTGAAATTTAAAAGAAAATAATAATATTTCAGTTTAAACCTAATCAAGTCAGGAAAATTTTTACAAATCCAGTCAAAATGTGTCTCAGAGGCACATACAAAGAATTTACGTATTAATTTTGTTAACTTATTTTTATTTTATTAAATTTTTTCTTCTCAGTTACATAAATGAAATATTATTTATTTATTTTCGCATTTTAAGCAAACTAGAACTTTTGAACAATGCTCGTTGCAAGTATTTTTGTGGTAAATACTGCAAGACTGCTTACACATTCTGCATATCTTCGGTGGGCACATATAACATCTACGTCGCATATCTGTCTGCCTTGGCTGGTTTGAGAATTCATCCTCGTGTTGTATGGACCGAACATTGTACAAATTATTTTTATTTAATTTTAGAAGACTGCGGCAAATAATGGGTGCCAGAACTCTTCGTAACTCATTATGCCTCATTATAACTCATTATTATATTTAATTTTGTTGTTCACCAACAATAGTTAGCGTTCCCATATGTGCCTCATAGACACATTTTGACATGATTAAGAACATTTTTGATTGAAACAAAATAAAAAATAAAAAGAAATTAATTTATTACTTAAAATTTGTAAATTCTAAATAAAACAACTGAAAGTAGAAATTCAAGAAGCAGTAATAACTAGAACCTATATTCAAGGAAGTTACAACATGACCAAGTGAAATATGTGTCGAAGAGGCACATGTTGACTTGATTAGGGTTAAATTGAAATGTAATTTTTTTCCCGCTCAGCGTTGTATTTTTAAGTACTATTTGGCAAAACACATAGTTGCATTTGTATTTTTACTAGATTTTGAGTAGATTTTGCCGAAATCTACTAAATAAGTAGATTTTGTTTTGTATGGGAAATCTAGTTAAAATCAACTAGATTTGGCTCGAAATCTCATAAGTACTAGATTTCGCTGTAGTGTAAATGGCCTATAAGTTATGCTTTTGGTTGCCAATTTATGTGTACCTAACCTTAGATTTTAAGAATTTATTTTCCATAATGTGATTATTTCGGGTGTTCCAATAGATGTTTTCGAAATTTAACAGTAGATCACGGTTGACGCTTCATATCTGTAGAACTAGTCATAATTTATTGACGGTTATGACATTCAACAATACATGCAAATAATAAATTTTTTTTTTATCAAAAACGGCTATTTTGCCTGAACGTAACAATTTTGTTGAAATTGTAACGAACTACGAAAAAAAAGAAAGAAAATCCAATCCATCCCGAAAAAGTTACTGTTTGATGTGGAATTAGGATTATCAGCGTCATCGGTGTAAACTTCGGTGCGACCGACTATTATTATGAGATTTGATGGGGTAAACTTGGAAAATAATATTTTTTCTTATTTTTTCAAGTTTGGGCATTCTTAATTGCAAAATTTAATTAAAAAATGAGAAAAAGTGGAGACATTCTTAAAGTGCATTCTCTTGTCAAGAGATTGACACTTCATTTGACAAAATTGGACAAAAATTACCGTAGTTGTAATTTAAATAGTATAACAGTCGTCTTGTATATTTTGTATATGTCATCTTATCAAATGAACTTTCAGTTCAAAAATTTTCAAAAGTTTTGATGGACCTTGATTGTTTACTTGAAAGTTTGCTCTTTGCAGGTTTTAAGGACTACCAAAAGTCGTCTAATATTTCCGTTATTCGACACATTCTTCAATAAACACTTAAAATCCATCAAACATTTTAAAAATTATTAACTTAAAGTTCGGGTGTATTCAATTTTTTGTATTTTGTCGCATAGTGTTATTGACGAATCAAAAATATCTCCGTTCGGACTAAAACTATTAGTTTTGGGATAAATTTTCCCAAAACTTCAACGAGATCGGTCAGCTCGTGATCGCCAGGTCCAAAATGTAATTTCTAGAAAAACGCTTTTAAGTTGCGCGCATTTGGACGCGCAGTACTTTTTTGCGTTTTAGCCTTCTTTTCGTATTGTTTGAGGGAAAAGAAGATTTCTACATTAATTCCATGTCTCTACTTTAACTAAAACAATAAAAAAATCGATTTTTAGGAAAATTAGGAAGTATACTAATAATCTCTTAACAAAATCCAGTAATAGTCAAAATAGTGATGATGACGATTGTAAATATAATGATAATGAAAATAATGATGATGCCGGTGATTATGGGAATGATCGTCATTTGTCCGATGGTGCATTACAAATTCCCAATAAAAGTATTCCGACAAAAAATATTAAAATGGAAAAATTTTTTTTTTACTAAAGTGCACATAGAAACAATTTTATTAAAATTGATTGAAAAACATTGAATTTAGTTCTCCAACACGCACTTCAGGCATCAAATACCCTACTGTGTGACGTTACGTTTCAAACAACTCATGTTATATTGGATATTCTACACGAGCAAGTTGAACACTTGGTCAACTCATGTAAATGTAACAGGAGGTGGCCACTGAGATCGTTATATTTTACCCCTTCAGACCTTTTTCTTGTGGGGCTTACCTAAGCCGCAAATGTATGCGAGTAACCCATACACCAAAGCATAGTGATAATGCGTTTTAAAAGACATTCAATAAAAAGTTTCTAAATATGTTTAAAACCATTCGCGGTTATAGATTTACGCAATCGGATGTTGCAATTTCAAAAATTGTTTATTACGCAATGCTTGTAACAATGTATGTTTGCATGTATGTATGTATACGCTAAGTGCGGTATTAGTTTGTAAGAGAATGTGTTAAAACGCAATAAATGAAGTTCTATACGCACAATTACCGCCGTAAAATGAGAAAATGAGGAAAATAAATGGAGTAATAAACGCTATCGGTTTTGAGTTCACGGTTTGCATGTGTTTACGAGCCGAACACAAGAATAAAAATATTTTCAAAACTTGTGGAGTTGATATGTTTTCTGTTCGCTTTTTTTTTCCTGTTTATATTTTTTGAGAATTTTTTTTTATTTCTTTTGTATTCTTTTTCGTCTGTTTTTCGCAATAAAAATTGACTAAAACCAGTAGAATTTATAGTTGAGTCACAAACTAATGACTCCAAACCAAGTTTATGTGTCTGGCAAAATATTTCGATAAATTTTGTTTCTTTTCATTCACAAATACAGAAACAAAATTGTTGAACTTTTTCTAAATAGATTGGCGTTGAATGGAAATTTTGTAAAAGAATAAAAGTGCCATAATAATGCTCATAAAGTGAACGGTAAAGGGGGACGAAAGAAATTTTAAAAGAGAGAAACAGTCTTTGCAATATAAAATGTTAAATGCTTGTTGCCAATGAATGCAGAGTTTTAAGCATCTGAAATCATTTAAAATCGTTTAAAATCCTATTTGAAAGAAGCTGGGTTCTTACTTCGTTATGAATACCGTACTCTGTGTACATTTTGACGCTGTATCGATTTTTTTATATTTTATACAATTAATAAACGTTTCTCTATACAGCATGCCAATGTGCTTTCATTTATTTTCGATACACTTGTAAAGTCTTCTATTTAATATTACCGAAGCTTCCGATTCGTTGTCACTGCCAACATATCCTTGGTGACAAACTTTAAGGAAACATTGATATGATGCATCAACACCAAACAAATATCAATGTTCTACAAATTCATCAATAATTTAGTCTTTGTCGATAGGGCAGTCTTCTCTTAAAAGTGTACTACCGGTTGTAAACTCTTCCGTGAAAGGTTGATAATGACACCTTCAACAATTTTCAATCAAATATCTGATTTTAGAAGTTATGGTGAAGAGGTGCTTCAGTACTACAACCTTTCGATCCTTTCATACTTTAAGAGGTATCCCCACAATGTGTTTTTGTGTTTGGTAGCACCCAGTTGTTTCCTTCTGAGATGCTTTAATGCCTCAAGGTTCCAGTAATGTGTTCCGGTGCTTAATTTTCATCGCAAGAGAATCTACATGTTAAGCTCGATAATTATACTCAGAATCTATAGTAGCCTGGCAAAAGATAGTTTACCAGCCACATACTCTTTCTTAATAGCCTGATGTATGATTAATATCTCTTTTTATTGTAATTTTCGGACAAAAATTTTGATCTATTTAGTTTGAGAAGAGTCTTTATTTCTCCCTACCTTTCCTTTTGTTGAAAATACTTTTCTACACATCCGCCCCCTCTCTATTAAGGATTTCGGCAAAATCAAATGAGTGGAAGGTACGTTCCTCACGAACTAGTCTGTTTACACATTACACAATACATTTTTAGAGGACCTAGACCCAGCAGAGGATAACATTTTTCTGCTTACCTAGATGATTACGCTTTCAATCAGCCGACTTCTCGTATGTGGGTATGCCCATCACATAATATTGCTAGGTTTAAACGTAAAGCGGGAACACTGTAGTGTACTTGTCTAATAATATTTGTGAATATGAAAAACACTCACTCACACTCACTTCTCTCCCAAAATACATTCTTTACCCGCTTGTATAACACAAAGTAGTGCCTATTTTGAGAGAGTATGCATGCAACTTCCATATTACTGCATACATTTTGGTTACTACTATGTTGAATTTTAAAAAAATAATCTTTAATTTAATATACTTCCCTTCATTTAATTATTTAATTATTAACTATTTTATCATTCATTAATCCCTAGGCTGTAATAATCGAAGGAAGTTATAATCAGAATTTTAAAATTTGTTTTCCATTTTAAGCCTGGATTCGTAAGGTTTGTGTTCCTACATAACTCTCTTAGGTTAGGTTAGGTTAGGTTAGAGGACGTGTACTTTTCAATTAAGACAAGTACAGTAACCGGAGATCGAATTGACCCATTGTACAACGTCGTAGTTTCTCACACCACTTATGTTGTGTGTCTTAATTTTATACGATATAACGACAAATTTTTTGAGAAACTTTTCATGGCAATTTTATTTACTCTCAGAGTTTTTGCCAGAAATCTGCTGAGAGGAAGTCGCCGAAAAAATATTTTTTGTATTTTGCCTTGATGTGTGGCCTGGGGCTCGAACCCTGGCTTTACGTCTAATAAGCCAACACAATACCTACTAGACTACGGCGACTTCAGAACTCTCTTACTTTCTTCACTTCTTCAATGTTTTCATCAGTTATTGCTTCCATGCTTGGTTTGTTCATGACTAGAATTTTAAAATAAATAACCGGAAATACGAACAACACTTGCAATGTGGTCCAAAAAACGGCTTCTTTTGCCCAAAATTGAAAAAATGGACTTGATTGGTACGTGGTTAGAATAAGATGGTGCGTTTTGAAGCTGTTCATTAGCCATCAACATTGTACGATTTGACCCCACTAGACTATTTTTTATCCGTCTACGGGCAATCTCTCCTGTACAGGTATACAATAAGCTAGCCACAGTTGAATTAGCCTGCACTGAGAACAATATTTGGCGAGACAACTTCCTAAACGCAGGAAAATGTATGTCACAATTGGATCACACGGGCGGATTATCTACGACGTAGACGCAGGTAAAATTTGCAAATAATAATCGTAAAAAATAATTGGCAGGAGTTTGTTTATCAGTACAAAAAAATATTTAATTTACGTAACATAATACATACATAATTGGTCATTACTACACTTCAGTCAGGATTACGACCTAGCTTCTCCCAGCACTCATGTTGTGTGTGTTAATTTTATTCATGAGTGGCGGGACCCATAGTTTAACGTCTGTTCCGAACGACAGATTTATGAGAAACTTTTCATGGCAATTTTATTTACTCTCAGAGTTTTTGCTAAAAATCTGCTGAAAGGAAGTCATCGAAGAAAAATTTTTTTCATATTTTCGTTTCGATGTCTAACCTGGGATTTGAACCAAGGCCTTACGTCTAATAAGCCAACACACTACTTACTATACTACGGCGACTTCAATATTTCATTTATTTTGAGTAAATTTTTTGTAAACTGAAACCGTTAAAAATGGGTAAATATTCCCGACCAAATCAAACGTCTGTTCTTGTTTCACTTACGGAGGGAAACGTACTTCCTTCCCACTTCGAATAAATAAGCAAATAGTGACTCGATATTTAAATAATAAACATCCTGTCATTCTCCTTGACGGATTCCTGACTAGTAAATTCCACACAGAAGCTGGCTTATTATTAGCCTCTAAAACTCTTGTTGAATGTGGCATTATGGAGAACTGCAGACATAGAAAACATTCAACGGCATCAAAACTAGAGTATACCGATTATAACAGCAGGACGTTGGTACACGAGAGATTCGCAGAGATTTCGACGTATGTACCAATCACCGAAACTTAGATTAGAAAATATTCCAAAAAATAGAAGAAACTCACCGTATATCTATTTGAAGTTTTAGTATATTCTGGGCGGAAGTTTACGCCATTGAAAAATGTGGTAAATTCAACTTGAACAGGAACGACGGAGAATGTGACATAGCAATACTAACCGACACTCAGCTCGGATGTTTACAGATTAACACGAAAGTTGTGTGGGACTGTTTAGGCGAAACGAAAAATAGAAAGCAGCGGAGAATATTCCCGAGAAAAGTCTTGTTTGAGGCATTGCATAGCGGGAGTAGATTTGAGTCCTTTGCCAGAATATCTAGAAATAACTTGAGAATAGTAACCGGGCTACAGACCCGGCATTGTAGTCTCAAGGAACACTTGTTAAGAAAGGAATCAATTGAAGACCAAAACGTACGAGGAAAACAAATCGCATACAAATACATACATGTGCGAGAAGGAAGGAAATACCTGGACGTTTATTATATACTATGCCGACAGTTACACCAACTAATTCCAAACAACATTGAGGTTTACATTCTTTAGCTCTGCCATTTTATCACTTCGAAATCATTCTTTCAAAGATCTGCTTGTCGGAATAGTTATTTTATGGTTATATCTTGATTCAAAGTAATCGGAGCTGTAAAAGCGGAAGTTCATTATTGTTGGTGATTAATGATGACAATATCCAACTGATTTTGTTCTATTTTTTTTGTATTTTGTATTGAAAAGCAACACTGCACAGTTTTTGTATAAGTATGTACAAGTCTTATCGGTCTGTGTGAAAATGTGAAACGGAGTTCCCTATGATGCAGTATTGGATAAAGCAAGACAAAAAAGGGATAAACATACAACAATCCTGTACTGAATTTGATGTTTCCATCGTCATTGCGCAAAAAAAGCGCCATTAAATGGTTCATTAAATTGTTGTGATATTTATTTTTATGATTTTTTTCGACTATAACTCCTCTCGCACAGACTCTTGCCATTCAAACATTTTATTGAAGAAACGTACTGAAGAACAAAGTATTCAAGAACAACTATAAAATGCATTTCCCATTACTGCCAATGGATTTTCCACTTGTTATAGAACGAATAATAAAAACAAAAAAAATTAAAAGAATCAAATGGGAACGGCGTATGTAAGTGAGGAGAGCAATGAAAGTCTAAATCAGTCTTTAACTAGACAAGAAGAAACAATGAATTCTTGTAATCATTACGCCCAACTAATTCGTTATGATTTCAATGTGGGTGAGAAAATACTCATAAAATTTATCTGAGCATGCCATCACATAAACTGCCATAATTAGTTGAAATCATTAAAATAACATGACCTTCTATGGTCTCCCTATCACACCATCGTTCGGTAATAAAACACAGCACAAACACCCATTTTAGTCTCCCTTCAACACCAAATAGGGAAGAATAAAACTAATGACACAAATTTTATTTTCAAAAATTTATTTATGATGCCTCCACGAAGCTATACAGTACGACTTTAAAACTGAAAGCAATAAAATATCTTTTACGATCACAGAAATGTAATAAATTTTCTTCAAACTCATATTTTCCGCGATGCAATCTGATTCT
Organism: Sarcophaga variegata; assembly: GCA_932273835.1. Classification (NCBI taxonomy): domain Eukaryota; kingdom Metazoa; phylum Arthropoda; class Insecta; order Diptera; family Sarcophagidae; genus Sarcophaga; species Sarcophaga variegata. The sequence continues at coordinate 40,821,422 of OW026361.1, read as the reverse complement.
GTGTCTTACAAGGCATATTGGGGTATGCATGTTTCCATGCAACGTATTGATCGTAATGTCGCAGACAATTGATTCTCTATCTTGCTCAGTTGGTTTGAAACCGATCTCTGTTCGACAAAAGTATAGACTTTGGTGAAATCTAATATCAACGCCGTAAAGCCTCAATTAGTTGCAGTTCAATAGAAGAAAATCTGAATAAGTTTGATCTGTTGCAGCCAGTCCTAAAATGTTGGCAGTTCTAAACGTTATTTCCTAGAAACAACGTGCTCTTATCTAAAGCCCTCTCCTTAACTGTCATCTGGACAGAACCAGTAGGCTCTACAATTTTGCAAAGTTCAGAACGAGACTTAATGACAAAAATGAATGGGTTAATCTGGAAGCAGCATACTCTTCTAAAAGAAAGACTTCTTTACAGATAAGCCAGAAACGATTAAGGAATTATATATTCCGAGCCCATGGGTAATCCCGCGTTTATCATACAAGTGGAACTTTATGTCATCCAAAGATGTGTTCAATTTAACTTGGATTGAAGGTACAAAAGACACGACAGGAACGCAATACTCTACTGCAGTTAGGCCATCAATAGAGCACTCGGCTTTTACGAGGTTAAATCGAAGATGGAATAGCACTGTCTAAAAGGAAAAAAAGGTTACCCTCTGCTGGCTCCCAGACAATGAGGAATTCTCTGCAGTGAGCAAGCACACGAGCTTACACGGACCGAAAGCGGATGTTTGAGAAGGAAAACACAACGAAAGCGAAAATAAAGAGAAACAAAAATTCTTCTTAAACCAAGTGGGTTTGATGAAATCAAAACTTTTGTTGTGAAATAATAATAGGAGGAGACTTAACCATTACATCAGACTATCTAGAAATAACCGAAAGTTGGTCTTTTGATAGGGCAATGTGGACTCTTAATACACTTATTGAGAATGAGAGTTGTTTCGAGTCGAATATGTAGAGTCTCTGACAAAGAAAATGAATCATAAGAACCCTTTTTCTCAAATGCTAGGCAGAGAGTTGCCGAGCAACGTTCTGAAATTCGTCAGGACAAATCAAAAAAGTTTGAGGGGAATACAATGGCTTATATGGTCGCAGTACTAAGGCATCTCTTCACGGCAATAATATACTGTTACGTTTTTACCTTTTTAAAAACGTTTAGAATACGAGTTCGTTGATTGCAAACAAAATAAAAACAAATTGGTGTTTAGTTTCAATTAAATTCTTTATTGTTCCCACTATTTTTGTGTGCCACTATTTACAACTTGACGAATACAACAATAATTGCTTGTTCGCTGTTATTCTTTGCCTAAAACGCAGATCTTTTCAGCGGCGATCTTCAAACCACGACTATTCTCTTTACACGCAACGCGTCTTCAGACAAGACTGACTGAATTTTTACTACTCGTTGCCTGCTTTGTCTTGCCTTTTTATATGCCCACGTAATCAGTCTGATGAAGTTTCTTGAAGTAGATGTTGGTGTTTTCGGCTTCTCGAGAATTCAATTGGGACTTCATTGTTGTTTGTGTATTTTGCTTACGTTGTTTGTTGTTGCTTTCTTTTTTACTTATCTGTCTGCTTTTCTTTCATACTGATGTTGTTGGTATATGCAAGCAAGTTCGTTGTATTTGTTTGTGTAGCTTTTGTTTATCGTTTTAATGTTAAACTATGGCACACCGTTTCTATTTTCGTAACAATACAATAACACCACCTCTTGTGGTAGCACATTATAATCTAGAAGAACTAAAATTACTCTGTTCAGGTAACGTATTCCTTTTTCCTTTCTTAATTGACTAAAATCTTGGACAATCGATGTTTACAAGTTCTTATTAGAGATTACTTTATATTATTATATAAAAGAACAAATGGTCACCAGCACAATTCATGTGTGGCCTATAGATGAATGGAGTATCAGAGTATGTCATGGACCACAAAATAGTCCCCTGGAAAACTATTGTCTCCTTCAGACAGTCCAATTGTTGATAGTGTAAATCGGACCGATTTAGAAGTTTAATCCTAGAAATGATTTCCTTTCTCAACAGATCAAACACGTTCGTGTTCGTCTCTGTATTGTTTTGACGCAATAGCAATTGTCTTGACGCAATAGCACTATACAGTTGACAACTCTGCATGAACTCTCGTATTTATTTCACTCAACCTTTTACAAGATTACCTACCATTTTATTTCATACTGATGTGCGGATTTAAACAATAAAACGACATTATGAATATCGCCGTAAGACAGTTTGTTGGCTTTTTGAACGACAGCCAGAGAGTGGTTCATACCTCAGCTCGGATATCTGAAACAAAACAAAAATGAAAAAATATTTCTTCGGCGTCATCCTCTCTGCAGCCGGCTGGCAAAAACTCTGAGAATAAATAAAATTAAAATGATTTAATCTTAATGATACAAAGTAAAGTTTGTATCTATGTATATAGGACAAAGAATATATTTCTTTTCACTACACCTTATGTATATAGTTTTATAACACATTAAATGCTTTATAAAGTAATTTTAAAGATCCAACAAATTTTTGTTTGTTTCATATTTTGCCGTCAAATATAACTTAAAAAGTTTTAAACTGCCATACGTAGGGTTCTGATACACATTAATTTCAACATAAACAGAGTACGAGTATAAAATACGTTTCAAACTGTTTATGACCAGCATCGATGTATTGATGCGACATTGTCTAGGTTGTAAAAAAAATAAGTTTTTATTGACAATTTTATGTTAAATCTTCATTTAAAGAGAACATAAAAAACTCCAATGAAAAACAAAATCAAAAAAATTATCAAAAAGCCTCTTTCGAAGTACACGGGATCATAAATCAAGAGATTTTCAACCACAAACATAAATAGTCTTGTGAGACATGGAAACCTCTGATGCTGATAAAATCGTTTAATCAAATTTATTTGAGAATTTAAAATTTTAAATCATTTAAAGTTCAATGCTTTTAAACAAACGCATACAAGTAATCTATAAATTGTCTGGTTGATATATTCTACGTAAAATTTTTTCTTTTTTTTTTAAATTAAATCAATTGTGGTTGGCAACGTAAATGTTAAATTTATTTTTTTTATTTGTTTGTTTTCCAACTTCTGCCCACAACGCATTTAATTATAAAAATAATTTAAATCCTTAATTAGTTGTTTTTAGCGGTATGTTCCGCTTCTCCCTTACACCACATGGTACATATATACCTACATGCATACACGTGTTCTTAAATTGACTGAAAAGGTGTCTGTCAGTCTACGAGTTGCAATTATTGTCTACAAAGAATATCTTTTACAGAATTCACGGTATAAATATTTCTCTCTAAACCGAACAAAAAACACTGCCTCCATTGGCACTGTCGAATAGGTGCCCCCTATTATATGTATTGACAGCTTAACAAGAGCATGTCATGTTACTTCTGTTTTAATTACTACTGCTTAAAATTGTCATCCTGTTGACAGCTCAGACAGACAACCAGTCAGCAGCCAGAAAATAGAGCGAGAGCGAGTATGTAGCTGAGGCATCCAAAAGAACATTGACATTTTCCACTTTCTCTTCTGTGCATGCATGTCAATGCACTTTGACACTTGCTTGCGTAAAAAAGCGTAAATGAAATTAAAAGAAATCAAATTAAAAAGAAAAAACTTTCATTCCTTAAATGAAGGTATTCATGTTGGAAACTAATTTCAACTGACAATAAAATTCTCTTCTCGTTGATAATGATGAATTACGATAACAGGAATGGAAGATTTTTAAACAGATTAAATCAACGTATTATATTGCTTGCAATAAATAGAGGAGTCTTAAGTAACTTAATTTGCACAATTACATGGAATGTTAAATAAGAGGAACTAATTTAAATACAAGCAAGTACAAGTAAAACCAATGCGTAATACAGTCTTAAAGCAAGTACATTAAAATTAACCGTAGATCGAGCTTTAAGAAAAACTTCATAATTCTAGCTTATGTATCATTTTTTATACATACTTGTAGTACATAAATTTGTCACAATTATTGATAGATATTGTTAAAAATTTAAATATTGTTACGAAAATGGAAACGCTGTACCATCATTTAACATTAAAACGATAAACAAAAGCTACACAAACAAATACAACGAACTTGTTACACGTAAGCCAACAACATCAATATGAGAGAAAAGACGGTAGAGAGGCAATGTGAACAAAATACACAAACAACAATTAAGTCGTAATAGAATTCTCGAGAAGGTGAATACACGAACATTCGATTTCAAGAACATTCATCAGACTGATTACGTGGGCATATAAAAAGGCAAGACAAAGCAGACAACGAACAGTAAGAATTCAGTCAGTCTTGTGTGAAGACGCATTGCGTGTGAAGAAAACAGTTGTGATTTGCAGATCTCAGTTAAAAGGCTCTGCGTTGTAAGCAAAAAAATAATAGCGAACAGGTAATTATTATTGTATTCGTCAAGTTGTAGATAGTGGCACACAAAAGTAGTGAGAACGATAAAGAATTGAATTGAAACTAAACACAAATTTATTTTTATTTTGTTTGCAATCAACGATTGCATAAACATTTTTAAAAAGGTAGGCCGTAATCCTGACTGAAGGCCAATTATGTATGTATTATGTGTAAAAACGTAACAATATTTTATTTATTTTAATTCATTGTAATAAAACTATTTTATATTATTAATACTGTTACGTTTTTACCTTTTTAAAAACGTTTAAATATTAGTTCGTTAATTGCAAATAAAGTAAAAACAAATATGTGTTTAATTTCAGTTAAACTGTTTATTCTTTACACAACTTTTGTGTGCCACCATATACAACTTAACGATACAACAATAATAATCTGTTTTATTCACTAGTTCACACAACTATTTGCTAGATCTTTACAACCACGACTTGTTTTGTTCACACGCAACTTCACACAAGGCTGATTGAATTCATACTGACTGCTGCCTGCTTTGTCCAGCCCTTTTATAGTCCGACACAACCAGTCTAATGAACATTCTTGAAGTGGAAGGTTCGTGATCTCGCCTTCTCGAGAGCTTATGTTGTCTATCCCTTTTTATCACATACATGTTGTTTTTGGTACCAGGTTTTGTGTGCAGCTTTAGATAATCAACACGTTCATTGTATTCTTAGTGTTGGTGTGTATTTGTGTCGTGTGGCTTTTGTTTATCGTTTTTGTAGTAAAACGATATTAGGTCGTTTCGATTTGCGTAACACTGCCGCCCACTTAAGCCTGTTCGTCCCGAATAGGCTCATTATCTCTTTTCCCATATTTTGCCAGTCGTTCTGTGTGTACGACCTTCATTTTTGCTCGGGGGTTGTTAGCTTTCATCATCCTGTACACGACATCGTTTAACCGCTTTATTATTTTATACGGTCCATCCCAGCTGGTTTGTAGCTTGGGAGATAATCCCTTCTACCGCTTCGGGTTGTATAGTAGAACCATGTCCCTCATGGAAGCCCTCCGTGTTTGTTGCTCTATCATACCTGGCTTTCATTCTATCACTGACCATTTTGATACGGGTGCATACGAACTCATGAAGTTCATTCAGGCTTTCTTCTCTTCCAGTGTATGTTTCGTCCCTCTCTGTGGCAGGCTTAACACCAAACTCTAAGTCACCGGGCAGCTTTATCTCAGTCTCAAAGGTAACCTTGGCGGGTGATCTAGACTTTGAATCAAGGACCGCAGATCGGTACGCCAGTAGAAACCTCGGAATGTGTTCGTCCCAGTCCTTCTGTTGCTCGCTCACTACTTTCCGCAAGTATTCTTCCAGGGTTCGGTTAAATTGCTCTACCATTCCGTCTGACTGTGGCTGAAGCGGCGTCGTTCGAGTCTTCTTAATACCGTATACCTCACACATTTCCGACGCGAAATTTCTGCCGTGATGGGAATGTAGTTCTATCGGAACCCCGTAGCGGCATACCCAGTTGTTCACAAAAACGTTTACTATTGTGTTTGCCTCATGATTGGGTATGGCATATACCTCCGGCCATTTGCTGAAGTAGTCCATCACAACGAGAACATATCGGTTTCCGGTATTGCTGACTGTAAAAAGGCCTGCTACGTCCATCTCTATCTGCTCGAAAGGTGCGCCTGAGTTATATTGTTGCATCTGACCTCGACTTCTTCTTACTGGACCCTTAGCTGCAATACACTGGGTGCAGTTTGACATCCAACCCAATTAAAACGTTGTTTTAGCCTTTCCAGCGTCTTGGTCACTCCAAGATGTCCTCCGCTGGCTCCATTATGGAACTCCTTTAACACTTCTTTTATTTTGGAGGAAGGCACTACCAATAGGTTGGATGAGGTCTTGCCGTCAGCGCTTTCCCAAAGTCGATATAGGCACCCATTTATAATCTTTAAGCTGTCCCATAGTGCCCAATATGCTTTTGTAAGGGGACCTTCTGCGGATATCTCATTTCTTGTAGGTCGTTTGTCCTCCTCCTTCGCTGCTATTACCTTCGCCAATATTGGGTCACTCCTTTGTGCTTGGGACCAGTCTTCGATGGCTTCAATCCGCGTTAGCCGGATATCGACGATGGATTCCTTTTTCTCAGCTTTCACGCAATGTTTACACTCAAATTACAAGTTCGGCGTGAAAGAGTGTCAGCATTTCCATGTTTTATGCCCCTTCGGTGTTTAATGATTTTGATTAATCATTTAGATCAGCATTGCAAATCAGATTTTAGTTCGATATGGGCTTCTAGTTCACTTAAGTGGTTACTGGGGATTCTTTGGTATTTGGTAAAAATGTAAATTTGTTTCAGCGTAAAAAGTTTCGTGACACATAGCAAGACAAAAATTCTCAGTAAAAATAAATAAAACCATTGAAATTTATAATCAATTATCTTTAGAGACGGCTACTAGCCTCATTTCTGGCTCAACAGTTATGAAATCGTAGTAGTCTAGTACGTGAGGCCACGTTTCCCAGGTCAGACAATTCTAAAAAAAACGAAATATGAAACAATACTGCTTCGGTGACTTCATCCGGATTTCTGGCAAAAAAAACTCTGAGAGTAAATAAAATTTCCATGAAGAGTTTTTTAAAAATGACGTGAGACGCTAGGCGGTTATCCAAGCTATCGTGGTTTGAAAATCTCCGTTGGAAAGATCTGCGTTGTAAGCAAAGAATAATAGCGAACAAGCAATTATTGTTGTATTCGTCAAGTTGTAAATAGTGCCATACAAAAGTAGTGAGAACAATAAAGAATTTAATTGAAACTAAACACTAATTTATTTTTATTTTGTTTGCAATCTAGGAACTCGTCTAAACGTTTTTAAAAAGGTAAAAACGTAACAATATAGATCTGTGATCTACATACGAGTTTGTGTGTGTGTGAAGATATTACAAATTCCAAGTCCCGAACAAAAAAAACATTTGAAGTAAACTTTTCTGTGCAAAAGTTTTCAACAATACACGAATACATACTCGTATGTATAATAAATGAACACGCATAATGAAATGAAATATTAATTTCATCGAAAAGGTGTTACCTCATAAATTACCCCCCTTATAAAGCATGCAAAACATAAAGGATGTAGAGAAAAAGGTGATGGAAACTTTTACTCAACCCGTCAGTCTATTCTATTGATGGGCATGGGCGATATGTTTCTGTTTTATAGTCTCGGGACCAGTAACTATACTTAAACGCGTTGCCATAATAAAAGTGTACATCTAATGGTCGAACATTATATGTACGTGACAAGAGAAAAAGGATCTGCTTCCTGCTTTTAATGAGTAATTTATTATGTTAATAATTTATTACTTTTATGATATTCTAGTTCTCTTCTCTTTATTGTATTTTTATAACAGCCAGTGTATGTATGTTGAACTTTTTATGACTCTATTTAGATTCCTTTATTTTTCTTTTTTCGGTGTTCATTTTTTATTTTTCATTCATTTCTGGCACTTGAAAGAATTTAATTTTGAAATGAAGTCAAAAGGCGATTTTATGGTCGCACAGAAATTGTCGTAAATCATTAAGGATGTCAAATTGCTTGAACATATAAAAGAAACAGATGTTCTACATAAAATAGAAGAGATGATAAACAGGACAACGATTTGAATATTAAATGGAAGCGTAAAAAAGTTACACAAATAAAAACTTTTATGAATAATAAATAAAATTTTAAAAATTGATTTACACAAATTTATTACTCTTCTAACGTAGAACATATCATCTCCTAATCAGCTAATGTGAATTGTACAAGAAAAGGGGTGATCCCTTTATTTGAATAGAGTTTGTATGAATATTGTGAATATTAAAATCATTAATTTTTATAAAGGATATCTTATAGGAATTTTATACATACCTACAAACATTGGTCATTACATCCCTTCCGTCTGAATTACGACCTAGTTTCTCACACCATTTATGTTGTGTGTGTTAATTTTTATACATGAGTGGCGGCACTTGCAGTTTTAAGTCGATTGCGAAATACGGATTTTTGAGATTTGAGAAACTTTTCATGGCAATTTTATTTACTCGCAGAATTTTTGTCAGAAGAAGAAATATTTCTTCATATTTTGTTTTGATCGAGATGTCTGACCTGGGGTTTGAACCGTGCACTCACGTCTAATAAGCCAAAAAGCTACCTAGTAGACTAATTTATCGGTAATGTTGAATAGAGATGCCGTATTGTATTGGTTACAAATTAGCGCTATCGGTCTTCGAATCTGGGAGTTGATGAAAAATATTCATCATAGTTTACCAGGGATCCAGAAAAGCATTGTCGTACTCAATACAAAGAACAGAGCAGCTTTGAATAGCAATTCAGATTATTATTTTCATCTTTAACGCTACTATAAGATTTAATTGTTTTCCTTGTCAGCGGAAGATTGTTGCAGTTAAAATTATACTTTAACCAGGCAAAATAATCTTACGAAAGTGGGGTCATAGATAGAGTAGTCCTATATAACGATGTTTTTCATACTTTCGACAGGGTTGGTACAAAGCCTTCATATTTAAATTAAGGCTAAACTTACCCTGTAATATAGTGGATTTACTGGAAAGTTGTAGAACAGACCGAAGATTTCTTATTAAGGCTCTCGCCATCTCTTCAGGAGTTACCTTTGTCTGATCTGCCGAGAAATCATCGGCTTTCTGAACAAGAACGGACGTTGAAACTACGTTCGTTATGAATTTAATCGCAGCCTTTCTGACCGAGTAAATCAAGAGATGTGCAAGAAAAATCGCTCCACTTAATAAGCATTGTCTAGAAAACAATGGACTGGCCAGGCAGCCTATAAGAAAGTTAATATCACAACACAGAAGAAATATACCACAGCCCACCGTGTCACTAATTTTCGAGTTATCAGTATAAACCTCAAAGGCCCCATTGGAAAACTGCAGATCTTTAGACCAGATGTCTCTACATAGAATTCTAAAATCGAACCATCTATTCCGAAGGTTTGGAAGGAACCATATAATCGCCCCTAATGTGTCTATATCTTCTCAGTACAGCAGAATGGCCATAGCCAGGTTGGGCAAGGATATTATTGCATTGAGTCTTACTGTCACTAACACAGACCTCCGAATTAATATAAAGTTAGAAGTGACCCAATTGAGTATAGCAATTTATTCCTTGATTGGAGTGGAACTGAGCTCACTGATGACTTTCATACTCTACCTGGCATGTACACCATAAAGCAAGATTAGCTACACCACAGCCCGACAGAGCCAGTAATGTGACGCTTTGTCTGAGACCCCATATCTTGCCTACGGTCCTTTTGCAGGTGTAAAGCGCTATTGTCGTTTTCTTAGCGCTATCAATAATGTTATACTTCATTGAGAGTTTGGGATCAAAAATGACCTCTAGGTATTTAATCCTCTTGGATAAGTTGAACTCCATTAAGGATCAGTAAATTAAAAATATGCTTAGTGGTAAAAAGGACCAATTCCGTTTTGCGAGAATTAACGTTTAAAACACACGATGTTGTACACTCAGTTGTATCTCAAATATTGAGTGTGCAGATCAAAATCTGATACCAAATTAGCAGATCATTGCCATAACCATAGACCCTAAAACCATGTCTAGCAAGTCATCTATTAGAATAATCCACAACAAGTGTGAGAGAACACCGCCTTGTAATTTTAATTGTAATTTTGTTGCCATAACTTAATAATTTAATTTTTTATCTGACAAAAACAATAAGACTGTCATAAATTATAACTTTTCCGTGAATTATTTCTTTTTTTTTAATCCATTCAAATGGGTATTTTCGCACTCTTTAGCCAAATTATGAAAGGGGATCCAAGTAGACGATGGAATTATTAAAAATCAATTGCATTCGATGCCATTTCACTACACATCAATGAGTTTGAACACTTCGATTATTTGCGAATGGGAATGAATTCTTTTCGACGCAAATTTAATGCGGAACTTATTGTTTCAAGGAATTGCCACGGCGCTATGCTCCATATTGCTTTTTGAGTTGGAATATCCCTTAAAAACTCATTGAGATTTTTACACGTTTTATAGCAGTTGCGAAATTAATTCACAGACAAACACATTCACACACGCCAATATTTGTTGAATGCGAGGCTAGTTTAATATGCCACAACTATTGCTTCTCATGAAATTTTATTGTTTCGAAACCATTGTGTGGCAGAATCGTTAAAATAAATCAAGAATAATTCCATTGGCAAAGAACAAAAAACAAAAAACACACACACACACATACACAATCAGACAAAAAGGATTGTACGCTTTATGCGTTGAATGTGAGAGAATCTATGCGTGTATTTAAAAGGATTCATGGCGGTGTTTTTTTTATTGCCAAATTTTGAAAAACCAAAAAAAAAACGCTTCACATATTCACAAAACTCGTATCGATTTTTTTTCAATCTTTTTTGCTTTTTTTTTGCTTCAATACAATACAAAATTCAAGGGTTTTACGTTCCATTCATAAGACAATATAACACAATGGGCGTAAATTCTATGGCTTTATTCACTTTTCTGTTCCAATTTTCGTCTTCATCTTTTCTATTTTACAATGCAAAGTAAACTAGTACGCGTACAATAGAATAAAATAATAAAAAAGGATTTAATTTTCTATTCATTATTCATTTTAAATACTGAAACACATTAAACAGATTGTTTAAGAATCGCAAATAATAAAAACGATTTTGAAAAAGTATAAGATTTCAAAAATTTATGGGCATTATGTCTTGACAAATTTCTAAATAATTTCAAATTTGGTAACCGACACGATTTTCAACTGTCATACGATATAATTGAGATATATTTTACACTTCATTGCAGATGAAACGAAATATTTCCTTTTCAAGAAACTTCGCAGTTTAAATTTTCTTAATCGAATTCAGTTTTATTTTACTTTCAAAATCTGTCATACACGGTACAGTAATTCAATTATAAAGTAAGTCGATCGTTCAACTGAAATACAATAGAAAATGTTTGAACGAATTTCTTTTCATCATTGCTCCTCAAGATTTTACAACAAAGAAAATATTCAAGGAATTTTCTTCACTGTTTTCCTAATTTTTTTCAATACCACACGGTCTTATATGATCTCAATTATAGTATAGAACTGGCTAAACTAGATTATTAAAGAATAACAAATTCTAGCTTTGCCTGCTTTCGAATTTTCTATGGCTTATTCCACTGCCTTGCGGATTATATTCTATTTGTAATTCATAGTCATTTCATCGCAATTTCATTTTAGACTCTAATGAGGGCAGTCAAAGGATTGTGTGTCAAATATTCTACTCGACCAGAACCAGTACTTTTCTCAGACTTATGTTAGTGAAAACTTGCAAAGATGTTTATATTGTTACGTTTTTAGCTTTTAAAAACGTTTAAAATATGAGCTCGTAGATTGCAAATAAAAATAAATATAAATTTATATTCAGTTTTAATTAAATTCTTTATTGCTCGCACAATTCCGTGTGCCACTGTTCACAACTTGATATAAACAACAACAATTTGCTTTGTTTGCTATTCTTCTTTACACTCTTCTGCCCAAACACTAACAATTGTTCGTTAGATATGTACAACGGAGATCTTCAAACCACGATTATTCTCTTCACACGCAACGCGTTTCACATAAGACTGACTGAATTTTTACTGACCCCGTTGCCTGCTTTGCCTTGCCTTTTATATAGCAACGTAAACAGTCTGATAAAGTCGAATGTTCGTGGCTTTGCCTTCGCGAAATCTCTATAAACGTAAACATGTTGTTTGCGTTATTGTTGTTTATGTATTTTGTTTACGTTTGTCGTTGCAGTGTTGTTGTTGCATTTTGTTTACTTGTTTATCCCTTTTTTATACTGATGTTGTTGCTATATTTTTGTTTACTTTTCGATCATGTAAACAAGTCAATTGTTATTGTTTTTGTAGCTTTTGTGTATCATTTTAATGTTAAACGAAGTAACATCATTTCCATTTTCGTAACTATATCTTTGGGAGCCCATTTCCATGTTCGTCAGCCATAGAGAAGTACAGTTTTCACACATAATTTAAAAATGTTAATTTTTGTTCTGATGATAAAATGTTGAAAGCCTCTCTAACTCCTCCAGAGACAACCGCAATTCTTTCTATGGATCTAGTACTAGTAAATATTTGTGCATGCCTTCGGTATACTCTAATACAGGATCAGTCCAGACGAATATTTCTGTAATCATTATTTTGGCCTATAATCGGGTGGTCTAAGCGGAAACGTATGGTGCAACAGTACCGATCAGTAATTACTTGCTTAAAGTTCTCCGGAGGATGTAAACATTTATTATAATAGTACATACACGATACTTTCGTTATAAAACCTTGATTGAAAGCTATTAATTATACTTTTATTGCCTTCAGCGCAGTAACCTTCAGAAGAAAACTTAACTACAATTAACTCAACAACTGGTTGTTCTTGAGTCGAACATTCCTGATGGTTTAAATTTTCTTTCAGTTTTTAAAGCAATACAATTACAATTATATTTTAATTATATAGGAGCTGATTAACTTTGATCATATGCTCGATGTAGTGTCACAGACCAGAGTATCTGGTGGGAATCGAACCCACGACCCTCACGCTAGTAGTCTAGCATACTACCAAAGAAAATAAAGTATAAAGAATGCGCATTTTAATATTTTTTGGAATATTTTTCAAAAATATTTCAAGACGCGGGGGGAAAGATAGAAGGGAAGATTACAGAAACCAAGAGCGTAACAATGCGTTGTTCTCATCGTGCGTTTTTGTTGTTTGACCACTTTTTATTTATTTTTCTGGTGTTAAAAACAGACGTCGGCACCAATGTCCCTCAGGGTAAGAACATCTTCGGCTTTTTACACACATAGGACACGAACATCAAGAATGTTCGTTAAAAAGAGCGTAAAAATCTTGTCAGCTTTTAAAGAAGAAGGTTCATGACGCTTTTTTCAGACTTCAATTATACGCCCAAAGAAATATCACAGTAGTATTCACTAATATCGATGAGAAATGATTTCGATTTTTGGAAGAATACTTGCCAAATTAAAATTTAGGGATTTAGTGCAGTACAATTTTTCTATATGTTCCGATCACATATACATATCATTGGGTTAATAAGTAGACTTGACATTATTACTAACAATTTTCCTCTAGGTTAACACATGCCTATGGTTATGGATTAGTGAGTGAGAGAGAGAAAATAAGTTGAGAGAATTTATTTATTTACAGCCATAGAAAAGTGTTAGTAATATACGCTATTTTTATTTTCATTTCATCAACATACATATATAAAGCTGTCTATCTTTCTATCCATCTTTGCCTTAAAAATTAGGCCACGTTTTTTAGAAAAATAAAAAGAATAAAAAAACCATTTTTTAATTAAAAGAAAAAAAAAACGAACATTCCAAAGCATTTAAAAAAATTATACTATGAGACAAAATAAAAAAATTAAATACGCCCAGCTAATGACATTACATTTTTAACACAAAATATTCTTCGAGTGTTATTCTGAAATAAAATGATAAAGCATCCGCGAAGCATGTGTTCTTGTCGCAGTCTGATCGACAACTAAATCAAAAAACACAAGAATACATACACATGTACATACGTACAATGAGAGCAACACATTGTTACGCTCTTTGTTTGTGTTTATTTTCCTTCTGTCTTCCTCCCTCTCATCTAGAAATTAATTTGATGAGAGCGGGTCGTAATGTTACGACCCGCCATAAGAAATTTTACTTCTACATGATGCGTATTCTTTATATCCATATTATTTGATACTACCCACTAGACTACCAGGGCACCTATATGATTTATAAACTCTCGTAAAAACTCCATCAGATGATTGCAGACCGTTTAATAACCAAATTTGATTATCTTCACTACTTCTTGTAAGGCATCATAATTTGCAGCGGACTGAACAGAACTTGCACACAATTTTCTTTTTATATCTTTTACAGGCCAATACTATATATTATATTTATGATTAACTTTGCGATTTTAGTTGCAATTAAATATTTATTGTTTCTTTTTTTTATTGAATTTACAATTTCATACTGAAATAACAATAAGTGCTGAAATCTTAATGTAGGGCAATAAAATTTTATTTATGCCCAATTAATCCTACAAATAATTTCAGCTTTCTTCGTTCCTTATCTTCGAAAATAGTATCCCTTTATTTAATGTAAATGTGTCTACGATAGTTTAAGTCGCGGCTACTAGAAATATAAGTCCTTTCCTTATGTGCTTGATACATTTAAATTTAAATGAAACAATGTGTGCTTCAAAAAGACTCAATAATTGTTTATTTGTTTAAAAGTTCTAGTGATGCCATAATGTACTGGATCATCGTTGAAAGGTCTGACACGGCTTCTGTGCCTGGATCCCACCCGAAATATTAAATTTTCGATGTGCCTGACAAATGAACCAGAATGAATTTCAACAATGACATGAATTATGTTGGCTTTGAGATCTACTTAATTTACATACATCTGCCACTTAAGAAACCCCTACCAGAAAAAGTCTAAAGGAGTCAAAGAGCGCGATCTCGGTGGCCAGTTGAAATCACCTTCAAATGAGATGACCATGCCCTCAAATCGCACGTGCAGAGTATCTAATGTAGCATGAGCTGTGTAACAGTTAACAACATGTGCTTGCTGTCCTGGTAATTCAATTCAGAAGGACCCCTGTGGTTGTGGCTCATTCGAATACTGCCACACATAAGAAAACTCCACAACAGAATCTAACAGAATCAAATCGTACGATCACGATGGCCAGTTCACATTAGTAATCAGATGTTTTTTTTAGGCCAAAAGAAGTTGGTAATCACCGACCGTTAGTGTTTGCCAACGTTAGTGATGATCTGTCCGACGTCTTTATCAAAGAAATTTCTGATAACGCCTTCAGTTCAAAATCTACAGCAAGCAGCGATATTTTCATGTGGTTTGGGATTATCCCAAATTCGACAAGTGTGTATGTGTTCACCCAGCCATTAGATAAAAATTAGCGTCCGTTGCCAATTGCTTCGGAGCACTTTCAGCGAACACACGTCATTGTCTATGGCCGCTTACCTTCGGTGCTAATTTAAGGCGCAAAAATCGTCCAATTGTGGCCTACGTAACTTCAATAAGACGGCCATTATTAATTGTCAAAGTTCGAAAGACCCTGTTAGAAGACCCAATATTAGGAATGTTAAATAAATTAAGGGCCATTATTACAACTTTACGTTAAAATTGGGTTTAGTTAAAGGCAACTTTAGCTAAAGTGAACTTTAAAGTCACCTTTAACTTCTTTTCGTTATTATAACAGGATGATGAAATAAAGTTAACTTTTTCAAAAATATGTCGGAGCAATTTCAATTAAATAAGGTTTTTTAAACTCAGCGGCAACGACGGGCTTCATTTTTTTGTTGTATATGCTCATTTTGTTTATATTTAAAGTTGTCATATTGAAAATAATAAATATATATGGCAAGTTCAAACTAAACTTTAAAAGTTACCTGTAGGATGATCCGTATTGTCGACTTATAATAATGAAAAATAATTTGTCTGGCCGTTAAAATCCTATCTTCAGTTAACGGCAAGTTGTAATAATGGCCCTAAATCATGTATTGTTCAATAGACTAGATTTGATATCATGACAGCTAATGATGTTCAGAATTTTACCTCGTACTTACGTACCAGAGATCAGCAATGAATCGCTTTTTCGCTACTCATCAGCACTCATGCAATTTTGAGTATGAGTGAGTCAACAGTATTGAAATCAACCTACTCTGATTCATTCGTATTCACTACACCATTGATTTATAAGTATAAGTTGCAATGAGTATGAGTACAACCAAAGAATATGGATATAAAGAATGCGCATCATGTAGAAGTAAAATTTCTTATGGCGGGTCGCAACATCACGACCCGCTCTCACCAAATTTTTTTTTAAATCATTTCTGGGTGAGGGGAGAGGAAGACAGAAGGAAAATGAACACAAACAAAGAGCGTAATAATGTGTTGCTCTCATCGTACGTATGTACATGTATATGTATTCTTGTGTTTTTTGATTTAGTTGTCGATCAGACTGCGACAAGAATACATGTGCTGCGGATGCTTTATCATTTTATTTAAGAATAACACTCGAAGAATATTTTGTGTTAAAAATGTTCTATGTCATTAGCTGGGCGTATTTCATTTTTTATTTTGTCCCATAGTATATTTCTTTAAATGCTTTGTAATGCTCGTTTTTTTTTTCTTTTAATAAAAAATGGTTTTTTATTCTTTTTATTTATCTAAAAAACATGGCCTAATTTTTAAGCCAAATATGGATAGCTTCATGTTTTTTAATAATAAAATCGATTTTTATTTTGTTTTTATTTATCTAAAATTATTAAGCCAAAAATAGACAGCTTTACATATGTATGTTGATGAAATGAAAGTAAAAAAAGAGTATATTACTAACACTTTTATATGGCTGTAAATAAATAAATTCTCTCAACTTATTTTCTCTCTCTCACTCACTAATCCATAACCATAGGCATGTGTTAACCTAGAGGAAAATTGTTAGTAATAATGTCAAGTCTACTTATTAACCCAATGATATGTATATGTGATCGGAAAATATAGAAAAATTGTACTGCACTAAGACACTAAGACAACGTATTTAACTTGGCAAGTATTCTTCCAAAAATCGAAATCATTTCTCATTGATATTAGTGAATACTAATGTGATATTTCTTTGGGTGTATAATTGAAATCAGAATAAAGCGACATGAACCTTATTCTTTAAAAGCTGAGAAGATTTTTGCGCTCTTTTTAACGAACATTCTTTATGTTCGTGTTCTATGTGTGTAAAAAGCCGAAGATGTTATTACCCTGAGGGTCATTGGTGCCGATGTCTGTTTTTAACACCAGAAAAATAAATAAAAAAGTGGTCAAACAACAAAAACGCACGATGAGAACAACGCATGATGAGAACAACGCATTGTTACGCTCTTGGTTTCTGTAACCTTCCCTTCTATCTTTCCCCCCGCGTCTTGAAATATTTTTGAAAAATATTCCAAAATATGTTGAAATGCACATTCTATATACTTTATTTTCTTTGGTACAACGTTGACATCAAACTCATAACATTCGAAATATGTTTGATTCATACGCCTACTCATTCAGAGTCATAAATTTAGAAAAATACTTATAATACTTATAAATGATTCGAGTGATTCGAATCATTCATCAAAATTTACAGTCTTAGTTATTGTTGCATTTACAAAGAAAGAAGAAAGACACATAAACAAAAAAGACAAAGGCAGCAAGGAGAGCAAACACACAACCTTCATGTGAGTATTGTAGTGTTCGTACGCGAATCATACTTATTTTGTGATTCGTGTATGCGATGAGTCGTGGAGAGTCCAAATCAATAACATCGTGCGTATTGTTAAGTACGAGTACCATGACTATTTCAAACGTTGAGTATGAGTAGGATGGGTATGACATTTAAATAAGTATGAATGCGTATAAGTATCAGAAATTATAAGTATGATTCGAGTCTACTCACCGTTTTGAATACTCATTGCTGACCTCTGTTACGTACATGCATAATTGGTCATTACGGCTCTCAGTCAGGGTTACGCTTAACTTCGCACACCACTTAAGTTGTGTGTGTGTTAATTTTATATATGAGCGACGGGACCTACAGTTTAAAGTCGGTTCTTAACGACATATTTGTGCGACACTTTTCATGGCAATTTTACTTACTCTCGGAGTTTTTGCCAGAAATCTGTTCAGTCGCCATAATCAACAATCAATCAACATAATACCTTCTAAACTCAAAGAGTTTTCTCAGAGTGGCTATGCTTTTCACTAAGTTCTACATAAAATATGTTCTATTTAACGTGTATTTCACTCAGTAAGTGTGAGCTGCATAATCCCGAAAACAAAAAAAAAAGACGTACGTTTTAGTCTTTTGACTTAATTTTGCAATTTGAAGATCCATTTTAAATCAGTTCTTTGACAACGTCTCCTTCATTAATGGCTTCAAATTCCATTTCGAATAAAGTCTTTTGCAAATTCACAAAATCTGCATAGTAATGAAGAATCCTTTTATTATTCCTTATCTTTATTTCTTGTAAATTTATTCCGTTTAACACTTTTAGATATTCAATTTGGTAATGAGAATGTTTTTTTCGATTTTTTTGTTTTTGTAATGCATTTCACTAAGTTCTTCATTTATCAGCAGGAGTTGGGGTAAAAGAAGTCTTTTTTATTATTTTTATTATTATTCAATGAACGTAAATCTTAAAAATCTTGTACTTAGAACGTGAATATCCTTTGCGGTTTTATGGTTTTTATTTTTCTCTTGTATCACCTTAATTGAAATGCAAATCTTTCGTTAAACTTTCTTTTCTTTACGTTTGTATCACGTTTTTTTACGAATTTTTTTTTCAAAATATTCATTTAAATAAATACGTTGTGGGTTATACTTGACTGGTACTATGTATGTGAGCGTTCTATGGCAGGTTGCTTTGCTCAAGGATCTTAAGAAAATTCTTCATCTACCTGGTCAACATTTTAATCAAATTAAATAAGATGTCAGCCACAATTCTATGAGCGTCCTTTTTTATGTTCAGTTTCAAGGCAGTTTTCAAAGTGATTACTTTCTGGAAATGCTCAGATTTAAATATACTGATGAATATGGATGTATTTCATAGTGCTGAAAATAAAATCACAATGAAATGAATTGTTAAAATTTAAAAAAAAATAATTTTTTGGGAATATTTAATCCACTTAAGAGGGAAATCTTTCGAAATGAAATTCTTAATAATTTAAATAAAAAATTGTCTTCAAGTTAAGTAACTGAATGAATAAATATTACATTCATCGTCTAGAATAAATCAATATATTCATAGCTTTTTAATCGTTTACTTTTGGGGAACAAAAAATTTACAAAAGTGAACGAACCCTTTGCTCGGAGCTATAACTGACTGCATACCGTTTGCTGTTTAAAATTTATTTCATAAAAGTGTTACATGCCTAGTTCATTTGTGAATTAAAAATTGTTCATACTTTTCGCAGCATCACGGGTGCTATCTTTCCAATGGTAGCTGTAATGTTTCCCTTCGAGATTGGAGAGACTTCACGTATTCCCATAAAAAATTGTGCACCGTTAGCAAATGCCATGATCTTTGGTGGTCGATGTCCACCTCCATATCATAAATTTATGCCTTATCAAACTCGCCTCTTAATGGAGTCATAATATGACGAGTTGGGCGGACATGTCCTGTGTGATCACACTTCAAATAGAATTATTACAGTTTCGACAAAAAAAAAATTTAATATGCATTGGATTCTACCGTGCCACATTGACTGCATCGTTGTAATATTCAACGTTCTTGAAGAAGTGCGATCGAAGGATGCCGCCGATCAACGAATCTCCGTTACATTGACTGCGTTTGAACTGTTCTTCACATTAAAATTCGGCAAAGTTTGTTAACATAGCCGTCGACTTGAAAATGTGTTTCGTCGCTAAAGACAATTTTTTGATTAAATAAGAAATGAATATTCATCAAACAAAGGAAATTGTGATATGTCATCTAATTTCAATTGCTACAGCAGCTATAT
The DNA here is from genome assembly GCA_932273835.1 of Sarcophaga variegata. Taxonomy (NCBI): domain Eukaryota; kingdom Metazoa; phylum Arthropoda; class Insecta; order Diptera; family Sarcophagidae; genus Sarcophaga; species Sarcophaga variegata. Next base: position 40,801,384 of record OW026361.1, on the reverse strand, counting down.
TTTATATTTTATTTACAGTATGTACTAGAGTCCGTACGCAAAAGCTTTCAAATGGTTAAGATAAAACAACCCAATCGTTGACAATGTTGACGAATCAGAAACTTTATATACACTGGTCAATACAGCATCAATATTCTAGCTGCTATAACTTAATACTTCGAATACGGGTTGAGTGGAAACACAAAACACACTGTAGATCCCGCTACTCAGGGATAAAATTAACACACAAAACGTGATTGGAGGCAGAAGCTAGGTTATAATCCTGACTAAAGGGTGTAATGATCATGTAATGTAATGTAAGTAGTTTGTAAGCGTTGTCATTGTTGCAGTAACAAGAAATCTATTATTTTGACTTGAAATTGAAACTTTTATTTCATATACAGTTATGTGAAAAATAATAAGGACCCCGTTGTTACAGTTAGAAATTTTATGAGGGAGGAAGTAAAATGAAAAAATTGTTAATATGCAACTGCACTTATATATGCCATATATATTCAATTGAAGTCGCTGTGTTCTAGTAGGTAGTATGTTGGCTTATTAGACGTGAGGCCTCGGTTCAAACCCCAGGTCATCTCAACGAAATCTGAAAAAATATTTCTTCGGCGACTTCCTCTCAGCAGATTTCTGACAAAAATTCTGAGAGTAAATAAAATTGCCAATGAAAAGTTTCTCAAAAATCTGTCATTCGGAGTCGACTTTAAACTGTCCTGACTAAAGGGTGTAATGACCAATTATGTACTCGTATTATATTCAATGGGGTTATAATATTTTTTTATTTTAAAGTCTTACTATATTTAAATTAAAATAGTAACGCACACAGTAATAACACAGAGACTCCGATTATGTTTAAAACTGGCAGACACTGTCTAAGCATTGAATTAAACCGATTTTGACACATCAAAGCCGATATATCATACCACGCAATCTGAATTAATTCCCAAAACTAATTACAATTTGTGGGACACTTGCCCTTGATTGTTGGTCTAAATAATTTCCACAAATTCTCTATCGGATTTGGATCTGTAGATCTCCAAATGTAGAATTTTTATTTCTTGAGTTTTTCAGTAGTTGGCATAAACTGTTTGCTGAGTGCAAGCTATCGACCAAACAATAGAATTAGCATCAAATGATTTCTACAGAAGGCTGAATTCTACATTATTTTCAAAGCACGTAGAAAAGACACGAATCTGAAAACAAGAGCCGCATAAACTAGTTTTTAACGCTGGTAAATTCCAAACAAATATCTGTACCAAGAGAAAATGGATGGATATTCGAACGTTAGAAATATTAAAATGTTAATATCACATCCAATGACATGATTGATGTAAATGAACTTAGCGACCGACAATTGAAGCTGATCTGGAATATTATAATTCATCTGACGCCTTTTCTACTTCTAATCATTCGATTCAATAAAATTTTGAATTTCGGAACGTTACACCAGCAGACGTTCTTAACATTAAATCAAATTCGATGGACAGTGATGAAATTTATCATAAATTTATTTAATTGACTTTTTCTCTATGTACTCCAAACATAATCCATTTATTGAATACGATAATTACACCGTATACTTTTTCCTGCAATGTAGAAATGTGCTAAGTTAATATCAATGCCTAATCACGATAAAAACTATCGCCCAATAGTAATGTTGTAATATATGTCGAAAGCTTCCAAAAATTAATTTGTATGCAGATGAGTCAATATTTGCATGACAAAGGCCTACTCTCTGAGAGGCAATTCGATTTTTGACCTAATATGACTAAATCTGAGTTTATTGATGTTTCCGAAGAGTTGCGACGAATTCCAATTGGCTAATTCGCGAGACTTTGTATCGTGTATGTTGTATTGAATACAATTTTTGTTTGTGAACTCTCAATGCTTTGCTGTATTTTGTACATATTTCGTATACCAAACGTCAAAAAACGATAAAAAGAAGAACCCCAGTATTCATAATTTCATTTTTAAGAAACAAAATGAAAAATATGACGAAAAAAGGTAAATTAATTAATTATCTGTGAGAACAATTATAATTTTGAAATGTCAGTTGTTGTCTCAAGTTACATAGAAAATATATTGTATTTTTATTCTTCTTCTTGATGACTGGCATTTACTTAAATTGATAGCATGAAACCAATACAACTTTATGAAACATATGAAAAAAATGTGTATAAGTGTATCGGATTTTTATATGAAAATAATTAACAACAAGCATACATTGTTGTATATTCGTCCAACAATACAATGAATACAACGATACAAGAGCTTGTATTAATGTGTAAGTGAATTGCCCAATTGTAACATAGTGTTGTATGCTGATGACGTCAAAATATTTTTTGATGATTTAAATTATATTCAACTTTAAAGAGATTTATAAATGGTGTACTCTTAACCTAATGGAACTAAACTTATCAAAATGTAAACACACATAGTGTTACGCAAATCGAAACGACCTAATATCGTTTAACAACAAAAACGATAAACAAAAGCCACACGATACAAACACACGCTAACACTAAGAGTACAATGAACGTGTTGATTATCTAAAGCTGCACACACACATATGTACAACGAACCTGTTTGCGCCTGTTACCAAAAACAACATGTATGTGACAAAAAGGGATAGACAACATAAGCAAAGTACACAAACAAAAATGTATTAGTAATAGAGCTCTCGAGAAGGCGAGATCACGAACCTTCCACTTCAAGAATGTTCGTTAGACTGGTTGTGTCGGACTATAAAAGGGCTGGACAAAACAGGCAGCAGTGAGTAAGAATTCAGTCAGCCTTGTGTGAAGTTGCGTGTGGATAAAATAAGTCGTGGTTGTAAAGATCCAGTGAATACTTGTGTGAACTAGTAAAGTGAATAAACAGATTATTATTGTTGTATCGTTAAGTTGTATACAGTGGCACACGAAAGTAGTGTAAAGAATAAAGAGAGTTTAACTGATATTAAACATATTTGTTTTTACTTTGTTTACAATTAACGAACTCATATTTAAACGTTTTTAAAAAGGTAAAAACGTAATAATAGGTTCCGCTTCTGAAGGGGAAGAGATAATCCTCATTTTTATAAACTTAATGTCCGTAAGTTAGATATGGTCCATGCACTCTCAGCCTTTATTGGATGAAAAGCTAAGTTTTGCCCGAAATATTTCACATATTGTAAATAAAGCTCTTGGAATTTTAGCATTAAAAAGAAAACGATGGACAAAAGAAAAAGTAAAACTTTATATATAAATATCAGTAGTGCGATAAATTTTAGAATATGGATTAATTATATGTAATCCGTTATACAAGATGTATAAAAATAGTTCATTCTTTTTTATCTAAAAGATGTCTATGGAGACTTTTTCACTCTTCACTCTCACTCAACAAGGTTAGCTAAGTAATAAATGATACATGGAGTAGATTATGCTGCCGCTTCAATGAAATGGTCCGCTTTATTGATTCCTTATCAAACTCGCTTAGAATTATTTTAGTGTATTTTGTACGTAGAAAAATTATGTCCCTTAAGTATTCTAAAAAATGTTTTCCATAGACTTAAATAAATAAATAAATCCGTTTGGGATTGTTCTATGGAGTAGTATAAGGGCCAAGAACCTTTTGCCTGCTTTCCTTCTCAAAATGTGTCGTTGCCTTAGCTTCCTTTACGTTCACTGTACATGTTGCACTTTCTGATGGAGCCAAGACGACATATTATCGTGAATGTCATTTTATATGAAATTAAAATTGTTCACATTAAGATAAACTGCTTCACAATGAAATAAAAAAAAATTATAAAAGAGAACAACAAATATTGAGCAACTATTTTTAAACAGCCAGTAAGTAATCTTTGAAATCCGTCATGAAAACTTTCTTGTTTCTGTTTTCTTAACTTCTTTTCAATAAGTTTCAACCTTTTTCTTCTCCTTTGTTTCTGTTCATTTCCACTTTCAAGTGATGAAATAAAAATAATGAAAACGAAAATGAAAATGAAAAACGAAAACTGACGACAACAAATTTATGTTCATAAACAATATTATTGGAGTTGGAAACTCAGAGGTTCTTAATGGTCAAAGTAGGCTTTTAAAAAATATGTCCAGAATTTTCAACAAGTTTGGAGTCTCTGCCTTAACGCCACTGTATTATATAAAGGATTGAAAGGAATAAAAGAGTTTGGAAGGTGTTGTTGACAACGCGTTAGAGTTAATTAGAAACAACAAAAATAACAACAATAAATAAAAAGTAAATAAAAGAAAGAACAAGGATACGTTTTAAAGGACACAAAACTGTAAATACGATTAAAACAAATTTAAAATAGAGAATAAACAAGGAAAGGAAAACGAAGAAAATTTATTTACAATTAACAATAATAATAAGGAAACAAAACAAAACAAAACAACTTGAAATCTAAAGTTTAATAAAGTAATTAAAAAGTTTATAATTGTAAAATAAACAACTCACAGCAACCTGTTCAAGAGAAATTTATTTTAAACTTGAAACTGTAAAATAACGCCTTCTCTACTGAAGCGGCGAATAATGTTGGTGGCTTGACTCCTTTACAGCTGTTGCCAATTTGCCACAAAATTGTTTAAAAATAAAATGAAATATTAATAGACCGGGACATGCTTTTATTAGTATACGAATAAAGTAAATCAAGAATATAGGAATAGAAGCTAAGCCAAAAGGACGAGCAAATAAAAATAATTATTTCCTCGTTGTTTAAAGTATTACAATTAAAAGCGATTAAGTACCAAATAAATTGGACAGAAATGTATCTACAGCATCATTCTTGAGCAAAACCGAATTAAATTTAACCTAAAAAGCAATGCCATTTCTACACCGAAATGAAATACGGCGATTTCATAAAGCATCATACAAAATTCAGAAGTTTTAATATTTTCTTATGATTCTATCTAGACTGTAGAAACTTTGAGGGAGTATTTTACAAGCAGCATTTAACAGCTGTTCTTATCGCTGTTATAAAGATATTCTTAATAAAAAAGAGAGTTATTTGATTGTAAGTGACATGAATAACTTATGAAGGAAGAGTGTGCCACACACAAATAGTGAAGCTAAATAACGCATCATCTCTGCAGTACATTTCACCGCCCAATCAAACATGAGCGCATGTTTTCTATCTGACAGTCTGATATTATGTAGAAATATATTATTTTCAGAAGCGTATATCTTTATACCCTTCTAGCATATGCCATTGAAGTGACGATAGAACAGTGAACCGTAAGTCTCATTGCAATGGATCAATGAATTGGGATACGCTACCGTCAATAACGAAAAATTTTACTCTCTCGTATACATATTCGAAAAATATTAAAATGAACTTAAAGGCACCGAGCCATTTGTGAAGGTTGTGTCCAACTTCGGTCTACAGATCAAATAAAGTGAGGTCTTAAAAACTCAAGGTACTCGAAAGCTTCTTTCGACACTTGAAATATGCTGACCCAAGGGAATATTGGCATTAATTTTTATTCTTAGTGCAGTAGGAGTTTTGATCCACAGATACTTCTTCAACATTCCGTGCATATTTCATTGCTATGGAAACTTGAGAGTCCAAGCAGCTAAAATAGTCTTAAATTATACCCAGCAAGAACGTCAGTGATAGGCATGTATTTGTGGTGAAACCATCGATTAGATTAAATTCCTCTCTGTCTTAAAGCTCTCTTGATTGCTGTTGTAAATCAGAATTACCTTTTTAATTCCGGGTCGACATTGCCCAATCATCTTTATAGTTTTATAGATTCTGGGTTCCTAAGAATCCTTCATTTCAGTTTCTCCAGTGCCAGACAATGACATAGAAGATGTCCTGTCCTTTGGGGTTACTTTCTCAAAAACCTTTGTCCCATTTTGACTGCTACATACTCAGACATACATTCTGGACCGAATGGGTCAGGTTTCTCTGGTTTCTATACAAGTGGATTAATTTTCCGGCAATTCTCTGTGAGAAACAATAGTTCGACCCTTTGTTGAGAAAACTCGTTCGAACTATCAGTTAGTAAATGCGACAGATATATTGATGCCTTCAACGTCTTTGCTTTTAAGAGTCCACATGAGGGTAACAGTTAAATAACTGTCCCATACAGTTTCAAGATTTTTGACATTAACGGATAGCTAATAATACTACGGTATGTAATTGAAGAATTTTTATCTCTTGTGAATAATATTAACCCGGTTTTGGTTGGTTTAACTCCCAGTCCCTGTCCATTAAATAATAATTTCAGCTTAGAATTTCAGAAAATCTGACCGGATGACTAAAAAAATATAATACTTAGGGTGTATTACATCAGTCTTTATGCAGTCAACACTGAAGATTAAATTTTAGTGAACAATAAGTTCAGCGAAGTGAATTTTTTTAATCTGAAGTTTTCATTTTGTATGTCACAAATTTCAAAAGTAAAGGAAAATAGCTACTGGAACCCCTAATTTTATTTGATAAACTTGCATATTTTATTAAAAACTATAGAAATATTAGAAGAACAATATTCTGTACTTTATTGTTACTTGAAGTAGAATTAATTAAAAAAAGTCATCAAATTTAGGAAATAATTCACTTTTTACTGAAATTTTAAGAGTCAAATCAAAGTAACGAAAATTTTGAGATAGTCTTTAATTCCTATTTCATATTTTAATTGCCGTGCTTTCGATTTTATTATGGACTTTAGTCTTCTAGGCATTGATTCCACATGCTTTAGGGTAAATTCTGTGGTTATTTTATTCCTTTCTCGAAATTTTACTTATCCGACTTTTTTTATCAAGTTATTCCCCAGGGTTCAGTTTTGAAGATTGTGGCAATTGATCAAATGTTTTTGGGGTACCATAAGACAACCACTCCTTTAGTATTCGTTAAGGCGCTTTGTTGTGCAATAAGCCTAATTTTTCCACTCTAGGTACTGCATTCTGTTTGAGAATACCCAGATGCATACATACATACATAATTCGTCATTACAACCCTTCAGTCATGATTTCGACCTAGCTTCTCACACCACTTATGTTGTGTGTGTTAATTTTATATATGAGTGGCGGGACCTACAGTTTAAAGTCGACTCCGAACGACAGATTTTTTGTGAAATTTTCTCTCAGAGTTTTTGCCAGATATCTGCTGAGAGGCACTCGCCGAAGAATTATTTTTTCATATTTCGTTTTGTTGGAGAGCTGGGGCTTGAACCTTCATGTCTAATAAGCCAACACAATACTAACTACACTACGGCGATTTCATACTAGTACTCAGATAGTTATGCATTTAGTCGGTGATGTAATAAAAACAGGATTACCAATTCCCAATATTGACACGTACCCCCAGACTGCTACTAACCCCCTACCATGCTTCATTGCTTTCATAATACAATTATCGTCGCAAAGTTTGTTTTTTACTTCCCCATGTCATTGTGGATTTTTGACAACAAATACTTCATATTTAGTTTCGTCAGTTTATAAAATATTCATCCAAAACTATAGCGACTGCTCACATACTTTTCTGCATAACTTATACGCTTAGTCTGCTTTGTTTATGATATGTAAGGTTTCATGTGTGGTACTCTGCCAAACAATACATATTGGCGGACGGGTCATCTCACGATGCTAGCACTTTCTAACTTTCCAGATATTTTTAGGAGATTTCTTCAGTTATTTTTACTAATCTGGGCGATATATTGGCCTTTTCTGTTCTTAAATAATCCGGATAACAATTGAGTCATTTTTGTAAATAAACCTTGTAAATGATCATTATATTAAACGGTACTTCACTGCTATATTTCGACATATGCTCGAACAGACCAGAGTCTCTAGTAGGAACAGTCTAGCACACTACTAGTGGGTACCCGCTACCATGACATCCGCTATATATAATTATAAATAATTTTTATTAAAGATATCTTAACAATTCTAATATTGTTATGACTGAGTAGAGTAGATTGAGTATTACGCACTGTGTTTTATGTCCCATTACAGTAGTAAGACTTCAAGCAGAACCAGTCTCAACACGGTAAAGTATAGCGGCGGAAATATTGTTGTTTGGATGTTATTTTACTTCGATGGCAATTCTGACAATTTCGTGTAAAACACATTTGGAAAGTAACGGATAATATTGTTAACTTTCGAATTTCATGCTACATTATGGCGAATAAAAGTATGTAAACCACTTTGATGCGTGTTCTAGCAGGATATACTACAAAGTGCACTAAGAAATGGTGTGTATATAGCAATATCGATATATTTGGCCAATTCACATGACTTTGTATCGTGTATATTGTATTGAATACACTTTTTGTTTGTGAACACTCCAGGTTATGCTGTATTGTGTATTTCGTATTCCAAACGTCAAAAAATGGCAAGAAGAAGAAGGAGACCAGTATTCATAATTTGATTTTCAAGCAACAAATATTACGGAAAAAAGTAAATTAATTAATTATCTGTGCGAACAATTATAATTTTAAAATGTTAATTGTTGACTCAAGTTACATAGAAAATATTTTGTATTTTTATTCTTCTTCTTGATTACTGGCATTTACATAAACTGATAGCACGAAACCAATACAACTTCCAAAAACATATGAAGAAAATGTGTATAAGTGTATCGGATTTTTACATGAAAATTATCAAAAACAAGCACACACTGTTGTATATTCGTCCAACAATATAATGAATACAATGATACAATGGCTTATGTGAATTGCCCAATTATATTGGCTCGTAGTATATTCTGATTCGAATCCAGTTGAGAACAATCAAAAGCAATTGTGCCACAAATTGTGATAAGCTTTGGAAATTACTTCAGATTGCACGGTATGACAGTCCAAATGCGGTGTGGAAATATGTTGTTGACCACACGATATCTACCAGTTGTAAATGACACTGGACTCTCCACAAAATACAAACCCCTCTAGGACAATATGAGAACTTAAATTAATGCAAATGTATTATTAAATAATAATTTTTTAAAAAAAGTGTCCTTATATTGTCTACATGGTGCGTCTCTATTTAAATTAAATAAAAATTTTAAAACAAAAACTACCATTTAATAAAACCATAATAAAATTTGTTTTTGTGGTAAATACACACTGAGAACTACTGCAATTACTTTTCAATATTGTATACGAGTATACATATGTACATATGTATGCAACATATACAATAACTTTAAAGTTATATGATAAAAATAATAATGAAATGAAAATGCTTTTTAAATATGCCAGTAAAGTAAGAGTAAATAATTAATTTGTGGCTCTATCTGGGGTTTTATTTTCGAAACTATTTTTGAATGAAAATGAATTTTTTTTCTATAATTGTTATAAAGATTTACTTTTAAAGATTTTTTTCCAATTTCTTCATCTTGGTTTTGTGGTTGTTGCTATTGTTGTTGTGTTTTATGTTACCACAATAGCATTGACAGCATTGTGGCTTTAAATCTCTGAATGCATACTAATGAATGAGTGTCACAAGCTAATGGACATTCTCGCATATACCCTTATCAGAAATGTAATTCAGTTCATCCCCCACTTATGCCAAGATTGAAAAGATATAAAAAAGAAGAAGAAGAAAAATAGAATAAAAATGTAATTAAAAATGACTTACAAATTGTTTAAACAATAAAATAAAATGAACTCAAGTTTAATAAAAAATTAATCTTCGAGAGAAAAATGTCATGAAAAATTATTCTTAAGTACTTAATCACATCAATTACACACAGAGTGACTTACAAAGATGCTGGGAGATAATAAAATGTATTCATAGACTGCAATCAGGGATGAACTAAACATTGTAGAAATGATGCAAAAAGAAATTTTATTTTCGCAAGGATTACATCATTAAATCTTTCTCAAAATATATACTTGATGTAATTCTTACTGCTGGTGTTCAAAGCGCAATTGTTTCTATACACCACTGCTAAAGATAACCAATAGGGAGCCTGTTACTAAGCGTTTCTGCAATTTTTAGATAATCTTTAACAACCAGGTCAAATTGGAGTTTCTTTTCTAACTGAGCCAATCATTAATGCCAATAATCAGTCTGGCTAGAAGCCCCCTTCAAAAATAGTCTAGTCGGAGTGAATAATTTTCTTGCCAGGATTGAGGTTTCTATGATCTGGTCAACCTCTCCCTCTCTCCCCAACACTCGGTGGGAATCGAATGGAACTTAACAATAACTAAATTAGCATTAAAGGAACTTCTGGTGGCATAAAGCCCAACTCGCAGGGAGGGCTCACAGTTTTCAAACCAATAACCAATCCTAAAAATAAGTAATCCCAATAGAAAAAAAACTCAACTTTCAAGGGGAAAATAACCACCCTTTCAATTAAATCCTCTGCTATAGAAGGGGATGATAGATAAAAAGCTTCAAATTCTCAGGGTAGTGGACTTGCTAAGGTAAATTCGGGCAATAAAAAGGCCCACTATCTTCGTTAAGCAACTAGGTGTTATAAAACTCATAGAGGTACTCTATGATATGGAAAAATTTGAAAGGGTATGGGTTTGCCAATGTAGAGGATAAAAATCATGCTGAGGGACCACCACACTAGCCAATTGTAAGTTTCTGATCCTTCACTTTCTCACATCCTTGACTAAGCTCTCTAATATAAATATTAATGCAATATTGAGTATTGATTGTGGTATCAAAACGGGCCTAAATGCTGGCCTAAGTAGGACTTCTTACTTCAAGGAGGGTCCGCCACTTTACCTAACTTAACCTATAGTATTATCAACAAAACTGAACACTGTTGTATTTGACCCTGTTTGTTAATATTAATTTTATTTTCTTAAGCCAACTGTAAGAGGTGATTAGGTGGTAAAGATTTTCAGTTAAAGAGTGCATTCGACAAAACTAATTCGTCAACTGCATAGTATACATAGCTGAACTGGCTTTTACATTTTTCAGTTCAAATGCAAAGCGGGTTAATCAATGAATTCAAAAATAGCATCCAATAGCATTAAAAAAAATTGACTTAAAAATCATCGAAATTGTATTGCCGACGTCATTAGCAGCATAGCTAAACTTTGTTGTGGTCTTCATATCAGCACTTTGGATTCAAGTTCCAAGAAAGTTATTCACATTAAAATATTATTACTAAAATGGAAAAATCTAGATACTGCTACAACAAAACAAAAGCTACAATAACAAAAACAATGAACTTGTTTACAAATTATGGCACTGCGTAATAAAACAACAAACACCAGCATACAAAAATGTTAAACAAGTAAACAAAAATTTACCATATAAAATGGAAAACAAGTAAACAAAAATACAACAACAAACACTACAAGAATAAATGTAAGCAAAATACACAAACAAAAATAATGAAACAACGATGTTTACATTTATAGAGGTCTCGAGAAGGCGAAGCCACGAACATTCGCCTTCGAGAACATTCATCAGACTGTTTACGTTACCATATAAAAGGCAGGCGGCTGAGTTAGTAAAAGTTCAGTCAGTCTTGTGTGAAGACGCGGAGCGTTTGAAAAGAGTAATCGTAGTTTGAAGATCTCCGTTACAAAGACCTGTCGAATAATTGTCTGGCAATTGTTACTGTTTATGCAAAGGGTGTAAAGAGAGAAAGAATCATTGATATTACATCGATTTGTCACAAAATTCGCCGATGTTTCCTATTCATCGATTGATTTTTGTTACAAAATGGAACTGAAATGGACCTACTGTTACGTGACGGTACTAGAGTACTACGATGAGACGATTTATTGCACTGCCCTCAATTGTTATTGGGCATCTTTGTAACTTCTCTCCTAATTCTGTTGTCTTACAAATTTCAGGATGCAGTTCAGTGTCAGTAAGAATAACTGCATGCCTACTACTGAACATGCACCCAGGTATTTCATTTTGAAATGCATTAATTAACATTAATAAATGTTAGGATTGAACTGATTTCTATTCTGTACAATGTTCTTTGAGTCTATAATCCCTGTTTTTACGATATTTCTGAATAGTCTAATACAAGACACAAATATCTTCCCACTATAAATACAATTTATACATACCTACATAATTGCATACCTTCAATCAGAATTACCACCTACCTTCTCAGCCCACTTATGTTGTGTGTGTTAATTTTATACTTTAGTGGCGTGACATACAGTTTAAATTCGATTCCGAACGACAGATTTTTGTGAAACTTTTCATAGCAATTTTATTTACTCACAGAGTTTATGAGGCAATCTGCTGAGAGATCTTCGCCGAAGAAATATTTTTTCATATTTCGATGTCAGACCTGGGGTTTAAACATTGTTTTCATGTCAATACCTAATAGACTACGCCGACTTCCATTCAAGCCTATTTACCTGAGCTAAATTGGTCAATTTTGCTTAACGTGTGGGTAAGCAGAGAGTGACTTATTTTCCCTTCCCAGATGGTACTATTTTTATTTCAAGTCAACCTGGAGGAGCTGAGTGCCTGACTGTTAGATACGACTGCCACATCTCGTCGCCTGTACTTCCTATCCAATTTGAATTAAACATAGCATGTCTTTCGATGTCATAAGATAAGCCCAGGAAAAAAACCCCGTTTTGTCGCACTATATGTTCTCGATCCATCTGTATACCACAGAATAAAACTTTTCGTGAAAGAGAATGTTGTATTACTTAGTTGCATTGCGAGTCATTCGCTGGTTCTATTAAGTTCTCATTTCGATGCATCAAATAAAAAAGCATCGATGTTTCATCTAATATACCTCGAGTACTTTTTTTCATATCGATATATATCGTCCATTACTACTGTGAGTACTTTCAGTGCATAAAAAATATTTGGTACTCATTAGTACTGTTGTGAGTACCAGCACTTCTACAAGGATATGAAAATGAGTATGACTGTGTATAAGTGAATAGTTATCGTAGTTATTCTATGGTTTACTGCATTTCATAAATTCATTAACATCTGTATGACCAAGTATGTATATACGAGTAGTGGTCACCAGTTTATGGTTGTACATTTGTGTCTCGGTATAAAATTGTGTGTGTGTATAACCAAATGTTTGCATATGTCTGTGGTAAGAACAATATTGTTTAAATATGTCATAATTTTTTTTATCACATCCTTGTATTTTATTTAATTTTCTCTATTTTTACTGTTTTTTTATTTCTATAGTATGGACTGATGATGTTCACAAAATTACAAAATGTTCGCCTACAATTATTTCCTCCCACACTGAACCCTTCTGAGAATGCATATATTTTTGTTCAAAGTTTGTAAATGCATATGCTAATGGCTAACGCTTTTTGAATGATTAACTCAAAGGAAATAAGGCGGGACCGCATTTTTGCTCAAAAATTAAAATATTTGGAGGCCTTTTGAAATGAATTAGTGTCCCTTTAATCGCTTTCCTATTTATTTTAAGTATTCCTTGTTGTTTCTACAATACAAACAATATTTTTAAGATAAAGAATTTTTTATTTATTTATTTATTTATTTAATCATTATAATTAACATAACACAACAAGATGTTAATCTTATAAGTTATAGTGTTATGCTTAGGAGCAATAAGATATCTTCTTATCTTATATATAAAAATGAATGTGTGTTTATTTGTTTGTGGGTTTGTTTGTTTGTTTGAAGCCTATAGACGGCTAAACGGCTGGACCGATTTTCTTGAAATTTTAACAGTACCTTCCTCTATGTCTGGAAGGACCTTTAGGCTACTTTTTATTTTAAAATTTCAAGTAAAAATGAATATGTATCTGTTTGTATGTACCTTATCGTAATCGTAAACTGTGCATTTGATCATGACATGATCTTTAGAAAAGTTGTTACGCATGCGTCGGCCCAGTTTGGTGCGATTAATTTCCGATGGATGGCGTCACTGAAAATTATTCAAAATAAATGACAAGGAATTGGTCGACCTTCACCTCAAAAACGGAAGAAAATAGCATTACGAGCCTCAGAATCAGACGAGCGTTGAGACTGGAAAATCTTCGATGCCGCTGTGACCCGTTCGTTTGAACCACTTGAACTGATCGAATGCGTACTACTCAGGCCCGTTCATCTGCATTATCAGGACAACGGGAAACAAAATCAATAAAGTGATTCAAAATTAATTGGACATTTGTGTGTTGGTGGCGCAGCAACACGCGCAGTGTACAGCTAGTATAGTATAAATATTTGTGGTCTAAAATTAAATCAAAATATTTCAAAAGACAAGAATTCGGTTTTGATTTTTCTTCTTTTAATATACCAAATATATATAAGTTCACGTTTTGTGGACGAGATATAAGGTAAATAGGTACCACAAAAATATATGCTTAAATTTCATCTGCAAAATTTTTAACATCGATTTTAACAATTCTGGAATGCTACTTTTTACATACATAAATACATAATTGGCCATTACAACCCTTCAGTGAGGATTACGGCCTAGCTTCTCACACCACTCATGTTGAGCGGCGAGACCTACAGGTTGACGTCGACTCCGAACGACAGATTTTTGAGAAATTTTTTCATGGCAAGTTTATTTACTCTCAGAGTTTTTGCCAGAAATCTGCTGAGAGGAAGTCGTCGAAGAAATATTTTTTTTTCATATTTCGTTTTGATGTCTGACCTGGGATAGGAACCAGGGCTTTACGTCTAATAAGCCAACACACTATCTACTAGACTACGGCGACTTAGAAAAAATGCTACGTTTTGCCACTTCTTATTTCCCTCAACGAATTGGTGATCAGCGTCAATATTAACATTTCTATCTATGTCTGAAGATCCGGTTCAATTGGATTGGGTACATTGTTAGATTCTAAAAAATTTAAACACATTTTTCACGTAGTTTCCGTGCAATCTTGTTTCCAAAGCGACAAGCAATTGGTCGACCTACACCTCAAGCACGCAAGAAAAGAGCATTACGAGCCTCAGAATCAGACGAGCAACTAGCATTGAAACTGGAAAACCTTCGACTACATGCCGATGAGACCCGTTCGCATGAATCAGTTGAACAACGAGAAGAGAACGTCCGTTCGTCTGAATCATCTGGACAATGGGAAACAAAATCAATAAAATGATTCAAAATTAATTGGATATTTGTGTGTTGGTGGAGCAGCAACGCGCGCAGGGTACAGCTAGTTAATGAAAAATAATAACATTTTATATCACAGTAAAAGCAATACCCTTTTGCATTCAAGCACCAACAAAAAATTGGAGTATTTTTTCATTATTTGCTACATCTGATATTTTTGCGCATCACATGCTCTTTAAATGGCAAATATATGCATGAGATAAAACGATTTATTTAATACAACAACGATAATGATTTTGTATACCAACGACAATAGTATCATGTGGGCATAATTTAAGTGAATACCAAATGGACAATTACATGATGTAAAGCGGAAATACGAATGTATTTCGAATTGTAAGGACATTCTGATTTTCTAGGATGCGCTGTGTTCAGCAAACAGCGTAAAGCATTATTGATTGTCGTTGTATTTCTTCGATTTTTTTAAGTGAATTTCAAAGAGATTCTCTTATAATTTTTTAATAAATGTACGTGTTTATTGGCTCAGTCATATGTTGTTATTGTGTGTGTTCAAATTGTACTTTCGACGAACACGAAATGGACATCAACGATAAGGATATGGACGATGAAGATAACGATAAGAACGACAACAATCTACAAAAAGCCATTTACATTTTTCTTTGTGACATTTCTTTTTCGTTGTTGTTTTTTTGTTTTTTTTTTTGTTTTTAATTAATTAACTTTATTTATTTGCTGGAAAATTTAATGCATTTTTCCATTTCCATTTCCATTTTTCTTGCCGACCCTTCTTTTGGGCCAACATTTAAATTGTTGCCAACAGTGGTTGTGCAGTTCTACGAAAAGCAGTCGCTGCCAGCATTTTATTGCTCCTCCTTTTGTTGTAATTGTTGGCAAATAAAAAAGGAAAAAAATGAAAATGAAAAGAATTGAAATGAAATGCTTTCAGCCGTACGCTGTAAAACAAAAGGTAAAATTAATTAAAACTCGACAAATTTTTATATGCCTTATTAAATAAAAATGCATTTAAAAAATTATAAAAAAGAATAAATAAAAATAAAAAAAAATAAATTACTACCCCCTGCCAAAATGTATACATACATACATGTATACATACAATACTTACCATTGCGTTTATCTTTCGGATAAACTTACAGGTACGAGAGTGTGCAAGGATGCCATTCCTTGTGAGTCACAAGAGCAACTGTGCTGTTCCGTTTCTGTCTTCATGCTACCAGATCTTTATTTTATTTCGTTTATGTCAAGCTGACAGGTTGATGGTGCAGAACATAGTTTATAGTGTTGCGGTAAAACCAGTTGAGCATTTTGATGATCTTTTTTTCTTTCTTTTAATTCATTACACTCTCCCCCCAAATATTATAGTTTTTGTGCAAGAACAACAACAACACACACTTGTAATTTTAGTAGCTGCATATACTCATGAAAACGATTATATAACAAAGTACAGTACAGATGATTCAAACAGGGGCATTGAATCAATGATTTCATAAAGAGAAGTTTGTCTTACCTTTTTGACCATTAGCACAGTCAACAGGGTAAAATTGTAGTTGATCGTTAAAAAAATAGCCGTTAATTTGTTTTTAAACCAAGTGAGATGCTATCCTGGAGCGAGATATTATTCTGAAGAGATAGTTTGATCGCAGCTTATATTATTAACAAAAAAAAATGGCGCCTTATTATTGAAGAGCAATAAGGCTTTCGGCATTATAAAGCGGTGGTGAGTCATGTAAACAGCCAAATATATGCCTTCCAGAACATTGCATATATGACCTCAAAATCACCATTACCGTATACTGCAGAAAGCTTAAAAAAGTGACTGTTGACTAACTAGTGTTAGAAGTGTCCATCGCAGCACGCTATTAACATTTATGGTTGCCTACATTGATTTTACGCGAAAAAAAATTATTGGGTTGTTCGGAAAGTAATTTCTTTTAATTTTTTTTTTTTTGGTGGCAATGAAAGACAGTTTTCGTATAATATCAATCAAGTGGTCTTAAACTGTTGAATTTGATAAATTTAACCTCAATCCGATCACAAGTGTTGTTATTCGCCGGTTGGCATCAACCAATGCCTAATGTGCGTCTTTATCAGCTTCAACCGGCCTTCCCGAACGTGATGTATCTTCGACATCAAAATTTCCGGATAGAAATTTAGCGAACCAGTTCTGGCACTGGCGTACTGTCAACACATGTTCTCCATACACTTTGGCCAATTCCCTTCTTCTGCTTGAACAGCATTTTTACCCTTTCTGTAGTAAAACAGTAAGATATGTTGTAAATGCTGCTTATCGCTCTCCATATTTAAAAGGGCATCAACCAAAAACTATTGCGTAGAATTAATTGGAATTTTTCACCACAAGCCTTGCTATATGAGCTCTCAAAGCATATAGAAATTATATGGCTTAAGTATGAAGTTGGGTGCAAAAAATACAATTAAATCCCCTGTCGGGAAAAAATGAAGTTACTTTCCGAACAACTCAATAGTTGGACTTTTTCCATTTATCTTCGTGTTGCGAATTCCAGCATTCGTCCTAAAGCAGTGTTCTTTTACGCTTCCTAGTCAGTTAATGAACTATTCTAGTGCGTGGTATCCTGCCGGCGTTTTTATTTTGCTGGGGATTGCTAATGTTACGTTAATCCACAAAATGAGACTAACAACCTTAAAAGTCAACGCCCAATAGCTATTTCTTCCGCATTTTCCAAGGCTATGGTAAGCGGTAAGCAATAGGCAACCGTAAGACCCGATCTACTGGTGATCTATTAGCGCTGCTCTTTGAAAAACGGCAACAGTCGGTATTTACTTCTTTCAATTTATAATCAGCTTTCTCATGGATCGCACTATAGTTGTTATAGACGAAGTGCCATCGGATGAGTTCAGAATAAATTCAGCAGTTCAGCGAGGTTCTGTTTTCCAAACCTATTTCCTATTTCTATTAACGACTTTCTTTCGCTAATTTCAAATCATATTTACTCTCTTGCAGATGACAGTACTTATCTTCAGTATTATATTGTGCAGCGTATTAAAATCCAGCGGCTGCCCAGATTCGGCCATGTCGTTCAAATGGAGGAGGATGCTCCGGCGAGACGGGTATTTGATGCGGGGATCTGCGGAAGTCGGCGAAGACCTTGTATGCGTTGGAAGGACCAAATCGAGGAAGCCCTGTCATCTATTGATGTGACCAACTGGCGAAGGCGCGTAAGAAGCAGAGGTGCCTGGAAGGATGTGTTGCGGCAGGCCGAAATCCGTTAATCGGGTTGTTAATGGCCAATTAAGTAAGTAAATAAGTAAGTATTTATATTCCTTTGATCAAAGGCCGAACTATTTTTGCCCAATCAATCTTCGAATGGAGTCGTAAAAGTTGACAATAATATCACGTCACCTGTTGCCTTGAGTGGTGAAAATATTGACGAGTCAGAAACTTGATGAACTGGGCTTGAAAAATCAATGTGATGTTCGCTGTAACCAAAAAAAAAAAAAAATTCAAGTGTCGAAAAAACATTCATTGATGTCTTACGACAGAGCAAGAAATACTTCACTCTATCATCTACCGAAAATGGAATACAACTCTCATGATTTAGAGGTTTCTTAACCGCGAACACGAGACGGCGAAATTGGTCATTAATAAGGATAGGGTTTCAAACTCTATTTATTCATTGGAACACCGTCTCAAAGTGGCTTGTGTTTCACATCGCTGTTACAAAGGATTTAGTAGCGCTAACGCTACTCCCTCCTTCTTCTACTCTCCCTTAACTTATGTTCCTAGATCCAACATCATTCGCTGCTGGTGTAGGGGATATCCTTGTATTTTGTTCTGTATCCCTTATATAAATTACATGCAGTGTAAAAGGAATCTGCATCGAGCACATGTGATGCCGACAGCAATTTTAATGTGCATAGTAGTAGTAGTAGAAGTAGTATGTTGTGCCGTTGCAAGATAAAATTTAACAAATTTATGATTAAGGCCATTATATTTGCAGTGGTAAAGACAAAACCAACTTTTTTAAAACATAAACAAAACCATGTGGGCATGAGTTTGTCTTCTGGTCTGCCACGCGCACCTTCATTTTAATGCATTTTTGTTGTTGTGTTTCGTAAGGCCGTTTTACAATATTTACCTGACTATTCCAGTTAACGTGCGGCCAACATTCATGCTCATGGGGACTCATGTGGCATGTATCAAATACTTTTGGTTTAATTAATTAGTTTCTGCCACAGCATATTCTTATACGGCATACGTATCCATACCATATGTGTGCATGTACATAGTGTGTTAGGTGTAGTTTGGTATGCAACAAACGATGGAATGAAATTGATCCTTCGTTGCACATATTACTTGTGTAAATAAATTAAATAAATATTTTGGGTTGTTGTTGTTTATTTTTACTTGTTTTTTATTTATGTTTTCATTGTAAATTAAATTTTATTTATCCTTAACGTTCTTATCTCAATCTGACATGTTAAAACAAAAGCCATGGCCTACAGAATGGGCTGTTTTAAAAAACGTTTGATTAATTGTTAATTGGGTATTAAAAAATTCACTCAAAAATTATATTTTGTGGACAATACGGCCAACTGTTGTTGTTGAATTCATTGGAAAGTGTCACATGAATTACAAGAAGAATTTTTAAATGTTTTGAAGAAAAGTCGTAAAAACATTGAATAACAAATGGTACCACATGTAGCACAAAATTGTCCCCTAAAACAGTACGACGAAATTAAATAAAAGGGTAGTTAAGGTCAGTTTTATAGATAAATTATGCACATTTTAGTCAATTTTAACTTTAAATATGTCACATAAAAATTTAAATTTAAAAACAAAAGGGTCTTTCTCATGTACTGCATACTGAGAAAACAAATCAATTTCTAGCCACAACAAATTTTTAAAATTTTTTATTTCGAAAAAACAAATCTTCATATGCTGTCTGATATTGTTTAATCATACATTTGTAGGGTCATTTTTTAAGGGCTTCCTATCTTCAAATATAAATTAAACAAAGTGTCTGTGAGATATTATTGAAATTATGTTTTCGTTTGAAAGGCCTTGTAATGAATATAGAATAGAGTATCGTTCAAATCTCTGCCACGGTTTCTCTGAGACAATTTTCCATTACTTTGACCCATAAATCTTGCTAAATTTGACCGATGATATGGGTTATGTTGACTTTGAGGAACACAGTGGTTTGTGGCTTATTCGCTAATACCTGCGACTTGAGAAAATCCCACAAGAAAAAATTTAACAGGCTGAAATCGCACGAAATCGGTATCCAGATCACATCATCTGCTTGTGAGATGACAATGCCCTCAGATATCTGTTGAAACCCTATGTTTTTCGTGTCAGACCAATAAAAGTTGGCGAAAATCCTCATCAAATACTTAGTTTTTCGGGATGAATGTAAGCTCTTGGACGTCATATAGGGATGGTTTCGTCATCAATTCGACGATTTTGTATGGTCATGCTCATCCAGAAATAGGCCTCAGCGATGGGATTGATGAAATAACACTTCCATTTTTCATATGTTAATATTTGCCTTCGATCGTATACCAAGCCATGCCGAGACTAATGTGTATGGATTTAATAGGAAGGACGTAATAGCATCTAATATACAGGCAATCTCAAAATAGTGTAGTACGAAGAGGGTCGATTTTAACAAGTGAGAGATGGTTTATTAATGTTCAGGGCATGAAAAGTTAACGAGAGATTCCCTCAAACCAATGTATTTTTTATTTCAATGGCATTCAAGGCCTTAGCCTAAGGTACGCCACTCCATTTGATCTTACAATTCACATCGCTTTAAATTGTATTTCAGGACTTATCGAAAGCGAACGTTTTTGTTAATTACAGAAGATTATTCAACTACTTGGACTGATTACAGCATCATCACAATATGGGTTGAGTTTCCGAAATTTATAGGTGCTGCAAGTACATAAAGAAATAAAGTCTAGAAAAGAAATATTTTTACGTTGTATTCATCTATGCGTAGTATAATAGGCCATTTACACTACACCGAAATCTAGTACTTATGAGATTTCGAGCAAAATCTAGTTGATTTTAACTAGATTTCCCATACAAAACAAAATCTACTTATTTAGTAGATTTCGGCAAAATCTACTCAAAGTCTAGTAAAAATAGAAATGCAACTATGTGTTTTGCCAAATAGTACTTAAAAATACAACGCTGAGCAGGAAAAAATGACATTTCAATTTAAAAACAAAACTTTAACCTCTTCACGCCCTTGGCCACATATGTGTACGTTTAATTTTTTATACTCATAATTATAATAATAATAAAAAACAAAAATTTGATAAGTTATTGACTACCAAATCTTCCAACAACAGAAGTAACATTTTACCGTTTGTCTGCACTGATATTATTTCCGACGCATAGTTAGATAAATAAACAAAAAAGTGAAATAATTCTTCGGCAATCTGTTTTAGTGGATTATATCAAGAAACCGTTAATATTTGAAAAAAAAAATAATATCAGTTATATTTAATATAATAAGTTTTACCATCACTACCTAAAAAATCTAAAAGCTAAACTAAAGTGAATCCTGGAATTAGACTGGACGATATGGGTCATTATCCTAAATACAAGGAACTGAAAAATCCCCCCAGATGTCACGACAAAAATTGTGTAAGACGAACTCTCTACATTTGTGAGAAATGTTAAGAATATATATGCCCGGAATGTATGAAATCATATCACACATAAATTACCATTAACGCTCAGTGACCACAAAAGTGGACGTTATTCCTTTTTGTGAATTTTCATTCTTTTTTGTTTTCTGAATTCCTATTTAAATAAAATTAAATAATTAAAAAGAAAACAAAATTTAATCATTTTTTGTCACCATAAAAAAATCGTCCCTGAAGAGGTTAAGCATAACAAATGAAAAGTTTGGCGGCTTTTCGATGAACATATCATATGAAATATTAGGAACATCTTGCTCCCAGAATGACCCATGACGAACCTGTATTAAAGTGTGGTTTAATATTTATATATTATTACCTATATATATGCTTATATGTATATATATGCTTAATGTCCTATATTTTTCATTTTTGTTTGGTATTAAACTAAATTTGGAAATATTATTATTTTCTTTTAAATTTCAGTCAGCTGTTTTTGTTATTAAAATGAAATCTTGCTACTGTCAAATAAATCCAGTGTAAACGATCCAGATTTTGAGCAAGATTTGAAATCTAATCCACTATATTTCGCTGTAGTGTAAATGGCCTATAAAGAAAGGTGTAATCACATTGTAATTGGAATATATTCTTTCGCCGCAAAGTCAATATCGTTAAAGCCTACTTTACACGGTCCCACAAGTAATATGATCTGTCAAAATTTTGTGTAGAAGAGTACGGATGTGATTGTCTAAACGTACTATGTAATGAAACCATCACACATCGAGAGAAAATACGGATGAAAAGTTTGACAGTCGTATGGCTCTCTTCATTTGTTGAAATGATTCAAAAAACAAGCAAGTCGCATTAGATCAGGGATGTATTTTTATGTAAACACATAGAAGAAAAGTGTAACAGCTGTTTTCATTTTACTTTGTTATTGTCTTATACCGATCATGTAAATGCAAAAAATATAATTCATACGACTTTTATTCTCTTTTTTGTCATACTGATGGAATTTCATTTTGCTTTTTCATTAGACTTTACGTACGTAAAGTATTACCGTGTGAAGTGGGCTTAAACACTTATTTCACATTCAGATCTCCCATTATCTCTTATCCTAGTACTTACACCATGGGCTGCATGAATATCTGTTATAATACGTTAGTAGAGTTATATGAAGGTCCTTTTTTTATTATTTTTATACGAATCTTCAATGGAAGGGAGATGACCTTTATAAATCCTCGTAAATAAATCAAATTCATGAACGGTTTGTTTGACACTTGAAACTACCTCTTGTAGAATGGAAGACTGCGTAAATGAGATTCAGATTCAGATTATTTTAATGATAGGCCGAGCTCTTTGGAGATTGAGGCGAAAAGGCTTAATATGAATGACACTCTCACGACCGACTTATGGGGTCGTTTAAATAGGATTGATTTAATGCGCGAAACACGCTCTACTGTTTTTTGACACTCAAGCGCAGCAATAATATTGCCTCATCTGTAGTGATGGATGGTGTAAGCAGTAATGAGCCAAATGCTCTTTATGTTCTGAGCATGAAAATTCAGTGTGATCTTCACTAGAACCAGCACATTTTTCAAGTGCCGAAAGAAGGTTTCAAGTGCCTCTGTTTCTTAAGACTGTGCAATAAATATTTCACTTCATCTGATGTCCTTACTATTTACATATTTACTATTATTTCAAGAATTCAATACAACGATAATGTATGGGCCGGTGCCTCAAAGGGTTGTGGCTTCTCGAACGCAGACAGAACAGGGTGAAAGTGAATATTACTGACAATAGGATATCCAACTCCATTGATTTATTGGAGCACCATTGCAATGTTGCTTGTGTTTTACTGTTTTATCGCTACCATTATGGATTTGACTCTAGCGATATAAATGGACTCTAGTCTTTCGAGTCTAATGTTCACAAACACTATTCCCTCTGTCCTCATTCTCATAACATAGTTTTAAGGAAAGGAAAAAAATTTTCTATCCAACTTGGATGTTGACTACAGAATAATGAATTGAACAACAAAAATGCTAATACTATGTTTAGATATGCACTTTTATAGAGTCAATATTCAGTTAATTGAGTACAATATCTTAAGTGTTCAGGCATAATAATATACGCCGTTCAGCTGCATATTCAATATTCATTTGACAGCTAGTAAACAAAACAGCTGGTTGTTTCAACAACATTGTTTTTTTTTTGTTTTTTTTTTTTGTATGTCGTTGTTGACGTTTGAGTTGTCAAATATCAACAAAAATTTTTCGGTTAATGAACACACTTATGACAGTGCTGCATTTTAAGTTTTACTCAATATTATAACAATTTACATATTTATTGCGTAATTATTAATTGAAACTCTATATGAATATTGAGCTCAATAATGGCGATTATTGCGATTTACGCAATAAAAGTGCATATCTGAACATAGTATAACGGCTTAATATAATATGTGTTACTTATTAGGGGAAAATTCCTACCTATTGCATATCTTGAGTCAGGGGAAACCGGCTGGAATTAATTCGTTAAAGACCAATTTGGTTGCTTTTAGCAGAAAGTATAAAATTTTAGCACACAGACATTCAAAGCTGCACAGAAATTTTGGAGAAGGCTAGACACTTGCGCATTATTCTGAATTCTAAGGTCGTGTGTGGTCGTAATGCTGAATTTCACAAGAAGAAGGTATTATGTGTCTGTTGTTTTTGTAAGAGTGCCTCTGAAAAGAATTGTGGTGGATGCACACCGCCATTTCTTCTCATCATACTAAATAAAATTCAAAGAAAATAAAAATTTTTAAGTCCTCGACTGCTAAATAAAGCTGCTTAAGAGAAATATGAAAGTCGCCGTAATCTAGTCGAAACCCCAGGTCAGACATCTCCATCAAAACATAATATGAAAAAAATATTTCTTCGGCGACTTCCTCTCAGCACATTTCTGGTAAAAACTCTGAGAGTAAATAAAATTGCCATGAAAAGTTTCTAAAAAATTTGTCGTTCGAAGTGGACTTTAAACTGTAGCTCCCGCCACTCATGCTAGGTCGTAATGATAACTGAAGGGTTGTAATGACCAATTATGTATGCATGTAAGAGATTTATGAAGGCCTGGATGTAATATTATTTCAATTTATATCAAATAGTTAAAAAACACATTGCGTGTTTCATATGCTTACAATAAATCCAAGTAGAATAAGTATTTGATTTTGTGTTCCTCACACATACGTATTATGATGGTATTGCTTAGTTATTGAGATTAATTTGTTAAGAAATCTTAAAGAAACTTAAATATTAACACAACATATCAGTTCATGTGCCTCTTATAAGCATTCACACCTTCTTATCTCAAGGATCTGTATGTAGTCTCCTCCTTAGGAAATGTCCGATGTATTCATTCTGTTTGCTTAAATCAAATATTGTAACCGTAAACACTGTTTGTGCACTTCAAAAGACAAAAAGATGAACAAACATTGATTATATCTTGGAATATAATTTCTTTAATTTCACTCTTCAATGTCTTCGTTTGTTCAAAAGTGTGTGCATGGGGTATGTGTGAGAAATAGAGAGTTTATATTGGTATGTGTATTAAAATACAACATTTGAATGGAACAACAACTACAACAACAAAATTTCAACATGATAAACTACTTTTTCTGTATTAATAAACAAATGCTTCTACTAATACAAGTAGCAACAACAAGCTGCATGAATATTCAAATTTACAACCTCATACTTACATGCATACATACATACGTATGTAAATACATACACATTTGTGTTCAAATGGTAACGCAGAAGAGATTTTTGTTTATTTATTTATTTGACCCAGATTTCTGACAAATGGACACACAAACAAACACTAACTCACACACACATAGCAGTATTAGTTTAAAGCCGAAGGACCACAAATGTAAATACAAATAGAAATTATATAAATCAACGAATACGAAAACAAAGAATACAACAACAACTATAAAGAAATGGAGAAAAATAAAATAAAAACAATTTTATATGAAAAATAAACAGTTTTGCGTTCAGCCTTACAAGAAAAAAAAACAGCCTATCAAACGCAAAGCTTTGCTTACAACAACACAGAAACATTTAAAACTGAAAACGAAGACTAAATAGACGGACGACGAACACTAAGACAGAAAACAAACAAGTAAAAAAAAAAAGAAACTGAAAACCAAATCTTATGAATTAGTTATGTGACAGCAACAGAACAACAACAGCAACAACAACAACGATAACGATTACAACTTCCAGCAACAAACTGAAATTTATATGAAGCTTGTAGCATAGTTCCTGCTGCTTTCCGATTGCTATTGCCATTGCTCTTGCCCAGGCTGATGATAACTTTTGCTTAACTAATGCTCAATTCGTGTACTCTACACTCTCTCTCTCTCTCTCTCTCGCTCTCTCTTATTCTCATTTCAATTGCTGCTGACATAGATTAATGGACAAACAAGAAATTGTAACTCAAGTTATACTTACCGCAAACGAATATACAAGCGGCCCATACAGCAATACAGATGCATAAATAAACCAGAGTTGTAAAATACGTAATCATTGCTAAAATTAACACAATCTCAATTGAAAAGGCCATTGCTCAAGCAGTGAATGTTGCTAATTGCTACAGAAAAAACCACTGGTGTCGACGATCACCACCATACAACCAGTAAAACCCATTCAATTGTAGTCTTTAACGTACTCATACTCGATTATTTGAAAAAAGTAAATGATAATTTCGATTGATGATGCCCAAGGATACAATTGGTGGAAAAACCGTATCATATTGGGCTAATTAAGTGGGACAGTTTAAAGGCCGCGTATGGATTACATTACTAATCAGTCCTCAAAATACAACTGGGATCAAACCGGGTACCAGTTGGTGTTTCGTATTCGATGCAAAAAAGGATCCTATTGGCGCCCAGCGAATAGGTTTCACCATTAAAGTGAACTTTAAATACAATTGCATTCCGCCACAGAGTAACATTGTCGTAGATGAGTTAAGTTCTGTGAAGTGATTAAATTGAGCGGCTTAAACCAACATTATTACTGTTGTGAAGAGGTGCCTTAATACTGTCACCCTCAAGCTTTATAGAATATCCCCATTATGTCTCCTTCAAGCCTATTGTCCAAACAAATTTGAGGATATTGCTTGGAGTCAAGAACGAAAATTCCCTATCGGGCACTGAGGTTTATGTCAGTCTTGTTTCACATTAACCTAACGCTAGTTTCCACAACAATGGACTTCATTCAACAGTTCCTCCAGCGCCACTGTAGCACTGGTTACCATGCCAACACACGCTAGTTTCTCTGCAAGTCTTCTGCATAATATTATGGCATTTCTAGGCTTTTCTGACATGCTCACAATATTAGCAGATATTTCTTTTTCTGGTACTAGTGTGGTCTTACCCGGGTTTGCCTTCAAACTCGCTGTCATGCTCCAAGGACTTACAATCTCAAAATCTTTTGAATGCTGTCACAGAGAGTCTTTTAAAATTTGCGTTTAGCTACCAAGTCTGTATGTTCTGCACATATTTAGCAGTCGAGGCCCGCATCAGTTAGTTTTGTCAGGAGTGCATTTCTAAGGTGACTTTAAGTTAGAGGTGAAAGGACAGCAGCCTACTGCCAACACCAAGCTGTGTTGACTCTTACTATTTTGTTCAAAGCGTGTGTTTTAGCATATCCAATGTTTACGTTCTCTGCCATCCATGTGGATATCACAGGTTCCATACCTCTTTTATCTAATGATCTATTTATGACCTCGTGAGAAGTGTTATCAGGAAATCCACATTCACGTGCAAGGTCTTCTGATTATTTCCTAGATCTGTCTGCCCTATAAGAGTGCTGCCTAGGATTCAGTGATATCCTTTCTAATATCGTGTTGCAGATTAATTGGTCTGAGTGATTTTGAGCATTTTGATTATGAACACCGCCTTCGTCCATCGCCCTTCACGAAGCTGTTGGTATTTGCCGCAGAAACCTTGCTCTTGGAATGGAATGGCAAAAGTTATCCCATGCTCCTCTGTAATATGTCAGAAAAGGTACGTTCCGTCCCCAGAGTCTTGTATGGTAAAAAGCTCATTTTATCCTATCTTCGGTACATATATGCGCTTCAACTTTTCTATCCGAGTTAGCTGATTTAACCACTCTACCATATGGATGCCCGCTGTTATCCCCACCACTTCCATTTTGCTATTTGTATAGTTACTATATTCTATCCTCAGTGATATCATCACCCCGGATCCGTTATTGAGAGTAAATAATATTGCCAAGTTTCTAAAAAAAATCTGTCGTTCGAAGTCGACGTTAAACCGTAGATCGTGCCACTCATGTATAAAATTAACACACACAACATCAGTGGTGTGAGAAACTAGGTCGTACTCCTGACTAAAGGGTTGTAAGCAACATGTCTTAAAAAAGTTTCGAAGTTCCAATCAAAAACACAAATCATGATGTTTAAAGTGATGTTTCAAATGAATTCTTTTACAGTTCTGTGTTGGAATAATCCGAACAAACAGTGGAGGCTCCTCCTTTGTACATTTGCATTAAAATTAGTAACATTTGTGTAGACTTTTAGTCACCTCGTATAGTAAGCTTGTTCAGCTTTATCCAACGCAATCTTGAAATTAATGTTGTACAACTGTTTGTTTGTTTGTGTGTTTGTCTGTGTTGAGTAAACAACATTTGGGGCATAAAAGAACAAGCAGAACGATAGCGATAGACCAGCACAAGGCAAAAGTTGGACTAAGCAATTAGAACGAGTAGATTGTAATGAATCTTGCAACACTTTTCAAACCAACAGCCGGTCAATAAACGGGCCAAAACCAAATGCAGCCTATTTATAACTTAATTATGAGAGCGAAGAAGTTGAAAAACGCAGGGGCAGGTATAGACAAAATGTTTGGCATACTAAAAAAATACCTCGGTTGTAGGAAAAATCAAATGAAATGAAATGCAAAAAAATCTTCTGCTATTTATTATTGTTAATGGAAAATTCAACTTTGTTTCGATTTAATTGGGTCAGCTTTAGTCATAGTTTGTAAGAGAGACGAGGCAAAGTTTCTTGCATTAATTTTTAATTTCATAATGAGACAGGTGGACGCCAAAAAAAATTCATTGAATACGTTTGTGCGACCTCAATGCAGTTTAGATGAAATTTGGTATACAAATTCCCTCTCGTTCATTACTTTTGCTTCGTATGTATATGACATCCTTCATTTATATGCAAAGGATATGCAAAAGTCCAATGCGATCTTCATGTCATTACGTGCGACATTAATTTAATGAAATTTATATGGCATAACAGAGCGAATGATTTGAAATTTTCATTGATAAAGAAATGCAAAATGCAAAGAAAAAAACAACACCAACCTTGTGATACTTTATGCAACTGAAGAATTTCAAATGAAAAGGAAATTTCATTTTCTATTGCATAAATGGAATATCTTTTTATATATTTTATTTGTGTGTGCATCTACTATGTATGTTTGTATGTCTATATTATTTGCATGCCCTCATATATTGTACAAACGATTGAAAAATGACCCTTTGCATGAATAAAGAACCAGCAATGAGAGACCAGACTCTATGCAGAATGTGTTAAAATGAATTTTAAACAAAATTTCTAAACAATTGCTATGACAACTTATTGACAAGAACTAAGTTTTGGAAGCCATTAAAGATTGTTTGTGTGAAGTAAATTTTCTTCTTCCTCTGCCTCTGCTGAACGCCTGGTCCTTGCTTTAATTTTCTTTTCAGTTTTCTTCCAGATAACCTTGCTTTACTAATATCTTTATCTCCGCGGCGAAATACTAGAGAGACTCGTTAGCCTACTGCAATCGTCTTTTTAATTGTAATTGAAACATTCCTCTTTTATGTTCCTCTACAAAATGTCATTGTAACGCTGCCATTATCTCGCTGAAATTATCCTCCTGATTGTTCTCTCCTGCTTTACCTTTAAATGTCGCAATGAGTTGCAGGGTTGTTTGTTTGCAGTTCCATCCGCCGGCCGCTGCATCAAACCGTAAAACCGTACAGCGATCGAAGCCAGACGCCGTTATCCTATTGCATCCGCCTTGCATATACTGAAGGTTGTTGTAGTTGTGGAATGGAGAGGAATTCCATATAATTTGTCATCAACAACTTTCTCTAAATTTGAGAATTCTATTTGGCGTCTTTAAGTTTTCTATCGACGGTCTCTACTATTTCCATACCGGTTCTCTTGAGCTAGCTCTTAGCTCTGCTTGGGGAGGTTTATTCTCCTCCTGGGCAGCTTTATTATCGTCCTTTGTGGACTCTGCTAACTTTTTTATTAAGTTATTTTTTTATTTTTTTTTTTTTATTGCAGCTAACATCGCTGCAATGTCTAGCAATAGTCACTGACTTCCTTTTCTTCATCTTCTTCGAAGTCATAGATATTGATACCTCCTTGAATGAAGACCTCTATCAATTTCCTTTGTAATTCCTCTCTAGTCCGGCTGTTTGCAGGATTAGTTTGGCTTTATTTCCTTTTGGCAAGTTCAGCCTAAGATCATTGAACATTATTTTATTTCGTTTATTGCAATCCCATTTCCCGACTATGTGGCAGCATCGTTCTTCACGCTCTTGTTATTTTTTGTAAACTGAAGTTAATGAATCAAAGTTTTCCTACAGTTAACCAAGCCTTTTAAAATAAAACAGGTTTGACTTTGCATATGAAATCATTTTTAAATGGATTTCTAAACTTTATTAGCATGATCGTACTGGTCTAATACAAGACAATTATATTTCGAAACCCCTCACTGAAATGAAAGTATCTCTCGTGGAATAGAATTATTACCCACAACAGAAATAGGATTTAGTAGTCTCTGTCGATATGTTGAATTTTTTAATCAAATCGTTCTTCTTTAGATAAATCGGTTTGTAGAAAGTGTTTGCTTTGAGAGTTCAATTCATTTCAAAAACGATCATTTTCCTTGATCAGTGATTTGTGAATGAATTTCTCTTTTGGAACCACATAGCAAATTTTTTTATCCAGCCTCATCTGCTGACTTCGAGAGGGTTTAATACTTAGCTAGTCAACAATCGAATATCGATTCGACAACTTTCATTCATTTTTGTTAGGTTTCAATTAACCACCAAATAATCAATTCATGTAGCACACAGAACCCTGATCCTTAGGATTAATTTACATTTACAAGCACAGGACTATAAAACATTGCCATTTTGCAGATGTACGTTTTAATAGCAGATCTCCAAAAATATAGAGTCCGTAAAAATTTGTCGATTTATTTACGCAATTTTAATTCGTTGAAGGCAATGGCATTTCCAGCAGCAGTTTTTGAGAAAAATAGCCCAAAAGCGTAAACAAACCCAAGTGCTGAAGAAACAATATAACGGTAGGAATGTTACGGTTTCCCTCTATTTTGTCGCAGCCTCTCATTTAAGAACTTAATTAATTTTATCTGTTTACGTATCCATTCTAATAAAAATTATGACCTTCATTTGAGAATCTGATTCATTACGTATACATTCTCAATATGAGCACGAAGTTGTTCTGCTTTGAACAGTGGATATACCTTAAAGCACAGACCCTATGCTTTATGTACTACCATATATGATGACATTGATATAATTTTGAAATTATAACGTTTGGACTAAAGAAATGGCTATAAACACTGATATTGACCTCAAGAATACTTGACGAAGGAATTAATCGTACCACAGTAGTTGGCTTACATGATTATTTCTTCTAAGAACAAAAACTGCTCGAGACTGTTTCAATGGAATGATTGAGCAGTTTCATATCCGTATTACATTTGTCCAAGCACACGGAAACATGCGGCAGAGGAAGAATATAAAAGCAGATGAACATCCTTACATCTTGGAACATCCTTACAAAGATTACCGGAATTGGAAGGCACAGTTGCGCCCATGTAAACTCAAACTTCAGCAAAATATAAAGGAGTTGCGAATGGTATATGGCTGATGTGAAGTCTGCATAGTCTAGTAAGTAGTGTGTTGGCTTATTAGAAGTGATGGCAAGGTTCAAACTCCAGGCGAATTCTTCTCAGCAGATTTCTGGCAAAAACTCTGAGTGTAAATAAAATTGCCAAGAAAAGTTTCTCAAAAATCCCTCGTTCGGAGTCGACTTTAAACCGTAGATCGTGCCACTCATGTATAAAATTAACACACACAACATGAGTGGTGCGAGAAGCTAGGCCTTAATTCTGACTGAAGGGTTGTAATGACCAATTCTGTATGTAAATGGGTAACTAAAAATAATTACTATAAGTATAGAATCATACGAACCATAAAATTTGATCTTGTTGGCACTGACCTACTGTTGTGAGTTACGCAACGAAAATCGGATATACAGCTTTCAAGTATCTGTCTGGTGGCTTAGGTTTGAAAGTGGAGAATATTTTCAAATTTGTAGAAATATATCATTTTTCTCTACTGTGGGAACTTTTGGTATTATTTTATCACTATAGAGCGGCGGCTCCAAGGCTTAAGAAGTAAGTGCTTAATTCATTATTTACTAAATTCGCTGAGAGTGGTTACAGTAAGATCACTCGATTGACATATTTTTGTCGTCTTTAATACGAATACTGAAGCCACCGTAGTCTAGTAGGTAGTGTGTTGGCTTATTACACGTGAAGCCTGGGTTCGAGCCCCAGGCAAGACATCAAAACAAAATACAAAAAGTTTTTTTTCGGAGGCTTCCTCTCAGAAGATTTCTGGCAAAAACTCTGAGAGTAAATAAAACTTGCCATGAAAAGTTTCTCAAAAATATATCGTTCGGAATCGACTTTAAACTGTAGGTCCCTCCGCTCATGTATAGAATTTAACACACATAAGTGCTGTGAGAAACTAGGTCGTAATCCTGACTGAAGGGTATGTAATACGAATACTGGAAGATGCCTTATATTTTTTGCTTAACTTTTAAGTCCAGCTTTGGGTAATGTCTAGGTCACATACAGAAAATAATTTATTCTTCAATTATTTGAAATTTTTCACACAACACTTTTAAAATACTTATCCAATAATGAAATTAATTTAAGGGTGTTTGTAATCATGTGACTGTCAGTGGCTTGTTAAAAGTTCAAATAATTTACCACTTCAATTCAAATATTGTCCTTTGCAATATGGTCAACCATTTATGTGGTGCACAAACTGTGA
Organism: Sarcophaga variegata; assembly: GCA_932273835.1. NCBI lineage: Eukaryota > Metazoa > Arthropoda > Insecta > Diptera > Sarcophagidae > Sarcophaga > Sarcophaga variegata. Next base: position 40,768,606 of record OW026361.1, on the reverse strand, counting down.
CGAATAAAATTAATAATATTTGCAACAAATATGGCATGAAGAAAAATAAAAAACCCATAACAGAGGACATGAAAGCAAAATAAAAGAAAACTGAACCCCTGTTTTATTACTACGTATGATAATAATGAATATCTTCTGATATACAGGCAAACACAGAGGACAATATCACATACAGATGTGTGTCCAATGAAAACAAAATTTCTTTTTAGTGACATGCAATAGCATGGATGACGGGTATTATGCTACGAGTTCATTAAAAATCTAGTTGCATACATATAATGGGCATTACTGTATTCGTACCATGTTGCATGATACTTGTCAAGGTTATAGAAATGGACTTTATTATGCGGCACTGACTCATTTTTACAACGTACTCGTATTTGGGTGAATAATATTGCATGCGACATATATGGTACAGAAGGAATATTCACAGTTTTCTTTGTATACCATGGAATAAGAAAATAATTTAACTTGAGAGATAAATTTAAAACAGTCTCGTCTACGCTTAACAATTTATTCAACAATCGAAAAAGATTTTAGACCCATTATATGTAGGTAAGAGCAAACGTGCAATACGGTATCTAAGTTTATTTATTATCCTAGAAATCTGACCTGTGATGCGGTACTCTAAGGCAGTGCACTTCAATTATAAACTTATTACTGCCTCTCGAAAATCTTTCAATTAATTATGTTTCTCGTAGAGAAAATCTGTGGATAACTTTCAATAGCAACGTATATAAATGTATATCCAGTTGTATGGATGTGAACTATTTTCTAACGTTGTTAGATATATTGTAGCATTAAATAATTTGTTCTGAAAGCCCTTATTATTATCTCTTATCTCGAATCTATGAAATACGTCATAAATTGGCTTCTAAAAATATATTAACCAGAATTAATATATTTTTCCAAAGTGGAATATAGAGTATTGAGGAAGAGGAAGTACAAAGTGGGCAAATCAACAACTGCAAATATCGTTAGTAGATCTAAAACAACTGAACTTCACAAGAGAATGGTCAATGATTAAAAGATGTGAAAAGCTAATAAAAGACAATGGTTTTACCACTAAATAAAAATTTAATTTTGTACCGGTGCTTTTCCAGGTGCTTGACGTTTATCTACAAAAACATGACGTAATTAAAAAAATTTTAAAAAGTTTTTTTATATTATTGATATGAGAGAAATTTAAGTTTTCTAGAATATATTCAGTTATAAATTGAGCGACATTCTCTAAAAAATTTTAAATATTATGTATAAATTTTTGTTCGGTTAGTTTTCACCGACACTGTATACATGATCTCTTACTCTTATTCCTTAAATTAATTACTATCTATAAGATTTCTTCATCTATATCATTGCTATATCTTTAAGTAGCTATAACTTTGAGTACTTCGAGTTTTCCAAATTCTCGCGTTATTCAAATTATTTCTTATACTCGTAACGTTAATCGTCACCTCGATTTTCTTTTTATTTTTTATGTCATTCTCATTTTACACATCTTCGTAGAAATGTATGAACGATTCTTCAAAATTTTCGTATACGAGCAGCTGTTCTGTTCATAACTTATTGTGCGTTGCCAAATTATTTTAACAATTCTTCAGAGACTTTGGTTACTCAAAGAATTTAATCTATTTTGTATTTCTTCTGCAACAAGATAATTCTCACAGGTTTTGAAAACAGCTATTTTAGCTTTACTGGTCTACATATGCATGTTATATAACTGTATATATTCACCAAGTACCTTCATAATTTGGGTTTCAACTTAACCCTACACTGTCTTTCTTTGTCAAAATAACGACGTGAAATTTTATTTCAAATTTTAAACTTATTTTTTGTGTTTGATTTGATCTAAATATTTAATTTTTTATTTTTACCTTATAATACTAGTTATAAATATCTATCTTATATTCTAAAGGCACTAGCAACCAAGGCTATCGGCCCGAACGATCTAAATAGAATAATCTAAATATATAATAAATAAATGGATTTTATTTAATATTAATTAAAAACCAACTAAATAGATAAATAATAAATTTATTGCGGTACCTATTATTTCTCAAAACATATTTTAAAGTCTGTTGAAATAGGTTGTAGTCGGAATGGCAAAGGATAACGTTTGTGTACAAAGAATGATTGATTCAAGATAATGCACTTTCAGAATATCATCACTTATTTCATAATTTGTAAATAAGCTTTGCAATTAAGAATGGCTAAAGCTGAAAAAATAAGAAAAAATATTTTTGTCCATGTTTACCCGATTAAAACTCATAACATGTAAGTTCGAACCACCGTTTAAAAGGCTCATCCCTCCCTTTTTCTAAAAACTTTGGATTTTGAAAAGAGGTTAAAAAATGTTTGGGTAATCAATAATTTTGTGTGAAAAGTTTAAAAATACCGTTTTTGTCAAATACACGAAGCTTGGATGGTTCGAGAAATATAAAAAAGTATTTTTGAGTTCTATTCAACAAAACTCACAACCTACACTATATCATTAGCTGGGTGTATTTTGACTGTTGCACCGTGTAATTGCTAATTTCAATTCTTCAATCAAGATTACAACCTAGCTTCTCTCTCCACTTATGTTGTGTTTGTTAATTTTATACATGAGTGGCGGGATCTACAGTTTAAAGTCGACTCCGAACGTCAGTTTTTTTGGAGAATCTTTTCATGGCAATTTTTATCTATTCTTAGAGTTTGTGCCCGAAATCTGCTGAAAGGAATTTATTTCATTTTTATTTATATATAATTTATTTCGCTTTTTTGGAGATACATATATGATCTAGGGTTTGAACCGTGGTTGCGCGTCTAATAAGTCAACACGCTACTTACTATACTTCGGCGACTTTTACTTTCAATTTTTTAATTCACGAAAATTTAAATACCTAACAATATTTTAAAGTTCCGCCATTCACTGTCTACAGTCTATCTATCTACAGAGCTATTGAAGTTCTTCCATGCCTTGAATTGGAGTTTGTAGAAGCAACAAAGAATCAAATAATTTATGAGTTACTCACATCTTCACGGCATTTGAAAAAGGTGATCCTGCTTAAGTGGTATATCGTCGTCTATGTTATTGAAACATTTATAAAGAAAATAGTACGTTTCTTTGGTTTTTATTTTTACTTTAAACTAGCGTATCTTATGCTTGTTTCTTTCTCAAAAACTTTTACTTTCAAGCGCTTATAAAAAGGTTATTGTTTAGAAACTTGTTCGAATCGTTTGTGGTCAACTGTGACTACCCTTAAATATTATTGTTTTGGCACAAGGAACTGTATTAAAATAAAAGCAAGGTGGATTAGACTGTGGCTTTATATGAATACGTATGTACTCGTATGTATGGTTGCGAGCATTTGTATTTACAAGAATACATATAATGACCTAAAAATTGAAAAACACTGTAATGCAGCTGTTACGATTTTTCTTTCTTTTATTTTTGTTTGTTTGTGTTTTTTCTACTACTTTTCCTCATTTTTTCTACTGTTATTCGTTTCACTTTCGATTTACGAATACTAAACATACATACTCGTATATGAAGTGCAACCACCACATTTGCAAATGAGAAATTTTTTCCTTTCACTTTCACCAAAAGAAAAACTAATGATTGTACGTATGTATGTATGTTTGGTATTTGATAGGAGAACAAATGTACACATTAATGCAAATACATACATACATACATACATACAGTGAGTATGTGTGTTTTATGTATGAATGCTATCCTTGATTCAAAATGGCATTAAAAACTCACAACATAATTACTCCGAATTGTCTCGTTTTTATTTATGTGACAGTAAGTGAGTGTGTGTGTGTGTCAGCCGATTTGTGTATTGCCCTCTATTTAATGAGGAAACTCCAATGGATGTTTAATTTTCTAAAGATTTGAAAACTCAATTACTGTAAAGTCCCAATTGTCCTATTAGATGCCACGTATGTAATAGTGTATGCACAGATGTGTGTATATGTATGTTTCCTTATAATACAATGTCATTATGCTATGGCATGTTAGGTGCGTGTGTGTGGGATTACATTATCAAAATGATATGGAGTGGTGGTGGACTTTAAAGTAGTGCCTGCCTGTTTGTTATCAAAAATCATTTCTGAAAATGTTTAATATTTTTAAGTGTTAAAATTCATTTTAAATGTGTGAAAGAGAATCATAAATAATTTCAAAAAGTTATCTCATCACCTTATGAAACTGTCGCCAACGAGAGTAAAAGTTTGTCGGTGGGTTATTTGAACATTTTTTTTTCAATTCTTTGCCTAGGCCTAGTAATTGCAATAAAAAGCAGCTGAAAACATGAAGCTGTTCCTTCTTCTGTATGAAATACCTCATCTTTTTATGGGGCCATAAAAACTGGTTACAGAGTAAGCGTTTGGTTATGTTCGCTTACATAAATTGTCATAAATTATGCTCTTAAAGGAGGAAGGCGGCAAAAGAAGTGTAAAAAGGCAGTTGCACATAAAGTTATGAATTTATTCAACCAAAATCCCACCTAAAGGCAATCAAATTTACTCACAGCCTAGACCAAGGGTAGGTGTAATAGGGTGAGTGAATTTTACACTTGCAAAGAAAACATTCCTGTGGGGCCAATACTTTAAGCTACTATTACTGCCTCTTTTTTTCCACATATTTCTTCCATCATTTTACCATACCCCCCACAAAAAAACGTAATTTTCGAAATTTAAAATTGCAGGAATTTTGGTTTTTTATTTTTTTTGCTGGTATTTATGAAACCAGTATTGAATACAACCACCCTTGTTACGTTGGGGAAGAAAATGTTCCTTGTTTCCTATTTCCTATACAATATTTTTTCTTGTTTTTTTTGAGTTTTTTTGTTTTGTTAATTTTCGTGCAAATCCTTTTATCAAAACAAACACGCTGTCTGGTCCTTTTTAACGGTCAAAAGTTGAATGTTGAATTTGTGTAAGGCAACCTGGTGTGGCAGCTGCGTTAAGCTGGTGTTTTAAAGCCGTACTACATCCCTGTAACCAGAAATTAATTTTCAATTTATTTTTTGCTGATTACACTCATTCATAATTGTGAATTTAATTCCTTAAATTGCGGTGTAAATACAAAAATTTTTAATTGAAAATCTTAAACTATCATTTAAATTAATGAATTTAAATTTAGCAAACGATGAATGAAACAAAAAATATTTATTTTTTTGAAAAAGAAAAATTTATTGTTTGTCAGCAACTTTATTTTGATGGCCATATTCTTTATATTTCAAACTTACAATGAATCAAAATTTTAAGAAACAGTAAGAAATTAAAAATGTAAAGCTTATGTATTCTGTACGTTTAATTATTGTCTGTCGCGAGCCATGATAAAATCTTGGGTATGGTTAGTCTGAATATATCTCTCTACTACACGATACCTGAACCTGCTCTCGAGTGTGGTTTATAAATCCCAGAAACGTCATTTAAGTTTTCACATATGGATCAAGATCACACAGCAAAGTTATATGTGCAATCTTTTCAGAACAGCTGAACATTAGATTGTCCCTTGTACTATCAGATTATTGTAGTACTTTTCTGGCTGGAATAATGGCTATTGAAATTCCCACCATGCGAATACGATATCAGAGTATATCGTATCGTCATATACCCATATTTTCATACATACATACATACGTACATAATTGGTCATTACAGCCCTTTAGTCAAGATTACGACCTAGTTTCTCACACCACTTATGTTGTGTGCGTTAATTTTTATACATGAGTGGCGGATCCGTCGACTCCGAAATCAGATTTTTGAGAAACTTTTCATTGCAATTTTATTTACTCTCAGAGTTTTTGCCAGAAATCTGCTGAGAGGAAGTCGCCGAAGAAATATTTTTCAATTTCGTTCAGTTGGAGATGCCTAACCTCTTGTTTGAACCGAGATCTCACGTCTAATAAGCCAACACGCTATCTAGCAAGAGTAAAGCGGTAGTTAGATCCCTATGAGAATGTGTGCATTACGTCTAAGAATGTCCAAAAATGCCGGGCGTCTCTGAAGGAAATAGTGAGACATTTGCCGGTTAGCCTCATTTGGGTTCGTGGACACTGGGACATCGAACGTAACAACATGGCCGACACACTTGCTAAAGCTGGCACTATGAAGAATTCAAATGAATGCCTACATGAGATTGTCATTCCTCTGTAGAGAGGCAATTGGTCACACACACAAAAACTCTATTAATAGTTACAGGTAAGATGGGATAAGGGACCCATATGTAGAGACACCAGAAAGGTCTGGCCGGACATAAATATACATATATATAACAGGATATGCGTTGAACCTATCAAGATTCTATCTAAGATACCTCATAACAGTTTTAAGCTGACACTGTCATCTGTGTGTTTTCGTCAGGAGAGTGGGAATACCTCATAACGAAGCTGCAATGACGTGGAAGAAGAGGGGACCACAAAACATCTTCTCTGTCATTATTCGGCGTTTCGGAACCCGAAAAGGAAAATGTCTTAAACACACAGTATTTAATGACACAAAATGTCTAGTCAAAGGCGATTTGAGTAGTATGTTTTTGTATGTTCTAGGGCACTTATTCCATACAAAATTTGGCTCATGCATATCTGTAAAAGAGTAAGAACATTGCAGAATTGTAAAATGAATTGTGTGCGATCGGTCTTTAGGTTTGTAACATGTATTATGAAAAGGTAATGCTTTTTAATGTGTATGTGTGTTTGTGTGTGTTAAAATTTGGGAGAATGCATATCTGGAAAAGAATTAAATCATTTTTATTTCCAATTTTTCCCTACAAATTTGGGATCATACCTGCTTTTTGTTGATCCTTTCATTTGTATTGCTTTTCAAACGAATGGTTGGACGGACAGAATGAGTGTGTGCACGTTTCCTCATCTACATCCCAGAGTATAAGTAGACTGTGAAAATGTATGTACGTATGTACGAATGATTGGACGGACAGAATGAGTGTGTGTGTAACATGTAATGTGTATGATCGTTTTTTAATAGTAAATTCTTGGCACGTATTATCATACTCAATGCTGAAAAAATAGCAAAGGGATCTGCACCAATATAGTTGTTGTGTGTTTTTTATTTTTTTTTTTGTATATTTAATTAGAAGGATCTTTAATGTTAAATGTGATAAGAAAGAGTAGGTTGGTTGTGCGGTTATTTTTTATTTTTTGTGTGATTTAATTTGAAGGATCTGTAATTTTAAGATGATAACAAATTCTTGGCACGTATTATCATTCCCAATACTTTTTTATTCATCAAGGGGAAATTATATGAATTTTCTCTTGAATAAGCAGATGTATCGAAATGTGTTGGAATATCATTTCTAATATCATCATACATATCATTTGTTTTCACATCATATATAAATGAATCGGTATCCATATAACAGAGATTAATATTATCAAGATATTTTGTCTTCATATAATCGTAATGAAAGTTATACATTTTCCATTTTGGTAATTTTTTCATATTAATTTTGATCTGCTTTGTATCTGTTCCCGATCTGCTTTATATCTGGACACGATCTGCTATGTATCTGCTCACGATCTACTTGGTATCTGGTCACGATCTGCTTCGTATCTGCTCACGATCTGCTTTATGTCTGGTCACGATCTGCTTTGTATCTGCTCACGATCTGATTTATACCTGATCACGATCTGCTTGATGTCTTATGTCTATATCTTTTGAATTTGGGTACGCTATATCGTGCTTTCTACAAGCTGCATCCAATAAATTTATTCCTTTGCCTCCTCTTGCTAATCGTTTTTGAAGTTTTGTATCAGGTCCACAAAACTGATAACCAGGTGGATGTAATTCAACATATAATTTGTTTATTAAGTTGTCTACAAATCTTCTTCCAATCTTACACTGATTAGGTGTTTTTCTTTTGACTGTAGTTTATAACCATTTTTTTCATTACTTTCATACCTCTTCGCATGAAACACTACACCAGCTTTACCTGCTATACTAGCAAGCTGTACTAGCTATACTAGCAAGCTGTACAATCTGTACTAGCTATACTAGCAAGCTGTACTAGCTATACTAGCAAGCTGTACAATCTGTACTAGCTATACTAGCAAGCTGTACTAGCTATACTAGCAAGCTGTACTAGCTATACTAGCAAGCTATACAATCTGTACTAGCTATACTAGCAAGCTGTAGTAGCTATATCAGCTATATCAGCTATATCAGCTATACCTGCTATACCTGCTATACCAGCTATACCAGCTATATCAGCTATACCAGCTATACCAGCTATACCAGCTATACCTGCTATACCAGCTATACCTGCTATACCTGCTATACCAGCTATACCAGCTATATCAGCTATACCAGCTATACCAGCTATACCAGCTATACCTGCTATACCAGCTATACCTGCTATACCTGCTATACCTGCTATACCAGCTATACCTGCTATACCTGCTATATACCTGGTATACCTGGTATACCTGCTATACCTGCTATATACCTGGTATACCTGGTATACCTGCTATACCAGCTATACCTGCTATACCTGCTATATACCTGTTATACCTGGTATACCTGGTATACCTGGTATACCTGCTATACCAGCTATACCAGCTATACCAGGTATACCAGCTATACCAGGTATACCAGGTATATAGCAGGTATAGCTGGTATAGCTGATATAGCTGGTATAGCTGGTATAGCAGGTATAGCAGGTATAGCTGGTATAGCAGGTATAGCTGGTATAGCTGGTATAGCTGGTATAGCTGATATAGCTGGTATAGCTGGTATAGCAGGTATAGCAGGTATAGCTGGTATAGCAGGTATAGCTGGTATAGCTGGTATAGCTGGTATAGCTGATATAGCTGGTATAGCTGGTATAGCAGGTATAGCAGGTATAGCTGGTATAGCTGATATAGCTGATATAGCTGGTATAGCAGGTATAGCAGGTATAGCTGGTATAGCAGGTATAGCAGGTATAGCTGGTATAGCAGGTATAGCAGGTATAGCAGGTATAGCAGGTATAGCTGGTATAGCAGGTATAGCTGGTATAGCTGGTATAGCTGGTATAGCTGATATAGCTGGTATAGCTGGTATAGCAGGTATAGCAGGTATAACAGGTATAGCTGATATAGCTGATATAGCTACTACAGCTTGCTAGTATAGCTAGTACAGATTGTATAGCTTGCTAGTATAGCTAGTACAGCTTGCTAGTATAGCTAGTACAGATTGTACAGCTTGCTAGTATAGCTAGTACAGCTTGCTAGTATAGCTAGTACAGATTGTACAGCTTGCTAGTATAGCTAGTACAGCTTGCTAGTATAGCAGGTAAAGCTGGTGTAGTGTTTCATGCGAAGAGGTATGAAAGTAATGAAAAAAATGGTTATAAACTACAGTCAAAAGAAAAACACCTAATCAGTGTAAGATTGGAAGAAGATTTGTAGACAACTTAATAAACAAATTATATGTTGAATTACATCCACCTGGTTATCAGTTTTGTGGACCTGATACAAAACTTCAAAAACGATTAGCAAGAGGAGGCAAAGGAATAAATTTATTGGATGCAGCTTGTAGAAAGCACGATATAGCGTACCCAAATTTAAAAGATATAGACATAAGACATCAAGCAGATCGTGATCAGGTATAAATCAGATCGTGAGCAGATACAAAGCAGATCGTGACCAGACATAAAGCAGATCGTGAGCAGATACGAAGCAGATCGTGACCAGATACCAAGTAGATCGTGAGCAGATACGAAGCAGATCGTGATCAGATACATAGCAGATCGTGTCCAGATGTAAAGCAGATCGGGAACAGATACAAAGCAGATCAAAATTAATATGAAAAAATTATCAAAATGGAAAATGTATAACTTTCATTACGATTATATGAAGACAAAATATCTTGATAATATTAATCTCTGTTATATGGATACCGATTCATTTATATATGATGTGAAAACAAATGATATGTATGATGATATTAGAAATGATATTCCAACACATTTCGATACATCTGCTTATTCAAGAGAAAATTCATATAATTTCCCCTTGATGAATAAAAAAGTATTGGGAATGATAATACGTGCCAAGAATTTGTTATCATCTTAAAATTACAGATCCTTCAAATTAAATCACACAAAAAATAAAAAATAACCGCACAACCAACCTACTCTTTCTTATCACATTTAACATTAAAGATCCTTCTAATTAAATATACAAAAAAAAATAAAAAACACACAACAACTATATTGGTGCAGATCCCTTTTCTATTTTTTCAGCATTGAGTATGATAATACGTGCCAAGAATTTACTATTAAAAAACGATCATACACATTACATGTTACACACACACTCATTCTGTCCGTCCAATCATTCGTACATACGTACATACATTTTCACAGTCTACTTATACTCTGGGATGTAGATGAGGAAGCGTGCACACACTCATTCTGTCCGTCCAACCATTCGTTTGAAAAGCAATACAAATGAAAGGATCAACAAAAAGCAGGTATGATCCCAAATTTGTAGGGAAAAATTGGAAATAAAAATGATTTAATTCTTTTCCAGATATGCATTCTCCCAAATTTTAACACACACATACACATTAAAAAGCATTACCTTTTCATAATACATGTTACAAACCTAAAGACCGATCGCACACAATTCATTTTACAATTCTGCAATGTTCTTACTCTTTTACAGATATGCATGAGCCAAATTTTGTATGGAATAAGTGCCCTAGAACATACAAAAACATACTACTGATTTGAGATAATTTACACCTTTCAGAGGACTGGGAATACCGCATAACGATTTCTGCAGAAACTGCAATGAAGTGTAAGAAGACGAAATATCTTCTCTGATATTGTTCGGCACTTGGGAACTTGAGATTCACAGAATTTAATGACAGAATGTGTCTAGCAGAGGTCAGTAATGAGTATTCAAAACGATGAGTAGATTCGAATCATACTTATAACTTCTGATACTTATACGCATTCATACTTATTTTAATATTATACTCATACTACTCATATTCAAAGTTTGAAGTACTCATCATACTCATACTTAACAATACGTATGATGTTATTGATTTCGACTCTCCATGACTCATCGTATACACTATTCACAAAATAAGTATGATTCGCGTACGAACACTACAATACTCACAAGAAGGTTGTGTGTTTGCTTTGCTTGCTGCCTTTCTTTTTAGTTTATGTGGCTTTCTTCTTCCTTTGTAAATGCAACAACAACTAAGAAGCTAAATTTTGACGAATGATTCGAATCACTCGAATCATTTATGAGTATTATAAGTATTTTTCTAAATTTATGAATCTGAATGAGTAGGGTTATGAATCAAAAATATTTCGAATGTTATGAGTTTTATGTCAACGTTGTACTCATACTCATTGCAACCTGTACCTATAAATCAACGTTGTACTGAGTACGAATGAATCAGAGTAGTTCAATTTCAATACTGTTGGCTCACTCATGCTCAAAATTGCATGAGTACTAATAAGTAGCGAAAGAGCGATTCATTGCTGATCTCTGGTGTCTAGCCATAGGCTTACTTCATACAACTTTTTGAAAGGCTGAGAGATCCCAAATAGGACTTGAATATGACTAAATGAGTAAAAACGGTGTTACAACGGGGTTTTATAGGACCCAAGTAAACTGCGTCCTATGATAAATGTTTATTTGAAATTGATTGCAGAATCTGTGATTACAGAAGTCGTCGTAGTCTAACAGATAGTGTGTTGGCTTATTGGACGTAAGGCCCGCGTTCAAACCCCAGGTCAGACATGAAAACGAAAATATGGAAACAATATTTCTTCGCCGACTTAATCTCAGCATATTTCTGACAAAAACTCTAAGAGTAAATATAATTGTCATGAAAAATTTCTCAAAAATCTGTCGTTCGGAGTCGACTTTAAACTGTAGGTCCTGCTGCTCATGTATAAAATTAACACTCACAACATAAGTAGTGTGAGAAACTAGATCCATAATCCTGACTGAAGGGTTGTAATGACCAATTATGTATGTATGTATGTATCTCTGATTACAGCATTACATTACATAGTAAGTACCTGAAGAAATTGTTTTCTCTACAATGTTAGGAAATTAGTCAACCATATAGCTGACTATACTACAATTGTTATAGTTCCCAGTAATATAACAAATTGCTTCAGGCAATTACCGGGTGGATTATTTTAAATGGAAATTATTTTCTTATCTGATGCCATGGCAATTATTGTTAAATGCTTAGAGTACTTTAAAGCTGTAAAGAACTAAAAGAAGACATACAAAGTGGAATTGAGTTGGTCAACGGTTAATGGCCTGATGAATTATGAATTATTATAATGATTCATCCAACTGTGGAGCCAGTCAGTTATAGTTACTCATTCCACCAAGCAACTATAAAAATGATTTGTTGTCAATGTTAAGGCAATTCATACACTACATGGGAGTATAAATAACACTTGGATAAATACAAATACAAAACAGACTTCTTGTTCCACCTCTACTCTACTCTACGAAATAAATGAGTATTTAAATTTGGCAACTAAATATGTTTATTATTGTCGCAGCATTTATACACGTTTCAACAGGAACAGGATGTTGTAAGAAACTTTAATTTCATCGCCATCACCGCCACCACCACCATCACTCATTCATCATCATCTCATGACTCAGTCGCTATGCAAATAAATTTAATTTTTTTTTCATTTTTGTTGTTTTTGTTTTTTGTTATTAAATTTATAAATTATGGAAAAACAACAACGAAATACATACAACAAAATTTAACGTTTTTTTCTTGTTTTGTTTTGTTTTCTTAGTTCACTTTTGCTAAAGAAGTTGTTCTTTGTCTAGGGTATGGTATGGTATGGTATGGTAGGATGAGGAGCAGATACTTTATGTTTATGGCTTCAGTGACATGATTGCTTGGCTTCCCGACTGGCACCCTTTTGGAGTTAGAGGCAGGAGATCTTTGTATGTATAAAATTAGCATCTTGTCATTTTTATAGTCAGTCGTTGGTTGTATTTCGATGTTGTTGTCATTTCATTTTGACAACGACGCGTCGTTGTTTGTTGCATTGTTGTTGGTTTGGTGTCAACATGAAAATGGAAAAAAAATAGAAAACAAAAGGGATATGCTTTTGCGTTACTACGATTTGATATTTCCTTAATCAATTCACTCATGTTTTGTGTGGTTTAATGTACATTTTTTTCTCCTGGTACAACATTAGATACACGTGGGTCGCTGTTTATATTATTTTGCTGTTGTTGTTGTTGTTATTACCAATGAATTGTGACTGTATTTCGCTGTATTTTTTTGTAAAATATTAACGTCATCAGGCGCATACACATATTTATTGTCCAATATTGCCGCTTTAAAATTCATTTTATTTGATTTTTCTTTACGTTTATGTTTTCCATGATCTTGTCATTTCATTTGAATTATTCGGTGTAATAAATTTGTTTTACATCTTAACCCATTATGTGATGCACGGATGCAGTCATATAACTACCGAAGAACAATATGTTGAATTATTCGTTAAAGAGCACCACACTAATACCCCACGGGCCTTTCGTTACTTTACTCCCCGAAAAGTGAAGGTTCTTGCACTTTTCAAAAACTCGAATCGTTGCATCATTTCTGTTTCCTTTCCACTCTCTTGGCTTCGTGGTCTCTCCCCGTCACCTACCAAAAAGATGGTTTCTGTATACGAAAAGCCGCATTGGGCGGAACTTTATGAACTTAAAAGTCATTTTAACTGGAAACGTTGTTTTCTGAAAGAATGTGTGAAAGCTTTTGATAAAATCAAGAACCAAATTTTGATTTAATCGGGTGTGCAAACTTGCATTCTGATCCATGGGGAGAGTATACAGAAACTTTTGCTCCACAAAAAGTTAATAAAATTTTGTGCCACAGTACTTATACACGAAAAAGTTCTTTACCAGCTGCGTCTACGTACTAAAACTCTGCCTTTTCCAAAGGGAAGTCTAGCTAGCCTTTTTGCTAAAACATTGAAAAATAGTTCCGACCTGCAAGAAAGCTTTCAACCATAGTCCGAGCTCGAAACAGTGTCAGTATATTCCGTATATATTCTTTGAGCCTCCACGATCAACAGGCTCATTGCATTGTATTAGAAGAGGTAGTGAACAATGCATTAGATGGCCAGACCTATTATCATGGTTGCCACTGTTTTCATTGTACATACTTTAGTGGCATTCATCACGCAAGCACCAAATCGCAGTCTCTTGAAATAGAAAAAAAGAAAAGAATTGCCGCACACTACACTCTCTTTCCTTTCTCTCAAAAACTATCTTTTCTGTATTCCACCACAATACTTTACAATAATAGGGGTCATCTACTGAGTGTTGGTCTCAAGAAAAAGGTTCCGCAACTGTTTTAGACATTTAGTGCAATATGTTGTATAAATGTATTGTTTAAAATTCTATCTTATCATCGTCTTTTATTAGACAAATACAGGTGATGTGAACTGAAAGGCTTATGCCTGTGTAAACGGAAACAGGACCACAACTCTATCCAATATATTGTACATAATTTGATGTCTGAAATACTAAATCAGCAGCCTCAAGTTAACTCACAGTTAAAATTTTGTGAATTTTATCTCAACTACTATGTCCATTTAATGTCTGAAAACGCACAACAAGAGTGGCGAAAGAAGCTAGGTCGTCATGCTGACTGTAGGATTGTAATGGTCAATCAAGTACCGAAAGTATTAAAACCGCTATTCTGCAAGTATTCGCTTAGTATTGCTGTTAAATATATAAAAATTTGTTTAATTTTGAAAGATATGCCATGTTCATAGCTGCCACATAAATAATGCATCAAATCGTCAAATATTAAAAAATTATCGTTAAAGATGTTCATGGATATCGTAAAAAATTGTCAGAACAAAAATAAATATATTGAAAGGTTTTTAAAAAAAATTTGTAGTGAGTCAAAAAAAAAATAAAAAAAAAAAAATAAAAAAATAAATACAAAAAAATTAACAAAAAATTTAACAAGTCGTTTTAACGCTTTAATTATAAAAAGAAACTTTAAAAACGAGTGTTTTATAAATTTATTTGTATAAATAATATATACATATATATAATAATATATGTATATATACAAAACGTCTTCAAAAGGTACTTGAATCACAAAGTCTTCTTTCCTTCAAAAATTATTTGGAAAATCTGGACGCGACTCCCCAAACAAATTATTTATTATGGCATGCAACCAGGAATCTGAAAAGGCCAATTATTAATAAACCACCTTTACGTGATTCAAATGGTTACTGGGCAAGAAGTGATGCAGAAAATGGTAGGCTATTTGTGAATCACCTGAAAACTGTTTTCACCCCTAGCAAGTCTACCGAAATTATTAATTTACCAATTTACTTCCAGACCCATTAGGTTTTAGCTTCATGACATTGTAAATGCCATTAAAAAACTTAACCCGAGCAAAGTCCCAGGTATTGACAAAGTAAGCAACAAAATGCTATTGAATTTACCTAGCATAGCTGTAAAAGTTATTTTATTCATTACGAATGCTGTTATTCGACTAAGATATTACCCTACACAATGAAAAATTTCACTCATTACCATTATACCGAAGCCAGGTAAGGATCATACCAAGGTTGATGCATATAGGCCGATAAGTCTCTTGCCTAACCTACCTAAATTATTCGAGAAAGTACTGATATGTAAGCTAGCACCTTTGTTGAATGAATGCGGTTGTATCCCTAATCACTAATTTGGGTTTAGGAGAAAACATAGTACCATTCAGCAAACCCACAGACTCGTTAATGTAATAAGAAATGCATTCTAGGAAAAAAGCATTGTTCTGCACTCTTCATTGATGTCTCTCAAGCTTTCGATAAGGTGTGGCATGAATGTCTTATACTCAAATTAAAGCAAATATTGAAGAGCTATTTAAGTGATAGTAAATTTTTAATTTTTTAAGTTCCCCTCAAAAAATTAACTCCGGTGTTCTTCAGGGTAGCATACTAGGTCCTGTTTTATAACTGATATTTACAAGTGACATGCCAATAAGTGAAAACATACATACTTCCACATTTGCTGACAACACTGCATTTTTAAGCGTACATATGAACCCACAGATTACATCGCAGTTCTTACAGGAACAAGTATACCTACTGGAAGAATGGTTGAGAAATGGAGGATAAAGGTTAACGAACAAAAATGCTCCCACGTAACCCTTACATTGCGAAGAGAGACCTGCCCTGTTATATGCATTAATAATCAGACAATACCATAAAGCACTCATGTAAAGTACTTGGGTATGCACCTTGATCGTTGTTTAACGTGGAAATTGCATATTGAGTCAAAACTGGCACAAATAAATATGAAAACTGCTCAAATAAATTGGTTAATTGGTCGAAATTCATCACTTAAATTAGATTGTAAACTCCTTATATACAAATCAATATTAAAAACAATTTGGTGTTATGGAGTACAGCTATGGGGTACTGCCTCAGCTTCAAACGTAGAGAAAATTCAGAAGCGCCAAAATAAAATTTTACTAATGATCACTGCCGCCCCTTGGTATATCAAAAACTCGAATATTCACAAGGATCTGGACGTCCCGCTGGTTAAAATGGAAATTATTAGATGTGCTGAAAAGTACTTAGATAACCTAGATGGCCACATAAATCCGTTAGTCCGTGGTATTTTACGTCACATTGGCCATATTCGATTGAAGAGGATACTCTTGCGCTCGGCCGAAGATGAGAGAGATGATACTTTATTTTTTAATATTTTATTTATTATTATTGAATTATTATTTTTGAATATTTTATTTTATTTGGCAATGGCTAAATAAATATATAATTATTCTTTTTGGTTTTAAGATTTTCTTTTAGTTTTAGTATTTTCTTTGTAGTTTTAAGATTTGAATAATTATTGTTAGTTCATTATTAATGAAGATTCAATAAAAAAAAAATAAATGAAAAAAATCTAAATCTATGGAGGTGTAAATATTAGGGAGTCTGAAGTTCTTAACGTTCTGAGCATGAAAAGTCAGTGTGCTTAGCTTCTTAAGACGGTGCAAGAAATACTTCACTTAATTTGATCTTCCTACTATTTACACCACTTACATCCGAAAGAGAATGGAATACATCTCTCATGTATGGGCCGGTGCCTCAACGTCTATTTTGAGACCTCTCGAGCGAAGTTGCTCGTTAATGACGTTAGGGTATCAAACTCTATTGATTCATTGGAGCACCGTTGCAATGTGGCTTGTGTTTCATTGTTCTATCGCTATTACAACGGATTTTGCTCGAGCGAAATAATAGTACTTCTTCCCGAGAATTATGTATTCCTACGTAACACTCGCCTTTCTCGGCGAGCACATCCATAAGTGGTCGATTGGCTAGTGGATCGCTCACTGTATTACAGACAAAATTCGTTCTTTAGTCGGACTATTCGTATGTTGAATTCCCTTCGTGCAGAGATTGCAATTTTTTGGCTTTTAAGGGATGAAAAAGAAAAATCATCACAAGTATTCGCAAATAATATAAAAATATAATACTTCACTCCTCTTTATTACTAACCTAAATTTGCAATAGTAACAATTGCAAAGTAAATACAAAGCTTAAAATGGCTTTTAATGTACTAGAGTAAAGAATATGATGCAAATATTTTATTCCCAAATATCGTCAAAATAAGAATATAAATCGTCATATCGTCAATATGATATATTGGAGCTCAAAACCTTCAAAATGACGATAAATCGTCAAATCTGGCAGCTATGGCCATGTTAAACATTTAGGATGCCGGTGTCCCATATGCATCAAAAGGGTTAAACAGCGTCCATTAGCCCTTTAATGGATTCAAAAATGGTAAATAGTCCATTACCAAAATAGAAAAATCTTGTAAAATTAAGGCAAAAAATTAAGAAAACATTCATAAATAATACACATCAAATCCAATGGCCAACTCCTAATGGGTTAAGATTAAAATTACTTCCCATGTTAAAGAGTAGGGAGGATAAATAAACAAAAAAAAAAAACAGAGGAAACAAAAAACATTGGTCGGATTGTGGAGGCCGCAGGCAGTTAATGTTGTATGAAATGGTAGAATAAATGAATCTGTTGTCATAAATTGTGTCGACATTAAAATAAATTTCGTATGCCTGATGTCAATGTGCGAACAATGAACAAATGATGGAAACGCTGAAAGAAATTTCCTACAGTTCTCTGTAGCTCCCCACTCATATAGAATTATTTAAAATGAAACTCAACGGTTGTGTGTTCTACGTGTTTGCGTTTTTGGGTCTGTTTTCTCCTCCTGATTTTTTTGTTGTAATTTTTATATTCACGTTTACATAACAGAAATGGAAAAGTGGGGAGAACCATTATGTCAGTGTGATATTTTAATTTTCAACAATTAAAAAATTGCTCTTTTTCCGATTGATTGAGTAGCAAACATCGATCACGAAAAAAGATGCAACATGACAATGGCGTCAATGTGTCACATGTGTCTTGAAATTTGTTTAAAAACAAAAAAAAAACAACGTTTCTTACACAGATTTATGATCGCGTTGATTATTACAGTTCTTGGAAATATAAAAACTCGAATAAGCTTACGAGTACCCATTAATTATGTGAAAAGTGATGAAGGTAAAGTAGAAGAACAAAAATAGAATAGAAGCACTTGTATTTCAAAGAAGAAAAAGAAAAATACTGGCATATACTTGGTGTTATTCTTCGTTTATAAATTATGCTAATTTAATATGATGTAAAGGAAACAATCTGAGTAAAATTTTAATTTTCATGTTAAGAATTTTTTTTTTTGTTTCAGTCTAATTACGATATGACCATTAAATCAAACAAAATCTGTGTGAGATAACTTGGAATTTTTTTATTTATTTGAAAGACTTATTCATGTCATCATGTGTGGAATACTTTTATTTTTTATCTTTTAAATGTCCACCACAGCTTCTCTGGGTGGATCTTATCCGAAATGTCTATGACTCTGACGAATAAATCAGGCTAAATTTGACCGATGGCAAGGGTTATGTATGTTAAGTTTCGACGACGTAAGTGTATTGGTCGAATATTTCTCACGGTAGGATTATTATGACGATCTTAAAATGGGTTAAGTGGGCGGTACATCGCTCTTACAGAACACCCATTCCGATAGAATAGTTTTTTTACTTGCAAGTGCTGCTGAATGCTATATGCGACCATTGTGATTTGGCAAAACAGTCATAACAGAATAAACGACAACTAATTTGAAACAAGTAGCCATCAACTGTAAAAGTTTGTGTTGAATACAAATATGAAATGACTCTTCAATTTTCACATCAAATATATTGGATATTTTGGATTTGCTTGAGTACGATAAGACAATAACAGGAAGCATTCCGTTCTGAAAGAGCATACCTTTTCTATTGCTACTTGGACTTGTTCCCGAAAATCGTATACTCTTATGTAGCACCCGTCTTTGTCACAGGGCACATCTGTTAGTGGTCGATTGGCCAGTGGATCTCACAATGCATTACAGATAGATTTTGTTCTTTAACCGGACTATCCGTATGTAGAAATCCATACCTGCAGAGGTCTTTTCTGCTACTTATACCATAAAAAGATTCAAATATAATGTGCACAAACACTACTCCCTCAGTCCCTCTTCCAATATTCTAGTTTCCTAATTCCAACACAATGTACTGCATGATTAAGATCCGTCCCCTGAAAAAAATGTTACAAAAAAATCATCTGGGGCAACATTACGACAAAGGCCTGCATATATCAAATTTAAAAGATGCAATATTGTAAATATGAAGGCTAAGCTGTTCATAGCCGAACATACCGAGCCTCCGTTCTATAACATTCGAAGTCGAAAAAGTGTGTTTTGAGTTATTAGCTCTCAAAGTTTTCACGCGACATACGACTATATGTGTACTCTAAGAAGATTTTCCCTATAACTTCGGAACGGATCGGCGCATCTTAACCAAACTTTGACAGTATTTAAGTTAGACAACGTAGAATTTAAAAATGCGAGAACATAAAAAATGTTCTAAGTACACTTAGAACGTTATAGAATGGATATGTCCACAAGAATTAGACTTAAAATAAACACAAAATGATGCGTATCAATGCATCCATTCCGACACTAACCATAGCAGACGTGAGCATATTTGTAATGCTGCAGCCAGAAATGTTTCCAAAATTCTGCGCATATTTTAACTCGAATTAGTAACAAACTTTGGTAAATGGCATATCCCCCACCAAGTTCCCATCCCATTATTAGTATTATTTATTCCTTTTCTATAGGTGTGCAATAAAACATCTCTCATAACCCTCCTTCTTATATTCGCTTTGCTTTGTTTCTATTTTGTTTCAGATGGAATGGTCACTTCCTTATTGCGTCCATCTGGTAATAAAGGTTGTTTTTTTATAGAGGTATAGAACTTTAAGTTGCAATAAGACAAGGATGGATTATTCGATTGACATGAATTTTATTTATCCGAAAGATAATCTTGTGGCATTACATTTTAAATATGACTTCTGGCATATGACCGCCACGGCTGGCGCGGATGTAGTCCAATCTGGACGTCCAATTTTCGATGACTTTTTCCAACATTTGTGGCCGTATATCGGCAATAATATGGCGAATGTTGTCTTCCAAATGGTCAAGCGTTTGTGGCTTTACCGCATAGACCAATGACTTTACATAGCCCCACAGAAAGTAGTCTAGCGGTGTTAAATCACAAGATCTTGGAGGCCAATTCACAGGTCCAAAGCGTGAAATTAGGCGGTCACCAAACGTGTCTTTCGATAAATCTATTGTGGCACGAGCTGTGTGACATGTTGCGCCATCTTGTTAAAACCACATCTCCTGGACATCATGGTTATTCAATTCAGGAATGAAAAAGTTAGTAATCATGGCTCTATACCGATCACCATTGACTGTAACGTTCTGGCCACCATCGTTTTTGAAAAAGTAGGGACCAATGATTCCACCAGCCCATAAAGCGCAACAAACAGTCAGTTTTTCTGGATGTAACGGTGTTTCCACATACACTTGAGGATTACCTTCACTCCAAATGCGGCAGTTTTGTTTGTTGACGTAGCCGTTCAACCAGAAGTGCGCTTCATCGCTTAACAAAATTCGCTTATGAAAATCGGGAACAACGGTTATCTCGTTTTCGGCCCATTCGACGAATCTACGCCTTACTTGATGATCGTTTGGCTTCAAATCATGTACGAGTTGGATTTTGTAAGCACGCAAACCAAGATCCTTCCCCAAAATCTTCCATAAAGTGGATGGACACAGATCCAATTCCTGTGCTCGATGGCGGATGGACTCATTCGGGTCTTCCTCAATGCTACGCTCTACAGCAGCAATAGCTTCTTCTGTACGCACCGTACAGCATCTCTGGGGATGCAAGTTATCAATAAGAGTAAACGTGATGCGAAAACGTTCCATGGTTAATCGAATTAACTGCTCTGATGGACGATTTTGTCGACGATAAAATGGACGTAGTGCGCGATACGTTTTACGCACAGAACCATTATTTTCGAAATAAAATTGCACTATTTGCAAGCGTTGTTCAGTCTATTCATGATGAATTGCCAAACCAAGCTGAGAATAAATCACTTGACAGCTGTTAAATCGGTCGCCATCTTGAAAAGTAATGCCACCTTAAAGTTCTATACCTCTATAAAAAACACCCTTTACAATACAGGCGTACCTACACTTTTGCAGTGCAAAAATATGGAGTCACCAGAAATGTTTCCATATTTTTCTTAGTTTGTGAAAAACGTAATTTTTTTGTTTTATAATTAAGTATAAATAAATTAAAAAATAAATATAAAAAACATGAATTATTTGTACCTACTATTGCTTAAAATTCATGAGAATGATAAAATTTATTGGGGTACAAAGACTTTTGCGCGTCCACTGAGTATGTGCATATATTATTGCGATCAGTTCTTTGTCATTAGTTTCAGGTCTTATTGAGCCAATTTCAATTTCCATTTCTTGTCTCCAGATATTGTCGGTTTATCAGTACCTTTATGTACTGAATTGGGACAGTACGTTCTCATTAACAACCCAACTATTTTTTCTTTTAGATATTTCAACTCAGATTGCGGTTTCTCCAACTCTGTTCCACAGACATCCGTTTGAGATGCCATTTTCTGGACTCTGTCCGAAAGCATATGCGAAAAGCAACCGTGGAGTTTTGTTCTTAAGTGAATTTGTGTAGATTTCCATATCTTTTGAATTGTCTAAAATGTCTGAGTTCCTTTTTTATGCAGCTCACTGTATCATTTTATGAATCATCTGATGGGTGCATAATGCTTGCCAGCTACATAAAAGATGAAAAGTTCTTAGGTTATAGAGGTCCAAAGTGTTGCAGAAGTGCATACTTTAGATAGTTTAGCTGCCATATCTTTAAGGCAATAGGCAAAAAGACATATATCCACCATTAAGATCAAGATCACGATTAAGACGCCCATGCAGGTCTACTAAGTTAAAACACGGCTTGATCACAATATATCTCGATTTTAGCAAATCGAATACTGCAGCCGCATTACGATGTATGTCGTTTTTATGTTTGTTTTTTTTTTTGTTTGATCCAATCGCCGACTTCAACCACCGGTGAGAATTATTTTTGTTACATTACCAGATTAACGAAACAACTGCATTTCAACATTCGCAGAATGTAAAAATAATCAGGCTTTATAGACCGAGCTTCAGTAGATCTGTGTCTATCGTCGCACGCGCCGTAGTTTCTAAGTACAGGATTAGAGTGCGTGTAGGAGGTTTTCCTTAAACTATTCAATTATTATGGGAATTCAGTATCAAAGCATGTTAAGTCGGGACTTATTCAGTTTTATATAGGGATTTGGCGATGGTCTACATGAAGGTATCATGGTAGGCCCCTGAGGCATCAAGAGACATAGATTGCACACTTTCAAAGTCTGATAAAACAAGTAATTTTATCGAGTTCATGTGTGTCTGAGAGGAAGTCTTCAGAAGAAATAATTTTTTGTATTTGGTTTTATTCCAGATATCTTAGCCGGGAGCTGAAACACGACCTTTCATGTAACTAGTAAACTCAACTGGCTCCTTACTCATGTATAGTTTGCCTACAATCGATTATGTTTTTGCACAGATTTCATTCTAAAGATTCGTCAGCTGTGGTAAGACCAAATCAATTTTAACATAAATTTTGTTTAAATTAAAAAAAAAAGAAAAATCATACACTCTTGTGTTAGTTATTGCATTTTGTAATCAAATACTGTCGTTCGTTCATAAAAAAAGACAATGAAAAGATCTGAAATAATTTTCTTAAACATTTAATAGAATTCCAAACGCAAATTAAAATGGAACTTAAGAAGCAAAAGAAGAAAATCAACACCTTTTGAAGGATTAAAAGCACTCGAACCGACTGTACGCTAACTTGACTCACAGGCTTACTGACTGATTGTCATCTACCCAGCAGTCTACTGAGTACCTTTTCTCTTCTTTTCT
The DNA here is from genome assembly GCA_932273835.1 of Sarcophaga variegata. Taxonomy (NCBI): domain Eukaryota; kingdom Metazoa; phylum Arthropoda; class Insecta; order Diptera; family Sarcophagidae; genus Sarcophaga; species Sarcophaga variegata. The sequence goes on along the minus strand of OW026361.1, from coordinate 40,745,135 downwards.
TTCTGAAGCGATTTATTATTTTTTTCCCTGATTTTTTTCTATTCTTTTTTCATTTTCGAACTCAACTTGAAGATGCTCTTCAAGACTTCAAGTATTGCTCGGCACAAATAATTCTTGTCATTTCAGCCATTGTGATGCAGATGAATAGAATGGAGAGAGAATGATGGTGATGATGACGTTGACAATGAACGATGATGAAGAAATGATGTTTACTTATGAGCTCCGGTTGTTTTACTTTGAAATAGTTGTGCTAAAATAGTATAGAAAAACACTAAACGTTGAGAGAGTATAACAAAATGTGTGAAAAAATGGAAGAAAAGTAATAAAACATGTAAAAGAAAGCTGGTCCACAAAGCAAGGAGTGTAGGGGGAGTAAGAGCAAACATTCTTAATATGCGCTGTACTTGTTCCGTCTGTTGTCAAAGAGTTGAAAGGAAATGAGAAAAAGAAAAAAACAAAAGTCTCATCAACTACAACAGAAATGAAGGCAGATGAGCACAAAAAGTATGACATGAAAAGGAAAATGTCCTTGTTTGAAACTAATGAGTTTGGTAAGTGCAGAAGAAGTATAAACACATTCATAAACAATAGCACACACACACACACATGAAGATTTTCACTAACACATAGACAAAGAATTTAAAATAGTGGAACAATAATGTCAACAGAAATGAAAATTAAAACTCAAACAAATCATGAATTTCCAGTGAAAGTTTCATTCGCAACAATCCGCTGAAAAAAAAAAACAATTAAAAGAAAATAAACGAGATGAGATGGGATGATACGAGACTAGAAGACATCTAAAAATAGAAAAACACATGACATTAAAGAAGTGTGAAGAGCATTTATGGTGTATGCTGACAGAACTTGTATACAAAACATGTAAGCGATGTGTGCAGTTATTAAGGAAAAGTTGGATGATATGTCGTGGAATAATAATTTTGTTTGCCTTCAATCTCTATTGATAGCTCGAAGACGAAAACAACTTAATCATTTGGTCTCCTTCAGATTATTCCATGATTATTCTAGTTCTCGAAAAGAAGGTTAAAATAATTTTAAGGATTTTAAATTCAAAATCTCGCATGTCGATATCTGCATGGACAGCACTGATCAGTACTCTCAATATCACACTAAGATTTTGCTCACGTATATTCGCTCATTTGACCAGCTTGGCCAATATCATGTCTAATGGATAGTGGGTCCTAATTCATTCGGGCTTCAAAGAAAATAATGTAACTGAAATTTTTGCTATATTAGTGTCGCTCTTGATCTGGGAGACGCACAAGTATTTTCAGTTGTGCTGTCAGGCTTGCTAGATCATTGTCTAATGTCTCTTCCACCACTACGAGCAGTAATTCTTTTGTACGTCTCTTGACGGGAATTTTAACAGGCTGCCTATGTCTCTAAATACTGAACACTGTAAGATTGGATTGTATTGGATTGGATGGAGATCTGAGGGTATTCCTAGTACAACTCATTTTGAGAAATTATCCTGCTCTTTAGGAAACTAGACTAAAACATCTTGATGCAGTTAGTTTTTTGGAACGGAGCCATGGGTGAAAATCAATAATCAGACATAAATACATAGTTGGTCATTACACCCCTTCAGTCAGGATTTGTGTGTGTTAATTTTATATGTGTGTGTTATTTTCATTGTAGTTTTATTTATTTTCAGGGTGTATGCCAACAATTCTAAGGAAGAAATAGGGCCTGTTCCTAAATGCAGCACTGCGCTGCATAATATGATTATTTTGCGTTCACACTGCTGATCACATGTTGCTGATGCTTCTTTTTGCTGATTTATTTGTTTGGATTTACGAACGAACAAACACTGCAGAAATGGAAAAATTATTAATAAATTTGATTTTTGAACTGGACGATAAAACAAATGACAAAATGTTGCAGTGCTGTCAAGGTTTGCATTTATGAACATGATGCGCATAATATGCAGCGCAATAATGCATTTACGAACAGGCCCATGCCAGGAATATGGTCACACTAGGACATCTGACAAATTATCTACTGTCTGTGGTCTACTACACGTTATCGCCAAGTGTTTAAAGCCAAAAAATGTAAAAATCGTACTGCCAAGAATAGGGGCTGAGCAATTTACTCTAACGTTATGCGTTTCGCGGGTAAGCAAACTCCTTTTACTCGCTCTGAGGCCTTAAAACCGCTTATTTCAGTTGAATCAACAACCTTCAAATACATACATACATAATTGGTCATTACAACCCTTCAGTCAGGATAACGACCTAGCTTCTCACACTACTTACGTTGTGTGCGTTAATTCCATACATAAGTGGCGGGACTTAGAGTTTAAAGTCGATTCCGAACGACACATTTTTTGAGAAACTTTTCATAACAATTTTATTTACTCTCAGAGTTTTTGCCAGAAATCAGCTGAGAGGAAGTCGCCGGAGAAATATTTGTTCATATTTCGTTTTTATGTCTGACTGGGGTTTGAACGGCGGCCTTACGTCTAATAAGCCAACACACTACCTACTAGACTACGGCGACTTCTAATAAGTCGTAAATATCTACCATTTTAAAGGCTACTCAGAATTCTAGACATGCGCGTGCTAGGCAGTTACTACTCAGTGTTAATACTTAAAAGTGGATCACTACAGCTTAAGAGGTGCGTTCAACAAATTAGTTTCAGAGCTTCTATTTCAATCGTATTAATACTCAAGGTGGCTTGTGGTCTTCTGTATACTATAATTGGTCTAAACTAGTGATGACCAGTTCGTAGAACTCACGCGTAGTCTTAAATTGCTTTATTTAGTTCTCATTAATATACGTACGTAGTACAAGTACTTTAACAATTTTGAAACGGAATTAAATTAAACGTGACACACATTAACTAACAACTTTTGCGCCATTGCCAATGTCGATTTTATTTTATGACAGACAGTCATCGGGGACCATGCATTGATGTTACGTTTACACCTCAACGTACCCCCCACGAAAATATTCGACTTTGTCGTTCCATCGTCGATATGGATCACAGCATAACAACTTTGTACACTTTGAATTAGAATTCTTAGAAGAAATTTCAAAGAGAATAAATGCAAACACCTGATGCGGAATGATTGGCTGTTATAATACGAGTCCGTTGGCATTCTAGAAACTTTCTTCCACTTCCACGTCTTCGTATTCATCGACGAAAGCTTCTAAAATACGCCATATTTTCTCTTTTGTACCCGTACTGAAGCAAAACATGCCTTTCTTTCTAACTGCACTTTATAGATTACTTTTTACATGTGAACTGGGGATATTAAATCGAAGGCAGTTAACTACATGGGTGGTTTGCTAATTGTCTTCTAAATTACCACCACTTTCTAAGCCATATCTAATCATGGTTATACTTTAAAAAGACCGCCAAACAATGGCTTTAATTTACATACTAATTATTGATTTTATCACAATGTATTTGTATTTCTACGGTATCTTTATCGATAATCTTGATTGAAGAATCTCGAAAACTTTCACTTGTTTAAAGTGGAACGAATAGATGAATGATCGTTACTCATAAATGGAAATTTAAAGAAAATTAATGTTCATTTTATAATAAATATTTACCCAAGACTGTGTTGCATCTCATGCATATTCATGATGGCTTTAATCATTTAATTTATCATGAGTAACGGTAGGAACTTGTAAGCAAAGATGTAAGCCAACACCGACTATATGATATTCTACACTACAAAGTATGTAAATGTGATAAGTAGCGTTTATGAAACGTTGTTATGATTAAATAAAAAAATTATTAACTTTTGATTGTCAGAAGAATCATTTAAAATGTGAAGATGGAATATATGATTGGTGATCCAAATGTAAAACAAATAAATTAACTCGATTCCATCAACTCTGTGGAACTCAGAAACAGTCACAGTCAGATGAAACGTTGGCCGATGCACAAAAAAGAAGAAAAGAAAAGAATTCGAACTTGGGAAATTAGTCCCTGTAACATTGCATTTAATATCCATCTTATGGGAAATCCTGAAACCTCATTCAATTTGTGAAAACGATGCCTTATAGAGGATTTGAAATAATATTGCAGAAAACGACAGAAGTATTATATGGGAAGATATATTCTGGTGGCCAAAAACTATGGCATTTATCGCAAAAAGAAAAAACCGTACCATCTGCTCATACAGCCAGTATTCCAAATTTTGGCATCTACAGTTAACGGGCGAGACACTGTTGTAACAACCTTTCCATGCGTGAATGGAGAGCATCTTTACCAACCCACAGTATTGGTAAAAAAAAACGGTGCTAAGCAATTGCTTTGCTCAGGCCATGAAAGGAATCTGATACGCCTGGTAAGAATGAGTTCTCAAAGTGTTCAGTTGGTGCCTAATATTTAATACGTGGTATTCCTATAGGCTCTCTGTTTATATGGAACATAACGTCTTTCAAATGTCCGCCGCAAGAAGTCAACGTAGGCTAGTAAGTAGTGTGTTGATTTAGTAGACATGAGGCTATGGTTCAAACACCAGGTCAGACATCTCCAACAATTGATATTTGAAAAAAATATTTCTTCGGCAACTTCCTCTCAGCAGATTTCTGGCAAAAAACTCTAAATAAAGAGTAAATAAAATTGCCATGAAAAGTGTCTCAAAAAATCTGTCGTTCGTAGTCGACATTTAACTGTAGGTAACGCCACTCATGTATAAAAATTAACGCACACAACGTAAGTGGTGTGAGAAGCTAGGTCGTAATCCTGGCTGAAGGGTTGTAATGACCAATTATGTATGTATGTATTTTAAGGTTGATGATTCAACTAGAATAAGCAGATTGAAGGCCAGAGAGTGAGCAGAAGGAGTTTGTTTACCCGAGGAACGCATAACGTTAGAGTAAATTGCGCAGCCCCTATGGTTGGCAGTACGATTTTCACAATAGTAATAAAATTTTTTAACTTTAAACACTTGGCAATATCATTTAGTAGATCATATTCCTGGCATTTAGAGTCTCTTATGATTAATTTTCGGAAGTCACCGTAGGCTAGTAGGTAGTGTGTTGGCTCATTAGACGTTTGGAGTCGATTTTAAACTGTATGTCCCGCCACTCATAGATAAAATTAACACACACAACATAAGTGGCGTAAGAAGCTAGGTCGTAATCCTGACTGAATGATTGTAATGACCAGTTAAGTATGTAAATATTCGCCACGGCTACCCTGGAAGACATCTGAAATGCCCAAGTTTCCATCAACTCAGGTGCATAAATACGCTAAAATTTAAGCGATGGGTTTCGTTTGACTTAAAGATCGCTGTAGTTTATGACTGAAACTACTACTGTGACTTAAGAAAACCCCACAAGTAAAAGTTTAACGTAAGATGTGGCATGTACATCTTGCTGAAATATGATATCTTTGGTGTCCAAATCATCCAATTCAGGCCAAAACATTTGGGAAACCTTAACCTAAAGTGCTCAGCGTTTACGCTGATGGGTGATTAAAGTCAATCTCAGAGAAATGTAAACGGATGCCTCAGCAGACCAAAATCCATACTAAGCGGCGACTTTGCAGGATGCATTGGATGCTTGGAGCTCATGTGGAATGGTATCGTTTCAAATATGATGTTGCTGTCTGTAGAGTGTATGCAAGAAAAGATGATAATTTTTTTTATGGGTAACCCACATTAAAAAAGAAACAAAATGTTGGTTACACTCTGGGGAATGCAAACATTATAATTAACATGTGGTTGAAAACTATATTTTTTCTGTTTATTTAGACAAGACTTAACAAGACGTGTTTATATTTAAAATATACACACACATTTAATCAATTGAATCAACCAAACACATTCACACAAATCATGGGACTTCAACATTTTCAACTACGTGTTGCAATTAAGAATGAAACGATAAAAAATATTTACAAACCATTGCAGTGAATGTACATGTTTCTCTGTGGCGTATTCATTTTGTTTAAAGTCTGCCACATCCAGTTTAGATCATCATGCTGACTCGTCCATAGTATTTGACAACGATGTTGAAGTAAAATTGAAAACAAAAGAGTATAAAGAAACGAAGTCAGATTATGAGGAGGAGTTCGACTAACGAACCAAAAAAAGAAACGATTAACGAACAAATATTGAAAGATGAAATACCAATACCGCACCTCAGTTTCAATAATTTGTTGGTTGCAACAAAATGATCGATTGCTTCTCATAAGTTAAACGTGTTAAATTTACCACCAACTGTGTAAAGTTAGTTGGCCAGCCTGCTAAAGACTCTTTCTTGTCTAATGCGGCTCATCTGTGCTGTGGAGGCATTTAAAACAAAATTGTTGTTGTTTCTTTGAGAAACAAAAAAAGTGTTTGTACAATACACGCAATCAGTATAGAGTTGCCATTAACAATAATCTTAAGAAGAATTATAAGCGAAAATTGTTTATAATAAAAATAAATCATGGAATAATTTCATCAGAGTATATTATAGCAACTGAACTCGAAACATTAAAATTTCAAGATTAGGTTAGTTTTAGTTTGTGGTACATATCTTTTTAAATATGTATATAGGGTACATACATTGGTTATTAACTGCCACAATGCAAACTGATTTTAAAATAATTTCCATTATTGAGCAGTGCATGTTCTATTTTCTGCATATTACAACGTTGGCCTGGCCGTCACATAAAGGCAAGCACTACAGGTCGACGATTATCGACTTATTTTGACCCAAATGCGATAATGTAGACACCAACGATATGTTGTAACAACAGAACGGCACTGCTTTCCACACAACTCATGCCGCTTTTTATATTCTGCATGAGGGACTTGAGAGCGTGGTCATCTAGTATAGAGGTGAAGCGAACTGACCACTTGTATCCCCTGATGTGACCCCGTTAGTTCTTTTCTTGTTGGGTTTTCTTAATGCGACAAACAACAGTGATCATTAAAGCTTACACAACTCATGCCATCGGTCAAATGCAGTCTGATTTATGCGTCAGAGACATGAAAATTTGAACATTTCGGTTAGCGCTCCAACCAGAGAAGCCGTGACAGATATTTGAACTGATATTGAGATCGGCCTTTGAAATGAATAAAAAAATTCGAGATATCTCAAATATATCTATTTGCGCGGAACCACGTGACAATTATAAAGTGGAGCATAGATGGATACGTAAATCGTATGAATATACAAGTTTATAATGATAACGACCGCAAAGACAAGACAGCACTCACATTAGAAGGAATTTAAGCTTTGCCGATCTCCTTTCGAAACTTTATTCGAAATAGTTTTCTCGAATTCTTTCTCAACTTTTTCTGGAAAATCTATTTTGCTTCAACTATGAGTCGAACCTATTCTTGCCTAAGGAAACTGACAACTTACGAAGTAACCACAGCAATTAATGAAGAAAAGTGAAAAGGTACGTTCGAGTGAATTTAACACAAAACGGTATAATTAATCAGAAATATCACTACCGATCAGACAATAGTCGTCTTCTAATGGCTCATTTTGACGTACTGCATATATGCTTGATGTTTACCACAGTAGTCTCTCATCATTCTGTCCATCATGTTATCGCATAATGTTGTTTTCTACCATTTGGATGCCACCTTGAGGAATATATGCTCAGCATCGTGGCTTATTGCTTCACAGTCATTTTATATAACTAATAAGCATTATTTGTCCATGCAGAATAAGTACATATATATATACATACATAACTGGTCATTACTACTCTTCAGTCAAAATTACTACCTAGTTTATCACACACACTTATGTTGTGTGTGTTAATTTTATACATGAGTGACGGGACTTATACTATGTTCAGATATGCACTTTAATGAGTCAATATTCGGTTTATTGAGTACACTATCATAAGTGTTCAGGCATGGTAATATACGTAGTTCAACTGCTTATACAATATTCATTTGACAGCTGGTTGTTTAAACAACATTGCTTTTCTTTTGTTTTTTGTTTTGTTTGTCGTTGTTGACATTTGAGTTGTCAAAGTGTTCGCACAATTGTAATATGCGCACTGAACATATTTATGACAGTGATGCATTTTATGTTTTACTCAATATTATAACAATTTGAGTATTTATTGCGCAATAATTAACTGAAACTTTATATGAAATATTGAGCTCAATAATGGCGTTTATTGCGATTTATGCAATAAAGTTGCATATCTGAGTATCGTATAACAGATTAAAGTCTACTCCGAACGACAGATTTTTGAGACAACAGAGGAAAATGTTGTTAAATTAGTTAACTTCCTTAAAGTGTCTTAGAATTCACCTTTACTTGCTAGTAATTAACTTCACCACGTATCGTCCACTAAATTCTGCGCTTCACATGTTATGCCAATGTTTTATCATCTAATGTTTCTGTCACAATGGATGAATATCTCTGCAATTTTACGTACCGACTGGGTGATGGGGTAAAGAAATTCTCACTATATGTATATTGTATTGCTTCCGGTACTTTGCTGTTGGTCTTAGACCCCACCGCAGCTGCCTAGATTTATGTAGCTGTCATGCATCTGTTTCGAATTTGTAATTTCTACAATTTGCCTTCTTTTTCTCTGTTGTTGCCTATCAATATTCGCCATAAGCCATTACATTTGTCTGTTACAACTGCTAATGGATGCTCACTGCCTGATTTTACTATACATGGTGTAAATTAATTCCATGTGAACTTACGAATTGAATTGGTTGCAAACACTTCATTTAACAATGCTCAGTACTATTAAATTAATATAGTAGGACTTAAGACTAACCAAGCTTTCTTGAGAAGATTACCATGCTATCAATCTATATTCTTACCCCCTTAAGTTGGATACATCGAAGATTTGTCTTTGTATTGGAAATGTTTTTAAATTAAAATTGTAAACTTTACCTACCACTCCAACATATTCTAACCTATATTTTTACAGTCCGCATAGGTTTTATGTGAATTCTGTGAAAACGATGTAAAGTGATTACCCAATAATTCATTTCTTTACCAACAGTCTCGACATAATAGAACTTTTAACCGAATTCTTTATACTACATACACATACGTAATTGGTCATTACAACCCTACAGTCAGGATTACGACCTTGTATCTCACACCACTTATGTTGTTTGAAGTCGACTCCGAACGACAGATTTTTGAGAAAAATTTTCATTGTAATTTTATTTACTCCCAGAGCTTTTGCCAGAAATCTGCTGAGAGGCAGGTCCCAAAGAAAATTTTTTTCATATTTCGTTTTGTTGGAGATGTCTGACCTAGGGTTTAAGCCACGAATTCACCTCTAATAAGCCGATGCACAATTCTAGAATTCGACTATAATTCTATATACCAGCTTTACTAAATAAGGAGTGAGTATTTTTTACAGTAATTTATAAATTGTTTGCTTTTGCCTATCAAATTTCATTTTGATTACAAAATTGGTTGTTTTGAAAATGGCCATGACAAAATTTCGCGGAAGAGAACAATTGAAATTTTCAATCAAAATCCGCTTCGTTCGCAGAAGCAATGTCCAAGCTGGCAGATTAATAGAAATGAAAAAATTGCTGGAACCTGTTAAAGGGCTTTTAATTTAAACAATGTTGTAAAGAAACTTGCTATTAAGTTTAGTTTTTTTATTTTATGTCCAAAATTTGGTCGTGCTCACTTCTTAAGTACTTTATTCCCTTAATCCATGTTATGCCATACTTTCTAAGATAAATACTTTACCACAAAAACTCAGGTTAGTTTAAGTTTGCTTAAATAAATACATTTGGCAACCCTTCTGGGTTCACATAAATGTTTATTTTTTATTGAGATTATTACCTTATAATGAGGGAGAGTTTTAACAATTAATTGGAGAAAACAAAGAAAAGTAACTTGTTTGTTATAAAATTAATATTTCACTCATTAATAATAACAATCAAGCAGCGGTTCTTCTAACAAACAACCGCCCATTTGTATGGATTCGATACTCTGTCACGAAGTATTTTCCTTATATTCATACATAGGTACATACAGTTTGTCTATGGTATGTATAGTACGTGTAATAGAATAAAAAGGAAAAGAAACATGAAATAATGGATAGCAACGTAGACAGGCTTGTTTACCACTCACTAGGCACAAGTTGTTTGGCCACCTTAACGCAAGCATGTGGCATAGACATGAACAACTGTGCCACATTATGGAATATGAACAAGAGCCACAAAGTGTCTTCAAAATTAAGTTACGCGCGCCAGATTATCAGGACAAACAAATTGACAGACATAAACGACATGCATTTATTAGTGGTGTTGCGAGTGTTTCTCTTTCTTTTTTTTCGTGGAATTCAATAAAAAGCGTAGGCTTCTGCCGCACTACTAAAGTAAAGTCTTATCTGAATTGGATAATTAACTGTTAAACAACAACATGTCTGTCCGTTAATACATCAGATTATTTGTTGGTATATTCTTAAGCTAGAATTTCTTTAAAGTTCACCACATGTGGTCAACAACAGGTGTTTTAGCCATTCTAATGTCCGTACAATTAAGAATAAATTTTTCGTAAGCATTTCAAGGCATTTAAATTGGAAATTATCGTAAATAATATTTTATAAATATTTAATGAGAAAATATGACAGAATTCTGTATAAATTTATTCTCATTCACTCATAATATTTTGAGATGTTTATTTAGAAAATTCCTTTTCCCAAAATATTTGTCTGTTCACCACACTTTTTCTATTTTTTTTTTTTTTGTACAATCACTTCAAATGTCTTCATCAGGTACGGTTATAAAATAATTCCATAATTTACTTTACAATACTCGTGATTTTGAATTTGAATATGAATTCACAGGTTTATTACCTTGTCATCGCAAATACTTTCTTATTTACTTACTATCACTCGCCATTGAAAAGGCTCTGATCTGCATATGATAGAGGAATGTTTTGCAAAATGTCGCTGTGACAGTATTTATGCCCGAGTAGCGGAAACAGGCACCTCACACAAATACTCTAAAGAGCTTAAATTCTTAAATTTATTCAGAGATTTTCCTTTGATTTTTTGCTAAACTTTCATGGCACCAGTATTTTTAATACTTTGACGAGTATGTTATTACCAAGTATGTACGTTTTTACAGAAAATTAATGAACTTAAGAGCTGTTTAGCTGAACGGGATTGTCTGCATATACACTGCGGTTCATCAGAATAGAACCAACACATTTTGAAGTAAAAAAAAAAAACTGTATAAATTGCAAATACAGATTGAATAAAAAAATTTTGTTTTGCAGAAAAATAGTTGATACTGTAAATGATAATTTAAACAAAAAAAAAAATTAGTATAAAAATGCAGTATATCGGTACTTTTTCACTTCCTTTGTAGTCAAGTATAAAATTTTTCATTTATTTTTGATTCAACAGAATAGAACCACGTGCATTTTTAACTTAAATCAGTAGGCGGTTGCAATAAAGCTTTATAAAAACCAAATAAAATTAAAATCACAGTTTGCGACTGCAGTTATCTAAATCAATATGGGAAGAAAGAGTTCTTTAAATTCGTCGGAAATGGTAAAAATTAATGTTTACCATCCTAAAAATTATTCTTATCGCGAAATCGATAGACAAATAGGACGAGGTCATAATGTGGTAATGAATTACATAAAACATCGTGAAACATGTAATAAAAATTACAAAGGAGATACTTAGACAGGTCTAACACCACAGGACAAGCTAAAAATTCTTCGAATTGCCTCAAATTCAGCCCATTCTACCCCTAAAATTACATCATCTGTTCGTCGCGCTATTTTCAGCAGTGAACATTTACAACTCCGACAACTAAAGAAAAAAAAACTCCATTAAATGCAATCCGTCAACAACAGCGCACTCAGTTTGCCAAAGATCATATGGCATGGGATGTTCAATTGCATAACGTCCCCTCTCTGCTGTGATGGCGGCTCAGAAATTTTTCGTCCTTACGCATATCGTGAAATTAAAAGTTATAGTCATCGGGGCCATCCAAATTAATTTTTTTTTCAGAAAAATTACTTTTCACCAATCCTTATCGCTTAATTGTCTTCTGTTTTTGGTTGCATTTAAATTTGTATTCACTTTGGCAGTGTTGTTCTTATTTTAATTTCAACACAATCTTCATTAAAATTCAACCCAAAATAAAGAAACCTAAAATTTATACGGATGTGCATATAAATACATTACGGATGTATCGAGATATAATCGACATTTTTTATTCGTTCGGCTGCTCTTAATGGACCGTATCGGAAATGTTCTATTTTCCTTCACTATGGCACATTAATCAGAATTTGTACGATGGGATATGTTGGCTCTACGAATCACTGTGGTTGTGCCTTATTCGCATACACTTGCCGCTTAAGAAAACCTCAACAAAAAAATACCTAATGGGTTCAGATCCTACTTTTCTGGTGGCCTGGTTAACGTAGGTCTCAAAGATTATGCACCGTTGATGCCGCCAGTTCAAAATTCACACCAAACAGTGATTTTTTCGAGATAAATTCGACGTTCTCATCACAAATGGGTTGATATCGCCTCAAATTCAACAATTTTGTTTTGTTCATCGTACACATTCATCTAGAAATGCTCCTCACACTGAACATAATTTTTCGATGAAAAATAATTTCAGTTGGCAACTGCTCCAGAGCTCATTCTGCGAACACACGTCATTGTAAAGGATGGGCCATTTGAAAGTTTAAATTTAAAAATGCAATAAAACAAACCGGTTTGAAATTTTTCCAAATGTAATTTTTTTATTTTTTTGTTGTGAAGTACGATTGTTTCGGTTAGAAATGGAGTATTATATGGCTGCCGCGGCTGGCCTTATAGTGCTTCATTCCATCGTGCCAATTTTCGTGCCATTTTTCGAGCGTATGGGGTTGTATCTCGCCAATGACATCACAAACGTGGCCCTTCAAATGCTCAGTTGTCTCTGGTTAGTCGGCATAACACTTTTCTTTAACGAAAATAGCCCAACGGTGTCAAATCGCAGCTTCTTGGCGGCCAGTTGACATCACAATTTCGGCTACTTAAACGGCCATCAAACGTTTAACGCAATAAATCTATTGTGGCACGTGGAGTGTGGCAAGTTTTACCATCCTGTTAAAACCAAACATCGTTCACATCAATACCATGAAGAGCGTACACAAAAAAAATCGGTTATCATGGTGCAATCGATGTCTCCATTGACCGTAATGGTTACATTGTTCCCCTTTTTTGAAGTTATATTAGCCAATGATGCCTCCACTCCACAAGCCGCACCAAATAGTCACTCGTAATGGATGTATTGGCTTTTGTAGGACCACGAGTGGGTTTTCTGAGTCCCGAATACAGCAGTTTTACTAATTAACGTAGCCACTAAGATGTCAAAATCTGCATCATCGTGCAGTTTCTCGTTGGCCCATCTAGCTAAGGGAAAACGAAGCGAACCAATTGAACTTTGTAAGGCATCATACCGAGATCTTTTCTCAAAATTCGACATTATGTTATATTCTTCAGAACGATGACGAGTTGATGTTGATGGATACTCTCGCACACTCTCAGCCACAGCTTCGATATTTTTGAGTGCACACACGGTACGAGCAAGCTCACATCTTAGCGCATCAACAATGAAACCAGTTTCACGAACTTTAGCAATAAACATACGTAAACTGGGCACTGTCGATCCTTCTCTGCAGCCAAATTTTGTACGACATGTTCATGCAACTTCCGACCAATTGTCTTTGTTTTGGTAATAAATTTTCAATAAATCCCTACTTTGCTCTAGCGTAAATCGACTCATTGCATTCAGTGGAGATAATATACTGAATTTTGTGACAGTCATTCGAAATAACCAATGGTTCAAATTTAAACCGATAGAAGGCCCACCCGACGACAATATAGTCCGTGGTGATTTAGCAAAACAGACTTAATAAATGAAAAATAATTTGACAAAAGAATCAAAATTTTGAAAATTTATGCAATGAAAGTTCATTTGATAAGGTGACATATATAAAAAAATATGACACGACTGTTATACTATTTAAATAATAACTACGGTAATTTTTATCCGATTTGATCAAACGATGTGCCAATCTCTTCACAAGATAATGCTCTTTCAGGATGTCATCACTTATTTTATATTTTTTTAAGTAAATTTTGCAATTAAGAATAGCTAACTTGAAAAAATGAGAAAAAAATCATATTTTCCAAGTTTACCCGATCAAAACTCATAACATGTAAGTTTGAACCATATGTTTATGTATACCATTTTAAAGGCTCATCTGTCCCCTTTTCAAAAGACTTTGGATTTTGAAAATGCGTTAAAAAATATTTGAGTAACCAATAATTTGATGTGAAAAGATTAAATAAACAGTTTTTGTCAAATTAAAGAAGTTTAGAGGGTATAAAAAATATAAAAATTTATATTTTTGACAAAAATCACAACCTACACTGTCGCACCGTGTACTTAACAATATTCAGAAAGTGTAATAATGGTGGGAGTCGAACCCAAACGCTGACACTCTCAGATTAGCAGATTACGCTCTAGACAACAGTTGAGTATTTGCTATACAGGCCAACTCGACTTGTTACTTATTTTATTTATTTTTTTTTTTTTCTTAGAGTGGAGTTGTGCAATATAATTCCGAATCTCACAGAACTGAAACCTTAGCGGGACTGAAGGCATAGCAACAACAGCAGGAAGTTGGTAGTATTATTGCATATAATTTACTTTTTACAGAATCATTACAAGATCAACCTCCAGAGGAGTCCCATAAAGGCGACTTACATATAACAGACCTCCTATTAAGTTATATGTGTATTTATCTCTTTATTCGAAAATTAAAGTTTTGTTCATATCGTACTGAACCATTCAGTCAACCAAAGTTGAGTATCTCTTATCGAATAATATTCCCACTTTAGGCCAAATCAATGTTACTTAATAATGGAGTAGATTTTCTTTTTTAATGACACACAATTCGTATGACACATAATTTATATTCTAAGAAGCGCTAAATGAGAAAATGCCGAAGGCAAACTCTTTTTTTTCCTTCAACTCTATTCAAATCAAAATTAACCCATGACAGAAGATTTGTTAGCCTTTGACAATTATTTGATGGTGGTGGTTAAAGTTCAAAATGCACAATAATTGCAAAAACATGAATTACTCTTTAATCTTCCTATTCAAATAACAACTCCCCCCCCCCCGAAGAAAGACGAAAGAAAATAAAATCTTATCATATTTACAACCCAACACCCCCGGCATTTAAGACAAATACATTCAATATTTGCACTTTTACTTCTGTATTCCTTCGATGTACAACACATCCCACCCATTCGGCTAAAGGGATGAAATCGGAATGTTTGCCTTGAACATGAATTACGACTTCACACCCACACCACATAAGCGAAAAAAAAAATGCTTCAATCACAATGAATACAAAAAAAGGAGAGCAATGAATAGCAAACAAATCATATGAAAATCGCAAATATTTCTTCACTTTTTTTTCCTTCATTTACTAGCAAAGAAATAAATTCGAAGAGGAATACAGACACAAATACGCAGAGACAAATGCAAAGGCAGACAGACAGACAGACAGACAGACAGATAACAGAAGGAAGACAAGGGAAAACAATTACTTGGGCATGTTTTCAAAGTTTTTGTTTTCTTTTTTTGTTGTCGTTTTCTTCCTTTCTTTATGTATGTGGTGACATAGAAAAGGGACTAAATGAAAGGGATCTGCTGCAGTACTGGGCCCATTATATATTGTTTGTAATGTTGTTGCAATTCATTCAAGCGTATTAACACGTTGTTTCATTTTTATTTCTTTTTACCCCTGATTACTTTATTCTAATTTTTCTTTTTTTTTCTCTCAGTAGCAAATTTAAAATCAAACAAAATGGCAATAAAAATTCAAAAAAAAAATAGACCAAAAAGTGAAAAAATAAGCAAATTCGATGGCAAATAATTCATTCAATTCTTTGCTTCTTGTGCACGATTTCATAATTTTTGTGTCTTTCGGAAAAAAAATATTAAAAAAAATCATATAAAAAATAAAAACTTTTGGAAAAAAATATAAATAAGTGGTAGTCACATTTTTATTTAACAGAGTTACCAAATACTTTTTAAATCGCAACAAGTTTCTTGAAATATTTTTTTAAATTTTAGAAAAATCCTATTCTGTTCTGATAAAGTAGTCATAATCGAGGAGTGGAATCACAGGTGGCTCGCAGTTTAATTACTGTGAAACATCTTTAGATAAATAGGCTGGTCTTGAACAAAACTTAAAGACAAATGAGCAATCCCAGTTAATCAGCTGATGCTAACAGGCAGGGTGAATAGGTGCGCCCATAATAAAGGCGCCCAACTTAAAGTCTAAAGTAACTGTAGCGTATGTTAAACAAAGTATATGTACTTACTATTCGGTAACATTCTTGCGTCAAGAAGATTCACTGTCTGCTCATACTTATCCGATGATTGCTACAAACGAATCTACATACAGTTAACAGAGTTTGCGGGACACAAATTGTAAACGAAACGACACAAATAATAAAAATTTAAATTAATAACATTGCATAGCATACTGAATTAAAGACTCTTTGGGAAACATACCGACTGGTAGAAGTGAGCATGGATTAGAAATTATATGCATTAGAAATTCTAATGCGGCCCCTACACGTTGCGACTGGCTGTACAACTTTATTATTTTGTAGAAGCAATTATTAGCCGTGTTCTAATAGGTAGTGTGTTGGCTTATTAGACGTGAGGCATCGGTTGAAACCCCACGTCAGGCATCTCCAACTGAACGATATATAAAAAAATATTTCTTCGGAGACTTCCTCTCAGCAGATTTCTTTCAAAAACTCTAGAGAGAAAATAAAATTGCTATGAAAAGTTTCCCAAAAAGCTGTCCTTCGGAGACGACTTTAAACTGTAGATCCCGCCACTCATGTATAAAAATTAACGCACACAACATAAGTGGTGTGAGAAACTAGGTCGTAATCCTGACTAAATGGTTGTAATGACCAATTATGTACGTATGTATTATTATGTTGATTTACTGGTTGATCACCGGTTGAGCGAAAATTAAAAATTTTTATCTGCAACCTACCAACGACCATTATGAGGCTACAATGAAATCAAATTGTTGTACAGCATGTTGTACAACTATTCGCAACGTATTGTGGTCGCATAAGACTTTACGAAGTGAGATAGAAGCGTACTAGCCAGTTCTGAATAATTAGGGGTACGAGGTAAATTTAATCGTATTATTTGACTATTATCAACTCGTTTTCGTACCTCACAATACAAACATGCTTTCTGAGCAAACCCAATACCAATTATCAACAATGAAGGGCATATTAAAAAATGGAGCACTCTACCCCAATATTCTATTTTACAGACAATGCGCAAAAATGTAGTTGCACAAGGACTTATGCCGCAATCATAAACTTCAATAGAATATCAAAATAATAATGGAATAAAGAGCGATGAGTCGGCTACAGATGCAGAAGAATTTGAATCGATTATATTGGAGCAAAATGAAACATTGATCTTTTCATTTATTTCGGGCGGTATTAAAACAAATAGCTACGATGATTCGGATGAAACAAATTGAGTCAACAAAATGCATACACTTCACTTAGTAAAATATATAACTCTTCTCCAAATGTGGATGATAACCTCCGCAAAGCATTGGAGATATTATAAAAACCAACCTTCATTGTAAACTTGGTGTTGGCTGCTAAAGAAATATCGATGATCACCGAAACAACGATCTATCTAAGCATCAAATGTCCTATACAGCGCTCAGAGTTAGTTGGAGAATTTTCGTCGATAAACGTGGACGAAAAGCGCTGAATGTTTGAACCACAGTGGTGTGAAAAACACTAAGGAGATTTAGAGATTTAGTGAGAACGATAGAGACACAAAGAGAGCTACCCTCCAAACATAGAAAATATGCTGTAACATTTATTCAAAGAATTAATACAGCTACAGCCTTCAAGCTTGATAGATAATTTGATAGAGTATCAAATACTATGGTGAAGCTAAAGCTGAGGGCAACAAGGAAAACATAAGAGGTCCCCCAAGTGTTTTACCGAACATTCAAAGAAATATTACTGCTAACGTTTCTATGCTTTGCAAACAGTATTGCCGTATTAGTGAACTAAATTAGCCGATAAAATAGTCTTGTAGTCTGCAAGGACAATGCCTGAAGCGTTAACGATATACTGACTATCATTTGTTTCTGCAGAACACTCTTATTTAGTCAATGAAATCCTTCGGCCAATGTTTTAGACTGTAAACCATAGGAGTTTTACACCAATGAAATAATCGTACTGCCGAGTTATTGAATCAAGAAGGGGAATAAGGAGTAGTATGCGACAGCCTGTTGTTAAAATATTAATTTTTTTTATTGTTTGACCGGTGTCTGGTGAGAATTGCACCCACAACTCTAGCACCTATATCGGGCATTAATTAGATTGAAGATATTTAATGTAGAAAATTTTAGATTAGAAATTTGAAAAATAACCGATGACGTTAGAAATTGGTGAGGAAGTCTGATAACTTCAAATTTATGCAACTTTTCTTACAGTGTAATTGTTATTCGTTTGATAACGGCATATTCTACTTTAATACAGAATTGAAATCTTCACGATGACATATATGAGGTCGATTGTTAATTTATAGGGTAGGAATCCAGCTTTTTTCCGTCTTAGAACTGTTGTCGACCTATTGGAAAACCTCTTAATAATTAATTGAATAATTAGGGCAGAATAATACTTCACTGGCGTCAATGTGGTTCTCTTTTTCGATACATTTATAATGGATGATTTTTTAGGAGCTAAAGGAAAATTTTTCAAAAAAAAAAAAACACAAAATTCAGAAAAATGCATGAATCCTTATTTGAATCGATAGTACGGTCCATATAATTTAATGTTTGAAGTTTATTTCACGCAAATGTTGACCGCGATTGCGCCTCAAATGGTCCATCCGCTTAGTTCAATTCTGGCATACTCTTTCCAACATTTCAGCCGGTATCTCACGAATAAATGCTTCATTCTTGTCTTCCAATGCGTCAATTGTATCTGTATAGACATGAGCTTTAACATAGCCCCACAAAAAATAGTCTAAAGACGTTAAATCGTACCATCAAGGCGACCAATTGACCGGTCCCAAAAGTGAAATAAAATGTTCAGCGAACTCGCCTCTCAATAAGTCCATTGTTACGCGTGCTGTGTGGCATGTGGCACCGTCTTGTTTAAACCACATGTCATGCAGGTCAAGCTCTTATATTTTGGGCAAAAAAAGTTGGATATCATCTCACGATAGCGCTCACCATTCACAGTTACGTTACGATTCGCAGCATCTTTGAAGAAGTACGGTTCAATAATGCCACCAGCCCATAAACCGCACCAAACTGTGACTTTTTCTGGATGCATTGGTAGCTTTTGCAATGCTTCTGGCTGATCTTCACTCCAAAATCGACAATTCTGCTTATATACGTATCCATTAAGCCAAAAAAAAAGCTTCGTCGCTGAACACAATTTTTCGATAAAGAAGTGGATCTTCGGCCAACTTTCCAAGAGCCCATTCACCAAAAATTCTGCATTGCGGTAGGTAGTTCGGCTTCAATTCTTGCACCAGCTGTATTTTGAAAGGCTTCACACCTAACTCCTTCCGCAAAATTTTCCACGTTGTTGAGTAACAGAGGCCCAATTGCTGCGAACGGCGACGAATCGATTATTGATGGTCATCATTAACATTGGCCGATACAGCTGCGATATTTTCTTCAGTTCGCACTCTACGTAAGAGTGTTGGTGGTTTAATGTCCAAAAATGTAAATTTGGTGCGAAATTTAGTCACAATAGCCCGAATAGCCGCTTCAGTGGGTCGATTAAACTGACCATTAAATGGAAGAAGCGCGCGATAAAGTTTCTTATCAGAGCACGCATTTTGATAATAAAATTGAATGATTTGCAAGCGTTGTACGTTTGTAAGCCGATTCATATTTAAATTATAGCCCAAACTGAAGATATTTGACAGTGAAACAAAACACGAAACGTGCGTGAGCTGTTTAAACCAGTGTTGCCAAAAAGATAATAGCTAAAAAATCACCCGTTAGTAACTCCCTAGCAAGCTTATACGTGTATAAAAACCAATTAATTGAGGTGCTGTAAAGGACTAGAAAGATTCTCCTGAGCCAAATAAAAAATTTTCTTTTATTGTTAGAAATGGCAACCCTTGAAGTCTGATTAGCAGACAATCTGCAAAGCATCCGCCAGAATAATGTCTACGAAGAAAATTACAACGAAAGAGGAACAAAATCCCGTACATAAAAAGAAATTGGGAAATAAGCAAATTTTTTCAACCAAAAAGACATAAAAAAAAGAAAGAAAAGAAAATTGAAACGGAAACATTTTGATTTACAACTTGTTTGTTGTACAATCCTGAGTGGAGAGTCTGTCTGTATTGCCGGTTGCAGTATTCCAGAGTAAATAGAAAGGAATTCATAAAAGAGGAAAATCCAAAAAGGAGAGAAAATTCAACAAATCGGCTGATTAGCTAAAAGAAATTTAAAAGTTTTCCTTCGTTTTGAAATTCGTTTATAATTTGTTGACAAAAAGCAATCTTCAGCCAATAAATTTTTCTACGTCTGGTGCTTCTGTTCGCTTTTAGGGAACAGTTTATTTGCATTTCGAAAAAGAAAAAAATTGTTTTAAGTTTTTTTGTTTTCTTTGCCTTCTTTCATTCATAAATTTTTAACAAAATTTTTCTATTTAAAATTAAGGGAATATTCGTATGTGTGTGTGCGATAAGTGTGAGTAAAACTTTTAGCAAATTTGCCAATTTCAATTAGTCTTGATTCTTTTACAAAAAAAAAAGTTTAAACAACACATGCTACTCACTCATGCATGTCACAACTTTAAAATCACTGATTAGTATCAACATACATACATATAGACATGCTACATACACATGTGTGTGAGTGTTCGAAGTTGAAACTTCTTTATGTCAAATGAAGTGACACTAAAACGCATCGCGGTTTACACTTTGTCAGTTCCAAAGTCAAAGTTACTGTATGTGTGCCTGAGTTTTCTTTTTTTTTTTTTGCTGCTTAACAACGTTATTTCTCCTTCTTCGTCTAGTAAAACTCACTTTAAAATATTTAAAAATCCAAATTGACATGACATTGACTTCCTAGACAAACATCGCACAATCTGTTGTGACTTTTTTTCTTTTTCTACATTTAATGTGAAAGGCATGAGACATTCTCTACTATTCTGGTCGCAATTAAAATGTGCTACGAAATTAATAAAGTTTTTAAGCAAAGTCAACATGCAAGCAAAATGTTTCAAAATGTTTATAATAGCGCTAAAGGGGTCGGCATTTCTTAGCTAAAAAATTAGCTAAGAATCTCCAACTATACTTAATATTCACCTCAATTCCTCGGTATTTTTAGTACGGTATACCTTTTGAATACAAATTAAATTTTGTCTTACATGAGAAAGGATTTTTGTCTCAAAAATATCCGTTCATCAGCATCATCAGTACCATTAGTTGGTTTGTAAGATTTCTTCAGATTATTTAGCTATTTTTGTACCCTTCAAGGTTTGGGATCGGAACATGCAAAACTGTTCGTATGGTTTTAGCAGATAAACCCAATTGGTAGATTAATAAACTTTTCAAAGATTTCCTTTACAGCAATAAAAATTTTAAGTATATAACGAGTCAGTTTAGGATAGGTTGGGACGCGTCACCGAATACTATCACGTCAGTTTCTCAAGTAGGACCTGTTAAAAATAATCGTCTGGCCCAAGTCATTCAAACTCTCTTCTCTAACTTCAGACAGTTCAGACGGATAAATTCTTGATATCTCAGGAGCTCAGTACTTCCATACGACATTGCGCTGGTGCTGGCCATTAAGTGGCAGGAAGTGTCTTGCTCCTCCTAAGAGTTTCAAGCACGTAACCGTTCAGCAAGCAACTTTTATCAAACCGCATTTTACATTTAATTGAGTTTACTCTGTAGGTGTGGAAAACTTATTCTGAAAAGAGAAAAACTAACAGAGAGTGACAACCAAGCTTCCTGCGTGGAAGATTGCATCCATTCGTTTCATTGAAGTCGCCGTTGTCTTGTAGGTAGTGTGTTGGCTTATTAAACGTAAGGCCACGGTTCAAACACTAGGTCAAATCAGCAGGATCAGCAGATTTCTGGCAAACACTCTGGGAGTAAATAAAAAATTGCCATCAAAAGTTTCTCAAAAAAATCTGTTGTTGGGAGTCGATTTAACATAAGTGGTGTGAGAAACTATGTCGTAATCCTGACTGAAGGGATTACATGCATACAATAATGTATGTATGTATGTATGTATGTATTGGTTTCATTCTAATCAAGCTATTCGATTCTGCTTGCCGAAAAAGCATCTTCGGTAATACATTTTCAACAGCATAGTGCAATTGCATAGCAATTGTTTCAGTCAATGTGTAGTTAATTTCAATTGAATTCGCCGTTGTCAAGGCACTGTGTCGGTTCAAATCCTTGGTCAGACATCCCGAAGAAAGCGAAATTGAAAAAATATTTTTTCGGACACGTAACTATCTCCTGGCAAAAACCTTGAGAATTTATAAAATTGCCATGAAAAGTTTTTCTAAAAATATTTCGTTGGCAATCGACTTTAAAATATAGGCCCCGCTACTCATGAATAAAATTAACACACACGACATGGGTGATGTGATAAGCTAGGTTGCTGTTCTTCTACATTTCCAATTTTTTTCATGGTATTCCTGTGTAATTTTTGGTTTCATTATTTTCATTGTTTATTTCTATTCCCATAATTTATTTGTAGTTTTGTTTTTCTGGCTTTTTTCTTTTGTTAGAACTCTAATGTTTAAGTTGCCCTTGCTTTTGAATCAGTATTACAAATGTATCACTTCAACCTATCAGTCTCTCCAAATTTAATTGCAAAAAGCAACAGTCACATGGTTTTATCGTTTATGGATCCGTAATACCTACTCTAAGTCTAATCAGTTTTATAATCCGAATTTGCTCGCCTGTAGGGTTAGGCTTTGGACAATAACATTAATAATCGTCCCGGAGTGGGTTAATGTCGGCATTAAGACTATCTTTTCACTGTCATACAACATTTTGCTGACATTGAAAAAGCAGTTTGTGGCATCAAGAATGAGAAACTGTGGGTATGAGCAAATTGACACTGCAACCAACAATCATGTCAAGCAAAAAAAATTCTCAAAGCAAAAAAAACTACATTGGGGGGTAGAGAATACAACAACTTGAAGTATAAAACGTTGTTCATTTATTTTTACTTCATGGTCAGTCTGTGTATATTTTTGTGTCACTGTGTGTGTATGGCTGTGAAAACAAACTAAAACTCCTTTTCTGTAGTGCCACAGAAGTGAGACACACGATCACGTTCACAAATGAAGCAATTTTTAAACATTTTTTAATAATTTTGTAAAACAGTAAGTCAGGGGTATAAAGGGTGGAAAAGAAATGCTTCAACAAAAAAATTAAATTTTTTTGTTTTGTACTACAATTTATTTTTCATTTTTTTATTATCCGCATATTGTTGTAGCAAATGCAGTATGATTTTTATCATAATTTGTTTTTTAATGCCGGTTAAATAAACGTTTTCTATGGAAGGAAAAAAAAATAAATTTTTTAAATACAAAATTTTATAGTCTACTGCAGTGTATGTCGGTTGGTGAGAACGCCTGGCTAGTGGTTTTCGTATTAAAACAATATTTCACAATATGGCTGGTTAAACCGCATATACGCTTTTGTATAATTTTGCCTCAAGTGTGGCGAGAAGTTTTTTGTGTGAACTCCATTAAAGTTTTCGCGATAAACAATTTTTGTGTACTCCAGTGCAAGTACAATGTCTATTGCTTTTTGAGATTTCTATTCTTTCTTATTGTATTTCGTTTACAAAACTTTAGGCACGTACAACAAATTAGGCATAAAGTACTATTTATGAGAAGTATAACGGCAAATGAAACCGTATGTACGAGTATATTTAATTCAATTAGTGAGTGCGACCATATTTATTAATACATACTCCCATGTCTACTCCGTGACATAAAAAGAAACTCTGGCAAAATGTGAATTTAATATGCTCATTATTAAGATAAGGTAAGCTTCATGAGCTCTTTATCATTAATTTTCATAATAAGTAAATAGCTTATCGAGTTTCTTTATTGAGTCCAGTCGAAGAATCTACTGGGCTCGAAACAATACCCGTTCTGAATAGTTGTACTTTAAGTTTACAATACCTAGTCAAAAAACCGTTTACCACATAAGGGAATTCCTGAATACTTTGATACCCTGACTCAGACCTCGCCTTATTGTATTTTCCCAACAAAAGTTTTAATTGCTTCAAGCCCACTTGGTTTGAGAAGATTCTTTCACTCTCTTTATCTTCTCTTTTGTTGGGTATACATTTCTAAATATCTGCCACAATTCCACAAACTACAGTGAAAGGTTCAGTCCCCATTAGTGGCGTGGAAGCTCCCCTTCTCATCAAACCTCATCTAAATGCTCGTTGCAGAGAATTCTAAGATGATCTGGATCCCAGTAAAGGCTAACCCTATTTCTGCTATCTAAAACACTCAGTTTCCCTATTGTTGCCATGTTCAGTCTTTTGGATTATCTATCCAAGTTGAATTTGAGTACATCGTTCGATGTTTGAAAATTCTTCTCCATGAGATTGGAATAAATATTCCGAATGAAATCATTCTGCTAGGAAAAACTCCTACTCCTGTTCTAAGCTCCGTTCTTAAACCGTCTGTTTACCACAAAACAGTTCGTCTTAAAAATAGTATACAGTCAAAATCATAGGCGTATACTGATTCTATTCAGAGGAGGGTTAAGAAGAGACCTGTTAGACATTTGCCTTCCTTAAGTCATGAAATTTTCTAACGAAAGCTTGAAATCTTCAGTACCACGTTCAGCGGACTTAAGTCCAACAGTTTCCAGCGCCGCTGTACAACAGGTCATCAATGCCACTGTTATACCAACACACGATAGTCTCTGTATCTTGTCCAACTCCTTCAGATTTGTTTTATCCACCCAGGCAATTGGTCCATAGGTCACTGTTGGTTTGACTATTATGGCATATATTCCTAGGATTTCCCTGTAAGCCTTACATATCATTATTGCATGGCTGGCCTATTCTGAGATGGTCTCTATTTGAGCTCTCCATTATACTTTGCTATCCGAAGTTATTCCTAGAGATTTTACCTTCACTTTCTGTGTTATAAATTCAAGAAGTTTTCTTCCGCTTTGAAATGTCATGCAATAATGACATACAACCTCAAGACCTCTTTGAATAATGTCACAGTAACTCTCACCAAATTTGCCATCACAACTATATAATCTGCATGTCCTTAACAGTCACAATCTCTGTGAGCAAACTTCATTATCATTTCGTACGTTGTATTCTGTCTTCTATTTAAACAACTTCCATTCTATCCCATATCCATACCTTGGAGAGAAGTGCAACACACTAGACTTAAATAAGATTGATTCTAGAAAATCCTCTAACCTAGCAGAGAAATTACTTTTTATACGACATTTAGGTAAAATGTACTCCAGTGAAGTTCAATAACTTTATTATCCAAATTCAAAATTTCTTACGTGGTTAGCAGACGTGGAATGAGTTTGAAGACACATGAGTGATATGATAATGAAAAATTAAAATTATTGACGCAAATGACTAATTTCAGGCAAGCACAAAGCCTATGTAGGATGTTGGCTTATTACACGTGAGATAACGGTTAAAATCCAGGTCAGATATCTTCAATGAAATGAAATATTAAAAAAATATTTTTTCGGCGTCTTCTCCTCAGCGGTTTTCTGGCGAAGACTCTGTCGGCTTTAAACTGTAGGTTCCGCCATTCGTATATAAAAATAGCAACACAATATAAGTGGTGTGAGAAGCTAGGTCGCAATCCTAGCTGAAGCGTTGTAACGACCAATTAAGTATGTATGTATGTATGAACAAGTATGTTATAATAATATATAGAAGACTTGCAGGGAAATATTAAGAATGTAACAGCATTGGATGCCCAATCATAGGCAGGCAGCGTGAATTCTAAAATAGGTCAGATGGAATTGGTTACCATACAAAAGCTGACATAACTGGAGAGCTTGTCTTACTTGTCCTAATCCGGCATTATTCACTATATAATAAGCGGCGGAATTGAGGATAATTAGTGGCTCCCATGATGAGCCAAAATCTTTCTGTGAAGTGGAAAAGAGTGTTTGGTAAAGTATAGTCTGCGAACAAGAAGGTACAGAGAAAGAGACGAAATCTTTCAAGTCAGATGGATTTGAGAAAGTCTAAACATATTCTAAAATGATTTAAATCTTGCATAAGACTATATAGAAAGATTCTGCGAATAGAAATCAGGCTTCTAACCGCCTATTGTAGTATCAATAAACATTTGCTCAGAATAAGAATCTTTTGAAGCCCAACGTATGTGTATATTCTAGGACTAGGCGAATGTATCACCAGAATATACATATGCAAATGTGGAACGTGTGCAGTGGCAATGTATTCTAATGGGGGCTTATCTAGTATTAGGCAGAGGATTATTTTTACTAACATCGTACAAAGTTATGATATTCGCCAGAAGGAGAAGGAAATTATGGGGTAACTTGCGTAGGTCGCAGTATTTTCGTACCTCTACTCATCAGTAAATGGTGCATTAGATTACTGAAGTAGCTCCTTAAGAATACAAAGTTCTGTTGTATAAAACAGTAATTAAAACAATATATACAAGGGTGCAATTGATTTGAGTGAACCGAAAATCGTCCAGACACTCTATCTTCTAAATTCCAATTTTTCCAAGTATATAGGCTTTGAGATTCATATTATCATTCCATTTATAACAAATGTATGGCATTTTAGTATCAATAAGCATTCAATATTGAAAAATCTCTCTTAAATTATTTAATAAAACATAATAAATTTAATAAAATCTGTTTTCATTTTAGTTTTTCTCTTTAAAACTTAATGCGATCTTTTAACAAAGAAAACCTAATTGATGTATAAATGATGGCTTAATCATGTGAAAATAATTGTTCAAGCAAAACGTTTTTCTAGCAGCTGCTTTAGACCACGACATTAAAAAAGCAACAAAACTTTTTCCATCATCCAATTGCAATACTTTCCAAGGAAACATTTGGATGACCATGGATTGTTGCACTTGAATGGAAGAATATTTTTTATTTCTATTATGCGCAGATGACCAGCACTACCAAGAATTGTTGAATAAGTTACCAAGAAAACAAGAGGCAATAACAGCAAGAATCTGCTTCAAGACAACGGGATAACATTAACGGCAAAATAGAAAGAGGAAAACGAAACCAAAGACAATGAAACCTTTTTTGTTGTGTCCAAATATTTTTATTTAACTTGTAAGAGGTGTAGTAACAATAGGACAGACAAGGACGATGAGCCATAAAAACCGAAGAAAAGTGAAGAAATCAAAAACAACAACAACAACAATAATGCCACACACAGACATACACGCATACACGTCAAATACAAAAAAAAGAATAAAGTCACTAGAAAGTTAAAGGATAAAGGATATTGTTAAGCAACAACAACAACAACAACAATAAAAATTAAGATGACTACGGCAACTAAGATGACAACAATAGCTGTTAAGCGACAACAACATTAGGAGTCAGCAGTATAAACATGAACAACAGGAATATTTTTATTTTTGTTGCCAGGATACTAATACACATGCGGTCGTTACGCCTTTTAAACATTCAGAAGGAGAAAGAAAGAAATTTTGTTTTTCTTATACACACACGTATACACACAATCCTTGAGAAGGCTAACAAAAACAAGAATTTATGATGACTATCGGTTCACATATGTATGTATGTGTGTGTGTGTTGACTTGTGGGCATATGTGTGTTTATGTGTTATGGTTTGTTAAGCTTTAAATGATATTTAAATGGTTTTCTTTTTCTTTTTTTTTGGTTTTGTTATTGTTGTTGTTGCTGCAATGTCATACATATATAACTTGTTTTGATTTTATTGTTGTTGCTGTTGTTGTTGTCAATATATTTAAGCACAATAGGAGGTATTCTTTTTAACTTTGTTTTTATTGCTGTTTTGTATTCTGTTTTCATTATTATTTCCTCAGAATCGAATAAAAAATAATGTCGTCCATTAAATTGTTTCTAAACATTAACAGCAAATGCTTAAGACTTCTCCCAATACTGCAGCCTCGTTTTACACGTTTTAATTTGTAATTCCATGATGTTAAGATCGTCTATTAGAATGAATGATTTCTAAGAATGTGGATCAAACAATCGTTGTGAAGGGAAGTTTGTAATTTTTATTAAAAACAACAAGGATACATACTTTGGTGACCTCCCAGTTGAGTTGTTTAATGTCAGAGGCAGTGTAGAGGTACGATGCTTGAAAGAGTTTATTTGTAAAACATGGCTGGAATTATGAACGTCTAAATATTAGAATCTTAATGCCCTCTATTCTGTCATGAAAAATACATAGGGTTAGAAATATAAGAGTTTAAATTAAAACATGCAATAAAACAAAAACGGTTTAAAATTTTGGCAAATTTATTTCTTTGTTGTGAAGAAAAATTGTTCCGATTAGAAACAGAATATTATTTCATTCATTTTTTATTTATTTATTTATTTTATTTATTTTATTTTATTTGCCTATGGAAATATTTCTTGCAGGCAATTTAGTAATGTTACAAAATATCAATTTTAAAAAACTATGAATTTAAATATACAGCGAACTCGCGAAAACGTGAACACTCGAAAGTGTGAACGTCTCAGAAACGTGAACAAATTTATTTTGCCACAGAGTATTCTAAAACGTGAACAAAATCTGAAAGGTCTAAAACGTGAACACTTTTTTTGTTTTGAATCTGTTTTAATTTTAATCTGTTCAAATGCGTCGGGAACTCACAAACTTAATTTACTGTCTAAATCTAAAAAATCTAAAAATCTACGAAGTTTCAAAAACTTTACTTGTCCAGCGAATTACAAATTCTCCAAGTCAGCATGGATGACATGTAAAATTTTTTATAACTGGTTTCATCAATGTTTTGTTAAAGACGTACATTTCAACTGCCAAATTTAAAACTGAAAACTTTGTTACAATTTTTGGCTTTAGGTTACTGAGTTCTTGACTAAAAAGGGGTTACCGGTAAAAGCCCTTCTGTTAATATACAATGTCCCTTCACATTCGCCTGAATCCCAATTAATTTATGACGACGAATTCATTTGTGCAATGTTTTTGCACCTAACGTTAATTCAGCCCATGGACCAGACGGCGTTAGTGGCTGAAAAACAAACAGTATTGTTAGATTCTATGATGTTGTTAACTATAAAATATGCAATTAATCTTTTGGGCTCAGCATAGAGTACAATTTCGATTGGAAAAGTATTTAAAATTTAGTTTCGGACAAAGGTTACCCCGATGATAGTATTCCCTTAAGTGTTTTAAGAGAGTAGATACCTCGTCCAGAATGAAGACAGAAGTATGAAGACGATGATGATGATTCGTTTATATTCCAGCCAGAAGTATTCATTTTTTCATATTAAATAGGATCATTTTTTTTTTAAATTTAGGTACTCGATAACGTGAACAAACTCGAAAATGTGAACTGCCTCGGTAAAAATTAGTTCACGTTACCGCGAGTTCACTGTATGTATAATTACATTATTTTTTATAACATTATTCGATGAACAAAAATCTATTAGCATATACAATTTATTAAATTCTTTACACATTCTCCTTATTGGATCAGCACCAGCGTAGTTGGATCTAAAATATTGTATTGATAATGGGGAAACATGACGTGACGGACGTTGAGGAACATTGAACGTGATATTATGGATTAAAAAATTGGAGCCAATATCACCAGTAATTACATTGAATATGAACGAGATATTTAACATAGTTCTGCGTCTTTTAAGTGTCGGAAGTTTGTTTAATGCTAGTCTGGCAGAATAAGAAGATGAACTTGTGGGATTAAAATTCAGTCTTCGGAGACAAAACATCAGAAATTGCTTTTGTACAGATTCGATGACGTCAGAATATTTTTTATATAGAGGATCCCATATTATGGATCCATACTCGAGTATAGGCCTTACAAAAGATGTGTAGAGCGATTTAGTAACATAAGGATCGTTAAATTCTTTTGCCCACCGTTTTATAAAACCAAGTACGGTTCTAGCTTTATTTACTGTCATAGTTATGTGCGGAATAAAATTTAAAATTAAAATTTTTCGTGTACTTTTCGAGTGTATGTGGTCGTATCTCGTGATGCCATACGAATGTTGGTGTTCAATTGTCTCTGGTTTGTCGGAATGACACTTTTCTTTAACGGCGCCCCACAGAATTTAGTCTAACGGTATCAAATCG
The DNA here is from genome assembly GCA_932273835.1 of Sarcophaga variegata. NCBI lineage: Eukaryota > Metazoa > Arthropoda > Insecta > Diptera > Sarcophagidae > Sarcophaga > Sarcophaga variegata. Next base: position 40,714,763 of record OW026361.1, on the reverse strand, counting down.
CAGCTTCTTGGCGGCCAATTGACAACACCATTCCCTCTAATTAAACAGCCATCACACGTTTGATGCAATAAATCGATTGTGACATGAGATGTTTGGCAAGTTGCAGCATCCTGTTGAAACCAAACATCCTGTTGAAACCAAACATCGTTCACATCAATTCATGGTATTGATACGGTACGATAGGTGTCTCCATTGACCGTAATGGCTGCACCGTCCTCATTTTCAGAGAAATATGGCCCAATGATGCCTCCGCTTCACAAGCCGCACCAAACAATCACACGTAATGGGTGCATTGGCTTCTGTTTGACCACGTGTGGGTTTTCTGAGCACCAAATACGGTAATTTACCCGCTAAGATGAAAATGAGGTTCATCCAAAAAAATGATTTGTTGGCAAAATCTACATCATCATGCAGTTTCTCGTTGCCTCCATAAATCCCAACATTGCTCAAGTGTCAGTGGATTCATTACATTCAGTGGAGATAATATACTGAATTAGGTGACAGAATGTAAATTGGAAATATCCGACAGATCAAATTTAAACCAATAGAAGGCCCTCCCGTTAGTTGCATATTTCTTACTAATTTTATCGATACAGTGAAAACATCCTGAATTTTTCGAAATTTTAACTGAATCGTTGTAAACATAGAGCAAAAGCCGGTGTCCCTTCATTACACGAATTTGGTTAAAAAGCAATTAAAACTTCTCGACATTATTTATAACACAGCCACTAGCGCAATTTAGTAGAGGTGACCCAAAGATAATACTCTTTTTTTGTCTATCCATTTCACAATTGCATGGCTGTTACAAACTGAGAAACCATTTTGGTTTTATGCACTCATTTGTCATTAGAATTCAAAATTGTGTCATGATATCGTGAGCGATAACCACACCAACTGCACTTTTAAGGATAGTTAAAGTCACCCTCTGTTAAAGTTACTTCAATTTTTTTATAACCTACCTTGAAGTAGCTTAACCATTGATTACGGACAGATCTCCATGATCATAATCAGTGTTTCAAAACTGAAATTTTGAAATGGTACTGAACTATAACTGAAAGAGTATTTTTTGCATCAAATGGTACTTTTGTAAAAGAAATACATACATTCATCATTATAACCCTTCAATCAGGATTATATGTGTTATTTTATACGTGTTAATTTTATACATGAGTGGCGGGACCTACTGTTTAAAGCCGACTCCGAATGGCAATTTTTTGGGAAACTTTAACAAGGCAATTTAATTTACTCTCAGAATTTTTGCCAGAATGAAGTCGCCGGAGTAGTATTTTTTCATACTTCGTTTTGATGGAGATGTCTGACGTGGAGTTTGAGACGTTCGCTCGCGTCTAGTAAGCTCGCACAATAACTTCTAGAATCAGAATCAGAAAAACTAACGACTTATTCGTGTTCCTCACATACAAGACAAAAACAGCTCATTCTGAACCAAAACGTAAAAGCTCCGTTTAGTTAAACGTCGATGGACCGTAATGTAACATACGTTATATCAATGCAAATGCTTACCGGAATTACAAAACAGTTCGGCAAACGTTTTTATTGCTTTTCGTATTCTAGAAACGAACGTACGTTCCGTGGACGTTTGGCTAATCGGGGCTAAAGCCTAATTCTACCTTTAGCATTATGTTGAACATGTTGGTAATATATTAATAGTTGAAAAGCGCAAGACATAAAATATGTAATAAAAAATACGTACTGAAAGCGTAGCGTAGGGGTACTGCGGTGCTTTTGAAATGAAAAAGTACTGAAAAAAGTACAAAAGTACTGAATATTTCAACACTGATCATAATCAAAGTAAAGATGGCGCTTCCAAAAGTGATTTCAATGCGAAAAAATCTTTACTAACATGGGTAAAACCTTTTGATGTACATACGCTGGCATGAGACCTTTTAATACATTAGTGTTATAGAGTATAAGCTTACAAACCCATTTATTTACATACTTCCATGGGATCATACGTCAATAAAATATGATGCAGTAAAGCCTACATTATGATAAATACTACGCACAAAAATCTTTCCGATTTATACAAAATTTGCATTTTTATGCAGATAAAAAAGACATGTAGACCGCAAATATAGTTGTAAGTGTAAAAGATGTTTTAAATCTTAATACTTTAAAATTTATACTGATAAATAAATAAATAATTCAACAGTAGGACAGACAGTTCCAAATTTGTAAAGAACTAATTTCAGGTGAACTAGTACCAGTACCAGCAGCAGACCAGCATCATACCAAAAAAGTCGATGAAGACAAATATATTTACCTACCCATGAACAAGAAACTGGAGGCGTACTTAGTACCAAGACAGTGTAGCCAATAAATTCGAAAATAGAAAAGAAAACATTGCTGGACAGCAAACAAAAGGTAAACAGTAAATTATTTCTGGTTAAAACCCATAAATAGAGCTGTCACTGGTGTTTTGGTTTAAAATACAGGACGACAACATCGACATAAACAACAGGAAAATAAAACAAAACAATGACTTGTTAAAATTTATTTTTATTAATCCTCAACCTCGACCACACACACACACACCCACACGGAACATTTTAGGGATTAAATGCCAAACAACCGTAACGAAATTCAAGGAAATCTACAGGATAATACCTAAAAATAGAATGCCTTAAAAGAGAATGAAGCGGAGGACAAAGAAATCGATAATCACTTTAAGATATTGACCATAAGCCTTAAATGACCAAGGATACGATTTCATTTCAAAAAACAAAAAGGAAAAATGAAACAAGAAAATAAAATTTTTTACTCGTAATTTCTAAAATCCTTAAAAAATTCTTTTTCCCAATTGAGACAAAAATAACTTTGATTTCAATATCAATAGCATGCACTAAGGTATGGTAGAAATCGTTTACGGAATTAAAATATTCGATTTATATGAAATTTCATTTGACATTTCAATAAATAAAAGGAAAAATAAACGATAAAATAAAAAAATTGAAAATTCACCCAGCTAAGGACATAGTGTAGGTTGTGAGTTTTGTTGAGTAGAACTCAAAAAAATATTTTTTTCATATTTCTTGAACCCTCCAAACTTGTTTTATTTGACAAAAACTATTTTTTGGACTTTACGCACAAATTTTTTGATTACACAAACATTTCTGAACCGATGTCCAAAATTTGAACCTTATTAGAAAGGAGAGGAATGGGCCTTTAGAACGTTGTATAAATATATATCATTTGACTAAATATGCTATGTGGTTTGATGAGGTAAACTTGGCAAATGCGAATTTTTTCATATATTTTCAAGTTTGTCCGTTCATAGTAGCAAACTTTAATTAAAAATATGAAATAATTGATGATAATCTGAAATTTCTTTATCTTGTGAATAGATTGATACTTCATTTGATCAAATCGAACAAAAATTACCGTATTTTTGAACTGAAAGTTCATTTGATGAGATGACATATATAAAAAATATAACACGACTGTTGTACTATTTAAATAATAACTACGGTAATTTTTATCCGATTTGATCAAACAATGTGTCAATCTCTTCACAAGATGATGCACTTTCAAAATGTCATCACTTATTTTATATTTTTTTAAGTAAATTTTACAATTAAGAATAGCTAAACTTGAAATAATGAGAAACAAATCATATTTTCCAAGTTTACGCGATCAAAACTCATAACATGTAAGTTCGAACCATACGTTTATGTACACCATTTTAAAGGCTCATCTGTCCCCTTTTCAAGAAACTTTGGATTTTAAAAATAGGTTAAAAAATATTTGTATAATCAATAATTCTGTGTGGCAAGATCAAAAATACCGTTTTTGTCAAATAAAACAAGTTTGGAGGATTCGAGAAAAATAAAAAAATATTTTTGAGTTCTACTCAACAAAACTCACAAACTACACTATGTCATTAGCTGGATGTATTTTGACTGTCGCACCGTGTAATTAATATTTTGCAAGTTTTTTTTTTCATCAAAACATTATCGTGTTGAATGCAATACGTGGATTTTATAGCACTCATCTGAAAATCCTAATTGCTTGCCAATCCCAATTTCTTGCTTGATGTCGAGCAGTAAGAAAAGTTTATGCTCCTTACCATCATTTCTTGTAAAATTACTTACAAATGTTTTACTGAAGAATCTGAGAAGTTAAATTGATAATATCCGGTCTTTCGTTAAGCGCTTCTTAACTTTAAATTTAAATAAAGTAAAGTATTTATGAGATATCATCGTTTGAAAGACCTATCGATGTCAAATGTCAGCCACAGGCTCTCTGTATGAAGCACATCCGTAATGTGCAATAACTCTGCCGCATAAATCAGGTTGAATTTGATCGCTAGTATATTTTGTATTGTCGCCGTAGTCTAGTAGGTAGTGTGTTGCCTTATTAGACGTAAGGCCATGGTTTAAACCCCAAGTCAGACATCGAAACGAAAAATAAAAAAATATTTTTTAGGCGACTTCCTCTCAGCAGGTTTCTCGCAAAAACTCTGAAAGTAAAATAAAATTGCCTTGAAAAGTTTCTCAAAAAGCCGTCGATAGGAGTCGACTTTAAACTGTAGGTACCGCCACTCATGTATAACACACACACACAAGATGAGTGATGTGAGAAGCTAGGTCGTAATCCTGACTGAAGTGTTGTAATGATCAATTTTGCAAGCATGTGTTGTATTGGCTTATTGGGATACATCCGCTGCGGGTATTTTCTATAAATCGGGGTATTTTTTTAATATTTTACCATTTGCGGTGTAGATTCTGGGATTGGTTTACAAACGGGGCTTATTTTCGCCTATGGAGCGCAATCGATTTTTGTTATATTCACTGATAATCAAAAGAAAGTTATGGCAATAACATGATCGATTATCGAACCGTCCTGGAATGTAAAGAAGTGATTAACAATTACTGCAGGTATGTAACAGTAAGCATTATATGGCTACTTAGCCGCCAAAGAATAATTGGGAATGAGAAAGAAAATACTCTGGCTAATAGACCCATAGTTCTGCATATCATAAGCTGGGAGAAGTAAATGCCTTCCAAAGCATTGAAGAAAGTAGGCGCAAACTTCACATCGACTTCTGTGGAACAATCAGACAGTAGAGAAAATAGCGAAGATACTTCAGGACGATCTGCCACCAGGATCGTAAAACTATGAGTTAATTATGACTAAATAATGATGACTTTACTATGATGATTTTCCTAAATGATGAACGCTCTTACCTGATGCTCCGCCTTGCATGGACACCTAAGCTGGATAAGCTCTGTTGATAATAGTGAATGCTGGACACGGAAAACTTTTTATGTTATTTCCTATCTTTATTATCCCAATATTTTAGGAAAAAATACTATTACCGGACATAATTCATCTTCGAGTATTGGACTGGAAGAAGCTCAGAAAGTTCGTACCTGTAACTTGCGCTACCTCTAGAAAATAACATTAGTATCCTGTAAAGGTGAGCACACAACAAGTTGATGGCTTTATGTGAACCGATAGGTATGGTCTCCTCTTCCCCAACATACCTACCTATCTAATCGAATAGTAGATTCTGAGCGGTAGTTTTTTTTCATTTAAAAATCTTACGTGCTGGTGTAAAATTTTTAAAATTTTTAATAATGAATGAATGAATTAAAAAAAAATATCAACAAAGTCCACACACTAGAATTCTTGTTCCACGATATCTAAATTTTTAAAAACCATAAATCTCTTTTTGCCGAGGTAAATGTGTTAAGAAAGCCTCACTAAAAAAAGTCATACGAGGTCATGTAGCATGATCTAGAACGCCAATTCACATCACCACTACCTGACATGACCATGCCCACATGTGCAGAATATCGAATGTGGCATGAGCTATATAGCACGTCAAAACTCATGTTGTCAGTGTCCATATTATCCATGCTGGGATAAAAGAATATGGTAATCACTGACAAATAGTGCTCGCCCAAAAAGCCGATAGCCAATATCTTAGTCAAATTGTGGATAGATGGATGCCTACATACTTACATACATAATCGGTTATTACAACCGATCAGTCACGACTATGACCTAGCATCTCACAGCGCTTATGTTGTGTGTTTTAATATTATACATGAGCGGCGTGATCTACAGTTTAAAGTCCACCCCGAACGATAGATTTTTGAAAAACTTTTTCATTGGAATTTTTTTTATTCTCAGATTTTTCGTCAGTATACTGCTAGAGTAAATCGCCGAAGAAATATTTTTCATGATTCGTTTTGTTGGAGATGTCTGACCCGGTGTTTGAACCGTGGCTTCAAGTCTATTAACCTAACACACTGCCTATTAGACTACTGGATGCCTATGCCAACCCAAAATTGACAGCAAAGAGTGACATTTTCGGTATGTATGGAACACTCTTGGTTTTCATGTGCTTTGTTTGTTCATGTTCCCATTCAGTCAGAACTGGGTCTCATCGATGAAAATTGGGATGAGTTAGAAACTGCTCCAGAGGTAATTCTAAAAAGCTTCATCTAACATGAAGTAATTACATTAGATGTATTGCTGGTTCTTTTAGAATTGACTTTCCAATTCTTTCCTAATATTGCATCGTATTCACTATCAATCCATTCAAATATTAAATTTCTGTTTAGAAATTCTGTACAAAATTTAATTTTTCTTTCCCAATCTTTTCGAATACCATACATTTTGTCATGTGTTTTTTATTAAATCCTCTTGCCTTACAAAAAAGAAAAATGAAAAAAAAGAGCAAGAACAAGAAAAATTAATATTTATTATCTCACTACACCTAAGCAATGTTTTATGCTTCGTATTCATGTTCATGTTTTTCCAATAGAACAGATAATGAATAGAAAGAATCCAATGAATGAATATTCATACACAATATACATGTGAATACGGCACACACAAATTGAATTTCAATATGCTTTTCTAAGTGTACGAGTATGTTACGGAGCATGACAGTCAATAAAACATTTTTTTTTTACATCGTAGGTCGTAAACATGTCAAATTTGAAATTCTAGAGCGTACTGTACTGGCAGTATTGAATATCATAAATGAAAAACTTTCCTTTTTCTGGGGTAATTAAAACCAAAGCAGAGTAATTTTCGTTTCTTTCAAAGTGATTATGCAACAAATTTGGGGTTTTTTCCGTATTGAGAAACAATTTAGAATTCTTTAATAAATTAATACCACCTGGATGACGCCCAAAACATGTTGTTTCTCTAAATTGAAACTGGAAGTCAAAAGCGAAACAATAGATTGAAAAAGTTTTTTTAGTGTGTCGTAAAAAATATCAGAAATTACGATTTTTATTACCATTTAAAACACACCCTTTTTGGGTTAAACTCCAAATGACGTATTTGCCACGAAAGAAAACACATTAATTGGTCTGTTTTCGTCTCGTTACCACATGAAAGAGCAACAACACAGTGATTTCTTTCGTAATTCAAAATGGGGAAACATTTTATGTCGCACTAAATTTTGTTAATAACGAAGTGAAATTAATATTTCAAATAATTTTGTTTGGGAAGAGGTGGAAAATTTGTAGGCGCCTTCATTGTATCGTTTAATTAAATGCCTGGCAACATCAACACCAACACCAATTCCCGGTAAACAAGCCAGAAAATTGTTTTCAGTACTCATTAATGTGGTATGGTATTCGATTAGTTATTGACTGCAAGCCTAAAAGAAAATTATTCGGTTGTAAAAAATAAATTTAAAATTTAAATTTTGGATGCCCTGGTAGTCAAGTGGGTAGTGTGCTAGACTATTAGCGAGAGGGTCGTGGGTTCGATTCCCACCAGAGACTCTGGTCTGTGACATTACAAAATTTAAATTTAAATTTTCTATCAAAAGTAGATAGAGGTGGCAATGTACCCCAAAAAGTAGTTAGATAGGCTTACTTAGGGCATACCGAGGCGTATTGTGATATCACAGTTTTCTACTTCCCCTTAATCTCGAAACCATTCGCAGCTTCTGATAATGCGACTCAGACTGCCAATGTCTATCTTTGATTTGGTAGACACCAAGATGGCTGATGACGTGTACTCGCAGTATTAAATAACTCTGCGTTAATAATTGCCCGGCTATCAGAGGTAAAGGTAATGAACCCTCCAAAGATATTTTCGTTTTTAATAATTGTCGGCGCAACCTGTGTTGCAGATGCTTCCACCTGAAAGGCTCCGTAGTGGTTCGACAGCTTTATGGACTAAGCTAAACCGTCAAACACAATTCCATTCGCTTGGAGATTTGAACGGAATCTCCTACAAAGTTCACTGCTTTATTATTCCGGAAGTCATATCGCGGTATCATGTAGTCGATACTTCAGATAGTTTCAAAACCAGTTTTTGATTTAGAGACGTCTACTAATGTTAGCCGCCAAGCCCATGCAATAAAACACACTCTGAAATATTCATAATATTATCTCTAGTGTTGATGTTAGTATAGTGATGCAGGCAGATCTTTGTAACCGCTTTATCAGGTTCAAAATAATCATCGTACCTACCCACCATACTGTGCACCCGTAGGTTAGATTTTGGTGAGTAATCCTAGATCCAAGGCCCATTTTTTAAGTTTCCAAGATAGCTTTCTATCCAGAATAGTCTACAGAAAATTTTTTTTATTATTGAATCTTTCTTAATGAAATGTACAATATTTTTCAGATCTTAAAACTAATTTTGAAGGTTAATAGTTAGAAACAGCATTTTAACTACATATTGTATTAAAATCTTATAATAATACTACATTAGAAATTAGGGTCAGTTCAGCCGTCGAGCGAGGCCCAATGTGTCACTTCGTTTTAACCTCTGATGGCCGTCGATTTGAAGCAGGTCCCTTGCCAATGCGTTGGGGTGAATCTTTAGTTTGCCGACGTATTTTATGGCGAATTTTTTAATTTCTTCCTGAGTTGTAGGAAATTTGAGATCTCTATGGATATTGTCGTTACAAATATACCATGGAGCGCAGACAATTTGTCGTAAGTGTCTCATTGCTGGGTTAAATTTCCGTCCAATGCAATTTCAGTGTACGAAAAGACGGCGGCTATAGCCCCGCAAGATTCCATAGGAGAGGGAAAACTATTCCACGCAATAGAGATTACTTTCTTGTCTTCCTGTCTTTCGGTGTCAACAACACCAAATTCCCCGACCTACACATGACACGCACCCGGGTGGTTCCTTCTGAGATGCATTAATGCCTTTGAGTTTCCAAAAATGTGTTCCTATGATTCAACTTTATTTTCACAAAATCCTTTTGTTGGGCTCGAAGCAACGGCCATTCTGAATCAGTCTTCTCTGAGTCCACAGAGTGCTGTCAAAAGACCGACTACCAACTTCATATTATTCCTGGATCTCCTTTTATTGTAATTTCGTTGTCGATGCCTTTCCAAACATTTGCTCCCACTTCAGAGAAAACTTTTGGCCCCATCGACTTCGTCGAAGATCCCCTCCCCAAACTCGTCTACATGTTCATTGCCAGGATTTCCTACATGACCATCTGATTCAGCTTCCCTAGACAGAACCACACTTTCCTCGATTTAACATCATAAGATCAGAGTGTTCGAATGATGGTCTGACTGTTAGATAACATTGATAGATCCAGGCGTTTGTCCTCCTATACGAGTTGAATTGCACTCGTCTTTCGATGGCGTATACATCCGCTTAGAAATAATTCATACTGGGACCAAAAACTCCAGACCCAAGAAGCTCCAGATCCAAGCTTTGTTCTTGATCCATCATATTCAGATTACTTTATTAATTTTTGTAACTATGTCTCGCTGCAAAGCATTTCCCAAAATCATAGAGTCAATTGGTTCTGTTCAGCATACAGTTAAGGTAAGAGTTGTCAGCCAATCGATTATTTAGACCAAGAAATCCCTAAATGAATATCATGTTAATCCAGCCATAGCCTCCAGAGCTTTATTCTTCACTACCATATGCAACTGACTTAAATCCAATAGGCCCTCCAGTCACTATGTGTTGTTCAACTCCATTTAACTACTTTAAGATTTTTGCTATCTGCCCTCACAATTGCCCCATTGGTCTGATCATTATGGTATACATGCCAAATTCCTAGTTCATCCCCAGGATCTCCTTGTACACTATCTGCATGCTATTATGGCATATCTGGTCTTTCCTAAGATGCTCTCTATGTGAGTCCTCAATATTAATTTGCTATCCAGTGTTATTATTAGATATTTCGCCTCTATTTTCTGTGATATTATCTCACAGAGTAGTCGTATGTTATTCCATTTAGAAATTTTTAGGAAAGACCTCCTCCTCAGACCCACGGCTCCTGCAGAAAGCTGAGCAGGCACACTGTGGCCTGTAAGAATTGCTATTGAGAGATGGATGTTCATGGGATTTAAGGACAGAAGTAAGTCGGTCCTCATCTTAGCCATACGTGTCCAGCAGCTTCTAGCAATATTGCACGTACCTTCCTGCTGCCAACGAGACTGAGCTTCTCTATTATAAGTGTAGATGATATCGAAAAAGTCGCCTTGGTCTACTAGGTAGTGCGGCCTATTAGACGTAAGGTCGCGGTTCAAACCCCACGGTAAACAGCTCCAACAAAACGAAACATGAAAAAATATTTCTTCGACGACTTCCTCTCAGCAATGTTCTGGCAAAAACTCTGAGAGTAAATAAAATTTACATGAAAACATTTCTCAAAAAATATGTCGTTCAAAGCCAACAATAAACTGTAGATTCCGCCATTCATGTATAAAATTAACACGCATAATGAAGTATTGTGGGAAGCTAGGTCGTAATCCTGACGGAAAATTTGTAATGAAGAAGTCGGAGTATCTTGTAACATGTCGCATATTTGATCAGCTCAGACTAAATCACCAGGAATGAAATTTCCAACAACATTCCTATCAGAGGTCAGCAATGAGTATTCGATGAGTAAATTCGAATCGAAGATTTCTGATACTTATACGCATTCATACTTATTTTAATGTCATACTCATACTACTCATACTCAAAGTTTGAAATACTCATGCTACTCGTACTTAACAATACGCATGATGTTATTGATTTCGACTCTCCACGACTCACCGTATACACGAATCACAAAATAAGTATGATTCGCATACGAACACTACAATACTCACAAGAAGGTTGTGTGCTTGCTCTGCTTGCTGTCTTTGCCTTTTTCCTTCTTCTTTTTTGTAAATGCAACAGCAACTAAGACTGTAAATTTTGACGAATGATTCGAATCACTCGAATCATTTATGAGTATTATAAGTATTTTTCTAAATTTATGAATCTGAATAAGTAGGCGTATGAATCAAACATATTTCAAATGTTATGAGTTTGATGTCAACGCTGTACTCATACTCATTGCAACTTGTAGTTAATTGATTAATAATTCAGAGTAGTTGGATTTCAATACTGTTGACTCACTCATACTCAAAATTTCATGAGTACTTATGAGCATACCTGTTAAGTAATGATTAGTAATCGTAATGATTAGTAATTTGATTACTTTTTTTTCAATGGTGAAATAATGATTACAATTACGATTATTTTTGGTTAAAATAGTTAATAATTGATTACGATTACAAAATAATCAAAAAGTAATCAGGATTACTGGCGATTAGTCTAATAATCAAAAAGAATCAAAAGTAATCCAAAAGTAATCAATTTATTTTCAATAATTACTTTGAACTCTTTTTGAATATTTGCAAATAATGAAAAAGAATTATTGAAAAAAATTTGATTACTTTTGGATTACTTTTGTATATTTGAAAATAATCAAAAAGAATTATTTAAAACAATTTGATTCTTTTTTAAACTTCTTTTGATTCTTTTTGATTATTAGACTAATCGTCAGTAATCCTGATTATTTTTTGATTCTTTGGTAATCGTAATCAATTAGTAATTGGAAAAAATTGTTCATAGAATTATATAATCATTACGATTCTTTTTAAAAAGTAATGTAATTGATTACTAATCGTAATCGAAATTTAACAGGTATGCTTATGAGTAGCGAAAAAGCCATTCATTGCTGATCTATGATTCCTATGTTCCGAAACTCATATAAGATTCAACTTTGAATGGTTCGAAATTTCCCTGCGAAATCATGAACAAAAACGGACGTTAAAACTATGTTCGTTAGCGAGTTAATCGCAGACTGGCCGTCAAGAAATGTTCAGGGCAAAAACCCCCAATCAATAAGTATTGATTTTCAAATTGCCATGACCTCTACTGGGAAAACAATGCAGTAGATATGCAGCCTATAGGAAAGTTTAATAACCTAACCATTAATGAATATACCACAGCCCACCACGTCACTCTTCTTTGAGCTACAGTGTAAACCTCATGTGTCTCATAAAATAATGAATTGCAACAAAATTTAATTTAAATCAGCGGAGTACATATACTATTTTAAACATGCAAATATTGGGTTTATTTTGATTTAAAGAATCTAAGAAATATTTCTAATACAGAATGAGAAAAGACAACGAATAACTGACGAAATGTAATTATTTCGTTGTGTACATGAATGTCTTCAATTCATTTAATACGTGAGTTTAAATTTCTTTCCCAGCAATTAAAGTGTTAAATTTTCTTGTTCTTATTCTTGAGAACATCATTTATCGTTGTATTGTCTTCCCTTGCATTTGCTTTAATTATACTCAACAGAAGTACAGCAACGCAAGCAGTGGTTGTAAGACAACCACTAATTAGAAGAATTGCACTAATTCTTGTTGCAATGAGATACAGATATGAATGATAAGTGGTAAACATGTACGTGGGTTAATTTTTAATTTTTTGTAAAATTTCAAATACGGATTTTGTTGATGCCAGTTTCTGTTAAATATTTTAATAAAAAAAAAATACTTTGAAGCTAAATTTTTCAAAAGTTTTATAAAAATTTTATCACTTTTCTGGTGAATATTTGTTCATTTATTTACAACACCTTCTTCACTTTCTATGCATTGAGTTATTCATTTAATATGAAACCAAATAGCACAAAAAAATTGTACAGTAATAATCAGTAGCAGCAGCAAGGACAGAAAACGAATAAACCACAATGAAATGGATTAAACCAGTTGCTTGAATATGAAAAACTTTGATGTGAATTTCTTAATCCCAGTTGTTAATCTCCTTGCTGGCACCATACTCTATGAAAAGTAAGTATGTACGTCCATTTAGGGAGTTTATTCTATAAAAAAAAAATCCATTTTCAATTAAACAGATTTCAAAGTTTCAATTTATTTTATTTCTTTTACTTTTTCACACTTGTGCACACTATAATAAAGTACACTGTTTTAGTTGAAACAAATGTAATGTCATTGCTTGAAAGTAAGTGTTTTTTAAGAGCATTTTTTTGATATAAATTTGAAAATATTGTTACGTTTTTACCTTTTTAAAAGCGTTTAAAATATGAGTTCGTTGATTGCAAACGAAATAGAAATGAATTTGTGTTTAGTTTCAATTAAATTCTTTATTGTTGGCACTATTTAATGTGCCACTGTTCACAACTTGATGTTACCACGACAATTTGCTTAGTTCGTAATTTTTCTTTGCTTACAACGCAGATCTTTTCAACGGCGATCTTCAAACCAAGGCTGTACTCTTCACACGCAACGCATCTTCACATAAAACGGACTGAATTATTACTACCCGTTGCCTGCTTTGTCTTGCCTTTTTATATCCCACGTAAACAGTCTGATGAAGGCTCTTCAAGTCGAACGTTCGTGGTTTCGCTTTCTTGAGAACTCTGTCGCGACTTCATTGTTGTTTGAGTATTTTGCTCACATTGCTTGTTGTTGCGTTCCCGCTTACTTGTCTATCGCCTTTTCCTTAATACTTGTGTTGTTGGTTTATTTGCAACAAGTTCGTTGTATTTGTTTGTGTTGCTTTTGCTCATTTTAATGTTAAACGATGATACACCACCTTGTATGATTATAACATGGACTCTATAACTTCTATTAGATGACAAGTTGTAAGTGTTAAATAGTACTACCTCTTGGATGGAACTGTGTTGCGCATAAACTTCCTATAACACTCATTTTTGTATAAGGTGAACCTCCTTATACAGATGCCCTTAAAACCCCTTTCTAAATAATGTATCGCTTTCTTGAATTATTACTGTCTAATATACCAACCTAATCTCCAAAAAAAGTCCATTCCGGTGAATTACCATACGGTGCTCTTTCGTGATATTTTTATTTTTCGATTGGTCTATACAGCTTTGCAGAATTTTGCTTGTAAGCTTTTCTAAATTCTGGAATTAACTTGAGAGCACGTAGAATTTTTCTCTTGAGGTGCATCAACTTCCACTAAATTTTCGAGAGTAAGCATCTCGCCGATCATGAATTTATTTTCTCTATTCGTCGAATAGCAAGAACGTAAACACAATGAATTTCACATTTCCGCCACCATTAAAGCAATGAAGTGAGGCGCAATTTTTCGCATACAATTACAGAAGCTGTTTTGTATTCACTTAGAAAATCGCAACCAACTACACTTAATCAACTAAGGCATTTAGTATAAAAAAACAATGGTTAAAAATATGCTATTGAAGTCGAGGTTTACCAGCAAGCATGCTGCTCGAGAGAGCTCGTGGTTAGACCCCTTGTTTGGACATCGCGGGCATAATGAAATATAAAAAATTTTTCTGCGATTTCCTCTCGACTTTGACAAAAACTCAGAGAGTAAATAAAATTGACATGAAAAGTTTCTCAAAGCTATCGCTCGGAATCGACGTTAAACAGTAGGTCCCACCACTCGTAGATAACATTAACATACATAACATGGGTGGTATGAGAAGCTAGATTGTAATCCTGACTAAAGGGCTGTAATAACTAATTAATTAAGTAAGTAATGTTATCTACAAATAAACAACCATTACATAACGTAGCGCTCTTTAATTCATCAATCAATCATCTTCACGAGTTTGGTTTGATGACCGTTGCCAGATAGAAATGGTAAAAGAGCAATCCTATCAAATGAATACGGTTCCATTGAGTGTAGGGAACCCAACTTGTGTTCCACAATTCAACGTACTATGAGTCATAATTGTCCAACGTTCAAATGTCCACAATGGTTTCTATGTCTGGAGCCCATGCAAAATGCCCAATTTTCCATGACACTGGCTAACAAATCAGGCTGAATTTGATCAATGGCATGGACTATGTCGCATACAGCTGAGACTTGAGAAAACCCGTCAAGAGGAGGTTTAACGGAGTTAAATCGCAATATACCGTTCTGTTAAAACAACATATCGTTGATCTTCAGCTCATTCAGTTAAGATTTGAAGAAGTTGGTAATCATCGACCAATAGTGCTCACCGTCCGCAGTGATAGTCTGAACAACGCCCTTTTTGAAGACATGAACGGTGATGTTTTCCTCCCAAAATTCACGCTAAAATTTAACATTTTCGGGATGTATGGACGCTCTTGGATCTCATATGAAATGGTATCGTCCAAAATTTGATAATCTTGTTTGCTCACGTATCCATTCACATAACGATGAGGCCCATTTTTTTAATGAAAGTTAGACTTATTTTGCGACACCCATTTTTATTATTTGCACATGTTTTGAATGTTACACCTATCCAAGGTGATTTGGAAAAACAGGTTGAATAGATCGACAGATTTAGGTTTAACATGATGGCTGTTATCAACTGTCAAAGTTCGACAATGCTGGTTGGAAGACTCTATACATAGGCCCTCCCTATAATGTCTTCCCAATTCTGTTGCCTCGATGAATATTGGGATGCTATTCGGTGTTAATTGCAATTATTTCCTATTTAGTACTTTTTAAACATGTTGTTGAGTTGTTTTCTGAAGTGCTTTAACGGCTTTGGATATGAGGTCACTTTTCATATCATATTCTGACCACCCACCATAGCATACATACATATACAGTCAGTCAATATATATTCAGAATGTATGAAACTTGTCTTGTCGCTATTTCCCTTTTCGCCGAGCATATCTTTGCAAATTGTTTTTATTGCCATTTCATAGAAAGATTCTGGCCATTTCACTGGTTCGGTCTTGGTACTTTTCTTACGGCAAGTTGATTTGATTCACAACGATTGAGCTGTAGGTCACTGGAAGGATAACGGCTTGTAGATAGTAAAAGGCCTTTAGATATGAAGATTAACTTCTAATAAAGGAGGCAGCACAAATATGCAGTTCCGAAGAAATAAACGGGTGACGAGGGTGCAATTCACTTTCGTCAACCGTCTATCTCGGTACGAGTAGCTTATTTGAGAAATGCTGTGCCTTGTCAGATGTTGTGAAGATGCCATCCAAATGAAAAGGCTAACAAAATCTCGAAAACTCTAATGACGCATGGTGACACGTCAAATTTAACTGATCAAATTTACATAGCACAGTAACATATCAAAATTGAACCTTCAAACTTCATTGTATTGTTGTTATAAAGACAAAAGGAACATATGATATATGCAACCCAGGTAGTAAAAATCAAAAGTATTTTTATATTCTTCAAACTCATCTCGGCCTATATGTGAGTATATTTTTATCAACACATTAACAAAAAAGGCGAGTTTGATCCATTATTTGATGCGTGGCCGGGCAACTTAACATACATAACATAATTATTACATTACAACTCTTCAGTCAGGATTACGACCTAGTTTCTCACACCACTCCTGTTGTGTGTGTTAATTTTATACATGAGTGGCGGGACGTACAGTTTAACGTCAACTCCGAACGACAGATTTTTGAGAAACTTTTTCAGGGCAATTTTATTTACTCTCTGGGTTTTTGCCAGAAATCTGCTGAGAGGAAGTCGGCGAAGAAATACTTTTTGTATTTTGTTTTGATGTCTGGACTGGGGTTCGGACCCTGGCTTTACGTCTAATAAGCCAATACACTACCTACTAGACTACGGCGACTTACTTAACAGGAATAGAATTTCCCCATAAATTTTTTTTACCAATAGCTCCGAAACCCGTGATGGGCTTTTTTGTTGTCAGTCGACCAATATCAATGACGTTGGCTTCCCTTTAATACGGGACAGCCTACCACAACAGCGTTAAGGATACATTTGAAAATGTAGTTCCGTTACTTCTTCAGAAAGGGGATTCTTTTCCATTAAAAATTTTCCATTTTCTGCATCTGTTTTGTTTGGTTTGGTCTACACATTGTAAGTCTTATGTAAATTACACACACACACACATTTTTGCTATTAACAAACCCATACATACATCACCATGTAGTAGTACTACCTCTGGTACCCAGCTATTATTGTCTATATTCCATGGTCAGTATTGGTAGTAACGGTTAAATTGTGTTGCGGTAATTGAAATTGAAAAAATAAGAAGAGGAAAATAAACGAGAAATAGAAATGAAATGTTGTCAACATATGGTTTCGTTCGTTTGTTCATTCTCAATTTCGCTTAATACGAGTATGACATTCGATTAAATGCGATGCCAATTATTGAGCATATGGTGGTAAAATGTATTAACAACAACAAAAACAACAACAACAGTACAATCTAAAAAATGTTGCTTGTAAATTGAATTTTATGCATGCGAAAGAAAACCTCATTAATATTCTGTGATTGTCTCTGAATTAAAATTTTTTATTTTTTGACTACCGTTTTAACCACTTTCAGATGAAGCCAATACATGGATCCAACAGTCTCGCCAACAAATTTTTTTTCTAGTTTTTCGATTTCGACGTTGTTTATTATTATTTTGTTAGCCAACATTTATTGTATTGTGTAGTGGTTAAAACTTTTTACAACAACAATTAAAAAATCTAAGAAAAATACAGTCTAGTTTTCCCTTCTTTTTTCCCTATCCATTCTAATAACGATTGGCTTTGAAAACCCAACATACCATGCCATTCCCTGGTTTCTATTTAAAATTTGTTTAGTTTTTCAAGTATTTTGAAAAAGGAAATTTGTTGTTGGTTTAACGGTGGTTTTCGGAACAAAATTAAAATGTCAGATTCTTTTCTTTTTTGTCGAAAAAAAAAACAGAACAAATATTTAAACTTGACCGCAAAGTTTGTTGCACAACAAATCCATACAGTCTCTCTATCTCTCTCTCTCTCTCTCTTTTTAATATTCATAAAGGAAATCTATTGAAGCGTAGGTTGTAAAGAAGGCCTATTACATCGTTAAACGATACGTTTTAAAATGGAAATTTAATATTGAAATCGATACTATTTAATGTAAAAAAAGGAACGGGAACTAAATTTTTTTCAAAGGTTATACTTGGCCTTGATTTAAAATATTTCAGACTCTGCAACACAGTATACTTTAGTAATTAATTCTTTAATTGATCTATCAAAATTGGAAATACCGCGGGAAACGGTTAAAAACATTCGACTAAAGTCACCGTAGTTTAGTTGATAATGTGTTGCCTTATTAGACGTGAGGCCACGGTTCAATCCCCAGGGTAGACATCTCCAACAAAACGAAATATGAAAACAAATATTTCTTCGGCTACTATTTCCTCTCAGCAGATTTCTGGCAAAAATTTTGAGAGTAAAATAAATTTGCCATGAAATGTTTCTCAAAAAATCTGGGATTCTAAGTCGACTTTAAAATCTAAGTGAGAAGCTATGTCGTAATTTCGACTAAAGGGTTGCAATGACCAATTATGTATGTATGTGTGTAATTAATCGGGGAAATTATTGAATCTGCTGGAAGATCTGGTGATTTGAGACAAAACCAACCCCATGAAAATAAAAAACGTCCTGGTACTAGGAATATGTACGGAAGAAGATAGTGGCAACTAGGACACTCGATCAACATTCAGAAGATTATTTAGAATTAACCAGACAATCCAAGCCTACAATATTCAATACTTGTTTGCAGACTACTGAAGTGAAATCTGGCTAATGTCAAACGCATTCACATCTGTTCATCTACAAGTACCTCAACATCATTAGCAACGGAGAACCCGTACTGAACCCTAATATTCGGAGGATGGTGATAGAACGAATTTATCAAGACCGTAATGACGAAAACAAATAACACAGGAGAAAAAATTAGGTAAGAAAAAGTCACAAATTGACTGTCTTATTGGAAGGCATTCTGATGGACTTGGCATTGCATCGAATGAGTTTTGAGGGTCTAAGAAAAAGGAAGAGAGAGGTACTGTTCTCCTTGACTGCACTCTGCATTCTTAAAATTTGCTACAATAGAAAGATTTATTCCGGAATCATATTGATTTTATTTAGGGAATGTTTGATTCTCGGGCTTGGCATTTAGTTGTAGACCGAATCACTGGCCTAAGTGGGACTTTATCCTTCAATAAGGATCATACTGCATATGATGTTATTTTTTTTATTCAATCGCCACCTACCCCACTCTAACCTAACCTATATGGTGTTATATCTTTATTGAAGTAAATACTCAATTTTTTCGAGTTTATTTATTTGTTCACTACTTCAGCTATCCCTCATCATATTACGTATGAAAGCAAATAGTTCGAAAAATTTAAATACTCGTATATGTCTTTTAAATAACAATTTTTTTTTATTTTATTAAAATACAGTAGAAGTCCATTAGTCTGGCGTCAAACAGTCCGGAATGCCCGATAGTCCGGCATCGCTCCGGAAAATTGAAAAAATTTTGGTTTTCTCCAAAAGTGTGCCTTTAAAGCAAATAAAACGCTCGAGAGCTATTCGGACGTTTTCGGGGTAGTTCGGGATCATCCGGAAGCGCTCCGTATTGTTCGGAAACAATTAGCGGCCGGCTAGTCTCAGCTGTCACAACAAATTCGGGTGCAGTGCAGCTCCGTTAATCAATCACGAAGCGTCTTCGCCATTTTTTGTGCGTTGTTGTTTTGTGTCCTTTCACATCGCAGTAAACGTAATTTTGGAAACTGTTTATAAAAAAAGTGAGTTTCGTTCTAACTGTACAGTGATCATATTTTCAAAAGCTAAGCCTGTTGAAGAAGAACTAACCGATGAAATCTTGAAGAAAGCGACTCAGATGTCAAAACGGAAGAAAAGGAAAAAATCAGCTGGGCAGAAGCTTCAGAATCACTAAATAAGTCTATCCCTTTTGCTGAGGCTGGTACTAGCTACAGTGCTTCAGAAATTATTGATTTCCATATCATTAGAAATAAATTTTATACTACATGTCAAAAGTCAAGAAAACTAAAAGGCATTCATTACTTTTTTTAAATCTAAGTGAAATATGTTTTAAAGTACCCGTACATAGATTATATGAAATGTAAAATAAACCTTGTTGTATGTATTTGCATACAGTATTTGTAGTTTAATTATTGACCCAATTGTTCTTATAATTACCGCCCGATAGACTGGAATTTTCGATAATCCGGCACCGAGCCGGTACTTCTAGTGTAGTATACTTCTCTTGAATTTTCTTATTCCTTCGGTAATATAAGAAGTATTGAAGGCATCAAAATAAACTTTTCCGATGATTCCGTCACTGAAATCAAATTCCTTACCCCAAGCCATTTCTCGAAATTTGAAAACAAGTTAACTTGGGACTAAATTCGAGGATAAGGAAAAATACGTATCACAAATCATGAAGTTTTGCTAAGGAAACTGCACATGTATGCGGTCTTGCACTGATTTATTGCAAAAGAAAATAGTTTTCTCTACCAAATGCTGTCGTCTCTTTAAATCCACACAATGAACTTATTGTCATTATTGGGGTTTCTTTTTTAAAGTTAGGCAATGTAGGCGTCCACAGTGCGACAATCAAAATACATCCAGCTAATGACATAGTGCAGGTTGTGAGTTTTGTTGAGTAGAACTCAAAAATATTTGTTTTTATATTGATCGAACCCTCCAAACTTCGTTTATTTGACAAAAACTATTGATTAACCACATATTTTTAACCTATTTTCAAAATCCAAAGTTGTTTGAAAAAGGGGCAGATGAGTCTTAAAAACGGTATACATAAACTTACATGTTATGAATTTTGATCGGGTATACTTGGAAAATAAGCTTTTTTCACATTATTTCAAGTTTAGCTATTCTTAATTGCAAAATTTAATTAAAAAATATAAAATAAGTGATGAAATTCTGAAAGTGCATTATCTTGTGATGACATTGGCACTTCGTTTGATCGAATCGGACAAAAATTACCGTTGTTACTATTTAAATAGTATAACAGTCGTCTTATATATTTCATATATGTATGTCACCTTATCAAACGAACTTTCAGTTCAAAAATTTTCAGAATTTTTGATGGGTCTTGATTGTTTATCGCAACATGTGTCAATTTCACGTTTGTACAAACACTAGAAGTCGGCTAAAATTTGTGTTTTTTGCAAATATTATTATTTCTCTTTGCGAAAACATTGGCAAACTTCTGGTGGTCGTGCAAGCTTAAAATTGACACATTTTCCGATAAACAATCAAGATCCATCAAAAATTCTGGAAGTTTTTTTAACTAAAAGTTCATTTGAAAATATATTTGTATATATGAAGAATATACTGTTAGACTCTTTAAATAATAACTACGGTAATTTTTGTACGACTTGATCAAACGAAGTGTCAATCTCTTCATAAGATAATGCACTTTCAGAATGTCCTCAATTTTTTCATATTTTTTTAATTAAAGTTTGCTCCTATGAACGAACAACAACTTATCAAACCTCATAGCATATTAAGTCAAATAATATATCGAGCCATAACCGCAAAAATATCTCAAGCGACAAAAACGAAATTTTACAGGGGAAGGTTTTTATTATTTATTTCTTGTGCAAATTAAGTTAGAAAGTTAAATTTTTATTTGTTATAACTTCATAAATGTACAGAGTGTGACCCTGAAATTTTTATAGATGATGCAATTGATGCCAATTAATTTATTTATTACAAAAAAGCGATATATGAAAAATATGTCGCTTGAGATATTTTTGCGGTTATGGCTCGATATGTATGTATGTAGTATATCATTTTAAATATCCATCCCTCTCCTTTCTAATAAGGCTTAAACTTTTTTTGTCCACTGTTAAACTTTCTCAAACTAGAGTATTGATTTTAACACTGGAATCAATTGGCCGATGTTCGCTGACGGAAATTGTGTTGCACTTTCAATTAAAAGGCGATAAATGTAATTGTAATCAAACAGTTTAATACATATGTACATATGTATATGAAATTAAATTCTGATTCGAAAATTGGTTCTAGCTGGTTTAGATTATTTAAGAAGGTTTTGAAGAATTGGTGTCACAATTATATTCCAATATAGTACTTTTTTCAGATTATTTCTGAAATTATATATATATTTACTATTTACTATTTACTATTTACTATTTACTATTTACAATTTTTTTTTAATGAACGAATTTATTTTAAGCATTTTACTCACAACTAAGAATTGAATCGTTTAGTTGCTTTTGGTACTTAATAGTATATTTATTTACTTATTTATTACAACACAATTACAAATTATATTTGATTATACTATATATACATATGTATATGAGCTGAATAACTTCGACCAGAGTGTCTGGTGGGACCCTCACGCTAATAGTGTAGCACACTACCCCCTAGACTACCACAGGGCACCCAATTTAATAGTAACGGGTTATCCATTTCGTGGTCTCAAAAGTAAACTTAAATAAAACACATATAAAATATTTTGTTCATGATATTTCTATTTTATTGTAAAGTTTGAACGTGGACATTATGTGTGAAACACTACATCATTTAAATGACCTCCACGCGAAGTGTTGCAAGCATTGATTCTTTTGAGGTAATTTTCGACCACTTTTTGACCACTTTTTGGGCGGTATCTCAGCCATAACTTGACGAATGTTGGTTTTTAAGTACTCAAGAGTTGAAGGTTTATCTGCATAAACACGGTCTTTCGCGTAGCCCCACAAAAAAGTCTAATGGTGTCAAATCGCATGATCTTGGTGGCCAGGATATGTCTCTTGCAATAAAGCCATATTCGCTCGAGTTGTGTGGCATGTGGCTCCGTCTTGTTGAAACCACATATTCTCCAAGTCGTATTCTTCAATAGCAGGCAAAAAAAAGTCGGTTATCATATGACCATAACGCTTCGAATTGACGGTGACAGTCGTCCCATCGTCGTTTTCGAAAAAGTAAGGTACAATCACACCTTCGGACCAAAGAGCGCACCAAACAGTGACTTTTTCTGGATGTAATGGCCTCTCTTCCATTACTTGAGGATTCTCAGAACCCCAAATACGACAATTTTGTTTATTAACATACCCACCGAGTGTGAAATGTGCTCCATCGCTGAAGAAAAATTTGTTCGAAAAATTGCCGTCCACCGCCTGTTGTTCAAGCACCCATTCCACGTATCTACGACGTTGTGAATGGTCAGCTAACTTCAGTTGTTGCGTGAGCTGGACTTTATATGGATGTAGGTGTAGATCTGAATGCAAAATACGCCATAATGTGCCGTAAGACAGTCCTAATTCCTGAGAACGACGAGGAATCCACACATTCAGGTCTTCGGCAACAGGTCTTAAGCGATCCATTTTCGTCAATGTCAGACTTTCAACTGAAAAGAAAAAAAATGGTTTCACAACTTAGCTTGACAGATGTCGAATTCCAGTCCCATACTTTTGAAACCACGAAATGGATAGCCCTTTATATTGTTGATTAAATAAATGTTTATATCGCATTACAACTTCTATAAGCTTCTTTTTGTTGACAGTCTTAAAAAATACGATTCATTCAATTCACAGCTCTTTGGGTGAATTTCCATGTAAACAAGGCTAATCCAACGTCTACTGTCGACATTTGTTAACCTGTTTATATGAACTGTTATTGCTTTTCAAATACTTTAGTACAGTATACGTAATAACTAAGCTGACTGTGATATCTGGCCGACTAAATTGGAAGATAAAATCGTAAAAAAAGAAAATTCAATAGAAATTTTTTTTCAGGTAGAATTTTTGACTCAAATGAGAAACAATATTTTTCAATAAAAATTTTTACTGATAAACTCATCACTCTCGATCTATTAATTCAATAACAATTTTCTGATATAAAATAAAAGATCTGCAAGAAAACAATGAAAATATTTTACAGAGGAACAACGTTTAAGTAACACCTTCAATTGGAAACGGATATTAAAATTGGTTCATGAGCAGATGTAGCAACACAACCCATCCTGTGCTCATAAAAACTGTGTGAGGTCTTCTACTCACGCTCACTTCACTTCACAGATAAAAAACAACAACAACAACAAATAACACATGCTATAACAAAAGAACGGAGAGCGTAAATTAGAACAAAGTGAAGAGTTTCAAATTTCCCATTATTTTATGTTCTGTTGATTTTGCCATTGAAAACGCAACGGGTGACCTTCAACTTATTTTTTTTTTGTTCCTTTTTTTGTTTCTTTTCTATTTCGAAAAACAATTCTTTTGAAAAACAAAGAAAAAAAAACAGAAAACAAGAGAAATAATCAAAGCAATAACAACATTTTAAAGCAAATATAAATAAAACTCTTCATTGTTTATTTAATTTTTCTTTCGTTCACCATTCTTTGTTAAATCTCATTTAAAATAAACAAAAAAAAATGAAAATTATTTCAAATGAACACGAACAACAAAAATCACTCATTCATGGTGACACTTCAATGAAGAGCAAAACAACAGCCACGTAGGCAAAATGGTATGACTAACCAAAAAAGGAATTCAATTCTAATTGAAGGAAATGTTGTAAACATCATATACACACACATGCAGAAATGTTACATACACACACACACATACATGTCATAAAATTCACTTTATTTTGCCTGAAGATAAAGAAAATAAGCAATGAAGCCTTTTAGAAAACATAATTTGCAGACATAAGAACTAAAAATAGCGACAATGTCATCACCATCACGAAATTTTATGTCAGCATTAGGAATTCGAGAACAATTTTCCTAAAACTTGAATTGAAAGTGGTGAGACAGAAGAGAAATTAAGGTGATCTGATTGCGTTACAATTACGTAAGACGCACACAATGTCCACAGCGTCCACTTAAATTTATGCCCGTAAAAGAGCGATAGAATGAACCCGGATCTAAATCACTAGAGATCTTTGTAGTTTTTCGAATTATGCATACAAACATATATACTTATGTATTGAACATTAGCCCTGGTGGGCTATCCTTGATAATGATTTTACGGTGTTTTGGACTAAATCTTAAGATCGTCCATCCTAGGCATTAATGTCAATATTGAACTCGTTGCGTATTGACTTCATTTACAAATAGGTGGCTCAGACATTGCAGGGATGTATTCGATGGGCCATCTATCGGTTTGAATTTGAACGATCTGTTATTTCGAATCTGGCAATACTTATGTCATTCTATTCTGTCACAAAATTCGCTTGAATAACGTTGGGACTTATTGGGTCAACGAGAAACCGCACGATAATGTCTGTTTTGCCAAAAAAAAAATAATCTTTTCCGATGAAGCTCATTTTCATCTTGGGGGGTAAGTCAACAAGCAAAATTGCCGCAAACCCACACGTATTTTTACAGAGCCAATGCGCCTATTACGAAGGACAGTTTGGTGCGACTTGAAGAGCGAAGGTACCATGTCTTTGAAAATGAGCACTGCGCAACCATTACGGTCAATGGAGACACCCAACGCACCATGATAAACTGCATTCGTGGTGCCATTACCGAGATCGATTATGGAGTACGAATGAGCCGCTGTAACTATATGAAAAAAATAAATTTGGCAAAATTTCTAACCTTTTTTGTTTCGATAAAGATTTGTTCGTGTGGCTATAGTGATGCCTCTCAGATTAGGTGTGCCCAAGAAAGTTTGAATCTGATTGCTGTCTTCCGGGATGAATTTAATGGAGTCCGTAAGTAGATGATTTTTCTGGCTAAGGTATCAAAGTAGTATTCTTTAAGCCGAAGTTTCTGCAATTTACGACGCAGTCAACTAGTAAACTGGGTATCAAAGACATTCGGATTCGTACAAATAGCCTTGAAGCTCTTGGATGATGTTTATCCGATATCCGTTCTGAATAATGGATCATATACTAACGAAATGGATAGACATTCCAACGTCACTTATCTGGTGGTCACGCGGGTAATGAGGCTAATTTTGCTGGCGTCAGGCTAGTTAATAAGGAAATTAAAGAAAGTAAAAAAACCACACAGAAATTGGATAGAAAAGTGAAGAATAAAAATAATAAACCAAATGTTCTAGAAGTTGCCAGAAGTAGTCTAGAAGTTGACAAACCAAAAATAAATGAAGTATTAACAATCAATTAATGTGTTATTAAATATAAAATTAAACAAATAATAAATTCATTTAAGAAATGACAACAAATAAAAGTAAACAATTTCTTATGTTTTTTAAGCATCCGCACAGAATGGTCGCTTTTAAAAGGACTTCCTCTCAGCAGATTTCTGGCAAAAACTCTGAGAGTAAATAAAATTACCATGAAGAGTTTCTCAAAAAATTGTCGTTAGGAATCGACTTTAAACTGTATGTCCCGCCAGTTATTAACACACACAACATGAGTGGCTTGAGAAGATAGGCTGTAATTCTGATTGAAGGGATGTACTGGCCAATTATGTACACACAGTTACTAAATTATACGTACGGTTAAAAAATTGCCGAAATTTTTTAACTAATCCGTTTTCGTTGAAAACCTTCATAGTTTCCTTGATGTTAAGACGGTCTTTTGTTTTGGTTAAAAAATTTCTGAAATTTAACTGAATTGTGGCCCTGCACGGCCCACAAAGGTATGCATTCGATTTACAAATTTCACAAATTTCTGAACCAAAGCAAAAGACCGTCTTAAAATCGAAGAAAGATGTCAGACAATTATAAATATTAAAAAAAAAACGGATTGGTTAAAAAATTTCTGAAATTTTTATTTTTTAAGACCGTCTTAAAATCGAGGAAAGTTGTCAGACAATTACAAAGATTTTCAACGAAAACGGATTAGTTAAAAAATTTCTGAAATTTGTTATTCGTATGTGGCTATATGTATGTATGTATGTACGTTGTTTGAAAATACAATAGAGACACTACTGCTTTAAAAGCAGAATTATAACCGGTTAGTACATTGCAGTAGTTAACGAAAATCTACGAATAACAGAAGAAATTCGCAAGACAATTAGGATAAGAAATCCCTTGGAAAAATGAGTAATTACTGGAAGTGCAACCAGGAGGTGGATTTCCCGGTATTTATAGGATGAAAATCTAACATATCCAATATAATAAATAAGTTTTATAAAGACATATGAGGCTATATAATGCATTATTATAAAAATATCAATAAATTACAAAGATTCTTGCGTATTATTAGAAGTTCTAACAAATCCATATAAACGCCTAAGTCTAAAACCTTTCTACACAGGAAAGTCTCTGTTGTTATCTTAACACTTTATAACTTGCTCAAGAAATCGACCAAGAAGACCATTTGCGACTAATACCTGTACTTGTCGCTCTTCTTCAGTTATAGACAGAACTGAAAGTTTTTGACCACTTCGCTGATCAGATTCCAGAATTATTCGTTCTTTTGCTGAAAGATTTTAAGGAGTGCACTTTCTAGTGATGAGTACAAGCTCAGAGTAAATTAAATTTAAACTACGTTAACTGTCTTCTCATCAATTACTTCAGACAGGTTGCAGCAGTTTAGAAACAACTTCAGGATATTCCCGTGCATGGCTTCTGATACTTATTAAAGTAAAAAAAGTAAAAGAAGCCACTTTAATCCTATCTAACGAATGTATTTGAAGGACTTTGAAGTTATTTGCTAATGAACCTTGAAAAGATAATTTCATCGAACTTGTTATATAAATTAAATATACTTGCTGTTGTATACCCTTAAATAGTAATGCTATTGTGCTGATATTTGTAGGACCTCTAATAAGACATAACAAGTCAGAACTACAGAACTAAACTGTATACAGACCACCCCATTGGTATGCCTAGGAATTATATTTTTCTCAATATGTTCTTAGTTGAGAATAGTCCTTTTACGATTTAAAAATTACACAAATTTGACAACCTTGTGATTTTTACCGCCGGGTATGTGTTGTACATATATGTATGTATATTCATACAGTCAGCCATGCACAAATTTAGCTCTGATGTACCCTTGATTTGTTTACACAATTTAATGCACGAAATGCGTTTCGTAAATTATTCTCCTTTTTTCTCATTCTCTCTCTCTCTCACTCTCTTGGTGTTCTTTAAACAAAATTGTTTATTTTGTTTTTTTTTCGTTTTTCTGTTATTATAGCTGTTAGGCCGTGTATACTTCTGGTATACGAAAATGACAGAACGAGAGTAAAAATGTGTCACAACTCCTTAGGGAATCCTGATGTCATATTGTGAGATCAACTAAATAAACAGCACAAGCAACGCTAACAGCCATGACTAATGTTATGTTGACTCCGGTCTTCTCCTAAAAGCAAAAACGCAAACAGCTTACATATGTACTTACCGTATAACAATCGATTCACATACATACCATACATACATGTATATGTACAAGCATACATATGTATAAATACAGTATACGAGTGTATTTATTTTCATTATTTATATTTATTTTTGTTGTATTTGTTAAATAAACATTTTAAATTGTATTTGCATTCGAGTCATTTGCTCAAACACTCTCAATTTGTCACAGATTTGTATGTCAGCAGTGTTGGGATGTTGAATTGAAATTCCATTCACAATACTCACACATGTAATATTAATACAAAAATAACAACAACAACAACAAAAACAATCATAATTTGTTTCGCATCATGTTGCTGACCACTTGTTTACACAACATAAAACAAACAAACATTTGACCCATGTTGTTGTTGTTGGTCAACCAAATTGGAGCGGTTTCTTTCAATATCGTATTGTTTCCTTCTGGATCTTCTATCTTTAATTCTTCTTTCATCTTAATTTAATTGTCGATGATTATTATCTTCTGGACCACCCATATCCTTAAAGCGACGGCATTTTTCTTTTTGTTATTTAATTATGGAAAAAACTCTGCTGTTTGTTTGAAGAAGAAATGTGACGGTATTTTTTTTGGCACAAGTTTATGTATATTTACGGCTCGGAAGTAAATATCAGTTTAAGAACGTGCTAATCCAATAATCTGACCTAAAAAGCATGGAACTGTTTTTAATAAACGCCGTCCTCTGTACAAAATAATTGAAAAATGAATTCCAAACACTTGACTGAATAATCGCCAACCAGAACAAAATCATACTGGGGGTAAGCTGAGGTATAATTGAGGTGCGTATGTAACAACAGCAACATTATCGGAAATAGTTTGAAAGCTGAAGAGCAAAATTCAACATTAGCATTTGTAGTATATTAACACGATCGCATCGGGGAACGAGATTACTTATTTGGAAAAAATTTTACACCAGGACGTGAGACCTTTAAATTAAGGCATGAGAAAACTAGATCGTAACCCTGACTAAAGAGTTGTAATGACCAGTTGTGTGTGTATGTAGGATTCCTTGGATCGGAAGACAAACATTTCGAACCTGCAATCCTGTAAGGTAGGTTGGTAGACCAATCAAGGGTCTCATGCATATCGGCATTCATCTAAGCCATGAATTAAGCACAGGTATTACAGGATACCAATTCTGCTTTCTATAGGAAGAATGTATCTTGTACAAACTTTCTTAGCTTCTAGTCCAGTCCTTTGAGATGAGTTATGTCTGGTAATGGTATCTTTACTAAAATATTGGAATCTCGAGATCACGAAAGCTAGGCAATGACATAAAAAGTATTCCATGTCCGGCATTCATTGTTATCTACAGCGCTAATGCACGTAAGGTGGAGTGTACCGTAAGTATGCTCGTCAGGGTACTAATGTTAGCTTTTTTCTGTTTTAATACATCCATCCGTTAGGAATACGTCCTAGCTTCACATACCACTTATATCGTGTGTGTTAATTTGTGCGTACAGTTTAAAGTCATCCGGAATCGACTTGTGCGGATGACAGTTTTTTGAGAAACTTTTCAAGGCAATTTTATTTACTCTCAGAGTTTTTTCCAGAGATCTGTTGAGAGAAAGTCGCCGAAGAAATATTTTTTCATATTTAAACGTTTGAAAGCATCTTCACAAATTTTCCATAATAGTCGATGCGACGTTCTCGTCTACTTTCTCAGGTTGGTCTTCAAAGCAATGGAATGCATCTAAACTTGTGGTATTCAGTGGTTTGGTTCTATCAGTCATAGTATGCGCTTTCCCATTTGCCATCACTCCTTGATGACTAAGTACCTATTTAATGCATACCATTCAATAACTGGAATAATTTCTAATCTGCAATGAGAATCTGTCGTAAATAGTGCTGGAGCTCCGTTGGATTTAGGCCCACTGCACATGGTAGTGAAGATTAAGGCTTTGGAGTCTATGGTTAGCTTGATTGACACCCTCGTTAGAGGAGTTCGCAACTTAGTGAATTGAATGACTGACAGCTCCCTCCGCAACTGTCCACTGCACAGAAACAATACGAATATGTCAAGTGTTTGTTAACGATGCTTAGTGAATGGAGCTGCATACCATTTTAATAGAGGAGGTATTCTGTGGTATACAGATGCATTCAGAACTGATCTAGGGACAGGAGCAGAAGTTTTTGCCACCAGAATGAAGTATTCTGATCTCATGGGAAAACTCACGAATATTTTCTAAGTGGAATTATATGCTATCGAACAGGAATAAGAGGTATAAATGACAGTATATAGCAATTCAATCTGATAGTTAGGTTAGAAGATAGCTAGAGATTGTCTAGGGAAAGTGAATCAGCTTGGTTGAAAAAATTGTGTTACCATCTACTGGTGTGGGAATTCACGGCAGAGGAACTTGCGAGTAGGAAGTGAAGTCAAATATTTAGAAAAGTATACTTAATTGAACGCAAGATAGAGAGCCAAAGTGTCTTCACAAAAAAAAAAAAAAAAAAAAAAAAAAACAATATTAAGACAATCGAAACCTTTGTTGTAGGTTTCGAAGTTTTTTCTTGCATAATTAATATTGCAGTGAGTAAAATTTCAATTAAAACCCGAAATGTAATTTATTTAGTAACCAATTACTGTGTCATATAAAAGTCCCATAAGATTTCTTATATTCCCACGCTGAGCCATACATTCCGTTAAAGCAACGAATAAATTTATAAATAAAGTGCAGTTTCTTAAAGATATTTCAGTGGATATTTTCTTAATGCATTTCATGTAATTAGGATGGTTTTGTTTGATATTTTTTCAAGTGACTTTATTATTTAAAAAAATAATTATGTTTTCATCTACAAAAAAAAAAAAAAACAAAAACAAAATACGTTCATGGAGATGAAAGAACTTGAAAAGAATTTCGACAAGAATTCATGAAAAGAGTGAAACTAATAATTAGAGAATCCCTTAAGCAGTGTGTCAGGGAGAGAGAGAGGGAGAATTGAAAATATTTGTGTGGGTTTTCTTCGGGGGTGTGATTAATAATTTTTCTCATCTTGATAATTAAACGCACACAGAAAAAAGATTCTTAACATTCCACAACTACGCTCAAATTATGAATGAACCCCCCCACAGACTGTAAGTGGTAGATGGGGAAGTCTCTAGTGTGTGAGTGTGGTTGCAATTAAGTACAATTATGAATCTTATTAAAATATTTCTAAGCTCATAATAATAACACACGCATACACACACACACACACATATACTTATATGAGCAACAATATTGTGAAATTATTATTAAAAAAAAAACAAAAAATGATAATAAAATAAATGGAAAATATCGAGATAAATATCGAGATCTTGTGTGTATGAGTGTGAAGCTGAAAGTAGTTTCTCCCCCCCACACACTGTGATAATAGCATTTAATAAGGATTTCAAAGACAACAGCTACATGTACTCGTATACCCTCGAATATTAATTTTTACATCCCATACATACAAAAACTATTAAATATTATTCGTAATAATAACATCTTAAGTATGTACATACATATGTATATGTGGTGTTCGGTACCACTGTAGAGTTTTAAATAGAAATAATTCTTTCGCCATATCATCATCTCTCATTTAAAATTCAGAAAAAAAGAAGAGACAGTGGAAAACAATTCCTCTTATCCGTGTTGACTTATACCACCTTGCCGTTCAGAGCAAAATACATTTTTGCCATCAAAATTACCGACATTGTATAATGCAAACGCTTGATTGATTGTCTTAGCAGCAAGGTCGTAATCAAAACTTTTATTTTCAGTCTCCTGTCTTGTGCTATTGGTTTTAGATTGTTGTGTGTCCATGTTTGATTCGAACATGTCCAAATTTAGCAATCTTTAAACTGTCAAAAATGGTTTGTTAGCCTTAAAATGCGTCTTTTTTAACACCACCTAACACAATCCAGATCTAGCGCTTACCTGCTTAATGTCTTTTTTAAGAAAATTGTTAGTCTAAATACTAGGTTAAGTGGGACATCTTTCTTATTTAACACAACCTAACCAGTGGTGCAATCAATCAATCCACGTTCTGCAAAATTGTTCTTTCAATTACCATTAAAATTAGTTCCTATTTTGGATAGTGTGCTGACTATTATGGTTTCAACCACAGACTCTATTCTGTTACACTACACCGAGCATATGGTTGAAGTAACTCAGTCGTATATAATTAAAGGTTAGGTTAGGTTAGAGGACGTGTACTTGTCAATTAAGACAAGTACAGTACCCGGAGGTGGAATTGACCCATTGTACAACGTCCTAGTTTCTCACACCACTTACATATGTTGTTTGTGTTAATTTTATACATGAGTGATGGGACCTACAGTTTAAAGTCGAATTCGAGCGACAGATTTTTGAGAAACTTTTTCATGACAATTTTATTTACTTTCAGAGTTTTTGACAGAAAACTGCTGAGAGGAAGCCGCCGAACAAATACTTTTTGTATTTTGTTTTGATGTCAGGCCTGGGGCCCGAACCCTGGCTTTACGTCTAATAAGCCAACACACTACCTACTAGACTACGGCGACTTCGAAAATATAATTTGTAATTATATTGTAATTAATAAATAATTAAAAAAATACTTTCTATTTTAATATTTAATATTTACGTGTATTAAACTAGGCTAGTCACGGTGGTTTAATTTGATAAAAAGCACTATTATTATATTACTATTCAAATATCTTCTATTATTAACAGGAGTTTTAACACACAACCAAGCAACGTTAACGCCGGCAACTGAATTTTATTGTTATAGAATAGCTGGGGTATGGATCTTAAAAATAGTGTGATAACATTAGCTAGTATCTGTATGATAAAATCAAATTTATTCTGGAGCCATGGCGGCTCTGGCTTTGCAGAAGATCCATTTTCAAATAGCGTTTTTGCATGTTTTTAAATAATCACGATCATGATAAGATAAGCCTTTTCAACACCTGACCGATACCATATATTGATGCATAAGTAAATGCGATCAGTGGCAAACGACATGAGCGCATGAAAGTCTAGTGTTTTAATTCACACGTAAACTTTGAAATTCAGATGGCTTCGACGGTACAGAGATAATGATTTTCATGTGAGAAGTGAAGATAGATCCTCAAAAAAGTTTGAAGACGACAAATTGCAAGCAATATTGATTTTTTAATCAGCCGCAAATGGCAGAAATGTTAAATGTTGCACAATAAACAATTTCTGACCGTATAAGACCGGGAAAGATCCAAAAGTCTGGAAAATGGAAGCCACGTGAATTGAATGACAGACAGATGAAAAATCGAAAAACCACTTCAGAAATTTTGCTTCACGGACAGGATAAAAAATCAATTTTGCATCCAATTGTTCAGAATACACTTAAATATGTATACACATACATAATTGATCATTATATCCCTTCAGTCAGGAATTCGACCTAGCTTCTCACGGATTTAAGTCGACTCCGAATGACAGATTTCTGAAAAACTTTTTCATTGCAATTTTTATTTATTCGCAGATTTTTTGCCAGAAATCTGCTGAGAGGCAGTCGTCGAAGAAATATTTTTTTTCATATTTTTGTGAACCGTGGCCTCAGGTCTAATAAGCCAACACATTACCTACTAGACTACGGCGACTACAATTGTTCAGAATCCTTAACGAGAAAAATCATGGCTTAACCCAGGACAACCATCTAAAATCTCTTGAAATCACTAATACAAATTGCTACTGCCAACAAACAAGGGGCGCCTGGTATATTATAGTTACCAATAATTTAATAAGGGCTTCATTATCTCTCTTTGTTATATAAACACGGTGGATCAAAATGTTACGAGCTGATCTAACATAATAATAGATAATCGAGACTAATATTCTCCTAAATAAATTATCATAGATTTCAAACCATGAGTATCTACAAGGGCGTAAAAGAGCTCCAAAAACAACTCAGAGTGTTTCGAATTGAGGAACTCTCCACACTGCCTAAGTAAATCCGTTCTTTGACTATTCCATTAGCTATAAAACCCAACCAATTGCGGAAATTATTTACAACCTTGGATCCACTAGATGTCAATACTGCATAATGATACTCTGAATATAAACCTTTCTTGAAAAAACATTCTTAAATAAGAATACAATTCAATTCAATATTTCAACTTTTTTTACAATTTTCAAGAAACTGTGTTTTAATCCAAAAAAAAAAACGTTAAACAAAGTTTTCCAATTTGTGTCAGATTTCAGAAACAGTATGTTATGTTTTCTTTCTAGTCCATTATTGTAACTGTTTGTACTATTTAACTAGTGTCTGCTGTGCTCACTCATACATATTGTTTATTCTGTATGAAGTTAATGAAAATAAAATAACTCACAGATGTACTCACACATACATACATACATATGTACCCTCATCTTAATTGTGTCTCCTTATTTTTCATGAACATCATAGAAATTAAAATTTCTTCTGCTTTAATTTAGATACTTACCATAGACACAACCACATTCAGTCATATACGAGTATTCTCGAATTATAAGAGACATTCTTCGAATATTGGTTAGTTGATATGAAAAGTTCATTATCACAACAATTGAATGAATAATGAATTTCACTACAGGCTATGCTTAAACAGTTAACAGTTATACAGTGTTTGTAGTTGTGGAGATGCTATTAATAGAGAGATAATCAGTAGATTTTTCGATACATCCAATGAAAAATTAGAACAATTTCATAAAATTTATGAAATTCATAAAGATTCATTACAATCAAAGTGAATTTGAAATAAATTGAAACTTTGTGCATGAAATACATATCATTCTGATGTACGAGACTAAACTGTTAAGTACTTAAAGCAACTTATTTCATTGTATAAGTGGAATGAAGAGGAAACTATTTAAAAATATGGCAAAAAATTTAAGCTGGTGGTTTATGGCTTATTCGTATATAGGGTAGTTGCGACTTAAGAAAACTCCACAAGAAAAATTCTCACGGGATCAAATCGCACTATCTCAGTGGCCAGTTTGCATTACATTCACACAAGATGATCTCTTGTTGAAGTCGTCGTAGTCTTTTTAAACGTAAGGCCAGGTTGCAGGTCAGACTTCCAACAAAACGAAATATGAAAAAATATTTCCTCGGGCATTTCCCCTCAGCAGATTTCTAGCATAAACTCTAATAGTGAATAAAATTGCCGTGAAAAGTTTCTCAAAAATCTGTCGTTCGTGTATAAAAAACACAGCCCTGCAAGTTTGGACTTTTTTTGTGCAAATAAGATTGCTCCAGGTGTTTCCGAAGGCATTTTGTGCGCTGAACACGAATCTGGTTTCAAAAATTTTCCATCACGTCAGGTTTTCGAGAAAAAAGGGGGATGAAACCCCTAAAAATAGCGTTTTTGGCCATTTTTGAAACATTGTAGATCTAAACACTGACGTGCTAGAACCATCGCTATTGTCAGAAATTGACAATTGATCTTTGCTCTTGAAAATGAGCCCAAAGCCAAATTGTTTGCATTCACACTTAAAGTAGGGGGTGGGTTTATGTCTAGGGGTGTAAAAGAAAAAGAAACACATTACGGAGGTCCTTAAAAATTAATCAGATTTACTTGAAAATTTTTACTCAGGGGTTTTTGGGGTCGCTGATTACAGATCTTCATTCAGATTTAAAAAATTCAAAATGGCGGATCCAATATGGCGGTCAAGGTTTATAAAAATTAATCAGATTTACTTGACCGCCATATTGGATCCGCCATTTTGAATTTTTGAAACCAGATTCGTGTTCAGCGCACAAAATGCCTTCGGAAACACCTGGAGCAATCTTATTTGCAAAACCCATGCAGGGCTGTGAAATTAATGCACTCAACATAAGCGGTGTGAGGAGCTAGGTTGCAATCCTGACTAAAGGGTTGTAATGACTAATTGTGAATGTATGTAAGTAAGATGATCTCCTGTGCAGAATATTCAATGTTGCTCCAGCTGTGTGTCACGTAGCGCCGTCCTCTTGTAATCATCCAATTCAGTCTAAAAGAAAGATTGATAATCATGGTAGTGGCTTGATCAACGTAGTTCTAAAAGAAATATGGACCGAGAATTCCGCCTAACTAAACTCCATACTAAACAGTGACTTTTATTTTAGAATCAGCCTAAATAGCCTATTCAGGTAACACAGGTGTTTGTGTTTGGTCGTTTTACTTCAGTTCCTGGATCAGTTCTACGAGTGCAGCAGGACGTCTCCATATATTACAAAGAAATTACATAACAAAATGGTAATTTGCTTTAGGAATGAAAATTGACTGAAAACTAAATTGGCTGTCATGGAGAATACTTTCGCAAGCAGTTCAGTTTCAATACGTTCTATTTTTCATGATATTTCGCTTGAAACAAATTAACAATTTACCCACCTATCTCGGCAAAGACGATTTTAATTCATTAAACGTTGATGTTGATGTTGATGTACATCAAAATTGTGTGGCTGTGGTTTTCATACAGTATTGATGTGCCGCAAAGTAAATTTTTGAATACGATTACTTTTCATTTTTCCAAGAACCGAGAATCACTTGATTAACATTCATTTGAAAATGAAATTGAAACACTTTAACAACAAAAAAAAAACAAAAAATGAAAATAGAAATAAAAAATGTAAAATAGAATCGAGTAAAATAGAACTTTTTAGTTGATAAAGAAATAAAAGCGTTCAATTTTTGTTGTGGTGCCTTATAAACAAAAACACTTGATAAGAGACGGTTGTCGTCAAAGCTTTGTTGCTTACAGTGAAAACAAACTAAAACAACAATAACAACATTAACAACAATAAATACATTAAAAGTATACCAAGCTAACCAACCATCACCACTAATTCACTCCGTTTTTAATATTTCTATCTATCCATGCAACTCATCAACCATCCACCATGTCACTGATTTGTCTGTCAGGCCGTTCTATGCATTCAATTTGGGTTAATGCGTCTCTAACAATTAAAATTCATTTTCAAGCACTTAACGGCGCTTCTTTTGTTTTTTCAAAAATAATTTCCAGTGTGACGATAATGTTGATGTCAGTTTTAGAAATGATGACGTTGATAATGATTTTGTATGTTTAAATGTTAGAAATTGTTTATTTTTTTTCATGTTGCAAATTAAGCGGGACTTAAGTGCATTTGGTTTACTCATTGACCCTGTTTCAGGTTAACACTTTGGATGAAGAAAACAAAAGTTTCGATACGCCAAGATTAAATAAAGTTTTTAGTGAAATGCGTTTTATTTAAATCGAGGACTTAAGTTCCCATGCCGTGGTGTCGTTTGCACAATGTGGTTCTAGTATTAAAAGACGTGTTCATCTGCACAAGTGACCTACATTTTCGCAGGTACATTAGTGCAGGTACACTAAAATACAATTTGAAGTCAAATAACAGATATGTTCCTAGAAACCTTCTGGTTAAAACTTTAGACAATAGCATAAAGAGATCAAAATGTATATTAAAAGTCGCCGTAGTCTAGTAGGTAGTGTGTTGGCTTATTAGGCATAAGGCCGCGGTTCAAACCCTAGGTCAGACAGCAAAACGAAAATAAGAAAAAATATTTCTACGGCGACTTTCCCTCAGCAGATTTCTGGCAAGAACTCTGAGAGTAAATAAATTTGCCAAGAAAAGTTTCTCAAAAAATCTGTCGTTCAGAGTCGACTTTAAACTGTAGGTTCCGTCACTCATGTTTAAAATTAACACACACAACATGAGCGGTGTGAGAAGCTAGGTCGTAATCCTGACTGAAGAGTTGTAATGACCAATTATGTATGTATGTTATGTATGATCAAAAAGTATACAAGAAGTCAGTAGCTGTCTAAACTAGACAAAACAAAACCAATTTGGAGTAAGATGGATCAAATTACCTTATTCCAAAAATCTTCTGTTTTAAGCAAATACTCTTTAGCATATTTTATTCTCTTGTTTTTATTCTTAGGCCTAATAAATGGCTTTTTTTGGCTACTCTACCATGGTGGTTATATTTGTGCAATGTATTACGAATAGTATTTAAGCAAATGTCTTTCCCACTGCTGTTTTTAAAAGATATTTTTAGTTCTTAGGCATTTCGAATGATTTGCTTTTTACCAGGACATTGATCCCAAGCAAACTTCGGGTGTGGAAAAGCTTTGGTTGATCCATAATTGCCCCAAACTTATAGTAACACCTGCACAGAGCCCAGATCTCAACGTAATTGAACTTCTTTGGGAAGAATTAGCTAGAAGAGTATACCAACAACAATTTAAAACTTTGAATCAGCTTAAGGCGGCTTTACTGGAAGCGTGGAACTCTATAGAACCTGAGGTATGCTACAATTTGGTAAAATCAATTCCAAACGTTTACAGACCGTTCTTGAGAACAAAGGATATGACACAAAGTATTAATTGTTTTCTTTCGTCATTTTTAGCAATGGTGCTCTTCTTTGTCCGATTATGCGTTGAGCGCAAAAAATTGAGTAAATTTTCTTTTTCTTTATAAAATAACAGTTATCATGAAAAATGTTGTTATTTTTTTATTAATCTAAAAGGCTATAATGTAGAGTGTAAATAAAAGCAAAAAAAAAACATATATTTAATATTTTCTTTTTAAGTTTTAAGCAGATACACATCAGACTAATGCTTGTCCGATTATGCGATGGAGCCACTGTACATACGGTTAACAAATTTCAGAAATTTCTGAACATGCCACTGAAGCAAACCCAAACTTCGTACCTTTGCCGAACTCACTGGTTTTACTAGGGGTTATCATTTACCCCTACGAAGTCCCTATATACCTACAGAAACAAAGTTCTCAGACGTGGTTAAGTCTATGAAGAATAAATGTTAAGGAACAAAAATCTGTAGACGTAACATTCACATTACGAAGGGAATCAGGTCACCCATAAAATATCTTAGCATTTATCAAAATTAGCAGAAATTAAGTTATATACAGTCGAAATATATTGACTGTTTGGGGGTCTCGACTAGAGCCTGTGATTCAAACTTGGGCGCAGATATTTAAAGCAAAACAAAATATGAAAAAATAATTATTTCGGCGATTTCTTCGCACCAGTCCCTCTTACTCTGAAAAAATAATAAAGAAATGTAAACATAAAGTTACCATGAAAATTTCTTAAATCTGTCGTTCGAATCCCGCCCACTCATGCATAAAATTAACGCACATAACTTGAGTGGTTTGAGAGTGTAGGTTGTAATCCTAAATAAAGAGTTGAAATGACCGAGTATTTAGGGGAAACTCATGCCCGAAAATAGATTGCAAACTTTTAACATCGAGAGTATATTATCGCATAATGTCAAGTATACTCATCTTGAAGAAAAACATCTGAATTGCATTATTATTCAACGAATCTAAATAATCTTTTTTAACTGAGAAAGGTAAAATAAAGGTATATTTACGTTTACATTTAAAACATTTGTTAGTTTGTCAATAAATAACTTTTTACTTTGTTTATGACGAACATACTCGTCTTCGCTGGAAAATAATGAACAAGTGTTAATGATTGCATTATGTAGATAAGTATGTATGTATATACCATCAAGTACTGAATATACCACTTGATGCTCTTTATAATATTGCTTACTCGTTTGTTATAGGTCTTTGAAAGTCTCATTAATTTCGATTTCTTTTTAATCTTGAAATAATTTTATTTAACAAACTATCAAAACAATTGTCAACATTGCCAAACATCTTATGGTGATGAATTAAATTCAGAAAATCACATGATACCGCACAAGGTCATTTACAAATCTGTCTTAATGTCTGTCAAATAAAATGTCAGCATTTGATAATTACAAAAGCATCAGATGCTGATAATACGAAATGCTTTTCATGAGCAAAATACCAACAACAAAAAGAATTAAAAAAATTATACAAAAACAAAATTTTAAGCCACATCAAGTATTTCTTCGTATTAAAAAAGTTCACCACTTAAATTCAAAATTTTAAGTATTTTTTTACGAAAATATGATTAAAAATATCATGATGTCTCAATAACAATAAAAAAAAATATTTAAAAATGATATTCTTTCTGAAAATACTTGAAATTATTAAGTGACATTGAAGCCTATAAATATTTCCAGAATCATTTAAATTTTTAAATTCTAATTATTTTGGGAATATAATGTTGACTATTTGTAGTTTACAAATTAATTTGATTGATGATTTAAAATAAATAAATAATTTAAAAAGAGAATCATAAGCAGAGTAAAGCAGTAACCATTATACATTGGATTCTAGGCCAAAGGTAATAGATTAGGCAATGTTAAGTTATAAGGTTCTGAAGACGACGTAGTCTAGTAGGTAGCGTGTTGGCTCCAGCAAAAAAGAAATATAAAAGAATTTTTCTTGGGCGACATGCTCTCAGCAGATTTCTGGCAAAAGTACTGAAAAGTTCATCACAAATCTGTCGTTCGGGGTCGAATTTAAACTATATGTCCCACCACTCATGTATAAAATTAACTCACACAATATAAGTGAGGTGAGAAGCTAGGTCGTAGCCCTAGCTGAAGGGTTGTAATGGCCAATTATGTATGTATGCATATGTACGGTTCTTAAGATGAACTCTGTCCAGGTTTAACTCAAATTTTGTTTTGCATTTATCATACGGGCCCGATCTGAAGGTATATTCATTGTGCACTTGTTTGTTACTCTGTACAGTAATACTCATCTCATGTATGAATTCAAATGAATTTCCTGTTGTACGTACCTTTTCAAGGGCATCGCCTTTGTTGTTATCTTTAACGTATCCGTGCCCAGGACCACTTCTGGGGATAACCGTGGAAGATCTTGCTGTCTCCTCTAGAGGCAACCGGCATTCTTTGACAATAAATATGTGTATATTAATAAACGATGTACTCTTTTACATAATTCGCCCAACGGCCATCTTTATTCCTTTTACTTCAGACTGAATAGTATTCCAATAATCGCAGAGTATAAGGTTCAGATGTTCTGAAAAGATTCCACATCGTATTTTGCCGCGTGATATGAATTCATCAGTGAATACTTGAATGAAATTCTTGGGGTGGTATAAATACATAATATATACATAATTGGCCTTCAGTCAGGATTACGGCCTAGTTTCTCACACCACCCATGTTGTTTGTGCTAATTTTACACATGAGTGGCGGGACATACAGTTTAAAGTCGATTCCGAACGATAGATTTTTGAGAAACTTTTCATGGCAATTTTATTTACTCTCATAGGTTTTGCCGGAAATCTGTTGAGAGGAAGTCGCCAAATAAATATTTTTTTCATATATTCATTTTGATGTCTAACCTGGGGTTTGAACTCAGGTCTTACGT
This sequence comes from Sarcophaga variegata, assembly GCA_932273835.1. Classification (NCBI taxonomy): domain Eukaryota; kingdom Metazoa; phylum Arthropoda; class Insecta; order Diptera; family Sarcophagidae; genus Sarcophaga; species Sarcophaga variegata. Next base: position 40,673,162 of record OW026361.1, on the reverse strand, counting down.
CTAATAAGGCAACACACTACCTACTAGACTACGACGACTACAGCATAAATACTGGTCATAAAGAAATCTATCCTTTTTGACCATTCCTAAACCGAGAACGTCTCAAGTCGCTTATATCAAACATTTTACCATGACCATAACTTCCATACGTTCATATTCTTGTGGCGCCTAGTCTCATTGCTGCGATCGGAGGCATTTGCTTTGCTAATATGACTTTTGCTAGCCAGTCGCTATTATCCTTGTAGTTCGCTGAAACCAAATTTGATGATTTGTTTCTTTAAAGCCAAGCTTAGGTGCTTGCAACTCCATAGAGTTGAGTTGATCTGAATTTAAACTTGTGCAGCTTGCATACATTTTCCAAGAATTATTTTCTAAAATTTTTGTGAGTCTGAGATTTGTTTACCTTAATTTGTGTACTACTTTACTGTCAGTATAAACGAAATTTAATTATATTGAAATCTTCTATCGAACCATCTTTAATAAGTGAATTAATCAATACGTTTTTAATCCAATTAAATTACATTTCCTTCTCCATAATTTAAATTACCACCCCTTTCGTAAATTTTCCCAATCCAGCTTTAAAAAGTTAACTGTAATGTGAATCCACATAAAGTTCAATAATGCCCGTAGGCAAGAGTAACACTACAATTTAACACTCATATACAATGATTTAAACAATAATTACATGCCTGTTCATTTAGAAATTGCAAACCTTAAGCTCCTGCTACAAATTCCTATCTTTCCCTCTTTCTCTTTCTCTCTCTCTCACTCTCTCTGGATATGATACGGACACACACTGGCATTTATACATTGACAGCATTGATATCAGAAAATTAAGATCATAATTCACAGTTATTTTCCAATTAACACATTTGACATTTCGGGTTGTTTATTAAAATGTCATACTTATACTTACACATACACAAACACACAAATGCTCACTCATACTTATGTACATAAGAATGTAAATAAATGTATGAAAAAAAAAATTTGTACGCTTTTGAATGCCTACATATATCAGATGATGATCAGAGGGTACTGATTTGCGTGTGTATGAGTCGTTGTTATAAAAAAAATATATGTATGGCTGTCAACAACAAAACATGTTTATAAACAATATTTTTCAATTTTTTTGTTCGTCTTTAATTTTTTTTTTTGTTAACGGTGTTACCATGATACGTTTTGTTTAAAGCAGTGACAATGGGCTTTAATTAACAAGTCATGTGTGAGTATTTATTTGCATACACAATATTGTCTACCGTTATCTCTTGTCAGCGTGAGCGTTTGTGAGAATGTCTAGTCCTTATTACCGTTTGATCTATTGTTAGCGCGCATCTATATATAGACAGTCAGACAAGTGGTGTCTCTAAAGTGTGTATCTGTGTATATGAGCAGCATCACCAAGTCTGGTTAAAAACAATTCAAAGCATTTGTATATCGAAAGGGATGCCTGTTATTGTCTAAAATCAGCCACAAAATAAATTATTTTGAAATATTACCGCAATTTGCTGTGAATGTGAAATGTAGACTACACTTGAACAATTTATCGTTCATTCATTACAGCAATTCGTTTAGAGATTGAGATTCCTTTTGGGTAAACAAATTCCAATAACTGATGCGCGCTAAACTGGAATCCACAAGGTATTCCGAAATGGTATAAAATAATGGCTTTACATCAGTTTTATTTCTTTATTTTCGAAATATAAAACTAAAACGTAGAACTAGTTAGTACTTCTGAAATAAGTGAAATGAATTACCATATACGTCGCCATTATTACAACTTCCCGTTAAAGTTGGATTTAGTTAAAGGTAACTTTAGCTAATGTGAAATTTAAACTCACCTTTAACTTCTTTTCGTTATTACAACCTAATGATAAAATAAAGTTAACTTTTTCAAAAAACGGCAGTGCCGCAGCAATGTCGATAACACTGCTCAATTAAACAAGTTTTTTTTAAACGCAGTGGCAACAAAGGGCTTCGTTTTTTTGTTGTATGTGCTCAATTTGTTTATATTTGAAGTTGCCGTATTGAAAATAACATAAATATGGCAAGTTCAAAACATAAACTTAACTTTAAAAGTTACCGATAGGATGGTCCTCCATTTAGCTTAACGCTCGCTTCTACCTTATTGTCCGCTTATAATAATAAAAAACAATTTATCTGCCCGTTAAAATCCTACCTTTAGTTAACGACAAATTGTAATAATGGCCCTAAGTCTTTTAAATAGGACATTAGCGTTACACGAATTTCTAAAAATAAAAATTCTCCATTTTTCTAAATTTTTTTCATTGTATTTGTATGTAAGGTTAATACACCTAAACAACTTCGCAAATCAATATTCAAAATATATTTCTTATTTCTGTTACAGGGTCTTGCAAGTTTGGGAGTATTTTTAGTGCAATTATTTATTTCTTCAGTCATTTTTTGGGTTTCAGATATGCAGGAAATAATTTTCAAATTTCATTCAGAAAAATATAAATTTTTAAAAATAATTAAAATTTAATACAAAACCGATTTATTTATGGAAATTTCATTCAGCATAATTGTCGATATCGTAGATGAGACCTCGTGGTTCCAATTCCAGCGTATACATCTCCAACAAAACGAATTATGAGAAATTATTTATTTCGGAGACTTCTCCACAGCATTCTTCTGGCAAAATCTCTGAGGTTAAATAAAAAGCTTCGCGAGTCTACCTGAAGTAAATTTTGGATACGTTATTTGACTTTTAAAGGGTGCGGACGTATTGACAGAATTAAAAAATAAATAAAATAACTGCTTAGTGGATAAACTCTAATCATAGCCATAACAATGGAAGCGGGTCGAATAGCCGAAGTGCATATATTGTGTTAAGTTCTCCATGTGTCAACAATGAAAATATTACGCACACAAACTGTAATGTAAATTATTTGACATGATGGTAAATCAAATTTAAAGTTATGCACCAGTACGGCCAATAAAGTTCTAACAATTGTGTTGAACAAAGTTCAAGTTTGTTCACAACCCTTCTTATGAGTAGAAAAAATATTGAAAAACCATAATCTTCATGGTTATTACTAACTTTTTTCAATAATCCAAAGTCTAGTTAGGAATAGGCAGATACATTACAGTGTTGAAACAACAACGAAGATTAAAGTAAAAAATTAACACATGTAAAGACATACATACATAATTGGTCATTACAATCCTTTAGTCAGGATTACGACCTAGCTTCTCCCATCACTGATGTTGTGTGTATTAATTTTATACATTAATGGTGGGACCTACAGTTTAAAGTCGATTCCGAACGACTTTTCATGGCATTTTTATTTTCTCAGAGTTTTTGCCAGAAATTTGCTGAGAGAAAGTCGCCGAAGAAATATTTTTTCATTTTTCGTTTTGTTGGAAGTCTGACCTGGGGTCTAATAAGCCGACACACTACCTACTACCCCACGGCAACTGCACATGTAAAGATCCATCTTTAAAAAATAGATTTGCACCAGAATGACGTCGATCAAACCATGCCTACCAAAACATTTAAAACTCCCACAGTTTCTCTCAAAAAGATATACTTAAAAAATTAATTGAAGCCATAGAAGAAAATTCCTAACTTTAAATTTTCTAAAGGCTTACAAAGAGTTATTAAAAGACGCATGCGTAATGGGAGTAAGTCAAATATGGTCTTTTAATCAGAACTTTAAAGGAGTAGAAGTTGAGTCAGCTTGTATCAGACTTAAAAAAGCGAAAATATACCCCAAATACAAGATATGTACCTAATCTACCGAAAAGTCGCAGTTAAAGAATATCCGCCCATTGTCTTAGCAGTCAAGAGGACGGTCACACCGAGACATATTGCAGGCTTCCTGCGGTTTGCTTTATGTGTAATAATCTCCATGAAATTGATGAGTGATAAAGTGATACAATTCTCAATAATCAGTGATTGTGATGATAATCACACAGCGAACTATATGGGATGACTACATCCCATTTGGTGGGTATACTTGGTCTTTCTTTTAAAATGTATGCCAGGTAACCTTGTTAAGATGTTTAGGAGTGAAGAATGAAGAGATCTGAAGTCCTCACTTGCATCCAATGACATGATCCCTACGTTGTTATCCAATACGACGTTGTAAAATAAATTGCCGACAGAAAACTTGTATAACATAATGATGTCTAATCGATTAAGCGAAACGTAGTATCAATCGATATTTTTCAAACTACAACATTTAGGTAGCCAGCTATTCAGAAATGTCACCCTGAATGAGCTGATCCAGTCGCACACGAATTCAGACTCCAACTGTAAAATAACAGTAATTATATAACAATTCTATACACCTCTATATCATGAACATAGATGCTATGTCAGCTAATCATAGAGTTCGTATGTAAAACATTGGACAATGGCAGAGGAAGTGGATGATAGTCTCGTCCTACTGAACGTCATTGCAGCCCCTGAAAAGGATTTCAAAGCGAACGAATGCCTAATTAGGTTCCCTATGTTGTCTAGCTCATGTCCGTACTTATCAATGACAACCCTTTAGATGACAGAAACTTCGAGAGAGATCAGTGTATGCAATAGCTTATAAAAAATATTATTCGCATAGCTAATATCGGTCATCAATAAAGTATATGATCTTAAGCCCTTGTTTATAAAGTGTGCGTGAAATATCATGGACACTTTTTATACATCTGAAAGAATTATTGTACGCGTTCGAAATTCTCAATTATCCATAAGAAAAAGTCAAACGGGGAAAAATCGCACGACCTCGATGGCCTGATCATGTGATATGGCCAGGTACTCAAATATTTCGTGAAGAATATGCAATGTGGCATGAGCTGTGTGGCACATAGAACCGTCCTTTAGAAACCGCATGTAATTGGTGTTCAGATCATACAATTCAAGCCTATAGTGATAGCCGTTGACAGTTGTGATCTGGCCAAATACTTTTTTAAAGAAATAGGGACCCGTTGACGCTGCTAGTCCAAATAAACATAAACACAATAGTGAACGGACTGCACTGACTACATGTATATTGGCTTTATCCCAATTCCATTCCCATTCATCCAGAAATTGGTCATATTGCTCAACATAATTTTTCGGGCGGCACCCTGCCTTTGGTCCTCCTTTTGGTAAAACGGTTTTATTATTTGAATTTGGCAAAACAGACTAAGTTAATAGCAACTAATTTGACAGTTGTAGCTTGACCAAGATGGCCGTTATTAACTGTAAAAGTTTTTAGACCCATTATAAGTCGAACTCCTACGAATTACTGAATCATAACGATCATATAGTAGATATAGATCACAGATCTAGTAGATTTCAGCATGCCGAAGTAAAATTTTTGTCAAATTGTTATGCTATGAACATTGATGACATTTAGTATCAACAAGTCTGTACGACATGTTACAATTAACATGAAACATTGAAATAATGACAATTAAAAATAATGAGTTGAATAACTTTTCTGAGTTTCTAAGACAATTTAGCCACCAAATCGCAAGTTTAGTTAAGCAATTTAGTTAAAGTTTCAATGAATTTATTTTAAATATAATGTTTTAAATAAAATAGAACCAAACGTTATACAGGTTTTTGAGAGGTTCGAAGTAGACTGACAATTATGAAGATATCATTGAAAGGACAAAGGAACATTGCTTCACATTAGATTTCCTTCAATTCATATTAGAAAAAAACCAAAACTTGAGAGACCTTGTGCTAATACTTAGATACTTAGAAAGAAAAACAACATACAACAAACATTTTGAAAAAAACAATCAAATTGTGTCACCTTCGATTCATTAATGAAGCCACTCTTTCATCAACACAATGATATGCACGTACACGTAGCATGTGTTTACAAAACAACATATTCATCCATTAATGGAATCGTCTGGTCATGCATATGTATGTCGACAACAATAGACTAGAAATAGAACACGGGAAAGTGTATAATTTTATACCCTTGCACTTCAAAATTGCCAGGAGATTTTTTACCATAACTTTTTACCCTTTTTGAGATTTTTAATGGTTTCGCAGTCAAGGTTATCGATAACATACAATTAATTATAATGCAATGATGACTTTTAGTTTCTTCTTTTTCTTTTTTTTCTCTATTTCTCTTTGTTTTGGCTGCTCTTTGAGTCAAAACAATGTTTCGAAATACTCACCCTCTTACGGCAGTGCCCTTAATCTAGTGAGTGCCGTTCGTGCTCATGTACGTTTATGTATGGTTTTGCGTTGATGAAAACAACGGGTGGTTTCGTTGTAGTTTTTAAATTACTTTCATAGGAAATCTCTTAAATAGTTTTTAAGAACTTTTCAGAGAAAGTAAATTTTTATGAAAGGATTTTCAAGCACACACAATAAGCATACATTTGCACACTTTCATATATCCTGTCTTCCATGTAATACTGTGTGTGTGAGTGTGTGTGTTTTAATGTTTCCTATTTCTTGGTATTACAACAATAGAGAGTTATATTCAGTTACTGAGTGAGTGAATAATTCACAATAACTCAACATGCAACAGACCGCATGCTGTTCAGTTCAATTCTATCGTCTTGAATGTATAACATGTACGAGTAAAGTAATGATGGTGCAAAAACTACGTATCCTGTTGCAATATCAGTTTATACTCGTATATCTCTCTCTACATAGTTCCCCTTGGTTCTACTTCTATTTTTAAATACACGTACACACATGTACACATGCATATATTGTCATCCACATGCAGTTTTTTTATTTTTTGTGTTACTTTCTGCGTGTATTTTCAAATTTGTTTCACACTCATTGTCAAAATATTTAAAGGACATCCTATAATTATAGCACACTTTTCTAATTTATGACTTTATTTTATTATTTTTTTATTAAATATTTTAAAAAAACGGATCAATACACAATGGGTGGCTTTTTAGGAAGTAAATTCAATTTCAGAATTTCAAGCTGGATTGACTGAATTCACTTCTAGTCTCAATCAGTCTTGTTCGAAAAGGTTCCTTCATTAATTCTATTATCCGCTGTTTGATTTAGAAAACAATGTTTTGATGTTAGTAGTAGATCACTAGCTTTGTTGTCAATACATTTGCTTATAATTCAAGAAAGAACTACTGTAAGAGAACGCTTACCATGAAAGATTAACCAACGATGATGAATTTTAAAAATTTGGCCCAAAAATGCATACATATACACGTGCTCTATAAAACTACACGTTCCAAAAACCATTAATGTCCCTTTAAATGGAATCTGCAGGTCAACCGATAAATGCAAAAATGTAGAAAAATCGTTTTACAAAATTGGCATATCTTGCAATGAACTGGGACACCAGCAATAGATAGGCCTAGATGGCGATTATTTATAAGCAATGTGGGTTCCCATTGGAAGATGATAACGATATCTTACAGAAATCATTATCAACATTGTAGAGTAATTCCCGGATATAAGCACTTTCAAAAACGCTTGCAGTACAGTGCAGTGCTAACATGTGGAGAATTCTTATATCGAAATCTCGCACCTGAGAGCAAAGAGCCGTGTGTCATTCAATGATAATTGTCTTATTGGTGTCGTAACTGGCCTTGACCACCTTCTATAGTTTGGTGTGGTGAAGAAAGTTGTAATTTGCTGCGCCTCCGTATCATTTCAGAAATACTGCAAAAAAATTGCTGCAGTAGATGAATCCGTAGCATTAACTATGCAGAGAATCAGTCCATTGACTCCGTCGAGACCTGCACCAAGTCAGATTAGTAGACAAATTTTAAATTACGAAAGACGAACATTGAAGTCGCCGTAGCCTAGCAGGTAGTGTGTTGTCTTATTAGACATAAAGCCAGGGTTCAAATCCCAGGCCAGACGTCAAAACAAAATACAAAAAGTATTTCTTCGTCGACTTTCTCTCAGCAGATTTCTGGCAAAAACTCTGAGAGTAAATAAAATTGCCATGAAAAGTTTCTCAAAAATCTGTCGATCGAGTCGACTTTAAACTGTAGGTCGCTCCACTCATGTACAAAATTAAAACACACACAACGTAAGTGGTGTGAGAAACTAAGTCGTAATCTTGACTGATATGTTGCAATGACCAATTATGTATGTATGTTATGTAAATATTGGTAGATTGTAGGTTTTCTATTAGGAATCAGCTATCTGAGATTGTGTTGCCTCAGTAAGTTACGTCTTCTGTATGGGACAGAAAGTCTTTACAAAGCGGGTGCATACAAACGAATTCTTTTTAAAAGAAATTTAAAATATGAAGTACAATTTCTAAGCGGGGAGTGCTTAAAAGCGGGATGCATAAGTATATCGAAATAGTTTCAGCACATTTTAAAGCAAAAATCAGGATTGCATAAGTTTCGGTGCTTTTAAGCGGGAAATTATTATAACCGGGGTGCTTATATCCGGGGAATACCGTACTGGTCTTAGGAGCTATCTGGTCTAACTGATCCACTTGCCTTACCTACGCCTGACGATTCCTCCCCGCTCATCGAATTCCAAGCCAATTGTTTACTCCAATAAACATACTCCTTCCATTGCAGCTGAGGTCTATGTCGTCATCTGATTTTTATATTAAATATCCCTCTCACCGAAACACCTCCGAACGACATAGCCGTGCCATCGTTCCTGCCTGATGTTAATGCACTGCACAACATTCATGTCGTTGAGGAGCTCATACAGCTCATTGTTGGATTGGTACTTAATAGCGCCCGTACCTATTGAGACTATAGTAGAACCTGTTGGCATGTTGGCAAGTGTGATTCTACGCTCGAGCTCAAGACTGATATCATTTTTGCTGGTAACGGCGGAGATAAGGTAAACAAATTCATTGACTATATCTGGGATACTTCGCAGGTACTTCGACAACATACACTTCGTTTTGCCATTATTTACTGCCAGCCCCATCTTGATAGACTACCGTTCAATAGCACTAAAGGCAGTAGTAACATCTCGCTCGGTATGTTCTATGATGTTAATTTCGTCAGCGTACGTAAGCAACTGAACATATTTGTGGAAAATAGTGACATTGCGAAGCACTTGCGGCTTCCACAAAACACACTGATTGACAAATTGAAAAAGGTTGCATGATAAAGGATCACCTTTCATGAAACCTCCACAGTTTCAGAAGCTACGGAGCTGCAGCATTTGCTCAACGTCTTTCTGTATAGGCTTATCAATTTTCCTTATGGAGCTATTGAAGGCAGCCTTTTAATTATTTAAAAGATGGGGTTTGGCGACTTGTTTTCCATAGGTCTGCTCCATGATTTGGAGATCTAATCAATGGTGGACTTACCTGGTTTGAAAATGTACTGGTAAGGTCCAGTTAGTGTTTTGACGAGTGGCTTCAGTCGTCCACACGATACGCTTGTATCTCCCTATCGTTATATGCGATAGGGAGAATGCAAATAGCCCTGAAGTTGGCGCTTATCGTGGGCTCTCTTTTTTTCAAAAAGGGACAGAGAACACAGCAGTTCCAATCATTGGGCAACTTTCCACTAACCGTATTTAGTAATGAGAGCATCCCTACCAACTCATCACCTCTGGTCTTAAACAATTTGCCCGGTAGTTTTTGTAAGTACCTGATACTTTATTCTTCTCAAGTCGCATAATCGCGACTGGGCCCGATTAAAACTGGCTACTTCTTTATTCATCTAGATTAGGAGAATTTATTTCCAGTGTTTTGTGTTTCAGTCGATCTATAAATATGACACATAAAGTAGCAGATTTTTTTACAGCATCTCAAATTTTTTCATTAATTGTTTGATTTTTTAATTCACTTGTGCTGAAGCCCCAACCACTACTGTTTATTTACCAAATATTATTGGTTAAATAACTGTTTAATGTCAGCAGCAACGGGGATTCCTGATTTTTTTTGGTAAAAACATAATTTTTGCAAACAAATCACAGAACTTTCATTGAAACTGACATGCGGAAGGACAGACAGACAGATAGACGTGCATATATGAATGGAAATGCATACATTGGAACATTTTCTCATTAATCATGGTTTATAATGTATTTCCGATATTATTCCCAAAAAGTAAAAATAAAAACTAAAATCATTGTCTGACCAGCTCACAAACTGGACGTACATAGAGGAACAGACAGACGCCGGCCAACGTTAGCAACACACATTAAACAAAACTAATGGACTTGGATTATGGGTTCGAAATAATGGGATTCAGTATGCAATGCATTTCCAGAACGAGAAATATTATTTAAAAATGATGAAATAATTTACAAATTACAAATATTGTATGTATGTACATATTAAAATGCATATGTATGCATAATATTACAAAAGATGGAAATGATTTTTTTTGGATTTATTTGGCAACACAAAGTATGTATTAAAACTGCAATCGTCACCATTGCGGAGTAGTGATTGTGCTATTGTTGTGAATTTGTTTTCCACCTTTAGAATGATTTGCATAATAAATCGATGCAAACGATATAAATCGATTAATTTAAAACACATTCGATATGATGCAGTGAGACCGTTTAAATCTTAATTGAATTAAAGCGAAAGATGATTAGAGTAAATCGTTATGTATGTATATTGTTTAGAAGTAATGTAAATAGAGAAGTCTTGCTTAATTGACGATTACGATCCTAGTCTTTTACAATACTAAGGGCCATTATTACAACTTACCGTTAACTAAAGGCAGAATTTTAACTGGCAGATAAATTGTTTTTCGTTATTATGAGTACACAATAAGATAGAAGTGATCGTTAAGCAATTTTATTGGGCTATTATCTCTTATATCTTTGCATAATCTTTCTATCGATCTCTTACAGAATCTCATGATCATTGTCATGGCAAATGTCCCGACAATGGTCTCTGTAAGAATTAGGTGACATTAAAAAGTGCTCATCATGTCACAAGATTAACGTGTTTAATACATATTTATGGATGTGCATAAATCTTAAAAATAACAACCGATTCTAGTCTTTAGAGCACTGGTTTATTCATACGCGAACAGTATAAGAGGCAGGTTGTCAAAGTAGTATGTAACTCGGACAAGTAAGGCTCATTCTTAAACGCAGGTATATTTTGAATATTACGGCCAAAATCAATATTGCAATTCAAATATTTTGACAGATGCCGTAAAGAAAGTACACGGCTACACACAGTCATGAGCTACTGTGCTACATTATTATTTTATTATATTATATTATATTATATTATATTATATTATATTATATTATATTATTACCATTAATAAGTTTTTTGTGAGAATATGTGTCTCATATATACATAATTGGTGATAACTACTCTTTAAGTTGCCCGGCCACACATCAAATAATGGATCAAACTCGACATTTTTGTTATTGTGTTGGTAAAAAATACTCACCCGTACAGGCTGAGTACGAAGAACATCAAAATAATTTTGATTTTTACTACCAGCGTTGCATACATAATATGTTTTTTTCTTATCCACAACAACAATACAATGAAGTTTGAAAGTTAAATTTTGACGTGTTGCTGTGCTAAGCAAAACAAATATTACCAACACATATACAAATTTGATCAGTTAAATTTGATGTGTCGCCATGCTCTACTAGTCGGGATTACGGCCTAGTTTCTTGTCTCATATATACTCACTCAAATTGGTATAAGATAAGAGATAAAAGATTTTAACTTTTCGTATTCTATTGTCATTACTTGTAAAGTAAACAAAAATGCACCGTGTGGTCATATAATTAAGACATACAGTATCGGACAAAACCTAAGCACCCCCTCAGTACATTTTTTTAAAATGACGACCAGCAAAAAATCGTTCATATCGTGAAACATTTCATGTCGTATGCGCACACGCCTTATGCCATCTGAATCCTTTAAATTAAATAAAGGTTGTTTTTTATAGAGGTATAGAACTTTAAGTTGCAATAAAACAACGATGGATTATTCGATTGACATGAATTTTATTTATCCGAAAGATAATCTTGTGGCATTACATTTTGAATATGATTTCTGGCATATGACCACCACGACTGGCGCGGATGTAGTCCAATCTGGACGTCCAATTTTCGATGATTTTTTCCAACATTTGTGGCCGTATATCGGCAATAACACGGCGAATGTTGTCTTCCAAATGGTCAAGCGTTTGTGGCTTTACCGCATAGACCAATGACTACACATAGCCCCACAAAAAGTAGTCTAGCGGTGTTAAATCACAAGATCTTGGAGGCCAATTCACAGGTCCAAAACGTGAAATTAGGCGGTCACCAAACGTGTCTTTCAATAAATCTATTGTGGCACGAGCTGTGTGACATGTTGCGCCGTCTTGTTGAAACCACATCTCCTGGACATCATGGTTATTCAATTCAGGAATGAAAAAGTTAGTAATCATGGCTCTATACCGATCACCATTGACTGTAACGTTCTGGCCATCATCGTTTTTGAAAAAGTACGGACCAATGATACGGACATACACTTGAGGATTACCTTCACTCCAAATGCGGCAGTTTTGTTTGTTGACGTAGCCATTCAAGCAGAAGTGCGCTTCATCGCTAAACAAAATTCGCTTATGAAAATCGGGAACAACGGTAATCTCGTTTTTGGCCCATTCGACGAATCTACGCCCTACTTGATGATCGTTTGGCTTCAAATCTGGCACCAGTTGGATTTTGTAAGCACGCAAACCAAGATCCTTTCGCAAAATCTTCCATAAAGTGGATGGACACAGATCCAATTCCTGTGCTCGATGGCGGATGGACTCATTCGGGTCTTCCTCAATGCTACGCTCTACAGCAGCAATAGCTTCTTCTGTACGCACCGTACAGCGTCTCAGGGGATGCGAGTTATCAATAAGAGTAAACGTGGTGCGAAAACGTTCCATGGTTAATCGAATTAACTGCTCTGATGGACGATTTTGTCGACGATAAAATGGACGTAGTGCGCGATACGTTTTCCGCACAGAACCATTATTTTCGAAATAAAATTGCACTATTTGCAAGCGTTGTTCAGGCATGAGTCTATTCATTATGAATTGCCAAACCAAACTGAGAATAAATCACTTGACAGCTGTTAAATCGGTCGCCATCTTGAAAAGTAATGCCAACTTAAAGTTCTATACCTCTATAAAAAACACCCTTTAAATATTTGGACACTCCAGTTGAGGTGGGCCTTGGCGAATTCAAGTTTCGCTCTTTTATTTTTAGACGATATAAAATTTTTTTTTGCTGGTTGTCGACTGAATAATCCGGCTTCTACCGTCCTTTTGCGAATCGCTCTTTCGCTAATTTTTAAATCGAAGCGGTTTCGTATGTGACTAGAAGATGATGAAGGATCATTTTGGATTGTCCTTTTAATTCAGGAGTCTTCATATCGCGAAGTTTCCCGTGGCCTTTCTCCAGGATGAGTAGGAGATGTGCGACCAATCTGCAAAAACTTTTTAATAACAAAGAAATAATTGATCTGTTGATCGAATATCTTGCACTAAATTGATCTTAACCCAATCTAGAACTTGTCGGAGATCGTTAACTTAAAAATCAACCGAAAAAATTGGTAAACTAAAGAAGATTTATTTGAAGCCGCAAAAATAGTCTGGGAAGCAATATCATCGGAAATAATTAATAATTTAATATCCTCTATGCCTAAAAGATATGCGTACGTCATCCAGAATAAAGGATTCGGAAAGAAATATTGGTTTCAATAGTTTTTATCCGTACCTTAAATTGGGGGTGCTTTAGTTTTGTCCGCTTATATTTGCGACTTTAAATGTATTTTGAATCATAATTTTTTATTGAATTTTTTATTGAATTCTGAATTCCTTAAATTTGTGTTTTTCAATAATAAGGATATAAATAAATAAAAAAATAAAAAAAAAATTATTAATAACTTTGTTTTCTTAAAAAATAATCATTTTAAAAAATGTACTGAGGGGGTGCTTAGGTTTTGTCCGATACTGTATGTATGTATTTTATGTAATTTGTTCGGTTTTTAACATAATATCGTGATATTTAAACGAAACATTTTCACTAGAAAGATAAGTTTGAACTCTTTTACACTTGATTCTTTCTTAATTATTCTATTTTATTAAATTTTTGTATTTAGCGAGTGTTATTATTCCAGAGTTTTTTTTTTAATACATTAACATTGTATTCTTAATATCTGATTTAGTTTGATTTTTTGTAAATTTATTGGTAAGTGTGTTTTAAATGACATCAGAAAAAATTTGTACAGAAATAAATCGTAAGATCTGTGAAAAGGGGCAAGTTGTTTCAAAGAAGAAAGGGAGGTTCAGCCTCAGAGGAACCGGGAAGACGGGAAATAAATTGGTCCAGTTACTTGGTTTCTCTAGCGGAAATATGTATAATGTAATGAAACATTGTAACACATTTGGAACCTGCATCAACGCATCCAGACTCCGCAAACTCGGTAAAACCATAGCCACGGAAGGTTCAATGGTTATAAGGGCGGCTAAAACTGACCCACTTGAAGGCTCTAAGCAGCTAAGAGTTTAATTCGCATTAATATACTCTGTAGAACCATTAAGCCTAGAAACCGTCAGGCTTTCGTCAGGCGTTAGTGACTACATCTTTACATTTAAAAATTTAAATGCAGATTGGATTTTGCCACACAAAACATGAAGAATGAAATGAATTTTTGGAAAAATATTTTCTCGCACGACGAATCAAAATTTTACTGGTGGGTATCAGGTGGAAAACGCTAAGTGTGGCAGCCAGATATAACATCAAAACAATAAGATATCATGACGGGAACATGATAGTGTGGGGTGCTTGTTCTTATTCATATGTATTTTTAAGACTAACACTCAGAAGATGAGCCTTACTCATACAGTTCATTGTGTTGAAATTATGAAAATATGTTATGAGAAGGAGGACAGAAGAGGACTTTATATTTGAATATTTTTATATTAGAAGTGGAATGATATCTGCAGGTAGGGAGTTCCACATACAGATAGTCCGGCTAAAGATCGAATTCTGTCAGTAATCCATTAGTTAAGCGATCGCAAACGGGTGCTACGTAAGAATATACGAGTCGCTTTATCTCACTAGAGTAAAAGCCGTTGTAGTAATGATAGAACAGTGAAACACAAGCCAAGAATCAATAGAGTTGAATATGATTAAGTTGAACGTCATTAATGAGTACCTTCGCAGTCTCATGTACGCGGTCGGGAAGCCTGCGAGAGATATGAGAGTTGTATTTCATTCTTTGATACATGTGGTGTAAAGAGTAAGGAGATCTCGTGCATCGTCTTACAAAACCGAGACTTCACTTGAAAATTTAAATGGTGGTTCCGGTAAGCACTGATTTTTCATGCCCAAAACATCAAGTGCTACTAAGTCACTAATATTTACACCATCCATTAGTACAGACGATGCACTATTATTACGGCGCTTGTGTGTCAATAAACAGCATTGCCTTCTTCGAGCGTTGAAATCAGTAGGTCGGATCTGAGAGTGTTACTCATCTAAATCCTTTTCGCCTCAATCTCCAAAGGGCTGGGCCTACTGTTAAAAGAATGTGAATGGCAACTATCGGTGTCATCTGCAAAAGATCGTTAATAAAAATAAGAAATAGAGTTTAAAATAGAACAGAACCTTGTGGAACCCATATGTTCAACATGAACATCATCCTTCCAGCAAGATGGAAAAAATACTAGCACGATATGAGGCGAATAGACGAGCGAGCGTCGAAAAATACTGCTTCAGGACCAGTATTGGAATACCATCCAGCCCAGAAGACTTGTTTATGTTGATATTCGAAAGATCTATTTAAACTGATCGACCACGAAAGAATATACCAAATACTTACTGATACACTTTCGATAAAACTGAACTAGTTGGTAAGACGGCAAATAACTGATTCGTGTATGTTGAATCTCAATCACCCGTCCTCAATTCTACAAAGACGAATTAATAAGTGACGTTTTTCCATCCAAATGAATAAAGGATGGGAAAATATTTCAGAAAGCCAAATTGATAAATTAACAAATCCAATGTCTCGAATATAAGCTGCTGTTTCGGAAAATATAGAATACTCCTTTAATTGTTAAGATTTTTTTTTAAATTAAGTTTAAAGACTTAAAGCAGCTATTTTGATAAATTCTCAGTTTTGTTTTTCACCAAATTGCCGTGGAAATGTTAAAATATTAAGTCAGTTGCTTTAGTTTGTGTCACTAGTGTATGTATGTAACTATACACGTATGTATACCGTATGATTACGGTTATATTTATTTATTTATTAATTACAATACATTTACAAATTATATGCGAGCTGAGTAAGTTCGACCTTATGCTTGGTGTAGTGTAACAGATCAGTAGCTATGGTGGGAATCGAACCCACAACTCTGAACTCTAATAGTCCAGCACACTACCCACTGGACTACTAGGGCAGCCTATACACAATTGTTACTTTAATTTCTTCTATTAAGTTACTCTAACGTATTATTTAAATTTCAAATTGTTGCTCTTTGATTATAAGATTTTGATTCATTTCTTCATTTAAGAAACAAATTTCTAACGTTATACGATATTTCTTCTCTTGAACCCGTAATAAACATTATTTTTCTACTCCTCGGGGTTCAACTGATACTTTTTTTTTAATAATTAATGTGTATTAGCAATATTTTACAAGCGTATAATGTGATAATGGCACTGCATTTTTTTTTTTGTTTTTTTGTTTATCATTATTCTACTGTTTTGTTTTTGATTTTTTTATTGATTTCAATGTATTTGAAGAAACTGCTTCTTTTGACAACATTTTGAAACTCTAAATACAGAAGAAATGTTGAGGGTATGCAGACTTTTGTTCATGACTGTATATACCTTTTTTTAAATATTAAAACTTAAATCCTTCTCTGTACATATATGTATATATATAGTTTAGATTTAAATTCAGTATTTATAATCTATTATTCGTATGGAGTAAAATAAAAAATAATTTAAATACACATTATCAAACTAAATATTGTACTCCAAATATTTACATTTTTTAAATATTTAATGTGCACATTAAACCATTTCGCATTTTGGTAAAATAAACATTTTGACTTTAACTGTTATACGTGGATATTAAAACTACATCTCTAAAAAATTATAACAATTTCCCCTGCAATTAAGTTAATCACAAAACAGAGAAAACTCTTTAATGCAAATACCATCCACTATTGAGCGAAGCAAACATACTACACAAGTTACCCCTATTTTTAGAGAAAAAATTAAATGAAATTCTCTCTCGAAATAAAACTCTTTATTGTGTTGCTCTTTCCATTACCCCACCATTTCAAATTTTTAGTATCATAATATCAATTCACTAACGTTGGAGGGCGCTGCTGTTGCCATGGTAATGTATACTAAAGAAGCGGTGGAAAAAACTTGGCAGCACTGGCGAGTTGTAGTAGATGTCAGAATAATTAAATAAGTTTGTCAGTTTTTAGTTGACAGCTATAATTCAAGAGTGCAGGGTGTTTAATACTGCGCTTGTTCATTACAATAATAATTAAGAAAACATATTGTATATATATTATATACATATATCGCGATATTTTCGTGTATACAAAAGAAAATTTTTGACATTTCGATGTGTGGAAAATCTATAAAACGCAAGAAAATCAACGAATATTTATAATAAATTATTTAAGAAACGTGCTATTTTTACGGTTTTATTGTTATTTTGTTTACGCTTTATTGTTTGATGTCAGTCATTTCATTTTGTGCATGTTTTTGTATACATTTATTAAAGAAAACGGTGAAGAAGAAGAAGTGAACAAGAACAAGAAAATGAAATTGTTTGTGCAAGACAATACAAGAAAAATAATAAGAAGAAGCACATTGCAATAACAAAAGAAAATATTTAAAAAATACACACAAAAATATAGAGTGAGAGAGAGTGTAACAGAAAAATCAAAAAAATCGTAGTTTTTTCAATTTAAAATTAATAAATAAGACTGTGATTGTATAAATAAATAAATAAATACGTAGGGTAAATAAATGGAAAATTAATGAAAAAAAATATCACAAAGTGCCAAATGTTTTACAATACAAATACAAGAGAGAAATGCTAATTTAATAGCAAATACATGCATGTGATAAATTTACAACAAAATTATTTAAGAATTTCATAGTGAAAAGAGAGATAGTGAGAGCGAGAGAGAGAATAACAAAAATAATGGCGTGTTTACACTCGCATTCAAAACTAACAAAAACAACACAGCTGCATTGGCTGTCATTTAGCATTCTAGTCGTACTCTCAACATTGGGAGGCTGTTGGGGTCATCTCAATTTATATCTTAATCCCCAGGAAGTAATGCGTTTATTAGGTGAGTGCGTTTACTACGAAAAAATAAAAACTCTCTTCACATTTTCCCCCTTTTTGTCTTCATTTATTATGCATAAATTAAATGCTGTTTAGTCTTTAATAAGAATTAACAGATCAATATTATGTTTGTTTGTTTTGTTTGTTGTTGTTTATTCTTCTTCTTTATTTTTGTTTATTATTACTGTTACGTTAAAAGAGAGCAAATATTTGAAAGAAAACGAAATCCCAGAATTATTGCCTGTATTCGTATTGAATAATTCTCTTATTATTGTGTGTATTTTTTTTTTATTTTTGTTATTGTTCTGGATAAACTCTTCATTTTAATTTTCATAATTTATTTACATTCCTTAGTATTCTTGTTGTTGTTGTTTATACCTATTTTACAGCAGAGTCAACATCAGGCTGTTTATGTCAATATTTAAATTTTTTATTTTCTTTTTCTTTGTTGTATTTCTTTTGTTTTTCTTCAAAAAATTCATCTCGCATTAAGGATTTGTATTTATTTACTCTTTTCTCTTCATCTCTTTGTATGTTCATCAACAACAAATTGGAATATTTTCACGTTCAAAATATTAAGAGTTGAACAGTTTCAAACAATAAATTCTTACAATAACAATGACAAATATTTTAAATAACAACAATAACAATAATGGAGTTTGTTTCTTATTTTTTTTCTTTATGAGAAGTCATCCACTTGGAATAAAGTGACTGAAGTGTTATGCATGAAATTACCATACAAATCGAATAAAAGACGAAGAAAAGCCTCTACAATAAGGAAAATTAGGAGAAAAACTTAAACATGAATTGCTTAATTTGTTGTTTTTCGTTTCTGTTTTTTTCTTTTTGTTTAAAGACTGTGTAGATATTTCCATGGAAAAAGCTTCAACAAACGGTTGGACAATTTGACATTATATTAACAATCCATTCAGCCATGTAATCTTTTATTAAAGCGTAATTATACCTACTATTCTTGGTTTGTTGTTGTTATTGGCATTAATGTAATGTGGGGAAAATGGGAAGACTTGATTCCCATCACTAAGCTCTGAATAGCCATTTTAAATAAAAAAGTGAATTATGAGTTGTATTACAAGTGATTCAAAATACGACTTAAATGTAAAGTATCAAAAAGTCAAAATTTCAGTATTAAAAGGAGTAGTTGCTGTCGTAGTGTAATAGGTAATATGTTGGCTTATTTGGTGTGAAACCACGGTTCAGACACCGGGTCAGACATCCCCAACAAAACGAAATATGAAAAAATAATTCTTCAATGACTTCCTCTTTTAAAAATCTTCTGCTCAGAGTCAACTTTAAACTGGAGGTCCCGCTAATCATGTATAAAATTAACTCTCTCAATATACATAAGTGCTGTGAGAAGCTACCTCCTAATCCTGACTGAAAGGTTGTAATGACCAATTATATATGTACGTTAGAAGTAGGGGCTTTATTGTTTTTTTTTCTACTTTTTTTGTTGTCCTGACGAACACACTTCTGTCACAATACACCTTCCCGTTCTTCTTGTTCTTTCAGTGACTTGTTTTCCATTAATTCTGTTTCATCTCGCTAAGCAGTTGTTTGATCTACTGCAGTCGATCCTAGTGTTCTTTAAAAATGGCACCTATTGAGTTGTTTTGGGCGATGACATCTACTGCTTGGTAAAAGGCCGCGATGGCTGAAATTAATACGATCGCTGCCTGTTGTTGCTGTTATTCTCTTTAGAGTGGTCAGGAATCAGAAGACTTCCTGAGTGCAATAATTGATGTGCGATGCAAGCATCTTAATTGTTAGAAACTTGCAAGCCACAAGAAAATTTTTTCGTCTTTACACGTATTAGAGCCTAAATTGCTTGGGCATGTAGCCCAGATTTCTTGCTTGGAGAAGTGCATAAAGCGGGTGTAATGCTGACTGCCGGGTTAAAAGTAAGCTTGTATATTGCGTTCTTTTCTTTTCTGTCGTAGCTGCCAACGTGTAAATTGCAAGCCTTATAAGTGAATCCAGCTTTATTCAACAACTCACGACCATATGTGCTTTCGATATGTTTTCAAACTGCCACAATTAATAAAATTCCCAAAAAGAAAGAAAGAGTGCGCTGGAGCATATCTGTCAATCACAGAGTTGTTTTAATTTTTAGAAAGCCTCCTGGAATAGTTCGTGCCCAGTCTCACCAGAAATGTCGTTCTATTTTGCTTTTAATTTGCACGAAGAAAAGTAGGTGATAGGTATACTTTGTCAAATATTTTTGAAAACGTGGATTTAATATTTTTCCCAAGAAATTTTTTTTTCGAAAGTCCAATAGTGTAGCAACCGTCTGTACCATGATATAAGGAATAATTTTGACTGTCTTTTTTTCATTTAGGACAAGGGCTTCTAAGAAAGAAAAACTCTCTTCAAAATTAAAACAAATTGGCGAGCAAATCGTTGTGTATTTGGCCGGAAGAAAGTCGTTTAAACTTTATCTAGAAAAGAGTAGATTTGTGCTCAGTAGAATACTAACAGTTCCTTTATCAGAGTTATTTGGAATTTTGTAAAATTAAGGTGTTTGATTTCTTATCCAAATAATGCTTCCAAGACCCTTTGTGAAATAGTAGTACGCAATAAGCAAAGTCCCTCGTCGCTCCACCTATTCGAGTAATTCATAACAGTTCAATACAGGGAGTTATTATTCTACATTATTTTCGTTTTTTTCTATCGGTCACGAAGTCTAACAATTTTCCCCATTTGTTTTTTTTTATTTTTTTATGAAATTCAAATGCTTTTAG
Organism: Sarcophaga variegata; assembly: GCA_932273835.1. NCBI lineage: Eukaryota > Metazoa > Arthropoda > Insecta > Diptera > Sarcophagidae > Sarcophaga > Sarcophaga variegata. The sequence continues at coordinate 40,652,158 of OW026361.1, read as the reverse complement.
ACGAATGCACTACTTAAGAAATGCATTTAAATTCTTAAGTAAAACATAATGACACACTTATAAGCCACAGAATTCTAATGACTTGGTCTTTAGAACAAAAATACGAACATACGAACATAACATACAAGGCAAGTCGTTGGGTATATGAACCTTCTTAAGAAAATATATTAAAAATGCTGCACTACACTTGAGACATGGTTTTTTCGTTTTGTTTTTCATAAAAAAAAATTATTAAAAAACAAAAAACGAAATATAAACACACTATTAACACAGGTAAAGACGTTTAAATTGACGATGAATTAAAATCAAATTGTAACTCATTTGGAAATAATCAAGTGGTGGTAGAACGGAACGTGAGGGTCGGTCGATTGCCACAAGGTGGTGGTGTTGCTATAGAATAAATATTTACCTGACTTGTAATTTATGACTTGTAATAATTAAATAAATACTGTTTTTGTTGTTGTTGTTGTTGTTTTTGTTTCTTCTTTTACTATATTGTAGTTAAACAGAAAACAATTTACATAAATATCAAGTAAAACATATTTTTCTTTAATTAAATTTACAGAAAAGCCAAGCATAATAAAGGAAAAAAAAGCAAAAGAAATAAAAAAACAGAAAAATAATACACGAAAGAAAAACCACTTATTAAAAAAGAGACTTTTTGTTGTATGTATGTATGTAAGCGTAGTTGGAGTTTCAGCTTGTGTTCTACAGGTTTAAGACCACTTTCAAGAAACGAAACTCATTAATTTTTAACATGTTCTCCTCTTAAGCAGAAATTGTACGTTTTTTTCTGTTTTTACTTTGTTTTGGTTTTCAAGTTTTTTTTTATTTTTAGTTTTTATATTGTATCTGTTAATGATGTTTTGATGTATTACTTCGTGTTATAAATGTTCGTTCATCTGTCTAGCCTGGCCCCTATGTATCCGTCTGTCTGCCTATCTATCTGTCTTTTCATATTATTTTCTTATATTCGATTTGATAGAGTCTTGTTAGCAAAACTAGCCATAACAAATTTATGGTTTGGTTTTTGTTGGCCAGTCTCTTTTTTTTCAATCGAGCTTAATAGTTCATTTCAAGAAACAATTTTACATGAAATTGTTTTTTTTTTTGTTTTTTTTTTTCGTATAAATTTATGTTTGTTTTTCTTAATTGTAACACTTTTTCTCTTTGCCTTTAATTGATTTAAATTTTAATGATCGTTTTAGTTCATATACTTCAATAATGTTAAAGAAACTCGTACATCCACATCATTAATCATCTTAAGAAGCGAAAATCCATCAAAAATTATTAAAATTTAAAGACAAAATGTTTTCAATGTTAAAAAATGTTTTTAAAAGTCATCTTCAGAAAAAAACTTAATGGAGCTGATACTACGTTTTCATTAAAAATTCTCGTTCAATAGAAAACTATTGGGTAAGACCCATTTTCTTATTTAAGGTGCTGCTACACGATAAGGGTTAACATATGTATATAAGATCAGACAGAAAGTATTACTGCAGTGGTCGGCACAAAGAGAAAATGATTAAAATGTGACTGTAGTTATGAGAAGCATATGTATAACCCAGAGGAAAATTGTTAATAATATATTCAAGTGTACTTATTAACCTAATATTAGGGTGGCCATTAAAATTAAAAGTCAGATTTTCTCCAGTCTCACCACCCAGTTTGGTGAATACTGGCAAAAGAATGATATTGTCAAAGTTTCAGATCAATCGGTTGGAGTTAAGACAAGACCGATGAAATTTAGGGGGAAACCCTAAAATTTAAGTTTCATGACATAACTTCAAAAATATTAATTTTATCGAAAAATGTTGTAAGAGGAAGATGTTTCCTGTAAAGTTTTTAACATTTTCTACCTTGACAACATTTTTCTTAACCCTATATTTAACAAAATAAAAGCAATATTTCCAAAAATTCCTAGATGTCCACGGTTTATTTGTATGCTAATTTGCAGCCCTTGCTCGTATGCGTACATGATAAGTAACTGAAAAGCTGTATTATCATTGCAGTTATTGAGACATTAGATCTTGACGCTCAAAACTATATAATTAATAAAAATTCTATTCGAGCAGCCCGAGAAAAAAATACGACACAATCATATGTTAAAGTTGAAAAAAATTTCGACATTAGTACCTTCAATGTTATGTGTTTACATTGTGACGGCAAACTATTGCCAGAGTTAACTGGAAGTGAAAATGTCGTTAGGTTTCCAATTATTATATCTTGCGGACACACTGAGAAATTCCTCCAAGTTTCTGCTTTGGAAAGTAGAACTGGATAAGAACAGGCATCAGCTGTGTATAATGCCATTCAGGAATGGGGCCTTCAAGACAACATAAACGCTATTGTTTCTGATACAACAGCTGTAAACACTGGTCGTATAAATGGAACGTGTACTATCATGGAAAATCTTTTACAAAAGCCGCTCTTATGGCTACCATGTGGACATCATATACATGAAAAAATTTTGAGAAGGGTGTTTGAAGCAAAAATGAATAAAATTGATTTCTTGCGGCATGTCTTAACCCCAACCGATTGATCTGAAATTTTTACAATATCATATTTTTGCCAAATTCACCAAACTGGGGGGTGAGACTAGAAAAATTTCAACAAAAAATATTCCATATAGCTAAGGGTTATCCTAATGTATATGTAGTGCAAAATATAGAAAAAAATATGTAGCGCTGGATCCCTAAAGGCAGCGTATTTAACTTGACAAATAATCCTCCTAAATTCGAGAACATTTCTTATTGTTATTAGCGAATCCAACTGTAATATTTCTTTGGGTGTATAATTGAAACCTAAAAAAAGCGACATGAACCCTCTTCTTTAGCAGTTGACAAGCAACTGAATGCATTTTTCTCACTTTTTTGTGAACATTGTTGATGTTCGTGTCCTATATGTGTAAAACACAGATGATGTTCGGCTCCCGAGGGCTATTGGTCGGCACCAATTATTATTGAACACCATTTGTATTTTAAAACTGAAAGCATAATTCTTACGATAAGCGTTAAGCCGATTAGGAAAATGCAAAACAATGTAAAGTAAATGTATCCCTGATCTAATGAAGGTGATGGTTATTAAAAATTTTAAAAAATTAATTACGCGGTTTTCTCTGAATATCATACATATTGAGTTAACACATTGACTTTACCATGACATTATCCACTCTCTTCTATACTAATACTGGATATTTCGTACGACTTGTGTGATCGTCTAAATCCCTTTTAACAGATATTACGGTAACGTCAATTTGTTTTTTAATGCATGCGAGCTGGTCCGAGTTACGAGCTTGGCCGAAAATTATTCAGTTTAAAGTTCTTTCATTTGTGAAAAAGTTAATGCCCAAAAAGAAAATATTTTTTTTATTATGCTATCATATTGTGTTATTGTAACCGCCGCAGTCTAGTAGGTAATGTGTTGGCTTATTAGACGTAAATCCACGGTTCAAACCCCAGGTCAAACGCCTTCAACAGAACGAAATATGAAACAATATTTCTTCGGCGACTGCCTCTCGGCAGAAAATAGCAAAAACTCTGCGCATGAATAAAATTGCCATGAAAAAGTTTCTCAAAAATCTGTAGTTCGGAGTCGATCTTAAACTGCATGTCCCACCGCTCATGCATAAAATTAACACACACAACATAAGTGGTGTGAGAAGCCAAGTCGTAATGTTGACGGAAGGGTTGTAATGACAGTTTATGTATGTATGTGTATTGCTTTACGCTGATATTAAAAAAACGTGTGTTAATAAAACGATCCTGGTTGAGTCGCTGTCAGTTCAAGCTGTAGCCAAGTATAATGGATCACAAAGTTGCGGTCCTCAAACATCTAATAAGAAAGGACCATTCTTTTCGATAAGGCCAATGCCAGATCACACGCGTCTATAGGAAAACGTTGATTAAGAGGTTCCATCGAAGTTGTAGCCGATATCCTCCTACACTAGAATCGACAGAATAAAAAATTACTTCAACGTTATTTGACATGAGCGAGTTTTACTGTGCACAAATAAATATTTTCAAGGTACAACGGTGGGTCTCATATCACATTGCATATATTATTAGGGGTCCGAATAATTTTTATTTAATGATACGTTAAACGTATTGTTTTAATTCATTGAACACACTGACATGAGCAATTTTAATTTAAACGTAGAAATTTTGGATGAAATGTCTTTAAATATATCCAAGAATTTATTTTTTGTGTGGAATTCTCGAGATTATTTGAAATATCTGAATGTAGTTTTAATTGTGTAGTGAAAAACAGTGAAACCAATTTCTTCCAAACAATAAGCAGAAAAAACTTTTTAAAAAAGTACCTAAAAACTGTGATTAATTATTTTCTATTTCAGTAATCTTTCTAATCTTTTTATTATTATTTCATTATTATCAGCCTAGACTTTTGTCAATAAAATCGGAAGTTTCTATGAAAAGGTCACACAATCGGTTTATTCTTTAAATTTGTTTTTAACGCAAATGGTTTCACTTGGATTCTATAAAGTTGTTGAATGCAAATCCCAATTAATTGTTCTTCTTCTAAATCAACTGATTTATGGCTGTTAATAAACACAGAATTATTACTTCAGTTTGGTTATTCAATCCATCAAACAAGCTGAATTGAAGCGTTTAAATTTCTTTAATTGTTGATTACTTTTTATGATCACAATGAAATTAAATTCAATACAAAGACGTTCTGATAATGCCATCAAATCTTAATTTTCTTTTTTTATTATGTTTGTTTCTTGTTCGAGCTATTAATTCAATGTTTATGGTAATTATTAACGCGTTTTGTGTATGTTTTTATGCCGCTTTTTACGGTTTTATTGAATTGCATAATAAATTAAAATTAAGAAATCAAATAAAAGCAAAAGTGTATAAAACAAATTAAATTACATGAAAATGTACTCTTGATTTTAAAAAACCAGTTAAAAAAACTAAATAATATTTTTTAAATGCTTACTAATCAAAGCACAAAATAAATACACAGGGATTGGGGCTCCAATTTACTAAAGTATTCTTTTCAATTCAAATTTTTAGTTTGACAGGTAAAACATTTTAAATTTGAATCTGTAGCGGTGTGATAGCATCGTGAATACTTTGAAATTTGAATCCGTTTCGACAATTGCAAACATACTCAGCACTGCTCGAACTAAAAATGAAAAAATTTGTTTAATAGCCAGGCAAATTGACGGGATTTTACCCTCATCTACGCATTTATCAGCAATCACCTAAAATTCGTATCATGTACGCATTTTCTCAATTTCTTACAATCCATTGTTCTTATCTAAGTAATGTCTTGCAAAGTTCTTGATCTTGATTACGACATAGAAAGCGTTCTCTTGTTACTCAGTTTCCTTACTTACTTATTTAATTGGTCACTACAACCCCTTTCATGTGTTGATCTGGGTGATAATATAGCTTCTTTCACGCAAGTGGTGGGACCTTCAGCCTAAAGTCGAATGCGAATGGCAAATTTGAGAAACTTTTCATGAAAACAAATTTATTTTTTTTATCTCGACCTTTTTGCCAGAAGACTGCTAAGAGCTCGACCTATCGAGAATTAACAATCTCATGGTCCTGCCAATATCTGGAGCCATCTTATTTTGATTACTTGAAATTGTTTCTCTTATTTAATTGTAGTATAAAGTCGCCGTGGTCTAGTAGGTGGTGTGTTGGTTTATTAGACGTGAGGCCTCGGTTCAAGCCCCAGGTCAGACATCTCCAACTGAACGAAATATGAAAAAATATTTCTTCGGCGACTTCCTCTCAGCAGATTTCTCGCAAAAAGAAACTCTGAGTAAATAAAATTGCCATGAAAAGTTTCTCAAAAAATCTGTCGAACTGAGTCAACTTTTAATTGTAGGTCCCGCCACTCATGTATAAAAATTAACGCACACAACATAAGTGGTGTGAGAAACTAGATCGTAATCCTGACTAAAGGGTTGTAATGACTAATTATATATGTATGTATGCATGTATGTATTTAATTATAGTTTTCGTTTTTAGTTTCCATAAAAAAGCTTTTTTTTTAATTATTTCACATCTCAGCGAAGTTATGTACAAAAAATAAATTTTTTAAAAATATTTAAGAACATTTGATAGAAAAAATTGTTTGGGACAGAACGTTTAAATTAGAAAATTTCCAAGCATATGTGAAAAACTGTAGGCAACATCACAAAAAATAGAAAAAAAATTAGGAACATAAACTTCTAACATAGCAACGACAACAGTATCAACAAGAAAAATCTCGAAGCATAATTAGTCTCTGTTTATAATTTATGAGATGTGGTATGAGATGGTGTGTTGCACGTTGAAAATGTTTATTTCAGGCTGTTGAATGTTGTTCGCAACAAAACGCACTCATGTCGAAATAAAGTCAAAGAGATTTTTTCACTCACCATTATTGGCCACAAATGAACACAGGATTTTTTTTGTGTTCGGGGAAGGGGGAGATGTCACCAATTTAATTACGAGTTCATCATCACATCACATTCACATCGTCATCAGCTTCATTTTCAACATCACTCAGTTGATGTTCGTCGCAAGAACCGTTAATATTTGTTGCTTTAGCCAATGCCATAGATTCCAATGAGAAAAAAAAAACAACTAAGTGCCCAACTAAAACTAAACGCCTTTAAAAAAACTCAAAGAAAAAAAATTGTTTCTCTATTGCTTTATTTGTCACTGGTGGCATAATTTTTTACACATTTTTTACTCTTTTTTCATGCTGATACTCTGCACTGTGGATAGTTTTTTCTTTTATATTTGAGACTCAAAAAATCGTAAACAATTAAAAGAAAATTGTCACATCACCGCATTTCTAAATTGTTGATTTTTTTGTTCGAACCGACAGTGACTTGTCACTGCCATAAAGTTGAATAAAAAAAAAATTATTTCGTGACCGATGTTTTTTAAAGTATAAAAGAGAATGAATTTAAATTATTTTTTATTATATTTTTAAATCGAATGTTATTTATAGTACATAAAAACGTACTTTACTTAACCGGTTGTTACAACACTTTAGTCAGGATTACAACCTAGCTTCTCATTCCAATCACGTTGTGTGTGTTGATTTTATCCGTGAACTGCAGGACCAATAGTTTAAATTCGACTCCGAACGAGAAACACTTCATTGCAATTTTATTTATTCTCAGTGTTTTTGCCAGTAAACTGCTGAGTAGAATTTTTCATATTTCGTTATGTTCGAGATGTCTGAGGTAGGGATTGAACTACGGGTTCTCGTCTTATAAGCCAATACACTACGGACTACGCTACTGCGAAAAAGCTAGTGTAAATGTTAATGTAATTAGTAGTTTTAAAATCAAAGTTGTTGTTTTTGGATAACTTTTAGTTTTTTTTCTTTTGTTCCCTTTCGTTACTTTAAGAAACAAGGTGTTCTGGTACACTAATGGATTGGGTGCTAGTGGATATAGTGGGCTTTTATTATACATAAGTTCTAATTCTATATGCATAAAAAACGCAACGCAGCAAGCTCAACAGTTTTGCAATTGCAGCCTGAGGTAAGCTGCATGCACATTAATTATAATAGAGGCAGCAGCTGCAAAGCTCAAGTAAAACAGATAAAAATAAACAGTTTTTAATTCTTTATCTATAATGCCACAAAATGTTTTCTCGCATTATATTTCATACATCGCGTTTTAAAAACCTTTACTTCATGTATGTTATTGTATTGACAGCACTAATCCTCTCATTGACAGCACAAATGCTTTTTCTGTAAGCACTAATTCTATCATTGCTGCGAATAAAAATAGAAAATAGCCTAAAAGTAAAGCAGTAGAATCGTTGTTTGTTGTCGCGCTGCCTTTAAAATAATCACTTCCATATGCACACAAGTACTCAATTTTTGAGAGATTGCTGCGTTTGCTGCGATGCGTTTATTGTGTTTATAGCATAAGTTACTCAGCTCGTAATAATTATTTATTTATTTATTCACAAAGCTTCTATAACTAAGCAGTTGGTTGGTACACTGTAGTAGATCCATGGAGTGGTTTGATCCACGTTGTCTGAAAAAATTTTCTTTTTACGTAGCTTGTGAATGAAAAACATTTTTCGTATAACTTGTAGCTTGAATTAGTTCAAGTTTTTCATTTGTCCGGACAAACTTGAATCCAGCTACCCCCAATAGATTAAAGTTTGTACATATGTTCAGTTCGTTCAGTTTCTGATGCGTTGTGATATTAACCCTTTGCACTCGGCACCGTTTCGGACTTGACCTACCAGCAACTCGATGCCAGTTTTTAACGAAAATGTTCATCCTTGAAACGTGCTATTATGCAGTATAGTTTTAGAACCAAGTAAGGAATTGTGATGAAATTTGTTTTATATGAATTTGTGGACACTGAAGAACACATATTTACAAAAAAAATATCAAACAGTTTTTCCATTCGACGTTTAAGTACGAATTGAGGTCTTGTATATTTCTTTTCTCAGTTATCGGATTTCTGTATCATGCATCTTGTTAATTCTATCACATTTCGATCAATGTTTTTGGGCCATTTTAACAGAAAACTACAGGAGAACACGTGTTTCTTAAAAATTGCGATGGAATAATTTCATTGTCCGTAATCGCTAACAAAGGGTTAAATTGTGAGTATTATTTGTCTTGTTTTTCCAAACAAATTTTTTAAATGTGTGTAAATCGTAGCTCGAACAGTCCTCAGTAAAAAATTTGAGTCGAACAACATGGATAAATACATCTTAAGGTCATAGTTTTTGCCATCTGATGTTGCAACTCTTTCTCTGTCAGGATGTATTGTGATGAGGAACTTTTTCTGATTGAGTTCTACACTTTCTCAAGAGGTGGCTTTTCAATAATGTTCGTTGTTGATATTCTCATCTTGAAGGGGTCAAAAGGCTTTCTAAATAAATTATTTGAATCGAGATTAAAAGTTCTTAATTTTTAAAATTCTTCGTCTCGACGAAACATCTTTAAGAATTTTAAAAATTGTGTGATTTAAATCCATACAACTGATCAGTCCTTGAAACAATGAAGACAAATTAGGATCAATTTATAAAACAACAAAAAAAAAGAAAAAACGAATTTCCCCCATTAGTTCACAACATTTGTATTTTTCAAAAATTAGGGCGTCTTGTAAAACATGAAACAAAATGAATTCTTTTTTTTCTTTTATTGAGAATGGAAATAAATTTGTAGCCGAAATGACTAATCATAGTGTGAAATAATTTTTACCTCCGTCGTAGTCTAGTAGTTAGTGTGTTGGCTTATCAGACGTGAGGCCGCGGTTCAAATTGCAGTTAAAGAATCTCCAACAAAACGAAATATGAAAAAATATTTCTTAGGCGACTTCCTCTCAGCAGGTTTCTGGCAAAAATTCTTAGAGTAACTGAAATTGCCTTGAAAAAGGTGATAATCCTAATTAAATTGTTGTAATGTCCAATTATGTATGTAAGTATACAAATCGACTCAGTCTACTTAAAACATTTTTCATGAATTTTTTCCCTACTGATATGATATATTCTTACTTATTTCATTCTGACTGAAAATTATTTTCAACGCGACACCTTTTTTTTACACATTTTGCTGAGTATATTAATTTATTTATATAGACAGCTGCTGATCTGTGCCCAGAGTTGCCTAGAGTTTAAAAATACTTTCAAAATATTTTAATTTGAAACTCTTCAAACTGAAATTATAATTTTTATGGCTCCTAACCCTTGTAGTTTCACCACATGACAAACATTTCATTTTTTTTTGGATTTTAATTATTAAAAATCATTTAAAATTATCGTTATAATGTTTAAGATAATGATTCTGAAATGTTTTTAGTGGGTGTTATATTGCAGGAATTTTTTGATGCATTTTTTAAGACAAAAAAAAAACAAAAAAGGAAAAAAATCGAAATGTCATCGTTGACTGTCGAATATTTCATTTTATTTCTCTCTGTTTTTCGTTTTAATTATTAAAATGTGTTTTTTATTGTTAATTCTTGTATTCCTGATGTTGTTGTTGAGTTCTCCTACTCCTCTGTTCATATGCGGCAGTTATCACTGTTTTTCTTGTAAAATTTATGATGACAATATGCTGCACAGTTTATGTTGCATTGCTTGTCTTTTCAATTTTACTCGTATAACGAAGACACTGGGTCTGTTCAGTGTTGGAAGTGTGTGCGTTTCTCTCTTTATTTGGTCTGTTTATCGTCGTCGTCTTTTTTCACGAATTGGTCATAAATATTCATTTTGATTTGTGTAGATATTAGTGGTCGTCGTTATTATTGAAGTTATTTATGCCCATTTCTCTTCTTTATGTCCTTTGCTTATATTCTTCAATCGAACGAGGCTTATTTTTGTCATTTCGCGTGAATTTATAAAACTTTAACAGAAAATTATTTGAAAATGTTACACAGAACAATTAAGAATTCTAAAGAGAAAGAGCTGTCATCATCAGAACAGTGAGGAATGTTTTCCTCGAACTTAACATCAGATTTTAACATTAAAACATTAACATGTATGAGTTTATGCTCAACAGCCGTACATTTATTTTTATTCAATTTTTTTTCACGATGAAAAAGAGTGTTAAATTGATAGTCAAATAGAGAAAGTTTTTTGTTAGTTTGTGTGTGTTTTTTTTTTCGAAATTAAATCAGATTGAAATTAATGGCTTTTTGATATTTTGCAATTTTCTTTAAAATTAATTTGTTCAATAATAATGGAAAAACAAATCAAATAAAAAACAGAGAGAGGAGAAATACCAAACCACTAAGACTATAAATTAATTACACTGAAATACATACATTCTTTAAATTTTTAATGCCTTTTAAGTGGAACAACAAATTTCCAAATAATCGTCCCCCCTCCTCCCCTTCAACGATTTATTATTCACTTTGGCTGTGTGCTTCTTGGCGCTGGCTTGGCAGCAGGCAGGCAGGCAACACTTTTGCTTGATTTATTCAATGGTGATGTGTATAGTTTTTATTCCTTCTTCGCTTATTTGTTAATTTGTGTTGCTATTTTCACGCACTCAACCGCCATTCAGTAATGGCCAGAACGTTAGCAGAGTATGCCCATGATTAAGTTGTTGCTGCCACTGCAATTTTCGTTGTTTTTGTGTGGCAGTGTTGAATTTGTTTGCGCCAATTTCACGCACGTTCATACGGTTGTTATGGCAACCGCAGCTTTAAAAACTGATTTAAATAAATAATGAATGCAACATACTACCAACAAAGTACAGGGCGAAAATTTGTAAAATTAAACTTCTCATTAAAATTTAATTGAAATGTGCTTACAATTGTTTGCGTTGCAACTTGTGCCACCTTGGAAATGTGTATTTTATAATCACTATGTACATACATACTTGTAAAACAGGTATCAACGCAAATATAATTATTTTAAGCGATTTTATAAATATATTTTTTTAATATATTTTTCTAATATATTTATAAAATTCTATTAATTTTTTTTATTGGATTGCAAAATAGAAAAATAATTTCATTGAACAGTTCATTCAACTTTAAGTCCATAATCATTTCCATACTTTGAAAAAAAAAACAACAACTGTAAAATAATGCAACTTTGTTACAAACTCAATATTCGTATTTAATCTCAATTATTTTGCAATTTTTTTTGTATGTATATATGTATGTATGTTTCCTTCTATAATCAATATTATTGCCATAATAAATAATAAGTATCCAGCATCCAAGTATATTCTTTAAAAAAAAAAAAAAAAAACAACACAAAATTATAAAAACAATCCAAGTTTTCTTACTGTTCTTGTTGTTGTTGTTGTTTCATTATTATTATTGTTATTATTGGTTTTTGATTGTGATTTCACAATTGGCAACGAAACTCTGATAACCCTTAATTTAAATTCTGTAAAAGCCAATAATAAGAAATATAAGAAACCAATAATAAAAACAACAACAACAATAACAGCAAACAAATACATTCACAAACGAAATCATTGCGGTTGTATTTTTGTGGAATTTTATGGAAAATATATGGCACAGTATGCCGAGCTATAGTAAAAATTATACTCAAAAATGTTACAATAAACGATCGAAAAATATATTTCGTTCAATTAGGCTTAGTATTGTAGTCGTCGTAGTCTAGTAGGTAGACGTGAAGCCACGCTTCAAAGCCCAGGTTAGACATCTCACAACGAAACGAAGTATCAAGAAATATTTCTTCTACGACTTCCTCTCAACAGATTTAAGGCAAGATTTCAGAAAGTAAATAAAGTTGCCATGAAAAATTTCCCCGATCTGTCGTTCGGAGTCGACTTGAAACTGTAGTTGCCACTACTTGTGAATAAAATTAACACACAACATGAGTGGAGCTAGGTTGTAATCCTGACTGAAGTGTTGTATTGAGCAATTAAGTAAGTAAATAAGTGTCAATCAGTTTTGATCTGAAGGTTGCATCCGAAAGAGGTCTGCTTGGGTATTAGTGAACATAGAAATGCTTACACTAAAAGATCCCTTCCTCAGGAGCAATTCCGTAACTTGATTAAAATCCATCACTTGGTCCTGAAACACACTACATAGCCTGTGGAAAGGGTAGATATATTAAGATCACGCCCTTCGGAGAAAATTCCACAGATTTAGTTATTTTTTTTTATATTTTTATCCAATTGCCGGGTTCTTGCACGGAGTTCTAATGTAAAATCTCCAATCAAGTTATGCTCAGAAGTCTGCGGACCTTCTGAATTTCCTAGAGGAAACAATTTGGCTGCGTGAAGTCACCGTAGTCTAGTAGGTAGTGTGCTGGCTTATTAGATGAGAGCCCGTTGTTAAAACCCAAAAAAAAATATATTTTTCTCGGTCTTGTTCAGGGTGGAAGTTAAACAGTACGTCCCGCTATTAATGGCGTGATAAACTAGGTTTGTAATCCTAACTAACGGGTTGTAATGATCAGTTAAGTAAGTAAATAAATGATAAGATCTTAAATTGTCTTACGACAAGTGCAATATGTTATCTGGCAAGTAATTTTATTGGAAGCCACAAGACCCAAATGCGAGCATAGTTATAAAAAAAAAACATTTTTTCGTTAACAAGCTCGTTTTATTTAAAGTTTTCAATCCGATTTTTCCTTATGAAATTAATTCATCATCAACGTTCCTATTAGTCGTTTGGTTACAATGCTTACACCAACAGAATCTTATTAAGTTCAAGGCCAAAAAAATATATTTTTGGCGTTCTTCCATGCTGTTTGTGTAGCGGTTATAATCGAAGTCCATACGTATAATCAAGAGGAATATTCACTAGATGAGTGTTTTAAAGTCTTGTATCGGCCCATCTCATATGAATTTAACGATTTTCTTCAAGTCTCAACAACAAATTGAGATTTTTGATGAAATCTACCACTTTGATTGTAAATTTTAACGACTTTTTAATGGTTCTCGAATAAAATTTAAATGATATTAACAGATAGCGACTATTAATGCGATAATTGGAAAAAGAATCATTAAAAGAAATAAAAAAGTATTGAAAGAAACCCCATCTTGAAAGCCTTCAAACATTTGAAAATAAATTTTGATATTTATGTTCGCAGTTGCTATTAGCTGTACTTAAAGTAAACTTAACGTTATACTTTCAATTGATGTTTAAATGATACGATAAGAAATTCAATACATTCTTTAATTTATCTTTTTTATATCCAAAACTACGAGCTTATTGAAGGCAGTTATGCTATCCGGAAATACGAAGTATTGTGAACAATTGGAAATGAGAATTCCAGTGCAGTTTTAATTTCAAGTTGTCAGCAGCAGTACGGTTCCAGTAATGCATGCTCATTTGTACCAGTTATAGAAATAATGATGATCCCTTTTTAATATATTATCGTCGCCAATAGTATGCATTAAAGGAATTTGAAAAAAAATAAATTGCAGTTCAATTGCCTTTAGACATGCCACACCAAAACTGAAATAGCAATCAATAAATGAATGATACGATATGGCCCACAGGACAGGATACAATAACAAAATTAAAAAATAATGCAATTTAAAAATGGAAAAAAAAATATTCTGTAACCAAAAAGTAAAATCCTAGTTGAGGCAAATTGACAAAAAAAAAAAAAAAATAAGGAAGAAGAAAATATTATTGATTTCTTTTAAAATAGCAACACAAATAGAATAAAGAGGTCAAATCTATTTGGAAAATACAGAAACAAAAACAAAAACAAAAACAAAAACAAAAAAAAATAATTCAAATTATAATTCATTTCGGATTGTAACAGAAGTATTACATTTGTTGGTGGTTTTTACAATTTCTTCCTTCATTTATTTCACATTTCTGTCGATTGTTGGTTGTTCTTGTTGGTAGCCTTGTTATTTATTATCTCTATGGCTTGTTTTTGTTTGTTCCATTTCCAGCATAGAGAACAGAGCAAAGTTGAGTTGATCACGTATTATATCAGTATTTACGCAACAATGATTTTCTTATTGAACTGCTGCGCTCTTATTGTAAGAAAAGAATTCTACTTGTTTGTATATACATAGCTGCTACAACAACAACAACAATGACAACAACATAAACAACAATAATAAGAATATTTTCTTCATGTTTAAGCGTAATATTATTATTATGCCTTCAACAAGATTTTTATCAGTGTTGCTGTTGCTGTTGTTGCTTCTGCTGTCCTGCTGTTGATGTCATTTTGTTCGTCGTAATTCTCGTAAAAATTTTTGGTGGTTTTTAGAGTTTTGTTGCGGCTTCTGCTTTTCTTTCATTTCATTTCATTTAATATTTTCAAGAAATACTCCTTGTGGTAAAACCCAAATGAAGTCTTATCTTTAATTATGCCTTACCAACAACAAGCGAATCGAACATGTCATATTATCCAGTTTACATTCATTCATTCAAAGATAAGCATTTTAAACGAAAAATGTAAAAAAAACGAAAAAGAAAATGAAACATCAAATGATTTAAAATTTTTACGTCTCACACTTAAAGAAATTTAAGAGGCGATTTAAAAAGATTGTTTTAATCTGCTTAATCGTTACACTTTTTCACGCTAACATTTATGCTATAAACACAATAGGCGCGAAGCAGTAAGTACAACAATTTTTCAATTGCAGCCTAAGTTAGGCTTCATGCGTATTAATTATAAATAATAAAGGCAGCAGCGGCAGAGCATAAGTAAAACAAACAAAAAATAAACAGTTCCTTAATTCTTTCTCAATGGTGCTTCTAAAATTTTTTTTCGGGTTTTTAAAACCTCTATTTCATGTGTGTTACTATATTGATAGCATTAATTCTTTCATTGCTAGCTCAAATCCTTTCATCTCATTGCTGCGAATAAAAACAGAAATTAGACCAATTGCGAAAATGCACAATCGTTCTTTGTAGCCGCACTGCACTTAAGATAATTACTTCCACCCATGTTATCTATTTTTGAGAGATTGCTGTGCTTACTATGTAGCTTCTATTGTGTTTATAAAATTCGCCTGTAGGTTTTGTTTTTCTTCATTATTTTTATATCTTTAAAGCTGTGTAAGCGGTACTTTAATAGTAATTCGATTAATTCTTTAATAAATTTTCTTTTCAAAATGAAGTGTTTAAGGATTTTTACGCATTTAACTCTTCCAGGGACCTATGTCTTGGGCCGATATTTTTAATGTCAGCTTCATGCTATTGACTCCTCATTTCATATGACATTTTGGCGTATATCGAAGTCCATCGTTTTCGTTCATAGTAAGCACTGACAATACAACATAGGAAGAAAATAAAAAAAATCTACTCATAGAGTAGCCTGGCGCAATCGAAAGTTTTAAGTTATCTCATTGTTTTATCATTGTTATCTCATATTATTGATCTTCGAGTGCAAATATTTTTTTAGAAATTTTTGCAACAATTGTTTTTTTTTTTGGAATACAATTAATGAAGTTGTCCCTGTTACTTCTTCCGTATCGTTTGCTGAATTT
Source organism: Sarcophaga variegata (assembly GCA_932273835.1). NCBI lineage: Eukaryota > Metazoa > Arthropoda > Insecta > Diptera > Sarcophagidae > Sarcophaga > Sarcophaga variegata. The sequence goes on along the minus strand of OW026361.1, from coordinate 40,636,255 downwards.
TGTTTTTTAATGAACGACGCTAAAATTCTTATTAGATTGGAAAGCAATTTACAATCGATTCTATGAACGAAAGCTCCGCCCACAAATAAAACCTAAATTGTCTCTATTATTTGTTTTAAAACGTTTATTTTTTATTATTAAGTCATCAAATAAGTGCAAATGATTTAATAGACATCAATTTGTAATGTGTGTGAAAATAAATTCGAATTTAAAAACCAAAGACGCAAACCAACAAAAAAAATGTTGAAATGTAAAAGATGGTTGGTGGGGATGGAGAACGAAATTATTCCAGCTATACCACTACCACGGTTGGAAAGACGACCCTCTGGACTACCATTTGTGTCTGTATGGTGTACAATTTTTTATATGATCCAAAATGGCCACTGATCTTCTAGAGAATTTTCAATCAAAAATTGATATTTTTAAAGTCAATTTTCCTAATACTATATTGCTGATTGTATTAAGAGGCCTTGGAACATTCCTTTGAGTATGATATGGTACTCATAGAGCTAGTATATGCTCTAAAATTTGCTCCTAAACAAATGACCTTGTCCAGAAGGATACTGTTAACAGTGCTCTGTTAAGGGCAAATTCTGCTCTGTTAAGAGCAAATGTTAACGCTAAATGTGGCGCTACTAAAATTTGTGGATTGCGTCTTGGCATTTTTAAATTCGAATTTATCTTCACACACATCAATTTGTAAACGTATTTACTGTTTCTGTTGTCAATTTTTTTACATTAGTCCACAAGCTAATCGCCACCGCTAAAATTTGAAAGAATCCAAATATCTGGATGGAATATAATTTTCTTTACATGTTATGTACAAGAGGCCTATTTTATACTCCCTTAGTGGTTTGTATGTATAACAGAAAGTAAGATTTTATTGGTTGTGATCCTAACGGGAATTCCCATTATGCTTATAACGTATTTATTTGTAACTCCTGGAGATGGATGTAACTCTTCGAGATCAGCTGTGGGTTCTCGGTTTCATCAGTGCTAGACAATGATAGAGAAGATGTTCAGTGATCCGGTTTTCTTTCTCGTCATAACAATTTCTGCAGGAATTGTGGTAAAGTACTCTCAGCACTTAAGCGCATTAATTAATTGTCATGAGTATTTGCTCAAGTGTTTGCAACATGATGCGTTCCAATTGTACTTTTCGTATGTCACTCCTTAGCTTGTGGATGTATAATGTCAAATTTTATTAGCGATGACTTTTTCTAACGAACGCTAAGAAAAAATTGTTGATTATAGGTAGCAGGCTCAAATACAACGTTTGCATTTTTGTCTTAACTGGACAAACATGTTGTAAGTTGGTAAAGTACTTTCAGCCTGTAAACCAGCGGCCTCATATGACTGCTATAAGGTTTTTAAGATCGATTTTTGTTTATTTAAACGCAACGTATTTGTCAGATTTGTCTGTGAGAAAGCAGTTGCTTGTCTCCGTGTGAATTCTTTCGAATTGTATGCCATTGTATACCTCATGTTCATTCATTGTTTCCGACATCAGGAACCCACATGTGGCTAACCTTAAAATATTTTGCAAATCACGAAACTTTTTTTGATTTTGAAATTAAATTTGAAATTTAAATTTCTAGATAGGATGGAAGGTCCCTAATATTATACTTGCTTCTTTTACTGCTAGTTTTGCCGTTTCTTTGCTACATATATGTAAATATTTGTATGATTTTTTCTTTTCTTTTTTTCTATTTTTTTGTGTATAGAACACAAGTAATTTATAAGTAGACCGTAAGATGATTTAAAATAAATTCATTTCATTTGTATAGCATAGCTTGTTGCAGTAGAAAAAAGTTTTCGTCTCCGTTCATCCGTTCATCTGACCATTTCTACTGCTGCCATACATCATTCCTGTATTCTGTTTTTATTTTCATAATTTGTTTTCCCCAAAAATAAAACGGCAACAACAACTGCAGCAGCAACCACAACTTGTAAGGAAATGAAAAAAGATTATTAAAATAAATATTTTTACCATACACTGCAACATAGAGCACTTTTTTCTCAACTACCACACATATATACATATGTATGTATGTATGTATGTACAAGAGTCTATGGAAAACAGAAAATAAATTATATTTTAAGTCGGTAAGAAAGAACAGTCAAATAGTGTTGGTCTTACAGACAAAAGAAATGACCTAAAATCATTGCTAGACTTCAAATAATATGTAGAATTTCTGTGAGTTGTTATTGACCTTATCTAAAGCCCTGCTTAGCCAAACATTCACGGAACGTAATGGAACGCACGTTCTGCTTTAGAATACGAAAAGCAATGAAAGCGATTGACAAACCTTAATATACTTTCGGTAAGTATTTACATTGCTCTTCATATGCTAAAAACAAACTTCCGTTCCATTTACGTTTGGCTAATCAGGGCTTAAGCCAAAAATTATATTTTCCTAACGAAAATAATTTTTTATAACCTGGTGAATATAAAGAATCGCTTGCATGATATAAACTTTTAGAATTATTGCTTCAGTTCAGTGCTACCCAATAAATAACGAAAGGAGTGTAGCGTGTCGCCCAAGCTTATAACGAATGAGTGTCTGTAATGACTGAAATGTTATGAATGTTATGAATGTAATGAATGAAATTATGTTTGGTATTTATGTTTTTTGATGTTGTTTTTTTTTTTTTTTTTATTTAATTCTGTATATAACAAGAAAATGAAAATAAATATAATAAAAGTACTTAAGTACTTAAATAATGATTTTTTAAGACACTATTTTACGCTTAAACACACTCAGTTGCACACTTATAAACACTTTCTTCATTCATAGTTGCAAATGTTTTTGGTTTATGCCACTTGACTGCTTAAAGAATTTATTCCGTTACCATGTGTTGGTAATTTTTTGTGAGAAATTTATAAGAAAAAAAAACAAAAACAAAACAAATAGAAAAATAATCTAGAAATTGATGTGGTAGCACACATAAATAATTACCAGCAACCAGCTAAAATATACGGAAACAAATACAATAAATACTGGATGAAGCAAATTAAATATCATAACTTAAATATCGGGTGGGCCATCTATCGGTTTAAATTTGAATCATCGGTTATTTCGAATCTGAAGTCGCCGTAGTCTAGTAGGTAGTGTTCTGGCTTATTAGACGCAAAAGCCTGGGTTCGAGCCCCAGGCCAGGCATCAAAGAAAAAATACAAAAAGTATTTTTTCGGCGACTTCCTCTCAGTAGATTTCTGGCAAAACTCTGAGAGTAAATAAAAATTGCCATGAAAAGTTTCTCAATAAATAAAAATCTGTCGTTCGGAGTCGACTTGTGGGAAACTGTAGGTCCCACCCACTCATGTATAAAATTAACACACACAACATAAGTGGTGTGAGAAACTAAGACGTTGTACAATGGGTCAATTCGACCTCCGGGTACTGTACTTGTCTTAAGTGACAAGTACACGTCCTCTAACCTAACCTAACCTAACCTATTTCGAATCTGGCAATACTTATGTCATTCTATTCTGTCACAAAATTCAGTATATTATCTCCACTGAACGTAATTTATTTCCAAAACGAAGACAATTGGTCGGAAGTTGCACGAACATGTCATACAAAATTTGGCTGCAGAGAAGGAAACGCAGTGCCCGGTATACGTAAGTTCGTAAAACTGGTTTCATTGTTGATGCGCTAAGATGTGAGCTTGCTCGTGCAGTGCGTACACCCAAAAACATCCAATCTGCGGCTGAGAGAGTGTGCGAGAATCCATCCACATCAACTCGCCATCGTTCTCAAGAATTGAACATTTCACGCTCTAGTTTACGTCGAATTTAGCGAAAACATCTCGGGATGACGCCTTACAAAGTTCAATTGGTTCAAGAGTGGAAGCCGCATGACCATTGGCTTCGTTTTCGCTTAGCTAGATGGGCCAACAAGAAACTGCACGATAATGTCGATTTTGACATCTTAGTGGGTACGTTAATAAGCAAAATTGCCGTATGCGGGGCTCAGAAAACCCACTTGTGGTCTTACAGAAGCCAATAAACCCGTTACGAGTGACTGTTTGGTGCGGCTTGAGGAGCGGAGGCCTCGTTGGCCCATATATCTTTGAAAATGAGGATGGCGCAAACATTGTGGTCAGTTGAGATACCTATCGCATGATGATAACCGATTTTTGTTTAGTGCCCGCTCTTCATGGTATTGATGTGAACGATGTTTGGTTTCAACAGTATGGTGCAACTTCCGACACATCTCATGCCACAATCTATTTATCGGGGAAAATAAAAATAATTGATGGCCGTTTAATTAGCCGAAATGGTGATGTCAATTGACTGCCACGAATCTGCCGTTGGACTATTTGTTATGCCGACAAACCAAAGACAATTAAGCATTTGAAGGCCAACATTCGTGATGCCATTGCCGAGATACGACCCCATACACTCGAAACAGCGCTGTGAAGCCAGCCATGTGATCCATTTCTAACCGGAACAATTGTACTACATAACATATAAATTAATTTTTAAATTTAAACTTTTAAATGGTCCACCATTTAGAACTTAATTTTTGAATACAGTCCAAGCAATTCGAAGTAGTAAAGTCAGCACATTGCACCTTCAAACTAAGTTTAATAAAACATTACTTTTCATCGCGATAATATTACATTTACTACACCTCTGAACATTAAAAAGTCATCGTAGTCTCTGGTAGATGGAGTGTTGGTTTGTTAGACGAAAGACCGTCTGTTTCAAACTCCAGCTCAAAAATGTCGAATAAAGCGTAGCATGAAATTCTGCAGCCATCTAACATAAATTCTTGCCATGAAAAGTTTCTCAAATTCTTCATTCGGAATCGACGTTAAACTGTAGATCGTCTCACAACTCATAGATAAAATTAACGTACACAACATGGGTGGTGAGAGAGAAGAAGAGGTTGTAATTATCGAAAATTTGTTTCATGCCAGTTTTAATACAAATTTACACTCTCTTCTGCACTGCAGTACACTTGTTGTTTTATTATTCAAGAAAATATTTATGTTGTATGTTATAAGTGTTACTGTTCCCTGTAACCCATAAATTATTTCTTTTTTTTTCCTTTTAATTTCCCAATAACAACTGGAACATCTGAATCTTTGTGTTTTTTTTGTGTACAATACAGAAATTACAGCCTCCAATCTCAAGTGCAGTATTTTAATGTCGTTTTTTTTTTTTGTTTCTCCAGTTGTGAAGTGTTTGAATTTAAAATGAAAAAAGGCAGGAAAATAAAATGACAAACGATCTGTCAAAACATGCGCGCGCAATATGTCTCTTAATAAGCGCAACATGTTTAACAACAACTCGGCAACACTTGAAGAAATAATGCGTATAATTTGTATTATTAGCGCTTTAATTACATTAGGCGTGTACTTGTGGGAAATGAAACAGATTTAATTTTCCTTTTTTTACGATATTATTTGGAAATCATATGGAAATATGCCAGATTGAGAATAGCACTTGAGATATAGCAGCTGAACAAACAATCTATTGGATGCCATGCTCGACGTGTCACCAACTTCCCTCTGCTGTACTAGCCAAATGTGTAACGATAGGAAATCAGTTTTTCCCAAGTATTTCTCAGAATATTTTCCAATTGCTGTTTTAAGCGATGAAACACCGAAATCCTTATGTATATCCACGTTTTAAATGTACCTCACTGTTGCTGTTGAAATTTTTAAATGTTTGAATGAATGAAAGTTCCCCATAAGTAGAATGAATTTCATAAAAAGGTTTCCATCTTCAGGTATTTGTGCCTCTCAATTAAAGTTTCGATTAAAGTTTGCGTTACTTCTGCTCCTTTTTTGTAAAATTTTCAATTTTATATACGACAAAAAGCCAATATATTTTATGTGGCAGTGCTAAGGCATTGTTTCGTTATTTTTTGTATCGTAAAGGAATGTTTCCTTTCCTAACCTGACAATTGCTCAATAAAAACTCTTCATCAGGATTACGACCTAGCTTCCCCCACCACTTATGTTGCGTTTGTTAATTTTATACATAAGTGGCCGGACCTACATTTTAAAGTCGTTTCCGAACGACAGATTTTTGAGAAACTTTTCATTGCAATTTTATTCACTCTACGAGTTTTTGCCAGAAATTTGCTGAGAGGAAGTCATCGAAGAAATATTTTTTCATATTTCGTTGGAGATGTCTGTCCTGGGCTTTGAAACGTGGCCTCACGTCTAATACACTACCCGCTAGAATTTATTCAAATGTATTCATTCACTTTTATTCTTCATTCAAATTTAACCTCCTTTTCATCCGGAAAATATATCCTGTATGTGTTGAGTCCTTTTTATTAGTGTTCTCAGCAATGGTGAGTATCACCGCTCATTGTAAATTAAAAAAAATTAAAATTTGCAAAAATAAATGAAATGTTTATTTGGAACGACAAATGAACCCTGGTTCCGAAACATTAACTGTTATAGAGGTCGTACGGCTGCGGCATCATTTTGTTGAACCCAGCCTAGTCAACCTAGTGCTGTTCTATCGTTTTGGCATTCACGCATCTATTCTGCCAAAAACTGCGTTACTGAATTTCATTTTTCAATAGAAATGCATTTCTCACTCTTGATTGAAATACAATGATTTCGATGCATTGTTCATTTTTCTTGTCATTGTGAAACAACAAACCCTGCTGGCCATTTTTGGCAATGCCACATGCCACATATAGCAAAAAAACCATCTGTTAATCGGAGATCCCTTACTCAGGATTAATTTTGCAGCGTGATTAATGGCTATTAAATCTAGGAGCATTGGTCTAGTAGTGTGCTGGCTTATTAAACGTGAGGCCATGGTTCAAACCCCAAGTCAGAAGACATCTTCAACAAAACGAAATATGAAGAAAATATTTCTTTGGGCCACTTCCTCTCTGCAGATTTCTTTCAAAAACTCTAGAGAGAAAATAAAATTGCAATGAAAAGCTTCTCAAAAAGAATTTATCGTTCGGAGTCGACTTTAAACTGGAGGTGCATCCATTCACGTATGAAATTTACATACACAACTTAGGTGGTGTGAGAAGCTAGGTCGTAATTCTGACTGAAGGGTTGTAAACAATTTTTGCAGGCCGCACTTATTCTCAATCAAGTTTAGAACGATCGAGCTGAGATTCAAACCGCTGGAGATGAGATGGTCTACGACCCATGCTCGCAACTTACAATTCTATTGTAAAATCATGACAAGGTTCAGAAGATGTACCGTCAATTTTGTTTAGAACATGTATATGAACAGATGCTGCCATCAAAGTTGTTTAAATTTTATATTCTAATTAAGGGACTGCGATAACCACTTCACCAAGAGATATCCAGACTGACTTAGTAGTCGCAGTGGTCTAGTAGATAGTGTGTTGGCTTATTAAGCATGAGGCCTCGGTTCAAACCCCAAGTCAGGCATCTCCAACTAAACGAAATGTGAAGAAATATTTCTTCGTTGACTTCCTCTCAGCAGATTTCTGGTAAAAACTCTGAGAGTAAATAAAATTGCCATGAAAAGTTTCTCCAAAAACTGTGGTTCGGAGTCGACGTTAAACTGTAGGTCCCGCCACTCATGTGTAAAAATTAACGCGCACAACATAAGTGGCGTGAGAAACTACGTCGTAATCCTGACCAATTATGTATGTACTATGAAAAGATTGGGTAGAGTAGTGTGACACCGTGACGGGATACTGAGGAAGCCAATTAAGCATTACAAAAAGGTCTTTTGTAGTGGTACGTATACAATCTATATTGCCTTATATCTACTCAAAGAGTTTCATATTGCAGTTAATCAGAAGAAGGCACTTCTATAAAGAAGATAGGTTCCATAACTATTGAATCGATTCAAATAACTACGCTTAACAAATCTACTTTAGACTTACAGAATTACAAAAATTACTGCAAAAAATCGATTTTGATTAAAATTTCTCTAAAGATTTTTGTTATGAAATATTTACAAAAATATGACACAAGTTAGATAAGCTAGTCGTGTTTCCAGTTGTAAATTTACTTTAATAACGTTGTATTGGAACCTGCTACCTATAATCAACAATTTTTTCTCAGTGTACATTTGAAAAACTCATCGCTAATAAAATTTGACATTGCACATGCCACAAGCTAAGGAGAGACATATGTACGTGCAGTGCACAATTGCAGTGCATCATGTTGCAAACACTTGAGCAAATATTCATGTCAATTAATTTACGGCATTTCTTGTATTTAATAATTTATTCGTAGAATTTCTTGTACATTTATTGCTTTCTTAGTTTGCAGTTTTAATTGCATTAATTTTGTTAAAAATTTCTAAAATTTTTTTAAATTTTTTTCTTCTCCTTCTTTTTTAGGTAAGAACAACATTTTCTTCGTCGACTATGTAACAAATCAAAAATTTTGTAAGAAAAACTTATTCGTTTTGGTGTTTTATGCCACAAAATACAACTGGTAAGACGTGCAATAATTAAAATCATTTTTTATGCAAAAACTCTGCAAAAAAATTAAAAAATAAACGAGTGAATATTAAATGGCAAATACATTGCAAATCATTTCGAATTCGTATTTTATTTGATTTGATTTGATTTGGCCTTAAAGTTAAATAAAATATATTTTTATGCTAAATTTTCTTGTATAAATTAATTTTTGACTTATTTTATACACACATTTCGTTCTGTTTGTAGTTGTTTTTCTCGTATAGGTTTTGGAGGAGTTTCAGTTTATTTTGTCCATTAGATGTACAATAAAATACTTTCATCATAGGAAAGATTAAATGTACATAAGTGTGTTTGAATTGGGTTTGCAGCTTTATCGTCACCCGCTCGTCTTGATATGGCTTGTCTTGATTTGATTTAACTTGACTTGACACGACTGCCAGCCTGATGCTGCCTGCCAGAGCTTTTCATTCAATTTTCTTTTTTTGTGTTCTTGTTCTTCATTTTCATTCTTGCAAACTCCATGCATAATGCATTGTATATGAAATTAAATTTAAGATTTTAATGGAATATTGTTTTCGCAACTTTATCCCCTTTTGCTGTGACTGCGTAAATATTTCTCTGTGTTCTTATCTTTATTTATTCAAGAAAATTGTAAGCCAGCATAGGGAACGCAATAGGGTCGTATGAAAATCTCATTCAAATTCAAATCAGTGTGCATCACAGTTTATATAATACAAATATATAATATATACATACATACATATATATATAGTGCATTATACATGTATATATACATGTACATTGTATGTATGTATATATTTTGTTTAAATAAAAATACTGTAGACGTATTGAGTAGGACAAGGAAATGTTATGTAAGCGTAGACGGTATAAATACGTGATGTTTGAATATTTTTTTTTTAAGATTTCTCAATAACAGTCATAATTTACAGCACAACAAATTTTCGGATCAGGGAATTCAAATTATGTCTCTTAAAAGCCTATTGGTGTGACAAACTTCAGTTCCCTGCGCAACATCCGATATGTTCACAGGCTCCTAACAGGTTTGATGAATTTGTTCTGTTGCTTCATTCTCATCATAATCGAACCAACATGTTAAGTGGGATACGATCCCCATTCTGAACAAGTATACTTTGAGTTTATAGTGGCCTGTCAAAGGACTAGTTTATTCCTGTATAGTTTGATTCACCTTCCACAGCTGATTCAGCTTCCCCTTCATATTCTCATCGATTTGGCCTCTTGGAAGCCTAATGTTCATATGACGGCGTGATGTATTACTAAGTTACATCATTTGTATCTTCTATCCAAGTTTAATTGAGCAAATCTTTCGATGACATAGATTTCCGTTTCGAAAATACCAACGAGTTTCCTTATGGACTTAAAACACTCGAACCGAGTGGTGGAACCTACACTTTAATGTTGATTCCGAAAGAAGCCTTTTTTGGAGAAACTTTTCATTTAAATTGTATTTACTTTCAAAGTTTTCACCAGAAATTGCCATGAAACACATACATATGTACATACATAATTAGTCATTACAACCTTTCACACCTTTCACAATTTGTACATGAGTGGTGGGACCTACAGTTAAAAGTCGACTCCGAACCACAGATTTTTAAGAAAAATGGCAATTTTATTTACTCTCAGATTTTTTGCCAGAAATCTGCTGAAGGGAAGTCGCCGGAGAAATATTGTCATGTTTTCGATTTGATATCTGACCTGGGATTTGAACCGTGGCTTTACATCTAATAAGTCAACGCACTACCTACTAGACTACGGCGACTACGAAATGCATAGGGAATCCAAATTATGTCTCTACAATCCGATTGGTCTGATAAACTTCAATGCCCTACCCAACGTCTGATACTCTTGCAGGTGTTTCCCCCTGTAATGCATTAATGCCTAACAGGTACATCTTAAGTTCGGTACGATCTCCATTCTGTATACGTGTACTTTGATTTTACAGTAATCCTTCGATTTACGTCGCCTCGATTAACGTTGTTTCGATTTACGTCGTCGAATTTTTTGTTCCGTCTAACTTCAATTTGCGTCGTCATTCGATTTACGTCGCCTTTTTTTGGAACCAACTGCGACGTAAATCGAGGGATTACTGTATAATGGACTGCCAAAGATCCGGTTTAGTTTGGTGCATAATTTAAATCTCTTCCTATTGTTTATCAATTTAGTTTCTTTAAGTTACATCAAACCTTCAAACGGGTCTTTGTTTCTCTTTATCTTCCCTATCGTTCAGTATTCTTTTCAAAATATCTGCCTTCAATCCACAGAAAAGTGCAAGCGCCGGCTCCCCTCCTCGGAAGCTCATCTGTTTGCTCATTGCCGTAAATTGCCACATGACCTGGGACCCAGCAGTGGGTAACCCCATTATTCCTACGTAGCTGATTCCGCTTCCCCAAACAATTTCATACTCTCATCGATTTGTCCACGTAGGAGCATAAATTTCAGATGGAGGTCTGATTGTGGTGCTAAGTCTCGTCTTTGGTATCTAATGATATAGACTTTGATTTGTGAAAATAGCAGCGAGTTTCCTCATTGATTCGGAATGTTTCATTCTGGGACCTAAAACAATCCATTATTGTCCCTCTCTTAAAAGAGGAAAAAAAAGGAAAAATTCAAAAGGCTACTGACTTAATGAACCATCCTTCTACGAAAGGTAGAAGAAAATAGAAATCGAATAGGTACTCTTCGTAGTAGGGTTTATCTCACAATGGGCAACCACGTTAGTGGTGGGTTTAAACCACCCCGAGCTCCGAAAGACACCGGCTAATTGCCTTAGTGGCACGTTTGCCAGCATGCCCAGATCTATTACTAAGTTTTATTTATTTTTAACGGAGTTTAATTTTTTTTATCAGTTCTTTGAAAGTAACATGTAAGCCTGTATATCATGGGCCCCTGTCCGCTGTTTTAAAATTTAAATAAATTCTACTTCAATTTGAATGATGTTGCTGGAACCATCATAACGATGATGACAATGTCTATCTGTGGGTTTTCGCAGCCAAGTAGCATCCTAATCTGCTAACGTTTGTGTTCCTTTTTTCTGCTGCCTTTAGCAACTCGTAGCCTACACAACTGAAAATAAATGCATTCAGTTGGAATTTTTGACAAGAGTTTTTGTTTTTTGTGTTGTTTTGTCTGCAAATGAAAACTCATCGCCAACTAGTCAGCAAATTTATTTGAGATTTTGTTCTATTGTTCTTAAGGCTACAACATCATCAACAGCAACAGGCAACAGGCAACCTTAACCATTAAAATTGTGAAAAAAAGAAACGAATAAAACAAGTAGTAGGCAAGCAAGTAACAATGCAACATGTTTATATTGTTTGTTGCATTGCATTATCATGTAAAATGTATGATTTTATAACGTTGCATGCAACTTTTGTTTTCATATGTTAATGTCGCCTAATCAATCTTCCAGTTTGTTGTTCTTTTCCCGATATGCAGAATAGACGAGACGTAGACATCGTCAGTCGTAACAATGTGTACCACACAGTTCTGTTTAACAACACATTGTACAAATATTTATTGTATTTTATTATAAAAAAAAAGAAAATAAAATAAAAATAAAAACAAAATAAAAACAGAATATAACATCAACCACCAACAAAAACAAAACAATGACAAGAAAATTAACATTTCATTTGAAATTCATAGATCTTCTGTTGGCATAAATTTATGCACATTCAGTTAAATAAGAAGAAAATCAAAATAAAAGAAAAAAAACAAACAAAAACAAGCAGCATAATCATATTTTGTTGTTATTATTATCTAGAAGGCAATCAGCCAGGCAACCAACCAATCATTCTCATTCCCTTTCATTTCTTTCTTCTTATTCCATACCATCGTCTCATATCATCGCATAGTTATTTCTCTAGCCAATCTTCATGGTGGTGTGTAGGATCCTGTCAAGAAATTTGAAATATTTTCTCTTCCTTAACCCCTTTTTCTAAAAGCACGAGTACATGCATGCTTTTTTTGTAATTTTTTTTCGTTTTTGTTTTATAAACGATTTTAAATTACAGCCTGATTTTCTGGCAAATATTTTAAATTTTACAATAAAAAAAAAATAAATTGCTGTTTGCGTTTTATGCTACGGTGTTACGAAAATATTCTAAAGGGGAACAAAACTTGGTGTTTTCAACACTTGGTTTTATCATCGTTCGAATCATCGTCATCCTCATCATCATCTTTTTAACAGAAATTTCGTTTATACAAGAGGAATATAAGCGGCAGCAGCATCATCAGCAGCATTAAAATGAAAAAGCAAGCTCTTGGCCTTAGGGCTGTATTAAACTATACCATGGTTGTGCTCGTACAATCAGACATACACAACAGACGTAGTTCGTTTGATAATAAATGTTAAGAAAAAAAGGGAAATACAACATTCCGAAAAGTTATCAATGGTAGAAGGGGAAACAGTTTGGTGATGATGAGTGCTCCACCTTTCTGGGCTAAATCTGAAATTTTGTTGTTTTTGGTACCGATTGTCACTTCTCTCGATTAGTCGCATGATACGATCAATTCTTCTAGTTTCAACACAACGCACTGTATAAGTAGGGGTCATTCCCTTAGTGTTGATCGTATTAAAAACAATTTCCTACCAATTGCTCAGCCTCGGCGTAAATCGACCGCATCCGTTTTCGTTTCTATTTTTCAGCTACAATTAGTAACCATTTCAGGAAGTTTGTCAATATGGGGTAGTACCAATAGTAATACGAATAATAATGGGTGATTTTTTAAGAGCTAAAGGAAAATTTAAAAAAAAACACATAAAATTCAGAAAAATGCATGAAATCTTTATTTGAATCGATAGTACGGTCCATATAAGTTAATGTTTGAAGATTATTTCATGCAAATGTTGACCGCGACTGCGCCTCAAATGGTCCATCTGCTTAGTCCAATTTTGGCATACTCTTTTCAACATTTCAGCCGGTATCTCACGAATAAATGCTTCAATCTTGTCTTCCAATGCGTCAATTGAAGCGGGCTTGTCTGTAGAGACATGAGCTTTAACATAGCCCCACAAAAAATAGTCTAAAGGCGTTAAACCGGTCCCGAACGTGAAATAAAATGTTCACCGAACTCGCCTCTCAATAAGTCCATTGTTACGCGTGCTGTGTGGCATGTGGCACCGTCTTGTTGAAACCACATGTCATGCAGGTCAAGCTCTTGCATTTTGGGCAAAAAAAGTTGGATATCATCTCACGGTAGCGCTCACCATTCAGAGTTACGTTACGATTCGCAGCATCTTTGAAAAAGTACGGTCCAATGATGCCACCAGCCCATAAACCGCACCAAACTGTGACTTTTTCTGGATGCATTGGTAGCTTTTGCAATGCTTCTGGCTGATCTTCACTCCAAAATCGACAATTCTGATTATTTACGTATCCATTGAGCCAAAAATGAGCTTCGCCGCTGAACACAATTTTTCGATAAAGAAGTGGATCTTCGGCCAACTTTCCAGGAGCCCATTCACGAAAAATTCTGCATTGCGGTAGGTCGCTTGGCTTCAATTCTTGCACCAGCTGTATTTTGAAAGGCTTCATACCTAAATCCTTCCGCAAAATTTTTCACGTTGTTGAGTAACAGAGGCCCAATTGCTGCGACAGCGACGAATCGATAATTGATGGTCATCATTAACACTGGCCGATACAGCTGCGGTATTTTTTTCAGTTCGCACTCTACGTAAGCGTGTTGGTGGTTTAATGTCCAACAATGTAAATTTGGTGCGAAATTTAGTTACAATAGCCCGAATAGCCGCTTCAGTGGGTCGATTAAACTGATCATAAAATGGAAGAAGCGCGCGATGAACTTTCTTAACGGAGCACGCATTTTGATAATAAAATTCAATGATTTGCAAGCGTTGTTCGTTTGTAAGATGATTCATGGTTAAATTGTAGACCAAACTGAAAATGTTTGACAGTGAAACAAAACACGAAACGTGCGTGAGCTGTTTAAACCAGTGTTGCCAAAAAGATAATAGCTAAAAAATCACCCGTTACATCCAAGTTCGTCTTCTTCAAATAGTTTCAAATGTTTTTTTATGCACTAACCTAATAGAGCTTATAAACGGTGATTTTTTTAAACTGTTTTTGAATTTTGAGAACTGAAAATGTACAGAAAATTTAAAAAAATGGATGATTTTCAAAGAGGAGCCATAAAAGCTTGCCTGGTATTTTATTTTCCACTTTTGGCATATGACAGTTGTAATGTTGTATTCCACTGCTGGAAAAATTTACACTCAAATACAAAAATTGCAGAAAATTTCCAGTTCATTGGCATTTTTGACAATTAGCCTTCCCAAACGAAGTGCTTCTGAGACAACGTGATAACCTGAACGTTGACTCCAAAATTGCTAGTGATTGGGTGTTATAGTACCAAGACAATGAGATGGATTTCTTTTACTGCTCCTTATATATAATATTCATCAAATGTATGAAATTATTTACAAACTTTTGTTATATTCCTGGTAGCTTTATCAGAAACGCAAAGATTTTGCACATGAAATTTATCAATTAAGTTCCTTTAAACGTTCCTTTAAATGAATTATTTCTGTACGCATGATACATGCATGATTGGTCACTCCAACCCATTATTCAGGATTACAACCTAGCTCCTCACGCCACTTAAGTTGTGTGTGTTAATTTTATACATAAGTGGCGGGACCTACAGTTTAAAGTCGCCTCTGAACGACAGGTTTTTGAGAAGCTTTTCATGGCAATTTTATTTTCTCTCTAGGGTTTTTGAAAGAAATCTGCTCAGAGGAAGTCGCCCAAAAAAATATTTTTTCATATTTTGTTTTGTAGGAGATGTCTGACCTGGCCAACACACTACCTACTAGACTACGGCGATTTCATACCCATAATTTGAAATAAAAATCTGCACATACTAAGACTCTTTCCCAATAGAACTGTATGCCGGATATGGTCAGATATAAGGCCATTTGTAAAGTTACTTTGTTGCCACTCACTACTTGGCATTAAGTTAAGTGCATAATATTTATCCGCCCGTCCATCTATTTCCATCTGTTAACAAAATTCTACAAAAAAAGGTTTTTTTTTAATTTTTTGTGGTTTTTGTGCGTTGTTCATGGCACTGCTTCAGGAGAATCGTTAGAATGTTTTTTTTTTATTTCATGTTCTTAAAAATTGTTTTATCCATCATCAACTGTGGGTGCTGGTGTGTTGTGGACAAAGCTTGTTGCCGATGTTGAATATTGTTATTGGCTACATGTCGTCAACAGCAACATACGAAATAATCAGGCAGCATCAGCATCATCATCATCATCATCATCATCATCGTATTCATTTTAATTTATTTATTTTTTTTAATGAACATTTAACCAAAAGTCGTCATGTACGAGTAAATAAAAGTCATGTTCATATTATTTTTTCCTTTCAATTCCTTTTCTTTGCAGTCAAATCTTATTTTAAAAATCTTTAGACATTCATCGTTTCATTCTTTTTTCATTTTAATTTATATTTTATTATTAGCTTTTCAATTTTTCGTTTCGTATTTTTTTACATTTTTAGTTAAGCATTTAACCTTTAAATGGCAAAAAAATGCTTTACAAAACTTTATATGTCTTGCTATCACTTTAGCCACTTAATGTTTTTTTATTATGTATGTGAAGATAAATTCGAATTTGAAAATCCAAGACGCAATCCATAAATTTTAGCAGCGCCACATTTGACCTTAACGTGTAAAATTTGCTCTTAGCAGAACAAAATTTGACCTTAACGAGCACTGTTAACAGTTTAACATAACAGTATCCATCTGAACAAGGTCACTCGTTTAGGAGCTAATTTTAGGGCATATACTTGGTCTATGAGTACCATGTCATACTCAAAGGAATGTTCCAAGGCCTCTTAATACAATCAGCAATATAGCCCCATATAAAGTGATATGGCAATGTGAAAATTGCCTTTAAAAATATCAATTTTTGATTGAAAATTCTCTAGAAGATCAGTGGTCATTTTTGAGATATAAGATATAATGCACCATACAGACTATATGCAAATGGTAGTCCAGAGAGTCCTCTTTCCAACCGTAGAGGGATAGCTGAATTAATTTGGAGAGTTGAGATTTATAATTTAGAAAAAATCGATTTTTGACCGAAAATGTATGGAAATTCTCTAAAAGATTAGTGGCCATTTTGGAGCATATAAGAAATAGTACACCATACAGACTATATGCAAATGATAGTCCAGAGAGAGACCTTTTTAAAACCGTGGTAGTGGGATAGCTGCAATAATTTCCTCCTCCATCCCCACCAACCCTCCTTTACATTTCATAATGAGAATTATATTTTATGTCAACAGCCTGCAATAATTGCAAAATAGTAGAATAATCCACTATTGCCACTGTTAAACAGTTAACAGTGCTCTGTTAAGCTGGATTCACCCATTCACAAAAATTTTGTTCCGAAACAATTTTTTTTATATGTAGTTTGACGTTTCTCTTTTTGAGAGAGAGAGCTAAAGAGAGTAAGCTTGCTTCGGAACACTTTCAGCTTGAATTGGTTTAATTTTAATTTTTGTTCCGAAACAATCGAACTGTGCTGCCAGCTAACTTTAATTTTTTAAGTAAAGTTGAACTGAGCTGCCACATCATATTATATGTACATATGTATGTATCTATTTATGTATGTATAATATTGTCCATTTTTTTCACTTCAACAATTTCAGATTTGTTTTAATTTACAATTTCTTTGTAACACAATAAAAAATATGATCAACTCAAGCCAAGAAAACAAACGAATTGCAATCATCTGCTACTGTGCTGCCTAATTGTAAAACTAACACGCTTCGTATACGAATATATTTCATATGGTAGCCTTGTTTTTACAGAACAATTGTTCGAAGTGGGTGAATCGTTTCGGAACAAACACTCAAAAAATTAAATTTGTTCCGGAATAAGCATTTTGTTCCGAAACAATGGGTGAATCCAGCTTTAGTAGCAAAGTTTACCCTGTTAGAGACAAGAAGTGACGCTGCTAAAAGTGTGGGTTTGCGTCTTTGGTTTTTAAATTCGAATTTATCTTCGCAGACATTTTTTTATTTTGCGGAATTCATCACATAAATATTAATCATATCGCTGATCATAGATCACATTGAAAATTTATACCGATTTTCTCATATATATACCAACCAAATGGTTCGAAACTCTACAAAAAAACTACTTATTTTTGTCTGCCTGTCCTCCTCTTATCTTTCTGAGAAATAGATTTCTTTAGGTAAAAAGAATTCTTTAAAATAAAAAATTGTATTAATTCTTTTCACACTCGACTCGACACCTTTCGTGGCACATTGTTTATGTTTATATTCAATCACAGGGCTGTCGAAAAATTCTTATCATGTTGTTAATACTCCTCCAAAGAATCCATTAAAGAAGCGCCCTTGATGCTTCGCAGAGGGAGGCTAACATGAACAATGAATTTCATAGGAGCGCAAACAATATGAGGACTTGAGCATGCATATGAACCAATCAGTAACAATACTTACGAACGGTATAATAACCCAGATTCTAGGCAACGGCAATCATACTAGAATCTGCTACAGTAGGGCGAAAAAGCAAATTAGTTGAAAGAGATAATTTGTGATGACCTTAAGATCCTTATACTATGTTCAGACATGCACTTATATTGAGTAAATCGCAATATAATAAAAAAAACAATGTTGTTGAAACAACCAGCTGTTTTGTTTACCAGCTGTCAAATGAATATTGAATAAGAAGCTGAACTGCGTATATTGTTATGTCTAAACACTTTAAATATTGTAATCGATAAACCGAATATTGACTCAATAAAAGTGCATATCTGAACATAGTATTACGGTAAGGTGCACACAATGCAACGTCTTTAAGCAATACTTTTATATTTCATGTTAAAGATTTTAATACATACACACTGCAACCAACTATGAATCCCTAAGTTACGCTTACAAATATTAAAAATATTTAAATTTTTGGGAAATAATACCCGAAATGAATCTGGAAACGCTGCTACACACGGAACATGCTTTTTTCATATACACGTTGTATTTACCGTTAAAAAAGCTTCACAGTTATTTGTAAATTTAAGTGGAATACAGTTAAATAAATATTCACTGCATAAATACAAAATAAATATCACTTCCTGCCTTTTACCCGTTTAAGGGTTAAATGTATTAGAAAAAGAAAAGAAAAACAAGAAAATGTGAGAAGCCAACATAAACTCATATTTGTTTTGTTTTGGCTGACTGTGATTCTGACTTTGGATGACTAGGTTTGCTTCACTGCTTCAATTCACGTTTCATGGAATGACTGAAACCAAGGAGAACAAAATAAACAACAATTGGCAGAACTATAATACAGAAACCAGGAAAAATTAAAATCTTATCAACTCGTGAAAATCTTATAAAGTTCTTCGAGACGTTGTTTACACAGCATCCTTTAGTTATTTTAATTTTTTTTTATAAAATATTTTCTTGTGTTTCTTTTCCTCTTTTTTTTTCTGTTGAATACTACTACACGAGTTTTGTGTAAATAAATATCGAATAATGTATGTTTGCTTTTACATTCTTTTTTTCATTTTTTTTTTCATTTTGTGTTTCTTTTTTCAAATCTTTTTAGCCTTAAGGTGCAACAGTGTACAAAGCTACAGCCATGAAAATAATACTCCGTATATAAATAACACATATTTTAAGTGTTATTTATTGATAAAATATATGTGTGTATGTATGTGTAGGTCTGTCTGTAGGCATGAATAAAAATTGTGTGTTTAGGATGTAGGATCTTTTTTCAAGCGCTTCCTTACAGTTCAAATAGAGTTAAGTGTATGTGGGATATCATCGACATTTTTTTCTTCGTTTGAAAGACCTATTGATGACATCATGTGCCAAATATAGCATCGTTCAAGTGTTCTCCACAACTTCCCTCGGTAGAATGCATCCGAAACGTCAAATTTTTCATGACTTTGGTGCATAAATCATGCTCATATTGAGGCCATTGTGGTTTTCTAGTTTATTCGCATACCGCTGCGACTTACGAAAGCTCCACAAGAAAAATTCCAACAGAGTTAAATCGCACAATCTTGGTGGACAGTTTACATCACTTTCACATAAGATGAGGATGCTCTCCACGCTCGTAGAGAATATACAGTGTGATGTGAACTGACTAGCATGAAGTGCCGTGATGTTGAAATCACATATTGTTGTTATATCACTCAATCCTAGACATACGACATTGGTGTTCATCGACCCATAATGCTTGTTGTTGACAGTGTTGGCTCAGCCGAAGTCTTTCTTAAAGTAATATAAACCGCTGACGCCACCAGCCCAAAATCCAATGAGTTGTATCGTCTCAAATTCGGTAATTTTGTGTGTATCCGACCCCATTCATCCATAAAGATGACTTTTCCATAAAAATTAGGGCCAGTCTCTTCAGAGTCCATTCAGCGAATGCATATCGTTGACTATGACCGTTTACCATCAGTTCCTGCATCAATTTAGTACAGCTGCAGCACAAGTCACGACGCAAAATTCGTCAAGTGTACGAAAATTTGAGTTCTTGTGAGCGACACGAACTCGCCTACCTCAGGTTCTCCTTCAAACTCTCACGAATAGAGGCGATGTTTTCGGCAGATATTGTATTTTGACGACTTATGTACATCTGTTGGTCGATCGTTGACTATTTATCCACCACATTAAGGATAGTCCTCTCGGTAGGACGATTATTGACGAAGTAGGTGTTGGTCTAGTAGGTGTTGGCTTATTAGACATGAAGCCTCGGTTCAAAGCCGAGGTTGAAAAAATATTTCTACGGCGACTTCCTCTCTGCAGATTTCTGGCCAAATCTCAAAGAGTAAATAAAATTGCCATTAAAAATGTCTAAAAAATCTGTCATTCGAAATCGACTTTAAACTGTAGGGGTCCCGCCACTCATATATAAAATTAACACACACAACGTAAGCTGCGTGAGAAGCTTAGTCTTAATCCTGACTGAAGGCTTGTAATGACCAATTATGTATGTCCGTATGTAAAATAGGCGAAACGTGCAATACCTAACCAGTAACTTTAGCTGCTGCATCCATCGGTGGGGATTTAGCAAAAGACAATAAATAACTGACAGCCAATTTCAGACGTATTACTTCAACAAGATGGCCGTTATCAACAGTCAAAATTCGGAAGTCCTTGTTGGTAGACCCTAAATAAGTTAATGAATATTATTTCTTTATAAAGGATAACTAACTTTAAAGCTTTTTTATATATTTTTTTTTACTAAAGAATTTTCTGATAAGAATCTAAGTTTAACAAAGTCGCATAAACAAAATACCTGTCTTAACTCACTTTGCATGATGTTGACCTTTTCTTATCTGAACATTTTTTTCCCTCAAATGTTAAATCGTTAAACAGCAGGTCAAAAGAATTTAAGGTATTCTCTTTCAACAACTGCTGCTTTCACTGTCTTTTCGAATGCTAAGTAAGTAACATCACTTGGCCACCCGGTCTGGGGTTTATTTTCTTTCCGTAAAGTTGCATTTCAATTTTGTTTCAAATTATGAAAAACAAATAGAAATTTTATTTTCATATTCTCAGACTTTTTCATCATATTATTATTCCTTCTTTCCTTCCTTTTTTTCTTTGTTTTTGCTTCATGAAGTTTGAAAACAAATTTTGCAACATTTCCGGTAAAGGCTTTTAGAAAAATTATTTTCTTTTTTGCTTAACGTATCAACGTAATGAAATCTGTTCTACATTCGTTGAAAACAAGAAGTGGAAATTGAAGTTAAAATAGAAAAGTGAATCGTATGAAGGCACATTCACCTAGTCGCCAAACCTTTTGACGTTTTTGACCGTTTTTAATCTCAGCAAACATCATTAACTCTTTAATATTTTTAAATGGCATTCAGTAATTTAATATTTTCATGAATAATTTATTGATTTTACTGTCAGAGTTGCAATAATTGCCCACAAGCCGTACGTCAATTATTGTCATTCTGCTGTCAATTATAATATAATTTAATACGACTAAAAGCTACAGTGCAGTTAACAGAAGTAAAAATAAAAACTATATTTAACGATTTAACAATAAAAATCTATATTTTTAAATATTTTATTAGAATTGCGCTCGTGATGAAATAAAAAAACAATTTCTGTCGTCAGTCAGTTCATTAAATGAAACTCAATGCAGAAATTTAATGATTGACAGTAGCTAAGCATTAAAACTAAATATTTTGTAAGCTTAAATAAGATTTTTTTTATTTATTTTTAATTTTAAATTGTCGTATACATACGTATTTAGAAACTACACATTTTGTGATTATTACAATACGCATCACTAAGATCTCTTTCTCCTAGGTGATTTGAACACACTAACACCCTAGATATCACCATTAGATAGTTTATAATACTAACCTTTGGATTAAAAAGTTCGTAACCTAACACACAGATCCATATGATCTTTAGTTACCCATAACTGTAGACAGACACGTGAACAAATATCACGGCTGTCGTACTATTATTTGAAGAAAGTGAATAAAAATAAAAATTCTGTTGAAGCAAATGCTTCGCTTGATACACATTATTCGGACTTTGCTCTAAGAAAATCAACCATTGAGAAATTATTTGCTAAATTTAAACTAGGCGAAATGAGAACGGAGGCCCAAGGCGAATTCATAGGAGGAAACCTTATCTCAACAGCTGAGGAGTTTTGGAGTGTCAAAATTTTGTTGTTTTTTTAGTGTTTTGTTTTGATTACACAGCCCTGCATGGGTTTTGCAAATAAGATTGCTCCAGGTGTTTCCGAAGGCATTTTGTGCGCTAAACACGAATCTGTTTTCAAAAATTTTCCATCACGTCAGGTTTTCGAGAAAAAGGGGGTTGAAAACCCTAAAAATAGCTTTTTTGGCCGTTTTTGAAACATTGTAGAGCTCAACACTGACGTGCTAGAACCATCGCTATTGTTAGAAATTGACAATTGATCTTTGCTCTTTAAAATGAGCCCAAAGCCAAATTGTTTGCATACACCCTTAAAGTAGGGGGTGGGTTTATGTCAAGGGGTGCAAAAGAAAAAGAAACACATTACGGAGGTCCTTAAAAATTAATCAGATTTACTTGAAAATTGTTACTCAGGGGTTTTTGGGGACGCTGATTACAGATCTTCATTCAGATTTAAAAAATTCAAAATGGCGGATCCAATATGGCGGTCGAGATTTATAAAAATTAATCAGATGTACTTGACCGCCATATTGGATCCGCCATTTTGAGTTTTTTAAATCTGAATGAAGATCTGTAATCAGCGACCCCAAAAACCCCTGAGTAACAATTTTCAAGTAAATCTGATTAATTTTTAAGGACCTCCGTAATGTGTTTCTTTTTCTTTTGCACCCCTTGACATAAACCCACCCCGTACTTTAAGGGTGTATGCAAACAGTTTGGCTTTAGTCTCATTTTAAAGAGCAAAGATCAATTGTCAATTTCTAACAATAGCGATGGTTCTAGCACGTCAGTGTTGAGCTCTACAATGTTCCAAAAATGGCCAAAAACGCTATTTTTAGGGTTTTCAACCCCCTTTTTCTCGAAAACCTGACGTGATGGAAAATTTTTGAAACCAGATTCGTATTTAGCGCGCCAAATGCCTTCGAAAATACCTGAAGCCATCTTATTTGCACAAAAAAAGTCCAAATTTGCAGGGCTGTGTTATTAATTTTCTTATTCTGTGTTTTATATGTCAAAAGTATGTTTATTTTTCTGAGAAATAATTTTCGAGTTTACTTACATTCATGTAAGTTTTTAATTTTTAATATTTTTGAAAATTAATTTAAATATGAATATATTATTACATAAGAGTGTTATTATATAAGAGCGTTTTTATATTATATTTCAAAATTCAAATATGTTTTTAATTTTGTGTTAAATAATTTAAAAGTGTTTATTGTTTATTGCTTATAGTGTATAGAGATAGTGTATAAAATGAGAAGTTGTGCTGTCTGTAAAAAAAAGAATTAATAAAGAAAATGGGCCTTTTTTCTGCGCGCCAAAGTGCGAAACTAGAATCATTTTTATAAAATTTTTTAACATTTTTCTTCCTATTGTTATTCTTCAGTCAGCTGTTTTTGACAAGCCGATTACTCTTTAACAAAAACAAAATGCTTTTGCATTGTTGTACTTGTTGTAGACTTTCACTTTCTATGAATTCGCCTTGCCGAGGCCCAAATGAGTAGCGGGCGTTAAAGATGATGGTGCCCACGAAAACATTAAAAAATCTACAAATTTATTTTGCACATGACAAACATAATTGGTCATTATAAACCTTCAGTCAGGCTTACGACATAGCTTCTCACATCACTTATGTTGTGTGTGTTAATTTTATACATGAGTGACGGGACCTACAGTTTCAAATCGACTCCTAACGACACATTTTTGAGATGCTTTTCGTGGCAATTTTAGTTACTCTCAGAGTTTCTTGCCAGAAATCTGCTAAGAGGAAGTCGCCGAACAAATATTTTTTTCATATTTCGTTTCCTTAAAATTGTCTGACCTGGGGTTTGAATCGTGGCCTTACGTCTAATAAGACAACACGCTACCAACTAGACTACGGTGACTTCATTATTTTGGATTACCGAAAAAGCAAATCAACGTATTGAACATACAGTATGTGAATAATTTGGTTTGCAAAAGCTCCGTTCAAACTGAATGTCACTCGAGTTCACAATCGACCAAAAACGGTAACGCATTTGCAAATCCGAACAGTGTTTAAAGCCGCTGCATCATAAAGCTTCTGAATTTATGCGTCTATACTCCCCTTTCCTACATCCTCTCCTTTTTATCCCTCTATTATCATTTCCTCTGTAAGGACGTTGTACAATGGGTCAGTTCGACCTTCGGGCACTGTACTTGTCTTTATTGACAAGTACACGTCCTCTAACCTAACCTAACCTAACATATGCGTCTATATTTGATAACGTATGAAAAGATTATCATTAAAGTGAATTGCACGTGGTGAGTAGATGTAACAATGATGCTATGGCATCAGTATTTTGGAATGCGCAATATTCATCGACTATCTTCAGCCGAAATATAGTGGGTAGGGTATTGACTCATTCAAACCCTAACTCAAACCCTAACTGAAACAAATTTCTTTCGGAGACTTCTTATAAGCAGTCTTATGGCAAAAAGTCGGAATAAATAATATCGATAATAGAAGCTCCTCTAATCTGTCATTTGGAGTCGACGTTAAAGTGTAGATTCCGCCACTCATGGACAAAATAAGAAAAACACAACAGGGTTGGTGCGAGAAGCTATGTTCTAAACCAAACTAAATGGTCGAAATGACCATATTAATCAAGTATCTTGAAAAGGAAGTTAGGATGCCTGCAGAACACTGTTTTTATTCATTACTCTGAATCTAATAATCGTGTTCACTTTTTGAAATTGAATCTTGAATTTTGAATCTAAAGTCAGATAGCTTATCGGATATAGATCTTGGATAAGCCTTTATCCAAGCCATTATCATAAAGAGAAAAATTTTTGGCTGTACTCTAGATGGAGGAGTGGGCATAAGCCCTACCAGACCACATACCTATATGTAATTTACTTACCCCATTGGGCATCACAATTTCTTTTTTTCGTTTGTTTCGTTTTATTCGAGATGAGGCTTGAACAACGGATTTTAGTGCAACAAACGAACATACTATACTTCGGTGACTTTTTCTCGACATACCTGTAACGCTATATCTAAAACCACAGTATTATGTGCCTTTTCTCCATCAAACATGTTGCCAGTTTGAGATTGTGTACAGCCTTGGTTGGAATTGTCCTTACTCACTGGTGATCATATAATCTTGTAACTTCAAATAATATATCACGCTTGACTTCTTTCCCAAGAGACGACCACCAAATTATTATTCCATAACAATACATACATACTTAAATAGGGAGCATCAAGTTAAAGAGTGTGTATTGACCACATGGGGTTTAAGCGCCTGATGTATTCTACTGTATGGATTGCACTGAAGACCTGATTGTTAAACACTTACCAAATGAAAATTTAACATTTAAACAGAAAAAACATTTAAAAATAGAAATTACTCACGTCGTGGTCATATAATTTAATAATTTTTTTTGTCAATAAAAAATTGTCATATTTTTTTTACCGTTTAAGTTATTTTAAATTCTGTATACAGAGTGTAAGAAAATATTTGAAAATTATTTACTAGCACATAAACGAACATACATAAATGTTTACTTATTTAATTACAATTCTATTGCATTTTATATGTGAATATAATTGTAATTAATTATGTGAAATTGACAAGCGGACATACAAAACTGACACAACAAATGGCTGCATAATAATAAAATTATTTAAAAAATTTTTTTTTTATTAGTTTTGCATAATTTATTGGTCAAACACAATGAAAATAAATACGTCTAAAAACAAAAAATATAAACTCTGCTTGCAAGCCAAGAAGAACTGGTTGGTTGTTACTACTTAAATTGGCTACACCAGATAAAATACAGAGACGGTCACGCGTACTTGGGCCATATAAGGTTGCCAAGAAACAAAAAAAAATTGAAATTTTAATTTGATTTGACTGGCGACTTCAGTGAAATCGATGGAGACTATTCATCATTTGGTAGTAATTAACAATTACAGTAAAATGTGTAATAAAAAAAAAACAACAACAGGAAAAATTAGTGTTAAAGTTTAAAAAGTTTAAAGACATAAAAAACGGGTTCTAGCAAGTTCAATATTTTCTTGAATGCATTGATAACAAAACAGCAAAGAAACTACATACATACATACATAATTGATCATTACAACCCTTCAGTCAGGATTATAGACCTAGCTTCTCACAACACTTAAGTTGTGTGTGTTAATTTTATACATGAGTGGCGGGACCTACAGTTTAAAGTTGACTTCGAACGACTGATTTTTGAGAAATTTTTCATGGCAATTTTATTTACTCTCAGAGTTTTTGCCGGAACTTTGCTGAGAGGAAGTCGCCGAAGAAATTTTTTTTTCATATTTCCGTTTTAATGTCTGACCTGGTATTTGAACCGTGGCCTTTACGTCTAATAACCAAACTTTGTTGCCATTATAATTATGCATATGCATTTGTGTGGCTGGATATAAAGTTCCATCATCTCTAAAGGTATCAGTTGCGGCTCATGTGTCTGTAATTTTTTAATATTTTAAAAATTCTCTTCGCAGCTAACATTGCATATGTATATACTTATGTTTGTATGGTATTTTATTTAACAAGTCTTGTAATAAATTAACAAGAATTTGTAAATTTTCTACATGTGAATTTGCAACAGCCTCACAGATCAGAAGCTATACAAACAATGTGCATATAATTTTAATATCCAAGTCAGCATGATGCGGTCGAAAAAGAAATACAAAAAAAGAAACGAAACAGGGGGAAAACAACAATTCATGCTTCATGCATGCAACTTTGCCACACCGTACCATAGTGTAACAATACATCAGTACAGACAATAGTATTTGTTTGCTATTTGCCACGCTTTTTATCGTTTTCATTATGCAGGAACGGCAACTGCATTCAGTTTTAAAAAAGCATTTTAACTGCGTTTTTTCCACATCGTTGTGATGCTATTTAAATTTGGCATGGCGTTTTATCGACACTTATTTGCCACTAACTTAACTGGGCTTACAAGTAAAAACAAGTGAAACTTTTTTTCAATTTAAATGCAATAAAACTTGAATATTAAATGGTGGTTATATATCTTGTTTAATTTAATTAGCCTTGGAACTAAAATATATGATTGAAATAAGTGATGTTGCCGCGGACCTAGGGAACAAGTGTTGCTATTAAGTGAGTAAAAAAATTATTTGGGGCGAATGAAACGATAGGTTGCCATTACTTCTTTAAAGATTACTTCATATAAACGTTATCCGCAGCCACGCAATTCGAATTTCATCAGTGAACTCCAAGTGTGGTATAATTTTTCCAGCATTTCAGCCCAGTATGAGAGACACTTCACATATCCCCACAAAAAGTAGTCTAGTGGAGGCAAATTAAAGCAAGCTTAAATCCGTATCGAACTGGCCTCTCAATAGTATAATGGATGGTATCGTTCGACATCTGACTTTATTGAACACTTATCAAAACCAAGCCAAATTTTTGCATTTAAGCCAAAAAACATAAAAATTCGATTCAATGCCGTAATTATTTGAATTAAACACATGTTTTTTGAGTTCGCACTTAGTCATACGTGCGTTTAATTTTTTTCGTCGCCTCCGGAAAAACAAGTTTTCTCGAAATCAATTAAATAGATTTTATTATGAGAAGACTTCATCGCTATACGCGCTATCGCTTTTATTGCGTAAATCGCAATAAACTCCATTATTGAGCTCAATATAACATATAAAGTTTCAATTAATTATTGCGCAATAATTGTTATAATATTGAGTAAAACTTAAAATGCAGCACTGTCAAGTATGTTCAGTGAGCATATTACAATTATCCGAACACTTGCTGTTTATATACAACAACGAACAAAATAAAAACAGTTTTGCTGTTTTGTTTACCAGCTGTCAAATGAATATTGAATAAGCAGCTGAACTGCATATATTATTATGTCTGAACACTTAAAATATTGTACTCAATAAACCGAATATTGACTAAATAAAATTGCATATCTCAACATTGTATTAGCCTCAAATCTCTCTACTGTATTATTTTTTCGAGTTTGGAACCAAGAAAAATATGCTCGATGTCGCGTTGTCTAGTAGGTATTGTGATGGCTTATTAGACGTGAGGCAATGGTTCAGAGTCAGACATCTCCAACAAAACCAATAAGAAAAAATATTTCTACAATGACTTGCTCTCAACAGATTTTTGGCTAAAACTGCGAGAGTAAATAAAATTTCCATGAAAAATTTCTCAAAAATCGTTCTTCAAAAATCTGATTCGTGTATAATATTAACACACACAACATAATTGATGTGAGAAGCTTAGTCGTAATCTTGACTGAAGGATACACCAATTATGTGCCTAAAATATGCTCGAAAATATTTTTTCTTCTAATCATGCAGTTGTCTGTCAAACGCAAATTAAATGTCAAATTCTACTGCGGACTTGTAGGCTTTTACGTACAAAATATTTAGTGGTGTTAAGGGCTTTAAACTGTTAATATTTCAAAAGGAAACGTATTGTTTTATTAAATTTTGTCAAATGACAAACACTTATTGTTTTTGCAACACATGTTGCCATTTTAAAATCTGTCATATACACACGCACACACATACAAAGCATCAAGCCTTTATGCCTTTTTGTGACTGGAAAATAATGAGAAGAATATTATTCAAGTGCTTGATTTATTGCGAAATTACAGAATAATAACTCCAGAATGCAATTTCCCGCTTATGAATCAAGAGTCATAATTTATTTTTTCATGAGACTTATTTGTCGTTTTCATAAGAAACTCGCATGTATCAAGCAATACAATCCAAATCCTGCTGTGTTTTGATAAATGTGCGCCTAAGAAACCAAAATCAATATTTGAAACCCACAGAAATTCTCTTCAACTTTTGCAAGTCTGTTGCGAAAAAGTCATGAAATTCTAAGTAAACATGTAAGCAACAACGAAAAGTGCCAGGGAAACCATATTTATACAATATTTTATTGGTTTTAAAAGAAATTAAAGAAAAAAAAAACAAACAAAAAAATAAAACACCGTCAGATCATTTGTGGAATGTATTAAATCATTATTTGTTGTTGTATTTATTTAATTTATTTTTTATTTTTTTTTTATTTTTTTGGCATGCGACTTCTCATGTTAACAAATTTTGCATGAAAAGTTAACTTTAAAAGAATGAAATCATTTTCTTCTTTCCTTTTTTTTATTCATTTTGGGTTCTTTTGAATCTTGAATGGATGAGGCTAATAACCTTGAGAACTAACGCCCAATAGCAATGATTTTCGCAATTTCCAAAGATATGGAAAGCATGGAAACGAAAATCTTGTGAAATATCTTGCGGTTACAGTAGGATCGGTTCTACTCGTAACTTGTTGGCGTTACTCGCAAAAAGATGGATTCAGCCTATCCCACAAGAAATGTGTGGCACTAGATATTTGCAAAGCATTTGAAAGAATGTCGCATGACCATATTATATCGAAACTTATGGATTTTGGTGTTTGTTTTTACTTCTCTCGATTTATAATGAGCTTTCTCGGCTCTCTCCCACTATACGGGTTGTTATAGATGGGTTCTGTTCAATCTCCAACTCAATTTCATTTACTATTTTCTTCCCCTAACTTCTACTCCTATCTACTCTTTTGCAGATAACAGCAATGTTTGTCATTCATATTTTGTTAATGGTAGATCGAGTCTTCTGGAAATTGAGACAAAGAAACTTAATGTGAACAACTCACATTCAACCTACAGTAAGCCTCCGAATTGGGTCCAATAAATAGGATCGATTTTAATGCGCGAAAGATCCAATGTTAGTTATTGGCACACAAGCGCAACAATAATATTGCGTCATCTGTAGCTGTGGGTGGTACATATATTAAGACGTCCTGGTATTCTGGGCCGTAGTCTAGTAGGTAGTGTGCTGGCTTATTAGACGTGAGGCCACGGTTCGAACCCCATGTCAGACATCAAACTGATGTTTGTTCCAATTAATATATAGAAAGAACCCTTCAAGTACCTCGGTTTCTTAAGACGCTGCAAGAAATACTTCACTTCATCTTCTGATCTCCTGGTGTAAATACACTTATATTCATTTATAAGCGAAGACGGAATACAATTCTCTTGTATTGGCTGTTGCCTCGCAGTCTATTTTAAGGCTTCTCGATCGCATGCAAGAGAGTACGAAGGGGATCATTAATGATGGAGGAGTATTTAACTCTATTGGTTCATAGGAGCACCGCCACAAAGTGACTTATTTTACACTGTTCTATCGCTAATATAATACATTTTACTCGATCGAAAGTTATATATTCTTACGTAACACTCGTTTTTCTCGCAGAGAACCTCCGTTTGACTGACTGAATTCATCCTTTAGCCGGACTATCCGTGTATGAAACTCCCTACCTGCCCCTTATAATATAAAAAAATCGAATCTAAAGTCCACAAACACTACTGCCTCTGTACTTCTTCCCAAATTCTATTTTCCCACTTTTAACACAATGCCCGCCATGAGTAAGGCTCATCCTCTGAGTGTTGGTCATAAAAAAATTGTCTTTTTCCGTCTTCAAATCTGGATTGATCGAGTATGCAAATTTTTTTACGAATTTGTGAGACGAATATGAATTGATGAATTTAGTACAAGAGGATAATTTTTTGCAAATTTTACGTGATTGTTTTTGTAACAGCTTGCCTAGTTCCAAGCTAAAATCGTAAGATTGGTGTTTGGTATATCATCATAAGTTGATAATTGTTACATTGGTGTTCCTCGCTGTACAGTCAAAGAAGTGTGCGGTTTAGGACTGGCACTGGGATTAGTGTGGCTCGATATATGTTTAATATTCCGATAAATTCAGGTTCGAGCGTAAATAGAGTCGATCTAGTATAATGTGGGAGTTGCCTTCCAGAGTCAGAGTTCCCTAAAGAAGATGTGTTTGCGATTCGTTTTAGGCTATAATATCTGTGACGCATTAGCCATTGCCGTATACCGTGGGGTATACAGAAGTGTACGAAGAGTGTCTTCTGCGATAATGATGGTATGTCATTAAAAATTATCAAAATAGCAGCAGATTGTGACGATGCACAGCTTGTGGTGTCTGTATCTACCAACAATACATGTTTAGTTATATGATGTTAGTTGTGTGACAATCCATTTGGAAAATTGCCTCCTACCTTTCGCACCATACAAGTTTTAGAAAAGTTTAAGGGCCATTATTACAACTTAAGCCGTTAACTAAAGGGAGGTTTTTAAAGGGCAGATAAATTGTTTTTCATTATTATAAGAGGACGATAAGGTAGAAGTAAGTGTTAAGCTAAAGGGAAGATCAGCCTACTGGTAACTTTTAAAGTTAAGCCATATTATATGTTATTTTTAATATGGAAACTTCAAATATAAACAAAATGGGTCAACCCAACAAAAAAGAAGCCCGTCGTTGCCACTGCGTTTAAAAACTTATCTAACTGATCAGTGTTATCGACATTGCCGCGGCGCTGCCATATTTTTGAAGAAGTTAACTTTATTTTATCATTAGGTTGTAATAACGAAAAGAAGTTAAAGTTGACTTTAAAGTTTACTTTAGCTAAAGTTACCTTTAAGTAAACCCAACTTTAAGGGCAAGTTGTAATAATGGCCCTAAATCATATTATTCGCCTTGTAAAGGAATGATGAACAATACTTATTTAACAAATGGTTATATGTTTAGTATTTTTTGGGGCAACTTAAGCTGATTTCAACTATACATGTCTTTCTCAGTTCGATTTGATTAAATTTTATCAATTGTCCAGACAAACTTGAACACATCTGCCAATAGGTTATATTTTACATCCAAATTTTTGTTAAAAGTGTCATCTGGCAGCTTTGGTTTTCCGGACAAGTTCTTCGAAATGGGCTAATCGTGCGGCAGAGAACTCTTAGTAAAAAATAATTTTGTTCGAACAACTTGGGTACATCCCGCTTTAGGCCCAGTGGTATTAAAATGCAACTTTTGCTACAATCAGTATGAGCTATACTTCAGGCAACTGCGATTTCAGCCGCTCCTGATTATGGTAAGTCTTATGCCAAAAAGTATTTTAAAGCCTAATTTTTATATTTTGAACTAAAGAGCTTATACGTTTATAACTCTGTTTATAAGTTTCACTAATATGGTGTATTATTTAAAAAAAAAATAAAAAAAGGAAAGAAAAACTAAACAAATGATTATAAATTTTGTTTAAGCACCAGAGTAGAAACATAGTCGTGTCATGTGGTTTCGGTGGGGAGTTAGCCTGCGAACTTTACTGGAAGACACCACAGTTCAGACTTGTCTTCTCGGCTGGCTGTCTCTCACCCATAGTCTGTCTGCACTGTCTTCCGATACGTAAATATGTTTGTTTTGTCTGTCATTTCTTATATGTACATACGTACGTTTTGTAGTTGGCAATACGTGTCTGTGTTTCTGTTCATGTCTTCTTTTTTCGTTTTTTTTTTTTTTGTTTTTGGGTAAAGTCGTCTTCTCAGTTGGTGGCAATGGCAACTAAAACGAACAAAAAAAACAAACGAAAATTAAACAAAAAATCTTCTCTAAATGATTTGCAGACGGCATATATTTTAGTTTCATACCATATATGCGGGTTTCCTTAGCACAGCTAGTGTTTTTTTGTGCCTTTTTTGGTTTTTTGTTACTTGTTGTCTTCATTCGACAAGTTAACAAGATACAGCAATAACAACAAAACGAGAAGCCAAGTCAAATCATGTGAATTATAATCTTACCAACCAACCAACCAACCAACCACACCAACATCTCGCCAGCAGCAACATCAAAATCGTTTTCATCATGTACTCGTATGAGTGTTTAAATTTAAGAAGTTTTTGCAAAAAAGTTTCTTTTTTTTCACGTGTACACTGTTGTTGTACACAGCGAAAACGATGTGGAAAGTGGAAAAGGAGGGATTATTTAAATGCTTGAAAAAGTTTAAAGGATGAGCAGCATAAATACACCATTTAACACTGATCGTAATAATAATAAAGTGGCTTTAAATACTGTTTACTTACATACATACATACGTATATCCTTAACATTTAAAGAATATTTGTCTTTAAACTGTGTTTAGAATTATGTGCCTTGGTGTTGCATGCATAGTTTGTTTGGTCTTATTGGTGTTTAAATTGTGTAATAAAACACCATCATTTAGTAAAAACACCAGAAGGAAGTTGAAGCAGAAAAAATGTCGAAACGACTAAAACCAACAACATGCCAAAAAGTTTAACAAGCTAAAAAAATTTCACAAAAAAATAAACGAAAATATGGTGTTAAATGGAAAATTATAAATGATTTAAAAGAAGTTTCAGTTGCTATCTCTTATTCTGTTGCTTGCACATTTTCTTTTTTTTTTTGATACTTCTGGCATTTTGCATGGGATGTTGTCTGTTGAATCTTTTTCTTGCTTCGTATTTGCAAAATATTTTTTTGCTAAAGTTATGCCAAAACCAACAGAAAAAGAGAATAAAATAACACCGTCGGATAAAATTATAAGCCACACATAATTAAACCCAAGCCCAACACCTGTTGACGTTATTTAATGACATTAAAAAAAAAACCGAATTCAATTTTTAAAGATTTTCTTTCTCTATAAAATTTATAAATTATTGTCACATGGAAAAAAATTTTACAACTCTCCTAGTCTTTATTAACGAAAGTGACTTAAATTTGTAATAAAACAAGATTAATTGCTTCATATAAATATTTAAAGTATGCCTGTTACTTACTTCTGAAAGCCTATTTCTGATATAATGTCTCCGTTCATATCTTCGAATCCTTTTCCAAACAATAATATTTGTACGGTTATTATTATTATTATATTTATTATTATTATTATTATATTTAGAACCAATGAACCAAATTTTTGCTCTAATTTCTTTTAATATTCCCTGAACACTTTAGGCTAGGTGATGCTCGTTCTCCTGGCAATTATGGTATGCCACGACAAGCGGTTACGAAATACATTTAGCCATCCTTGACTATCATTAAAATCATAGATATGTATGTAACAAAAAACTCAGTGTGTTTAATAGGATAATTTGCACATTTGTATTCATAAAACTCTTTATTACTAATATCGAGCTATGTATATTCATAAAAAAACTCGCGTTAAGCACATATTAGACGATGGCGAAACATTCAGCTCGTTTATAAAGGGCAAAATTTATTGTTTTCAAACTGGACCTGGTGAATATCAAAAGTGTTTGGCATTCGGCTGGATGGTGTAACGTAACTTTATGCGTAGTCTACTGTATTTAAATTAATAACAAAATTATTAATCATTTTTAAATAATTAAAATTTAGTATGTCTAAGTTATAAAGATTGAAATTTGTTGTCTTATAGTGTTTTCACACCTAAAGTTAAAACCTGATTTTAGCATTAAAACCATAATCAGCCGATTTTGGTTTCACACTGCAAGTTTTCTTCAATCTAGTTTTAAATTCATGACATTATGACTGTGCAACAGTCAATATTAAATATTGTTACGTTTTTACCTTTTTAAAGACGTTTAAATGTGAGTTCGTTAATTGCAACAAAATAAAAACAAATATATGTTTAATTTCAGTTAAACACTTTTTATTCATTACACTACTTTTGTGTCCCACCGTATACAACTTAACGATACAACAATAATAATCTGTTTATTCTTTTTACTAGTTCACACTATTATTCACTGGATCTTTACAACCATGACTTGCTTTGTTCACACGCAACTTCACACAAGGCTGACTGAATTATAACTCTGACTGCTGCTTGCTTTGTCCAGCCCTTTTATAGTCCGAAACAACTAGTCTAACGAACATTCTTCTCGCCTTGTCGAGAATTCTATTGCTAGTACATTGTTGTTTGTGTACTTTGCTTATGTTGTCTATTACATATTTGTCGTAGCTGGTTTACTTTATGTTGTTGGTACCAGCCGCAACCAGGTTCGTCATACATATGCGTGTGTGCAGCTTTAGATAATCAACACGTTCATTGTATTCGTTGTGTTAGTGTGTATTTGTATCGTGTGGCTTTTGTTTATCGTTTTTGTTGTTAAACGATATTAGGTCGTTTCGATTTGCGTAACAATATATTAAAAATTATTCTAAATATTGTAAAGGAATACTTTAAAATAGTGGATCTATTTATAAAAAGTGAAGAAGTGCTTGGAAATCAAGTAGTTTTATATAAAAAAACAAAACATAAACTGCATTGCTTACACTTATAACACAATTGTAGTTTGCAATTAAATTTGTAAATTGTCATCCTGCCTAAGTGTATAGCAAGCAGTATTACAAATGCTGTTGTTACACCAACGATTTTAAAGTATTATTTTAACAAGGTTCATATTTTGTTGATTTTACATAGGCATCGAAAATTCCAAGTCTTGTCCTTCTCCATTGATTGAGATTTCTTTATACAGCAGTTAAGCCCTAAAAGCACAAAAGAGCTGACTGCGTATCAATCCTGATAATAGGTTTCTTGACTTTTCTATCAAAAAACGTCAAAAAATATATATATTTCATCTGGACAAAGCAATTAACAACAATTCTTATATTATGTTCAGATATGCACTTATATTGAGTAAATCGCAATAAACGGCATTATTGTTCTCAATATTTCATACAAAATGTCAATTAATTATTGCTCAATAAATTCATAAATTATTATAATATTGATTAAAACTTGAAATACAATTTTCCGAATACTTTCTATTGATATTTGACAACAATTTGAGTATATTGTCATTTCTAAACGCTTAAAATATTATAATCAATAAACCGAATATTGACTCAATAAAAGTGCATGTCTGAACATAGTATTACACAAAACTTGCTTTATATGAAAAATATTGAAGGAATGGGCATTACAAATTGAAATGACGTTATAATGAGACATACATATTACCGAGATAATAAAAACTCTGGGAGCGTATTGGCTTGTTTAGTTTCCAATCCAAAGATTGTAATTTTCCAACTTTTCTACTAAACTAAGCAGGGATGCACAATAGAAATGGATATCTTAGTGTAATTAATAGGCACTTCTACCAAAGAAACAAAGTTCGAGAAAGAACGGAATTCATCTTTTGGAATCAATGTATAAGAACCTGAGCGATCCTTGAGAAAGTTCGAAATAAATCGAGGAAAGCAGCTATTGACACCAAAAACCATATGTTGGGCCTTGTCACATTATGTCAAATTCTTTGGTCTCACTAAATCGTCGTATAGATTGGTTCCATCTTCCTAAGAGTAATGTCAAGAAGTCACCAGCTTTATACTCTATATATTCCACAAGGTGGTTGTAAAACTTGATTGGCAGTAGTTTTCAGGGCTATTAGCCCCATCATTTTTAGGTTACATTATCAATCTTTCAGTAATTGGAAAAATCTCGTCATGATATAAGGCACTGAAAAATTTAGCTAATGAATGAATGAACGTCTAAGAACAGTATTTCAGGAGCCAAGGATTTATTAATGTTAAAATCCGTTGTATTTAAAGACTTTTTAACAATAAATAGAAATAAACAAACAAATAAATATTGTCTGCTTTGTCTTGCCTTTTCATATGCCCACGTAATCAGTCTGATGAATGTTCTTGATATCAAATGGTCGTGTGTTCGCCTTCTCGAGAGCTCTATTGCGACTTCATTGTTGTTTGATTATTTTGTTCACGTTGCTTGTTGTTGGGTTCTCGCTTACTTGTCTGACCCCTTCTCTTTCATACCGACGTTGCTGGTTTTCTTGTAACATGTTCGTTGTATTTGTTTGTGTAGCTTTTGCTCTTTTTAATGTTAAACGATATTACACCGTTTCCAGTTTCGTAACAATATGCACTTCATCGTATCAAGGCTGTCTTGACGTCTGTGAACAGCTTATTAAATGGAGTGATTTGATTGTGATATGCAGTGCATCTGGTTGGTTAATACGACTGCGATTAGGCAAAAATTCTGGTCGTTATTCCCATAGCTTTATTTGGACGGTTTAAAGTCAATCAAGATTTGAAGGATTTCGATAATAATTAACTTTTTTCTTTAACCTAAACTTGTTTTAGGAATTTCTAATTCATTTTTAAGATCCATTTTAACTTCACTTCAGTTGTATAAATAAATATACGATATTTTTTTTTAGCAAATAAATCAGAGACCTCTAGTAATACTTTGGGCCAAAGATGAGAAGTTCATTAGACTCTTGTATTTATTTATACTTGCTGAGCTCTCTGAATCTGTCATTTAAAATGTATTAACAATTAACCCTTGACAGACTGTTCCAATGAAATTAATATCCAACATTTGTTTTTGAGTTTGTTGCGGTTTGTTAACACCATCCCACATAAAAAAAAATTTAATTAAAAAAAAGAGAAAAAAAAATGTGAAAAAGAAAACTGTCATTAAAATAAATCCATGAAATAATAAAAATAAATTTTGTTAGAAAATAAAAACAAAAATAAAAACAAACAAAAAAAAAATCTGGTATCTGGTATATTAATGACGGCGATGAAAGGCTGCAAATTATTGGTTTCATAAACCAACAACCAGACAACTACTGCTGCAACAAGATTAATATTTTAAACAAAAACAAAAAAAAACTGAATCTATGATCGAAATAAAATATGTGTGGCAATATGGCTATAAAACATTTTACCAGATTTTAAATGAGATTTTTCTTTTTTGTTGTTGTTGTTGTTGTTGTAAATTTGTTACACGTTAATAAAAATAAAAAAGAAAAGAAACAAAGTGTGGGTTGTGTTGTATATGCCTTAGGTTTCAGTGTTGTAATCATACATTTCTATTCCAATGAATTTCCCACAGATTCTAGGAAATCTTCAACGTTAAATCAATTCAAATAGTCGTCGATATATTTGTTTATAAAACTATAAATATTTTGAATAGAATTAGAATAAAAATTGTACTCTTACATTGAACACGAAAAAAATATATAAAAGATCTCTTCGGACTTCTAACCAAACTATTGTGATTAAAATTAGATTCTAGGAATTTGTAAAACAAACCAGGCAATCTAACAAAAAAAAAAAAGGTTTTCCCTGTACTATTACTTAATTTTTGGTATTGTTTATTTAAGTGGATCTGAGATTGTTAACGATTCAAAATGTTTTTCTTCCGAACCTTTAGGCAATTAACACTCGGATTGTAGATTTAAAAGCCCATGAAAAACATGTAGCGTTTATGTTTTTTATGTTTTTTTTTGGTAATTTCGTTTAACTAAGATTGGAAATTTCCAAAAGTTACCCGCTGTGTTCGCTTTGTTGGTCATATTCTAAAATCCTGGTATTTTGTTTGGCAGTCAGTTTATTATTGTTTAAACAACAGGAGCACCATGTACATTTGAAAATCTACAGAAAAAAACGCCATACAAGTTATGTTTTATTGTTTGGTTGGTTTTTTATCTGTTTCTGCCTTACTTTTAATGTCCTTTTTTTATTCACTTTTTTCAAACCAATTTTGTGACACGAACAGCTACACCATAACTGAATTTGGATAAAGAATTATGATCGAAATATATTATCGTACCACCAAACCCAATAGAGTCAAAAGTCAATAGCAATAAAAAAAAGATATGTATGGAAAACAGTGGAAATATTTATGGATAATGTCGCCAAAACAGACAATACGCCCTACGGTCTTTAGTCAAAGTCAGAAGAAATTATAAAAAATTTCCAATACTATATAGAGCATGTAAAATAAAAATATTTTTGCAATAACAACAAGTAGAACAGTAGTTTGATTAAATAAAACAAGAAAACATATCCGAAAATTGTAAACAATTTATAACTGAATTGAGCATTTTAACCCCCTTTAGTCAGGATTACAACCTAGCTTCGCTCATCACTGATTCCTTGTGTGTTAATTTTATTGATGGTATAAAACGGAACCTACTGTATAATATCGAAACCGAATGACAGTTTTGAGAAACTTTTAAAGACAATTTTTTATTTTACTCACGGAGTTTTTGCCAGAATACTGCTGAGATGAAGGCGCCAAAATAAATAATTTTTCATATCTGGTTTTAGTTCGAGATGTCTGAGTCAAGGGTTGAACCGCGGGATATTGTGTACTAAACCAACACACTACCTACTAGACTACGGTGGCTTCAATTAATAACTATTGATTTTATTTCTCTGTGTAAATGGCTTCCAGTCAAAACGATCCGCAAAGTTTGTTATTTCACCAGGAGTAGAGTAGCAAAGGAACAACGTTTGTAAATTACTGAATTTTATTATCAAGATACAGCACTTCTACAAGAAAGAGAAATATTATAAAGTCAGCGCCACTGAATAATGGTACCAAATGATGATCATACGTTTAAAGTCCACTGAATTGTTTTTCTAGGGCATACGTAAAGTCTATAGTGTACAGGGCCAAACCAGCCCTGGATAACAACACTATAACGGCTGTAATCGGAATTCTAGAAAAATTATATTTGATTTGAAGCTGACTAATGGGCCACGCAAACAAATAAAGGATCAACCGTTATTCAATTTCCATTAGAAATAAATAATTACACGTTGCGACAGTCAAAATACACTCAGCTAATGACTATCAGAAGTCGGCTGATATTTCCGTTTTTCGTATTTCCCTTTGTGGGAACATTAGCCCACTTCCAGTAGTGGCATAAACTTAAAAATGGCAAATTTTTGAATAAACAATTAAAATCCATCAACAATTTTGAAAATTTTCAACTTAAAGTTCATTTGACAAGATGATATATATAAAACAATGTAACTCGACTGTTAAGCTCTTTAAATAATAGCTACGGTAATTTTTGTCTGATTTTATTAAACGAAGTGTCAATCTCTTTACAAAAGAATGCACTTTAAGAACATTACCACTTATTGTATATTTTTTAATTACAGTTTGCTACTATGAATGAACAAACTTGAAGAAATACGGAAAAAGCGCATTTGGCAAGTTTATCTTATCAAAACTCATAGCATATTCAGTCGAATGATATATATACAGTGTTGGAAAAAATAATAGAAATGCATCAAAAACATTGAAAACATCCCCATATCATTAGGGACCCGCAACCCTGTTTGACTGTCTTTTTTGTGCATTTTGGATCAAACTCTTTATTGGCAGGGCGGCGTACAAAACATTTTCCGTCTGATGGAGCACTTTGTTCCAATTTTTCCGACTTTGGTTTTATCTGGCAAATTGTAACCTTTTTTGTATATTTTTGTTTTACTTAAAAGAGGTACTGACCTTGGACTTCGAGCCTATTTCTTATAGTACTGCTTGTTACTGGAGCATCTAGTATATTTTTAAGCCCATTAGATGACTCAAAAAAATTGTTTTTTGGAATGACGTAATAACATTTGACCAAAACGCGTGGACGTTTCCCTCTTTCTTCCCCTAGTTTCGATATTTTTTGTATAGTGAATCACTTAAATACTTTATGTTTAGAACACTTCATTATGTGGGCTATTTTTCAAAGCGATAAGCCATCAGATTTTAACTTAAGGATAACATTTCTTTCAGCATTAGTGGTATGAACACCTCGACCCATTTTTTGAAAGATTTAAAACACACACTCAACCCGAACATTTTACAAATGGCCAAAAAAAAGGTATTTTAACTCAATTTTTACCACTTCTAAATATTTCATGTAAAAAGTTTATTTATTTTAAATTTAAACACGGTTTTAGAAAAACGTTTCAAAATTTTTCCAGCTAAATTACGTATTTTCTTATTTTTTCCTGAAAACTAATAAATTAAAAGAGAAGAAAGCAATAAAGAAAGCAAATAATAAAATCCCATTACATTAGCATGCATTTGACAGTAATTTCCAACTATAAAAATTTGGAATGAAAAAGTATACAACATTTTAATGATGAACTAGTAATCGTTTCTATTATTTTTTCCAACACTGTATATATAGCGTTTTAAAGGTCTATCTCACCCCTTTCTAAGAAAGTTTAAATTTTAGAAATCGGTTCAGACATGTTTTGTGATTACTCAATAAATTTGTGCGTAAAGTCAAAAAAAAAACAGGTTTTGTCAAATAAAACAAGTTTAGAGGGTTCGAGAAATTAAAAAAAAAATATTTTTGGGTTCTACTCAACAAAACTCACAACCTAAACTGTGTCATTAGCTGGGTGTATATCATTTTTTTATTTTGTCCCATAGTGTTGTTAAACCAAGATTTCCTAGTAATGTAATAGAAAGTTCAGAATTCGGTGAATCAGCAACACTGCTCCTGACCATTGACAGTCATTTGAACGAAAATTAATTCGAGTCTGGCAACGATTGATTACACACTACCACGTGATTTAAAAAGACAATACAAAAAAGAAAATTTCGTAGAAACGAACATTAATTGAGCATTGAATTAGGCTTTTAAGGACTTAGCCCCCTTCTTTTCTTGAACCCAAAGAAATAACCTGAAGAGATTAGACTCCAATGAATAAGTTAATCAGTTGCCGTAGTCTAGTAGATAGTATGCTGGCTTACTAGATGTGAGGCGAGGGTTCAAACACCAGCTCAGACATCTCGAACAAAACAAAATATGAAGAAAATATTTCTTCGTCGAATTCCTCTCAGCAGATTTCTGGCAAAAACTCTGAGAATAAATAAAAATTGCAATGAAAAGTTTCTCAAAAATTTGTCATTTGGAGTCGTCTGTCCCCACCATTGATGAATAAAATTAACACACACAACATAAGTGGTGTGAGAAACTAGGTCGTAATCCAGACTAAAGGTTTGTAATGACCAATTATGTATGTATGTATACATGTATGTGAAGAAATCATTTCACAAATAAATCTATTTTGATGACCCTATTTTATAATGGCTGAACATGAAAACAGTCAAATGTGAATTGGCAGCCGTATGCTTCGGTTGACCGCAATTCACATGTAATTTTTCTTGAGATCCCAAGAGACACATTTTTAATCTTCAGGCACTATTTGCTTTAGAAATTGGCCGATTATTCTGTCTGAGACATGTTCAAAAAATTAAATGGAATTGTGGATTTACTTAAATCTTTGGCAGTGGTTTAACGATTGCATTCCTTTGATCAACAAGGACTTCTCCGAATAAAACTTACAAATTCGTATTGAAATTAAGAAAATTTATTACTGCCTGCATTTCAACAAAAATACTTAACGCAAGCAGCAGAAAATAAAACCGTTTTTCATCATGACGATTTTGTTTTTATTGTTTTAAATCAAATAAATCGTAAAAAATCAAGATATTACACTCGTAAAAATTTATGGTAAATTATACTGAAATCTGACTGCCTGTGTAGGACGACAACGCTGCCTCAAAGGCCAATTTAAAGCGAAATAATTTTTTTTTTTTGGAAACTGACGTACAACAAAATGTCGATGTTTTCGGTAATTTTTTTTTAGTTTTTTTAATTAATGTCAGTCACACATTTACACCGTTGACATTGTCTCTAAATAACACGCCCTCTCTTTTTGTATGTGTCTGTAGCTGGAATTCGGCTGACAAACTCACAACCAACAACGATTTGAGACAGGAAAAACGCATCACTCACTTATTTAGTCAGTTATTCACTTGGAAACAAAGAGCAGCACATCATCCATTTAATCAATGGCTGGCTGCTGGCCATTGATATTAAAATAAAAACTTTTAGTTTTTTTTTTATTTCGTTGTTTGATGAAAAATTCATTACTTTTAGGTGGTTGTTGTGTTTTTCTCTTTTTTTATTTCTTTTTCCATCACACAGAAAAAAATTTGTTCTCGTATTTTATTTTATTTTTTTTTATTTCATTTTTTTTTTCGAGAGGGGGAAGAAAATGAACATGACATAGGCGGGTTAAAGTATAACCATATGTCTTGTATTCTTTTGTTTCAATTTGGTTTTCGGTTTTTGATTTTTATTTGTATTTTTTTTTTTATTAAAGAAACGCCAAAATGTTTATACATTGTCTTCTTATTCTATTAAGAATTATTTAAAGCATCAGATAAATAAACAGATTTTTCCCCCTTTTTGTTCTTTGTTTGGTTTCGGGATTAGTAATAAAAAAAATTATGAGGTAATATTTTTAATTCGTTTATAGACAGAAAATATTCTTGTCCGTTTCATTTTTCCCATTTCCATTTCCTTTTGACTGCATTAATAAGCTGTTTTGTGTTAAATTTAACACATGTTGTTAGTGGAATATGAAACTCATTTATTTGAGCATTTATTATTAGGTTACACCATAGTCTTTGAATAGAATTAAAGAATTAAGGTTTTAGTCAAAAGTATTTCATTATTCTTCTAATTGGGGGCCTTAGTAATCTTTGCCCAAGACATGCAAAGAACGCTTCACAATTAAATTACGAAAATTTTATTTTGAAGTTGCCTAGTCTAGTGTGTTGGCTTATTACACGTGAAGCCACGGTTCAAACACCAGGTCAGACATCATCAACAAAATGAAGTAAAAAAAAAAATTTCCTCAGTGACGTCATCTTAGCAGATTTTTGGCAAAAAAAAAAACTAAGAGTAAATGAAATTATGAAAAGTTTCTCAAGAAATCTGTCGTTCGGAGTCTACTTTCAACTCTAAGCCCCGCCACTCATGTAAGCTAGGTCGTGATCCTGACTGACAGGTTGTAAGGGCCAATTATGTTTGACTTTAAACTTTTTCCTCTTTTCAATATTTTGCGATTTTTGTTACTTTTCTAAATGAATTAATTAAGTTATCATAACTGGCTCGATTATTGCAACATTCACTGTAAAAAAATGTATAACCCTATTCGGTGTTCAGATATGTACCTTTATTGCGTAAATCCCAATAAACGGTATTATTGATCTCAATATTTCATATAAAATGTCAATTATTGCTCAATAAATTCATAAATTGTTATAATATTGAGTAAAACTTAAAATTGAGCACTGTCATAAGTACGTTCAGTGAGCATATTACAATTTTCCGAACACTTTCTGTTGATATTTGACAACTCAAATGTCAGCAACGACAAACAAAAAAAAAAAAAAAAACAACAAAACAAAATAAAAGCAATGTTGTTGAAACAACCAGCTGTTTTGTTTAACAGCTGTCAAATGAATATTGAATAAGCAGCTGAATTGCTTATATTATTATGTCTGAACACTTAAAATAATATACTCAATAAACCGAATATTGACTCAATAAAAGTGCATATCTGAACATAGTATTAGACTCATAAATAACGGACACAGTCACAGTCCACTCTTATTCTAAAACAAATATTTTTTGAGTATGCTATACCCAGTAAGATGTCGGTTACTATCCTTAAGCTACTTGCCGATAATCTAATGTAAGCTTCAAATCACTTCCCATTTCAATTACCCAGCGAAAGTTTAGACAACCGGTTTGATTTGATAATAGTGTCCGGCTTCTTTCATCTTTACTTTCGCTAAATATATTTTTCGAAATTCTCTTCCTACTCCACAGAAAGCTCATCAAAGGCGTGGAAACCACCCTTTTCGCGGGCTATATACCTATTTATTGCTGCGAATTTTCACATGACCTGTGATCTAATCACGCCTGGCTGATACAGCTTTTCATTCTAAACTTGTATTCACCTCATAGGAGCTGAGTAAATGGACTACAGTCTACCTGTCAAATAGTATTGCTATGTTCAGTTCTCTGTACATCCTTTTCAACTCGTATAGAGCACATATTTCGATGGCGTAAACTTTTACTTGAAAGCAACTTACGATTTTACTTTACCTGAGGACCAAACATCTCCGCTTCTGTCTCACTATATGTCCTTGATCCATTTGTATACCACAAAGTGGTCGCTCTCTTAAAGCAGGTTTGTATTAAGAAAATTTTTTTCTTTGCTCGGGCATCTACAACGTAACGAAATATGAAAAATAAAAATAATTTCTTTCAACGATTTCCTCTCAACAGCCTTCTGACAAGAAGTCTGAAAGTA
Organism: Sarcophaga variegata; assembly: GCA_932273835.1. Classification (NCBI taxonomy): domain Eukaryota; kingdom Metazoa; phylum Arthropoda; class Insecta; order Diptera; family Sarcophagidae; genus Sarcophaga; species Sarcophaga variegata. The sequence goes on along the minus strand of OW026361.1, from coordinate 40,591,291 downwards.
AATAAAATTGCCTTGAAAAGTTCACAAAAAATCTGTGTTCAGAGTCGACTTTAAACTGTAGATCCCGCCACTTTTGGATAAAATTAATACACACAACATGGTTGGTGTGAGCCACCACATTGTAATCCTAATTAAGATTTGTAATAATCAATTAAGTGAGTAAGTAAGACATCAGGATCACAGTTATGTGAGCAATTTTCAGGTAACGATTTACACCGATGTATCGCGCGTTAGTCTTATTCTTCAATAATCTGACTATAGTCTCCATAACTCTGGTCTTCTTTTCCATATTCAAAGGTCTTGAATCCAAGAAAACCATGAAAGCGGTTATAGGACAGGTTCTCGTTGGCACGGGTCTATCGTCGGAAGCTTTCTTCTGTGTCTTAGCTAACTGCACTTGAGCTTTTTTAACTTGGATACAACGATGTTGTATCAATGTTGATCAATAAAACATAGAATTGTTCCGAGGTGCGGCAATAAGTCAAATCGAGTGTTTCTAAAACATTATCGTCCTACCACATTACAAATTGTATTATGACGCATATACGCATGTACATTACAAATTGAAACTTAAATTTCACAAACTTTAAATATTTTTAAAATGATTTCATATCTCATCTTACATTAATAAAAGATTCTTCAATATTTCTCATGGGAAACCTTATAACAACTGTTTAACTCTGTGAGGTATTTAACTGCAATTCCAAAAAATATTCACTTATAAATCGAATTGCGTCTGAGAATTTTTTTTTTAAATTCAGAGATGACAATGGCTAAGTAATGTCTTAACCATAAGCACTCTGTTCGTCTCTGCCTCTATTAAAACAGCAATAAACCGTTTAAAAACATTTAAACGTTTACTCTCTTGTTCTAATCTGTGTATATCTGTATGTCTGCGTACATATGTATTCATTTTAAAACAGTTGAAATTCATTCAGTTTTACTTTCTGGTCTTTTTTTCCTTTATTTTGCTCATTGACTTTTTCAATTGTGATTTCTGTAGGATTTTTCCATTTTCCGTAAAACGTTTACTTTCTAAGTGCTTCCGCATTGTTTTGTTTTGTTCGCCGTCTATTTTGAAAAATTCTACTCACAATAATGGATACAAAGTACAAGGTTATCCAAGTTCATGTTTCCTTCACCAATAAACATTTTATTTTACTCATAATTTATTGAATCTTGAAATTAATATTGAACTGAAAATAATTTATTAAATCTTATGGTAAATGCCGATAGCACGCTGAGATACTTATATGTATTCGATATTCAGGTACCCCGATTGGCTTGTATCTTTGAAGCAGTTGTATCGCTGTATTCATTATATTTGATCAATTCACACAAGCCGTTGTATCGTCGTATTCATTGTATTGTTGGAAGAACATACAACAGTGCATGATTGTTGTTGATATTTTTCATATAAAAATCCGATACACTTATAGGCCATTTACACTACAGCGAAATCTAGTACTTATGAGATTTCGAGCCAAATCTAGTTGATTTTAACTAGATTTCCCATACAAAACAAAATCTACTTATTTAGTAGATTTCGGCAAAATCTACTCAAAATCTAGTAAAAATACAAATGCAACTATGTGTTTTGCCAAATAGTACATAAAAATACAACGCTGAGCAGGGAAAAAATTACATTTCAATTTAACCCTAATCAAGTCAACATGTGCCTCTCCGACACATATTTCACTTGGGCATGTTGTAACTTCCTTGAATATAGGTTCTAGTTCTTACTGCTTCTTGAATTCCTACTTTCAGTTGTTTTATTTAGAATTTACAAATTTTAAGTAATAAATTAATTTCTTTTTATTTTTTATTTTGTTTCAATCAAAAATGTTCTTAATCATGTCAAAATGTGTCTATGAGGCACATATGGCAACGCTAACTATTACTTCTATTGTTGGTGAACAACAAAATTAAATATAATAATGAGTTATAATAAGGTATAATGAGTAACGAAGAGTTCTGGCACCCATTATTTGCCGCAGTCTTCTAAAATTAAATAAAAATAATTTGTCCAATGTTCGGTCCATACAACACGAGGATGAATTCTCAAACCAGCCAAGGCAGACAGATATGCGACGTAGATGTTATATGTGCCCACCGAAGATGTGCAGAATGTGTAAGCAGTCTTGCAGTATTTACCACAAAAATACTTGCAACGAGCATTGTTCAAAAGTTCTAGTTTGCTTAAAATGCGAAAATAAATAAATAATATTTCATTTATGTAACTGAGAAGAAAAAATTTAATAAAATGAAAAAAAGTTAACAAAATTAATACGTAAATTCTTTGTATGTGCCTCTGAAACACATTTTGACTGGATTTGTAAAAATTTTTAATGACTTGATTAGGGTTAAACTAAAATATTATTATTTTCTTTTAAATTTCAGTCAGCTGTTTTTGTTATTAAAATGAAATCTTGCTACTGTCAAATAAATGCAGTGTAAACGATCTAGATTTTCAGCTAGATTTGAAATCTAATCTACTAGATTTCGGTGTAGTGTAAATGGCCTATTATACACATTTTTTCCATATCTTTTTAAAAGTTGTATTGGTTTCGTGCTATCAAATTGTGTGAATGACAAAAATGTGTATATGTTTTCATATGTTTTTAAAAAGTTGTGTTGGTTTCGGGCTATCAAATTGTTTGAATGCCACGAGATACATAATACAGCATAGCATTGAGTGTTCACAAGCAAACAAATGTATTCAATACAACATACACGATACAAATTCGTGTGAATTGCCCAATTGTTGGACGAATATACAACAGTGTTTGTTTATTGTTGATAATTTTCATATAAAAATCCGATACACCTATATAAATTTTTTCATATGTATTTTGTGTTGTATTGGTTTCGTGCCTTCAGTTTATGTGAATGCTAGTAATAAAGGAAAGAATAAAAAAATATAAAATATTTTCGATGTAACTTGAGTCAACAATTAACATTTCAAAATTATAATTGTTCGCAAAGATAATTTATTAATTTTCTTTTTTCCGTGTAATATTTTTCATTTTGTTGCTTAAAAATCAAATTATGAATACTGGTCTTCTTCTTCTTATCGGTTTTTGACGTTTGGTATTCGAAGTACACAATACAGCATAGCATTGAGCATTCACAAACAAAAATTGTATTCAATACAACATACACTATCCAAAGTCGTGTGAATTGGCCAAATATGTTGCAAACGTCTTTTGGTGAAGCACCCTGATATAAATAGGGGTACATGCACGGCCATGTAAGTATTCATCTGAATTGATTCCTTGGGCTGGTTATCAATCAGCGTCAGTTGTGACGGGTTGTCTTTTATGATGGGGTCAATAACTTACATTTTTCCGACCAAGGGGTCTAAATGTCCGGGAAACTTTATCAAGTATCCGTTTTTGAAGCTATCATAAATCGTTCTGTGTTTCAAGATCAATCGTGGAGTTTCCAGTAAGATTCTTCATAGCGCTCATAAAGCTAAAATAACCCAAATCTGGATTCAATTTAAGATACTAGCATTCATGTCCTCTGAAGAAGAGTCCCGGGCAGTATTGTTTTAAAACCGCTGAATTACAAATTGTGGACTGATTTAGAGGATGTCGATTGCCATAACATTGATAGCCTTGATTCGTGCTGTGACCAATTCTTCAATTGGAGACTGGCCAGTCCGACTTAACGATTATGACTTCCCATTAAGACAACCTGTTTTTTTTTATTAAAATTTAAACTTTCAGTTACACTTCCTAAATAGAACACACGATTTTAGAATTCTGATCACAAGACACTCATGTCCGAAAGATGAGTGATATTGTGGGGTGTGTTGTATTATTAAGAGTTCTGATATTAAATTTTCTTATAGGCTGCCTGTCTACTGTAGTGTTTTCCAACATCATGACAATTTTAAAAGGGGCGCCATTTGTTTTTAATTGACAAGATTTTCCCTTAAAATATCTTGATTTACTCAGATAGCCTGGCTGTAAATAATTCCCTAACGGACCTAGTTTCAACTTTCGTTCTTGTCCATGAAGAGAAATTTCGAATCATTCATACATAACTTTTTATAGGTTCCGAGACATAGGTAGGTAAGTAGGTAGGTTGGAGTGGTAGTTTTGATACCAAAAGCTAACTTGAGCACGCAGTGTTGCCCGTAGTGAGGCCACAGGTAAACTCAGTCCGAAACATAGAGATAACGTTGGAAATTACAAATGACCGATACTCGGATCTCAGTCTTACGGCAAATGCCTTCTGTTACACATGTGGGTCTGAGGAAGCGAAAGAGCCTATCTTTCACCTCATGTGTCAGTGCCCTGATATTGTAATAAAGAGGCGAACGTTTTTGATATCTCACTTTCTGACCTCTTAACCCTCCCTCTCTTATATAAAGATTGCTGCGATAGGAAGATTTATTTTGGTCTCGAGTTGGTTTTTTTCTGGGAATGTTTGATCCCCGGATGAAATTGGTTATGGTATGGTACAATGGGCCTAAATGCTGTCCTAAGTGGGACCTCTTCCTTTAATAAGGATTCGCCTCCTTACTTAACTTAACCTAACTTTCAATTCAATTGTTTTCAAATTCTAATTCTCTTTGATTATTTTTTCTCTTGCTGACAGTAATTAAATGCCTGAATAAAAAAAGAAAGAAAACTCTAAACGTTTGCCAATTGTCAAGAAAACAGCAAGAAATTGGCAAGAAATTGTTTCTCTGTTAAGCTTAAAACCTTGAATGAAATTTCATTCACAAAAATCTGAGGGAAGAAATATGAAAAAACATTTAAATTAAAAAATAAGCACGTACTTAGGAGACCATGTGTATGAATTGATCTTCCATTGAATTTATAACAGAATCCTCCAATTCTGTGAAGAAAAATAATTTCTAGAACGCAATGATTTTCTAAAAATGCCGCGATTTACGGTCTTGTGTTTACCATACTCTCGTTCTCTAGTCAACCAAGGGGTGCAAAGGCGTTCTTTAAAACTTCATTTAAATTCAGGAATTTTTTTTATTATTTTCAAATTGTATTTCTCCTCTTTGTTTCTTTTTTTTTTTTGTTAAATTTATAAGCCAGTCACGTTGCCGTCACTTTTATTTTAGAATCTTGTTAATAAAGTTTTTCTTCTCTGGTTTTTTTTTTCGTATTTTTATGTTTTTTTGTTGTTGTTTTATTTTTAATTATAATTAAACTTAATGAATTTTAGTACATTTCATTTTCAGTTAATGGATTTCCTTTTTTTATTCTTCTTCTTCTTCTTAAATAGAATAATTATTTGCTATTAAAATTTATCCTCTTACTGCTGTCAGTTGCTGTCATATATTTTGCGCTCTTTTAGTTTTGTTTCTTGCTTTTTTAAACTCTTATTATTGAAGTAAATCTACTTATGTTTTGTATGTTGTTGTTGTAGTCTTTTTCCTTTTAAATGTTTCTTTTCATCTTGTCACCATGTACGAGCATGTTATTCATTCATTTTTTTGTTGACGTTGTTGATTTGCCTAGTGACTGACGAAGGTGTGGCTGTGTCACTTAAAAAAGACATCGTAATAAAAACAGTAGAAAGTAAGGCGTGAGTGACTGTCAGAGAGTGCATTTCTATGTAAAAGGTATTGCAAAAGGTGTAAAACGTTAATTTTCGCGCATTCATTGTGTATTTTAATCTTCTTTTCTTCATGTGTGTAAAATGTTTGATATGTTTTTTGTTTTTTTTGTTCCTGCCTTCAAATGTGAACATTTTTCATTAACTTTATTTCATTCCATTATCCGTTGTCCCTGATGCCTCCTCAATCTGTCCTAACAAATGAAATACAGTGAAATTCATTTGATAGCTTTATATTAGGATAAGCTAAGCAGTTTAATGCAGTTAAAGAGAAACTGTAAACATAATTTGGTTTTTTTTCGCACATTTAATTTCTAACTTATTTAATTGGTCATTAATGACTTGACTATAGAATTTTCGTACATCATTCCAGGCGCCTCTGCTTTTTGCATGCCTTCACCAGTTGGTCACAGCAATCGATGACAGGACTTCCTACATTTGATCCTTCTAACGTAGACAATGTTGTCGTCTTCACCGACTTCCGAAAATCTGCGATATCCTTTGGGATATCCTTTTCCATCCGAACGACATGGTCGAGCCAACACAGCCGCTGCATGTTAATGTGCTGTACAATGTTCACGTTGTTGAGGAGCTCAAATAGCTCATTATTAGATTGGATGCCGAAACCATGGCCAACTCGCATTGGACCAAAGTTCTTACGTACGACTTTTATCTCAAATGAGATGATGTGTGTGAAGTGGAGATCAGCAATAAATCGTTTTCTCGCTACTCATAAGAACTCATGAAATTTTTAATATAAGTGAGTCAACAATATTGATATTTAACTACTCTGATTCATTCGTACTCACTACAAGTACAGGTTGCAATGAGTATGCGTACAACGTTGACATCAAACTCATACCATTCGAAATATGTTTGATTCATAAGCTTATAATACTCATAAACGATTCGAGTGCTTCGAATCATTCATTAAAATTTATTGCATTTACAAAAAAAGAAAAAAGACAGAGCAGCAAGCAGAGCAAACATACAACCTTCTAGTGAGTATTTTAGTGTTCGTACGCGAATCATACTTATTTTGTGATTCGTGTATATGTTGAGTTATGGAGAGTCGAAATCAACAACATCATACGTTTTGTTAAGTATGAATATGATGAGTACTTCAAACTTTGAATATGAGTAGTATGAGTATGATAGCTTTTTTTTGGCGTGTGAGGTAGGGTTCAAAATGCCTTCGCACTTACAGTGACCGTCGTGAGCTGCGTCGAGTGGGGCTTCCACTAAAACAATCCCTCCTCCTCTTCTGGGGATATTCCCTTCCCGGGACGGCTATCTGCATTACTTCGGGAAGGGCCCAGAACGACGGCCTGTTAAGGACCGTAGTCTACTCTCCCACGTCTGGGTACACCATATTTGAAGCCAGCTTAATGCTATTGGCTCGTCTACTCACGTATCATTCTATCGTACTGTATCAAGGTCGACCTTCTTCCTGCGGAGTATACATTCTACATATCTTCTTACAGCGCTCCACTTCGTCTCGCTTTCGAGCATTGCGTCAACCATGTTGTCGGGTGTGAATTCGCCAATCTGTTCCATCAACACATTCTTTTCGTCTTGCCATTTGATACAATGGAAGAATGTGTATTCAGCGTCGTCACTCATTTCCTAGCAATGCGGTGTAGGTATTGTCGGAAATAACCATGACCCGAAAGAAACTGGGTCAGGAAGTAGTTAATTTCCCCAAAATTTCTCTCTGTCCATGCTTTTATAGATGGAATAAGTCTAGCAGTCCATCTTCTACTTGTTTCATCGCTTCATCTACTTTGCCATCGCCGTATAGTTTGAGATCTGACATCTGCGGTGCTAATGGCGAGGTTTTTCCTCTTCGCTTTCCATAATTTTATTCGCTCGAATGCCATCAAGTCGATAGGTGTCTCACCGGTGATCACGAGGACTGCGGCGCCCGAGACCGTGCGATAGGCCGAAGCATCTCCCCATATCTCACTGCCATAAAGTAGTATCTAGTTAGTCGTCGCATGATCAATTTGCGTTTGGACTGCGTTGGTCCGCCGATATTTGCTATCAGTCTGCTCAACATGCCCGTTAGTGTTGGTGCCTTGGTAGCCACATGCTGTATTTTGGCCCAGTAGTTAAGTCTACAGTCTAGTCTGAGACCCAAGTATCTCACTGCCTTCTTTGATACGTCACCTATCTGTATACTTATCTCGAGTGGAATGTGAGCCAATGTCATCAGTATGACCTCGATCTTATTCCTTGCGAGCTCTAGTCCGTGGTCCTCGAGCCATATCTGCGTCCTTATCACGACTTGATTCAGTTTTCTCCTGGCATCCTCTATATCGCGCGCTGAAATTACGGCCACTATGTCATCCGCGTATCCCACGAGGTATGTGTCTTCTGGCATCTCTATATTCAAGATAACATCATAGCTCAGGTTCCAGAGGTCAGGCCCCAGAATAGATCCCTGAGCTGCACTAGGCGTGATCTCTAAGGACCTCCGGCCATGAGTATGCTAGTAAAATAAGTATGAAATTATTAATCTGATTTGATTCTACTCATCTTTTTGAATACTCATTGCTGTTCTCTGGTGTGAAGATAAATTCGAATTTAACCACCAAAGACAAAAACCAGAATTTTTAACAGAGCTAATGGTAAAGTTAACAGAGCAATGTTAAGTGGTTAACAGAAAATACAAAAAATATTCAACGAAGAAATTATCCAAATATACGATATCAGAGAATGGAATACCTATTCCATTTTTTTAAAATTGTGCTCCATACGTTCCTAAGTGAACAGCTGCTGAAAAATTAAGACAAACAAAATTGTATTTGTTTTAAGAATGTCTGGATAAGATGATCGATATTTTGGAAAAATGAGACTTGCTGCGGGTATCAGGCTACATACAAAGGCTATACAAATTGTAGTCTTCTTTACACACGTAGTGACTTTTAGAGTATGTTTCGTCGTGCGAGAGAAATCTCTTGTACTCAATTGCTTATTGAGACCATGGTAGCGCCTGTTGGCAAGAGTGATCCTACGCTTGATCTCCAGACTGACATTATTTTTGCTGGTAACGACGGAGTCAAGATAAATAAATTCATTGACAACATCGAAAGTATAATTATCGACCGTAATCTATGATCCAATGCACCGCATATTCCTACGTGTTGACAACATATACTTCGTTTTGCCTTCACGATCGAATTGATTTTAAAAGTGCAATAAGTTTTTGGCAAAATCTTGTCGTTCTAGTGACGCTTTGCTTTTGCTTTGACTTCAAGCAGATATTAAGAATTTAGTTTATTGTGTACATTAACTATAATAACAATTATTGTTGCATTTGCTATACAAATACTGACCTTATTTTGATTTTACATTTTTAAATAACTAAAATTCTTTTGATCGTTGGCATCATGCCAATTATTTTATTATGTCCTCAGAAAATATTAGAAAGTTTCAATCATAATAGCAAATCGAACCAATAATCATGTCATATAATTTCCCCCAAAGCATACTCTTATTATGTATATTCACAATGAATGTACACCAGAAATCTTTACACCATGCAGCATGCATGGTATGCCATTCAATAAACTTATTTGCTGGCATAGTCACAAACACTACAGAAAAATTTTAATATGCCAAGTTATCAAATTTTGTCGCTCTCTTAACATTTGTAGGGTTAAAAATATGGTTTTACCCAAACAAAAATCTGATTAAATTTACAATCAAATATATATGTACACTTATTCATCTCCAATGAAAGAATGGCTTTTGCTTTACATCCAACAAACCACACCTACTGTGAACATTTTTATATCTTTTAGAGCCTTCGCCGGTAGTATATTCCTTCATGGTGCAAAAGCTTATAAGTTGCCCGACCATTGCAGCGTTTTCCAGGCAGAGTTCATGGCAATTGCTAAAATGTCGCAATACTTGTTGAAGTGGCGAGATTTTGCCTGAAAATCTTTTAATGTACTCGGTCAGCCAGGCTACGTTTAAGACCCTAACAGACGTAGTTTTCATGTTTGTCCTTGTCCATGAATGGCTAGGAATTCTCAGGGAAATTTCAAATCATTCAAAGATAATTCTTATGTGAGTTCCGAGAAGTAGGGATAAAGTTTGAATTTGCAAAAATGTGTTCACGATAGCATAATTTGGCAAATTTGATGTAAATACTTGCTACTGTTAAGGCTTTTCAGTATCGATTGATGCAAGAAGTCAACTCAACAGCAAGATGTTGGTTTCATTTTTCTCAAACCAAGTATGTGAATAATTAGGAATGCAGGAATTAAAAAATTAACGAATTCAAATGATAACTTTTCTCTCGGTTAATTGGAAGAATTCGAATAAGAATTCAAAGAATTTGAATTTAATGATAGTGACACTTTTTAATTTCAATTCGAATTGAAAATGATCTGAACAGAGTTATGCGAAACGTTATCAAAAATTTCTTCATGAAATCGGCGTTGACTTGCACTTTTAATTTTAAACTTCAATATCCCCTCCCGTAGTGTGTAAACAAGAGTCTTTATATAAGTATACTAGCTGTACCCTGCGAAAGGAAGGAAAGACATTACACAAATGTCCAATTAATTTTGAATCATTTTATTGATTTTGTTTCCTGATGATTCAGATGAACGGGCCTGAGTAGTACGCATTCGATCAGTTTCCACCACTTGTCGGAAATTGGTTATACCAACTTAGAAACCTTCGTCGGCTCATGCGCAACAACTTTGCTAAAGATCATAACATGATCAAATGCATAGTTTACGATTCTATAAGGTACATACAAACAAACATTAGTTTTTATATATGTCGACTATGGGAAGTGACACGCCCACTATAGCCAATCCGCCCATTTTGTTCATATATACGTCAAAGTCGTCCATACAAAATTTGAGGACTCTAGCTGGTGCAGTTTATGAGATATGCGACATTAAATACTTATTGGCTATGTGGGCATGGCACCTCGCCTACTTGAGACTTTAAAATAAAAAGCAGCCTATATTTCCTTCCAGACATACAGGAAGGTACTGTGAAAATCGGTCCAGCCGTTTAGTCGTCTATAGACTTCTAACAAACCCACAAACAAATAAACACACATTCAGTTTTATATATAAGAAGAAGATAGCAATACTCTTCTTATGATCAGGTGCCCTCTTTTTTCTTTTCGAAACGAAACTTTCAAAATGACATAATACGAGGAATAATGAATAAATTCATTACTTTTTGAACAACACACAAGTTTCTGGATAATAAAAAACGTTTTGTTTTTAATTTTTGTTTTGTTTTACAAGGCGAACTACCCTATATACCGTGCTCAGCGTTTCTCATGGCTAAATTCGGAGAATATTGCATATGAGAGGGAAATTCTAATTAATATTCGTCAGTTTCTATCTAAATCTGGCGGTAATATCCTATAAAAATATAATATTCTTCAGGTTTAACTAGAGTCACCTGACAGCCGATATATATATTAGCAATGTTGGCCTTTCAGCCATGAGGAATTATTGAACACACCTCGTATATTTTTGCTTATGCTTTTGTTGCATCTTCATTACGTGCAAATTTTTTGGAAAACCGCAAATTTCTTATAGCATCCCTCCATACTACTTGATTAGTAGTGGTATGACTTGGAAATATTGCACACACACATTTTAAAATAAATACATATACACACTGAGGCACACCCATCCCCATCCGCATGCATATGTATGTGGTTAAGCAGTAAAGCAACACATTTACTCATCGTATAGTAATGATACTAATGAAGTGTGCGTGACTTAATTTAGTAATATGAGCCTTTTTTATGGTATTTTGATATCTTTTTCTTCCTGTTAATGTTTTGCAATTTAAAATTTCATTCAATTATTTGCAGTAAACCAGAATACAATCTTAATTTTATTTTAAAATTGTGTTTTTTGTGGTCCATTTTTAAACTTGTACTATATTTTCTAAGCACCTCTACCAGTTGTATTGACCATCATTTCCACCCAAAAAAAATTTTCACCCACAAATGACTTTTTTATTTTCATTTCCTTTTCTCAAATTACAAAGAATTTATTTTTGTTTTTCATTTTCTTTTTATTTCAGGTGTTTCCGCTGAAGTTTATTATGTACGTGATGGTCACATCAATAATTATGCCTTAAATTTCATTGTACCAGTGCCGGCCAATGTACGCGACATTAGTTTTACATGGCAGAGTTTGGCTGGTCGGCCCCTGCCCTATAGCATAAATGTTGCAACATCTGATCAAGTATTACTGCCACGACCCACTATGAATATTTCTCAAATTGGTGAAATACCCATTAAGGTGCAAACTTTCACCATAGCCCTTAAATGTTCGGGTATACGAGCAGCCGAAGTGGATGTTACCATATCGATTGAAATAATTCTAAATCGAGCGTTAAATAATGTTACACATCTTGTGTTTCGTAGAAAAAAGATTTGTTTGCTGGCGGAAGAGGATGATGCCGATCTAGATGATCCCCTGCTATTGGAAACAGTAGTACCACCCCCTACCGGTCTTATAACTCTAGTTGTGGGTTGTGTTTTGGCTTTAGCATTGGTTTTAATACTTTTGCTAACAGCCTACTGTGTTCGTGGCTCAGCTAAGCGTCAAAATCATGGCGGCCAGCCTATGAGAACATCTAGCTTTCAAAGACTAAACACGAATCCTCCTTGTCAATCTGCTTCATATATCACACCATCGATTATAGCACCCATACACAGTACTCTACCTCGCAAATTGGAACCTCAACAGCCGGAAGAATTACATCGGCGAATTTCTGAACTCACCGTGGAACGATGCCGCGTTCGTTTGTCTAGTCTACTGCAAGAAGGCACTTTCGGCCGGGTATATCGTGGCACTTATAATGAAAATCAGGATGTTTTGGTGAAGACAGTGGCTCAACATGCTAGCCAAATGCAGGTTTCCCTTTTACTACAGGAAGGCATGTCTTTGTATGGTGCTTCACATCCAGGCATTTTATCCGTTCTAGGAGTTTCCATAGAAGATCACACCACGCCCTTTGTTCTATATCCTGCCATGAATAATACGAGAAATCTTAAGCAATTTCTATTGGATCCATCATGTGCTCGTACAATTACGACCATTCAGATTGTTATGATGTCATCGCATCTATCTACCGCATTAAGTCATCTGCACAGCCATGGGGTGGTGCACAGGGATATAGCGACTCGGAATTGTGTGTAAGTATTTAAATTTAAGAAATAGTTTCTAAGTCTGTCAACTAATTAACTGCGGCGTAGGCAATACCTTTCAAACTTTATTATTCCAAGAGCAGAATGGATCGAAATGATTTTTAAGGTAATAAAGGTAATAGAGGTTATTCGCTAACATGCTTACAGACTCTGAAAGACTGCTAAGTAACCAAGAATCACTTCAATATTCACTAATCGGCAGCCGTTGATAATGAACGCATTTCATTCAATCACATCGACTTTGCTTTACTGCTGCTGGCAGTAAATGTAGTTGCGTAGTTTCCGCAAGCAGTTTGATTTGGCTGTCACATCACAATGCTTGTGCTTCAGCAGACATGTTATCTCGTCGTCCGTTTTGTAAAAATGTTTACCACAAGTAGATCTCGTGATAGGTCATTGTCTAAGAGGACTTTAAAATTGATTTCATAGTTCTTTTACTTTGTATGATGAAATTTGAATGTGTCTCTTTCTTTTTAAATAATAGAGATGATTTTTGGAAGAAGAAGATAGACCTTTGCTCCAGAGACAGTTTCACGGTTCAAAACGGTTTTTGATGATTTGAGGATGCCTCTAGAGGAAGTAAAGGAAGGTCAACTCGTTTAAATTTCCTCTAAAATAGAAAAAGTTAGCAAACTTTTCTGAGCCAAGATAGATTCGTAAGTGTTCGAGCATTCCAAGTAGTCGCCATAGACTAGTAGCAAGTGTGTTGGCTTATTAGATATGAGGCCTCGGTTCAAACCCAGGTCAGGCATCTCCAACAAAAGGAAATATAAAAAAAAATAATTCTTCGGCGACTTGCTCTCAGCAGATTTCTGGCAATAATTCTGTGAGTAAATAAAATTTACCCTGGAAAGTTTCTCAAAAAGTTGTCATTCGGAGTCGACTTTAATAAGTAGGTCCGGCCACTCATGAAAAAAAATTAACACACACAACATAAGTTGCTCATACAACTAGGTCGTCATCCTCACTAAAGGGGTTGTAATGACCAATTATGTATGCAGTTTCGAATAAAATAATAAAATTCGTTCCTGTCTATTGATTCCAATTTTCGTCGATTGTTCCGTTTAATTCAAATTTTTTTTATGGATGAAGGTTTCAGCGATCATTATTTTTTTTTTTTTTTTTTGGAATGAATGTTTGATCAGACTAACGCAGTGGAGTCTGGTAGCAAACATATGGCAACAGAATGCTAGTGCAGCCTATATTGCCTTTTCTCATTTTATCCTACTGCGCTTACATTTAAATTTTAAGATATTGAATTTTTATTTTTATTTGTTATTAATTTTTTTTATTTTTTTTATTATTTTTTCTTCATGTTTTTTTAGCATCGATGATCAATTGCGTGTCAAGTTATCGGACAGTTCACTGTCACGTGATTTATTCCCAGGTGATTATAATTGCTTGGGTGATAGTGAAAATCGTCCAGTAAAATGGATGTCTCTAGAAGCTTTACAACATAAACAATTCTCCGAAGCTAGCGACTCTTGGGCTTTCGGAGTTCTCATGTGGGAGCTTTGCACGTCGGCCAAACAACCCTACGCTGAAGTAGATCCCTTTGAAATGGAACATTATCTCAGAGATGGCTATAGACTGGCACAACCTTTCAATTGTCCTGATGAGCTGTAAGTGTTAAAAGCATTATATTTTTAGCATCATTTTTCTCTTTTCAAATTTTTCCTTTTTTAAAATTTCTTCTCATAACTTTTAATATTAATTGGTTGCCTGTTTTGTTCCCTTTCGTTTTAGTTTCACTATTATGGCCTATTGTTGGGCTTTACTGCCAACCGAACGCCCATCATTTTTACAGTTACATGCCTGTCTCTCAGAATTTTATGCTCAAATTACACGTTATGTGTAGTTCCATACAGATGGCGGCACATAAAGAAATGAAACCATCCCAATGGATAAGTAAGCTTTCCATTTCTCGCATGTTAGCAATTCAGTTGAGTAACAAGAAAAGTAACACATTCTCCTATAAATATAAAAACCATTGTTGTTGTTTTAAATATTACAAATATATATATATACATACATACATATAGATATACATATTAATTATTATAATATAATTAGGTTTTTATAACAAGAAAATACCATACTGCCAAAATTATAAATTTAAGTTTTAATACGAGTATCAAAAAAATACAATACAATAGCGATTTAACTAAAATGATATATGAAATGTAAGAATTGTAAAATATATACTAAGACTAGTACTAGATTTTAAAATATTTAGTATCATAATTAATTTTGCGGTATAACAAACAAAATAGATTGAACGGTGTTCAACGGTAATAGTGTTGCGAAATTCAAAAGGCGGTAAATCGTTCAAACGGTTTTCAAATCAAATCGAAAAATATTTTAACAATTATTCGAATATTATACGTTCTATAACATTATTTTACAACAAACTAAGATATCGAGTACGTTTTTCATGCGAAACATAAAGTCATCAATGAATTTAAAATACTTTAAGCCAATTCTATGCAAATACCAACGACCAACTTACTAACATTTTAAGACCTTCTTATATTAGAAATATCATCTACACACATAGCATCACTGAAGTTTTGTTTGTTAATTTTATACAGTTTAGGGTCTACTCTGAGCGACAGATTTTTGAGAATTTTTTTATTTAATTTCTCTCAGAGTTCTTGGCAGAACACTGTTGAGAGAAAGTAGCCGAACAAATATTTTTATTTTTCATATTTCGTTTTGTTGGAGATTAATTTCAGGATCGTTCTGAGCACTTAAGTGTCCCTTTGCACAGTAGCATACCCTCCAGAATCCTCGTCAATCGACCTGAGTATACCACTTACCTCCAATCTATCATGGGTCAATGAGGAATCCTGCTCCACTGCTAGACTCACTTACACGGTGGACAGAACGCGCACCAACCGGTTACTCGGATTTGATCGTAAAGTCATCTCGATCACAGTGGCCATTCTGACATGAAATTGAGTTATGAGAAGACACGCGGATAGAATGCAATTCCCATCTAACAATCAATGCAGATCTACTGAGGATGAGGAGACTGTTATCCACTTTCTTCGTCGATGCCCATCTCTTGCGAGATTCAGATATATGCTATTTATGTAGCTCTCCAGTCCTTGTCAACGTGACGGAGCTATCATCAATTGATCAAGGATTTATTAAACTTTCGGGCTGGTTTTCCAGCGTAGGGTAGTCGTACTTTTAATGTGCAGTCCTTGTGCTGTTTGGTGGAACTCGGCCAGTAAAGGGATCTGTAGCGTCGCAACGGGCCGTTATGCGTACTCAAGAGAGCTTTTGATATCAAAGCTACCATTCCAACCTAACTTTGTTGGAAATTTCAGACCTGATGTTTGAATCATTACCTCACGTCTAATAAGCCAACACACTACCTACTAGACATAGGCGACTCCAGAAAAATCATCTACCTAACTGAAAAAAACCCGGTTAACGAAACTAAAACGACAAAAAGAAAAGAAATGATGGGTATATGGTGGAAGGCGAGATGTTTTCTGACAATCCTGTTTTTCTAAAGTCAAATTTTTTGGAGCATACACGAAACTAAATCCACAATATCAAACCACTATAACACAGGTCGACAAATTACTATAACCCAACACCAACACAAAGCAAAAGATCTTGCTGCACTGAATCCCATTCCGATTCAGAAATGCCTAATCGTTCCAGATTTAAAATATCCTAACCCGAAATGGTCAAAACACGGTGTTTTTGGCTTTATTCTAGTGGATCGCAGAAACATGGTTCCATTTTTTTAAAGGCTTTTAATGAACCAAATCTGACGAAATTACTCCATTACTTAAAGTTTTTGCGATATTCGAACATAAAAGCGCCAACGGATTTGTTTTTGGCTCTATTCGAGTGAATATTGTATCTCGAATTGTTTTTTTGTGAGACCTCGTTGTAGCATGGAAAAGTGCTAGTCTTACCATTTAAATTTTTTTTGAATTTTTACGTTATTCTATTTATGCCTCGCTAAAATACTAACTTTAATTTAACGAGACAAAAAGACAGTGTTTTTTAGCACTTTTAACCCTTTCATGCCCGATGTTGCCTATAGGCAACATTGTGCATTTTTGTTCATAAATTCCGTAATTTTTAATTTTTTTAAAAGATTTTTTTTTATAAACAAGCTTGGTTAAAAACGTGTAAAACCAGAATACGTAGGACTCTGAATTTAATATCACTTCATATTTAGGCCATGACTAAAAAACACATGGCCCAAAAAATTCGGGCATGAAAGGGTTAAGTTACGGTATCACAAAAACCTAAGACAATGGGGCAACAAAAGCTTTTAGAAAGCAAGCCTGGTTACTAGGTTTGTCATTTTGTGAAATTTTGCCGGCCTGTGTAGTTTATTTAACATTTTTTTATTTATTGCAATTCAATCATAAATTCAACTAATTTTAGAGATGTCGACACTGTTCGTAAAAAAGCAATGAAGTTGATTTCTCGTTTTGCGCATAAGATTAAACCGTCGATGATCCTAAGGGTGCTTGATCTTTACAACACCTTTTTATTTGGTCTGTTAACTTAATGTAGAAATAATGTTAAGTTAACTAATGATGTTGAAAAATAGGTGGCATTAATAAATTTTTAAATTGCGAAACTGTAGGCGAAGCTTCATTGGTACAAACATTCTTGAACAACAAAATGGCAAAAGGTGTTCAAAAATTCGCTGAAATTCGTGATGTCATACATTAGTGAAATTTAAATTTAAGGCAATTTTAATCGCTTTACTTCGATTATGATTTCTTTCTTAAGAAAATTCTGCTATTGAGCAGATATACCAGATAAAATTCAACATATCTTTCAAATTTTAATCCTATTCTCGTTCCCTTTTTTTATAAAAAACAATATTGATTAATTTTCTCTTGGCATTTTTTTAAACAAAACAATTTTTTTTATATTTTACATGATGTTATTAACCGCTTTAAATTGAACGACCAACACTATATTAACGTTCGTTTAAATTCAACCACCGTATATAATTATTTATTATCCTTTTTTAATTTTTTTTTTGTAAATATTATGATCGCATAAAACTATTTCATTAAGTCACTAATTTAAACGTAAAAAACAAAAAACGAAACTCATTTCCTCTTTCGATTACTGTAAGTGTGAGGCGTAGAAATATTTGCAAATGTATTGTAGACTGACAGAAGTAGTAGAGTTTGAATGTCAGTTATTTTTATGGCATAATTTTATTAAATTTAAAAAATATTACAACAATACATACATATATAAATATCGCACTCACACTTCTGTAATTATATTAAAATTTTATTTTTAATTCTTTTTTGTTTTATAAAGTGATAAATTTATAAATATTAAGTATATAAAGAGCGTATAATTAAATGTAATTCTACTTAAAAATAACTGATTTTAAATATAATTGTAGACTAGTATCGCCAATTATAGGGAATATTAAATTTTATAAATAAATTGTGTAAAAAATTATAATAAAAAAAAAATATTGTTTTTAATTAAAATTCTCTTAATTCATAAACTTCTTACACACAGATAATGATTAACTCACCATCTATCTCATACACATACATATGAGCCTGTATAAATAAGGTAGGAGCACAAATGTATGTAAAATTGTTTACAAAAAAATTAAAATAAAAATCCAAAGCTTTTTCATTTTCATACCTACTCTCCACTCCCACTCTTATTTATACAGTATGGTATGTACATATGTATGTTTGCCAGTAGTTATCGATAAATATAAGAAAAACAAAAATAAAAATAAATAATGAAAATAAAATCACGTTATTTGGTGAAGTAAATAAATGATTATTATTATTATTAAAATTAACTTCAAAAAAATTAAAATTGGTTTTTTTTTATTCTGTTTACTTGGGGTGGATTTTTTTTCTTCTCCGATTTTGACGCCGTGTGTGGTTTTTTCATATAAAATTTAAATACTTTAATTAGCCATCATTGTTCGTACATTCAATTGCTTAATTATTCATATTCATTTTATATTTTACATTTTTTTTTATAATTCTTTCATTGGTTATGTTGATGAATACAAATTATGAAGTGATTTTAAAATCATGTGGTTTGATGCCGATAATTACATTAAAGTGGCCTCTTTTGTGTACAGAATAAAAAAAAAACGAAATAATTTTAATTCTTTGAGAAAAAATTATTGATGGAGGCCTAAAATAAAGATTTTTTATGCTGGATTTCGAAAAAAGTGTTTATTTGCTGTTCGAAAAAATTCGGTTGCAAATGTGCTTAAAAATTAAAAAAATAAAAAAAAAATTAAAAACTTGAAACGGGCTTTATGAAATCAAATATTAACAGAGCAGTTTTGCGGTCATACCATTATCCTAACGTGTTGCAGGCTTGTTCCAAAAGAGTTCTACGGAAATAGAAACAAATGATAATCTGAAGGTGAAAACTGGGGACGGTAAATTGAATACTTGGAAATGTCAAAAATGAAATCGCCGTGGTCTAGTAGGTAGTGTGTTGGCTTATAAGACCGGAGGCCTCGTTTCAGACCCCAGTTCATGCATCTCCAACTGAACGAAATATGAAAAAATATTTCTTCGGCGGCTTCCTCTCAGCAGATTTCTGGCAAAAACTCTGAGAATAAATGAAAATTGAAATTGAAAAGTTTCTCAATAATCGGTCGTTCGGAGTCGACTTTAAAATGTGGGTGGTATGACGTTGTCTGGTTGAAAGGTAACACCTAATATCGATGGTCAATTTTATCAGATTTAATTCAACTGCTTTCAGTTTCGTTAGATCAAAATAAATTGTTTGAGCAGGTTATAAAAGCTCAGAATTAACCAGACGCATAGCATTATTTTTCTTGGTTCGCAACTACTTTATCCATGTGTCTTTTCGCACATTACTGCCGTACGTGAACGGCTTTTCATCCAGTAAACATTTACTGTATTTCGCTCCACTTCAGCATTTAATCGCAAGTGAAAAAGAGTTCAATTAAATTATTCTCTGTCTATTTGCGTGGCAGTCAAACATAGAGCATCTTACTTCAAATAGCACATAAATAAGCCGATCAATGTCTAATTTCCTATCAATTTCCACGCATATTATGATCATTTTAGAGATATTAAAATCTTAGAAATTAAAACAACTTCTAAAGAAGATTGAGTTGTGGATTCTGTTCTCTGGAACGACGCGATCTCAATCCTTAATGATGGGTCGAGTACACAAATTGGTATAAGATCGGGTATTTATTTCTATAAATCTGCCCTTTCTCTCAGACTGCCCAAAGAGTATAAGGGTTTCCTTGCGGAGTTTTAGTCGATCCATCTGATATCAAAGTGTGTTCTCAATTGCACTCGCACACTGATCTAACTTGGTTGACACAGTGTCTAACTGAAATAAGTCTCAAGTATTTCGGGCATTCGAGGGAATGGAATTGCTGACATCCTACTTGGATGGTCATCTCTTGATAATACTTTTAGCATAGGGATTTACATTCTTTCGTTGCACTGTCGAACTCGAGTGTCGAGTACAATGGAACTTAAATGGTCTTATGTCACCATTTGCTGAAGATACGGAATTCTTTTCTATCAATTGGAAGGATGAACACTTTCCTGTCGTTTGAGAGGGGAAGTCCATGAGGCTTCTAACAGGCATAGTAACTTGGCGTATGACGGAACATATTATGCATATAACTACTGTTGATATCGTCAGCAGCTTGATATATCCATGATACTTTAGCCTGCTCTTTCGAGAAAGAATTACAGTTCTTTTTTGAGTCCTGGGTGATATACAGCTAATCTATTTACGAAAATAATTACATACTTATTATGGTTGGATGTACGTTTGAACATACGGGCTATTCATATTACAACTATTGTAGCAGTTGTTGGGGTGAATATAAAGAAGAATCGGTGAATAATTTACTTCGCATGAAATTTAACAAAGGCATCTATGTCCAGTTAGTTTTCATTAATAGGCTGTCTTTAAATGTATCACCTCTCGACCTGATACGCCGGAAGTACTAAAAAAACTATAAGGGACACACCAAGAGAAAACGAAGAGGCTGTATACGGTATCCTTACAAGATTCACGGTATGTAGCACGATAGTTAGAAACGTTATATAAACGCGAAATCTCCTTCGAACTTTTAAGTTGCCTATATGTTGGTGACTGTTAACTGTAAAAGAAAGTACAATATCCAATGATAGACTGTGGAAATTCCGTAGTGGTATCGATGACAACTTTTTTTTTATCAGTTTTCTGATCGCTTCTTTCATTTTTGTAGACCGAGACGGTTGCGTGATACCCGTAAGTTATTTTACGTTAGATGCTCGTTTTGTTAGATGTTCTGTATATACGATGATGCTACACTGCTTTCAAAGTGCTCCCTACATTATCTGCCGTATGGTCCTCATACAAACATACGTACATACATAATAGGTCATTATAACCCTTCATTCAGGCTTCTCACGCCACTTATGCTGTGTATGTTAATTTTATACATGAGTGACGGAACTGTTTTTCCTTAATAGTTTTTAAGGATATACTAAATTAAATAAATTATAATTTAATATTTAAAAATTGGGCACTTGAATACTGACCGCGAAGACCAAACTGTATACGAATTGAAAAGAACCGATCGAATGTGTTTCTAATTATCAACTAATTTATTTCTTCAATTTTTACTTAATCCTAACATATTCTATATACTTAATTCTAACTGTGTAAAGCTATTCAGCAACTCCGTTGCTTATTTTTATTCCTTATTGCTATTTATTCATTGACCTTATCCTATGTATTAAACAATCTTAAACTTAATTAGCAATAGGGTCGTACAAATTCATTATTACTATATAAATTTAAATATTCAATTATAATTTAATGACAAGATATATAATAAGTATAAATAAATATATAAAAATACAATTATGGCGCAACAGGAACCTACAGTTTAAAGTCGACTACGAACGACAGATTTTTTAGAAACTTTTCATGGCAATACAACTTACTCTCAGAGTTTATGTCAGAAATCTGCTGAGAGAAAGTCGCGAAAAAAAATATTTTTCATATTTCGTTTTGTTCGAGATGTCTGGGCTGAGGATTGAACCGTGGCCTCAGGTTTACTAAGCCGGCACACTATCTACTAGACTACGGCGACTGACAATCGGCCTTATTTAAAAATAATCAAATAGGGTTAAACGTAAGATTAAATCCTCACCAAAACCGCCTCTCGTGCATTTGATACCGTCTTGTGGAAACTAAAATTTAACCAAGTTAAATATTTTCATTTGAGGCAAAAAAAGTTAGTAATCATCGAACCGAATAATACCACAGGCCCAAAAACTGCTGTAAGGAATGCATCTTTTAGACATTGACAGCTCTTGAACTGCCTTTAGCTGCTCTTTATACCAAATTCGGCAATTCCGTTGGTTAACATATCCCTTGAGCATGCATTCTGACAATAAAATTCAGTAATTGAAAGAGTTTTTTTTAATTGTTAGTCTATATGTCGTGAAATGGCACACATATTGAGCATTTCTGGCATTGTCGTGACATGTGACAAATTTACAATTAAAACCCAAATAGCAAATCACCCGTTACAAAATGAATGCGATATAAAATTTATTAAAGATTCATTCAATCTCACAGTTTATTGGTTTGTGTATATATGGTATGGTAGAATACATATGTTTAAGAAAATAATAAAAATAAATACTTATTGTGATCTTGTGATTGCATGCCAAACCAAAGATAAAAACAAATGAATCAGAAAGACGAAAAAAATCAAATTAAAAGTGAATTTATTTATGTTCGTAAAATGGTAATTAAATTCATTTGCAAAAGCATTTCATTCATTCATACATACAATATAATTCGCATACAGTGAGCGTCAAAAGAAACTGTACATTATGGATATAATTCTAACAATCACCCAAACTCAACTCTTACCACCTAAGGAGAGTGGCGGAAATATTTGGCAATATTTTGAAATTTTTTGTAATTTTTTTTTCGTTTAAATTTTGAAAACTGGCATTGAAAAAATTTTAAAATAAAAATAACGGCAATTTGTTAATGCATATTTTGTTTGTAATGTACAATTTCTTTTGACGCTCACTGTATATCTCTATATACATTCATTACTTTTTTTTTTACAACAAAATCATGCATGTGTGATGGTACTGCGAATTTAAAAGATTTTAAATTTATCCTGACAATTACAATAAATTTATTTAATAAAATAAAAAGAAGCAAAAGTTATCATTTTAAGGATCATTTGAAATTTAAAACAGAAATGGGAAATATGTGGTTATAACAGAAAGTTTGTCTTTTGTACTCAAGTTACTTTTCTAAAAGCATATGAAACACAGTTTTTCAATACAAATTTATCATGCTCATCAGTACATTGGATATATTCCAGGATGGTTGGGTAGTAGCAGAGAAAATAAAACACTAATTTTTAATGGGATAGTAAGAAACATTTTATTCTAAATATTGGCCATTGCTGGCAACACTTTTTTTCAGGCAATTGGTGCATTCCACTCCTATTAAAATATTCGTCTTTTTAAGCAAACAAATGTGACATCTCTTCTTCGACTTCCTTGTCGGAACCGAAGAGCTGCTTAGCACATGCGTGTGCAGTTGTATTGTCGAGTTGCAAAATTACCTTGCAGTGTTTTGTGGCCCATTTTGGTCATTTGCCGATCAATCCAAGGTTTAAATTGATCATTTGTTGTTGGTAGCGGACTACATTACATTACACTACATTCTCTGGTTCCACAAGACTGTCTTCCTGCCGAATCGAGCTGGTTTCGCAGCCGTAGTTGAAAATAAGTCAATTCTACAGCGCCAATAACAATTGGATGCAATTTAGATTTTATCTTATTTTTGAAGGAAAAATTCAAAATTGATTTTTCGGGTTTCCATATATCCGTCATTTAATTCATGTGGCACTTATTTTTCAGACTTTTGGATATTTTCCATAGTTTGTAAAACATTTAACACTTCCGATGTATGTTTCTGACTCCAAGTGCCATTTACATTTCTCACATCAAAATTGTTATCTTAGCCATCGCTACACTTGTAGATGATGAAAAATATGATAATGATGATGATAATGTGGAAACTGAGAAATTTATTAAACTGCCACCTATATTTGTGAATAATGTGCCAAATATAAATGAAATGATCAAATGCATTTGTAGTGTGATTGCTGGTAGTGATTTTAATTATAAAAGTTTAAATGACGGTCAGGTTAAAAGCAATTTAAAGACGGTTGATGCGTATCGGAAGTTGACCAAATATTTTGACTCCAACAAGTTAAGTTATGATACTTACCAATTAAAAAGTGATCGCGCTTACAGATTCGTCATCAAGGGTCTGTATCACACTACTAATGTAGAAGATATAAAAGTCAACCTTCTAATGTTAAGTAAATGTAAAAAGAAAATTCCCTAAAAATGCCTTATTCCTATGTGGATATCGATCGGAGCCATAACAATAAAAACGTATTTGAAATACGGGAAATTAACCGATGGGTCATGCAAATAGAAGTTCCTAAAAGTACTAAAAAAATGTCGAATGTCACCGCTGCCAGCAGATGGGCATACGAAATCGTATTGTAAAAAGCTGTTCGTATGTGTCAAATGCGGACTTGGTCATCCTTCGCCCGATTGTCCTAAGGAAGCCGAAACCCGTCCTTGATGTGTTTATTGTTTATAGCAACATACTGCTAGCTATAGAGGGTGTGAAATTTATCAAAAGCTTTTAAAGAAGAGATTAGCAGATAGGCGCCCTGTTGTACACAATGAATTTTCAATAAATGAGAATGACTTTAATAGTTTGAACGCAAACTATAAACAGTCACAAGGTAGGATTTATACCAATCCTAATAATTTTACTCCAGGTGAAATATAAGCAAATATTGGAAGTAAGAATCCAAATAAGAGTATGTTGAAAAACACAGAAAATCTTTTAAATAAGCAAATTGAATTGACCAACACGCTAGTGGACATGATGTCACTCCTTATAAGCAAATTATGCAAGTAAATCTGACAATAGCTAAATTACAACTTGATGAATACAACAATAATTGCTTGTTCGCTATCACTCTTTGCCAACAACGCAGATGTTCTCAACGGAGTTTTTCAAACTACGACTGTTTTCTTCAAACGCAACGCGTCTTTACACAATACTGACTGAATTCTTACTACTGGTTGCCTGCTTTGTCTTGCCTTTTTATATGCCCACGTAATCAGTCTGATGAAGGTTCTTGAAGTCGAACGTTCGGGGTTTCGTCTTCTCGAGAACTCTATCGCGACTTCATTGTTGTTTGCGTATTTTGTTCACATTGCTTGTTGTTGCGTTCTCGCTTTCTTGTCTATCCCATTTTCTTTCATACTGATGTTGTTTGTTTACTTGTAACAAGTTCGTTGTATTTGTTTGTGTAGCTTTTGCTAATTTTAATATTAAACGATGTACACCGTTTCCATTTTCGTAACAATACAGTTAGGCGATAGTTTTCAGGATAATTTGGGATGTTAAAAAATGGTGCCGAACTTAACCATGTGTTTGAAAGAAAAAATTGATAATTTATTTTAACAGACTTCAACATATTCCTCCATAGTTAGTAAATATATGTACATTTCACTTGAACCATTACTTTTATCTCTTAATGAATGAATCCAAAAGGAAATGTTATCAATAAAATTATTTGAAATATTTCAGCTTAACACTTAAATGATCCCATTTACATTTATCTTCCATTACATTAGTATATGTTTTAATGCAGGAATTATAATCAAAGATAATTGAGTACTTGGCCCTGCAAATTGGCAATGCTTCCATCATTAATTCATTTCACATGATATTTCGGTCGTTCATTTTTATCTTATTCTTTCAGTTCTGCTGTTTATTTTGTTTCCTACACTTGCAATGTGAATAAATTAAATTGTTTTTGTTGTTTTTCCGTTGCTGCCATTTTTGTTGTTGTCCTTTTGTAACTGTATTATTTGCAGTTGTTAGTTTTTGATTGTTGTAAGCAAGCATAAATTATTAACTGTAAATTAGATGTAACAATAACACATATCCATCCGTTCCTTATCTTTTGCTCTCCCCGGTTCTCTGTTTAAAATTCATCGCCAACCCACAATCAACGGATTTCTTCTATGCGAAGTCGATGAGTTTTCACGTGTTTATATGTAGAGGGTCCCAAAGAGAATTTTCGAACATTTGCAGAAATAGCGGTCATCTGTCTAATTAGTTGTCATTTAATCAGTCTGTTTTGCCAAATCACCATAGACGGATGTAGTATTCAACATCACGTGCAAGTAATACAATTGTTTTATCGAAATGTGTGTTCTGTTCGGTCAACGTGCAGCTCACTCCGCCCATTTTACGGTCACCACAATCACCTTACCGAGAGGACTATTTGCAATGTGGAGAAGGCTTATTAAACAATCGACCAACACTCGTACTTCAATGAAACGCAAGATCTGTCGAAAACATCTACATTGTCTGCGGCATTGTGCAAGAGATTCGAAGCAGTCGATTTCATTCATAAGAATCCGGTTGTCTGCAGCCGGCAACTTGGTGAATTTTGGGTGGAAACTTGAGCTTATGGCCGTATCAAATTCAGGAACTAAAGATAAATGACCATAGATTGCGAAAAGCCATCATCGAAAAACCAACTTCAGAGATGGGTCCCATTTCTGAATACATGGTTACAAATCCTTGGCATTTGTGACGATGCTAATCCACAAGAGAATCCAACAGAAGTGCGTCCAATGCATTCCGAACAGGTCACTGTCTGGAGGGGATGTTCAACCATGTTCAACCAGACATTGCTAAAATTCGTGGATTAGGTTATTCCTGCTTTGGTGTGCTTTTCGATTTTTTACTATTCGAAAAATGGGATGATTGGGATTTGGTTTCAATGTCATAGCCACACACACATGATTCGTCACTAGTTATAACCTTTTTGAGGAAATCGTCGTAGAACGTCGTCAACATCTTCTGAGCGATGTCAATGCGACGTTGTTTTTGCTCAAAATTTAGCAATTTTGGAACAATCTTTGCTGCCGCACGTTTCATACCTAAAACATCCGTAAAAATTGCTTGCCATGAGCGGAACAATATGCCAACATCATCAGCAACCTCTCTAATAGTGATTCGATGATTATCCAAAATCATTTTCTTCACTGCTTCAATCTTTTCATCGGTTGTTGCAGTGCTCGAGCGCCCAGGATGAGGATCGTCATTGACATCTTCTCGGCCTTCCTTAAATTGGTTATACCACAATTGAACTTGTGTTCTGCTCCCAAAACGCCACAGTCAACATTTCAAATGTCCTTGCACATTTAATTTCATTTTTTACACAAAACTTAATACAGTTCCTCGAAATCGAACATACGTAACACACAAAATTTGAAAATAACGGTTATTTTTTGATCACACCTCGTATATTTTCGTATAATATTTTGCTTTTAACAATTAGATAATTAGTTGAATATTAGTCAACAAAAAAGTTTCGAGAAATTTAAAAAAATATTGGGGAAATTTAAAACTTGGTCTTCCATTTGCAATACTGTTCAAATCTGGGATACAGTAATTGTTTAAGAACAAAATCTGTGATACAATCTATTATTTTTGTAATAAACGAATTGTTTTGAATGACACTTCACAAAACAGAATACTGCGAGAAGAGAAAGAATCATTAGAACATATACTCTGTACCTGATTGACATCACATAAGGAAACATCTTGCCGCATAACAGGTGCTGGGCAGGTTCTTGTTTATACCAGGCAGCATCATTGAGCTAGCCTGTGAAATTGATTCAGATGTGGGTAGACCTTTAATAAGGATTCCCTATAAAAAGGATACCCTATAATATATGAAGCACAATAAGATCACAATACTATGGTATCTCTACACGAGAATAATAAGGACCGGGATATTATTGGAATAAATTCAAGTCCGCTCCTCTAGTATGAGATGTTGGCTGGAATAAAAGGAACATAAAACGAATTTCTGCAAAAATTTTACTTTTGTTTTATTTTTTGACATGCCAGAATATCTTTTTGTTTACAAATTTCAGGAATGTATGACAACTTCGTTCGGATATTGTAAGTATTTAATTCCAGGAGTAACAAAGTTGCTGTCAAAATAAAAGATTTATCTCACGTCCGCCTTTACAGACTTTTTGCAACTGTAAATTGTTATGAAAAAAAAACAACTTGATTTTTAAAATAGGCTAAAAGGTTAGTCAAATATTGGTACACTACAATCGGGATTACGTCCAAGCTTCGCACACTACTGATGTTGTGTGTAGCGTTGCCAGTAATTTTTTAAAAAAAATTTATTTCTGAAAAAAAACTTTTTTTAAAAAAAAAACTTGTTTTCTACAAAAGTATCAACATCGGAGACCGGTGCCCTCTATTGGTGTATCTTTGCTACTTTTGCTCGGAACTAATAAAATAATACGCATTATTTTATTTAAAAATGTAAATATTTCGTGTTATTGTTGAATTTATTAAAATTTTTTTTTCGCAAAAACTTGTTCTGTTAGAAAACTTTTTCGCATCTCAAGAACTTGGAAAAACTTGGTAAATGGCAACGCTGGTTGTGTGTGTTAATTTTACGCATGAGTGAGAGTATGAGGGTAGGACCTACAGTTTAAGGTCGACTCCGAACACAAGTCTTTGAGTAACTTTTTGCAAGAAATCTGCCGAAGAAATATTTTCGCATGCATCGTTATTTGTTGGAGGTGGCTGGACCTGGGGTTTGAACCGGAATTATCCAACACACTACCTATTAGTATGTGGTCGCCGTGGTCTTGTAGGTAGTGTGTTGGCTTATTAGACGAAAAGCCAAGGTTCGAGCCCCAGTCCAGACATCAAAATAAACCACAAAAAATATTTTTCGGCGACTTCCTCTCACCAGATTTCTGGCAAAAACTCTGAGAGTAAATAAAATTGCCATGAAAACTTTCTCAAAAATCTGTCGTTCGGAGTCGACTTTAAACTGTAGGTCCCGCCAGTCATGTATAAAATTAACACACACAACATAAGTGGTGTGAGAAACTAGGTCGTAATCCTGACTGAAGAGTTGTAATGACCAATTATGTATGTATGTACTACCTATTAGTATACTCCTTTACCAAAATTCCAAGAACAATTTTAAGTAAAGCGAAAGTTTAGTCGTATAAAGAATTTTATTTAAAATATTTTTTTTTTGTTTCGCAGGCTCTTATCGCT
The DNA here is from genome assembly GCA_932273835.1 of Sarcophaga variegata. NCBI lineage: Eukaryota > Metazoa > Arthropoda > Insecta > Diptera > Sarcophagidae > Sarcophaga > Sarcophaga variegata. Next base: position 40,562,271 of record OW026361.1, on the reverse strand, counting down.
CATAATTTTTTTCATTCTTTATTGTTTAACTGGCTTTAATGTAATAATGGTTTTGGAACTGACACTTACACAAAATATGGTTTTATACTCGTATAGAAAGACATTTGCTTGCTCATTTGCAGAGAAACTTGAATTATAATTTCTTAAATGCTGAATGTGAAGTTGAGAACATTAACAGTACAAATAACAGTAAAAATAATAAAACATAACGCTTATAAGAGTAATAAAATATAATTTTACAATACACTTGCGAACACTTAGGATTTTTCCCACGATTCCATTAGACTCGATTAGTAAAAGATATTGTGTGTAAATGGAATAGAGGAGTGGGAGGGTGGAATTGAAAATTGATTTTAACCAGAGACAAGTGAAATCAAATACTCGTTTTAATACTCTACCCATTTCTATCCTTCTATCTTTTGTAAATTGACTCCCTCACTTACGGTTATAACATCAGCGAATGCGTCATCCATTTGGAAAACAAAAAATAAGAAAAAAGAGAAGAGTATACTGAATGATGATGTGAGGACTTACGTAGACAATAATCATGTTTTTAGTTATGTCAACGAATAATGAAGAGAATTATGACAATGATGATGAGGATGGTAAGTTTTATCTTCTTTAACGTGGATGAATAAATTTTATTGAACAATAAAAAATGGAAAATGCTGATTGAATAAATCTAAAAAGTATTGATGAGATGAATTGATGGTCATATGCATGAAAAGATTTTATTGGTAAATGAGAATTTTGAGAAAGGCGTATTGTATTTCACTGATAGAGTGCCAATAATTGTGTGCGCTAATTGATATGTTCAGCATATAGGGAACAACAGCACGAAAATAGTTAATAACAAAAAACTAAAAAAAAATATGTGACTGATTCCGAAAATAAGGAAATATACATACATAATGGGTCATTACAAGCCTTCATTCCGACCTAGCCTTATTGCGACCTAGTTTCTCACACCACTTATGTTGAGTGTGTTAATTTTCATACATGAGTGGAGGGACCTACAGTTTAAAGTCGACTCCGAACGACAGATTTTTGAGAAACTTTTCATGGCAATTTTATTTACTCTCAGAGTTTTTGGCAGAAATTTGCTGAGAGGAAGACGCCGAAGAAATACTTTTTCTATTTTATTTTGATGTCTGGCCTGGGGCTCGAACCCTGGCTTTTCGTCTAATAAGCCAACACACTACCAACTAGACCACGGCCTATCGTCTAATAGCATGCAGTCTAGTGCGGGCCAACGGTGGTACGCACCCCCCGATAAGGCAGTCTAGTGCGGGTTACCGGTGATACGTGCCGGCGTGAACGTGTTAATTTTCTGAAATTATAGCTGTCGTTATTTATTTAAAATTCATGTTGCGACTGGATCTCGAGTGGATTTAAAATGATAAGACTTGGAATTTGAAGAGCAAATATACCCCATATATTACGGGGTTTCTTCGGTAAAGACGAATACGCTTAAAACATTATTTACGGTCATTCTCAGTTGATATTTAGTTACTGCTATCGCAAAAAAATTTATATCGGATCTTCGAACAGCTAATTCCGTAAGTTGACAATTGATAACAGCATTTTTGTTGAAGCTACATCTGGACAGATACAGCATTTAACAGCACGTGCAAAAAATAAAATTGTGTTCGGTGTTGTATTCGGGAAAACGCATCACCATAATGGTTCTACTGAGAGCACAATTCGCAATGCGGTGGAGAAATTCGAACCAACAGGTTCATTAAAAAATCAACCAACAACCGTACGTCGATGAAACACAAAATTTTCCGAATACATCGCCGTTGTCTCTGATAGTGTCCAGAAAACTACGGAAATACAAAAATTCGACTTTTTCTAGACCACAACTTGGCGAATTTTGTGTCGTGAATTCGGCCTATGCCCGTGAAAAAATCAAATGTCCTAGAAACAAAAGTAAGAAATTATCTTAAGCGATGAGGCCTGTTTCGAGATGAATGGGTATGTGAACAAACAAAATTACTGGATTTGGGGTGATGCCGATCTACATGAGATTCAAAAATTCAATTGGGCTGGCGATCTCACCGATTCATATTTATTTGAGAACCACGTTGGTTAAGCCTTCGCGTTCACCGACTTACTCTATAGGATGATACTTATCAACATATTCTGGTTTTAATTGGATTGGATCGGGACACCAATGACATGTAATTCTACAAATCGGCCATACGTTCCACACAGCTCATACATACATAATTTCGGTCATTACAACTCTTCAGTCAGGACTACGACCTAGCTTCTCACATCACTTATGCTGTGTGCATTAAGTTTTATGCAATACTGGCGGGACCTATAGTTTAAGGTCGACTCCGAACGACAGATTTTTTGAGAAACTCTTCATGACAATCTTATTTACTCTCAGAGTTTTTGCCAGAAATCTGCTGAGGCAGTCGCCGAAGAAATATTTTTTTTCATATTTTCGTTTTTGGTGTCTGACCTGGGATTTGAACCGACACGATATGAGAACATGGTCGTCTCACGTAAAAGTGATGTATACAGTTCACCGATATCGAGCAATTTCTGCACGTTGAACTTCTTTCTTGTGTAGTTTTCTTAGATTACAGAAGTATGCGTCAAACCACAAATGTCCTCAAAGCCAGCACACACCATGGCAACGGTAAAATTCAACCTAATTTATGGTTCAGATTCATTGAAAATTTGACATTTCGGAGGCGTTTCACTCAGAGAAGCCGCGGAATAAGCCTTTTAAACGAGTAAAAGAGTTTCTAGACACTTCGTTTTATTTAAATTCAAAGATAGGAAAGATTTAATAAGAGTATTTATATTTTTCATATACATATATTTATCATGACAAGAAGTTGATCTAAACTGGGCAAGTGACAGATGCACGGCCATCTTCTTTAAAGTGTATTTCAATAATTCTCTACCACAACTACTATGACAATGGCTACAAAATAAAGAATTTTTTAAAACATATCACTACTGCGGAGAGAAAAAGAAAGAAAGAGATATTTACATGGTTTGCAAATCTATCAGTCACAGCTTTAGAATCTCTGCTCTTCATTGAATGCACACACACACAAACACAAGTTTTCATACTGACTGTACAAAGTAATCTAAGCTGTGTGCCGTTATACAGCTGATTTTATTGGTTTAGTTGACAAGTACAAGTTTGGAATTTAAGTGCTACTAAAGATATTGTCAACATTTATTCCATCATGCCACAATGACAGCTGAATGTTTACATTACATGAGGAGTATTTTTAATAGCGTTATACGCACACAATCACATTCTCATAATGTTACTTTAATACTCATAGTTAATGTAGCGATATAATTGAAGAGAAAAGACTATTCATTAGCCTCGTCATCATCATCATCAGCATCTTCTTTAATTTTTCCTTTCGCAAAATCCACAATTATCTTCAGCACTTAAAATGGAATCAATTTATGATTGATGCGTGAACACAAAATGAATATCTTAAGTGTCACAGAAAGAAGTTAATGGAGAAAAACTTAAGGACAGAAAAGAAAAGAGTAAATATTTTATTAAGAAATAAGAAACAAGACACAAGAAAAATTAAATGTCGTTTATGGTATTACAAACATACTCGTATAAATTGAAATAAATAATGCAATAGAGGGCTTTGTCAATGGAGTGTCAGTGCTTTAAATCCGTTAATGTATGAATAAATAAATAAAAAAAAACTTGTTCTCGCAGTTTATATAATATTGACTTCAACGCCCAAGATATAAAGGCGATAACTTGGGAGCAGCCGTTAACTAAAACACTTGCTGAAGTCCCTTTTGAAGCACCCGCTTACTTAATGACTGATAATTAAACATGCCGAGATAAATCATTAAAATTTTGTTTGCTGTTCCAATGTAAACCAATTATGATTGGATATTCAATCAGTGCTTTTTAGAATAGAGGATATAATTTTATTAAATCCGTTTTACATTTGAAGATCTTATTGAGCGCTAGTATGATATCAGTTTTAACATTTTTTAATTGAACTTTTAATTACTTTAAGTCGTGGATCTACAGAGAATGATTGATTGACTATGTAATTATCAATTTCTATTTAAAATAATTGTCCTGTTAATACAGATGCTTGTTTACTGTCAAAGCAGTGCAGTTTGGGATAAAATTGCCTTTCAATAGATTTGCTTCGAGCAAATGCAATTGTATGTTTAAAACTTTTTTGTTTAAAATGATCTCAACCTCTTGTTCGTTTTGATTGATATGAATGCAGACGTCTTTTATGTAACATACTCTTGTAAGAGGTTATAAAATTCTCCATATAATCAACAATCAGTCAATCATCAATCAAACGTTAATCAATCATCAATCACTTAATCATCAATCAATCATTAATCTGTAATCAATTTTTCATTTTTACCTGTAGAATCAGATTTTTTTCCGTCCAAGTAATATTAATCGCGCAAGTGAATTCTTTAATAATCTGAGAGATTTCAAGTGGTTTACTGATTTTGGGCAAAATTTCAAATGATAAGATGGCCAGAGAAAAGTAATAAATTAAACTGTATTGCCAATATTTATTTCGTATGAATGAGGCGATTGTGGCCTCCATAATTGAGCGGGAATGTTTGGATAGTATGGAAAATTGTATAAGGCAGCCCAATCTAAACTGGGGAGACATAGATACATTAGGGTCGATTATATGTTTCTTTTGATTTTTAAAATCCAACTATGGACTTCTAGTCTGAAGGCCCGGAGGTCTCCAAAGTGACTCTTGAGGCTTATACTTATGGCTCAAAAATGAGTGCCAGAGGGGAGTGTGGTATATTTATTAAGGGTTCTGATATTAAACTTTCCTATAAACACCCTGACCACTGCTGTATTTCTAGGGCAGCGTTCGTGGCAATTTTAAAGCGTTTTCTAACAGACACTTTTAGCGAGTGATTCTTTAAGGGTTGGTGAAAAGGTCTAATTGCAAATCTAAGATGGAAGCTGTACAAAACGTCGAAGACGCTTACTCACCAAAATACAGTAAAAGGTTTCATGAGAACGTTTAAAATTTCCATTTGCCTAATTGAACAATTTGTGAGATCTGTATCGCAAAGCGCTTCTTTCAAACAGTTTTGACAGTTAATGCCAAACTAAAAGGAATGAGTCTCAATATACAACAAAACTAAATAAAAGTTAAATGCGAAACCATGAAATAATTGAAATCATTTATAAACATTTTATTTGGTGACTAAAAATGCGTGAAGACAACCAAAAGTCTAATGGCGATAATTATGTCGGGTCATCCAGCCACTTCCAACTTTGATAGTTGATAACGAAGGTGGTCCCTAGTTCGTTAGGTCGTTAAAGATACACATATCAAATTAGTTCTTATTTATTTAGTCTATTTGGTCAAATCAAATCATGGACGGATATAGTATTGAAAGAGTGTGGCCGAATTCGGGGCAGTCGACTTTGCGTCGCTCACGATAACTCGGCCTTTCACAGACCATATCAGACGAATGTTGATTAGTGACTTTCGAACCCTGGTCGAATAGGTCGATAATTACCAACTTCGATTGGACTGAAATGGATGATCTGGATACTAAAGAGATGTTGTTTCAACACAATGGTGCTACGTGCCACACAGCTCATGCTACATAGGTCATCTTACGGTGATATGAAACGATTTGTTAGTGCGGGGTTTTCTTAGTATCAATAGGTGAAGTCGCCGTAGTAGGTAGTGTATTGGCAGGCCTCGGTTTAAACCCCAGGTCAGACATCAAAAACGAAAATATGAAAAAATATTTCGTCTGCGGCTTTCTCTCAGCAGATTTCTAGCAAAAACTGTGAGAGTAAATTAAATTGCCATGAAAAGTTTCTGAAAAAAATCTGTCGTTCTGAGTCGACTTTAAACCGTAGGTCCCGCCACTCATGTATAAAATTAACACACACAACATAAGTGGTGTAAGAAGTTGGTTTGTAATCGTGATTAAGGGTTTTAATGATCAATAATGTACGTAAGTAAGTTTATGAATGTAAATTGTTTCATAAACTTAGAAAGATTGAACCTGTATTTTAGCGGTATTGAATTCTTGACGCTTGAACATTTGAGTGTTAAATTAAAAATACATACAACTTTTTTTATTGTTAAGATTTGAATACCTATTATAAATTTCGTATTTTAAATATCCAGTATCGAAACTACACTGTCGGACAAAATAAAGTGCGGTTGTGTACCCTTCTTCATTAATTCTCAATTTTTTTATCTACGTGTATTACAGTGAACACTCGAAAGTGTGAACGTCTCAGAAACGTGAACAAATTTATTTTTCCACAGAGTATTCTAAAACTAAAAATTTCAAAAACTTTACATGGTCCAGTGAATTACAAATTCTCCAAGTCAGTATGGATGACATGTAACATTTTTTATGCCTGATTTCATCAATGTTTTGTTAAAGAGGTGGATTTCATTTGACAAATTTGAAACTGAAAACTTAATTTTTGGCTTTAGCTTACTGAGTTCTTGACTAATTAATAAAAAAAATTATTTAAAATAGTGTTTAGCATTTTTACTTTTTAAAATATAATTTTTCATATCAAATAGGGTCATTTTTTGTTTCAAATTTAGGTACTCGATAACGTGAACAAACTCGAAAATGTGAACTGCCTTGGTAAAAATTAGTTCACGTTATCGCGAGTTCACTGTATTTACTGTTTGTTTATTGTCCTGTTATTTGTTGGAGTGTCTCAATTATTTCTATAAATATTGTAATTTCTAAAGTATGTATTTCGTTCAGGTTTCTGATGTAAATTAAAAAAAGTTATTAAAAAAGAATAAATTGTAGTAAAGTACCTAATTTTTCATTCAATATTACTTAAATATATAAAAAATAAGATTGGACCTAAAATTTTTCGAAATGAAGACGAAAAGATATGTTGGTACAAGATCGCGAATATGGGATGAAATTGAAAGCCTAGAGTTCCAAGTATAAAATATCAGAATCTGGTGTTAGAAAAATAATTGATTTGTATAAAATAAGGATGTCAAATAAAAGTTTGAAAAAATTATGTGACAGAAAACGTAAAACGACGAAGCTTGAGGACGATTATATTGCAATTCTAGCAAAGAAAAATTCTTTTACGACACCCAGAGATATAAAAGAGATGATAGAATTAAATATTTAGACTTAAAATGTCCAAAGAGGGCTTAATGAAGAGGGTTTAAAAAATACCTTCGCTAAGAAAAAACCTCTCATACGAGCAGGCAATATAAATAAACGAATGGCTTTTGCAAAAAAGTATATAAATATGCCTGAATCATTTTGGAACAAAATTATTTGGACAGACGAGTTAAAATATGAACTAAAAAATTGCAAAACTCAGAAAAGAGTGTGGTGTGAACCAGAGGTCAGCAATGAGTATTCAAAACGATGAGTCGACTCGAATCATACTTATAATTTCTGATACTTATACGCATTCATACTTATTTAAATGTCATACCCATCCTACTCATACTCAAAGTTTGAAATAGTCATGGTACTCGTACTTAACAATACGCACGATGTTATTGATTTGGATTCTCCACGACTCATCGCATACACGAATCACAAAATAAGTATGATTCGCGTACGAACACTTTTTGGCTTTTTTGTTTATGTGTCTTTCTTCTTTCTTTGTAAATGCAACAACAACTAAGACTGTAAATTATGATGAATGATTCGAATCACTCGAATCATTTATAAGTATTATAAGTATTTTTCTAAATTTATGAATCTGAATGAGTAGGCGTATGAATCAAACATAGCTTGAATGTTATGAGTTTGATGTCAACGTTGTACTCATACTCAGTGCAACTTATACTTATAAATCAATGGTGTAGTGAATACGAATGAATCAGAGTAGTTGGATTTCAATACTGTTGACTCACTCATACTCAAAATTGCATGAGTGCTGATGAGTAGCGAAAAAGCGATTCATTGCTGATCTCTGGTGTGAACCAACACAAAGGCTTAAATCGAAAAACCTTATCCATGCTGTAAAATATGATGGAAGCGGCTTCATGGTGTGGGGATGTTTTTCCTCTTCAGGAGTTGGTAGACTCGTTAAAATTGATTCCAAAATGACGGTAGAGCACTATGTAAATATTTTGGAAGAAAATCTTTACAGCAGTGCGGAGGAAATGGGCTTGGAGGAGTTTATCTTTCAACAAGACAACGACCCCAAGCACACGAGTAAGGTCGCTAAAAAATATTTTAAAGATAATAATGTTGAAAAATTATAATGGCCTGCTCAAAGCACAGATTTAAAACCCCATAGAGCATCTTTGGGCTAAATCCGATGGATTCCATAACAAATATTCAAGGTTAGGTTAGGTTAGGTTAATGGACGTGTACTTGTCAATTAAGACAAGTACAGTACCCGGGGTCGAATTGACCCATTGTACAACGTCCTAGTTTCTCACACCACTAATGTTGTGTGTGTTAATTTTATACATGAGTGGTGGGACCTACAGTTTAAAGTCGACTCCGAACGACAGATTTTTTGAGAAAATTTTTCATGGCAATTTTATTTTACTCTCAGAGTTTTTGCCAGAAATCTGCTGAGAGGAAGTCGCCGAAAAAAAATGCTTTTTGTATTTGGTCTTGATGTCTGGCCTGGGGCTCGAACCGTGGCTCTACGTCCAATAAGCCAACACACTACCTACTAGACTACGGCGATTTCAATCAAATATTCAAACATTTTGAAAAAAAAAAATGCAAAGTGAATGGAGGGCAATTCCTACAAGTACTTTGAATAACCTTGCGCTAAGTATGCCGAAAAGATTAAGAGAAGTCATAATTAACAAAGGAGGAGCAACTTCGTACTAAATTTTGAAATTATTTAATTATTTATAATATTTTCTAGTGAAGTGTTACTTTATTTTGTCACTTGAAATTCCTTATGTGCCATATAGTTTCTATTATAAATAGAAAATATAATGAAAGAATTCAATGTTAAGTTCCCTATTAGATAAAATATTAACCAAATTAAATCTGAAACTATAATTTATAAACATTTGAAAACAATAAACATATGATTTAATCAAAAAACAAAAAAAAAAATTTAAAACCGCCTTTTATTTCGTCCGACAGTGTATATGTTAAGTATATAATTTAAATAAATGTCTCTGTGAGAGGTGTTTTGTCGCAATATTTTTTTATTTTTAATTTTATTTACTCTTTAAAAACGTGGCTTATAGTTTTGGTACGAACTGTTATTTCATTGTCTACGTTTTAAAACGTCGTTTTTTTGCATTTGCAACAAATCAAAGTTGTCTTCTATTAAATGAAAACATCCTTACAAATAATATGTTATGTTCTAACATAGGCTTTCAAAAAATTTTTACTCTCTTATGGTACTGTTTTTTTATTTAAAGCATAACTTTTTTCGTTTAGAGTATTTGAATGAAATTGGCACGAAGGCTGAGAGTGAGAGAGAGAGAATTAATATGTAAAAAATTGTGGCAGAATTAATGCAAAAACTGTGTTTAATTTTCAGGTAGTGAATGACATTGTGACAAAAGTACCACATTTTTAAACTCAAACATAAAAACTGTATTGTATGTTCTGTGGCATAGTCCCACACTTTGTTGGAGTATGTATTTGCAAAGGCAGAAGAAGAAGAAGAGATGCATGAACTTAACCACACAATTTGCAAATGGTTTTGCATAGATGCACGCTGAACTTCATATTTAGCGTGTATGAAAATATTTTCATTTAAAAATACCAGCACGTACATACATACATACATACATATACAGTCATTGATGTAGTTGCCTTGAAGTAAAGATAAGGGTTTCCATGTTGGGATTATTTTCTGTCGGCAAACATTTGCAAATGCTAGACTCATTTCACTGAAGCGACGATGCCACCAATTCATCGTTAGAGATGAAGATGTACCGAATTCAGTCAATAATGATGACCTGAAGATTGCGCTGGCTAGCAATGAAGCGGTCAAAATCACGATTATACGACTTAAGAACAATAAAGCTACATGCATACAAAAAATATATTACTTAAGGAAAGTATACTATTTGAACTTCAGTGTTCTCTGCCCAGTCCTGAAAACGGTAAACCCCACAATATACATATGCCAAATACTTATGGCATACAAGGTTCTTATGAGCGTATTATGTGAGCAACTGATAGGACCTTATTAGTGCGACTTCAGACCTGGCGAGTCCACTAGAGTCCACCAGAGACCAGATCTTCTTATTATAAGGCAGCCTTCGATAGTGGCATAAACAATAGTGTGTTTGCTGCGATGTCTGATCTCGGTGTTCCTGCGAAGCCGATAAGGCTATGACCTTGAGCAACTGCTGAAGCTACGTCAAGGTAGGAATGTATTTCATCATTTATTTAATTTAATGGTGATCGCTTATCACGCGACCTCTTCAACGAGAGTGCATCGTAATAGGGCGTACCGAGCGATATGTTACTGCTGTGCTTAGCGCTATTAAACGCGAGTCAGCCAAGAGTTGTCGACAAATAGGGACATGCGGCATTTTGAATTACAGATTACGGCCGAAACCTATACTTTCGATTGTCAGTAAATTTGCTTACAATGGCTCTTCCGTTACCAGCAAAAATGGTGTCAGTCTGGTAATCAAGCGTATGATAACTCTTATCAAAAGGTGCTACTATGGTCTCAATAGGGAATTGAGTTGCAGAGACATCTCTTGTACGACGAAACTTATAATATACAATTGCTCCTTCGCGTGCTGCTTTATGACACAGAAGCGTAGTCTGAAGGTAAGCAGCATTATAGAGAAAAGTCCTACTTAAGATCTTCGGTCCTTTGGATTTGACGATGATCTCCGCATACAATTAAATAATGAACTGTATGAGCGCCTCAACGACATGGACTTTGTGCACCGTATTAACATCCAGTGGAAGCGCTGGATAGTCCATGTCGTTCGGGTAGAAGATGATGTTCGATTAAAATGATGCAATATTCGTAGTACTTTACTACCGTTTTCATCATATAGAATTTTGCAGTACTGCGGTTATGTTTATAGACTTTCGATTTTGATTATTACGTCATAAAGGAGGAAAGCGCACACGAGTAGGTGACATTTCATTTCATTTTAAACACATCGCTTCTCTGCCATAACCATAATTGATCATCCATTACTTCATAGAAATCTGTTACAGACTGAAATCTACGTGGAATACTAATTACGAAAGCGTAATTGCCTCACTTAACCTTACTTTAAATTTCTTACTAAGTTCACAATAGGACAATATTCGATTTGGTACAACCAGTTAAACCTATGAACCCACCAAAAGTAAATATCAAATGATATTAGAAACCCTAATTATGTTGAATAAAACATTCAACAATTCGTGTATAACGGTTACGGCTTTTCTTTGTCTATATCCTACAGTGCTTGAATTGCCGTTTGTTTTTCATTGTGGTTGTAGAAAATTTTTATATTTTTTATAGTCCGTGGAGGAAGTTTTACCTGCAATAAAAATTTTTATTTAAATGACATTTTCTACAGACAGGTACAGCCACTATCATTTTACGAACTGAATTGGTCTACTTGTGGAACTTGTAAACCAAGTGATTAATAAAATATAATTAATATTTCTTAAATTTTTTCTTAATTTGACGTTATTTTAATTTTAATAAATTTATTTACATTCTTTATAACATTATATAGAAATATACAATACGTCATTAGCCCTTTGGTCAGCACTACGGCATAGTTTCTAATATAACTCATGAAATGTGTGAAATGGATTGATTTAGAGTTAAACCAAACTTTATTAAACTTTATTTTCTTTCGTTAAACCCTGTTTCCGGATGAGAGATTTGAGGAGATTATTCAGGGTATTAGCTACTATCCGAACTTTTGCTAAAAAATTTCTAAGAAATGGTCTAGGGAAGGAACATTATTTTAATATTTCGATTTTTGAAGAAATCAAATTTGAGGTTTGTACTCTAAACTTTTGTCTCAAAAGGGAATTAGTTAGGATACAAATTTTCACCGGATTATTCTAATCATTGTAGAGCACATTATTACAATCATATTATTTTGCGAAAAGTTAAGAAAAGAATGAAAATTTGGAGCATTACTAGCATATTTTTTTCTCTAGCAAAGAAAAGGCAAGAATGCGATACTGTAATTAGACAAACAGCATCCAAATAGTGTGTTCGTTTCCGACCTGATAATTTTGATATTAAAAATGCATAGCACACTGGTCGACTAATCATTAAAAAAGTTGATAAAGTAACAAAAAAAAAAAAAAATGAGAAAAGCTGAGGTGGACGCTGCTATGGGGAATTAGTCATTCATCGCCAAACAATTATCAACCATTTGAAGAAAGCTGGATTAGCTGAGAAATGAATTAGATGGGTAGGTAGATAGAGGTGGATGTCTACCCAAAGGGTTTGCATAGATATACTTTGGTTGTATAAGTCCAATTGTGATACTACAGTTTAAGATTTGTTCCAATCTCTGAACCATTTGGATATTTTTATAAAGCGGTATAGATTGCCCATGTTTGAATTATCTGCGTAATAGACACTAAAATGCGTTTTTCTAGTAGGCAAAGAACAATTTCCTCTTCTTCCTCATCTCTATAGTTACTTTGGAAGTCATTTGTCACGTGTCTAAGACCAATGCGTATTACATGGATGTCTATGACTCATAATATTTAGTAATGCCTCCAAAACCGCACTGAGCGCGATCTTTTGCAGTTTAAGCAGACTTTTCGTACATCTTCTGTTTGGCTTTGGTCAAACTTTCTGCGCCGTTCTACCCGTATCTGTCATATTGTCAACTATAAGCCCCTAGGTCTTTATTAATATTCCCAAAGTAAATAGATTCATTGTAGAGTTCGATGGATATGTCAGTTCCATCTGGCCAGCTCATTGTTCTGCAATTATCCGGCACATCGCTATACTCCACAACCACATGAATTAAAACTACACCTTTTCTGATGGCAAGGGAGAAACTAATAAGGCTTGTCTCCGAAGTTTATTTTGATGCATTTACTATATATCGTAACACGGATCTTTCCCCTGCAGATTATTATTTCTGTCGATCTTCAGAAGGCTTTTAATGTAAATATGTATTCCGTAGAAGTCTGAAAATTATTGGAATAAATAATGGGTTTTCCATAAGAATATCAAAATTTTTCCGATCAAAACGGCACATACATATTTCTTTACAAAAGTTCAATTCAAATGGAAAACAAGTTCTGTTCAAATTTGTAATCGAATTTTTGGAACACCAGTGTAGGCCTGGATTCAAAAAAAGTCATTGAAAAAGATAAGGAATGATGGTGTGGTAGTATATAAACTAGATGGTATGTACAGTCTTCGTAGTGTCGTAGGTAGTGTGCTGGAATATTAGGCGTAAGTCCAGGTTATAAACCCCAGGCCAGACATCTCGAACATAACGAAATATGAAAAAATATTTATCATCAGATTTCTGGCAAAAACTCTGAGACACACAACATAAGTAGTATGAGAAGCTAGGTCATAATCCTAACTGAAGGGTTGTAATGACCAAATTATGTATGTGTATACAATTATAAACTTATTTGAAATTCATTCATATTAAGTCACAGAATTTGTACATCCGCAAGCAAATACTTACCATATACTCACATACCCATCCCATACTTTCAGAAATACTTGTGCACTTAAATTCAAGGGCTTTTTCTAACGTGGAAGCAAATGGTTGTTTACTCATTTCATTCATTTAAATAAAAATAAATTCTATTATAAACGAATAAATGAACACATCAATTTATTGTAAGAGTTTTTCAGAAAATCAAATGCCACATCGCAGCACATCTTTCATAAACGAATTCATGAAATTTTGAAGAAAAAAAAAACAACAAAATATAGGCATGTATTTCAGTACATAATGTATAGTAAAGTTGTTGTTGTTTTTGTTGATTATAATGATGTGAAAAATTTGAAATTAAATCTGAAGATCAATTCAACCACTGCTCTCCCCTTACAGTTCGTTTAAATTACTCGAAGCTTTGCTAGACTGTGTGCTATAATGCTGTATTCTAACCGGGGATGCACTCTTGACTAAATGAACTTTAAATAACCGTTTAATTAAAAGAGATACGCATGATTTCATTTTGACAGCAATAAAAAAGCAGCAGAACGACAATAAACATTTTAATGACGTTAATGGTGAAGAGGAGTAAAGATGACGATGATGATGATGATCTTTCATCCATATTTTGGAAATTCTGTAGAAATTGAAAAAAAAATTAATATTTTTGTTTACTTACCCACCACATACATAAATATATTTCTGTGTTAATGAAATCTTTTATTACAATGTCGCCCAAGTACATTTAATCCATAATGTAAACGACGTTTAACAGTAAATAGCGGCTGTTACTATTCACTGCATACTTTAGGATTTCACCCTTTTATGTTATAAAACCTTGCATACATACATAATCAGTCACTACAACCTTTCAGTCAGGACTTCGACCAATTATGTTGTGTGTGTTAATTTCATACATGGGTTTCGCGACCTACAGTTTAAAGTCAACTTCGAATGACAGATTTTTTCTATATTTTAAGGATTTAAAAACTTAACGTTTTTATATCAATTACGAAAAATTGCTTGACTTTTGACTCGCTCCACTGTCAATACCATTTGTAAGCACAATTTAAAGTAATATGCGAGGAAAAAGCTGAGTCATCCACTGAGTACATAACTGGTACTTGAATGCAATTTTGCATGCCACCATAGTAGTTCAGATACTCAACACAAGTGAATAACACAGAAACAAAAGTCATGGGAAACAACAGAACCATTTTAATGTGATACATGGCTTAAACTTTTTTTTTGATTTATAAAGAAACGATATAATAAATTTCTCTGCTTCAGCGAAATAAAATGAAATGGTAACGAAGATTTTCAAACTCTCGTACGTGACATTCCGTATTTAGATGAACCAAGCGCATAATCCTGGCTTGGCTCAACTTTATTACGATATTAATACTGACCACTGTCCCACAGTAGCTGAACACAAACTTACCCTAAAACGGTGTAGTTTACTAGGACATGGAGCACAAATCCAGTAATGGCACATAACGAAATTATAATCTGAAATACTTAAGTACAAATTTGTTACCAACCTCAAAATCACCATGAAAAAGGTTTTTTTTAGCAATTACAAAACTGTTAGGGAAAAAGCCAATACAATGTATATTTAATAAGCAAAGTTTGACTTTTAAGTTCAACTAAACTGGCAAACAAAACATTTTCATTTGGTGTTAAACCACGAAAACAACTCTGAAGATATCGCAAGAGATCAATTTGCATTCAATACACAACCGAACTCTTTAACCAAAATAAGGCTCTAATATACCAAATCTGGAGAAAATCATCCACGCCATCAATCAAGTTAAAAATGAAAATGTGCCAGACTTAAGCGCAACAGATAATTTACTAACTGAACTCGTTAAGACAAATGCTCTAAACAATGCCGTAATTTATAAACTCTTATTTTATGAAGTCTGAATTGCGGATAGCATATTCGACAATTGGAAAAATATCCTTATCCTAAAAAGTGACCCATAGATATATAGCACTAGGGACGTATCACACTAACGCTCTGGATATACAAATGTTTAATAAGAGAAAACTCAATGGCATACTATTACTTTATGATCGACTATGAAAACAAACATTCTGATAACGTTTGAATTAGTCATGCGCTGACCAATCAACCGACTACGGATAATAATAAGACAATACAACGAATATCGATAGAAATCAAATCTTACTTTAGATTGAAAGGAGTACCAGATAAGATCATTCAACTTATCAACAATACGACAACTATAAAATGCGCGTTTCACTTATTTAACATCGCCTAAGTTGAGTGTGATATATACATATATAAAAATTAATGTCTGTTTATTTGTTTGTGGGTTTGTTTGTTTGTTTGAAGTCTATAGCCGGCTAAACGGCTGGACCGATTTTTTTGAAATTTTAACAGTACCTTCCTGTATATCTGGAAGGAACTATAGGCTACTTTTTATTTTAAAATTTCAAGTACACCTCGCCGCGCCCACATAAAAATACGCTTAGAGGGACATGTGTAACTTAGGTACCATTAACAGTAGACAGAGACAATTGATGATAATATACTGCCTTAATTTATTAACTACCTACAGCATACATAATTTTTTAAAGAGCCAATTGTTAACTGTGGTTATATAAGACAGACCAAACCTTTATGGTCACCGTAATAAAAAATATTAAATATTTTCTATTGCTCAAAACTTTTTATCTTGAAAATAAAAAAAATTGCCCCGTTATGGTATATTTGCCTAATAATAATAATAAAATAATAATAATAATAATAATAAGATTTCTGTATGTTTTTTTTTCAAGAAGAGATTCTTATTATTTTTATAAGGAAAACCTTTTTGAAAAAATCAAAAAGAAGGGATTTTACTAGATAGTCTTCTTGATTTTTTTAAAAAGGTTTTTTCCTTAATTTTATTAAGCTTTCTTTTTGTTTTTTCAAAAACGTTTTCTTCTTGATTTTATTAGGCCCTCTTTTTGTTTTTTTTTCAAAAAGATTTTCTTCTTAATTTTAATTTAATTAATTAATAAGACTATCCCTTTATTTTTATAAATAATACTTATTGATTTTGCTTGATATTATTATAGATTTTTTATTGATATATTTACTTAGAAAAAATTTAATATTCGATTTATTAATAATGATTTTGCACAAACAATATTTCTTCTCCATTCCCAGTCCTGCTTTGAATTTAATCAACTTCCCAGTATATTTTTGGTTCACCTTCTTGAATAAATTTTCAACGTCTTCGATTTCCAATTTTTTAATATGTTTCTTGATGTAATTCCAAAACTTAAAAGTTTGTTGCACGTTTCATCACGGAGCTCCCAGGATGTAAAAATTGGGTCATTACACAAAATTTTATTTGTTTTTTACAACACTTTTTTTGAAATTAAAACAATTCAATTTTTTTATTTAAGTTTACTTTGTTTTTTTTTTAAGAAGGAATATGTTTATTACTTTTTTCCACTTCTTTACTTGCCAATTGTTCACTTTTTTTAACAAGCCAGCTAACATAATCTAGAAGATATTCTTATTAAAACATTAATAAGATAATTTACACACGATCAAATAGAAACCTAATGAAATCAATAAGGAATACTCCTTAAAAAAAAATTATTTAGTACCCTAATGAAATCTATAAGAAAAACCTTTTTGAAAAAATGTATTAGGTAGCCCAATGAAATTAATAAGAAATTCTTGTTTTATACAATTTAGAAGAAAACACAATAGAATCAATAAGTTTTTCTCTATGGATTGTGTTTTTGTGGCAAAAATGACGGAATTTGAGTAAAAAAAATGGTAAATAACAAGTTTTCTTCTTAAATGTATGTGTTTTACGTCTTGAAAAAATTAAAAAGATTTATCACATAAAAATAATAAGAAATCTCTACGAAAAAATCTTCGTTTCTTTCTGCTGTAATACCCCTCACTCCAAAAACGTTTCGTAGAGAAAATCTTCTTGATTTGATTAGGCAGTTTTCCCTCTGTGTATTATGAGACATTTTAAATATCAGTAACAAAATAAATATTTTAAAATCCAGACTTCTTCTTATTTTATTACGTTGAGGTTATTGACTAAAAATAATAAAAATATACATAAGAAATAATATATATCAATATATTTTCAATATTTATTTATTTATTTATTAATTACAATATAATTACAAATTATATCCTAATTATATACGAGCTGAGTAACTTTGACCATATGTTGACATTGCGTTTCACATTGCGGGAAAATAGACGAACGACAATAAGTCGCGTAAAAAAAGCGTAAAATTAATGAAATTTTGCTGACAAGAAAAGTATACAAGAAATTTAGCTACCAATTAGAAGATCTCGATGCGAATGACCTTGACCACAGACAAAGAAGATAAAGAAACTTGCAGTTAAAGTTGTAAGTCACAGTCACCAACAACCTATTCCTTAAAACCTATTACCAAGATAAAATCAATACATCGATAAAGAGACAATCGAATTACGCAGATGATAATATTATGAAATCTGCCAGGAAATACTAGAACTGAATAAACTCGATTCGAGGAAGACTGAAGAAACTTTGAGCCGAACTAAAACTGTTAGTATTTCAACGAATTTTGCCACTTAGGAAATGAATTTGTTTAATAAACAATTTCTATCAAAAATGTGTGTCTAATTTTCACACACACATTTAACTGTGGTTATATAAGACAGACCAAACCTTTATGGTCACCGTAATAAAAAATATTAAATATTTTCTATTGCTCAAAACTTTTTATCTTGAAAATAAAAAAAATTGCCCCGTTATGGTATATTTGCCTAATAATAATAATAAAATAATAATAATAATAATAATAAGATTTCTGTATGTTTTTTTTTCAAGAAGAGATTCTTATTATTTTTATAAGGAAAACCTTTTTGAAAAAATCAAAAAGAAGGGATTTTACTAGATAGTCTTCTTGATTTTTTTAAAAAGGTTTTTTCCTTAATTTTATTAAGCTTTCTTTTTGTTTTTTCAAAAACGTTTTCTTCTTGATTTTATTAGGCCCTCTTTTTGTTTTTTTTCAAAAAGATTTTCTTCTTAATTTTAATTTAATTAATTAATAAGACTATCCCTTTATTTTTATAAATAATACTTATTGATTTTGCTTGATATTATTATAGATTTTTTATTGATATATTTACTTAGAAAAAATTTAATATTCGATTTATTAATAATGATTTTGCACAAACAATATTTCTTCTCCATTCCCAGTCCTGCTTTGAATTTAATCAACTTCCCAGTATATTTTTGGTTCACCTTCTTGAATAAATTTTCAACGTCTTCGATTTCCAATTTTTTAATATGTTTCTTGATGTAATTCCAAAACTTAAAAGTTTGTTGCACGTTTCATCACGGAGCTCCCAGGATGTAAAAATTGGGTCATTACACAAAATTTTATTTGTTTTTTACAACACTTTTTTTGAAATTAAAACAATTCAATTTTTTTATTTAAGTTTACTTTGTTTTTTTTTTAAGAAGGAATATGTTTATTACTTTTTTCCACTTCTTTACTTGCCAATTGTTCACTTTTTTTAACAAGCCAGCTAACATAATCTAGAAGATATTCTTATTAAAACATTAATAAGATAATTTACACACGATCAAATAGAAACCTAATGAAATCAATAAGGAATACTCCTTAAAAAAAAATTATTTAGTACCCTAATGAAATCTATAAGAAAAACCTTTTTGAAAAAATGTATTAGGTAGCCCAATGAAATTAATAAGAAATTCTTGTTTTATACAATTTAGAAGAAAACACAATAGAATCAATAAGTTTTTCTCTATGGATTGTGTTTTTGTGGCAAAAATGACGGAATTTGAGTAAAAAAAATGGTAAATAACAAGTTTTCTTCTTAAATGTATGTGTTTTACGTCTTGAAAAAATTAAAAAGATTTATCACATAAAAATAATAAGAAATCTCTACGAAAAAATCTTCGTTTCTTTCTGCTGTAATACCCCTCACTCCAAAAACGTTTCGTAGAGAAAATCTTCTTGATTTGATTAGGCAGTTTTCCCTCTGTGTATTATGAGACATTTTAAATATCAGTAACAAAATAAATATTTTAAAATCCAGACTTCTTCTTATTTTATTACGTTGAGGTTATTGACTAAAAATAATAAAAATATACATAAGAAATAATATATATCAATATATTTTCAATATTTATTTATTTATTTATTAATTACAATATAATTACAAATTATATCCTAATTATATACGAGCTGAGTAACTTTGACCATATGTTGACATTGCGTTTCACATTGCGGGAAAATAGACGAACGACAATAAGTCGCGTAAAAAAAGCGTGAAATTAATGAAATTTTGCTGACAAGAAAAGTATACAAGAAATTTAGCTACCAATTAGAAGATCTCGATGCGAATGACCTTGACCACAGACAAAGAAGATAAAGAAACTTGCAGTTAAAGTTGTAAGTCACAGTCACCAACAACCTATTCCTTAAAACCTATTACCAAGATAAAATCAATACATCGATAAAGAGACAATCGAATTACGCAGATGATAATATTATGAAATCTGCCAGGAAATACTAGAACTGAATAAACTCGATTCGAGGAAGACTGAAGAAACTTTGAGCCGAACTAAAACTGTTAGTATTTCAACGAATTTTGCCACTTAGGAAATGAATTTGTTTAATAAACAATTTCTATCAAAAATGTGTGTCTAATTTTCACATAAAAAATAAACTACAATTTACGGGTCTTCAAACAGAGACTTCCGAACTTTGACAGTTGAAAACAGCCATTTTGGTGAATCTACAACTGTCAACTTAATTGACATTTATTCAGTCCCCAAGCACCATGGACAGTAATACGTGCAAAAAATTAAATTGTTTGTCAAGTAATTTTCATCGAAAAATCATGATCAATGATGAGAAAAATTTCTGGATGAATTTACGTGTTAACAAAAAAAAATTGCCGAACTTTGTCCAGGCCATCGCTGTCAACCAATGTCTCATGGACTGAAATATATTATCTGGACTCCAAAGCTATATTTTTCCACATTGTATTTTATGAACAAGCGATTTAAGGGCATGATTATCTAACGTAAACTTGATGTGAACTGTCCATCGAGATCGTGTTATTTGAACCTCTAAATATATTTTTTGGGGTGTTCTGAATCGCAGATGCATGGGAATATGCTTCAAACCACAGCGGTATTCAAACCAACTCTAGCATTGAATGCGCTCCACCCAGAGAAGCCACGGCGTACGTTTGAACGATATTATATACCACACATAACGGCATCAATAGGTCTTTCAAAAGAATTAAAAACTTCGATGTTTTTTTTATTGAAAATTAAAGTTTGAATCGCGTAATAAAAGCCCGATTTAAAGACGCGTTCCATGTTTAGTTTATCTGCTGTAGTGATGATGTTCTACCTAATCATAGACCACTATGTTCTCAGTTCAATTTTAACACTCATGCATACATACAGTCACGATTACGGTCTAGCTTCTCACAACACTCATTATACATGAGTGGCGGGACCTACAGTTTAGAGTTGACTCCGAACAACAGATTTTTGAGAAACTTTTCATGGCAATTTTATTTTACTCTCAGAGTTCTTGCCAGTAATCTGCTGAGAGGAAGTTGCCGAAGAAATATTCTTTCATACTTCATTTTGATGTCTGACCTGGGGTTTGAACTGTGCCCTTACGTCTAATAAGCCAACACACTACCTACTAGACTACGGCAACTAGACTACGGCGACTTTTAACACTCAATTTACATAAATAATTGTCGAAAACAATTCTAAGATTTATTCAAATTAGATGTTAAGTAACAGCAACAATCGAATTATAACTTCTATAGAAGCCGACAAATTGTTACGACCAAGTGTTAAGGCTACATTTTAAAATTGATGAAGCAGAATCAAATTTCTCGATACGAAATCGTCCGTAGTAAAATGGCACTTGTTTCACAATTAATTAATAAATGAATACAACAATACCATAACTTCTTACATAATTGGCTATTAGGATTGCAACCTAGCTAGTTACACCTCCCATTTTGCGTGTGTGGTAATGCTGGATATGTACCCAATAGGTGAAGAACAGTTTACGTCACTTCCACATTTTTATATCTTCTAGAGAAACCATTAATCATATGCGTCTCACATGAGAACCCCCTGAACAGACTTTCTGTGCATCCTCTAGCTAATCTTGTTGACTGTCCCATCTTTCCTGTGTCCTAAGCTATTCAAACAACCTTCGTGGCCTCTATCACTCTTTAACAATCCCAAGTTGGAACGTTTTCAACCTCAATGGAATCCCAATTATAGAGAATTATCTGAAAATCCGATGATTGCGTCTCATCTTGTCAAGTTCTCTGCTTTGCAGTTTCCTAACAATCCTTATGATGTGAATATTATGTCGCTTTGCCATCTCTTTGAGAGATTTGCGGTATACAAAGAACATTCGAGAGGTAATTTTTTTAACATGCAGAAGAGAGTCGTCTGGATATGAGAAAGTATGGCAATATCCGTTCCTGAACTATTGTTACCCAGAGTAAACCTCAAAGCAACCCATATAACTGACTAAGTTATACTTGCTGACTTCTAAAAAATTAATCGACCTGACCTTAAAAGTCTGTACGAAGTCACTTACGAGGTATGTTGTACTATTTTTTATTTTCCCCTCTATCAGGAATAGATGTTATGGACTTCCACACGAAGATATAGTGTGGTATCATGAAAGCAATATTTATGAGAGTTCCTAATTCTGTCAATAATTTGAAGTGACCAGTAATCGATCCGTGCCATAATCTAATCGTTCAAAGAAGTAGACCAGTATTGGCTGCTGATTTGCAATAATGGTTCTTCGAGAAGAGGTGCAAAACTGTCAGCGGTAATAGTAATGGAGAGGGATCTTCTTATTATATGTTGATATAAAGTCGAGAAAGGTTTGACCACCGCTGTATAGGCCCATTGAATCATGCTAGGTTCTATACCTAATTGACTTCTCTACAACTGTTGATGATTTATTTTGAACACAAAAGTACAGTCAGCATGACTATATAAAGCTTCCCATCAATTCTAACGGATGTAATATTGAATTATTAACGGTCGCATACTTCTTCCCCTTCATAATCGACTAAGGAAACAACAATACGATTAATGTTCGGGATCCGTCATGCATTGATCAGATCAACGGACCACAATGGTACAATGCAACGAATATTGACAACAACAAAACATGACTTACTTTAGAATGAAGGGGTACCCGATAAGATCATTCAAAATATCAATAATAATATAATATCCGTGTTTCACGTACTTAGTAGCACTCATGTTGTGAGTTTTAATTTTATCTACGAGTAGCCGGTAGCACACTGGTTAACGTCGACTCCGAACGACAGTTTTTTGAGAAACTCTTCATCAAAATTTTATTACTCGAGAATTTTTGCGTGAGAGGAAGTATTCGAGAAAAATACTTTTTTATATTTCGTTTTGTACGACATGCCTGAGCTGGGTTGTAAACCAAGGGCTCTCATCGAACATGCTACCTACTAGACTACGACAACTTCAACAATACTATAAACACTATTCGGATTTTGAATCACATAGTTTGCATTTCACCATTTTCATTTCGTTTATCAATGAAAAATATGTGCGAATTTTATTCGCACTCAAGCAATACAAAAACTAAAAACAATTTCGTAGAAGAGCGTTTGTAATACCCAGTATCGTGATCCAGTCAAACTAATACATTTCTATATCGAGATTGCCAAAGGCGCCACATTCATTGTGAAACTCTGCCGTGAAAGAAAGTATTGGATATCAGATAGAACTTGGAAGAGAATTATTTTTCAGAAATACATACCAATTCAAAAGCTGAATCAACATAGCAATAGCAACGCAAACGAAAAAGTGCATGCACGCATCAACAAAGATCTATACCAACTTCATTTAATTTGTCATTTCAACCCTTTAGTCACGATTACAACCTAACTTCTCACATCACCCATGTCGTATGTGTTAATCCTCCTGTGTACAAATTTTTTTCTTTATTAAAAAAATTATTTCTGGGTTTGATTTGTTTTTTTATAGCGCCAAAATCTCAGATCGCCTTAAGGCGGCTTTAGGAAAAGAATCCAAAAAATTTAACAGTAATATATTAAAAGCAAATGTATAAAAAATAAGACAAATTTCAGATTTCATTTCCTTATATACAAAAAAGTTTTGAAAAAAATCAATATTTATGAAAAAAAATTTGTGAGAAAAAAACAGTCGTAGAAGCAGTCCTTGTGATTAGAAAGACAGAAGTTTATATTAAACTTTCGACATACAATTTGAGTTTCGGAATTTTAACCAGCAAATTTACAAATTTTTTTACCAGCGAGTAATAAAAATTGTGAAAAATGTCCGACTCCATCGTAACGGACGTCTGTAGATGATAGAAAGGATTTATTTCCCTGAAGAGTTCTTTTTTGATCTTGAAGTGGGCGCCCTGGAGCTTTTGGCAAAGTACGGATGCAATATTTCCTCGGAAGTTTGGCAGCTGGTATTTTGTATCATTAGCATTAGGCTTGTTGATTCTGTTAAACAAAATGTAGGCATTTACCATGGCTAAGACAAGCAAATTCAAAAGCAGTCGATTTGTATACTTGTTGCTCTTCACTGGAATTTTATATCGACCAATAAGACTATCCATGAGAGATCGACACAACCCATCTGGCTATTGTATTTATGGATTATATTGAGGCAATCGACGTCAACAAACTTTTTTGCAGAGCGAACGAAAATATTTCGTACCTGTGTCGGCCGATGCGCGTCGCACAGTCTTATTATCTTCCCAAAGGGATAAAGAAATTTCGACTCCATAAGCTGGTATCGTTGTCGGTTGGCAGCTTACAATTCGGAATCCGATTTGAACGAATAGTCCCCAAAGAATAAATTCCGTGTGTTTTCAAATATATAGGAAATGGTAATGATGTGTGGTAGTTATCAAAATATATTATGTGGTTTTTATAATCTGGAACATTGTGAGGCAATCAAACAACCACATTTGCCGATGTTCCAAGGTCTGGTAAGCCCTTTGGCACAACATTGAATTGATTCTGACATATTCACTGCTCTATTTATCGCCTCGTCAAATTCAACGTTGGTAAGGATCTTGGTCTTACAAGCATCATCATCCAAGTCGTCGTCCATATCTTCTTCTACGTCAATATTGCTCTTGAAATTCATCAAATACAAAATTTTCCGAATTCCTTCATCAGAAAGCGATGACAACTTTTGCCTTTGTCGACGTTCCATGCCTATTAACCACAATTTTTTATCTTCTGAAATGTTCCACTTCCAAATTTACATATATATATATATTTTTTTTTGAATTGTCCTAAGACCGCCTCCAGACGGGCTACCTTGCAAGATCAATAAAAACTTGCGATATGTTTTTTCCTTTTTTTCTTCTTTGTACTTTCTTCACACTATCAGCAACACACTTATAATTTCTTTTTTAACATTGACCACTTTTAATATTTTATTTGATTCTTTTAAATTCACACGTGGCGGGATATATAGTTTAACGTCGCCTCCAAACTATAAATTCGAGAAACTTTTTATATCAATTTGACTTCCTTTCAGACCTCTGGCCAGTAGATTGCTGAGAGGAACTTCCGAAAGAGATGTATAATGTGTGGGGTTTGAACTACGGGCTTTTGTTCTTACACTACTTATTACAATATAAAGAATTTCTTGTTAAAACATCTGTATTTTTTTCTTTTTTGGGAGTTTTTGTTGTATGTTTATTTCAGATTGTATTTCATTAACTTTTATTTTCTCTTTTACAAGATATACCAGCACTGCCATCATTATGTAACAAATCATTTGCATTTAACCACAAAATAAATTAATATTTGGTTTTTGTGTCTGTTTTTGATGTTGTTTTTCTGTTAAATTTTCAATGCATTTATACACACAAATACATACATACACATATATATGTTTTGTATATGGTTTAAATATTTTTGTTTTAAAATTAACACAGCAACGTTTGCAATAAAAATCTTGTTTTCGCTAGAATATAGTGGAGTTGGCTATGTAATCGGTGGCGTAACCAGCAGAAATTGCATGCAAATATTGAAGAAGTTTTGGCAATCAAAAAATATTTTTTTTGAACTTAAAAGAGGGTTTACATCAGGGTTTACCAAAATTTTTTTGGTTGAGTATTAGTGAGTAAGAGAGAGAAAATAAGTTGAGAGAATTTATTTATTTACAGCCATAGAAAATTGTTAGTAATATACTCTATTTTTATTTTCATTTCATCAACATACATATGTAAAGCTATCTATCTTTGACTTAATAATTTTAGAAAAATAAAATAAAAAATCGATTTTTTATTAAAAGAACATAAAGCTATACATCTTTGGTTTAAAAATTAGGTCATGTTTTTTAGATAAATAAAAATAATAAAAAACCCATTTTTTATTAAAAGAAAAAAATCAACAAAATAAAAAAAAATGACATAGACCATTTTTAACATAAAATATTTTTTGAGTGTTATTCTGAAATAAAATGATAAAGCATCCGCCGCACATGTGTTCTTGTCGCAGTCTGATCGACAACTAAATGAAAAACACAAGAATGCGTGTGAGTTCTCTTTGCACAACTGTGCTATGAAATGGTAAACTATGGTTTACATGATGTACAAATGCGGTCTAGTTGTTTTTTACATCACTTTTCGTGAAGGGAGTTTTAAAGTTGTGTTTATGCAGTTCAATATTGACGTTTCCTATTTATTTGAGTTCTGCTTCCAAGTCATATCTGGATACCTAGCACTATTGCTATGTCGAAAGATTGTCGAGGTAATACTTGGTAAAGTCAATAAGAACGAATTTGAATTGGAATCGTTTTTTCGCTACTCATAAGCACTCATGAAATTTTGAATATAAGTGAGTAAACAATATTGAAACTTAACTGCTCTGATTCATTCGTACTCACTACAACGTTGATTTATAAGTACAGGTTAAAATGAGTATGCGTACAACTTTGACAACAAACTCATACCATTCGAAATATGTTTGATTCATAAGCCTACTCATTTAGATTCATAAATTTAGAAAAATACTTATAAATGATACGAGTGACTCGAATCATTCATCAAAATTTATAGTCTTAGTTGTTGCTGCATTTACAAAAAAAAAGAAAACGACACATAATCAAAAAAGACAGAGCAGCAAGCTGAGCAAACACACAACTTCTAGTGAGTATTTGAATGTTCGAACGTAAATCATACTTATTTTGCAATTCTTGTAAATGTTGAGGTATGGAGAGTCGAAATCAACAACATCATACGTGATGAATACGATGAGTACTTCAAACTTGAAATATGAGTAGAGGTTCCATGATATTAAAATAAGTATGACTGCGTATAAGTATCAGAAATTATGAGTATGATTCGATTCTATTCACCTTTTTGAATACTCATTGCTGATCTCTGATACATACCTACATACATCATTGGTCATTACAATCATTCAGTCAGGATTGCGACCAAGCTGCTCACACCACTTCAGTCGTGTGTGTTAATTTTATACATGAGTGGAGAGACCTTCAGCTTAAAGTCGTCTCCGAAAGACAGATTTGTGAGAAACTTTTCATGACAATTTGAATTACTCTCAAACTTTTTGCCAGAAATCTACTGAGAGGAAGTCGCTGAAGAAATATTTTTTCATATTTCGTTTTGTTGGAGAGGTCTAGACTAGGTTTTGAACCGTCTAATGAGCCAACACACTACATAGTGTACTACGGCGACTGTTAAGATGCAAACGGTAGCCAATTTATTAAATTTAAAGACTTTTACGTTAGTGGTGGACGATATACAACAATGTTTTGAAAACATTTACATCTAAACTCTATATAACTGATCGATAAATCGAAACAATTTGATATTTTTTATTTAACAACATCGACAAAACATCGATGATATTTATTCTATTAATCGAAATACATACATACATAATTCTCCATTATAACCCTTCAGTCAGGATTACGGCCTACGAACGACTCCGAACAACAAATTTTTGAGGAAACTTTTAATGGCAATTTTATTTACTCTCAGAGTTTTTACCAGAAATCTGCTGAGAGGAAGTCGCATAAGAAATATTTTTTCATATTTCGTTTTGATGTCTGACCTGAGGTTCGAACCGTGGGTTTACGTCATATAAGCCAACACACTACCTACTAAACTACAGCGAATTCAATCGGAATTGAAAACCTAATTACAATTAGGGGTGTTCGTATTAATATTGTATCCTGCAATAAGCTATGTAAGTACTCTACTATCTTGTTGCCAGTGGCCTCTTTAATTTAATTGCATCTTTAGCTTCATTTTTTTTATAAAATTTATCGTTTTGTGACAAACATAATTTAAATTTTCTTTTCGATCATTTGCATTCAAAATTAATAACAGTAAGAAATGCTTGTAAGCACATAATGTACAGATTTATGACTTTTGTTTTTCAATTCCACGCGTAAGTGACGACTGTTCATGTTCTGAATTTTAACCGACTAAAAACCATATAAACGTTGGTATTTTTCACATCACATTCAGTTCTCAATTATCAATTCAAATTTCAAATTATTTTAAAATACTTAAAGGGGTGTGATAAAAAGCTTTGTTTTGCTGTAAATCTTTTAGCAATAAATTCTTATGGAAACTGTGAAATCTTTTGACTTCCCTTCTTACAACATTCAACATTTTATTGTTAAAAGAATTTGTTGAAAGATGTCTTGTCAGATGGACTGACTTGGTCGTTTTCCTTTCTTGGCATACACATGCTTGTCCATTTCAATTAATGAAATCAATTTAAATGTCTAAACACGAGCCCTTTACATATAAAACGTACGAAGAATCTTAAAATTACCGGGAATATATAAAAAATAAATAAATTTTTATAAAAACTTAAATGATGGGCCATTAAATGGCAAAGCCACTGATATTGGCAATAAAATTCTAACCAAACTGCCATTCAGGTATTGATTTTGTTGCATAAAAAATCCAAACAATTAACAGAAAACCAAGACTGCAACGTTTGAGTTTATATTGTAAAAATTTAATTACGCAAGATAATGTCTGACGATAAAAATGCAAATTGTTGCGATCGTTCCTTGTAAACGATATTTGCCAAAGAGACAACCAATGGAAATGCCAGTCAAGTATTCAATCTACATAGCTGCAGACTTTATATGAAAAATCAAGGAAATCAAGTGATTGGGAAGCAATAACTCGAAACGAATACTTTTTTAAAAGTTCGGTGCGAAGTATAAGATGTTGTGAAGAGAAGTCTATACTTAGCTTAGTTAGAACAGTCCCATACTGTTCCTACATTTTGATGATATGCAATTGGAATCTCTTATAGCAATTCTTGTGTCATTTGGGAAAATATGTAAACACACAAGTATCGATATTTAAAAGCCTCTATTGGTTGCTGTTATGCTTGATGGAAGTTGCCTCCAATATAAAACGAATAAGTTAGGGGCTTGACGCATTACATCTCTAGGGGCAAATATTACAACTTGCCGTTAAAGTTGGGTTTAGTTAAAAGTAACTTTAAATAAAGTGAACTTTAAAGTTACCTTTAACTTACAACGTAATGATAAAATAAAGTTAACTTTTTAAAAAATATGGCAATGCTGGAGCAATGTCGATAACACGCCCAATTAAAAAAGTTTTTTTAAATACAGTGGCAATGATAGGCTCCTTTTTTTATTGTGTATTTGTTTATATTTGTTATAAGTTGCCATATTGAAGATAATACATAATATGGCAAGTTCAAACATAAACTTAACTTTAAAAATTAAAGGTAGCATGATCCTCCGCTCACTTCTACCTTAATTTCCACTTATAATAATGAAAAACAATTTATCTGCCCGTTAAAATCCTCCCTTTAGTTAACGGCGAGTTTTAATAATGCCTATGCGGACGATGTCTGCCTCTTCTCCTATAATCTTACCGATGCGTAAAGTAATACCAGCTAGTCAGTTTGGCAAGAGGATCAGGCCTGGTGGTGAATATTAGAAAAACCCAGACAATGCGACTGAACAACAGATGCATTGGCTTCACAAATATCGAGTGCCAAACAATCATTTATGTAAACAGGGTGGAACTGTAAACAACGTACTATGCAAAGAAAAATATACTTTTGGCCGCCTAACTGCTGTATGGAGCAATCCAATTCTATCAAAAAAAGGCACAAAATTAGAATCTTCGATACCCGTGCAAAATTAACACTCCTATATAGAAGTGACATACATTATCATTACAACCCTTTAGTGAGGATTACGACTTAGTTTCTCACATCACTCATGTTGTGTGCGTTAATTTTATAAAGGGTGTGTTTTGTGGAGGTATAGAACTTTAAGTTGGCATTACTTTTCAAGATGGCGACCGATTAAACAGCTCTCAAGTGATTTATTCTCAGTTTGGTTTGGCAATTCATCATGAATAGACTCACGCCTGAACAACGCTTGCAAATAGTGCAATTTTATTTCGAAAATAATGGTTCTGTGCGGAAAACGTATCGCGCACTACGTCCATTTTATCGTCGACAAAATCGTCCATCAGAGCAGTTAATTCGATTAACCATGGAACGTTTTCGCACCACGTTTACTCTTATTGATAACTCGCATCCCCAGAGACGCTGTACGGTGCGTACAGAAGAAGCTATTACTGCTGTAGAGCGTAGCATTGAGGAAGGCCCGAATGAGTCCATCCGCTATCTAGCACAGGAATTGGATCTGTGTCCATCCACTTTATGGAAGATTTTGCGGAAGGATCTTGGTTTGCGTGCTTACAAAATCCAACTCGTGCAAGCTTTGAAGCCAAACGATCATCAAGTAAGGCGTAGATTCGTCGAATGGGCCCAAAACGAGATTACCGTTGTTCCCGATTTTCATAAGCGAATTTTGTTTAGCGATGAAGCGCACTTCTGGTTGAATGGCAACGTCAACAAACAAAACTGCCGCATTTGGAGTGAAGGTAATCCTTAAGTGTATGTGGAAACACCGTTACATCCAGAAAAACAGACTGTTTGGTGCGCTTTATGGGCTGGTGGAATCATTGGTCCGTACTTTTTCAAAAACGATGGTGGCCAGAACGTTACAGTCAATGGTGATCGGTACAGAGCCATGATTACTAACTTTTTCATTCCTGA
Source organism: Sarcophaga variegata (assembly GCA_932273835.1). Lineage (NCBI taxonomy): Eukaryota > Metazoa > Arthropoda > Insecta > Diptera > Sarcophagidae > Sarcophaga > Sarcophaga variegata. Next base: position 40,531,467 of record OW026361.1, on the reverse strand, counting down.
ATTGAATAACCATGATGTCCAGAAGATGTGGTTTTAACAAGACGGCGCAACATGTCACACAGCTCGTGCAACAATAGATTTATTGAAAGACACGTTTGGTGACCGCCTAATTTCACGTTTTGGACCTGTGAATTGGCCTCCAAGATCTTGTGATTTAACACCGCTAGACTACTTTCTGTGGGGCTATGTAAAGTCATTGGTCTATGCGGTAAAGCCACAAACGCTTGACCATTTGGAAGACAACATTCGCCGTATTATTGCCGACATACGGCCACAAATGTTGGAAAAAGTCATCGAAAATTGGACGTTCTATACGTGAAAGTTCTATACCTCTATAAAAACACCCTTTACATGAGTATAAAATGAAAGACAGATTTTTGAGAAACTTTTCATGGATATTTTATTTACTTTCTTAGTTTGTGACAGAAATCTGCTGAAAGGAAGTCGCCGAAGAAATATTTTTGCATATTCCTTTCTGTTCGGGATGTTTGACCAAGGTCTTTGAACCGTGGTCTTACGTCTAATAAGCCAACACACTACCTACTAGACTAGGGCGACTATAACAAGTTTCATAAAAACCTGGGTCCAAACAATCAATTACGTAAACAGCTTAGCATAGTAACATCAAGCGGTGTGACTGAAGAATATGTCAACAATACACTATGCAAGGCAAGATATACAGTGCATGACAAAACAATGGAAACTTGTTCAAAAATTTATTTATGTGTTACAATCGGACGAAAATTTAAAAATCTTTTTAAGAAATCGGCAAAATATTAATGCCTTTTATTAATATGCACTGTTATTAACATTTCTGTATTTTAAAAAATATATAAAAGACTATATAATTCAGTAATTAAAGAAAAATAATTCTATTCACATATTTGATGTTGGCAAAACAATGGCAACTTTTTTAATTTTTGAATTATTTTTATACATAATTTTAATATACAGAAACGTTAACAACAGTGCATATTAATAAGCTCCACAAATGTTTTGCCGATTTTTAAAAAAAATCATGTTAAATTTTCGTCCGATTAAATACATTTTTGAAAAAGTTTCCATTGTTTTGTCAAGGACTGTTTATACTTTTGGACGCCTAACTGACAGACAAGACAAAAAATAGAAACTTCGATAAAAATAAAATTAACACTCCCATATTTCCATAAGAAACATGGCTAACATTTTAATAAGCGTCCATCATGGGCCACAATCCGAAACGAAGAACTGTGGATTGTATCAAATCTATTCATGTGCTTCTATTCATGTGCTTACTCGCAAAAGCAAGTCTAAATAGTGGGTCATACACTACGCAGAGGGCACAAAATTATTTGTAGAGCAACTCTGGACAACAATCCCCAAGGCTGCCGTCTTCCAGGCAGACCATGTAGAACATGAAAACGATCCATACTGAATCGCCTGAAACCAACTAACCGTACCTGGCCAGCAATTAAAAGTCTACCGTTAAATAACGTTCGACGAAAATGTTTTTTGAAATCCTATGTTCCTATGAGGAATAATAAAAGGAAAAAAATTGAGGCGAACGCCATAATGTTGATCAACCTTAAGTTTCCGGAGGTACAGACTAGTTTATGTCGATGTGTGCGAATACTTCAGTAAAGGACCTTAACCTTACAGTAGATAATTCAGACAAATCCAGCAAAAACCTCATTAGCGTGCGTCCGTATAATTTGCAATTTAACAGTAAATCGTAGATGAAATTTCCATGAGTTTTCTTTTTCGGCTACACTGTCTCAATCATGTATACATAATTGGTCGTTACAATCCTTCAGTTCAGGATTATTACCTCGATTGTGTTGTGGGTGTCTATTTTATACATTAGTGACGGGATCTACAGTTTAAAGTCAATTTCGAACGACAAATTTTCGAGAAACTTTTCCTGGCAAGTTTATTTTACTCTTAGGACCATTATTAGAATTTACCGTTAAAGTTGGGTTTAGTTAAAGGTAACTTTAGCTAAAGTGAACTTTAAAGTCACCTTTAACTTCTTTTCGTTATTACAACCTAATGATAAAATAAAATTAACTTTTTCAAAAATATGGCAGGGCCGGAGCAATGTCGACACTAAATGCAGTGACAACGACGAGCTTCGGTTTTTGTTGTATTTGCTCATTTTGTTTATATTTAAAGTTGCCATATTGAATATAATATATAATATGGCAAGTTTAAACATATGGCAAGTTACCGGTAGGATGACCCTCTATTCAGCTTAACGCTCACTTCTACCTTATTGTCCACTTATAATAATGAAAAACAATTTATCTGCTCATTAAAATCCTTCCTTTAGTTAACGGCAAGTTGTAATAATGGCCCTTAGAGTTTTTGCCTGAAATCTGATGAGAGGAAGTCGCAGAAAAAATATTTTCTTATATTTCGTTTTGCTGGACATCTGTCAATGCAAAAAACATAGATGAAGTTAATTGTACAGTACTGCCAAGTTTTTCTATATATCTGCATCACATTAAAATTTTTTACAACATCTGCAACTGCTGTATCAACAAAGCAAACTTCTACTTCATATTGCCAAAGTTGTATTTTTATGTACAATATTTCAAATATCAGCATGTCAAGCGTAATCGAAAAAATATTCGAGTTCCTAATGATTTTTAAACAACATTATTTAATTCAGAACTTATCTTCTTGAAAACTAATTTAAATTCAATTAAAAAATATTTCATTTCTATTTCTATTACACCACAGAAAAGGAGTCAGAAAAATACGCACAAACAATTTATCAAGACTTTTAATAGAATTCCGAATGAATCTCTGAACATTCACTCGTATTTAATACTCATATTCATATTCAATATATTTCAATGAAATTCCATTTTAGCTGATTTACACACATCAGAATTCTATTGATCACGCCACGGGTGTCTGCAGTAAAGCTTGCCAGTATCTGCATCCGTAGTTATTGGATCATACATCATTTGTTTACATTTACAATTGCCAGATTACAAAATGGAAAGAGAAGGCCGTAGAACAATGATAATTTGTTATTCGACTGATCACTCTAATGATTTGTAGTTTTTTTTTGTTTAAATACACGCTTGTGGCAATGTTATGGATATGATACGCTGGTACTTTGGTACGTAGCTACAGGTTATCTGCACCATTTTATAAATTTGTAAATACCTAAGGCTATCCATAAATCAAATATTTATTTTAAATAAATTTTCTTATACCTCATTGCACATACATACCATGAATACATGGCATTGGAAACACATAAAAATAATAATTAATGAATATCTATGAACGTTTAATAAATGCGCTGCGGAAGACTCAAATTGATTTTATGTTTTTGATAGTCAAACGTACATACATATGTTTTAATAATTATTATTTATTAAATTTTGTTAATTATTGTTAGAATTAAAAATAATAATCTCTAATTGGTGTCTTGCATTCATTATAAAAATATCGGTTGTCTTGCCTTATTCCATGAGTTTGGTAATCTCAATGCATAATCTCAATAGTTAAAAAAGGTCTTGTAAGAAGAAATGAGGTAACGTGGCCATTGAATTTGTCGTGCAAAATATCGTTGGCTGTGTGGCAAGTGGCACCATCATGTTGGTCCATATCCTAAACTTCTGGTCACAAGATATCCGTTTTCATCTCGCGATAGCGAAAATCATTCACGGTAACTACATGGCCGACGTTATTTTAGGAGAAGTACGGCCCGATGACGTCGCCAGCCCATTAACCACACCAAACAGTTATTATTTGTGGATGTGTCGGCTCTTCAACAATCACTTGTAGGTTCCCATTTGCCCAAGTGCGGCAATTGTGTTTGTTAACGTACCCATTGAGGTAAAAGTGTGTCTCATCGTTGAATTTGATTTTCTTTGTAGTCATCATTCATACATGCATACATAATTGGCCCACAGTTTAAAGTCGATTCCTTACAATAGATTTTTGAGAAAATTTTCATGGCGCTTTTTTACGCTCAAAATTTTTGCCAGAAATCAGGTATCATTCACTTCTGTCTATTCAACCAACAACCATTCGGTGTATTGACGATGCTTGAAATGGTCAGAAGGCTTCAGTTTTTGAATTAATTAAACCTTTTAGGCGTGTAAATTCAAATCTTTATTCAGTACCAGTGACCTTCATGAAATTACCAATTTGTGGTCACGGCGATGAGTCGGAGTTTATGGCTTTTATGCCAAACTATCGCGAACAACTGTAATGTTTTCAGCAGAACGAACTGGGCGAGCATTACGTTTTACATTTGCGCACAATTCTCCTGATTGTGGACATAAGAAAAACACAAAGTGCATGCAGTGAATTTTTATTTGAAAGCCCGTTTTCGTAAAAGGCTTGAACAATCTTAACACGCTGTTCAATTGAGTACCTCTACTTACACAGCTAAAAAGAGAATTAGCTAAGCTAGGCTTGCCAACAGCCGGTATAAGAGGCGAATTACAAGGGACTTGATAGAGTTTTCTAACAACGAGTTATTAATATTAATGTCAAATGGCTAGCAATTTAGGCATTCCTGCGATGTTAGCTGCTATAAAAGAATTCCAGAAAAGGTGGTAATAGTTTGCAAAGTCCAGAAAAGAAAGAATGTTTAGAAGTTGCGAAGAGAATTGAAGGCGTCACAGAGATGATGACGAAAGTCGAAGAAGACTTATTTGGGGAACTTTCTACCCTAGAGAAAATTGTTGAGGCTGACATATCTGCAATGTTTTTTGCCTTAGAGAAAACTGATGACGATAAATTCGGTGATATTGAGGAGAAAGTTGTTTATCTTCAAAATCAAACCACGGAGGATATAAGAAGGAGGAATTCTACTAGATGAGGACGCCTTGTTTCGGTAGTAGAATACTTCTTTCGGTTTCTACATTTCGATTTGCTACAAAAGCTACAAGAGACGGAGTGGTAGTTCCTATACAAGAAAGATGGCAAGTGATCAATAAAATGATTGGAGCAATAATATTCTGCGATTCCTGTTCACACAATGCAATAACAATATCAACTGCCAATAATATCTTCGACAATAAACAAAGGTTGACGGGAGTTTTAGAACTTGCTGTCAAACATGTACTAGCAACAGATGTCGGGATTCATTACGTAGAGAAACAGAAAGTCTGGAACGAGTTATATAACTTCGTGCGTTCATAAATAAAATGGTTAGTGACAAAATGTGTCCCAGATTTTACTGAGGAACCAATAGGAGAAGGAAGATTACAACCAAGGATTGAAAATGAACAAATTGTCAAATAACGGTGAGGGCAAAAAGGTGGGTTGACATCAGTGTTACGACTGTTAATGACGAATAAACGAATATAAGTAAACAAGATATTCAGACAACAACAAAGCACACACATCGTACGGTACACAGGACAGGTATTTACAAGAAGGGAACAAAAAAAAAAAAGAAATTAAAAATATAACAACATCAAATTCATAAAAAGATCTTGAAATCGCCAGGAATAAAATAAATGAGTAGAAATAGAGCGAAGAGCCATGTTGCTAGCCGTTATTCATTGTGATGAGACGTGAGACTGAGAGTTGTATTAACAACTGCTCATTAAGCACATTGATTGAAAGTTTGATCTTTGTTAAGAACGATCGTGACTAAAATTTATACTGAAAACCAAGCACTAACCGATATGGAATATGCAGTAACGTTGAAAAGGAACGGTTTTATAGAAAATACAATTTATAGTATTCGAGTAAGGCAAGTTACAAAAAGAAATTTTATGTATGGATCTTACCCAAGTCGAAGCGAATATTAAAAATGTCTTACATTACCATCTACTAGCTATTAGAATACAATGGAAACTGATTTTTGAGACACGAAACGTTATCCTTCAATCGGATATAAGGAATATGGCACTAGACCTCTTCTATTACGATTTCAAATCCACTACCTTCTGTTAAGACTTCTTTTTAAATTTGTCCACCACTGCAAAATACTTACTATCCTTGGTTATTTGATTCTTGATTCTATAGAATTAAACGAAATACTTAAAATAACGAAAATAAAATATAAAATAAAGAAAATAAATAATCCTTTTATAATCACATTACGCCTGCAGTGTTGATTGTGGTTAATATAGAAACAACGTTTTTTTTTTCTTGCCATAAAGTCCGTAAGAAAACTGTGCATAGATGTGTAAATGAATGTCCCTGCCCTTTGTGGTGTCTTATTATTTGTTTGCCTTTGTAATTTAGTTTCATCGAGATAAGCGATAAAAATGAACAACATTGAAGTAAGTAATCAGCAGGCATCTGAATGTTCTTGCCACAGTATGCACAGACAAACTTTACACAATCAAAACTGGCAAAGAGACAATCATAGGGCAGGTAACATGATACTTATTCTTATCGCCAATGCGGTGGTTATAAATATTTGAATAGATGGCAATATCGCTTAGCAAAAGTGTGGTGGTGTTCACTCTCTCACTTTCATTCAATTTAATTCGTACTATTAAACCACAAGAGCTATGGCGTATAGTGTAGGTTTAAAGAGATGGTTGTTTATAATAAACGTATAAACGCTGATCGTTTTTCACCCGATACATTGCTACAGTTTGCTGCCTTTTGCCATCTACATACATGCATATTTGAAATCATTTATGGGTCTGCCACTTGGTTTGGCAGTCTTATAACACAACAGCATCTTACTTACTACCATTGCCACTTTACCGTGAATGCGGTTACGTCTGCGATTACAAATAAAGGTGTTGCTCCATGCGACCGTGCTTACCCATTCAAAGCGTAAACAATAAAAACAATACACTGGATATTGTAGGATAACAAGTAAAGGGCTTTGTATCCGTAACGCGTATCGTCTGTGCGGAAAGCAAACACAATAAATAAATAAATTTATAGTCGTGCAGATTGCAAACTACATATACAATGAATACATTCATGTTTCTCAGCGATTGTAAAAGGTAAATATTTATATTTGTAAACATTTTCTCTCTATCATTGGCTTCTTCTTAGTACTCAAAGAGCCATTCGTGTCTATGTAAAGGTGATGGTAAACGAACACAATCACTCCAAGGAGAATTGAAGATAGTTAAACGTAACCGTTCGCCTTAAGAATGTTACAACATCGTATACCTATCAAAAGTGTTTATTATAACGTTTTAATATCTTCTATTGTGCTGACAAGAATGAAATAAAAACTTTCTCTTAATGTTGAATGGTTATAGTTTAATTATAAAAAGAAACTAACTTTACATGAGATAACTCTATCAAATTGCATATACTCGTATGTACATACTTACATACAGAGTTAAATTTTTGAGCAAATGGAGTAAGTTTGGGGCCACAAAAGCACAAAATCAATAAAAGGCACAAAATCAATACAAGCCTGATTTTGTGATTTTGTGTCCTGAACACCGAAAAGTGTGTTGGAAAGGCTTCTAGATTACTTAACTTACAAATTTGCGGCCTTTGGCGCACTAGTTCACACAATTGTGCACTTACCACCACAGACCATTTTTGTAACAAATAATTAAATTATGCCTAAAAGAAAGTTTATTGTTCTTAATATTTAATTAAAGCTTCAGATTCATCTTTTTGTTGTAAAGAAGAACATTTTTCTTTAGGGTTAACACAAATGTTATTTTAAATAAAAAAGGAAAATCTAGATTTTACTCTTCCTGCGGTTGAGTATGCAGACGAGGCGGTAGAAAAATTGCTGTTCAGCAACAGCACTTTAGGCAGTGGCCTCCGCCCTAATTAAAATACAAAATACTAACAATTATTTATGTTTAAAGGCGGATTTAAAATCAATTTTACGTTCGGTACCGGTACTAAATTTTCGTCAGAAAGTCATCTCCAACTATAAGACTCTTTTCTGGATGAAAGCGTGTGATTCCAAGCCAGTTTTTAAGATTTTTTATTTCTAATTTAGCGGTATTGAATTGGTCATTACAACCCTTTAGTCAGGATTACGACCTAGTTTCTCACACCACTTATGTTGTGTGTGTTCATTTTGTACATGAGTGGCGGGACCTTCAGCTTAAAGTCGTCTCCGAAAGACAGATTTGTGAGAAACTTATAGTGACAATTTTATTTTACTCTCAGAGTTTTTGCCAGAAATCTACTGAGAGAGAGAAGTCGCCGAAGAAATATTTTTTCATAATACGTTCAGTTGGAAATGCCTAACTTGTGGTTTGAACCGAGGCCTTACGTCTAATAAGCCAACACACTGCCTGTTATACCACGGCGACTTCATATAATACAAAATGGAAATTTAATTTTATATATATGAGATTCTCTGTCATAATTCACCATACAGAGAGGTAAAGAAATATATGAAAATATATGCTGTGTAGTTTAGTTGGATTACCTAGCTGTTCTCTTGCATTAGAATTTTAAATTCATACCACCTAAACTATCAGCAATCACCCACAACCTGTCGTACAATGCGTCAAATAATTTTTTGTAAAAAATTTGGATCTAACATTTGAGATAATTCTTTACCAATAGGTACTTTTAAAGTGTTCGTCTTTCCTCTTACTCCAAACTGCTCTTCCTACTTCACAGAAAGTTTTTCGCCTTTTGGAACAGTCACAGAGTATTTCAATGTCCTATTCTCTGTACTTCTTGTACAAGTTGAATTGATTACGGGTTTCAATGCTATAAGCTTTCAATTAAAATAAACTCGCGAATTTAACCAATGGCTCTGAATATTTTAGTTTGCGACCGAAAACCTCCTGTATATCATAGAATGGACCCTTAATAGAGTAATAGAGTAACAACCAATTCGTTCCTTTAATTCTGTTCCTTTTTTCGCCTTAAGCCTGTCTCCGATTGTCCTATGCTACACGCTTAAATAGGACAGGCGCTAATTGTCAACGCATGCACTTCTCTCTATCTTATCCAATTGAGCTGTTTTAAATGAATACTTTTTAAGAATAGTTCTACAAAACTTTTTATTACGTTTACGGGTCGGTTTTGTTAGTCATATTCTATTAGCATTAATTTTTTAATTTCAATGCATCGAATAAAAAGCATTGACTTTTAATCGATCTTAATTGAGCTTTTTCGGTATATAGATAAATTTCAACGATTGTTTTAATCGATGTATATCAATCACCACTTTTTCGAAAAAATTTTAATAGCAGTGTAGGCTAACATACATTCCATATTGGCAAACTAGAAATATTTTTTTTTCTTTTCTGAAATTCTCTTTGTTTTTCTATTACTTGGGTGTTTAGAAATTTGTTCATTCTAACGGCGCTAGAATATATTTTTTAAAAGTCTTGGGGCTTTAGTAGCAGTATTTGTTGTTTCTTAAATAAATAATGAATCGTAATTTGTACAGGTTATTGACCATTAAAGTCATTATAATCGAGTAATTAACTCGAAAATAATTTTCTTTAAACTTTGGATATATTGGCACTAAATTTTGTTGAAATTAGTTTTTCTATTTTTTTATTTTCATTTATTTATTTTAAAAATATTTTGAAAATCACTGGTTAATATTGTTTTCTGTTATGAATACTAATAAAGTTGCTGTGCTGGGAGGCATTTATTAATTTTCGTGTTTATTTCAGCAATCAATAAAAAATTAATTGTTCACATTTTTTGAAAATTTTGTTCACTGGCTACTTCATGTTGCATGACATAGTTTGAAACATAAAATATCTTAAACCTTTCAGAACTTTCATAGTCGATATTATACAGTAGGTCACGCCACTCTGGGATAATAATTCGTAACGTTAGTAGTGTGAGAAGTTAGCTTGTAATCCTGGCTAATACTATGTTCAGATATGCACTTTTATTGAGTCAATATTCGGTTTATTGAGTACAATATTTTAAGTGTTCAGACATAATAATAAACGCAGTTCAGCTGCTAATTCAATATTCATTTGACAGCTAGTAAACAAAATAGGTGGTTGTTTCAACAACATGGTTGTTATTTTGTTTTTTTTTTGTTTGTTGGTGTTGACATTTAAGTTTTCAAATATCAACAGAAACTGACTGAACATATGTACTTATGACAGTGCTGCATTTTAAGTTTTACTCAATATTATAACAATTTGTATATTTATTGCGCAATAATTAATTGAAACTTTATATGAAATATTGAGCTCAATAATGGCGTTTATTGCGATTTACGTAATAAAGGTGTAAAGGGTTGTAACGACTAATTGAGTAGGTAAGTAATAATTTAATCATTCCAATTAAACCAGTGACAAATGTAATATGTGTACATACATATATAGGCACCGATTTTGGTTTACTAATCTTATTTATTTCATTTTCATCTTAAGAGTCTGCAATAAAATATTCTTCATCAAGATTTGCCAAACGGTTTATTCATATTGTTTGCTTTTGTTTAGTTATTTACATTTATTTTTGTTTGTTTTGTTGTCCAGAATTGTTGGTTTTTTAGATTGGGATGCAAGCACTTGAAGATGCATTATCGTTGTTGAAACCTGTTAATAAGAGACTGACTGGCTGTCTTGTTTTAATCAATTCTACTGATTCAGTTTGGCGCCTTTTTGTTGTTTTCTAACCAGTCAATACTTATGTTATCTCCGTTATCACTGATATCATCAACTATGGATTGCGCTATCCAACAAAATTTTTAAAAATTTTTGTTATTGAAAGACAATGATTTTTAATTTTCTTCTTATTTTTTTAATTTAATTTTTTAACTATAAATTCAAAGCGGTTTTACGTTTTTTCTTAAATTTTCATCTCTTTCCGCTGTTAGCATGCAAACACTGACACAAATTGATATGCATCAACATGATGCCAGATGATGTATATGGCATAATATTTGCCTCTTTAGATCAGGGGTTACCAAAATTTTTTTGGTTGTGTATTGCTGAGTACGAGAGAGAAAATAAGTTGAGAGAATTTATTTATTTACAATCAAAGAAAAGTGTTAGTAATATACGCTATTTTGATTTTCATTTCATCAACATACATATGTAAAGCTATCTATCTTTGGCTTAATAATTTTAGATAGATAAAAATAAAATAAAAAATCCATTTTTTATTAAAAGAACATAAAGCTATCCATCTTTGGCTTAATAATTAGACCATGTTTTTTAGATAAATAAAAATAAAAAGAATATAAACCACATTTTTTTATTAAAGAAAAAAAGCTGGCATTCCAAATCATTTAAAAAAATTATACTATGCGACAAAATAAAAAAAGAAGTACGAGCTGCTAATGGCAATAAAATGATAAAGCATCCGCCACACATGCGTTCTTGTCGCAGTCTGATCGACAACTAATTCAAAGAGTTCTCTCTGCACAATTGTGCTATGAAATGGTAATCCCTGTTTTAGATTACAATTATGGAGAACTGCTTCGCACATAAAAAATTCAAAGACGGCCATACATTTTTTTATAAATAAATATAATTAATTTAACTTATGTAATTAGTTTTAGCATATATTTTGAAAATATTTGTATAAATAAATAAATAAATAAATAAATAAATAAATAAATCACCAAAAGTTAATGTAGTTATACCACAAGTTTTGAACGTTAATAATATTGTTGTATTGCACGATTAAATGCCGGAACCTACTAGTTCCTATTCATGCCGGCCATTGATAAGCGCCTTAATCAAATGATTAATGGAGCATTCACAATATTTCCATATTTCCATAGTTTTTTAAACTTCCTACAACTGATGCTGATGCTATTTTTCCAGTTTTCATGTTTCGCAAAACAAATTGTGAAAAAAGCAAATGAAACTGTCTTGGCTACAGTAAAATAAATGAAGGGGACAAATTGATTTGTAACGAACTAAGCGGGTTTTTAATGTACATACCATACGTACCATGCATGTAAAGCAAAATGACGCAACTTAATTTAAATCACTTTAAAACAGATTTGCTTAGTTTTTGTAAAACGAGACCAATATGCCATTAAAATAAAAAAAAAATAAAAAATTAAATTCAGCCACTTTAACAGCCAGACAGCTTAAATGTAAAGCCTGTTAAAGAAAATATAAATGTTGACATAAAAGTCTTGTAAATGTTTATCTGTAACACTTTAAATATGAATTGTAGGTATTGGTTTAAGCAATTCTACTTTCAAGTTTCCGATTGTAAGTAATTACAAAAACTTGCTTAATTTAAATAAAAAAATATTAAAAACAAAAATGAACCAGAGTAAGGTGTGTAAGGTTTAGGTTTATGCACCATAACTCTGGTGCATAAATTAAGCTGAATTTGATAGACAGCATAGGTTACTTCGAGGACCGCTGTGATTTGTGGATTATTCGCATACATCTGTGATTTATGAAATACCACAAGAAAAAGTCTAATGAGGTCAAATCTAATAATATCGGTGGCCAATTCCATGTGACCTACAATCATATGTCAAATGCTTTATGAGCAATGTGGTACGTAGATCATCCAATTCAAGCTAAAAAAAGTTGGTAATCATCAACCTATTTCGGGAAAATTCGTCAAATTTGTTTGTTCAAGTACGCATTCATCCACAAATCGAGAAAGATGATTTTTCATTGCAAATTAGGGACCAGAGCCCATTCAGCGAAAACACGTTGTTGGTTATGGTAATCTATGGCAGTTTGGCAAACCAAACTACAGAAAAAATTACAACTAATTTGACAGATGTAGCTTCAACAAGGTAGCCGTTATCAACTGATAAACGGTCCCTGTTGAAAAACATTATACAGCAGCCACATTTGTTGCGTTTAAACTGCAGGCATTATTTCCAATCTAGATACATAATTCGGTTTAATTCCTGATGTTGGTCTGACATATCGTAAATCAATATTTATTGGAATTAAGTTTTGAAAACTTATATTACTTCAGATTTAATGTCAATATGAAATAATTTTAAAATCAATTCGTATTTTTTCATCACTTCGAACATTTTTGTTAAAAATTTCTTTCAGTAAAGTAAACAAAGATGCTACAGCTAAAATAAATTTTTCATTTCATTTTACATGTGGTACATGAATGAAATCTATTATTTACATCATTTATTTATTTATTATTTTACTTTACATTAGTGGAACCTGTGTAAGATCCTTTCACCACCAGGAATACTGCAGAAACTGCAATAATGTAGATGAAACGGAATCGATGCAACACCTTTTATGCCCTGCACTGCAGAACAGACGTCATCGGTTTTTGGGTGACAAAACGTTTGAAGCATGGGCATGGGTATGGTGGCGAACGTGCTAGTAATAGAACTGACCGAATCATATGGAGCTCGGGATGGTTCATACCTACCACTAACAGATCATGACAAATGGTTTACATTACCTGAAATACACGAGTGAACTAGCCTGTGAACGGCAAGCTATGCGCTGACCTAACTTAACATTGTTTCATAGAATTTTTTATAAATTAACTGGAAATAATTTTTTATGTTTATATAGCTTTCTGATATCATATCTGAGATGCAATTTGGGTCCAGATTCCTAGTGAACCCATTAACTTATTCAAAATATTCATTCTCGTCATTTTCTGATGCGATTATTTTTTTTATAAAATGTGAAGTGCTTTTCATATTATAAAGTTATAATTTTTAGATTTTTCGCTGAGAAAACATTTTATACCAACAACCTATTTTATTGTAGCGAGGCTTGCAAAATATTTAAAAGGACTTGATCTTTCATACATTACATTTGACCATTACAGCCCTTCAGTCAGGATTACGACCCAGCTTTTTATACCACCTTTTTTCCGGGTGTGGATTTTATAAATGAGCCTACATTTTAAAGACATATTTTTACATGTTGCTGGAGATTGTCCGACCTGGTGTTGAAACCGCTTTCTTACGTCTAAGAAGCCAACACAATACCTACTAAACTACGGCGACACCGAAATACATTGGCTAATTGGTAAAAATTATAGTCCAAAACTGGACTCTTTTCACACAGAAAAAACTCACGCATGGACAAAATAAGATCAACATTTTCGGTATTTCTGAATTTACATTCAAAACAAGAACGATGTCTAAGCAACGTCCGACGACAGTTGTATCATTCTATGGCCTGCAACAGTAGAGTAATTCAATTGCTAAGCAGCTAAAATTTGAACATGAGAATGATAAGCAAATTTGGGAGGAAGCTCTGTAACAGTCAAAGGTAACATGACTGAAAATTTGGCCGTTTTTGAAGAAACAATTTTTAGCCTTTAGCGATACGTAAAGCAAAAAAAATCATCGTCTGCGGTTAAATTTCAAATAAAATTTGGTTTCTGCGAAAGCAAACCGTTGCTACTATTGCATCGTTTAGTTAATTGTAATTGTCATTTACCCTACATTCATCATTGTCACAGGACATGTTACATGTAAAAATTTCAATAGAAATAATTCAACTTCTCAACCAGATATGCCACTCCTCAACGTTGTGACGTTTGTTTTTCACATTACAGGCGACTATATTCAACGCACTTATGAATATCCAAAGGATTTTTCCATTTGATATGTGCCAGCTTTTGAAGTCTTCCAGAGTAGCCGTCATGTTCTTTCTCCCGAATGGTAGCTCCAGAGGCAATTAAAAATTTTAGTTGGCACTTTAAGGTCATTATTACAACATTCTGTTAAAGGGTTTAGGTAAAGGTAACTTTAGCTAAAGTCAACTTTAAAGTCACCTTTAACTCTTTACGTTATTACAACCTACAGTCAGCGCCGACACTCGTATAACAACCAAAACATTTCTAATTTGAATCTTAAAGAATGTTGCCTATTATTTGAAAAAATTGTCTGTGAACTTATCTGCTTTGATGGCCATTAACAACAGGCACTCATTCAGTGCAGCGACCATGTTTGAACATGTATTTAGAAGACATAAAATGTAACACGAATTAAAATTGAGTTGACATTTTTGTAATTGAAACCATGGCATAACAATTTCAATGTCTTTACCAAACAATCCATTTTAACATGGTTGTTTTAATTCTAATTCTAATTCATATTATTATTCTTATTGCCATTGTGTTGCAGCAATATCGTCATATTATTGGGTGATTCGATTGTCTTGTATTTGAAAGTCTTTGTTGGCTGGATGACTGGTTGATTTGATGGTTTGTATAACAGACGGTTGTTGTACTTTGGATTTTTGTTTTGTGTTCGGGTTGTCACTGGTGAAACGTGAAACTTTTATGTCTGAGCTTCGTCTAACAACGTAGATAATAAAGTATTTGTTGCAGTAAAACTAGATGAAAAGCAATTACTTGTGCAGAAATGTAAGAAAAGCTGTAGGTTTGCAATCCAT
Organism: Sarcophaga variegata; assembly: GCA_932273835.1. NCBI lineage: Eukaryota > Metazoa > Arthropoda > Insecta > Diptera > Sarcophagidae > Sarcophaga > Sarcophaga variegata. Next base: position 40,516,252 of record OW026361.1, on the reverse strand, counting down.
AAACAGTGGTGGTTGAGCAGTGATGTTGTTCATGTTCGCTTTCATGCTTTGACAACTCAATAAATATGTTTTGTTTTGTCTGGGCTGTGGATTTAGTGATTAATTGCATTAAATCTTAATGTCTCACATTTTGCGTAGTTGTTTCCTTTTCATTTTCTTGTCAACTTCAATATCTTGTTTGTTTTTTTTTTTGTTTTTGTACTGACGTTTGGGACAATCTTTTTCCATTCAAGTATTTATGTTTGAAATCATTATTGCTGTTGAATTATGGTGAAGTTGTGAAATGAGTTTTGTTTAGAAAATAAATTGAAGCATAATGATAATAATATCACGTACAAATAATTTTTTTGTTGAAATTTAGTAATATAACAAAAATCATTTTGACTAAAAATTTTATAATAAACAAAGTATTTTTAACATACTACAGTAGGACCTTGATTATCCGTGATTCGATTATCAATTATCCGGGATGGAAAAAGAAAATTTTTGCATCGACTTAATTTTATTTTGGATCGACTTAAACTGTTCTGCATCGTTTAACCGTGATTACCTCTATTATCCGTGATTATAAACAAAAATGTTTCTATTATTTTGGACAAGCAAGCGAAAAAGGGGAATTCCCTCTTTAGTATACGATGAGCCAGAAGCATACATGTAAACCTGTTTAGTTTAATTTAAAAATTTTAGAAGTGGGTTTTTTTATATGAAATATGTACAGTGGTGGCCACGAATTTAAGACACGACATATGACTGACTTATTTGTGATAATTTTTACAACCGTGTAATATCAAATTAGATATTCTTTATTTTTCTATGTACCCTGTAATATTAAGAAAAAGTGCCATTATTTTATTTTATTTCTTTTTACATTTTCTTGCTTTTTGATCATGTAATTGTAAAAACGTTAATTTGCAACTGGCCATGAATTTAAGACATTTCAGAAATATCTGGTTTTTAAGTTATTTTTTTGGTTTGTTTTAAAGCTTAACGGTGAGTAACGAATGTTTTATTTTATTTTATGTTGGAATACATCGAAATATTGAATTAGAAATGGCCAAAAGTACTTGGAGTTCCGACGCCGAGCGAAAACTAATCCAACAACTAAAATCTGATGGAAAAACAGTAATGGAGATATCGAAGCTGCTTAAATTTTCTAGATGTAAGATTTTCAACGTGCTGGAACACACCAAGCAACATGGTACCACCAAAAATGTCAAGCAACAACCTAGAGCCCGAAAAACTACACCCAGGGAGGGTAGTTTAGTTTATAAAGTAGATGATAATAATCCTTTGACAAGCTCAAGTAAAATAAAAAATAAAATTTCATCGGATTTTGGTATTAATATTTCGTCTAGGAAAAGAAGAAGACGTCTAAATGAGAAAAACTTGCGTGGGTGTATTGCACAATGTAAACTACTTGTGTCAAAAAAATATCAAATCCCAACTAGCGTTTTCGAGAGAACATCTCAATAAACCGATGATATTTTGGAAAAATATACTTTGGAGCGACGAGTCGAAGTTTTGCCGCTTCGGCTCTGATGGAAAGCAGTAATTATAGCGCCTTCCAAAGTACACCCTTAAAACGTTCAAACATGGCGATGGAAATGTAATGATGTGGGCAGCATTTTCCATGCATGGTGTAGGTCGCATTTACAAGATTAATACTAAAATGGTCCAGCACGTTTACAAAAACTTTCTAACAGACACTATGATACTGATCGCTGAAGACAACATGCCTCTAATATGGAAATTTATGCATGATAATGACACATTTCACATCTAGTGAAAAGTTGCTTAGAGGAAAACAATATCACTATTCTTAAGTGGCCAGCTCAATCCCCGGACCTTAATCCAATTGAGAACTTGTGGAATGATGTTGAGAAACATGTTGGAACAGTAAACCCAAAAAATTTAAATGATTTGTGGGAAGAAATCCAAAAGGCTTGGTATGGGATTCCAAGCAACGTTGTATGGCATTAGGTAATAGTTTACCCAGAAGATGTGCTGCTGTGATCAAAAATAAACGATTTCCCACCAAATACTAGGATTTTTTATGAAGCTGTGCTTTACTTCAGTCAATAAGTTTTATTTTGCCTATGTCTTAAATTCATGACCAGGATAAAATTTGTGTTGATCTATATAATATATAAATACAAATTCTTAATAAAATATAGGTAGCAACATATTATTAATTTGTCTTCATAACATTACTAAAATCTTAATAAAAATATCATGGACCTAAATTTTTTTCGATAAAACGTAAAAATGACCACAAATATATAAGTAAAATATCGTGTCTTAAATTCGTGGCCACCACTGTATGTATGTATATAAAATACTTGAATTATTTAGTTTTTATATAAATAAATACATATTAATTTATTAATTAATTGTATTTAATTAATTAATTAATTAATTGGTACTCAATTAACCGGGAAAATCGATTATCCGGAATGCTTCCGGTCCCGACCATCACGGATAATCAAGGTCCTACTGTATTAAATATTTATTTAATACATACTACATGATTATACTTCTGTACACTAATAAGAAGAGTATTAAAAATAGTGCAAGTGATATTGTATTCCCCTCTCTCAATTGAACCAAGACGAATATTGTTCCGATTGTGTTATATCGGCCACATTCAAAACTACAGTCATACGGTTCGCATGACACAAACGAGACTGCGAAGAGAGCAATTAATGAAGCTTACTATAGTGAGTCGGAAAAAATTTTTACATCGGTTGACTGGGGTGATATATAAATGACAATTACCTACTCACTTAATTGACCATTAACAACCCGGAAATCGGATTTCGGAATGCCTTAACACATCCTTCCAAGTGCCAGCTGGTCACAGCAGTCGATGACAGGGCATCCGCAATTTAGTTCTTTCAACTTAGACAAGGTCATCCTCTACGACTTACGCTAATACCCGCATCAAATAACATGGCCGAGCAAGCGCAGTAACTGGATGTTAACGCATTGCACAATACATACACGCCATTGTTGAATCGAATGCGAAAATCATCGCCAACTCGCACTGAACCACTATTTGCAATAGTATTCCTAGTGGTGATCACAAACATATTATCAGACCAACATCCTTTTTTATAGTAACATTTGAGGCAAAAGAAACAAATAATTCACTGACAACATCGAAAGTATTGTTAGATTACATTACATACGAGGTCATTTCAACCTTTCAGACAGGATTACGACTGAGCTTCTCACACCACTTATGTACGTTAATTTTATACATGTGTGGCGGGACCTACAGTTTAAAGTCTTGAATTTTGAGAAAATTTTCATGGCAATTTTATTTACTCTGAGAGTTTTTGCCAGAAATCTGCTGAGGGGAAGTCGCCGAAGAAATATTTTTTCATATTTTCGTTTTGATGTCTGACCTGGGGTTTGATCCGTGGCCTTACGTCTAATAAGCCGACACACTACCTACTAGACTACGGCGTATACCGAATATAACAATCGTTATATTTTTCATATATGAACTTTCAGTTAAAAAATTATCGGAATTGTTGATTGATCTTAATTCTCTATTTTAAAATGTGTCAATGTCACATTTGAGCGACCACCAGAAGTTGGCCAATGTTTGCGCAAAGCAATCAAAATCCATAAAAAATTTTGAGATTTTTTGAACTGAAAGTGCGTTTGATAAGATGACATATATAAAAAATATTACACGACTGTTACACTATTTAAATAAAAACTACGGTAATTTTTGTCCGATTTTATCAAAACAAGTGTCAATCTCTTCGCAATATAATGCACTTTCGAAATGTTACAACTAACTTTATATTTTTTAATTAGATTTTGCAATTAAGAATGGCTAAACTTGAAAAAATAGGAAAATATTTTTATTTTCCAAGTTTACCCGATCAAAACACATAACATGTAAGTTTAAACCATATGTTTATGTATACCGTTTTAAAGGCTTATTTCTTCCCTTTTCAAAAAACTTCAGATTTTGAAAATAAGATAAAAAATATTTGGGTAATTAATAATTTTGTGCGTAAAGTGAAAAAAAAGTTTTTGTCAAATAAAACAAGTTTGAGTTCTGCTCAACAAAACTCACAACCTAAAATATGGCATTAGATGAGCGTATTTTGACTGTCGCACCGTGTAATCAGAAAAATTAAATACGATTACAATGGAATAATGTGTTATTTTTTTGTTCTTTTAAGTTTAAAGCCTTTTAAATGTCTGTAAATATCAAAATAATATCTTATGATCCATTGCTATAAGCTGTGTGTTTTTTTTTTCTTTAATACATAGTGTGTAGTGTGTGTGTTGTCTTCTACGCTTATTTGATAATTTGCGTATCTATTTTCATGCATTTAATCGACAGTAATGACCAGAGTAGTAAGCATATGCCAGAAATCAGTTGATTTGTGCAGCAGTTACCACATAAGTGTGGTAAATTTTGTTTTGCCAATTTCATGCAATTTCACATGGCTTTTTTCGAAAAGAGATTTTAAATAAACAACGGGCGCTAATAATATTTCAGTAAAAATACCAAAAGTGCTTAAAACTGAACGTCCATTAAAAATAAATTGAAGTGCTTACGATGGTTATGTTAAATATTGTTAGTGGCACGTGGAACAGGTAACCAAACTTGGCAAATATAAGTAAATTTGTATAAATAGTTTCGTTTATTTTTATAATAAAAAGAGTAGTAAAGTCAAATCAATTATTTCTGCATGAAATTAATGTCTTTCAGTTGTAGACAGTTTTGGACATCAGTACTGTTGATGTATCAAATACAACTAAAATACGGGAAGAAATAATTCAAAAGTGAAATTATTTTGATTTGCTGTTCGTACTCAGATTATGTTGGCTTTTGCATCGAATTAAGGTCTTTACCTATGCCTTCCCAACAAAAGAATTGAACGTTTCTTATTATCTGTTTCGTATTTATTCATTCAAGTATTAAAGAAAAATGAAATAATTAAACACTTTACACCTAAAGTACCTTTAAGATTCGATTTTTCATAGTTACTTATGTTTTAACAGTTCCCAATTCTTTCTTCAATTCCATGAGACTTTAGTTTTTAAACTTTTTTAAACTGAATTGTTTTGAATGTTATAAACATTAACGCCTTCATGCCGATCATATAAATGAGAAATAAATCAAAATTATAAAAACAATGAATTTGATCGATTCAAAGAGATATGAATGTTGATTTTGAGCACCACTGCGGTTTGTGGCTTATTCGCATAAGAAAAATTTCACGGGGTTAAAAAAAGCCAGTTCGCATCACCTCAATGCTATTACTGTGCACTTCAATCGGTCACGCAGAATATTCAATGTGGCACAGTGCAGCACGTCTGTCGTGGGTGATCAAATCATCCAATACAGGACAAAAGAATTTAGTAATGATCGACCAACTGTGCTCATCATTGACAATAATGGGTCGTTTTCAAAGAAATACGGACCAATGATGCCTACAACCAAACAGTTACTCTTTCTGGTATACATTGAACGCTATTGGATCTAATGTGGATTAATATTCTACCAAACTCGGCAATTTTATTTATTCACATATTCAGTCATCCAGAAACGATATTCAGCTTTGAAGATTTTTGAATGAAAATAAGTTACCAACCGATTCAGGCCAAATTCGATAAATTTTGGTTCTGCGGCAAGCCAAGCTCTTCTAAGCAACACCAAATGAACCGCCTAATTTCATGAATATAGTTTTAACAGGGTGGCTCTTATCGAAGTCTAGTAGGTAGTGTGTTGGCTTATTAGACGTAAGGCCACGGTTCAAACCCCCATCAAAACGAAAATCTAAAAAGCAGTTTTTCGGTAACTTCCTCTCAACAGATTTCTGGCAAAAAGTCTGAGAGCAAATAAAATTGCCATGAAAAGTTTCTCAAAAATCTGTCGTTCGGAGTCGACTTTAAACTGTAGGACCCGCCACTCATGTATAAAATTCACACACAACATAGGTGGTGTGAGAAACTAGGTCCATAATCCTAACTCAAGGGTTGTAATGACTAATTATATATGTATGGCCCTTATCAACTGTTAAAATTCGAAAATCCATATTGGAAGACTCGGTATTATATATCCGTGAAATCCCTCAAGGAAGAGAATTCGTTGCTTGTAGGACATTTTCTCAATGGTTTTAGAGAAAATTTACTATTTTAGAATCCCGGGAACTACATGTACTAATTTGAAGTCCATTCAATGATATAAAGTGTAAACGATCATTTTATTGAGACTTCTTGACATCCTGATTTTTCAATACTCGTTCTCACAAATATGTTGACACATAGCGTTTTCATTTCAAAGGAAGCTCCTCAGATAACTCAACTCAATTGCCAATCGTCCCTTATAGTAATGGTATGCATAATCAGCATTAAATTTGTCATATCAGTCAGTTAATTGACTACAAGGTTTTTACTTGCTGGTAAATTTGTTGTTAAAGGTTTTTAGCTAGCATGGATGGTATATTTTTTGGTGCCTATTATCATCATGCCTATTACAGAAGCAGTTGCAGTCTGATGGATCATGGTGCGATTAATGATAGAAAGGGCTAAGAATCCGCCATAATTTGCGGTGCGAAGGTTCTAAATTTATTCAAAGGCTTATCAATTAGATATATTCCACACAACACATACAGAGGGAAGCCACTTTCTTACAGTTTTCGAAGAGTTCCAGGGGCTTGAAATTAAGTTCAATTTACTACATACATATACCGTGTATTACAATATTGAGAAAAAACATATGAATTCATTTGCTATTAGTTTTTTATTTCTACAACATTCTTTTCATACGATTTTTGGGTATTATCAAAAATTTTAAGTCGATCCATATATTTTCTCTATTGCTTCTAATAATTGTTTTATTTCATTTTCACTTTGCCTTAGTGATGACTCGAATTTTTTTTTATATTCCTTTAAATTTTGCTTGCTAACTCTAACGCCATCTTGAATTTCGCCTAATACAAGGTCAATATTCCTTATATATTGGATACAATCCTCCCAAATAAAACGCACAAAATTGTTTGCTTCAAGTATTCCAATAAAATATTGACCAACTCCCAAACACATTTTTGTAGTGTGATATATTTTTTCACAAACTCCTTGGCATCTTATTCCCGTCTGATACACGCACTGCACTCAGTCATTATCGTGCGATTGTTTTATTTTCATTTATTATTAATTAATTGAACTAATTTCTGAGTATTTTTTTATTTCACTTAAATTTTATTTATTATTAAAATGTTTAATAGTCCTTTTTCTATTTTTTATAGCACTTTAATATTTTAATTTATTTATTTATTCTAAATAAATTGTTATACGATGGATGCATGTGTTTACCTCTTGTTGAGTTTCTCTACCTTATTTCCTTTCTGGGTTTATTGTGACATCTTACGGCTGGGGTATAATGCTTTCTGATAAAGTTTTTACTTACAGCTCTTTGCATAAATACAGTCACACAAACATTTTTCATTTTCTTATCTTACTAATGCTAGAAAATTTCATAACAGTAAAGCAACCGAAAAGGGTCATACGAAAATCAGGTTCAATATCAAAAGTTTCTGATTTAAAATTTTTTGATTTTCAATTTAGAATACCGCAAGTGTTTTGAATAGTGCTCAAAGAGTTAAGGCTCAAAGAGGGTGTTACGCTACTGCATTAAAGGTCTAAAGACAGAATTTTATTCAAAGATTCCGGATTACTTCTCTTCGATTATGGTTTTCTACAAGACGTTCGAATTCTCTGTCATCAGGGATAATATTATCTCAGTCTTTGTGGGTAGCCTAGCACAGCTTAAGGAGAGTCTTTTATAATAGAAACAAAGTCAATATTGAATTGAACTCTTGAGCGATGAGGTGATAATAGATTAACATAACTTCTGACACTCGAATGTTAATGGTTTGGAATGATAACGATATTGCACGCTACGTGCTAGGAATGGAAGACCAATAGAGGCTATAGACTTTTAAAATTAAATTTTGCTCTTCTGGAAACCTTGAACTTTACGAATGGGACAATAAGAGTATCACTTTTTATGCGCAATACATAGTACCATTTGAGCTGTATACACTTTGTCTCAAGTTTCTCTAATTTTTTAATTCCTTCCAGCTAATATGATTTCTTGATTTCATCTAAATATGTGGGTATTTGTTCGTGAGATACTGTCGTCGTTGAAGTCAAATCAGTTTCAGCCGATCCATTCCTTGATGATTGAAAACAGAATAGTCACTCGAAATAAGACGGATGAGTGAGCAATTGTCATTCTAATACAGAATTATTCTTCTTCATTTTCGATTGCTTGGTTGGCAGGTTGCTGTCGTACACATTCAAATACAAAGTAAATGTCACTACTTTTTGAAGACAAGAGTCAACAGATTGGCAACCAGTAGAAGTTGCATGTCCCTTTCAAGTTAATAAATGAAATACACAGATGATAATAATTATTATATTTGAACATATAAAGAGAATAGAATTAATAGAAAGAGAAATAGTTACATAAGTATCAGTATTATTTTTCCTGATAATGCCTCGATTTACTTGGTCAGTGAAGCTGCGATTAGGTCCTTAACGAATGTAGTTTCAACATCCGTCCTTGTCCATGAATACCTCAGCGAAATTTCGGATCTTTCGGTTCCGGGACATATTGATGTCATTGGAAATTGCATTGCTGATGAGCTCGCCGGGCCCGGTACGGAGTTTGTAATCTCAGTTTATTTGCATTCGTTATCCACTCATTTTACATGAAGGCTCAATCCAGTTGGCAGCAGGAGGATAAGTGAAATATTGCTAGACTCTTTTGGACAGCTATAGATCTTTCGTCTTTCCATCGCATGGCTGATGCTTATGGACCACTGCCCTTTTAGTGAGCATGCCGAAAGACTTGGCACTCGGGCATATGACTTCTACACGAGCAGCAGGACTGAGGAGGAGGTAGAGACTGTGAAAAGAAATTAAAACGATTACCGAACTGTAATCGATCAGCATTCGCATCGCTTTTCATTTTCTAAAAACGGCTAATTCTTGCGTTAAGTAGTTTTACTCCTTTCAACGGTTACATTCTACATTTGGTACATAGAACCACTAATACGCTTTATTCAGTTCCAGCAGAGTATAATGTGTTTACAAATACATTAAAAGTAAAAAGCTGTACATGTTTAGCAATATTCTGACTCAACTAGAATGATGTTGCCAAAGTCAACATGACGACGGTGACTATGCCTATCTCTAGGCTTCTATGGTGATAGCATCATAGCCTACACTAATAACATTTTTCTCTTTCGTCTTTACTCAAAGCCTACACTACTGAAAATGAATGCATAGCGGTTTGTGCCAATAGTTTTTGTCCCATTGTCTGCAAATGAACACCCATCGTCAGCATACGTTTTTTCATCATCGTAAGCAGCAACAGTTAAACTTACGCATTTAATTTGTATAAGACAAGACATGTTTATATTGTTTGTTGCAAGCCTTACTATGTACCATATGTGTACGATATTATATCTACATATATACGTATGTATGTACGAAATGTCACCTAATCAATCTCTTGGTTTTCCTTATTCATTCAACGGTTTGCAGGCAACAGACGTAGAAGTTATACTCAATTACTCAATGCACCTACGTTCTGTTTACTCGCACATTGTAAGAGCATTGTACGTACGAAGTTGTATGACATTTTGTTGTAAAAAATCAACAACACAACCAACATGAAAATTAACAAATTATTTAAATTTTATGGATACATAAGAGAGCATAGTAAGCTAATGTTATTGTTGGTGGCTGTTTGCCTCTTTTTTCTCTAGTTTTGATTCATATCAGAGATCAGCAATGAGTATTCAAAAATATGAGTAGAATCGAATCATATTCATAATTTCTGATACTTATACGCATTCATACTTATTTTAATATTATACTCATACTACTCATATTCAAAGTTTGAAGTACTCATTATACTCATACTTAACAACACGTATGATGTTGTTGATTTCGACTCTCTATGACTCAACATTGACAAGAATCACAAAATAAGTATGATTTGCGTACGACGATTAAAATAGGACCACCACTCGAGTCACTCGAATCATTTATAAGTATTATAAATATTTCGCTAAATTTATGTATCTAAATATAAATCAAACATATTTCGAATGGTATGAGTTTGATGTCAACGTTGTACTCATACTCATTGTACTCATACTTATAAATCAACGTTGTAGTGAATACGAATGAATCAGAGTAGTTAAATTTCAATATAGTTGACTCACTTACATATATTCAAAATTAATTGAGTGCTTATGAGTAGCGAAAAAACGATTCATTGCTGATCGCTGATTCATTCTTTCTCACTACTACTACTACTCACTACTACTACTACTACTACTACTACTCTTTCTTACTACTACTCGTTGCCTGCTTTGTCTTGCCTTTTTATATGACCACACAATCAGTCTGATGAAGGTTCTTGAAGTCGAACGTTCAGGGATTCGCCTTCTCGAGAAATCTATCGCGACTTCACTGTTGTTTGTGTATTTTCTTCACATTGCTTGTTGTTGCATTCTCGCTTACTTGTCTATCTTCTTTTCTTTCATACTGATGTTGTTGGTTTACTTGTAAAAAGTTCGTTGTATTTGTTTGTGTAGCTTTTGCTCATTTTAATGTTAAACCGTGAACACCCTTTCCATTTCCGTAACAATCTGTAATGTGATGCGTGGCATACATTCCGAGTACATATCTTTGGTTGTGTATACTCACACTCGTAATACTGTACAGTGTATACGTTTGTGTGCTGGTTTACATTTCTACCTGTGACAACAAAAAGTAGATGGTCATTGCTAATGCGAAGCATACACACAATATTGAAACAATTCGATGCATCAAAGTTATAACCTAACCTAAGAAATGTTCTTTTTAAAAGTACACATATTCACTATTGATATTGTCCACAGTTCAACTGAAGAATTACGCTACTGGTAATGATTTTTACTGTAGGCATTTCGCATGTTCTTGTATTGGAAATCACTAGTGTCATTAGAACCACTGATTCACTAGCAGAATTTCGTAATTGTGGTCTAGTAAAATTGGGAACGGGATTAAGTTTGGTACAAATACGTGCATATACTATAGATTTTTTAAAAAAGAGAATTCGTAAAATTAAAAAATACAATCTCATTTTATTATTGCATGAACTTTGTTAATATTTTTTTAATTTTAGAAAATGAGCGCTATTTTTTCAAGGCTCAGTATACCTCTCCTTTGTTCATAATTATTTTATTTCTATTTTGAAGTGCACTATTCATTCAAACTGTATTGCTCGGTTTTTGTCCACTTTATTTCTATTTTTCATATTATTTTTATACAAATTTTGTTATTAATTTACAAGGAATCCGCACTTAATAATTTGAATTGGTCTTCTTACATTAGAATCTACAATATTTTGAAACATAATTTAACCGCAGATTGAGCCTTATAGGCCATTTACACTACAGCGAAATCTAGTAGATTAGATTTCAAATCTTGCTCAAAATCTACATCGTTTACACTGGATTTATTTGACAGTAGCAAGATTTCATTTTAATAACAAAAACAGCTGACTGAAATTTAAAAGAAAATAATAATATTTTAGTTTAACCCTAAACAAGTCAGGAAAATTTGTTACAAATCCAGTCAAAATGTGTTTCAGAGGCACATACAAAGAATTTACGTATTAATTTTGTTAACTTATTTTTATTTTATTAAATTTTTTCTTCTCAGTTACATGAATGAAATATTATTTATTTATTTTCGCATTTTAAGCAAACTAGAACTTTTGAACAATGCTCGTTGCAAGTATTTTTGTGGTAAATACTGCAAGACTGCTTACACATTCTGCACATCTTCGGTGGGCACATATAACATCTACGTCGCATATCTGTCTGCCTTGGCTGGTTTGAGAATTCATCCTCGTGTTGTATGGACCGAACATTGGACAAATTATTTTTATTTAATTTTAGAAGACTGCGGCAAATAATGGGTGCCAGAACTCTTCGTAACTCATTATACCTCATTATAACTCATTATTATATTTAATTTTGTTGTTCACCAACAATAGAAGTAATAGTTAGCGTTCCCATATGTGCCTCATAGACACATTTTGACATGATTAAGAACATTTTTATTGAAACAAAATAAAAATAAAAATAAATTAATTAATTACTTGAAATTTATAAATTCTAAATAAAACAACTGAAAGTAAGAATTCAAGAAGCAGTAAGAACTAGAACCTATATTCAAGGAAGTTACAACATGACCAAGTGAAATATGTGTCGGGGAGGCACATGTTGACTTGATTAGGGTTAAATTGAAATATAATTTTTTTCCTGCTCAGCGTTGTATTTTTAAGTACTATTTGGCAAAACACATAGTTGCATTTGTATTTTTACTAGATTTTGAGTAGATTTTGCCGAAATCTACTAAATAAGTAGATTTTGTTTTGTATGGGAAATCTAGTTAAAATCAACTAGATTTGGCTCGAAATCTCATAAGTACTAGATTTCGCTGTAGTGTAAATGGCCTATTAAAAACTTCATAATTCTAGGTTATGTATCACATTTGATACATATTACAAGTACATAGAATTGTCACGATTATTGATAGATATTATTAAAAAATTTAAATATTTTTATTTGGTTTAATTCATTTTAATAAAACTATTTTATATTATTACATTTTATTATCACTTTTATGAAATTTATGCCAAAATTTTTGAGATGATGTGCATTGCAGCATGGTTTTTACATAAAAATCAAACACTTCATGTCAGCTTGGTTTTATTTTTTTCTAAATCGTAACAATTTGACATCTAGCACCCTTGCTTTGTGGCGATTTATAAGTTTCCAATTGTTTAGATTGGGCGGCTTATTATTACTCGCATCAGTAATGCTCTCAATTGGGAGCTGGCTGAAACTTGATAGTACAAGCTATTATTATATTTCGTTAGAAAAATTTGTTGTCAACGTCACGTGATTAAAAAAAGTTTCCCGTTGCAATAAAGCATCGATTATGTCAACTACTATGCTCTCTCTTTGATTCCTCTCTGGTTTCCTTAAATACGTTGATACGCACGTAGCAGGTACTTGAATCTAAAACTGCCAATTCATGAAATTTATAACGAACATAAAATTCGATTAGTTACTAATCTACAGCGACAAAATTATTAGAATTATTAAAAGCTGAAAGACTTTCAGCTCATTTTTCGAAAAGGCGTAATAGGTGTAAATTTATCATCATTTCCGAGTAGCATATTATCAAAGCGAATGATAATATTTTCTCTTCCTAAGCTACTAATGGCATACGGTTCCCTGTTCCAAGTAGTACCATCTTTGGCGACAAACATCTTATTATCATATTTGTTGCTGCGAATACTTTCATCAGTTTATAAAACGAGCGTCTGTTTTTTTCTTTTTCAGAGTCTTCAGCAGCATGAAAATTACATACATACATACAAAATCTATCATTACAACCTTCGTTGTAAATTGGAAATGTCTAACCTGAGGTTTGAACCTTGGTCTGACGTCTAATAAGCTAGCACGCTACATTCTAGACTACGACTACTTTAACCAATCTCAAGAACATATCAAGAACAGAAAATTCAATCTGTTCACTTTCATCCAACACTTAACTATCAATTCCTTCTCAAATACTATAAATTATTTATTTACGATAAAACTTCACAAAATCTGTGAAAACTTAAAAAAATTACATACACAAGACTGAAGAATCCCTAGGAAAGTCGTATGTAACAAAAATGATACATAAGCCAGAATTATGAAGTTTTTGAATTTTTTAAGCCCAGTTTGAAATTTTCCTTTTTTATTTGGTTAATGGCGTTAACAATACTAACGAATTAAAAAATATCAGGCATCTAACTTTTTCTGAATTAAAATTATATAGTGTCAAAGATTGAAATGTATCATTTTTGATACAAAGCTCGATCTATGGTTAAAAAAACGTTAAAAAATAAACAATTGTTTATTGTAGAGTTTTAAAAATAAAATTTGAACGACTTAACTTGGTGGTTGTACCGTAAACAAAACTTAACTTGAAAATAGAATCAGCTGTCAGATATGAATTTCTCTACATATTATAGTAAATATACACGCTTTGCTGACAGTGTCACCAAATTAGACGAAAGAAGTGTTGACATTTGAAACAGTCTTTCTACAAGGCCTTGATATAGCTCAGTTAGATTTAAATTCGACAAAAAGACGGCCTTGTCCTATAACCATGCTTAGGATGATGGGAGATAAGTCTCATGTAAAATTCATTAGAGGTGACATCGTGACTTGACAAATCGAATAAGTGTCTCCTAGACAGTACCAGTAACCTCCATGCTTTTGAGAAAAGCTTTACAACGAGAATGACCAGAAGGAGTGAAAATAGAAAGGCACCACTTTGTGGTATACAGTTAGAACAAAGGTTGGTCAGAAGGGAGCGTTCGGTCCCAGAATTAAATATTCAGAGCCCTTAGGGAAACTCGTGAGTTTCTTCTAAACCAAAATTTACTTTCGGAAAAGATAATTTCAATTTAGTTTGTACAGGAATTACAGCGAACTAGACATATATCAATACTATCTGATAGTGAGGCGACCATCCGCATACTCAGTTCCTATGAGATTGACTTGTAATTAGAATAGAAAACTGAATCAGGAAGGAGGACTTCTGAGAATTCACGGTGATGAACAAATAAGCTAGCAAGGCGAGGAATAGAAAGATTGATTTGAAAGGGTGTATTCTAGAAAAGAAAAGATTAAGGAACACAGTGTTGTGAATCAAACGGATTTAAGACAATCTAAAGTTTTGTTTTGTAATTACAATGAGAGGTGATAGTAGGAGGATATTATATGACATTGTAGACTCGAAGATCGATTTAAACACAAACGTAAATTTTGTTGCATTTCATCGATATTTTTTAACCCTGGACGGTTACTGTTCGTCGAATCGACGAAGCTTATTTACTCTTTATCGTATAACACTTTTATGTTTGACCAAATTTCGCTCTTTTTTCCAAAAACGTTAGTTGATAATTTAAGTTTGCAGTTAGTAGACGAAAACAATTTTTTTTGTTCGTCGATTCAACGAAGACTAACCTTACTGTACAAAAATGACCATCCAGGATTAAAAAAAAAGGGTGGCCAGGGTACGTTTACTCACTACAAGTTTCGTTATCAACCAACATTGTTGATAAAATGAGCGAAATATGGTCAAACATAAAAGAATTATATGATAAAGAATAAATGAGCTTCGTCGATTCAACGAAGAGTAACCTTAATGTACAAAAATGAAGAGTAATTGTCCAGGGTTAAGTCCATCAGTATTTTACATACGAACAGGACAATTAAAAACTGAACTCTGTCTGTAATGCATTGTTCAGTCGTACACTGATGGATATGCTCGATGATTCAATGAAGAAAGGAAGACTACATAGAGATCTAAAAAACAAAATCTTTATGTTGAAACATTTAGTATTTTTATTCATTTAGGTGGTTGTAGTTTGTAAATTTAGTTAATTTTTTTTTGTTTGTATTAAATGGAAAAGAATATTTTTTTGTTTTTGATTTTCATATGGAAAATGAAAAACATGACATAGGCGGATTATATGTGGCTGAAATTTTTTTTGTATTCTCTCATTTCAATTCAATTTACGAGTTCAGTTCAATTCATTTTTTCTTTGATTTTTTCATAAAAAAAATTCCAGAGTATTTATAAATTTCCTTTTCATTCAGTGAAATCGTATATGAAACATCAGACAAATAAATGATTTTCGCTTTGCTTTTTTTTGGATTGTTGTGAGGTATTGTAATAAAAACTTATGAGATCATATTTTTAATTTGTTTATAGATACACAAAATATTGTTTTTGTTGTTGGTTTTTAGTAAAATGTTTTTCATTTTAAATTGAACACATGTTAATAATGAAATTTGAAACTGATTTATTTGAACATTTTTAATTTGGGAAGTGTTGTTGTACATTCAAATAATCGAAAAATAAGAAAATAAATGAGAAACATATTTGTTTGTGCCTCGGTTAAAGAAATTATTAAAAAAAACTTTGTTTTAATAAATGTGTTCGAATTTTAGAGCAAAGTAATCTGCAGTAAAAATAAATTTTTGTATCAAAATGAAAAATTTTATATTAGAAGTGCGTAAATTATTATTGTTTTTAAAATTTCGTTTCAATTTTAAATAATTTTCTTCATTTATTTACTTTTTCTTATCTATTAATATTATTAAAATTACAAATTTTTTTTATAAAAATGTTTTATTATACAAAAATGATTCCATTAAATTTGTTTTCTAACAAAACAAGTTTTTTCAATAAATTTAAATTTTAAATTTCTCCTATAAATTAATAATAATAACATGAAATATTTACATTTTTAAATAAAAAAATTGTGTATTTTTTAGTTCAAATATGTAGGCATGAACGTAGCTGTACACATTATCATTGCAGTTGTTGAGGCATTAGAGTTTGACGCTAATTTTGAAGGGTGGGCCAGTTAAAAGTTTAAATTTAAAGACTGCAATTAAAGGAAAACGGTTTGAATTTTTGCCAAATTTATGTTTTTCTTATGGAGTACAATTGTTCCAGTTAGAATTTAAATATTATTTCAGTCATATGGCTGCCGTGGCTGTTCTCACAATACCTCAATTGATCGGACCAATATGCGTGTATTTTTTCGATTTTATGGCATTAATGGCATTACGGATAATGGCCTTTAAATGCTCAATTTTCTCTGGTTTATAGGTATAACACAAAGATAGTCCAAAAAATAAAGAATAGTCAAATCGACGGTCAACTGACATAACCTCTTCAGCTATTTAAACGGCCGACAAACGTTTGACGCATTAAATCGATTGTGTTGCAAGTTGAACCATCCTGTTGAAACCAAACACCGTTCACATCAATACCATGAAGAGCGCGTACAAAAAATCGGTTATTATGGCCTATCGCTGTCTCCATTGACTGTAATAGTTTTGCCTTCTGCATTTTCAGGGCAATATGTGCCAATGATGCCTCCGCTCTGTAAGCCGCACCAAATAGTCACACGTATGAGTTCTGTAAGACCACGAATATGTTTTCTGGCCTTAAATACCGAAATTTTGCTAATTAACGTATCCATCAAGATGAAAATAAGCTTCATCCGAAAAGATGATATTCATTTTGCCATCGTGCGCAATAAATCGTAACGCTGCACAAGCATAAATCTATTCATTATGTTCAATGGATATAATATCCTGAACTTTGAGACAGAATAGAATGACATATGTATTGCCAGATTCAAATATAAACCGATAGATGGCCTCCGCGATACAAAGGAAAAAGTAATAAAAGATCATGGATAATAAAAGAGATAAAATATGTTATGTAGTGTATAAATAAAAATGAATAACGACATGTTATTACCGAAGGAAGTATTGAAATCGATAAAAAAAATTTAAAAAAAACAAAGCAATAAATATATGTATGTACGTATATAAGTATGTGACTAAATGAATAAAAGGGTAAAAAATAAAAGAGGTAAAGTATAAAGAACAATGTATACATACATATATAAAAATATGCGCTAACGAAAGTATTAAATATGTACGTAAACATAAAAAATTCAACGAAATATAAAGACTAAAATTGAAGAAATAAAATTATAATAAATATGAAATGCACAAAATAATCAAACCTACTTGCACTGCCCATGTTTTGCATATGATTTGGTAAGGAATTCCAAAAAATTGTGGAATGTAAAAAAAACTGGCGCACTATGTGGCATTTACACAGAAAAGCTGGCCAAAAAGGCAAAAATGAATTTAAAGAAATTTAAGAAACTGAGTATGCAGTTCGATAGACAACAAAATTGTGAATAGTGAATTTTCACGATTTTCAGTTGAGATTTGTAGATTTGAGACGATATCAAACTCAGGAAAGTGAAGAAAATTAAATGCGTTTTTGGTGTTTTTTTGAAATTTTAATAGATTTATATGATACTTTTTTGTGGCTAAACGAATAGAGGTTTTATAATGATTTTTTTTATTTGAAAGGTATGAGCAACTGCTACTTTCAGTGTTTTATATACATATATGTATATATATCTCATTTATTAATGATAAAATTTTTCGTTCAAAATTTAAAAATAATAAAAATTGCACATTTTTTTGCCCTGCCTAAAAAAAGATAAGGATTTTAAAGGTGAAAGTAGTTTTTAGTGGTTTAATGTTATAGTTGTGTGAAATATAATAGTAGCGCTGTATTAAAAATACTTTAGTTAAGTAAAAAAATTAATTTTTATTCAAGTTAAAAAAAGTTTGTTATTACATTTTATTACCACCAGTCTAAACTATTGAAAAATAAAAAAACTTCAAGAAAAATATTAATTTTCCAAAGAAAACGATGCTAAATTATTAATAACTCCAAATATTTGGCGTGCAAAAAATAGTAGTAGCATTAGAAAACGTATCTGCAAAAAAAATGTTGTCACAAGTGATTACTTTTTTATGTTATTTTGTTAGATAGACCTTAATATTTAGTTGAAAAGTCCTTATTGGCTATTACAGCTGCGCAACGCCGAGGCATTGAGTCAACTAAAGATCTGCACCTCTCGATAGGAATACTTTCCCAAGCTGACCTCACTGACGCCCACAACTGCTTTACATTTCCCGGGTTATCTTTAAAAACATCTTTTTTTACATCGCCCCAAAGATGTTCAATGGGATTTAGGTCTGGGGATTGAGCCGGCCATTCTAATATATACCACAAGAAAATACGAACTCTCTACATTCAGGAACAAAAAAAAAAGTTTATTATGAATAAATATTAATTATCATAGAACTTTAAAAACTTAAGTACATGCGTATATCGACTATTATAACAATATATATAGATGTATGTTTGATTTTCTTAATGGACCGTATGTGGTACCTAGGGGCACTTATGATCTGATCATAATAAAATGTGATCATAAATGATTCACATTCATATTAAACATGTTAATGTCGAATTTCATCGAGGTAATAAAATTTTTAAGCCAATTATAATTGCTAAATATATTTTCTTAAGGTGCCCTATTTTGGACCAAGGGGAAATTATGGACCGACCATAACAAAATTTGGTAATATGATTTAGATGTACAAAATACACGTTCATACTGAGTTTCATTACGATACCGATGTTTTTAAGCCATTTATAAGTGCAAACGTGAATTTCTAAAGGGGACTTTATATGGAGACTAGGGTCAAATGTGATCCGATTTTCACCAAACTTTACACCATGATTTCTTAGTACTCAGAACTGATCCATGCTGATATTTCATCATGATTGTTGCATAATTAACATAATTATGTGTAAATAAGTGCAACTTCGTAGGGAATTTGTATGGGGGCTAGGCGAAATCACGGACCGATTTGAACCAAAATCAGTTGGGTTCATCCTTGGGCCTAATTATCACTAACACTATCAAAAAATTCCAGCCATTAACTCATAAAACACTTCTATTACTTTTAGCCAGGTTTTCAGTGTGTGGCGGTGTGACAGAATAGTCCTTTATTTGTGTTGGATGATTTTCCTAGCACGTTTAGATTACCATACTTATCTAACATACATAATTGGTCATTATAGCGCTTCAGCCAAGATTACGACCTAGTTTCTCACATCACTTATATGTTGTGTGTGTTAATTTTATACATTAGTGGTGGAACCTATAGTTCAAAGTCGACACTGTACTACAGATTTTTGAGAAACTTTTTCATGGCAATTTTATTTACTATTTACCATATTTTTACAGCGCAAAAGAGATTTGGATCAACATGCTAGTACCTTATTAAACGAAGTGGTGCAGTGGTAAAAATGCATAATCTGTAACTCGGTCAAAAAGTTAAACGATTTTACATGATAGCAGAAGTTTGTTACAAAATATCAATCGATATAAATGTTTTAATAAACAATTTTCAATTAAATATATGATTATATTCAAAATGGAAAGAACCCTCCACTCGAGAATTTCTTTGGCAAACACCTGTTTTCATTATCTGTGATTTTACCCACTATCAATCGGTTTGTTATCTGTGTAAATTATTTATATTCTTCAGTTTGCAAACTGATTTATGCTCATTCTCTCCTATTATAATTTTTTAATGCTTTTATATAAAAATAAAAAAAACTGTTGAACTTAAACTTTAAAAAAGTCTGTTTATGCATGAATAGCTTCCATTCACATTACATTCGTACAAATGTTCTGCAAGTATTACCATTAGAGATAATGATGTACTTGGCTCTAGCAATTGGCAATGATCCATTAATTCGTTCACCAACTCATTGTTACATTCATTCCATGTACTGAGTTCGTCTGTTCGTTTTTTCTGATGTTTCCTTTTTTCTTTCAATTCAATTGTTTAAAAAATTAAATGTTTTATTTCCGTTTCTGCCATTATTTTCGTTTTTGTAATTGTAATTTTTCTGTTATTTTCGTTTGTAGGCAAGCTTGAGTTATTAACTGTAAATTTCATTTGAAACATGAATGCGTCTGCCAACAATACATATCCGTTTCTTTTGTTTCGTTCTCTCACGTATACTGTTGTTTTTCATACAGCATGGCTGCATTCGTTTATCAACCCACATGAGTTGTTGGATTTGTTTTTATTTTTTAGTTTTCAGCCAATTCTTACGTGTTTATCTGTTAATGTGTTTGTTTATGTATGATTTTTAATTATTATCTTCCTTCTCTCAACGTACGTACGTAATTGTTGTTCAACGATAATTGGTTAAATTTTTGCCAGCAAAAAAAATTAAAAACAAGTAAAAATAATTTTTCTTCTTCACTTTAATTTATTTCGATGTTATATTCGCAGACTTACTTTAACATACGAAAAGAAATTAACCCATTTATTTACTGACATAAACTATTTAATGAAATTAGTGAAGTTTAAACTGCTATTACTTATATACTGTATGAGATTATTCCATTTAATTAAAATATTATTAAATATGTATGTACATACAGTGGACAGCAAAAGTCTTAGTACGACAATATATTTTAGTAATTCCATGAATTTTAGCCAAAAGTTTGTATAAAAATTTATCGTTTATATGTTTATTTTATTAAATAATTTTAATTTTATTATAAAATAAAAAATTTTTGAAAGTTTTTCAGAAAACAAGAGAAAAATTAGGAAAAGTTTCAGATGACTCCATAGGTTCCCCCAAGGAAAAGCCTAAGAAAATTTTAAATTCAAAGGCCTAATATGTGAAAATGTTATCCCTTGTATTTAGTAGAATATCCCTTAAGGTCCAGCACTCCATTTAACCCATTTGGAATTGAATGTAAAAGTTTTGTTTAGTGTTTTCTGGTGGCACCATGAACAAGTTTTTCGGTTGACTTTTGTTTGAGGTTTAGCGATAACGTAACTGTTCTTCCAAATGTTCTCCTAAATACTCTCTTGAAGTGATATCGGGATTTTGTGCAAGAGTATTAAGCCTGTGGGGACTTTTTTTGTCAAAATATATTTCCGTACTAAGACTTTTGCTTTCCACTGTATGTATCACACATTGAGTGTCATACAATCCATTAGTGGATTGAGTCTAATTTTGTGTTGGTCGATATTAAAATTTTTGCCTGTAGTTATGAACTACCAATAAGTGTTAGAATCTTAAATCAGTCTGTTCAATTTAGGTTCAACTAGCGCTAGGCGTGAGAAAGTTATTCACATGTGTGAAATAAAGGCATTTTTCATTTTTTTTCCTTTTTCAAAGCGGACTATATATTAAAATGTATTCTCTAATGGGTTTCAGCAAACCGCGTAATATGAAAATGTCATACGAAACATGCTCACTAGTGTTTTTCACGGGAATTCCCGGAATTTCCCGAATTCCGCAAATTTTTCAATCCCGAAATCCCGGGAAATTTGTTCGGGAAATCCCGGGAATTATTGTAAAGAAAAGCCTCATTGATTTGGAAATGGGTGATCTATGGATATAATCCAATATAAATAATTTGCAGAACCTTTTGGATGTTTTAAAACCAATAAAATTACTGTGGAAGTTTATTTCGGCGAGAAGTTAATATTATAACAGCTGATGTGATAGTGAATCCTTTATGCCCACAAATTTCTTCAATTAATACTTCACTAGGAAAGACAATGTTTGAATCTCTTATATTCCGAATTGGAGAAAGAAGAGGTATAAAATTGTATACCTTGACCAAATACTTGAAAGATCCTGAAATTTTTAATAAAAATAATAAATTTTTTCCGAATGCTTCAAAACACTCAATTATTTTATATGCAGAACAAATTTATAACCATCTTGTTGCTGAAAAAATTTAGAATTAGAAGAAATAGAAAGCAACGATAATGATATTTTAGAAGATAAAAATTTTGAGGACATTTTAAACGATGCAATAAATAACATTAGTGAAATATCTACATCAAACACTAATGTACCTACCGGTTCGATAAAAAAGGACATAAAATTTTTTGGAGAGTCGGGTAAGCAAACGGAACAGATAAGAAATCTTTTAGATGCCTTGTTAATTATTACGCCAACATCTGTTGAAAACAGGAGAGTTTTCTCTCTCGCAGTTCAATATGTTACCAAATTTAGAAACCGACTTTCAGATGAATCAATAAACGCATTGTCGGTTTTAAAAATTCATTTTAAAAGTATTAAATAAATATGTATATTTAATAAATAAATAATAATAATAATAATTAATTAAATAAATATTTAATATTTAACTAGTTTTTAAAATACATTGAATTATTTATTTTTTTAAAGAACTGTGTTATTTTATGTTTTTATCTCATTAATATGAATTTAAGTAAAAAATACATACTTAACAAAGTAAATATATGATTTTATGTTCTATGCGGGAATTCCCGGGATCCCGGCAAATTTTAAAATCAATCCCGGTTTCCCGGGAAATGAATAAGTCCGGGAAATGAAAAACACTAATGCTCACCCATGTTGTTCGGACAAAATGATTGTTTGAACAACACTTCTTTGTGTTGTGGAGGTTGAAAATAATATTTGATACGAATAACACTCAGCTCGATTTGGTTCATACAAATTTGAATTGATTCGTCGTATAGGAAATTACATTTTTCGTATACATTTTCCGAAACTGTGAAATCACAGTAACTCAGAAAACAGTATAAAAATTTTCTACTGACAAATATTTTGTTCCAACAACATGGTAGAATCCACTTTTTTTTTATTATTTTCAAAAATTAGATTATTACAAAATATGGTTGTTGCCTCAGCGTCCATTGGGACATTTTTGAGGCTAGTTGGCAATGTATATAAAAAATCAAAATATTTAAAATATGTTTTAGGGAAAAAAATGGTTTAAAAGGTAATAATATTACAATAGAAGCATTTCCATGTTATCGAATAAATATTCTTTAACTCTATTCTTAAAAATTGAAATTCTTTCAATATTTTTTATATCTTCCGGTAATCTATTATATTCCAAACTACCCATATAAGTAACTTTTTGTTTCGTTTTTTCCAAATGGCAAAAGCTTACACTTAGATTATTCGCGTTTCTTGCGTTAAAGTTATGTTGATTCCGTGAGAATAGAATAGTATAGTGACCAATATTGTGTATAGATTTATATTGTATATATAAACATACAGTAAAAGTTGCAATTTGTGTAATCCATATATAGGAAAAATCTTTGGTGGTAGATCTTTATAAAGCAGTAATGTTGAAAAGGTCGATGGCAGATTAAATACTGTTTTTAAAGCTTTATTCTGAGATCTTTAAAGTGATCTAAGCTCATTGCTTTTATTCCATGAATACACAATAGCTAAGTAATTTATATGACTCTGAACTAAAGCTTGATAAATCAATAATTTAGTTTCAACATTAAATTTGTTTTTAAATTTATAAATCAGACCAGTAGCTGAAGCAATTTTTGATTTTAAAGATGTATGTAAATCCCATGATAAGTTGCTTGCAGATGTAAACAGAGATATTTCTTTGAGGGAACTTCGTGCAAAGGTTTACCATCCACAAAAATACTAAAATTTTGTCCATCAACCATATAAGGCCTAAATCTTAAAACTTTTGTCTTTTCTGCATTTAAACATAGTCTATTTAGCCTCGCATACTCCATAATAATTGCTGCATCGTATTCTATGTGAGCTTTTAGACTGGTTTCATGTTTATATGTATAATATGGATAATAATGGATATGTTTATATGGATTAAGGGCCATTATTACAACTTGCCGTTAAAGTTGGGTTTAGTTAAAGGTAACTTTAGCTAAAGTGAACTTTAAAGTCAGCTTTAACTTGTGTTCGTTACAAGATAAAATAAAGTTAACTTTTACAAGAATATTGCAGAGTCGGAGCAATGTCGATAACACTGCTCAATTAAATAAGTGTTTTAAAAACGCAGCGGCGACGACGTGCCTTCTTATTTGTTATGTTTATTCATTTTGTTAAAAAAATTTTGTGTTGAGGTTTTAGCTTTTTTATTTTTGTGTTTTAAAATAAATATAATGACTAATAATAATATTGATTTGAAAAACTGTTAATATATTAATAGTTTATTTTCATGTTTATATTTGAAGTTGCCATATTGGAACGACAGATTTTTAAGACACTTTTTGATGTCTGACCTGGGGTTTGAACCTTGGCCTTACGTCTAAATAAGTCAATACACTACCTACTAGACTACGGCGACTTTCTATGTGTAGTATGTGCGTATGTGTAGTAAGTATGTTTAATAGATGTCATACCAAACCCAAACAAAAAATATAAAATGTGTTCACTACGGAGATATTTGCATCTTGGCGCCAAATTCATACCAATATACGTGGTATAGAAAATTTGTCGTTAAAATTCTTTGCTACTAAATAGTGACTTGTCCATTTTGCACTTTCTCTTTCAAACCTTTTTAAAAAAGAGCGTAAAATCTTGTACTATAAATTAATGAAAACAATTTAAATGTGTAAACACGAAACCATTAAGTATTAAACAAAAGTTGAAGCCAGTGAAAAACTATAAAAATTAAATACATTTTTATAGAAAATGAAATGCAATGTACATTGCATACAAGGAGTCAATAATTTTAATGAATCAAAAATTTTATTACAATCGCTACTCAATAATAGTTTCATTTGCATTAAAATGCTACAGCAAAAAAAACAAATTCTTTGTAACGAGTAAGCTTGTGTCATAAAAATTTAATTTCGAAAGATAATGTCAGAATATTGGAAAAGGCAAACGTTTATTGCCCGTGTTATAATCAATATTTGCCAAAGGCACAATAAACGAAACTGCCAACCAAACTGTCTGCAAAGCAGTGGAATTTATAAAAAATGGCAACAAATAACGATGGGAATGAAAATGATTAAATGTTTTTAAAGTTTTAATATTTTTATGAAACTAAAGTTGTAAGGAAATGTTAGGAAAGACGCTATAAAAACTTTATATTTATTCGTAATTTAATTGGATTGTTTTTATATTCAGTACTGAATATTGTATTAAAAATTTTAACATTAAATTTCGCAATGATTATAACAATAATTCAGAAGATTATTTTAATTTTTAAAACGATCTACGAAATAGATTTAAAATGATTTAATACGCTGTGGCTAAGGAACATCAGGATTAAATCTTTCCATATAGCGAATGAAGAGAATCAATTCGAAAACAATGGATATTTAAAAGAAGGTAACAATTCTGGCGGTCCAAATATATGAAATGGTCGTCAGAACTGTACATTCAACTTCAAAACAAGAAACTAGATTAGGAATAAAAGGATATACGATTTTGTACCATAAATTTCATAAAAAAAAAATACGAAGTGGGAATATTTGAGGTTGTTTGTTCCCTTGATCATGTTTAACCCTGGACGGTTACTGTTCGTCGAATCAACTAAGCTCATTTACTCTTTATCATATAACTCTTTTATGTTTGACCAAATTTCGCTCTTTTTTCAACAACGTTAATTGATAATGGAAGCTTGAAGTCAGAAGACGAAAAAATTTTTTTTTTGTTTGTCGATTCAACAAAGAGTAACCTCACTGTACAAAAATGACCATCCAGGATTAAAAAAATGGGTGGCCCGTCAAATATAAAAGAGTTATAATACATATATGGTAAAGAGCAAATGAGCTTCGTCGATTTGAAGAACAGTAACCATTCAGGGTTAAAGTGTTCGTCGATTCAACGAAGAGTAACCCTAATGTACAAAAATGAAGAGTAGCCGTCCAGGGTTAAATAAATAACGATAAAAGCCTTAACGGATTCCCTCAGTGTATATTACGGCACCCACCGTCAACTAGATAGTGAGCAGGGTTATTAAAAGTGAGGTCATGCTTCCAACTCCAGCCCAGACATCTTAAACAAAAAAATATTGTTATGTTTTTACCTTTTAAGAACATAGATTAAAATAAAAAATAAATTTGTGTTTAGTGTTAATTTAAATTCTTTATTGTTCGCACAATTCTGTGTTCCACTTTTTTGCGTTCGACAGGTCTTTATAACGGAGATCTTCAAACCACGATTATTCTCTTCTCGCGTCTTCACACAAGACTGACTGAATTTTTACCGACTCCGTTGCTTACTTTGTATTGCCTTTTGTATGGCAACGTAAAAAGTCTGGTGAATGTACTTGAAGGCGAATGTTCGTGGCTTCGTCTTCTCGAGATCTCTATAAATGTACACGTCGTTGTCTCATTATTGTTGTTTGTGCATTTTCGTTTACATTTATTATTGCAGTGTTTATTGTTGTATTTTTGTTTACTTGTTTATCAGTTTTTTTATACTGGTGTTTTGTTGGTATATATTTCTTTACTTTTTTATCATGTAAACAAGCTCATTGTTTTCGTTTTTGTAGCTTTTGTTTACAATTTAAACGATGTGCAAGGAAAACATCATTTCCATTTTCGTAACAATATGTTTCTCCGACGAATTTCTCTCAGCAGATTTCTGACAATAATAAATAAAATTGTCACAAAAATTTTCTCAAAAATCTGTCGTTCGGAGTCGACGTTAAACTGTAGGTCCCGCCGCTGGTGATGTGATAAGCTAGGTCGTAATTCTGACTGAAGGGATGTAATGACCAATTAAGTAAGTAAGTAAATATTTTTTATATCTCTAAAGTTGGGAATGTTGATTTAAAATTGTTGGTACTTGTTATTATTGTTTCGCGTAATGAAGTGTCTTAGCACTGCGACCATACGATCTATTGTACCCCCTTAAACTTTATAAGGTATTTCTATAATGTCTGCTGCCTATTGATCGGAGTCAACAATTCCCTGCTTAGCACTCAGGTGTTCCTAACTGGTATGCATTAATTTCTCACATATTCCAATAATGTGTTCCAATGATTTATTCTCATCGCCATACGATCTACAGGTTGTGCTAATAGAGTGACTGACGGTTCCCTCTTTTATTTTTCATTGGACAGAAGCAGTAAACACTGTGATTTTGCGAAATGCTTCTCAACGAGACTTAGTAACAAAAGTCAACGAAGTAACCTAGAGGCTACATAATCTTTTAAGAGATTTACAAAAATTTTCGAAATTCAACTTAGACAGAAAAAATTAAGACTAGAGTCTAGTCACTAGACGTAACAATATTTACTTACAGTGAAGCCACCATCAGAGCACTTGGCTTGTATTATATGAGATTATTTTGAATATAAAATGAATAGAGAAAGTAGGGTTGGGTTCCAGGTCATATTAGATTTGATGCCAATGATCACACAAATGTACTTACGTGGAGAGGCGCGACTTCACCACTTTTATGTGGAGAAAAAATATGTTTGAAAGGGTTCACTCTGCGAAATGGAAAAAATATAGAGGCAGACTCTTCTCAAACAAATTAATTTGAAGCAATTTAAACTTTTGTTGTTTAATTACAATAGGATGAAATTGAGTCATGCACTGGACTACCCAGGAGGGGCTGGAATCGAACTTTTGATAGGGCACAGTAGACCCAAAAAGCACTTGTTTAGATTGAGAATTGAGTTGAACCCAATATTTACATTCTGTGATCATGTCAATGTAACATTGATCACATACTTCGAACCTGTGAGGCTTTAATGCAACCCAGAAGGAACCATTTCTGGATAAATCGAATGGCAGCGTATTTCTTTGGCAGGAAAACCAAACTCAATCTGGTAAGGCAGATACAAAGATCTGTGAGTATCATTATATTTGGTGCCTACCTTACATAAGTCGGCGTTGGAGATAATCTTACACTTCTTTCTGCTAGACCTTTACTGTAGGATTTTAACAGCTAAAACCAGTTAGCGTTTCTTTGTAACTTGGTATTGGCACGGTTCGCGTTCCTGAGTGCAGTACAAATTCTGAGCAGGGGACTGTTTGACTATGTTGTAATTGGCTTGGATTAGACATTATAGACGCGTATAGATGGTTGCAGTTATATGGCACCACTTTAGACAAAAATAATAACATGGTGTGACGTTTTAAATTTATCCTATCTTAAATAAAAAGGAAAAATCTTTTGTCAAAAGACGCCTATCAATTTGCACTTGTTGAAATTTGAACAATGTGTGTAGTTTAATTCTTGTTTGACTACCGTGTGATTTGAGGAAAAAGTGGGAAAAGTAAACTTTAAGGAAAAATAGCAAAAAAGCCATAAATTAGGCCATGATTTGCTCCATCATTCGCCTTATTTTCAAGATTCTGCTACGAGTAACTATTGGATGTTTTGTTTCCAAACCAAAAGCAGTGGCTCTGGCTTTAACAATGATATTGGTATACATTTAAGGCAAATACCACTTTTGAAAAAGTATTGTCTAAGGCCGCTTTTAATACTAATCTGCTAATGCCTGCTAATTTAATTTTGCAATTCAGTAGATTCACTAGCAGATTAAGGCCAATTAATACTGATTACACTTATAAATACTCAACGAACCAACCAGTTGCTAACCTTGCAATATTCACATTCCTTGAAAGCACCAACTTTTGTTATACAAAACCAATCTTAAGCATCATTTTCATCTCCGATCCGTTTGTTAATTTTAATTTTGTTTGTTTTATTAGTACATTTTTTGTTCTTTAATATTGAAATATTAGCAACGATAAAATTAATTATAACCACAAAAAGCAATAAACGAAAGAGCAAAACTTTGGTAGAAATGTTCTCTTTTACCACCCCTAATACTGATTAAACACTATATTCACCTATTGACCCAGTATAATTAACCTTTGCTTATATTGAAATGGTTTTTTAAAGTTTTGCACTTAAAGAGTTCTTTGTTGCGCTAAAGTGTTCTAATAGTAGAGTTCAACGCAGATGGTTTTAAGTATTTACTCGTACAATGCTCCAGCTTGCAGTGTGATTTCACCTCCTGGCAGCCCATAATCGATACTCATTAAATAAAAAAGTACTAAAAAACTTATTTAAGGGAAATATTGTATCATAAAGTAGGACAAACATTTTTAGTTTTACTTCATGCAAGTGGCTTTTGCAAGTTTCGATTGCCTGTAACATCTTCTAAAAAAATGTTTTTTAAGCTTCTTCGTTTAGATGATGGTGGAGTTAAACTCAGGCCTATATTGATTAATAATGTACAAAACACCCTTCACTGGTTACATCATCACTGCAGACAACTTGAAAGAAGATATTAATAAGTTTTATGCGAGTTAAATCTTGAAGAAAACTTATCATACAAAATTTAAAATTACTGTCAGAAAAACTAAAAGGCCATATTTTCCAATTAGATTAGAATTAGAAGAATTGGATTTATTAGGCTCTGTGACATCTATTATCACGAAAAAACTTGAAGATGAGTGACATTCAGCTTGAGTAGTCTGTGATGGCTACAACTTCGGCCGATCTAACTTGTATATCTGGTTCTGGAAATAATTGTTTCATTCATCTAATATGGGTTTATCTTCAGTGTTACCAGTCATTAGATACTCTTCTAATCTGTTTTCAGTCAAACGGAATATTGGCTTTATTTGATAGACGTAATTATTAAATAAATTTTATTAACCACAAAACAATATGCAAAACACTGGATATTGTAATACCGGTATCCCTTACAAAAATTGAGTGTACTTACAAACATTTGAGGCAACGGTGTCGTATGTGCGTCAAAGGGTTAAAGATTAAAAGCCCAATTATCAAAACCAAATCTGCCCACAGGAAGATTTTTTAAAGTATGCTTAAAATGTAACAAATTACGATACGAATTATTTACTTATTTACTTACCTTATCGATCATTGCAACCTTTTTGGTTAGGATTAGAACCTAGCTTCTCACCACTTATGTTGTGTGTGTTAATTTTATACATGGGTGGCGGAATCTATAGTTTAAAGTCGATTCCGAAAGACAGATTTTTGAGAAAGTTTTCATTGCAATTTTATTCACTCTCAGAGTTTTTGCCAGAAATCTGCTCAGAGAAGGTCACTGAGGAAATATTTTTTCATATTTCGTTTTATTATATATATTTATATTTAACCGTGGTTTGAACCGTGGCCTTACGCCTAATAATCCATACTACTAGACTACTGCGGCTTTAAATCGCCGAACGGATATTTTATTCTAAATTTTTATAACAATATACACTATGACCACAATTTTACTTATCATTATTTCAAACTAAATGGAAAAACTTATTTGAATACTCTCCTAATGTGTTACAAATTACTTTTTACAAAACAAAGTTATGACTATAAATATTCCTTTAGCAAAGCTATTATTTACAAAATAAATAATTTGAAAGATATGTCGTTTTAAAATTTTGGACACTGGTGACCCATATGTATGTGTCAAAGGGTTAAAGATTAAAAGCCCAATTACCAAAGCAAATTCTTACTGTATTGCATACATTTGTTGGTTTATAATTTAAATTTAAAAAATATTCATTACGAATTATTTACTTATTTACTTACCATTACAACCTTTTCGGTCAGGATTACGACCTAGCTTCTCACATCAAAAATGTTGTGTGGGTTAATTTTATCCATGAGTGGCGAGACTTACAATTTAAAGTTGAGTTTGAACGACAGATTTTTGAATGGCAATTTCATTTATTCTCACAATTTTTTCCAGGAGACTGCTGAGAGAAAATCGTCGAAAGAAAAATGTGTACATATCTCATTTTATACGAGACGTTTGCATTGGGGTTGAAACACACTAACTAATAGTCAACGGCGACACCATTATTCAAAAACAATGAATGGTAATAAAGGGTCCGCCAAATAACTTTTTTTGAAAATGCTTTAAAAAAAACTACTGAATATTTTCTCAAATTTCTTTTTTTATTTGAAAGTACAATCCTTCCGGTTAATAAAGAAAAATAATTTCATTCAAATGGTTGCCTCGGCTGGCCATGCTGTAGTCTACACCAGAAGATGCCGATTTTGGCAAAAAAAATCATCTTTTCAGATGAAGCTCATTTTGATCTTGGCGGGTATGTAAACAAGCAAAATTGTCGCATTCGCATTTGGAGCACAGAAAACACGCACGCATACATTGAAAAGCCGACGCACCCAAAACGAGTCAGTGTTTGGTCCAGAGGCATAATTGGGCCATTTTTCTTCGAAAATGAGCATGAAGTGGCCGTTGCAGTCAATGGCGATCGTTATCGGGCCATGTTGAACGAATTTTTGTTCACAAAAGTTGAAGAGGAGGATATTGGCTACATTTGGTTTCAACAGGACGGCGCTACGTGCCACACAGCCGAAGCTACACCCGATGTTTTGCGCCCTGTTTTTGAAGATCGCATTATCAGCCGCAGAGCTGATGTCGTTTGGCCACCTCGGAGCTGCGATTTGACCCGTTGGACTATTATTTGTGGGGTGCCGTCAAAGATAAGTGTTACGCCGACAAGCCAGAGACAATTGACGCTTTAAAGGACAATATTCGTGAAGCCATTGGTGAAATACCGATCGTGTAGGCTACTCCATGGCCAGCCGAGGCAGACATTTGATGAAATTATTTTCCATTATTAACCGGAAGGATTGTACTTTCAAATAAAAAAAGAAATTTGAGAAAATATTCTGTAGTTTTTTTAAAGCATGTAAAAAAAAGTTATTTGGCGAACCTTTACAATCGCTTATTCATACGACTTCAATACTATTGTTGTATTACATAGATAATTGTTTACCTGATAATCCAAAGAAAGAATTGTTTAAATTAGCTTGAAGTTCCGTAGGTTATTAATAAGGATTAATAAAGTGTTTCACTTCAGGCTAAAAACAGCACTCTGTGGTATAAATAAAAATATTAATAATCGTTTATATTGAACAATGTGTATTAAAACAGTTTTATAAATTAAGCAGTTTGTTTTACAGGTGCTTAAATACTAACAGAAAAATCTTTTAAAATTAAAAAAAAATTGCTCTTTGAATGGTTCAAGTGTATTTCATTCAATGACACACAATTTTAAAACACAAAAAGATTTAGGCCTTCTAAACACTTTAACACGAACTTTTTATACTTTACGAATTGTAAATACAATGACCAATTCATTAATTAATAACAACAACAAAATTTATTTTCAATGAATATCTGTTCAAAAAATCAAGGGTCTCTTGACACAAATCTTACAAGGTATTGCGATGAAAAACTTTATGGAATTAAGTTTGCTCTTGTATTACGTAAACAAATCGTCATTATCATTATTATTCTCTGCTTTACCTCCATTGTCAACTTTCATTTACACAATTTCTAGTTTGAACTGTAAAAGAAAAAAGAAGCAAATTTTGTGTCCAAGGCTATGCAGAACCAGCATGAAGCCCAGGATATAATATTTAGAATAACTTTAAAGGTTAACAATCAGAAAAGACAAAAGTTTTTGCTTTTAGTTGTTATTGCTGTTGTTGATTATTGTACTGTTATTCAATTGGAATTCTTAGTTATTTTTTTTATTTTGCTTTTTTAAATTATTTTCTGAATATGCATTCGACTGTTGTGAACATTGTTTGGTAAAGAAAGTTTCGTTTTAATCAGAAAAAGTAAACGACAAACATTCATTTAATTTTCATTTCTTTTCACTGATTTAAAGTTTTTAATTATACGCCAAAGTGGTCTTTAGTATGCAAATTTGAAACGAAAACCTACGCATACTGATAACTACAGGAGCAATATCACAGACGAGAAGTAAAGTTACCTTAATAGCATAGTATTCGAACATGTATATACCCTGCTAAAAACGAATTGATAATTAAGGAAAATTTAAATTAAACTTATTTACTTACTTAATTGGCCATTCACAACCCTATTAACGGATTTCGGCCTGCCTAAACATATCCTTTCAGGCGTTAAAAACTTTAAAATTTCTTAAAAAAAAATTGGAAAATTATGCTGATACCACTCGTACACTCAATAAATTTTAATGAACTGACTCGGTTATCTACAGTAAGACTCTTGTGCGTTGAAATACCGGTCGGTCTCTTAATAATACATACATACGTAATTGGTTATTAGAACCATCCAGTCAGGACATACAGTTTAAAGTCGACTCCGAACGATCGATTTTTGAGAAACTTTTCATCGCAGTTTTTATTTACACTCAGAGTTTTTTCCAGAAAACTGCTGGGAGAAAAACGCCGAAGAAATATTTGTTCATGTTTCGTTTTGTTTGAAATGTCTGAGCTAGGGTTTGAGCCGTGGCCTGCCGTCTAATAAACCAACTTACTACCTACAAGACTACGACGACTTCTTAAAACTTTACTAAAACATATAAGCATGTACACTTACTCTAAAATTTTTGTGCAAGTGGTAACTCTAAAATTTAGAAGCTGCACTTATATTTTAATTTCAGTAAATAAAAATTAAGCATTTTATGAAAAAATAAACGCTTTAATTTTTAAAAAATTTGTAAAGTTATACTGAGACCGAAGTCGCCGTAGTCTAGTAGGTAGTGTGTTGCCTTATTAGACGCAAAAGCCTGGGTTCGAGCCCCAGGCCAGGGATCGAAGACAAAATACAAAAATAATTTTTTCGGCGACTTCCTCTCAGTATATTTCTGGCAAAAACTCTGAGAGTAGATAAAATTGCCAAGAAAAAGTTTCTCAAAAATCTGTCGTTCGGAGTCGACTTTAAACTGTAGGTCCCACCACTCATGTATAAAATTAACACACACAACATAAGTGGTGTGAGAAACTAGGACGTTGTACAATGGGTCAATTCGACCTCCGGGTACTGTACTTGTCTTAATTGACAAGTACACGTCCTCTAACCTAACCTAACCTATACTGAGACCACTCACAAACTCAAAAAGTCTTAAGAAACTGGATCGGTTATGATTTAAGACTCTAGTGCGTCGAAATACCGGTAGATCTCGTAGTTTATTACTGTTATAAAATAGAGTGTCGTCGAAAGTCCGGAACCTTCAGTTTGGTATCGTTCTCAACCACTTAAAATTCCACCTTCATATGTGCAAAATTAAGTTTAGTCAGCAACTCAAACCGTCAGAGCATGGACGGCGTCGGCAATTTTAATAGTTAATGGAGTAAAACATCATTGTGAGTTTTTTGAAAATATTAACCTTCCCTCTTAAAAGGCTTAGTGAGTACATATAATTGTTAAGTTTGGGACTCCATTGGAAACAAATGCACTCATAACGAGCAGTTGTCTGGTGAATATTTAATATACGACTACACGTACTGTCCCATAATTGGGCGTCCCGATGACCTAGTTGGTAGTGTGCTGAACTTCAAGTACTGAGGCCGGTCCTCACTGGAAACCCTCCTGTTTGTGATTGTCTGATTGTTAGTCTGACATTATATATGATTAACCGCAATTGAAAAAAGAAAATGGGATTTAGTACTGAAAAACAATTCTCGAAAAAAAATTCCAAAGGTGTATACTACACTGATCATTAAAAGAGTCGTGCACTACCCTATCTTTCCTTTCTTCTATAAAATATTCTTCCTGTATTATAATACAATACACTGTATTCTTCTGAGTGTTAGTATCAAACAAGAAATTAAAGGTTCTTTCATTTTTGTTAATAAAACCAAATTTTGTGTATGCCTGTCTGGCTGTAAGTACCGAATTTTTACATACATACCAAGAAAATATTTCATTTGTAGGGTTAAGGATATAAGCGTCTTATTTTTATACTTACTCTGTAAGGAAATTGACATTTTAAATCGCAAGTTTGATATGAAAACGCTTATTTCATGAATATAACAACAACAATAGATTCGAAAAACTATCTATTTTTAGAGCCATAAAAGTGACGTTATCCTTCCATCCAAAATCCAAAACCTCATCTTAGTTGTCATAAAATCGTAAAAAAAATTTGTGTAACAATGCAATGAAAAACTTATTAATTTATGCCAATGGGTCTTATCAACGCAGAACTTTGTAATGCAAGGAAAACTTTTCTTTGTTTTTGTATTCCAGTAAGAAAGTGTAAAAATTAAATCGTGTAGAATTTCAAGAAAAAATTAATTACAAATATTTTTTTGAACCAGCACTTGTTTGTCTTCTTGTTTTCCTTGTTTCCTTGCTCATTTTAATATCGAAAGGGTGTGAACGAAAATAAAATTTTTATTTGAAGTTTCTCAAATGATAGAAAAGGCCAAATGGCTATTGTATCGTAGCAATGATACTTAAGTCTGTAGCACTAGTTATTATAATGGATCGATTCTGCAGTTTACCTTATCAATATATTTTGATATATTATTTTTGTTTTATTAATTAATTAGAATACAATAACAAATTTAGCTTAATTTTCGCGATAATGCTTCTTAAAAAGAATAAAGCTGCAGGGCCTGATGGCCTCCACGCTGAATTGTTTAAGGCCGGAAGTAATATTGATAAATTATGGCTAGAGGAAACCTCAGTGTTCTCTGTCCTGTCCTATAAAAGGGAGACCTTACGCTATGCGCCAACTATAGGGGTATGAGCTTTCTCCCTAACGCATATAAGGTTCTTTCGGGTGTATTGTGTGAACGACTGAAGCCACTTGTCAAAATACTGATTGGACCTTATCAGTGCGGCTTCAGACCTCGCAAGTCCCCCATCGACCTGATCATCACACTACGCCAAATCCTGGAAAAGACCCACGAAAAACAAGTCGACACACACCATCTTCTTGTCGACTATATGCAGAATGAGGTTGATCAATCCCTCCAGCTCCGTCAAGGTAGGAATGGACCTCTCCGAACCTTTTGATAACATGTGAGGTTTCAGACAAGGCGATCCCTTATCATGCGACCTCTTCAACTTCGTCATGGAGAGTGTTCTGCGAAAGGCGGGAGTGCAACGCAATGGCACTATTTTTCAAAAAAGTGTCCAGTTACTTGCGTACTCTTCAGACATTGACATCATAGGGCGTACCAAGCGGGATGTTACTGCTGACTGTAGTGCTATTGAACGGGAGTCTAGTAAGATGGGTCTGGCAGTAAATGAGGGCAAAACAAAGTATATTCTATCGACAAGTAGAAATGCGCGGCGTATTGATTCTCAGATTACGACCGATAACTATACTTTTGATACGGTCAGGGAATTCATCTATCTTGGCTCCGATGTTACCAACAGAAATGATGTCAGTCTGGAGATCAAGCGCAGGATCACTCTTGCCAACAGGTGCTACTATGGTCTCAATAGGCAATTGAGTAGCAGAGACCTCTCTCGTACGACAAAACAAACTACAAGACGCTCATTCTCTCCGAGGTTCTTTATGGCACAGAGGCATGGACTCTATTAAGCACTAATGCAGCAGCCTTGACATAATTTGAGAGAAAAGTCGTACGTAAGATCTATCATCCAGTGCGTGTTGGCGGTGATTTCCGCATCCTATTCGGCGGAGAGCTGTATGACCTCCTCAACGACATGGACATTGTGCAGCGTATTAACATCCTGCGGCTATGCTAGCTCTGTCATGCAGTTCGAATGGAGGAGGATGCTCCGGCGAAGAGAACGACCATGTTTGTGTTGGAAGGACCAAATCAAGAAAGTCCTGCCATCGATTGGGGACCAACTGGCGTAGACGCGTAGGAAGCAGAAGCGCCTGGAAAGATGTCTTGCGGCAGGCCGAAATCGGTTAATCGGGTTTTTAGTTGCCAATTAAGTTTTATAACTTTTTTCATATACTCAAGTGAGAATAATTGTGCTGGTAGTTTAAGGACTGTATTGCATTTTCTACAGTCATTTTCATTCTCAACAGAAGAGTAAATTTTTATTAATTTTTGCGCGCAGATTACAAAGACGATTAGTAAGATTTCCAGTTTTATTGCAAATCTGTGCGTACTTCCCATTTCTATTGATAAAGTGAAATTTTGTCTAACAAGCGTTTTATATTTTCATTTTCATTTTTAGGGAACATATCTAATTTATTTTTATTCCTTTTTTGATGCTATCGAAAGAGTAAAATATCAGAATCATCGTTCAACTATACTTGCCCCTTGTAGATTGTGTTAGTAAAATATGAAAAACAGTCGGTAAGCTTTTAGAGTTGTCACAAGAAAGTCTGATAGTTCCATTGATAAATTCAAATATCAAATAAAGTAATGTAGCTCACCCCAAACTAAACATTTCTAGCAAAGTTATTCTTGTTATTCTAGAAAGTTGCATATTCATTGTTAATCGACGGGCAGGCCTGTATTTCTTCCAAAGCATTAAGAAATAATATAACCAAACTGCGCATGATTATACAATAAGAACACTTTAATTGTATGTAATCGGACAAAGACGGAATTCTTGGTTATTTTTTTACTTAATTGATCATTACAACCCTTTAGTTAGGATTACAAACTGAGCTCCTCACAACACTTATGTTGTATGCGTTAATTTTTTCCACAAATGGAGGCACCTACATTTTAATATCGATTTCGAACGATAGATTTAAGAAACTTTTCATGTCAATTTTAATTTTCTCTCGGGACTGATGATAAGAAGTCGTCGAAGAAATATTTTTTCATATTTTGTTTTGTTTGAATGTCTAATCAAGAGGTTGAACCACGGGCCCTCGTTTAATAAGTCAACACACTAACTACTAGACTACGGCAATTTCAAAATGGTTATCGAACGTTAAAATCCGAAAAAACTAATTGATGAATAAGTTACAAGCAAGACCGATTTGAATTTTAAAAATTGCGACTCAGATATGCCACAATCCTTCATAATGAACTGGTCGAAGTGGAAATTGAACATGATTTATGGGTGAGTATGTGAGTCTAAAAAATTTAACCACCAGCACATATTCATTCGTTCCAGCTATTCAACTAAAAATATTGCAGTTGTAAGAGAAAGCATTAGTAGCATTGCAGTAGTCGTCTTAGTCTAGTAGGTAGTGTGTTGGCTTATTAGACGTAAGGCCAGTGGTGTTGTCGAGCCGGAACGCTCCGGAACGTCGTTCCGGTACTTTCTTTTTGGACAGGAACGCGTTCCGGAACTAAAGATGATTTCTGATAACGAGAATTGGCTGACGTTTTGAAATAAAAAAAATTAAAAAGAATTGCTGATGTTTTTATTTCTAATTTTTGACGAATTTTTATATGTATTTTTATAAACAAGGGTATGAACCGAACTCGAACCGGAACAAAAACCGGAACGAACCGGCTTGTTTTTCTGAACCGTGAACCGGAGTCCGGAACGCGTTCCGGTAAAAAAAAATTAGCACAACACCACTGCGTAAGGCCCGGGTTTCAACCCCAGGTCAGACATCAAAATAAAAAATATTTCTTTTGCGACTTCTTCTCAGCAGATTTCTGGCAAAAACTCTGAGAATAAATAAAATTGCCATGAAAAGTTTCTCAAAAATCTGTCGTTCGGAGTCGACTTGAAACTGTAGGGCCCACCACTCATGTATAAAGTTAACACACACACAACATAAATGGTGTGAGAAGCTAGGTTGTAATGCTGACCGAAGGGTTGTAATGACCAATTATGGTATGTTAAGAGAAAGCATTAGAAAAACTGAAAGACACGTTTTCTATGTAAGAATTTAACTATCGAGGCGGAAGAATTATATTTAAGCGACCTTCATCCACACATCAATTATAATTATTTAATGAAAGTAAATAATTATTTGATGTTTTAGAAAATTTAATAAACTTTTTATTTGTCTGCAAACTGGAAATTACCGAAAGGTCTTCAAGATACCAAACAAGAGTTCAAATCTTAAAAAAACTACAACAGTAAACGGCAAAGATGGAATAGAAAAAAATCTTGATTGTGGTTTTTTTGTTGCATGTAGAGTATGCAAAGTTGCAGTTAGTTTTTGCCACTAATGAAGCCATAAAATAAAGTTTTCTCAAAAACTTAATTAAAGTGAATGCAAATTTATGTGTAGCATTGCATGGACATGTCCATTGTATGGAGTTTATAAAACACTGACAACAATTATTTATAAAAACTATTTTATTTATTTTCTTTCTTCTTTAGAAAATTAAATATTTAAAGAAACAAAAATTAATATTTTCTACTGCATTTATATAGAAAGCAAACAAAGATGGCAAAAAACGTGGTATGACATAATGTTAAGAAATTATTTTTTTCAGTCCAAACATTTAAACTGATGTTTAAACATTTAACAACCAAAATTTAACAACAATAATTTATTTTAGTCCTGACTTTATGGCATTTCTTTTATATATTGCAGATTAAATTTTTATTTAAATATACCAAGAGCTGGTTCAAGTATCTTTCTGATATTTTCCAATCTCATTGTTTGACTGTTAGCAGACTGAGACCGTTAAGAATTTTCGAACTTTTGATCTACCAATGCTATGCTGTAGTCACTCGTATAGTCTGACTTTAGTACCTTTGTAATTGTGAGACTTAGTGCCATTATTACACCTTGCCGTTAAACTTGGCTTCAGTTAAAGGTACCTTTAACTAAAGGGAACTGTAAAGTTACCTTCAACTTATTTTCGTTATTACAACTTACAGATACAATAAAGTTAACTTTTTCAAAAATATGGCAGAGGTGGAGCAATGTCTATAACACTGCTCAATTAAAAAAAGTTTTTTTTAAAGGCAACGAAAGGCCTCTTTTTTGTGGTTATGTTTTCTCATTTAGTTTATATTTGAAGTTGCCATATTGAAAATAATATATAATATGACAAGTTCTAACATAAACTTAACTTTAAAAGTTAAAGGTAGGATGATCCTCCCTTTAGCTTAACGCTGACTTCTACCTTATTGTCCACTTATAATAATAAAAAACAATTTATGTGCCGTTAAAATCCTCGCTTTAGTTAACATACATACAAAATTGGCTATTACAACCCATCAGTCAGGATTACGGCCTAGCGCTCACACCACTCATGTTGTGCGTGTTATTTTTATACATACATAAGTGGCGGGACCTACTGTTTAAAGTCGTCTCCGAACGACAGATTTTTGAAAAACTTTTCATGGCAATTTTATTTACTCTCAGAGTTTTTACCAGAAATCTTTTTTTTTTAATGTCTGGCCTGGGATTTGAACCGTGACTTTGCGTCTAATAAATCAACAAACTACGGCGACTCTACGTAACTAAAAGTTTAATTAGTGTATTAATATACACTCAGCCATAAAAGTATACATACGGCTAACAAATTTCAGAAATTTTTTAACCAATCCGTTTTCGTTGAAAATCTTTATAATTGTCTGACATCTTTCTTCGATTTTAAGACGGTATTTGCAATGGTTCAGAAATTTGTGAAATTTGTTAATCGGATGTATACTTTTGTGGGCCTGTGCAGGGCCACAATTCAGTTCAAGTTCAAAAATTTTTTAACCAATGCAAAAGACCGTCTTAAAATCGGGGAAACTATATATACCATTTCCTGTGTAAAACTTGCTACGTTCATGGACTGTACCAATTTATCAAGATTACCTAAATTAAAGTTAAAGGTTTCACTTGATAGAGTTTGTGATGGCATCGGTTCCAGAAGAATATTTGATCGCATTAAACAGCCAATGTTAGTCACAAAAGTTTTAACGTAACTTTGACGTAGATTTTTGCTTGTATAGTCTTATTCATTAAAGCACAAACATGTGGTCCCGAGTTGAAGGTTAAGTAAAACGTTTTGTGGTACCAATTCCCAACAAGATCAAAGAACGTTGGCCAAAACGTACATTCTCTATAACTTGTCCAAATTACTGCATTTCTTCAAAGAAGTATGATGATATACCCGGTTTTATTCGTTTCCTTAACAACGTAAGGACCCTGTAAGATCCCTGGACACTGTTGATATAGCCTACGGCATCCGAAGATGGTATTCCAGCTCTTTTCGGAAATACTGTCGAAACGCGAACTATATATACGAAACACTTAAGAGCCCTTCAGTTGTTCCTTTTTCTGACACTCAAATATGGCAACATTGTTTACTACAAACACATTTCACTTCCATTAAGCACCCAATAAGTAAATCAGTTTTCCATCAACATCATCTGTTGTTGGAATGTCGTCGTTACTGATGGTCTTTTCATTTTAATGCATTCAATTGATAAATTTTGATTTATTTTTTTCATTTAAATGACCCAGAATTTGTTGATTTTACAATTAAATATGATATTAAATTAAATTTTTAATACATCATTCAATAAACCACTTAATAAATAAATAAATAAATAAGTAAACAAATCTTAAAACTTCAATTTTCAAAATGTGGGCGAAAGTTCATCACACGAGTGCTTCAAATGCACATCACCATCATCACTTCTCATCGCTTGTCATTGAATTCATTAAAAGATTCATAATCGTTCTTTCTTATTGCTGTCAAAATGAAATCATGCGTAAACTTTTTTTAATTACGCGGTTATTTAAAGTTCATACTGTCAAGGGTGCAATTCCGGTTAGGGCACAGCAGTACAGCGCAATCTTCCAATTGAATTGTGTTGATTGGAGGAGAATAACATTAAATTGATCTTGAGGCGTAAATTTAAACATTGACGTCTTCATAATCAATAAAAATAACAGCACTTTAATATTATATTCACTTAAATAAACTTTTTTTTTCTGATTCTTCAACAGTGAATGTACTCGTGCTGGTTGTACACTTATTTGTCTGGAAGACATAGTGAACTGGTATGTTTCTAATATAGACAGACGACCATTTGCTTTTTAATTAGAAAACGCTCTTGAATGTAAATGTAAAAGAATTTCCTTAATAATATTTAGAGTTTTTTTTTAATTTTTTATGAATGACTGAAAATAACCCCAGGCCTCTGAGTATTCAATATTTTCTCAGTTACTCAATTTCTTATGATCATTAAATATTTTGTTCCGCTTTACATTTTACATCTTTGCTATTTTGTAATTATGTTCTTATCTATTTATGTATGTTGGGTTTTCTAACATTGACTTACGAACTTTGACACTTGATAATGGGATAGAACGTACCTCTGTTCGCATGAATGGAGATATTGTTTTATCAAATTGGATGTTTGGGCAACGTTTCCCCAATCTTACGTCCTACCGAGAGGAGTCCACTGGATTAGTAAACGATCGATCAACGACGTTCAAAGATGGAAAGCAAGATCTGCAAAAAAAATCGTATTTGTGACGATACGAATCCTCATAAGATCTGAGAGTACATCACTTTTTTGTGTGGATTTTGGCCTGGCGGAGTAATCACACTAACCCACCCTCACGCGACCGCGGAGGGCTCGTCCCTATTACGACGGGACACGTACACACTACAGTCCGGACTGTAGCGGGTAAGGGAAAAGTAATGGCAACACTTAATCACAAGCGGAATAAAGTAACAATAAACAGGAACTACCTATGACAAGAACGAAAATACATTTTTATATAATAATTTACAAATTAATGCCAGCATATAAGCTACGTTTTATATTACAAACACTACTATTAAAATCAATAAAATCATAATATAAGTTAAAATCATTACATAATCTACGAAAAGGAAAATTACATCCATAGTTCGTTCTATAAAAAATCTAAAGAAAGTGGACGATAGTGCCGTGAAAATCTTGCTGAAATACTGAAATTCAGGTTACAAAGCAAAAACTCAGATTCGATATCACCTTTAACCAGATTAAAAACAAAACAAACCCCTAAAACAGTCTTTCTACGTTCCAAAGTTGGAAGTTTTATCAAACCTAATCTAGCCTCATATGAAGGAAACCCATTGGCACAATCCCATCCTAAGCCACGTAAACAGAATAATAAAAACTGCTTTTGCACAGAATCTATTGAATCACTATGACAACGATAGTATGGATTCCAAATAATAGACGCATACTCCAAAATAGGTCTAACAAGTGAAATGTATAGCAGTCTTGTTATATAAAGATCAATGAATTCCCTAGCCCAACTTTTCACAAAACCAAGAACAGCTCGAGCCTTGCCAATCATCATACTAATATGATCAATAAAAGACAGTTTCATATCCAATAATACTCCCAAATAAAGAAATGTAGTCACAGTTTTAAAGGGCAAGAATTAATCACATAAGTGGACGAAATTACGCCCTGCGAGAGAAAACCATGCATTTACATTTCTTCAAGTTAAGATCCATTAAATTAATCCTGTACCAAGTTACAAACAAATCAATATTTCGCTGAAGAACAGCCTGACCATGATCATCATCAAAAGTATAAAATAATTTAATGTCGTCGGCATACATCAGACTATTAAATCAGAAATAGCAGAAGGAAGATCATTAAGAAACAATAAAAACAGTAAAGGACCCGAATGGCTACTTTGCGGAACACCAGAAGTAACATATACAGTGTTAGACAATACATTCCTAAACAATACCCTCTGAGTCCTAAGGGAGAGGTAGGAGTCTAGCCAACGATGAATAATATCAGGAATACCGATAAATGAAACTTTAAGAAGCAAAATTCTATGATCGACCCTATCAAAAGCTTTACTGAAATCAGTATAAATTACATCAGTCCGAGCTCTGACAAGAAAACCCCTGAAAACATGTGTAATAAATTCAAGAAGATTAGTGACAGTCGACCTACCTTTCAAAAAACCATGTTGGAAAGGGGATATTAAAGATCTCGTATTAAAAAAGAGATAATCCGTCACCAGTTTCTCCATCAACTTGGGAATAGCACTGAGTTTGGCAATACCCCTGTAATTGGAAATATTGTACTTATTACCCGACTTATACAAAGGAATTATAAATTAACTCTTCTAAATTGATGGAAAATGACCAGCCCGCAGAAGCCAATTGAATATAAAGGTCAAAGCACCACTCAAGACCACAGCGCACTTTCTTAAAATACAGGCCGGTACGCCGTCAGGGCCCGGCAAGTATGTAAGTTTTAGCCCAGACAAAGACTCAAGAACAGACTCCTCATCAAATGAATGTATATTAGTATAGAGACACTTTCCACTGAATAAGGATACGAAAAGCCGCTACTCAGATCAGGGCCCGAGTCCAACTGCCTGTAATTAGACTGAAAAAAGTCAGCAAACATATTCGAAATATCAAGGTAACTAGAGAATGATACGCCCCCATAAAACATCTCAGTGGGAAACAAAGATGATTTACGTTCGATCCATACATCTTTATTAGCGACTGTAGGTAGATGATTATCATCTTCTGGCCTGAATTGGATGCGGTGGACGAAAGGGACATGTGGTTTTAACAGGACGGCTCATACTACGTTGAATATTTCATACGAGTGAACTGTGAACTGGCCACTGAGATCGAGTAATTTGACTCCGTTAGACTTTTTATAGGGTTTTCTTAACTCGAAAGTGTATGCGAAGCCACAGACCACAGCAAAGATTCTTATTTTAATCCATTTAATGGCTATTCTTTCTGGGTTATCTTTTAGTTTGAGTAGTTAATGCTCGAGTCAATTATACTTGCATC
This sequence comes from Sarcophaga variegata, assembly GCA_932273835.1. NCBI lineage: Eukaryota > Metazoa > Arthropoda > Insecta > Diptera > Sarcophagidae > Sarcophaga > Sarcophaga variegata. The sequence continues at coordinate 40,471,483 of OW026361.1, read as the reverse complement.
TCAAATTTTTTGTTCGAATTGGAGCTTGATTTATAAACAGCCAAGACGGTATCTTTTAGTTTGAGTAGTTAATGCTCGAGTCAATTATACTTGCATCTCAAATTTTTTGTTCGAAGTGGAGCTTGATTTATAAACAGCCAAGACGGTATTGACTTTGTCCAAATTGAATTTGGAATTCTCTTCATACAAACGTTGGCAAAAGCTTGAAATGTATTTCTGTATTCGGATATTTAAATTCCACATCGCAAACCCGAAAGCCTTGTTTGAATCTCGTCTGGGATTTTATACTTTTTTGCTTAAACATTTATGGTTAGAGTTTTTTTCGAGATACATAGGATTGAAATATATTTGCGAATACTTTTGTATTGCTTAAAATGCTAATTACCCCAAACATTTTTAAATTATTTTTATTATTCAATTCCAATTTCTATAGCCTCAGCATTATCGATTGGTTTTATTTTTAATGGACGGTTTTCTGTCAATAGTGATGGTATCGAAATTTAAGTTGTCCCAGAAAAAATTTTGTGTCTTACGATATTTGTGTATACCGGCAATTCGACAGAATCAGAGTGGATGATCACCTAAGTTGGCTCCGTACTTTCTGATAGAAGAAGCTGTATAAAAACAAAAAGTATCAATATGCTGTTATTTATTAACAAAAATTATTGGGCACTTCGTCGCCGTAGTCTAGTAGGTAGTGTGTTGGCTTGTTAGACGTGAGGCCACGGTTCAAGCCCCAGGTCAGACATCAAAACAAAATACAAAAAGTATTTCTTCGGCGACTTGCTCTCAGCAGATTTCTGGCAAAAACTCTGAGAGTAAATAAAATTACCGTGAAAAGTTTCGACTATAAACTGTAGCTCTCGCCACTCATGTATCAAATTAACACACACAACATAAGTGGTGTGAGAAACTAGGTCCATAATCCTGATTGATTGACCAATTATGTATGTATGTATTGCGCACTTCAATAACTGCAATTTACAAATTTACTGACCATCGCAGAATTTGAACTTTTTGTTTTTATGTGGGACCTACAGGTTAGAGTTTTCATGGCAATGTTAGTGAATTCTTTGCAAAGACACCTCAGGCGGTAGTATCACGTACATAACTAGAAACAGGTTTGGATAATGCAGTTCGCATACTGCGTTCTAATACAGTTAGGATACGAATAACAACATTCGAGGTGTTCTCCCCGCTTTAAATACAATATTTTTTATGAAATTTTGCTTTGAAGCCTATCATCATACTTTTTAGGCTTTTGGTTCATTTAACTACTTTCTAAACCTTAGCTACTATTTATTTTTTATTATTTCGAATAAAAATTTAAATTATATATTACAAAAGATATAAAACGTATATAAAAATGGGCAAAACCAATTAGTTGATATACAGCTCTTAAGACGACAATGAAACAGCGATTGTAGCTTTTTCATTTTTAAAAAAGTTTTTAAAACCAAAGTAATTAAAGTAAATAAACATCACAACTAATATTTGTCGGTCTGCCTGGTTTGCCATCTCTGTCCATAGTTAACATTTTTTTTTTGGTTTCCTTTTCTCATATGTCTTAATTTCATAAGGTGTGTTTTTTTTATAGAGGTATAGAACTTTAAGTTGGCATTACTTTTCAAGATGGCGACCGATTTAACAGCTGTCAAGTGATTTATTCTCAGTTTGGTTTGGCAATTCATCATAAATAGACTCACGCCTGAACAACGCTTGCAAATAGTGCAATTTTATTTCGAAAATAATGGTTCTGTGCGGAAAACGTATCGCGCTCCACGTCAATTTTATCGTCAACAAAATCGTCCATCAGAGCAGTTAATTCGATTAACCATGGAACGTTTTCGCATCACGTTTACTCTTATTGATAACTCGCATCCCCAGTGACGCTGTACGGTGTGTACAAAAGAGGCTATTGCTGCTGTAGAGCGTAGCATTGAGGAAGACCCGAATGAGTCCATCCGCCATCGAGCACAGGAATTGGGAGCGGAAGGATCTTGGTTTGCGTGCTTACAAAATCAAACTCGTGCAAGATTTGAAGCCAAACGATCATCAAGTAAGGCGTAGATTCGTCGAATGGGCCCAAAACGAGATTAACGTTGTTTCCGATTTTCATAAGCGAATTTTGTTTAGCGATGAAGCGCACTTCTGGTTGAATGGCTACGTCAACAAACAAAACTGCCGCATTTGGAGTGAAGGTAATCCTCAAGTGTATGTGGAAACAATGTTACATCCAGAAAAACTGACTGTTTGGTGCGCTTTATGGGCTGGTGGAATCATTGGTCCGTACTTTTTCAAAAACGATGGTGGCCAGAACGTTATAGTCAATGGTGATCGGTATAGAGCCATGATTACTAACTTTTTCATTCCTGAATTGAATAACCATGATGTCCAGGAGATGTGGTTTCAACAAGACGGCGCAACATGTCACACAGCTCGTGCCACAATAGATTTATTGAAAAACACGTTTGGTGACCGTCTAATTTCACGTTTTGGACCTGTGAATTGGTCTCCAAGATCTTGTGGTTTAACTCCGCTAGACGACTTTCTGTGGGGCTATGTAAAGTCATTGGTCTATGCGGTAAAGCCACAAATATTATTGGCGATATACGGCCACAAATGTTGGAAAAAGTCATCGAAAATTGGACGTTCAGATTGGACTACATCCGCGCCAGCCGTGGCGGTCATATGCCAGAAATCATATTTAAAATGTAATGCCACAAGATTATCTTTCGGATAAATAAAATTCATGTCAATCGAATAATCCATCGTTGTTTTATTGCAACTTAAAGTTCTATACCTCTATAAAAACACCCTTTACTTTAAGAGAACACAACAATGACATTTGTTTATATTATCATTCTGTTTCATTTAATTTAGTCTTGTTAACTCAGTTCTGATCGCCAGTTTATGTACATATATACTATGTAATATTGACAGTGAAATCAACTTGCAAGTAAAGAATTTTATCACATTTTTCTGTTTTTCAACTTTTTATTTATTTATTTATTTTTAATTAACTTGGCTTTTAAATCAGTCATTCATTAAATCAGTCATTTATTTTAAAAATTCTTTATTTATTGCCATACTACACTTCAAATTAGAAAAGTTAATTCTGGAACACGAAGTCGCCGTAGTCTAGTGGGTAGTGTGTGGGCTTATTAGACATAAAGCCAGGGTTCGAGCCCCGGGCCAGACATCAAAACGAAAATACGAAAAAAATATTTCTTCGCTGACTTCCTCTCAGCAGATTTCTGGCAAAAGGCTCTGAGAGCAAATAAAATTGCCATGAAAAGTTGCTCAAAAATCTGTCGTTGGGAGTAGACTTTAAACTGTAGCTTCCGCCACTTATGAATAATATTAGTAGTATGAGAAACTAGGTCGAAATCCTGACTAAAGGGTTGTAATGACCAATTATGTATGTATAAATAAGCTTTTTGAATTTAATACAGTTTTCTTGGCTTTTTTATACATTTAATTCCTTAATGGCAAGTGGACAAACTTCACTGTGATCCACTGTATACATACATATATTGTGGTTGAATCATTTTATTGGTAAAATGAAGCACTTAATAGATAAATAGGTAACTAAATATTAAATGTTCAATACATGAATGGTGCATACCACCGTCATTTCATCATTTCTATCAATAAATGATTCATTTTATTATTATGAGGTTGTATGTAGTTTACTTAGAGTCTAGCAAAGGTAAAATTTAAAACTAGTTACAAATTAAATTGAATTCATCAGTGAAAAATGATGAGGTTTAAAGTAAAATTTTGACGTCATTATTATTAATTAATACAAGAACATTTGAATACTTTATTCACTACGCCAAGTATTCCTTTAAAAATTGATTTGTATCAGTAAAACGGCTCTTAAAATTAATTGAAGTGTTTATTACGTGCGCTTCAAAGTTACTTAAAAACCTTGAATTTAAAAATCATTTCATAGATATACATCTGAATGTATATATTTGCAATCGATTGCAAAAGAGTTGTTACTTAAAGCGAATGCCAATCTCAATGTATTTTGAAAAGTTTGTGTTTAATTTGTTCAATTAAGCTTCAATTCGTTTTGAGCAATTTTATTCAAACGGAAAGACATGAGTTTCTTCACAACATGAGTGTCACATGAACACATTTATTCATTATTTTCCAAAGATCAACTCTCTCTAGTTAGAAAATATGTTTCTGTAGAAGCTGAGGCGTTCGTAGGGGCTTCGCATGCGAGTTAAGAAAAACAGTGACTTACTGATGTCACAGAAGTTTATGTATGAATGCTCCATATCCAGAAATGCAGCCAGGGCTTCTTTCGTGCCAGTAATATCGCTATCTTACAGTGTAGGCTATGCAGTGCAGTCTCGCCAGACCTTCCCTTATTATATGCGTGCTGTTCTCAGGGTAGGAGATTTCCATTTAGAGCCTGGTGTAAATTAATATCAATGATGGCATGCGGTTCTTCCGGATGTTGGCAAGAAACACTTCTCTTAGCAGTTCGATGTAACCTAGTTACAAAGGTTCTAAGAGGGCCGGAAATATTTCATCTCGTCCGGGGGATTTAAGCAGTTTAAGGGTCATTATTAAGGGTCATTATTACAACTTGTCGTTAACCCTTTCATGCCCGATGTTGCCTATAGGCAACATTGTACATTTTTGTTCATAAATTCCGTAATTCTTAATTTTTTTAAAAGAATTTTTTTTGCAAACAAGTTTGGTTAAAAACGTGTAAAACCAGAATACGTACGACTCTGAATTTAATATCACTTCATATTTAGGTCAATGACTAACAAACACATGTCCTTAAAAAAATTTTAGCTCTGGCTAAAAAAATTCGGGCATGAAAGGGTTAACTAAAGAGAGGATTTTAACGGGCAGATAATTTTTTTTTTCGTTATTATGAGGACCCAATAAGATAGAAGTGATCGTTAAGCTAAAGGTAGGAAGGATCATCCTACCTTTAACATTTAAAGGTCACTTTATGTTTGAACTTTCCATATTATATATTATTTTCATTATGGCAACTTCAAATTTAAACAAAATGAGCATATACAACAAAAAAACGAAGACCGCGGTTGCCACTGCGTTAAAAAAAAACTTGTATAATTGAGCAGTGTTATCGACATTGCTCCGGCACTACCATATTTTTGAAAAATTTTATATGTAAGTTGTAATAACAAAAATAAGTTAAAGATAACTTTACAGTTCCCTTTAGCTAAAGGTAAACCCAAGTTTAACGGCAAGTTGTAATAGCATTTTTTATTTAAAAATACTTTTGAAATAAAAAAGGAAGACAATATTGACGAATTTCATGTCCAACTCATAATTGGACAGTTCAATAAAAGGCACTGTTTTAACACTTGGAACCAAAATCTTTTGCTATTTTAATGTTTCCGACTGCACGAGATGGGCATTATCGCCTAATACCTTGTTTCAACTGCTCCACTGTGCTGATACTAGATTTACAGAGCTTACGGGCAAGTTGTTCCCAAATATGCAAAATAATATTGAGATCAGGGACCTGTGCCGGTTTTTGGAGAAGTTTTGAACAATTATGCATAAGTTACAGTTTCGCAACGGGCTTCGGATCGTTGATCTGGTATAAACAAATGTGCTTGATGAAATATTGATTTGAAATATTTCCATTGAAGTGGAAAAATCGGCATTTAAATAATCTCATAATTAGTGTCCAATTATACGTTTGAGCCACTATATATTCACTTTCCGGAGCGGTTGCTTTTTGGCTAGTTTTTATTCTATTCTTTCCTTTGAATACCAAAAATGGTATCGGCCAAGTGAACGTCCCCAGTATTTCCCATCGGTCTTAACAGAACATCAGCCTACATGTCCCCCTTTTTCTGGTGGATATATTTTTTACATCTTTAAAATCTTAGATTTGTTGACATATACTCGAGCCCAGCTGATGACTCCTGCGTAAACTATCCGCCATAGATTCTGTAAAAACTGCCATCGATACTGAATTGGGAGTATATAAGTAGTTTGGTCGTTATTCCAGAGTTCTCTCCGACATTTTTATCTACATCCGATATTCTCTCAGCAAAACGGATGCTTTGTGGCTTTGTGTTCTGTTCTGGGTCAGCACCTAAACTCTTTGTGTTTGCACAGTTGATGTCGCCCAATCGAGAAATTTATGTGTGTACTCGTAATATGGTGGACAGATCGACTGGTTGAGTAAACGATGACCGATGATCTGCCGAAAACATCGCCACTGTCTGTGAGCATTTGCAGGGAAATTTGAGGCAGTCGATTACGACTCTCAAGAACATCTCGGCGAATATTGCGTCGAGACTTGAGTCTTTAGTCGTTAAAAATTCTACTGACCCAGGAACTAAAGATGAACGATCACAGGCAACGAAATGTGTGTGCTGAATGGTCGCTGGAGAGATTGAAAAACAACCCTAACTTTCATCGAAAAACAAAATTTAGATACGAATCCACAAGAGATCCAAGAACGTCAAATTCATACCGAAAAAATTTTTGGTGTGGATTTTGTGCTGGCGGCGTTATCGGTTCATATTTCTTCGATAATAACGTAGGCAGGCCAAGTCAATGATTACCAACTTCGTTTGGCATGATTAGGTTAATGTTGATATCAGCGACATGTGGTTAAAAGTGAACGGCACTGCACACCATTCAGCGCATGCCACATTTAATATTCTGCACGAGGGATTGGTCATCTTAGTGGAAGTTATGTTAACTAGTCACTGAGATCATGCGATTTGACTCCGTTGTGCTTTTTCTTTTTGGGTTTCTTAAGTTAATTCTTGGATGCGCATAAACCACAAGCCACTGCGGTTCTCAAAATTTAACTTAACCTATGTTAGCGCTAAAATTCAGCTTTATTTATATTCACTTCGGTTGCACCTCAACTGTGGTTATAAAAATGTTTGGTTGGAAACTGTATTAAATCTTATCCAAAACACAAATGTCCAAAATAAATCTTTGAGAGATCATATCAATTTGTGGCTTTGGAAACCAATGTTTTCTGAATCTCTGAATAAGTCAACCAGTCTTTGCATAAATAAAAATGACACGTTTTATGTCAGCGCTAAGTCGAAGAATACGTTGTAGTTGTAGGCTCATTCATTTGCAATTCATGTGCCCGGGCTCGGTGAAGGACTGAATATAGGCCGTCTTCGAATTTTATTTTTTCATGAGTGAATAATTCTTTCTTAAAAATTGTGAAATTATGTTTTTTTTATTATTCCTTATCATTTTATATTTTTTTATTACTCATAATAAAATGTGGTTTACTAATACTAATCGATTCAAGCTTATTACCATCATATCATTCATTAATTTTATATACTTTTAGTCATCGATTACCTAATCTTTTTCATTCCTCAGCTTAAGAGAAAAAAGTTTTCCATACAAATTGAATTTCAGTTTATCCATGTTATAGAACATAAAACGACTCGTCATCATCATTATCAATAATACTTTTGTTATTAGCTCCGTTATTATTTTTTATTTTTTTTTTACTTTTGTAAGCATTGTTAAAAACTTTATTGTAATATTCACCACAATATTAATCGTATTCTAAACGCTTCGAATGATTTCACTTTTCTATTTTCAAATAAACGAAATATACCATATGCGTCGATATTATGTTGTATACTGTGGGAGTCAATTTGCAAAAGACAAATGAAGTCAGAGAATGAGCATCTTTTTTCATTTTCCCCCCGAGGAAATAAATTTGTATGGGGGTGAAATACAATCCCTTCTACAGATTTTCCCTTTAAATCTTACCCCAATTAAGGCTAATGCATGTATGGGAAAAATCTTAAATGTTGACGAATGTGTGTAATAAAATGATTTGTAATCGTTATCACTTTTAAGAATGCATTTATAATGTTATCAAATGTTTATAATGTGTCTGAAAGATTGCTATTTCAGTCCTTTTGAAAGAGAGAAGTGTATGGAATATACAGAGTAGAGTATACTTTAAGACACTTACCGTTTATTGAAATATTTGAAATCATAAGGCGAATAAATTAGGCAGTCGGAAGTAAGTGCTCTTTATTAATAAATTATTAAGGGTGTTCAATTTATGCGATTACAGCCAAGCAATGTCCAAGTAGGACCAATCCAAATATAATGCAACTAACTTCTTGTATATGCAACAGCTGAAGCATCATTTGCTAAAGTTGTGGAGGAAAGCGTAATAATTTTCTTACCCAAACTATAATTTTTCACTGAAAATTGATATTTCAATATTTTTAAAGAGTCCTGACTTTGATGGAGAGAAGTTTCCAATAATGGACACGGTATTAAAAGTAGGTTGTGAGTTTTGTTGAGTAGAACTCAAATATATTTTTTTATATTTCTCGAACCCTTCAACTTGTTTTATTCGACAAAAACGGTATTTTTGATCTTTTCACACAAAATTATTGATTACCCAAACATTTTTTAACCTATTTTCAAAACGCAGTTTTTTGAAAAGGGCGCAGAGAAATGGTATATTTCACGTTTGCACAACTACCAGAAGTCGGCTAATATTTGTGTTTTTTGCAAATATTATTATATCTATTTGCGCAAACATTGTTCAACTTCTGGTGTTCGCTCAAACGTGAAATTGACACATTTGCCGATAAACAATCAAGATCCATCAAAAATTTGAACTAAAAGTTCATTTGATAATATGAAATATAAAAACTATAATACGACTGTTATACTATTTAAATAATAGCTACGGCAATTTATGTCCGATTTGATCAAACGAACAGTCAATCTCTACACAAGATAATGCACTTTCAGAATGTTATCACTTGTTTCATATTCTTTTATTAAAGTTTGATACTATGAACGGACAAACTTGAAAAAATATCATCAAACCTCATAGCGTATTGAGTCAAATAATATACATATACATATACAGTCACACAGATAATTATACGTACCCCCCTAAAAATCATTTTTTTAAAAAGTAATGAACTTCTAATCTAAAATTTCTTTACATTAGCGTCTGTAACGACACATTTACTTAAATAAAGAAAAAAGATGAATTTGTGACTGCAGTTTGCTTAAAACCAATATGGCACCACAGAAAATTATACGTACGACGTATATTTCGTATAGAATTTCTCTAAGGGTAGCCCGGTATATAAAAGGTATTGTGGATAAAAATCCTAGGACTACAGCCGTAGAAATACGAAATACCGCGGAAAGTGATCACAGTGTTATTGTGCATTTCGAAACAGTTCGAAGTGTTTTGAGAAAGAACGATTTCCGCAGCCGAGTGCCGAGAAAAAAGCCACGATTAGAATTTGCCCAATAATATATGGACAAGTCAACTGATTTTTGGGCGAATGTAATATATAGTGATGAGAACAAATATAATTTGTTCGGCTGTGACGAAAAATAAAAAATTTGGCGAAAAAATCAGTTGACTTGTCCATATATTATCATTTGAAAAAAAAAAATATTTTTTAGGGGGGTACGTATAATTATCTGTGTGGCTGTATATATGTATACATATATATGTATATCGTTTTAAAGGCCCATCCCTCTCCTTTCTAATAGGGTTTAAAATCTGAACATCGGTTCAGAAAACAAATTTGTGCTTAAAGTCTAAAAAAACAGTTTTTATCAAATTAAAAAAGTTTTGAGTGTTCGAGAATTATAAAAAAAATATATTTGAGTTCTACTCAACAAATCTCACAACTTATACTATGTCATTAGCTGGGTGTATTTTTTTTTAATTTATCGCATAGTGTAATTAATTAAAACAATTAAAACATAAGCATGACCTCTCATTTGTTTCCCTTGTATATGATTTCTTTATATTTTAACGCGACTTTTTGCTGGAAAGATCTCTTTTACACGTAACTCCTTCAGTGTTTTTTTATTCTAATTAATTACTTCGCCATCAATTATTTTCAAGGGGACCCATAGTTGAAACAATTTATTTTTGCTACTTTAATAATGTTTTTTAATATCTGATTTAGTTTGCTTCTTCTGGATTTATTTATAAACTTATCAGAAAAAATGTGTTCAAAAATTAACCATAAACACTCTTCAGTTAGACTTAAGGGGTTCTGGTGTTAAGCAATTTCAAACCTTAGTGGACAGAAATATTAACACAGTTTGTTACTTCAGCCGTCAAAACATAGTTATCGATATTGATAGTTCTTACTCAGCTTGAAAAATTCTCGATACATTAATGGTCACTATAGCAATATTACAACATAGATTTTCATTTCCTTATCCTTCTTAATTATTATTGTTGTTATTGTTCTAATTGTCCCTAGTATTTCTTAGAGACTAAGGACGGTTTTTTGTTGGCCTACTTTTTCTGGAAATTAATTTTTATTTAAAAGAAACAATTCAAAAATGAATACGGAATATATTATATTGGAAATAATTTGGCAGTAGGCTTGCGGCCAAAATTTAAATGTTATCTGTTTTATATTATCTTCTTTCTTCCAAAATTGTATGTCCATATTAGGGTGACCCATAGCTATATGGAATATGCTCGAATTGAGCGTCAAGCTCTAATGCCTCAATAACTGCAATGATAATATGTACGGCTTTTCAGTTACTTATCATGTACGCATACAAAGCAAGGGCTACAAATTAGCATAAACATTTTGAAATATTCCCTTTATTTTGTTAAGAAAAATGTTGTCAAGGTAAAAAATTTTTGAAACTTTACAGGAAATATCTTTCTCTTACAACATTTTTCAATAAAATTAATATTTTTGAAGTTATAAGTCATGAAACTCAAAATTTTAGGGTTTCCCCTAAATTTCATCGGTCATCCGGCACGTCTTAACCCCAACCGATTGATCTGAAACTTTGACAATATAATTTTTTTGCGAATATTCACCAAACTGGGGGTGAGACTGGAGAAAATCTGACTTTTTAAGGGCCACCCTAGTCCATAGGTATATATGGACAGAAGCGAAGAAATAATAACAAATCAATCGATTTAAATGAGTAAATGTGCAAATGTGTGTAATAAATATTAAACATAGAGCCAGAGACAGCACAAAAAAATACGGATGCGAGCTGTTGGCAAACTCATTCATGTTTTAAATTTAATTTACAGTTAATAACTTATGCTTGCCAACAATAACTGCAATAATAATAATAAAACAACAACAGAAAAATTACAGAAACAAAAGCGACAATAATGATGGCAGCAACGGAAATACAGTTTATTTTATGCACATTTTAATGGTAGAGAATGAACGAACGAACGAATGAACGAACGAATAAACCAAAGAACCTACAAATAAATTGACTGAATATCCTGGTTATGTATTGGTAAATGTATTAATGGATCCTTACCAATTGGTTGGTAGATTCCCCGCACATTATTATCCTTAATAGTAACACTTGCATAACAGTTGTTCGAATGCAATGAGTGTGAAAGCCATCTAAGGACAATAATGGAGTACAAATGGCATAAATAGGCTCGTTTAAATTGTAAGTTCAATATTAATATAGAATTATTGATAATACTCGTCGTGGATGAAATCATTTGCTTTTAAAGAATATTAAATGAAAGATAAAATGTCAATTGGAAGAGATGTTGTAATGCAGATGAAATATGTCCTCTTTCGCTCCAACATACAAAAAATTAGTATTCGCAAGCTTCTTTAGAGGCAAACATCCAAAAAAATATTTAAAATACCCTGGCATATACCAGATGCAGACAGTAATCGATGTGTTATCGATGTTTATTGTTGCCATGAAACCCTACTCATATTCTGGTTGATTGATTCAAGGGCTTGCTCACCAAGAGGGTCAAGTAGTACCACTCTCGCCTGTTTTGTTTAAAAACAACATCAATGACTAGCACGTGTTGTGCATTTTTTTAATACCGGTAGATTTGAGTATTTGAGTATGTCTGCATATGTGTCCATCCATTCCAACTTAGGGGCGATCCTTACCTCAAATTGTCTATCGTTGTCGAATTTGGAGTGGCAGTTCCTAGAAGGAACATGTAACTCCTTCGGAAGTACCGCAAGAATCCGAATGTAACTTTCATACTCCTGTAGATGTCAGTCTCAATGCGGTACGAGCCCTTGTAGTTAGAAAGGATGAACATAATAGGAAAGGTATACATGTGCGCTTGCAATCTCTTACAGAATGGCAGCTAACATGAGAGACACATCACAACGTTGGAAGAATATACGCTCTTCTACTTTGTATTAAACTGGATGTCACATATTCACATGGCGAACTAGATTATTACATATATACATACACATAATTGTTCATTGCAACCCTACAGTCGGTATTATGACCTAGCTTTTCTCTAGCTAGAAATATTTTTTCGTATTTCGTTTTGTTGGAGATGTCTGACCTGGAATTTGAGGCGTGTCCTGACGTCTAATAAGCTAACACACTACCTACTAGACTGTGACGACTTAAGGAGGTACATACATACATACATAATTGGTCATTACAACCCTTCAGTCAGGAATACTACCTAGCTTCTCACACCACTTATGTGGTGTGTGTTAAATTTATACATGAACCCCGAACGACAGATTTTTTAAAGAAATTATTGATGGCAATTTTTATTTACAAACAGAGTTTTTGCCAGAAATCTGCTGAGAAGAAGTCGCCGAAGAAATATAAAAATATGGACTCACACAAATCCTGTCCGGTCAAGAGTGTTTACAACAATACTTGTATCAGTTTAGGTTCATTGATGGAAATTTATCCAATTATAATAAAAAACAAGGATAAGCATTTCGAGTGGGTGCACCGCATTAGACTTTTTCTTGGAAGACTTTCATAAGTCGCAGGTGTAAGCGAATGATCCACAAGCCACAGCTGTCTGCGAAGCCAACATAACCCATGCCATCAATCAAATTTAGCCTGCTTTATGAGACAGAGTCATGGAAAATTGGATATTTCGAATGGGCACTATCCAAAGAAGACGTGGCGGATATTTGAGCGATTTTATATTCCATCTACAAATACTTCAGTGGTCTTTGCGTAGTATGTGACCGATCCATCACCATTTCCTTCTGCGAATTTGTACATGAATAGGCGCCTGATTGGATATCATCCAAAAGTTCTTGATTTCGGATTGTAGCTGCCTGGATAACTTGGAAGCACTTGTTGACAAAGACTTAAAACTTTTGAGTTAAATTGATAATTTGCAGACATATTTTACTTCCATATCGGAGTAGGAACTGAAAATTTTAACTTCTGTGTTTCGCGATAGTCTTAAAAGTAAGTCTCACCTGCATAGCCTGTTGTTGATGCTTTCTTCAGTGACTAGGCTACCGACATATCAAAAGCTGTTTATGTAATTGATTGTTTAGGCCCCAACCTTTATGAAGCCTGTGCTTCTTCAGTCATATTACTTGGGTTTTCCTAATATTCCAATATGCTTACTGCTTGTGTTATGGGTAGACACGCGGAAAGGATGCGGCTCCCATTTAACGACTTCTGCCGTGGGTGCAGATCTGCTGAGCAAGAGGAGACTGTTATCCACTTTCTTTGTCAGTGCGCATATCTTGCGAGGTGCTTATTTGGCTTTCCATTTCTTGTCAGTTTGACGGAGCTATCATCTATTGATGTCAAGGATATAGCTTCATTTATCAAACTTTCTGGCTGGTTTTCCAGCGTACGGCAGTCGTGCTTTTGACGTGCAGCCCTTGCGCTGACCAACTTCTTCATCTTCCCTAGTTTTGGTAGCACTTGGTCAGTACAGAGACTGCGTTCACCTGTGGCGTCACAACGGGCGGCTATGCGTGCTCAAGTGAGCTTTTTGTTATCAGAGCTACCACTCAATATTTCTACCACTCAATAATTTTCGAAGGAACTACTTTTCAGTTGAGTACATTCCAGTGAGATGCTCGTTTCGTAGTATCAAATGTTTTATTGAAGTCTATTAACAGCGTGTAAAGTGGAGTTCGCCATTCATTAGACTGTTCGATTATAACACGTAGTGTATTTGATTACTCAACACAGCTAAGATCAGCCCGAAAAGCTGTTGAAGTCTCTCACGAATGGCGCCGATAATTGTTATAGTTTATCATGATATCTGCGTCTCTTTTGATGCGTAACGTTGCTTGAGCTGACGATGTGATGATGTGCCACAGAAAAAAAAAACCAGACTGTGCTGATACAGTTTGATATTGATAACCAAGAGTGAAGCGACTGCTTAATGGTTTCTGAGATGAGGAAGCTTACACCCGAATCACGTTTTGAGGAATTTCCACTAAACAAAACTGTATTGCTATTGACAGTATTCGTTTCTCCATAACATGGCCACTTCATTTCGCTAATTCCGAGAACTTCGATCTTGTAAGGCTTATTTTACCAAAAAAGAAGGAAATAACAAAAAAAAGATAAAAAATGAAAACAGTGAATGCACTTGTCTATGAAAAAGAAGAGATTTTACGTTGCGCTTCACTTTCCTATTATTTCTCCTCTTCCTTAACTTCTATAATTTTTTATATTTATTAGAGAATATATTGAAGCATTTGTCGAATAAATTTTATATGAAAAATATTACAGCGAGATTTTGCGTTACGTATCGTTTTGTATTGAATTGTAAAATCAGTTTTAATTGTTAATAAAATAAGCGCAAATTTTATGAAAATCCATGGTAAATTTCCATATAATCATTAAATATCAAACATACATATATATATGTATGTATAGTTCGTACAAACATACTCGCAATTATAGCAATCGAATGGAAACAATCGAGTGGTTTTTCGCTTTTATACCTCCTTTATTTTGTTGAATAAGTTGATTTAAATTAACAACAATATTTATAAAATAAAAAAAAAAATTAATAATTGCAAACAGATTTTACATTTAACGGAATATTAAATGTTGATGCTACTTTCATTTAAAACGGTTAATTATCGACACTTAAAAACGTTTTGAAAATGGTAAAAGGAAATAATAAATACAACGCCTGACTTGCACAAAAAATAAATATACTTATTTATACATAAGTATATACATATACATACGCATACATAATAGGTTCTTCAGTGTGGATTACGACCCAGTTTCTTACACCACTCATCTTGTGTGTGTTAATTTTATACACGAATGGCGGAACCTACAATCTAAGGTCGACTCGGAATGAACATTTTTAATGGGACTTTTCTTTATTCTCAGAGTTTTTGCCAGAAATCTGCTGAGAAGAAGTCGCCGAAGAAATATTTTCTTCATATTTCGCTTAGTTGGAGATGTTTGACCTGAGGTTTAAACCGAGGTCTCACGTCTAATAAGCCAACATACTACCTACTTGACTAAAGTGACACATTTATGTATAGTATTTATGTATGTATATGTATGCCGTAGTCTAAGAAATAAAATTGCCATGAAAAGTTTCTCAAAAATCTGTCGTTCAGAGTCGACTTTAAACTGTAGGTCCCGCCACTCGTGTATAAATTCAACACACACCACATAAGTGCTGCGAGAAGCTAGGTAGTATTCCTGACTGAAGGAGTGTAATGACCAATTCTGTATATATATAACACAACATTTAAAACTTTATAGGCCTAAGTCCGAATAATCTGAAAACTGGTAAAAATATTTATCATTATTCTTGTGTCTCAGTCTATGTTTCAATTTAATTAAGTCGAGTGCAGAGGGTTGTGATGGCATGCACCCTTAATTTTTGAATATATTGACCAGCACTTTTCCATCGAAACGGCAACGTGCTAAGCTATTATCTGTAACGGAAGCTGATTTGGATTTTAGGACAATAATGCTACTAAGGTAGTTGCGAAAAATTTTCAAGTAATTTTGCATTCTTTAAGGTTTTCGTAGCTGTGTTTATGCGTTATTGAACGTGTCTGAATATATGTATACGACTTGAACTGCAACGTGAACCATTTTTTAACCTTTTGATTATTCAAAGATCTTTGACATGATAGACTTGACAAAACAACTTTTGCATTGATCAGGTGTACTAAAGGAGTCCTTTATAATGTCTTGATGCGAATATTGTGATACTTAACGATGAACTAGACAAAATGATTGAAATTTGAACTGGACCGATTTTGAACATTCCAAAATGTAAATGCACAATAACTAGTAACGGAACACTTATATCAGTATTAATATTTGAATAAATACTTCGAATATTATTATTGTATATGGCGCCAAGAACCAAGAAATAATAATAACAATAGACTTACATGAACAAACAATTGGTCAATTCACACAAGCCCTTGTATCGTTGTATTCATTGTATTGTTAGACGAATATACAACAGTGTATGACTGTTGTTGATAATTTTCATATAAAAATCCGATACATTTATACACCTTTTTTCATATGTTCTTGGAAGTTGTATTGGTTTCATGCTATCAGTTTATGTAAATGCCAGTAATCAAGAAGAAGAATAAAAATACAAAATATTTTCTATACAACTTGAGTCAACAATTAACATTTCAAAATTATAATTATTCACACAGATAATTAATTAATTTACTTTTTTCCGTAATATTTTTCATTTTGTCGCTTGAAAATCAAATTTTGAGTGCAGGTCTTCTTCTTATCGTTTTTTGATGTTTGGAATACGAAAATACATAATACTGCATAGCATTGAGCGTTCACAAACAAAAAGTGTATTCAATACAATATATGATACAAAGTCGTGTGAATTGGCCAATTATTTTGTATGAAGTTATAATGCGAATCCACCTCCAAAATAATGGTAATCATTGTTATGTAGGTATGTGTAAGGCTTAGGTAATTATGACCACGTCTTCCATTTTGTCGCAAAGCTTTATGGTGTTATATTCCATGAAAATCCGATCACTTTTACTTCTACATACAATTATTTACTCTGAAGCACTACAATACCTTAAAGATAAAGTCAGAATTGTCAGATCGCTAAACGGTGGAAGGGAAGGAGGAGGATCTTATTGCCCTACACTGCTATCTTGTAACCAAATGACATTTTTTTATAGAAACCGCATGCTTTTCTTTGAACAAAATTAAAATATTGCTGTCATTGGTATTGGTTTACTTTTTTGAATTGTTTACAATTATTGTTAATTATTTTGTAAGATAAAAACCAAATAAATTAAGGCCTCTAAATTAAGCTTAGAATCTAAATTATGAAGTTCATTGAAAAAAAAATTTCTTAAATTGATCAGAAGTTCACGCATCTGTGTAGTCATTTGTCCAAGTTTCTTTATTCACAATAAAATGTTTCCGGACAGTTTTATTTTCCTTTTTATTATTTTGTTAAAAGAAAACTTTATTAAATAAATTTCATAATACATTTCTTCATTTTTGTTATTGTTACTGGTCCATTGTGACATGAAGATATGCGGGTTTTATGCAAATTTAATTTGTTAATTTTATTTAAAACTTGGAAAAAAATGGAATTTTTCTTGGCATACAATATTATTGATCCGGACATTTCAGCCTTGCTTTCATTTATATTTAGTTGCTGTTGCCAAGATTTTCGAAGCCTTTAATACTTTTGACCCAAATGTAAGACAAAAAGGCTTTTTTTTATTTTCTTTGCTTTTCTGTAGTTTGTATTTCAGCTGCTTTAAAAGACTAAGTTCAGGTACAGTGGGCAGATGAAGTGCTAAAACCGAAAGCATCGTCGTAATAAACAAAAAACAAAAAAGCCACAGCTTTGTTACTGATCATATCTATTTCAACAGCCTTGTGAGTACTGAGTCCGGCAATGGTTTTCTGGATTCTCTAAGCTCAAAATTTAGGAGTAAAGAGGGCTGAATGATAGTACCGTTACACAAATTCGACATAAAAATAATTAACGAACAAGCTTGCCTTTCTAAGAACCATTTCTCGCTCAACCACCAGTGAAGTTACGTGAAGGTGGTCTAAATAACACAGGTCTTTTGAATTGTCGAGACATGCACAACAACGAATACTTAGACGCTGAAGTGGCATCAAGGCATTTCAAATTTTTTTTAGTGATGTTGTTTTTTATGAGTTTACCATTTCTCTGAAGCATTTCGTGGATTGCCTCCGTAAGTAAGAAACATTTTTCTCAAAGTCTTGGGTTCCACGCCAATAAAACTGTTCGTCTTGTGAAAAAAATCAAATTGTCATCCGATTTTTGTTGAAATCGAAGTACTGCCAAGCCAATGCGTTTCCAATCGCTGAAAATAAGTAGTTGTCCGAAGGAAACAAGGCTGGTGAATAAGGCGTGACATTGTTATGTTACAAAATTACCTTGTCGTGTCATTTGAGCCATTTTGTTGTTCAAACTGATTGTTTGTTGTCGGTAGCGATCTGAATTAACAGTTTCACTAGGTTTTAGGAAATTTTTTTGTCCCATCGGAAACACAGTATTGTTATCCTGCCCAATTGATTTGGTTTTGCGGTTAAAGTTCAGGGCTATCGCATGATTTTTTCCCGTTTAGAGTTCTCAAAATAAATTCACTTAACATCGATAATAATTCGATGCAACACTGATTTTCTATATTGTTTTTATGGAAAAATTTCACAAGTGGTTTTTCATTGTTCCATTTGGCTGCCATTCACTTGATGTGACACCCATTTTCTTAACTTTTGAATCTTGCTCATAGCGTGTAAACGGTCAGAAATTGTTTATTGCGCAACATTTAACATTTCTGTCATTTGTTTCCGACTCAAAGTGTCTTCTTCATCCAATATTGTTTGCAATTTGGCGTCTTCAAACTGTTGTTCATCCACGTTCTCAAGTTTTCATATCAAAATTATTAGCACTGAACCGTTGAATACATCTTCTTCATGTTGGTTCTAATAGAGCATGATCACCAGACATTTAGACAAGCATTCGATACGACCTTCCAGCACTTTGCTTTCCGCAAATCATAATTTTGTGGTACAAATTTCGCTATATTCGACATGATGAAAAATTTGCTGTTGTTTGTTTACACATTTTATGAATACGGAATATGGTTGTTAGATGTCATAGCCAACACAAAAAGAAAACAAATTAAGGCTCGCTCACAAGCAATATTATCCATGGAGACATTGACCCTGACATCATGCCGGTACTTGTATTTTGGTGTAATTACGAATATATTTTATTGGGAACATATTTGAATAGGATTTCATTTGTGAACTTCTAAAGCACTTACGTTTTCTGGTGTTTGCAAGTTACACCTTTAACATGATTTTCATGTATTCCTGTAAATTACCCTCTTTTGAAACCCACTGTTTAAGGGAAAAGAAATTTTAGGAAAATAAAAACAAAACAAAACAAAATAAAGAAACATTATTATTCTTTTCTTTTTTTTTGGCGTTTATATCCTCTATTATGTATATTATTGTATATTATTCTACTTAATGCCAGCGTATCTAATTAAGTTTTATGCTGTGTTTAACGCCTTAAAATTTTACAATGAAATGAAAACGTAACGACCAAATAAATGCACAACAGAACAAAGGAAATGAAATAAGAGACGCAATGTAGTTTGTTATTTTTAAAAATAATATTTCAAACTGAGTTTTATTAAAAAAAAACAAAAATGTGTATTAAAAAAGTTAATACGATTTTGAATGAATTTAAATATTAAAGGAAAGGAAGTTTTAGGCAATTGTGATTTTTTAGTTGGTTTTTATAACTTACTACTGAAGGTCAAATAATCGTAAACATTGGCTGGGCTTTTTATTTAAATAGAATTATTTCGTTTTTGGGTTCATAGAATTTACTTTAAAGTAACGCGTATACTGCCGCAGTTTTTTAAAAGTATTTGCCAAATAGATTAATTGTTCATTCCCTTAGATTTGTTTTGTGCTGTATTGTTATAAAAATGCATACGTTTTCTGTACACACTTTAAGCTTGACAAACGTTTACTAAGAATTTTTAATTAACATATTGGCTAAACCATGCTCTTTATTTTGTATTGCAATACTATCCGTGCTCCTGGTCACTTTATTTCTTCCGATTTCATTGTATTACAAGGAATACTAAAAGATTAAATAAAGCTTTGCATTTGACCTGAATTAAATAAGAATAAATTTGACTTTTATTCATTTATGCCAAGGTATGTAGGGTCCTCCGAAATTTGAGAGTTAATAACAGCCATCTTGTTGAAGCTACACCTGCAAAATTAGTTGTCATTTATTCAATCTGTTTTGTTTAAAGCTCATTTCCAGCGATATACCCCTCTTCTGGATGAAACAAAAATAACAAATTTTAAACGATACCCGTCTACATGAGATTCATGAGCGTTCAATGCATTTTAAAAAGTCTCTGACGTGGATTTTGGGCTGGCGAAGACTTTGGTGGTCACCAAGTTATTTTTGCCTTATTTGAATGGTTTAGAGACATATGGCAAGTGGTTTCAAGAGGATGGCGCTTCGTATCAGACAGCTCGTACAATATTTTTTTTAAATTTGAATATAGAAAACGTTTAGTGAAAGGCTCTATATATCAGAATAATGTTTATGCGACTGTTGTTTGAACGAATAGCCTGTTTCACACTGTAAATACTACGTGAACGTATTTTAGTTCATTGATTTATATCCTACACGTTTTATGACGTTTCTTCTGTATGCTATGGAAAGCAGTGTTGACTAGTTATGTGTTTACTCCTGCAATCAAATTTGGGATCCAATGTACATCTGTCGTTAAAAAGTTTATGGCATAAGGTACACTTTCGTATGAAACTTGCTAGGCTTGGTATCATTTTAACTATTAAATATAGCAAATTGGTTGTGTCGTTGCACACGTGCTAGCTACGGTTGGTCTAATAAATTACTCTTCTCTCGCACAATTAGCGGTGGAGTTTAGTTAATATTGTTCCTAAACAATCGCCACAATAAATAATATGACCATGGTGCAGCATCTTCTTCAGGTCTTCCAAATATTTCTCAATAGACCGAGTTATTCAAGATTCTAGGTGATTACCGAGTCGTTTTGTGCATTCCTTAAGTCTGCTTTTATGTTGGTTGAGGGAATCTGGAAACCACACTTTCTGAGTAGATTCTGAAGAATTTAGTTCGTGAATGGAGCATCGCGAATATCACTCTCCTTTTGTATTCTCAATCATACATACTCGCATATCCCCTGCAATGAACGCTGCGTTTTTTTTTTGTATTTTTTTATTTGCGACATTCTCACATCTCGCAAATAATATTACCGATGCGAGTAGAAGCAGTGCCAGTATCCTTAAAGAAAGAGTAGAGGATATCTATTCTTCGAAATATGATTACCACTGTTTCATAACTTGCTCTATTTTGTGAAATATTGTTTGCACTAACTTAGATGGGGTGAGAATTAAGAAAGGTAGCGGCAAGTGTTGGGTTTTTAAAGTAATATTTACGAGCTTCCATTCCAGTCATAGACTTTGAAATCCTCACTCGGTTTATTTTGTTGAAGAAATGTTTTCTTTTAAGTACCATTTTTATTTGATAAATTTTTACTTTTGTGAGTCAATGCAGCGGTCTATATTTTTATGAACTACTACTCTTAATAGGTGTACCGGTATGAAGTGAGCGTCAAGATACCTCCATAGGAAGCATTTATTATGAATGAACCTTAAATTTTTTTTGTACTGGTGATGACATCTGTCAAACATATTCAGTATACAAACGGTAAATTGAAAACCACTTGTAAAATTTGCTTCAAAGGCAAGATAGAAAATCAATTTTGCATTGAGTTGTTACTGGCTATAAAAAATAAATTTATTTTTAGAATCGTAAACTGAAGACATCATGGGTTAATCCGGGACAACCATCAATTTTGGCTGTAAAATCAGATAGATTCGGGAGGAGGGCTATGCTTTTAAGACCTGGTATAACCATTAATGCACTAAAGTGAACAGGAGGGGCAAAACATACTGCAGGGTAATTTGGCAACATGGCAATGCACCGCACACAAAGCAAACTCGGTGCAAGGGACAATCAAAGAAATAGGCTGGAGGCAGCTACCTCATTCGCCGTATACACCAGACTTGGCTCCGTTCGACTACTATTTGTTTTCATCAATGAGACAAGCTTTTTCTAAGCAGCAAATTGATTCCTACGAGGAAGTTGTAAATTGGGTGACTAATTTACTTCAAAATACAACCACTATTATTGGCCTGGTATCCATAAAGTCGCCGTAGTCTAGTAGGTAGTGTGTTGACTTATTAGACGTATGGCCAAGGTTCAAACCCCAGGTCAGACGTCAAGACGAAATATGAAAAAATATTTCTTCGGCGACTTCCTTTCGGCAGATTTCTAGCAAAAACTCTGAGAGTAAATATTGCCATGAAAACTTTCTCAAGAATCGGTCGTTTGGAGTCGACTTTAAACCGGGACCTACGGTTTATATAATTAACTCATTTATAAAATGATTACGAAATGAACACAACATGAGTGATGTGAGAAACTAGGCCGTAATCCTGACTGAAGGGTTGTAATGGCCAATTATGTATGTATGTATCCATATATGTATATTGGTCAGTACTTTTAGCGGCATAAATTCACAGAAAAACGACCACGTCTTTCGGGTACACCTGGTAGGAAATTGTTTTTAGAATACCGTAACAATAATTTTGTATTCTTTTCGTCGTTTATTTAAATTTTTATCACATTTTTAGGTTTTATTGCAACGACTGGTGGATTGTTACAATAGTTTATTCAAAAAATAAAAGATAAAGTATACCAGAGAGAAATTGTTTTATAAAGTGAGGAGAAAATATTTGATAAATTTATGATATGTGTAGTTAAAAAACTTAAAAATAAAAAAAAATTAATTGCACAAAATAAAATATTTTGGATCAAATTTAATCCGCCTATGCCATGTTTTTTATTCTATTTATAAAACATTGAAAAAATACATGAAAAAACGTAGGCAAATATTTTAAGAAGGATATAAAAATTTATAAAAACGAAAAAAAATAAACTAAAAATAAACGAGGAGCTTTAATAAACCTGCGATATATTTTCGTTAAACAATATCAACAAATGAGTGAATTATGCTTTTTTACTGTTTGGAAACGGTGACTGTATCCGAATCTGTCAGCCAAATATCAGCTACAGAGGTTACAGAGGTTGTTTTATTTAGTGATGTGTGGCATTTCTGATTGACATTTGCTATGAAACTATAAAAATTTCGACAGCTTTTTCCGAATAAAATTGATAATTTATTTATTACTTGTGTGTGTCTCTTAACACATTTGCTGATTGTACATATTTTCCGTGAGTCAGTTTAGATGTGAGTTTTTTTATATTTATTTTCAAACTAATGAAAATTTATCAGTTCGATTTTATATTATTTAATTTTTATTTCATACTTGGTAAATGAACAATTTTGAACACGTTATTGATAAAATAAATGCTTGACCATCAACATTGCGCTTAAAACTTACAGCTCGGCCCACGATATCAAAAGAAAATTTAAGCTAATGAAAGACAGTCACCTACTTTCATCCTCCACAGTGACACACTATTGATATATCGTCTACTATTGATTTATCGTCTACTTAACTTTACGTTTCAAACGTAATACATGTAAGTTCTTTGGGTAGCTTGGTAGATCAGAAAGATATCAATATGTCAACAAACAAAAAATAATACCGTGGATCGTAACATTTTGAGCTTTCATCTCCTTGCAAAAAATACCAACGCTTATAATGATATCGGTCAAGTAAATAATGTAAAGAATTCCTTAATTGTTGCTCATTTAATTTAATTTGTATTAAATAAATAAATGAACTTATGGCTTAAAACAAAATACAAAGTTAACATATCACTTTCCTTTAATTAGTTAACTTAATTGTTCATTACAACACTTTAGTCAGTGAAGGAACCTAATATTTAATGTCGAATCCGAACGACAAATTTAAGAGACTTTTCATAGCAATTTTATTTTACTTTCAAAGTTTTTGCCTATAGTCGCCGAGTAAATATTTTTTTCATTTTTCGTTTTGTTCGAGATGTTTGACCCAATGGTTGAACTACGGACTCTCGTGCAATAAGCCAACACACTACCTACTATACTACAGTGACTTCATTTTGTTGCGCTACATCATGAGCGGACTGTTTTGTCAATTCGCCATGGACCAACGACGTGTGTTCGCTGAATGGACAATTGGCAACTGGCCGTAATTTTAGTCAAAAAATCATTTTCAGCGATATGATCTATTTTTGGATGCGTGGTACATTAAAAACAAAGTTGTTGAATTTTGATTAGGTGCTAACCTATATGAGATCTAGAGCATCGCGAAAATTCAAATGCATCCCGAAAAATCACTGTTCGGTGTGTGTTTTTGGCTGGCGACATCATCGGTTTAAATTTCTTTGACAAAAACATTGGTATGACCATTGCTGCCGATTTATGCCCTAGTTTCTCATAGCAGATATGTAGCGTGAAAGGTTTAAGAAATGTGTATCGAGTCTACTCTTTGGAATGAATGTATGCTTTGACCACCAAGTAACGTCAATTTCAAACTATACAGGTATTTATAAACTACTATTTAAGAAAGTTTTCTCGTATTTGTCTCGGTTGGAAACTTCAATCAAATATCAATCACATCTGGAATTAGATTAGGCTAGTTTGCGTAAGAGTCCTGATGATATGGTATAGACCTAAAGCAATTTATTGCACTTAAATCTACGATAATATAAATGCCTGAGAATAACCTCTCTATAACGGTTTAAAATTAATCAATACATTCTGTAGCATCACCCTGACAGTTTTGTAAATACTATATATATATATATATATATGGTACTAAATTAAGAAAAAAATTATGTTAATCAATAATAAAAATTTTTTAATATAAAAGTCAATATAAAAATTGTTTTTGATTTTATTAAGGACTACTTATTTCTATTTGTATTTACAAGTGCATATAGTGTTTTTATATTTGAGTTCATTTCAAATTTTTTTTCGCACGGTTATAGCATGTGGTCATAGCAAATTATTATCATAATTGACAAACAATTAAAATAATTGACAGACAGCATGTGGACAATAACAATAAATTTGTGATTAGCATTAATGAATTATGTATTTAAAAGTTAATGGTATTTACTAATACAAATAACTAGACATACATATTATTATAAAATAATTTAAATTAAATTAAACAAAACTAAAAAGTGCTCCCGAAAATAGTTTGAAAGCATTTCTAGTTCACATTAGCTACTGTGTCTGGAAAATGAAAATACAGTATAAAATTTAATTTTAATTACTTAATTAGTATTTTCTGAAAATTGG
Organism: Sarcophaga variegata; assembly: GCA_932273835.1. Taxonomy (NCBI): domain Eukaryota; kingdom Metazoa; phylum Arthropoda; class Insecta; order Diptera; family Sarcophagidae; genus Sarcophaga; species Sarcophaga variegata. The sequence continues at coordinate 40,446,335 of OW026361.1, read as the reverse complement.
CGTAGATACAGAAAGGTATTAGAAAATAATTAAAATTTTTAATAAAAATTCGTTGAGCAATTAAAAAGAATTTAATAACAAGTTGAGGACTGCCAGCAAAATACGTGTAAAAATATAACGGTACTAATGGACGGAATTCCAGGAAAATTAAATAAAAAATTTAGAATATTCTTGAACCTTCTTTGTGCTTTAGAATATAAGCAATATGTACTTAAAGAAATAATTTCATCGTTAAGTTAAATGAAAGTATACGCCCAAAATTTTTTTGTGAGTACTCCTTAATTAAATCCAAAAAATTCAAGTTAAATAATTTTAAATACCAAATAAACACTCCACTGATGCATTACCAATTTTTGCTCAAAACTCTTTTGTACAATTTTGCTCTTGTTGTACAAAATTTATAAAATCTCCTATAGCTCCAAACCAGTTATATTCGTCGTGGGCTTTACAAATAAAGTTACATATTTACAATCTGTAAAGTTATTCACGTTTGCAAAGGAGATGACAAACATATTGTTACGAAAATGGAAACGGTGTACATCATTTAACATTATAAAGAGCAAAAGCTAAACAAACAAATACAACGAACTTGTTACAAGTAACTCAACAACATCAGTATGAAAAAAAAATGGGATAGGCAATTAAGAAGAACGCAACCACAAGCAATATGAACAAAATACACAAACAACAATGATGTCGCTATAGAGTTCTCGAGAACGCGAAACTCCGAGCGTTCAACTTCAACAACTATCATCAAACTGATTACGAGGGCATATAAAAATGCAAGACAAAGCAGGCAACGAGTAGTAACAATTCAGTCAGTCTTTTGTGAAGACGCGTTGAATGTGCAGAAAACAGTCATGGTTTGAAGATCGTCGTTGTAAAGATCTACTGAATATTTGTTACTGTGTACGCGAACAGGAGTGTAAAGAAGAATAACGAACAAAGCAAATTATTGTTGGATTCATCAAGTTCTAAACGGTGGCACACAAAAGTAGTGCGAACAATAAAGAGTTTAATTGAAACTAAACACATATTTGTTTTCATTTTGTTTGCTATCAACGAACTCATATTTTAAACGCTTTTAAAAAGGTAAAAATTTAACAATATGTAAGACGTGAGTTAAATGTGAAAAATGTTCATTGTTGCTACTGTATACCTTAATTCATTAATAAGTTGTTAAAATGATTTTTCCTTATCAAATTATTATTTAACATATACACCGTGAAAAAAGTTATCGAACTTCATTTCAAAACTAGACATTGGATTGAAGTTAAATAAACTTCATAAACGCTTTAGAACTTGATAAGTAATAAATATTGGCTATGGTTGATGTGATATACAATTTATTTAAGTTATTTTTAACATATTTTGATTGTTTTGTACATTTTTACTTTTTATTTTTACTAGTGATTTTTAATTTTTTTAATTTAGTCTTTAAATGGTATCTTTATGTATGTATATTTTTTTTGTTTTGTATATTTCTTTATATTTGTATATAATCTGCTTTATTTTATTTTATTTTATACATACATATATTCGTTTCTTTTTTATCCAAATTTTTTGCATCGATTGCTATATTCTCAATCATATTCTTAATCATTTTTATTCCTGCATTATTTCTAACATTTCTTTACTTACATATAATATCAATGATTATTTATTACTTTTTTCTTTACTGTACTACCATAGCACTTTCATTTATAAGATTATTATATTGTTTTTTTGGTGTGACTAATAATAAATAAATAAATAATTATCTCATGATATACATATTTTCTATCATAGCACTGTGCCGGCATGATTTCCTTATAAACTAGTTGTCTGTGACCAATTACACAAATTTCTGTCTTTATGTGAGCATTTGTTTGTTTGTTGTGTGCTTAGAGGATAGGACGCAGTGTCTTAAATTTTTTCGGTCTAATCATCTTTAATTCGACATTCGTAATGTTTATTTACTTTCTTAACCCTTTGCACTCGGTACCGTTTCGGACATTACCTACCAGCAACTCGACGCCACTTTTTAACGAAAACGTACATCCTTAAAATGTGATATTATACAGTATATAACCAAGTAAGGATTCGTGATGAAATTTGTTTTATATGAATTTGTGGACATTGAAGAATACATATTTACAAAAAAATTCAAAAATTTTTTCTATTCGACGCTTCAGTACGAATTGAGATCTTGTATAATTCTTCTCTCGGTTATCGGATTTCCTTATTATCGTATCAAGTTTCCCTCTTCATTGAGCCACACCCTTGTAGCTTTGGACGCCTATTTCACTATATCTACAATTTGCTCAACGGATCAGAGAAGAGAACAGTCCGTTCCTTTTCGGTGTGTAGAACGGACGATTTATTTATCATGCATCTTGTTAATTCCATCACATTTCGATCAATTTTTTTGTGCCATTTTAACAGAAAACTACAGTGGAACACGTGTTTCTTAAAAAATTGCGGTGGAATAATTTCATTGTCTGTAATCGCTAACAAACTATCATGTCCGCTCAGAGGGGACAACCGAGTGATATGCTAGACTTACGTTGTCCCCTCAGAGGGGACAGCCGACTGCAAAGGGTTAAATTACTCATTGGATCATAATAGAATTCACGCAGATTTTTCCGTTTTCTGTTGTAAATACTCAGTCTAATATGCAGTTGGAAGCATGTTTTACTCCGTAAAATTAGGTGTTACATATTTACATTTATTTCATTCACCTTTATGCTCATTATGTAGGTTTAACTGCCTAGGAAGCAATGTCATCAGCAAAGTTAGTATTGTGAATGCGATTCCAGAATATTCGACACAATGGCTACCGCTCTTCGTTATTCGTTTAATTGTTGTTAATTCAATTTGATTTGAAATTAAAGATTCAGTTAACAAATTTGTTTACCGAATTTATCTGTTGTGAATCCAACACAACGATTCATTCACGCTCACCCTTCGCTTAAAAATTCGATTTGATTTTAAATACAAATCTCTTATGGTAATCCGCTTTTAAAGAGAAATTTTTTTTTTAAATAATACCACAAATGTGACGTCAAGATATTAATAGACGAACTGATGAAAAGAGAACACCATTCATGCTCGTGTATTACAATGAAGGCACATCAAAAATATAACAATAGATATGCCCCACATGGTCTCTCACTTTTCTATGGGTTAATATTGTATTGATAATTATTTATGTGTGCTATCACATCAATTTTTAAATTATTGTTCTTCCATAATTTTTTAATATAAATTTCTAACCAAATAATTTAGGTAATCCAACACTTTGGATCAAGATTCATCAACCACTCTTGGAGTATAAACCAATTATTTTGTGGCCAATAGCTATGAATGCATAAAATTTATTTAAATGTGCAACCATTTAAGTATTTTGTTTTATTATTTTTATTTGTTTTATTATTTTCTTCTTCTTGCCTTATATTTACAATAAAAAATAAAAAAAGACAACAAAAAATTTTATGAAAATATCCAACATAATTTCATTCATTAAATTCATACCAAAGATTTACTCATGCCAACACTTAGCCATAGTATGTATGCAACGAGCTATACATTACATACATATATAACATACGAGTACATACATAATTGATCATTACAACACTTCAGATAGGATTACGACCCAGCTTCTTACACCACTTATGTTTTTTTTTTATTATTTTATTCATAAGTGGCGGGACCTACAGTTTAAAGTCGTCTGCGAAAAACAGATTTTTGAAAAACTATTCATGGCAATTTTGTTCACTTACAGAGTTTTTGCCAGAAATCTACTGAGAGGAAGTCGGCGTAGAAATATTTTTGATATTTCCTTTTGTTTGAAATGTTTGACCTGGGGCTTCAACCGTAGCATCACGTCTAATAAGCCAACACACTACCTATTAGTCTACGGCGACTTTAACATTACACCATAATTAATCATTTAAGTGCATTGAATTTAAGGTATTTTAAGATTTAACAAAGTTATCTTCCTCCCTTGTATAAAAATCTACAGACGAACAGATTTCCTAAGTTTTCCAAAGTATATCATATAACATCAAGACGAAAATATAAAATAATATTTCAGAGGCGGCTTCCTCTCAGCAAATTTCTGTCAAAAACTCTGAGAGTAAATAAAATTGCCATTAAAAGTTTCTCAAAAAATGAGTCGTTCGGAGTCGACTTTAAACTGTAGGTCCCACCACTCGCGTATTAAATTAACACACACAACATATGTGGCGTAAAAAACTAGGTCGTAATCCTTACTCTTGGGTTGTAATGACCAATTATGGATGTTTGTATGTGTATCTCTGGAAAATAATCCATTCAATGATTTCTTTTTTTGGCTGAAGACCATTATACATATTGTACAAATATTGTAGGATACCTTCTTTAGTTATGAAGACCTACTCTCCAACAATTTATTTGATATACTGTTTTAAGTACCAACACTAGGAAAAGATAAATGTGTTGTGTTACAATACTAAAGTCAAATTTATTTAAATAATAATCTTTTATCTTATATTTCCTTTGGAATTACTGCTGCCGTTTTATTTTTAAATAAAAAAATTATAAAAATAAAATAAAATAAATATTCGACAAGATAGCAATGTAAGGCGGCAGACGGAGGATTAGGAAAAATTTTTTGAGTGCTGTGGCACACAAATGAATTAAATTTCTTGTGGTCAACTACTGAAATTTCTCAGACATATTTGAGACAAAAAAGAAATCAAAAAACATACAATAACAACGTATAATGGCATAACAAAGAGAACAAATTTAAAATAGTTTATGGAAGGATTCCAATAAATGGCAATAAATTTTTGATACAAAATGATGGGTTCGCCTACGGCTTACTTAAATTCCAATACAATTACAAACAGCGCTAGACTGGTATCCCCAAAGAAGTCTCAAGAGTGTAACACGAGCCAACATGTGTACACGACAATTCGAAGCAGAAGCGAAAATTACAGGTTGTGCTTGAAGTCAAATCAAATTCCTAGCTTTAAATAAACCAAATTACATACATACATACATAATTGGTCATTACAACCCTTCAGTCAGGATTAAGACCTAGTTCCTCACACCACTTATGTTGTGTGTGTTAATTTTATACATGAGTGGCGGGACCTACAGTTTAAAGTCGACTCCGGACGACAGATTTTTGAGAAACTTTTCATGGCAATTATATTTAACCTCAGAGTTTTTGCCAGAAGTCTGCTCAGAGGAAGACGCCGAAGAAATACTTTTTTTTATTTTATTTTGATGTCTGGCCTGAGGCTCTAACCCTGGCTTTTCGTCTAATAAGACACAACACTACCTACTAGACCACGGCGACTTCAAATAAACCAAATTATGATTTGTTCATTGCTCCACATAGGAACTATGCGAATAATACAATACAAGGAACTTCAAAACTTCGGCATTTGGTAACAATCATCGTGTTGAAGCTTACTTCTTATTAACTTAATTGGTCGTTACCATTGTTTAGTCAGGATTACAACCTAGCTTCTCAAACAACTCATGTTGTATGTGTGTTAATTTTATCCATTAGTGGCGGGATCTGCTATTTAATGTCGACTCCGAACAACTTGAGAAACTTTTCATGACAATTTTATTTAACTTTCAGAGTTTTTGGCAGAAGACTGCTGGGAGGAAGTCGTCGAAAAAATATTTTTTAAAATTCTTTTTTCATATCTAAGCCTACCTACTAGACTACGACAACTTCATCTTGTTGAAGGTAAATCTATTAAATTAGTTTTCGTATATTCAGTCTGTTTTGTCAATTCACCGTGGGCCAGCAGGGTGTGATCGTTGGCAACTGACATTAATTTTCATCGAAAAATTATCCTCAGCAATGAGATCCCCGTTTGAATGCATGTGTATGATAAAAAAACAAAATTTTAAAATTTCTCCATTGCTTCCTGCAAAAGTTACTCTCTTTAGTAGATTTTGCGGTACTCTAATATTTCGGGTAATGAAGGACTCGATATAAAAAGGCTTGGCAGTACGGTACTGGAAAATGAAGTTTATTTGTTAACTTATATGGCACTTTTCGATTTAACTGTCAAGTGAAACATAATAAAAAAAATATACGAAAAATTTTTTTTAAAAAATTTTCAAAAAATATTAAAATTTTTAATTATTTCGTGGATATAAAAAGCGAATAAAATCATCTCTTAAGGAATATCATAGTGGTATGACGCGCTACGTGATTGAACTATTGCCAAAAAGAATTAGAAAGGAAAAGCAATCAAAAAAAATAATTCTTTACCAAAATCAATTGTTTCAAATTAACAAAAAATAATAGAAAAACAACAATATATTTAACAAAACATTTATTAACAATTACAATTCTGCAGTATGAATTCTGATAGTAGTGATAGTGGGGAAGACAGTGTTATGAACTGGCAAGTGATGAATAGCAGTAAACGTAAAAAAATAACATTTAGACAAATCATTGACAAGAAGCCAAAACATGATGAACCCAGCACTTCTAATACCAACAAATTTGCAATACTTGATAATGATCATAATAATAAATCTCAAGACGAAGAGGGCGAAAAGCAAACACCAGAGGAAATAACCCCAAAGCCACCGCCAGTATTTATACCATGTGTAGATAATATAAATAGAATGATATTGTGTTTTGCTAATGTTATTCCTAAAAATGATTTTAGTTATAAATCCTTAAGAGATGGCCAAAATAAACTTATAGTTAAATCAGTGGAGTCTTATAGAAAAATTATAAAATATTTAGATAGTAGTAAAATTTGTTTTCATACTTATCAGCTTAAGAGTAGTTCTCAAAGGTCTTCATCATACAACTCCACCTGAAGATATTAAAGCTGAATTATTATCACTTGGTCATCAAGTTAGAAGCGTTTTTAACGTTAAGAGCCAGATAACGAAGCAACCATTATCTATGTTTTTCGTTGATTTGGATCCTTCCCCAGAAAACAACAAAATATATAAAATAAGATATATCAACAATGCTGTTGTTAAATTTGAACCTCAACGTAAATCAAATGATATCGTACAATGCCATCGTTGTCAAGAATATGGTCATACAAAATCATATTGTAAAAAGCCATTTGCTTGTGTAAAATGCGGAATGGATCATTCAACAATCGAATGCAAAAAACCTAAAGATGCTCCACCTAAATGTGTTCATTGCCTGCAAACTCACACGGCTAATTATAAAGGATGTCAAGTATATAAATCTCTCAGACAAAAGTTCGATTACACTCAGCGAATTAATCGACAATTTAGTAACCTTGCGAATTCAGGACAATTTCCACACTCTAATTATAATTCTAATTCTATAAATGATCAAAATAATAATCCTAATAATAATACTAATTCAGAAAATCTAACTTACAGCGAAGTACTTAAACAAAATAATGAAACCCATCAAAATGAAAATAGTGCTTTAAAAAACATTGAAAGTATGTTCTCCCAGCTCATGAGCATGTTGTCTCTCTTAATAACCAAATTATGCAAATAAACCTTCGAATAGCAGTATGGAATGCCAATGGTATTTCGCGAAAATATAATGAAATTGAACTTTTCCTCAAAACTCAATATATTGATATATTTCTCTTATCCGAAACACACATGAATACGAAATCACATTTTAAAATAAGAGGGTATGACTTAATTACTGCAAATCATCCTGATGAAAGATGTCACGCTGGAGCGGCTGTACTTATCAAGAGGTCTATTAAATATGAAGTAGCTGAAGAAATCAGAAAACCTTACGTTCAGGCTGCTGGTGTTAAAATAAAGTGCAGTAATAATATTATTTCTATATACTCGATCTATATTCCGCCAAGGCATAATATTAAATGTCAGGATTTTGAACATTTGTTTAGACAATTTAGTAATTGTTATTTAGTAGCAGGAGATTTTAATTCTAAACACCCATGGTGGGGCTCAAGAGTCATGAATCCGAAAGGTCGGGAACTATATAAATGTATTTCAAAAAATCGTCTCTCCACATTATCTGCAGGCAGACCCACATATTGGCCATCCGATTGCAATAAAATTCCAGATCTCTTGGATTTTGCTGTATTTAATGGCATTTCAAGATCATTGTTAGACATAGTGAATAATGATGACCTTGATTCAGATCATACAGCTTTGATAATTAATCTTAATTCCGTCGTTAACGTTGTTGATAAAAATACTAAATTACTTTCACCTAAATCTTTCTTTGGGTATTGGCTAGAGAAAAATCTGAATTTAAATATTTCAATAAAAACTTCAGAGGAATTAGAGGATTCAGTAGAAACATTTACTAATTTAGTTCACGAATCCGCCTATCTTTCACAACTATCTACGACACCAAATGTGTCCTATGGATCCGGTGTATACGTTTCCCACGAGATAAGAGAACTAATAAGAAATAAAAGAAGGCTTCGACGAATATGGCAACATTCTCGCAATCCGAGAGACAAAACAATTCTTAACTTAGCAACCAAACTTGTAAAGGAACGTCTATCTGAGTACAAAAACAAAGAGATTGTAAATTATCTTAATACAAATAAATACATCTAAAAGTGAACATAATCTCTGGAGGGCAACAAAATACTTAAAACGTCCAACTAACAGAAATATTCCCATCATGCAAATGGCCACTGGAAACAGACAGATAAAGATAAGGCTACAGCTTTTTCAAAACATTTGGAAGATACATTTAAGCCTTTCCAGTTTAATCTAAATGATGCGCATATTATGTCGTTTTTAGATGTTGCATGTCAAATGGAATTACCCATAAAACACTTTTCTCCAGGTGAAATACGCCAGGAAATTATTAAATTAAATAATAAAAAATCACCGGGATATGACAAAATTGATTCTTTTGTACTAAAAAATTTGCCAAGAAAAGGAATTGTGTTTCTGGCGTTAATACTCAATTCTATTTTAAGGCTTCAACATTTTCCTATTCAGTGGAAATGTGCTGAAATTATTATGATTCATAAAACGAATAAGCCTGAGAATTGTGTAACATCGTATAGACCAATAAGCCTATTATCAACATTTGCCAAATTATTTGAAAGATTATTCCTTAAAAGACTATTGCCTATTTTAGAAGAAAACTCTTTAATTCCTGACCACCAGTTTGGCTTTCGCCATAAACACGGTAGACCAGAACAGTGTCATCGATTAGTAAATGAAATTTCGGGATCATTGGAAAGAAAAGAGTATTGTTCTGCTGTATTTCTAGATATACAGCAAGCATTTGACAGAGTTTGGCACTGTGGTCTGCTTTATAAAATTAAAAGTATTTTACCTGCACCTTACTATTTGATTTTGAAATCTTTTTATTGGAATATAAAAGTAAATGAACAAAAGTCTACCCATGTTACTCTCAGCCTAAGGCGAAATGATTGCCCAGCAATATTCATGAATGGTTCACAAATTCCGAAAAGTAATCACGTTAAATATTTAGGCATGCTTCTAGACAGGCGTTTAACATGGAAAATCCACATAAAATCTAAAAGATCTCTTTTAAACATGAAAGTGAAGAAAATGTTTTGGTTGCTAGGTCCAAAATCTGAGTTAAGTTTAGAAAATAAATTACTTCTCTACAAATGTATTTTGAAACCCATATGGACTTATGGCATTCAACTTTGGGGTACCACAAGTAACTCAAATATTAAAATCCTACAAAGTTTTCAGTCAAAAACGCTACGAATGATTGTTAAAGCACCATGGTATATTACAAACAGCGAAATACATAGAGATTTGGATATTCCTTTTATTAAAGAAGAAATAAACGAATTTAGTAACAGATATCTTCAAAGATTAAGTGATCACTTTAATCCGTTGGCCATCTCTTTATTAGATAATAGTTTAACAATCAGACGATTAAAAAGATTTCACGTTTTAGATCTCCCATTTAGATAAAATATTCTCAATTAATATTATTTTCACTATATAATATATATGTATATATACCTATTTACCTGTAATTTATAATTATAACTGTAAATATGTATGAAAGTAGATATACTTAAACAATATATATACTTAAGTATAAATAATGTTATTGATTTCACTGGAAACCAATAACTTATGTGAATTTCGTAAATAATTATCTCATTTGTGTTCTAGAATAGATTGCAAATAAAAGACTTGCAAAAAAAAAAAATTTGTGAACTTGAGAAGAGAGAAATGTTTTCATCCCGAACACAGCTGCTGTGTTCATTTACCAACTGTTATTGCTAAGACTTTGAAAGCAATAAAACATTCTCCTGGAATTGACTCGATTAGCAGTAAAACACTTTCAGGGGTCAGAATTATCTTATTCGCAATGAATGTCATTATACGTCTCCGTTACTACTCCGCAAATTAGAAAGTTTTACTTATAACCCTAATAACCATAATAATAATCAATGTAAGATCCATACGAAGGTTGATTCCTATAGGCCTATAAGTCTTCTACCTAGGTTAGGTTACGTTAGAGGACGTGTACTTGTCAATTAAGACAAGTACAGTACCCGGAGGTCGAATTGACCCATTGTACAACGTCATAGTTTCTCACACCACTTATGTTGTGTGTGTTAATTTTACACATGAGTTGTGAGACCTACAGTTTAAAATCGACTCCGAACGACAGATTTTTGAGAAACTTTTTCATGGCAGTTTTATTTACTCTCAGAGTTTTTGCCAGAAATCTGCTGAGAGGAAGTCGCCGAAGAAATACTTTGTATATTTTGTCTTGATGTCTGGCCTGGTGCTCGAACCCTGGCTTTACGTCTAATAAGCCAACACACTGCCTACTAGACTACGGCGACTTCAAGTCTTCTACCTAACTTATCGAAATTATTACAAAAGCATTACTTCTTCACCTAACACCTTAATTAAGTGCAGTCGAATGCAAAATTACCACATTTTCCCTGAAAACATGTATGAGCTATTTGAGTATGTACTTACTTACTTGGTTGGTTATCACAACCCTTTATTCAGGAATACGAATAGCTCCTCACACCATTTCGAGTTGTGTATGTTAAATTTATCCATGATTGGCGAAACCTACAGTTTAAAGACGACTCCAAATGACAGAACTTTAAGGAAACTTTTGGCAATTTTATTAACTCCCAGACTTTATGCTGGAAGAAATTTTAATTTGAGAAATAAACCACACTTCTACATTTGCTGATGATACTGTATTTTTATTCGTACATACCAAATCCCAAATTGCTTCGGATTGGTTGAAGAAATGGAGAATTAACATAAATGAACAAAAGTGTGCCCGTGAAACTTTTACCTTGTGCAGAGAAATTTATCCTGATATACGATAAGTTAGCAATAAACCAATGCCACCAAACCATCCTTGCTAAATACATGAGTTTCCATCAACGTTTAACGTGGGAACAGCACGTAGAGACAAAACGGGTACAAATAAAGACAGCTCAAATCAATTGGTTTATTACAGATACATATGGGGTATTGCTTTAGCTATACAGATATATGTATATAGAGATCAGGGATCACCAATTCATAGCACAAAAGTACACATGTGTGGCGGCTGCTTTATCATTTTATTTCAAAAAATTTTCCAACAAACAATCAAGATTCATTAAAAATTTTGAAAATTTTTTAACTGAAAGTTCATTTGATAAGATGACATACTTATATCAAAAACTTTGGATTTTGAAAATATGTTAAAAAATAATTGGTTAATCCATAATTTTATGTGAAAAGATTAAAAATACCTTTTTTGTCAAATAAAAGAACTTTGCAGGGTTCAAGAAATATAAAAATTTATTTTTTTTAATTTCTACTCAACAAAACTCACAACCTACACTATGTCATTAGCTGGGCGTATTTCATATTTTTTTTGTCGCAAAGTATAATTTTTATAAAATGTTTTGGAATGTTCGCTTTTTTTCTTTTAATAAAAAATAGGTTTCTTATTTTTATTTATCTAAAAAACAAGGTCTAATTATTAAGCCAAAGATAGATAGCTTTATGTACATATGTTGATGAAATGAAAATCAAAGTAGCGTATATTACTAACACTTTTCTTTGACTGTAAATAAATAAATTTTCTCAACTTATTTTCTCTCTCTTACTTACTAATTCACAACCACAAATTTTTTGGTAACCCCTGATATAGATACACTAAAAAGACGCCAAAATAAAATTCTTCGAATAATTTATCCAAATTCTGCTATTACTTAGTGGCCATTAGTTAGTCCATAATTGACTAAGAGATGTTAATGCGCTCAGACGAAGACACGACAAATGAACGTGCTCGGAAGACATAAATTCCTTTTTTCAAAATACTATGTATTTAACTCAGCCTAGATGAATATAATTTGTATTTATAGTTTTAGATTTAAGATTTGAAAACTTATTGTTAGTTCATTGGAGTACGACGAATATTCAATAAATGAATGAAAGTTAAAAAAAATATCTGAACTTTGTGGAAGAGTATTAAGCTCGGCTTTAATAAGCAAATCATATCTTCACTCATTTTCTCGCGCATTATTTGAATTTGTTCTTTATCATATTTAAATACACTGTCTTATTAATTATGAAGTCGCCGTAGTCTAGTAGGTAGTGTGTTGGTTTATTAGACGCAAGGCCACGGTTCAAACCCCAGGTCAAACATCAAATCGAAATAAAAAAAAATATTTCTTCGGCGACTTCCTCTCAGCAGATTTATGGCACAAACTCTGAGAGTAAATAAAATTGCCATGAAAAGTTTCTCAAAAAAATCTGTTGTTCGGAGTCGACTTTAAAACTGTAGGTCCCGCCACTCATGTATAAAATTAACACACACAACATAAGTAGTGTGAGAAACTAGGTCATAATCCTGACCGAGGGTTTGTAATGACCAATTATGTTTATGTCTTATTAATTTTTTACCCATTAAATTTAAAACCTGTTGCTGACCATGATTAACCATTTCACGCAAGTTCTTTGGATTAAGTTCCTTATTTATTTACCACGTACTAAAAAACACATCAAATGACGGATTTTCTTAAGATGCAAGTGTATACGAATAACCTACAAACCAAAGGTCAAAATGCTGCATAACCAATGTAGTTATGCATTTATGCGCCAGAGTCATGAAAAAATGAACATTTTAGATGCGTTTCACCCAGGCAAATTTTGGCGGACATTTGAACAAAGATTTTGTGCACAAAAAGCGGTATCAATAGTGCTTTCGAACGTATAAAAACTTTGATAATATCTCACACACATATTGTTTTATTTAAATTTAAGGATATTAAACGTTTAATGAAAGACTTAATGCATGTGTATTCAAAATATTATTTGCTTTTCGCAATTAATTTAGCTTCTTACCGTTTAATAAACTCCCTACTTTCAATTCGTATTAACAGTAACTACTTACACTGCTAAGAATACACACACACACTACTTCTTTCCAAAATCCTGTAAAACCGCATAAATTCAAATTTTAATTGAAAAATCAAAGCAAAATTACATAAAAAATCAACAAAAGTATATTTTTTTCATTTTCTTAAACAATAAAAACAAAAGCATCTAAAAAAATAAAAAAATAAAATATTAATTCGTTATTTACAGAAGAAAACAAAATGATCCAAAAAATAATAAATAAATAATAAACTGAAGTCTATAATTATGAATGTATCGTTTTAGAATTGGTTCGACGTCACTTGTATCATTACATACCTATCGGGTAGTGCATACATATGTATGTATAAGACCACATCAACGAATTTTTAGAAAGTTTAATTGTTTCCTTTATTGCGGGATATGTAGTCAGTTATTAAATATTGTGACTTTGAGTTTTTAAGTTGCCTATGCAAGTTATGATATCCGGAAAACAGATCAGTCAATCCGCGTTGAATCTTCAATACTCTTTCAGTATCTGGGTCCATACCAAGAATAACATTTTGTAAATCATTATCTTTGTTGATGATATCACCAATTTGTTTTGAATTGAATTTTACAACGCTCTCTTCGGAGTCACTCTCTACACTATCCACGTTTTTCTCATTGTCGGTGACTAATCTAATGACGTCGATATAGGATAATGGTTCGTCAGCTAACAGTCCTTCATCCTGCTTCAGGGAATCAAATCCATCTCCTCCAATTTGATGAGCTAAATAAATTATTTCAGTGGTCAGTACGTCTAGCAACACAATCTGGCTATATAGATTTCCGGCATTCATTTAATATTTGCAGTCGCAGTTTAGACATTGCTGATGCTGCCAAAATAATACAATCCAAAATTGCAAATTTTTCCAAACTTCATGCAACGTAAGCGATTCAACTTCCAGTTTGTTTAAAATGAATTGATAGGTGCTTTTTATATAATATTTTTTTAAAAGTGGAAATTGTGCCTTGATCTAATGGCTGAAGCTGGCATTCTTTGGATGATCCAAAATGAAACACACCATAATGATTATATCAGTGATGCAAACTTGGTTTAATTTAAAAATGATGCAAAAGTTTAAAAAGTATCATAACATTTTAAAATCTATAAAATATCGAAAAAAAATTTTCGTTTAAAATCGCATAAATTCGAATTAGCATAAAAATAATATGCATAAAACGAGACCCGAGTGTGTAGCTGTAGAATGGTTCCTACGATTTCTTACTTCAGAATGGGAAATATTGGCGTGGAGTTACCTAAAGGTGTTTCACTTTTTCTACCAATCGTATATAACCTAATTTTATTGTATATTTTAACGATGCCACATTTTCTATCATTTAACGTGTTTTCAGTTGTATTTCTAGAAACAAAAATAAAAAAAAATTACGTTTCGTATTTCGTATGTAAATCCTTTAAAGCAGCCTGTGTAATAAACATAGAAATTTAATTTAAAAAAATTTTGTTTAAAACACTAAACAATGTGATCCTATTTGAATACAAATTGTAACCCATGGGGTGTTTACTTGACCCTAAATAAGTAGCAAAATCAACCAAAGTAACAACAACAGCGAATTCTACATCATGTTGTCCAAAATTTTGGTTCACAATAGCACCAGAAGAAAATAATTTTAATTAAATATTCCAACCGCGTTTATTTTATTCAATTTCTTCTCTCTTTGGTCACTAAGTATTTAATGTTGTTTTTGTATTTTTTTCGTTCTGGCTGTTATTATAGAACTCAGCTTGAAACATTATTTTAAAAAGAAAACACTAAACATTGTATTTTTAATTTCCTTTATTTAGTTACACATTCATTCAGTCATTACACTTTCAATTTCGGGTAAAATTTTTAAGGCGTTAAATACAGCATAAAACTTAATTAGATTTACTAGCATTAAGTAGAATAATGTGATACGGGATATAAATGGCAAAAAAAGAAAAGAAAGGAAAGAATGATATTTTATTTTGCTTTGCTTATCATTAACAGCTTTATAGGACATTAAGCTGTGATGTAATAAAACTATGGTCAGTCAAGTCAAATTATTTCTGTCAGTAATCATCGTTTATTAATCTATTAAGCTGTAACCGGTACGTTTTCATTGTTCTTGAAGCAGCGCGCACCTCGACGATAAGAGAATTGGCCACAGGAGGAATCGAGGTTTAGGATTTATGCTGGGGTATCTTTCGAGGCAAACAATGTTCACAATTTATAGTCCAGAGAGCCATTCTCCAGAGTAGATCAATCCTTGTAAATTATTTCGGAGCTAGGTTTAGGTCGTTGAAGCTGTGTGACTCACACAGCTGACCCAGTGTGAGCTTAGTATGTAGAACAATGCGATATGTTCAATTCATCAATTGAGTGTGTTCAATATTGTGGCAATATTTATGCTAGACCCTACCATTTAATTTGCACAATATCCAGAATGATATCCATTCATTCTTTAGGTTTTGTTGTGCTAGAAAACAGTGCATATTATCACTTTCCTTAAAGGATCTCTTTAAATCCATCATTTACTTATTTATAAAAAAACAGAAAACAATATAAATATTTAAAATGCCATTTTCAGTTAAAAAAATTTATTATCTCTAAGCCAAATTTTTTTTCAACGGAAAAAATAAAACTCATAACAAGAGTTTAAAAAAAAACTCATAACAAGAGTTGTTAAAAAAAAACTCATAACAAGAGTTTAAAAAAAAACTCATAACAAGAGTTTAATTTTTTTTAAAGGAATTAAAACTTCTAAAACTCCCAGAATGTTATTCGACTTATGACGGTGCAATAAAACTCTCTTTTTAAATATATTACTTGAACTTATATTGTTTTTGTCGCAAAATAACAATTGAACACTATTTGAGATCCATTTTTCAATTTAAGTAAGAACACTCTACTGCACCGAGTAACCAGAGACGATAATTATGACGTTTGAAAAAGGCTCAAAACAGTAGCATTGCCGGCGTAATTAGAGGGGGGAAAAATGTTATAAGTTTTGCGAAGCAAATGTGTTAGAAGCAACCGGTATACAGAGTGAAAACTAGCGGATAAAGAAGAAAAATTAAAGGTAAATAAACACTTATGTTGTGTTACAAAAGGGAAAATTTGGAATATTTTTTAATCCCTTCAATGAAAAGTTTAAAGATTCTTAAATATTTAAATATTAATCGAAATGTGGGTGATTTTCAGTCACAATGAATATTTTTTTCATTTATTTATTTTCTCTATCATCAGTACACTTAAAAATATGGTTACAATTTTTATATTTACAAAACTTGAGATTTTACTTAAAATAAGTATTGCAGCAAACTTGTATTAAATACATACAAATTTAAATAAACCCTATTTATGTTCTTTAGGAAACTTTAAAGTTTAGAACTTCTATCAACTTCATCTCTGAAGTTGTAGAAGGAATTAATTATGCAATTTTTTATTTATTAGGATATCATAACTTGAAGCTCTGTATCGATCTTTAAACCTTTTTGTAAGTTTCCTAATTACAGTTTTAAACATATGTTGTTTGTAATGAATGTGTAGGTTTACAGTGGAATAACGTCTATTTAAGTTATAAATAATCTTAAAATTTTTGTTTTGAATAATTTGTAGTTTTTTAACGTGAGTTTTAGCACATTTTTTAGGCCAAACTTGGCATCCATATGTCATTATGGGTCGAATGCACGTTTTATATAGTAAAAGTTCATTTTTTGTATTTAATGTTGACTTTCGGTTAAGAAGAGGAAAGAGAGCTCTGCCACATCTTACAGCTTTGTTACAGACATGGTCAATATGCTCCTTGAAAGTTAACTTTTTATCTAGTATTTTTATACCTAGATACTTTACAGATGTTTTAATGGGAATAGTTGAACCATGTATTGTCAATGGGATTGTTGGAACCCGTTTTGGCGATTTATTGAATGGGAATATTATTGCCTGAGTTTTTCCTTCATTTATTTTAATTTTCCATTTTGTGAAGTATTTTTGAACATGAATAATAGATGTTATCATATTTTTGACAATCGAGTTAGAAACTTTTCCACTTGATACAATAGCTGTATCATCGGCATAAAGCGCTGCAGTGTTTTTTTTAAATAGTTTGAAATCAGAGGTATATATTGAGTATAACAACGGTGAGAGGACTGAACCTTGAGGTACGCCAGCCATGATATTTTTTGTACAGGACAGACCATTTTCAACGTTTACAACAAAAGTTCTGTCGGATAAAAAACTGTTGATAATTTTTTGTAAATAAATTGGATATCCAAATTTTCTAAGTTTGTAAACGAGACCTTTATGCTAAATTGAATCAAATGCATTTTCTACGTCTAAAAACACAATTCCTGTACTTTTTCGTTGAAGTTTATTACAATTTATAAAATTTAGAATTCTCTTCATGTGATGAATTGTTGAGTGTTGTCTTCGAAATCCGAATTGTTCGTCTTTTAAAATATGGTTATTTTCGGTAAACTCTATCATTCTATTTAAAATTACTTTTTCAAATATCTTGTCTAAACAATTCAGCATGCTAATAGGATGGTAGCTTTTTGGAGATTTTGGATCTTTACCCTGTTTCAGAATAGGTATAACTTTGTCATGTTTAAATGATTTTGGAAAGTAGCCTTTTTTAAGGCACCACATAAAATTTTTAGTAACAATATTAAAAAATGATTGGCTTAATACCATCAATTCCTGCGGCTTTTGAATTTTTTAAAATGGGTATGAAAAAAAATTATTTCTTCCTTAGAAGTACAATAAGTTTCAACATCTTCTTGAATAATCTGATTATCAAGCCATTGTATATGTGTGTTTTAAAACCTTTTGATCAGAAGGCGATGCCATACTGTGAGTTATCCCGTGACATCCTTCAAAAACTTATGCAATTTCATCAGATTTTTCTTTATTACTGTATACATCAACGCCATCTATTGTCACAATTAATATAATTTCTTGTGAAAAAGGTAATTAAGAAGCTAAATATTACAAGATCAAAATAAGACGTATTGCTCATAAAAAAAATTTTCTTGCTGAAAATTGCAAATATTTTTCAATTTCTTGAAAGAAAAAGTTAAAATTTTTTATTGTTATTAGTTGTTTGTAGTATTTATTAATAGTTTCACACAATAGTTATAAAATATATGAAAAACCCGCCCCGAAAACTTAAAAAAACATAAATAAACAAAACAGAGTTACAATCAGAGAGGGACAGAAATACTTTTCGGTAATATTTGCTGTCCTTTTCGCATTACACCGGCAACTGTCAAATTCCGTTTCGTTTCCGGTTGCTCGGTGCTCTACTGCAACTTTAAATATTTTATTACTGTTTGTCATTTACGCTCCCATTTATTTAAAATCAAAAAAAAATCAAAAATTTAATAAATTTTACCTTTAATTCAGAGAGTGTTTATATCGAAATACTGTAAATGTATTTCGGTGAGTTTTTTACTTCCTATTGTGCATTTTTCATATAACTTGTATATGTTATTACATTCAGAAGGGTATTGTAATCTTATTTTATACAATGTAAACACATTGTGTAAAACAGAATCCTTCTCTGGATACATTTCTTATATTTTGTTGGATTTTTTTAATCCGAAATATTTTTCTCTTTTGTTGTGAAAAATTTACTTTCCTGAGTGCTTTCTTTCTTATTATTGTTTACAAATATTTTGTATACAGTTTTAGTGCTTTTCTCCTTTTTCCATTCGCTAAAATACTTGAAAAATCTTTGTTATCTTTAGCAAAAAGCATTTGAGAAAAAGCATAAGTAAACCCTGTTTTAAAGTACATTTATTTTGTGTAAAGATTTGTTTAAAATATCACCTTCCACGTTTCTTTTTTAAATTTAATTTATTTAGTTTTTTCCATGATGTATATTTTAGCATTGCTTTCAATATATTTTTTCGCCATTCCATTTTTAGTTTTAGTTTTTGATGCAATTTACCTGCTATTTATGAAATAATACTCTGTATAGTTAGTATGTAAGTATATTCAATAATTTTTTTGCTTTCCCGGCTTTAGTTTTCCTTCTCGACTTTCATTTTGTGTTCTTTTCCTGCTTTGGTATAATGTTGCTATCATTTTCCTTTTCATAGTTATCGCGTTCTAACAAATTTCGATTGGAATTAGTTGTCAATTTAAGGCCTTTTCGTTGAATTTCTTTCATTTCTCAATTCATGATCCATATTTAGAGAAGATTTTTTTTTGTTATACTCCACGCTATTTTCTCTAAATTAACAAAAATAATGAAGTTGTAATAATGGAGGACAATAGTTCGTAGCCACTAGATAAATGAATCAAATGCCTTCTGCACAAGGCGTATCTGATGTCAATCTTAAATACAATACGATATTCTAACAGCAAAGATCGGCAGAGCCTTGAACTTTTGCGATTAAACGCGTCTCTTTGCTGCTTAGTAACGGATGTTGTTCCTGTTTCAGACGTATTCCTATCAAATATTCGATACAAGAAATATCGGAAAAATTATTCCGTTAACCTCATCAAAATGGTCGAGAATACTCCATATACACTTATAGCTAGTGTGTTGGCTTATTAAACCATAACATTTCGAACAAAACAAATTTTTAAACAAAAATGTTTCAAAAATATAACCTTTCAAGGGAAAATCTTTCGATCGGAGTCGACTTTAAACTATAAGCAACGCCAATCATGAATAAAATTAACATACACAATAAGGGTGGCATAAGAAGTTACATTGTAATCCAGATTAAAGTGTTGTAATGAACTGTTAAGTAAGTAAGCATTTAATAGTAGTTTTCCTTTTTTATTTGTAAATATCTCCGTATTCACGTAGCAAAATAAAAAAATTTATAGCTGTACAGAACGTATAAGCAATGTGCTATATTACACATCAATTTAATATTACGTATACGAAATTTAATATATTGTTACGTTTTTACCTTTTTAAAAACGTTTAAATATGAGTTCGTAACTGCAAATAAAGTAAAAACAAATATGTGGTTATTTTCTCTTAAATCTCTTTATTATTTACACTACTTTTGTGTGCCACCGTATAGAACTTAACGATACAACAATAATAATCTCTTTTATTCACTAATTCACACAACTATTCGCTAGATCTTTACAACCACGACTTATTTTATTCACACGCAACTTCACACAAGGCTGACTGAATTAACTCTCTCTGCTGCTTGCTTTGTGCAGCCCTTTTATAGTCCGCACACACGCGTATCAATTCAATCATTGTTGTTTGTGTACTCGCTTATGTTATGTACCAGTCGCTACTAGGTTCGATACATATTTGTCGTAGCTGGTTTACTTTATGTTGTTGTTGCTACCTGGTTCGTTATACACATGTGTGTGTGTGCAGCTTTAGATAATCAACACGTTCGTTGTATTCTTAGTGTTAGTGCGTATTTGTGTCGTGTGTATTGTGTTGGTGTAGCTGGTAGCTTTTGTTTATCGTTTTTATTGTTAAACGATATTAGGTCGTTTCGATTTATGTAACACTGCCGCCCACTTAAGCCTGTTCGTCCCGAATAGGCTCATTATCTCTTTTCCCATACTTTGCCAGTCGCTCTTTATGTACGACCTTCATTTTTGTCCGGGGGCTGCCAGCTTTCTGTATTCTGTACACGACATCGTTTAACCGTTTAATTATTTTATACGGTCCATACCAGCTACTTTGCGACTTGGGGAATAATCCTTTCTTCCGCGTTGGGTTGTAAAATAGCACCAGTTGTCCTTCATGGAAACACTCCGTGTTTGCTGCTCGATCATACCTGGCTTTCATTCCATTACTGACCATAGCTCTAAACTCCAAAGGTGCGCTCGAGTTATACTGTTGCAGCTGACCTTGACTTCTTTTTACTGGACCTTTAGATGCAATACATTGGGTACAGTTTGCTATCCAATCCGCTACTGCTTGCTGACATCCAACCCAATAAAAACGTCGTTTTAGCCTTTCCAACGTCTTTGTCACTCCCAGATGTCCTCCGCTAGCTCCATTATGGGACTCCTTTAGCACTTCTTTCGTCTTGGAGGAAGGCACTACTAATAGGTTGGATAAGGTCTTGCCATCAGCACTTTCCCAACGTCGATATAAGCATCCGTTTATCAACCGTAAACTGTCCCATAGTGCCCAATACGCTTTTGTAAGAGGACCTTCTCCGGATATCTCATTACTGGTAGGTCGTTAATCCTCTTCCTTAGCTGCTATTATCTTCGCCAGTATCGGGTCACTCCTTTGTGCTTCGGACCAGTCTTCATTGACTTCGATCTGCATTCGCCGGACATCAACGGTGGATTCCTTCTTCTCAGCCTTTGCATAATGATTACGCTCCAAATTGCGATTTCGGCTTGATAGAGCGTCAGCCTTGCCATGTTTTATGACTCTTCGTTTTGTTAATGGTGATGTTTCGGAATCAGCTCTGATCTTCTTGCGTCCTCTTCTAACTTTTATAACTTCAGTCTTTTCTGCAGTTGTGTAAGTGTCCGAGGACTTTTCGATTTGCATATTAGCCTCTATTCTCGGTACTTTGGACACAGGATGATGCTCGATATTTTCAGGCTTTCCGCGCCTTCTCTTGGAACTACTCATTTCAGCGTAGTGTTCATCAGTAGCCTTAGGCATAGCAATGGCACGTCGTCTTGATGGTGAGACCAGTCTTGATCTTTTTCGTGGCGCTTTACAGTTTCTTTGGAAATGGCCGCTCTTTCCACAATTGAAGCATTTAGGTTTAGCCCTTCGTCCGTTTTCTTCTAAAGCTTGCTTCACCATCTCCTTAACTTTAGTTAAAAGCCATTCATCTACCTCCTCTACTTCCATTCTTCGCACTTTGCTTACTTGTGGTTTAGAAATAGCTCGAGCGGTCTCCTGGGCTAGTGCGAAGGCCACGGTCTCTGCAAAGGTTACCTTCTGTGTGGAGCATACCGCAAGTTTGATGTCAGGGTCGCGTATACCCTTCACAAACGCCTCGGTCTTAATGTTGTCTATCAGCGGATGGTTTTCTCCTGGGTATGTGAGCTGCACTAATCTCTCAACCTCCATTGCAAAGGCTTGCAATGACTCATTTGCCTTTTGCGCCCGGCATCTCAACTCCATGCGGTATAGTTCCCGTTTGTGCTCATCGCCGAATTTACGCTGCAACGCCACCATTAAGTCGTTGTAGTTGTTTCTGCTGCTGGCTGACATGGTTTCTAGAATCTCGGCTGCGACACCTTTTAACGCCAGAATTAGTTCTAGAGCCTTCTCTCCATCGTCCCATCCGTTTCTGCTGGCTACTGTCTCAAATTGGAATTTGAATACGGATAGGGGTGAGCTACCATCAAAGGAAGGTGGTTTTATTCTGCCAGTACTTTCTGATACTACTCGCACTGGTTCCGGTCGCTGGCTTTGGAGGTTGTTGATTTTCTCCTCCATTATGACTAGTTTGCCGTCAACGGACTTTTCTAAGTCTGACACCTTCTCTTCGACACTGGTAATTCTTTTGCTGACTGACTTATGTATTTCGTTCAGCTTCTCTGTGGTCGCTTCAAGTTTATTCTCGATTTTTGACAAAAAATTTTGTTCTCTATGCTCCATTTGTTCCATAATTACTGATTGCATTCTTTCCATTCTTCTTTCACTATCTTGTCGCGACTCAGCCAGAAGTTTCTGATTTTCGGTTCTAGAAGCTTCGAATAGCTTCTGGCTTGCTACTTCCATTTTCTCCATCATAGCAGCTAGCAACAAATTTATGTCAACACCGCTAGGGGTTACAATGGCCTTTACCTCTCGTTCCTCTTCATCCTCGAACTCGTAGGAATCGATGTCAATGTCTTGAAGCTGAAGGTGTTCCCTTAACCGCTTCTGCAATTCATTCTTCGTGCCAATTGTTGAGAGTTTGAGTTTATCCAACTCTCGTTTAAGCCGTTCCACTTTTAACTCGGAGAGTTTCATTTTGATTTTGATTTTCTCTTTCTTAATTATTTATTTATTTTTACTTTTGGATTTTGCAATCCCACTTCTGACACCAATTGTTACGTTTTTACCTTTTTAAAAACGTTTAAATATGAGTTCGTAACTGCAAATAAAGTAAAAACAAATATGTGGTTATTTTCTCTTAAATCTCTTTATTATTTACACTACTTTTGTGTGCCACCGTATAGAACTTAACGATACAACAATAATAATCTCTTTTATTCACTAATTCACACAACTATTCGCTAGATCTTTACAACCACGACTTATTTTATTCACACGCAACTTCACACAAGGCTGACTGAATTAACTCTCTCTGCTGCTTGCTTTGTGCAGCCCTTTTATAGTCCGCACACACGCGTATCAATCAGTACGATGAACGTTCTCGATGCGGAAGGTTCTCGTACGCGCCTTCTCGAAAACTCTATTGTTAGTACATTGTTGTTTGTGTACTCGCTTATGTTATGTACCAGTCGCTACTAGGTTCGATACATATTTGTCGTAGCTGGTTTACTTTATGTTGTTGTTGCTACCTGGTTCGTTGTACACATGTGTGTGTGTGCAGCTTTAGATAATCAACACGTTCGTTGTATTCTTAGTGTTAGTGCGTATTTGTGTCGTGTGTATTGTGTTGGTGTAGCTGGTAGCTTTTGTTTATCGTTTTTATTGTTAAACGATATTAGGTCGTTTCGATTTATGTAACAATATGTATTAAAATACATTTACTCTTATTAGGTATACGTAATATTAAATTATGTACAATAATACCACGATTTATATCTCAACTGATTTTAAAACGAAAGAAACGTAAATTGATAAGACGATAATCGAATTTGAAATTTCTCATACGTACTACAAAGTAATATCTTTCTAGCAAGGAGATTAAACATTTCATAAATTCAGTCTACTGTAGTGAAATTCGGATGTATTAGGAAATAAGTTCAAAAAAGGAGTAATTCATTAAAAATTTATTTTATACATATATATATGTAAATATGTACATCCAGGAATAACAAAACTTATGCAGAGAAAGCAAAGAAGTCGCTGTAGTCTAGTAGGGAGCGTGTGGGCTTATTAGACGTAAGGCCACGGTTCAAAACCCAGGTCAGACATCAAAACCAAATATGAAAAAATATTTCAGCGGCGACTTCCTCTCAGCAGATCTCTGGCAAAAGCTCAAAGAGTAAATATATTATTATTATTTATTTATTTAAGGCCCCAACACCTTAAGGTTATATAGGCCATTATATTTTAGTTCATATACAATATTTTCTTAATTGCCATGAAAAGTTTCTCAAAAATCTGTCGTTCGGAGTCAACTTTATACATTATGACCCGCCACTCATTTTTAAAATTAACTTACACAATATAAGCGGTGTGAAAAGCTAGGAAATAATCCTGATTGAAGGGTTGTAATGTATGTACCAGAAGTACCATTTGATGCAAAAAAGTACTCTCAGTTAAAGTTCAGTACCATTTCAAAATTTAAATTTTGCAACACTATGAATAACTCATTTCAATTTAAATACCAAAAAGTAAGATAAATGCAGTTCGAAATAAGATCTTTATTTAAGAAGAATTTAATTTTGTAACAAAAAAAATAAAACATTTAAAACAAAATTATGACAGAGTTTTAATTTTTAACAGAAAAAATAAAACTCTATAAATGAGTTTTATTTTTTGATGGAAAAATAAAACAGAAAATTATGACAGAAAAGTAAAAGTCTTTTCTGCCCGTTCAAATTCAACTTTTTATTTTCCGTTAAAAAAATATGTCTCAAAAAGATTCACATTTTTATAAACATTACGGTCCCTGGGTTGAACGTCAAAATAAAATTTGTAGTGAAATTAGTTTGCTTCTCACTATTTCCATATTCAGCATGTGAAAAAGAGAGTTATGCGGAGCAGGATGGCGCATTTTAAGAGATCTTTGAGAACAGAATGTTGCAAACTCAGTACAAATTTAGAAGCAACTTGCAGAATAGGATCATATTAATGTTTATCTTAAAACAATAAGACATACAAACTAAGGAGTTGGCTTGGGCCGACAAGCTACAGTGCACCAAAATTGTATATATAAATATATCATTTGTGGACTGCCACTGACTGGGAGGAAGTTATTTGATAAGGTGAGGCCAAAATTAATAGTCTAGAGTCGGATGGCAAGCAATAGTGTTGGCGAGAGGCAGAAAAAACTTGGCAAACAAAAGTCGTCAGATCAGCTTTAAAGTTAAAAAGTTTGTACACTGTAGTTCGGAGACCTCGATCTGTATTAAAAAATTTAATTTTTGTCAATAATCTCTGTGTAGACTCACTCTAAACTCCAGTGGCATAATAACCATAAACATATTGAAAAGTTCACTAAAAAATGGTCCAAATATAACAACATCAATGCATTATACTGGCCGGCACTATCTTCTCATCAAAATTGGATCGAGAAATTGGGGAGTAATCCGATAAGATTTGTGAATTGATTCAGGTTGCATGGTTTGATGTACCGGATTGTCGACACAATGGTGAAAAGTTCGATATCAGATAACAGACTGTGTTTAACTTTTAATTTTCTCGCCATTATTTTGAATGCATCAGATTATCGAGATATTTTGAAATCATTTCTTTTTATCATTTGTTGATAACATGAACGCTATAAAACGGAATCATACATATGTATGTAGTAATCGGATAATATGTGAATTGAAAATTCGATATTGATTAGGCAAGTTCTCGAAGGATGTGATCACATATCATACAAAACTTGTAGACTCAATAGCCTATATGTAAATTAAAAAACATTGCAAACTTGTGAGTTTATAATGCCCTAGAAAAAGAAACTTGAACTTGAAATATGCTGTAAAATTAACAAGACAACAATACCGTCTGTTTACAATTATTATCTTTTTTTAAAATTTTTTTGTAAATATTATTGCCCGGTTTAACCATTTCATTAATTCCGTAATTAAAACATAAAATAAAATAATTTCATTTCATATTCCAACTCGATTATTGGTATAAAAGTGTTCATGTATTAAAAATTAAGTGTGCTTGTACATGTTCTGAATGTTTATCCTCATGTACTGTGTATATACTGGTAATTAACAGTGAGTGTAAAAGGCATTTATTTTTTTTTATACTCGTAAAATAATTATATTATCAATTAAAACCAATTCAACAATACACAAAACAATATTTAAAAAATAAACGAACACTCTTACATATGTATACAGAACATATAAAACATGCACATAAATATTTCAATCCATGTTAAGTTTACAGGCTGACCACCTTCATCGTGGATTCGTAAAACACATTTCGCAGTAAAACGTTCAGGAATTTTAAAATATATGTAGCATTGTATAGGAAAAGAAGTAGATTCATTGAAATCTAAGGAATCTTCCACCACAATAGATCTGCAACCCATGCCATTGACAGGGTAGATCTTGTCTTAAAAATGGTAATTTTCAGAACGGGATGCATGCAAACAAGGTAAAGTTTCTGACAGTGGTCAATATGGCGACCTCCAGGACGATCATTGTCTTGCTGTATTCAAGTTGACACGCAGCCTCCACGCGGCCCCTCTTGGATGGCATACTGGCACCCGTTAGGTGTTAACTAATGCGTGCAGCGAAGACCAATACCCTGGACTTTAAATTTGGGTTGTGCGTAGAACTTGGAACCCACCACGTAAAAATATTATCCAGTGAATATCAAAACACAAGCCTCTATGAAGATCCCCTTAAGAGTTGACGACCACGGCAAACGCTTAAAGGACAGTGATTTACGAATAGACACAAGGAATTTTCGCACCCTTCACAGGGTGGGCGCTTCCGCCCAGCTGACGGATGCCCTCGTGAAATGCAGAACGGACATCACTGCCTTACAGGAAATACGACGGATGGGACAAGGATGCAAAAGGTTTTCATCTTGCGATGTATACTACAGCTGTCATGCGGATAAGCACGAATAGTTATAATGGTTAATAAGAGACTCCGCCATCTTGTCAGCTGCAGCGAAAAACGCCGCATATGAGAAAGCGTTGCAGTTCGCCGCTACGCGAGCCATTGTCGAGAACTATAGAGAGAAGAGAAGGAATAAGAGACGCCTTTTCAGACATAAGAAGAGTGAGCAGGGATATGTATAGATGCAGGAATGGCGCTCGGAAATTCCATCAAAATTCTAAGCGTCTAACCAAACGTTTTAAGCCCAGAGCGTTTTCTTGCAAAGATGAGAATGGAAACCTGGTTACAGATTCGCAGAAGGCTGCTGAGGTTGCGGAAAAACACTTCTCTACTCTGCTACGAGGCAATGGCGACACCACTACCGCCTTTAAGGATGATGTACCGAATCCAATCAATGATGACGACGTGGAAATTCCGCCGCCTTGCCATGAAGAGGTCAAAGTCGCAATTATGTATCTTAAAAACAATAAAGCTGCAGGTCCTGATTGTTTAAGACCGGAAGTAATGAGTTGGTAGGGCATATGCACCAGCTTATTTATAAAATATGACTAGAGGAAGGTATGTCCAAAGATTGGAACCTCAGTGTCCTCTATCCTGTCCTAAAAAAGGGAGATCCTACGATATGCGCCAACTACAGGGCTATAAGCCTTCTCCCTATCGCAGATAAGGTTCTTTCGTTCGTATTATAACGGGATATTTTTCAAAAAAACGTCCAGTTGCATAGGGCATACCAAGCGAAATGTTACTGGTGCCTTTAGTATTATTGAACGGAAGTCTATGAAGATGGGTATGGCAGTAAATGAGGGCAAAACGAAGTATATGTTACCGACAAGTGGGGATACGAGGCGTATTAATTCTCAGATTACGGCCGATAACTATACTTTGGATGTAGTAAAGGAATTTGTTTATCTTGGCTCCGCCGTTGCTACTATGGTCTCAATAGGCAATTGAGTAATAGGGACCAAACTCGTGTGACAAAACTAATATTCTACAGGACGCTCATCCTCCCCATGCTTCTTTACGGCGCAGAGGCATGGACGCTATTAAGCACTGATACAGAAGACTTGAGAGTATTCGAGAGAAAAGTTGTACGTAAAATATTTAGTCAAGTGCGAGTTAGCAAAGCGAGTTGCGCATTAGCATTAAGCGGCTGCGTCGAAGAGGAGATGTGGTTAATTTTTCGTTTGTACTCGAGCAGTATAAACATACATATGTACATAGGTACTTTAAGTTTTTTCTTGAAATGTATCTACCCTGTTGTTGGAGGTCCAACTGTATTCATTTAATATTTCAATATTTTATATGAAAATTAACAAATTTTTAAAAGCTAAAAATGTAAAGACCGTGTAATTAAACATGATTTTATTAAAGTAGCAGAAAATCAGCTCTGGACATGATGGCTGCCTAGCATCAAATATTTTAATGGAAATTATATTTTAAAAAATAAATTGAATAAAAAGTTACGCATAATAACGAATTTCTGTTGTGATTGTAATTTTTTAATAATGAAATTCATAAAATACAGCAACTATTTATTACAGAAAATGAATAATGATTAACATTTCGTATACGTTCAAAAGTAAAGTAAGAGTGTCAATTTATGTATCATTTTTGCATTAGAACTTTTGAAAAACTACAAATAGTGGAAATGTTAATCAATTAATTGAACAATAAAAATGAAATTTTTACTTTTCCCAAACTTTTCGGATTAGATAACCGCTCGTATAGTGTGGAACAAAAGTAAGTGAATGTTTTTACTTCGATGTTATTAAAAAGAAAAGAGCTAAAAAACAACAAATTTTAACAGAAAAATAAATATATTCAAACAATCGTCATATAATCACTTTTGCACCCGTATAATAGCTTAGCTTCTTATCTTAGCAAATCATCAGCTATTAGGAATCATACATGAAAAAACACATGTTTATTGCCACAGGAAGCTTTCAGAA
This sequence comes from Sarcophaga variegata, assembly GCA_932273835.1. Lineage (NCBI taxonomy): Eukaryota > Metazoa > Arthropoda > Insecta > Diptera > Sarcophagidae > Sarcophaga > Sarcophaga variegata. Next base: position 40,417,129 of record OW026361.1, on the reverse strand, counting down.
AATAAGAACGTAAACAACAAAAAATTCGGAGCTAAAGTTTAAAAATTTATGACCAATTTATGTTCGTTAAAGTCTGCGTATTCAAAGTAAAATAATCAAAATAAACAAATTTTTCGGATAAGCACAACGAGTGACAACTTCAATGGCAATCGGTGGCTGTATATGATTGTAATTGATTTCGTACATTACACAACAACCAAAGCCTTGTATTTTTTCAGTATGATTAAATTATTTTTTTTTATTGAAATACGTAATCGTTCTCGAAGTCACCATAGTCTAGTAGGTTGTGTGTTGGCTTATTAGACGTAAGGTCACGGTTCAAACCACAGGTCAGACATCAAAATGAAAATATGGAAAAATATTTCTTCGATGACTTCCTCTCAGCAGATTTTTGGCAAAAATTTCGAGAGCAAATAAAATTGCCGTGAAAAGTTTCTCAAAAAATCTGTCGTTCGCAATCGACTTTAAACTGTAGGTCGCGCCACTCATGTATAAAATTAGCACAAACAACATAAGTCGTGTAAGAAACTTAGTTCATAATCCTGAGTGAAGGATTACACACAATTATGTGTGTATGTAATCGTTCTCAATGCACATTTTCTTTTTTAGAATGCCTCCAAATCCGTATGAAAATTAATTTCATGCAAGCCTTTTTCATCCTTGTCCTAACCATGGCTTTTCCTGATTGGCAGTGATGTCAGCCCTACATTTCATGAGGGCAACCGCCAGTTGGGCTAAAGCGCCTACCATATGGGGGGTTTAGACGTTTCATGTTCAAATGCTTAAATCACAGTCCTTTAAATGTTAGTTGTGGTCGTTAACTTTTGAGGAGATCTTGTTAGAGGCTTGGGTTCTAGTTGTCATAGGATAATGTTTTTACGTGGGTTACAATCCAAATTTAAAGTCCAGGGGATTGGACTGCGCTGCATGTATTAGATAACATCTTGCGGGTGTATGTATTTATGTCAGTATGTCATTCAGGAGGGGTTATGGGCAGGCTGCTTGTCAATTTGAATACAGCAAGACAAGAATCGTTCTATAGATCACCATGCTGATCACAATTAGAAATTTTACCTTGTTTGCATAAATCCCATCTCATTTATAATTTTGCAAAACTGTTTTGTAAAGATGAATCGTCACTTTTGTTAATTTAAGAATCGGAGCCACTTTTTAATTTCGTTCCCATTTCAGCACTTCAATGTCTCTATCCATTTCTAACTGTACTGGAGGTTTTTTGAACAACAAACATTTTTATTTTGTCCCTTTGGTAAGACCTAAAGGGTCGTAGAAAACAATCATATTTTTTAAAACAAACTGCTGTTTAGTTTAAGCGCCTCAATTTATTCCTCTGACATGATGACAAATTTAAATACTTCCATTATTTAATATATGGGCCCAAAAATGCTGTTGATTGAATAGAAATGATGACAATAAAAATAAAAGAAATCCTTTTATAGCACAATCGCGAACACTCAAGATTTTTCTCACGCATCAATTACACGCAATTAAAACAGGATAAAAAGGGAACAAACGAACAGGGGATGGAATAGAAAAAAATTGAGTTTAAAAATTGAATGAAAAGTGAAATTTAATATCGCTTCCATTTTGCGTAGACACAACCATGTTCAGCAAATTTTCACTTGAATATAAACATACCTAATCCGTTCTTCTTTACCGCCTAGAATTTGATGAATTCGACGACATACGTTTCATGATGAAATAATTGGAAATGCGTCTAGTATAGCCACAATGAAAACGAAAAAAGTTTTTGTTGTTGGCAAAGATGACAAAGAAAAGATGTTTCTCTCATCAAACATGAGTAAATAAAAATCAATTGATTGTTTGGTTTTGCTTTTTAAACGAAGAGGATAAAAATTGACGAAAGAGAGCAACAAAAAATTCCATTTCAGCTTATCCATCATTGGAGGAATTAAGTTACACAGAAAGTATGGATGAATTGGGCGTATGGATGGTTTGGTACATATTAGTGGCATTGCAAAAAGTCTTAGTATTATGTGTAACTCAAAGAGGAGTAAAAAGAAGTATTGTGAAGGATTGCGGTTTTATCTTTTATAACAACGCTTAAGAAATAAGATGTTATACATAGATAAACGGTGAGATTATGTTTCACTTGGGTCTATAATTTTGCTAAGCTGATTTCGAACAATCAATTTATGCTTGCAGGAGAGCAATAGGAGTCTACACCACTCGTACTCGTTTTGACTTTTCGACGTAGTAGGTAAGTAGTTTGGAGTGGTGGCTTTGATTCCCAAAATTCAACTGCTGCACGTTGTTACGCTACAGGTAAGCGCAATCCCTATATGGACCGAATTCTCCCAAACTCATTGAGGAAATTGGTCAGCGCAGGGGCTGCACGTTAAAAGCACGACGGTTTAATAAACGTTTAATAAGCTAACAGGAAATGGAGAGCCAAATAACCCAAATATGAACTTCGCAAGAAATTAACATTGACAAAAGAAGTGGATAACAGATTCCTCCTCTTCAGCGGACACACACCCTCGACGTAAGATGGGAGCTGCAGTTTTTCCCATAACGCAATGACCTGTAAGCATGGCCACTCTGATCGAGACGATATTTCGATCAAGTATGAGTAGTTAGTTGGTACGCCTTCTTTCCATCGTGGGTCAAATGAGTCTGGCAGTGGAGCAAGATTCCTCATTGACCCAGGATAGGTTGGCGACCTGGAAGAATTTTTGCGTAATTAACTGAGATAAATTGCTTTGTTAAAGAAGAACAATGGCATGCTCTCCGCCATACAGCTGCCTTGAATGTGCCTGTTCCCAGGAACCCAGACAAGTAAGACGCTGGAGCACACAGAAAGAACGTCGAGACAATAGCGACACTCTTTAATGAGTTTAGAGCTGACCGTAACGCTCAATAGGGATCTAATAGCTGCTTTCCTTTCGAAAAAGTTTCGACATAGTAATCTGGTTCATACTTATGAATCGTATACAAATTATGCATTAGTGTGGTGATAGTATCTTTAGAAGACTGTTAATTACGATATTTTATATGAAGTAACACTGATCTGGTAGAACATATGGTCACTCCTCTATTTTAGAAAACCGTAGTCCTTTGTTTTTTTCGTTTCTTTGTTGGTATATGAACTCTCCATGCAGATTGTGGTCGTCAACCACGAATGTAAGTGGAGATAGAGAGTCGGTGGAGGCTTTTATATCAGATTAACGAATAAATATGTCTTCAGGCAGCAGATTTTCCAAACCGAAGGTCTGTCAGCATATATTGGGTACTTTATTGATAATTACAATCCTTAAGCTACGATTGCACTCAACTTCTCTCATGTTGTATGTGTGTTTATTTCTATTTAAGTTTGTTTATTTAAGATAAAAATTACTTAAAAATACAAATTTGATAAACTTTTTGCCAGAAGACTGTTGTGAGACAACCCTTCCACAAAAATATTATGCGAAAAAAATATTTTTACAGATTTCATTTTTTAAGATGTCTAAACTGAGTTTTAAACTCATAGCTCTCTTCTAATAAGCCGATACACTAACCACAATACAGCTGCGACTTCTCAGGGACTTTAATTGTATAAGATATTAGCGAGTATACGATCGAAATATTCAGATCTTTATGGATAGCCAACAGGCCTTAGAGGCTTTGGATGGAGTTTACATAAAATCTATCTAGAGCTTACATAGACTACTAGAAATTTGAATGATACCACTGCGCTTACATATTTGATGACTGGTTACGTGGGCAGGTATTAGCTGACCGGTTAAATAAGGTATTCCCTGAGCTATCAATCGCAGTCATTATTCATATGAACGATGTTCCCTTCGCCTTTCTTAACACTAAGATAGATGACATGTTACTAAAATTGACACAGGCTGAATGCGATATTAAATCAATGTGTGTTATTAAACGCATATGTACGTACATCTTTTGATCCAAAATATAGTTAAAGCGGTTACTGTCGGATTTATATGCAAGGTATCCGTACCACTACAATCAATATAAAGGAGCTCACAAATATCCAGACGAATCAATCTCGGAATATTCACCACATTTGTAAAACCACAGGTATTTATCAACAAGTGATGAATCATATGCAAAGTATTTTGCATATATCAGCAACATGGATCTCTAGAACCTTACCAACGAGGAACCCATAATATCTCTGGATACAGTCTTTAAAAGTTTCCCGTCAGGTTTATGATTACAATCCTTTACGGAATTTTAACAAATATTTTTTTAAAACAGATAAAAATTCTGTTGTGTTGTAAATATTTGTGGTAACAAAGTTACATACTCTTTAAAAAATTCATTTTTTAAATGGTTTTGCAAAATATCCCTTATTTTGTGCAATAAGTCTCAATAGTTTTGTACCTTTAATGATTAGTTTCCAGTAAACTTTGCATAGAAAGTAAAAAACTTTCTAGTCTTTTAATGTTTAGTCGATAAAACTTTTTTTGATTTCATGGGTACTTGCATGTTCTGTTAATAAAACTGAAACAAAAAAACATATTTTTCTTTGGCCTGCATGACTACTCTGCACCTACGTATGTAGTTATGAGTTGTTTAGCATTTCGAAGATCATTTATTTATACAACACAAGTACCGGGTTATGCTAAACTTGGAGAAATTTGTTGACGTGAAAATTAGACGAATTATTTTAAGTGAGTTTTCCAACACTGTTATTTATGTTAAATAACCATAAAGAGTTCATATTATTATTATTTAAAGCATTTCTTAACACATTCACATCGGCCTATTTTTCCTCCAACTTTCTTATAAATCGGAAGATTTTTGTAATTCTTTACTATCTGCGATATTGATATTTTATTATATTTATTTTTATTATCTTATCTGGATTATTTCAAGTCACCGTAGTCTAGTAGCTAGTGTGTTGGCTTATTAAACGTAAGGCCGAGGTTCAAACCCCAAGTCAGATCACAAAACGAAATATGAAAACATATTTCTTCGGCGACTTCCTCTCAGCAGATTTCTGGCAAAAAAAAAACAGTATTTAAGATAGAGAAAGTACATGGAATATAAAAATGCAAGAACATTAGAACATTAGAACGTTATAGAATGGAGGCGTCGACGTATTGAAAAAGAAAATATTTTTCTCGGTGTCGTTCAGGGTGGAGGTTAAACTATAAGTCACCACTATTCATAGTGTGATAAACTAGGTTTGTAATCCTGACTGAAGGGTTGTAATGGCCAATTATGTATGTATGTATGTATGTATCTGCATTATATTAACATAATGAGTTTAAAAAACAGGATAGAAGGTCAAGGCGATTAACGATTCCACCAATTTTGGAACGCTACGCATTATATTGGTACCTAGTCATCAAGGAGTGATCGGAAACGAGGAAAAGAGTAATCATAGTATTGAATACCATTAAAAGTAGGCGAAAACATCAAATTGACCGGTGCTACGGAAGAAAATAAACAACGATACTCTGGAACGATTCCAACAAGGGGAAAAGTATGAATGTATTGCAAAAATTTTTATATTTCTCTAGTTGAACCTAAAATCAAATTACAGTTATGCACGTTATCTACCCTCAAAGTTAACTACAATATTTGAAAATATTCTTGTCGGCTATTTATAAAAAAAACCCTAAATAACGCTTAAAAGTTTCTATTAATATTGACATATTGGCGAATGTGCAACAATATTTGGTGTTGTTATTGATATTGTATTTGATATAAAATATTACATTTGAATGCTATTTTATGTTCGAATTCCATTCTATTTTCTCACGAATTTCAGATAAAATAACACCAAAATTCTGTGGAAAAATAAAATTCGTAAGTAAAAAATACGCAAATATTAAACATACAATTTATTTACATATTCAAGTAAATAAAAAAATGAATAAATAAATGAATATACATGTACATATTTACATACATATATAGAGTGGCTGAAATTATTTTGAATTTTATTTGTGTCAGTCCATAGCGTATACAACTGTTCATGCCTAACTGCGGTGGCGTTTAAATATTTATTTTTTTTATTTTCCACAAAATTTAGTCACTTTGTTGTCATTGGAAAACATTTATCAAAATGGCCAAAAGCGAAAATAAATATGCATGTGAAAAGACATTTCCATTTTTTTAATGTTTTTTTCAGTAATTTAAATTTATTGCGAATTGTTAAAAATGAAAGGCAGTGAAATAACAAACAGCACAAAACTTCCGTGTTTATTGTTCTACTAAAAAAAGGAAGATATCCAAAGAGATTTTGTCTTTCATATTCTAAGTTTTACGTCGAAAAATATTTTGTTCATAGCAAAAATTCATGGCCCAATAGCGCTCACTATTCACAGTAATGGTAGCTCCTTGTTCATTTCGAAAGAAATAAGAATCACTTATACCGCCTGTTTAAGCTGGCGTAAATCTGGTTCATTCTTCATCACTACACACTATTCTTTATTCATAAGGCTCATCTTTGGCCAGTTTTAAATGAGCCCAACCAATAAAACAGCGACTTCAATCGTTGTACGAGCTGTATTTTATAGGTACGCAAGCTAAAATCTTTGTGTAAAATCTTAAATTTACATACATAATACATAAATGGCCATTACAACCCTTTAGTCAGGATTACGACCTAGCTTCCCACAACACTTTTGTTATGTGCGTTAATTTCATACATGAGTAGAGGGATTTACAGTTTAAAATCGATTCCGAACGACAAATTTTTGAGTACATTTTAATGGCAATTTTATTTACTCTCAGAGTTTTTTTCAGAAATCTGCCGAAGAAATATTTTTTTTCAAATTTCGTTTTGATGTCTAATCTGGGGTTTGAACCGCGGCCTTACGTCTAATAATCCAACACACTACCAACTAGACTAAAGCGACTTCTTAAACGTCGAAGGAATAATGATGAATCGACATTTCGGTGTGCGAAACAGCCGCAATTATCTCTGCGGTATGCTCATTTTTTGTAAGTAGATATACATTCTCAGCTGTCGAATCATTGTTATCGATATCGACAAGCCTCTTGCAGCTAAAGATATGTCGTTTTAAATTTCAATGTTAAAACCACAAAAAATAATTCTAAATCAGAAAAAAAAAATTCCAAAGAAGTACCACCATAATGTCTAACACCTTTACTTCCCGTGATCGGAATTTTTTTTTTGAAATATTACTTGTTTAGTGCTTAAGGAAACAAAATAAAAAAGGATAAATTTTAATTTTTACAAACAAGCTCAGAGACTTGCCTGCAAACTGAAATAACACTACGAGTGTGCGTATGTTTCAAACAAAATTAAATTTTAATGGCAAACATTTTTAAGGAATACATTCGGTAGCATAAATCTGCATACAAGAACGAAAGTTAAAACTATACTTTAATTTTAGGTATTAAAGCAAGCGGTAGTCAATTGAAATTTTATGAAATAAAACTTTTATCTATTTAAGAACTTAATTCCATTGGGAAACAATTTTCGAAATTAACAAACCTAATAGGAATTAAATTTAAAAAAAAACGAAATTTTATCACTAGGTCTGCGTATACAAAGTACAATAATAAAGAACTTAATTATTTATGTTAACCAATAACTGCCTAAGTCGACTTAAATCAATTTTGAGTTATGTATGCTATCGTATTCTATAAACGAAACTTCCCATTTCTCTAACAATAGTATAATAACATACGAATGTTTTATAAATAAAACATACTGACATAAAAAACAAGTCGTAATGAAGAGCCATTAGATTTATAATAAGAGGTTTATACGGTATTCAGATATGCACCTTTAGCGTAAATCGCAATAAACGCCCTTATTGAGCTCAAAATTTCATATAAAATTTCAATTAATTATTGCGCAATATATACGCAAATTGTTATAATATTGAGTAAAATTTAAAATGCAGCACTGTCATAAGTGTGTTTAGTGAGCATGTTATAATTAACTGAACACTTTCTGTTGATATTTGACAAATCAAATGTCAACAACGACAAACATAAAAAAACAAAACAAAATAAAAACAATGTTATTGAAACAACCAGCTGTCAAATAATTATTGAATAAGCTGATTTGCGTATGGCTGAACACTTATAATAATTTTGTCAATTAAACGAATATTCGTTTCTTTATCCAGGGTTACCTATAATAACACTGACGTTTTCATCGCAAGGCATATGTATATCTGAGCGAAATTAGAGTGAAGAAAAACCCCAATCAGCATCAAAATATGTTAAAAATATAAATTCATAATTTAATACAGATGTATTTAACACTGTGAGCAAAATTTTAAAAAAATGTCAACTGCAAAAGCCATGTAACTAGGTGAAAGCCGCTAGTGTAGTTAGTCAATAGTAAAACGAAACGAATTACTTTCATTAACGAATAAATAAGACTACAGAGTTCTGGAAAAATTGATTTTGCTGATGAAAACGTATACGTCGTCTGGAAAACAACATTTTTTTATTTTTTTATAACAATTCATAAATTTAACACTTAACATACCGTGATGGGAAAAATTACTCATTTCAGATTTTTTTCCCCAAAATTTTTTAAATATAAGATTATAACACCGCTATTTGCCTTTACGATTTCAATTAAAAAATACTTCGAATATATTTTTAAAGATTTACTCCTACCTTGTATTTTTTTACTGAGGAATGCATGTAATCTGCCTTAACTACTGCGGGAAGTTATTTGTCCTGAGCACAAGTTCTGTATCTTGATTTGCATATTTTGTGATATATAACCACTGTTTTGGACATTTTTGGCATTGCCTGGTATGATTCGGTATATTGAGTTATATTGTTTGTTTTCTGGCGGATGAATATTCACTCTACTCCAACTGAGTATTGCAGAAAAAATTTCTTGTGCTATTTTGTTAATAAAAATTCTTATTTCATTGTTGTGTTACAGTCCTCATCCCCAAAATTTCGAAATTTTTCATGTATCAACAACATTTGTTCGCATAAATTGTAATGTTCTCAGTGAACATACTTATGACAGTGGTGCATTTTATGTTTTACTCAATATTATAACAGTTTGCGTATTTATTGAGCAATAATTAATTGACTCTTTATATAAAATATTATGCTCAATAATGGCATTTATTGCGATTTACGCAATAAAGGTGGATATTTGAACACCGTATTAATCTAATTAACTGTGTTTGCGCAAAATGTCGCCGTAAAAGGGGCAATAATTTCGCGTTCAGAAATAATATTTTTTCCTATTTTTTGCCATTTCTTGAAATTAATTGCAGACTGAAACAATAAAAGTTTTAGAATTCACTACTGAGATGAGTTTGAAACAACAACCAGTATTATAGTATTTGACAACGGCAAGAAAACGGTTACAAAGTACCTTCAATTTTTGTGTACGCAGATTTTTGTCTACGCAAAAAATTACAGTTATATTGTTAACTTAAACTTATCTTTGCAAATACAAAAAAGGAAAATCTAATATAGTTTTCGAAAGGTTAGCTGTAAATCAAAACCAATTACAAAAAATAAACATTGCTAATTAGAACTAAAATATCATGTTAAAATATATGAAACAATTTGTATACAAATTTATGTTGCCAACTGTAGATAGTGTTTGTATTTGTTTTGAAAAATTTCGTGAATAAAATGAAACACTTAAAAACAAATTGTTATAATAAAGGATAAATTTACTTACTATTCTGTATACACATGCCGAAAACACCAGAGAGAAAGTAAGACGCAGAGGTAATTTTACGCACCACAGCAAAAGTAATCAGATGCAATGATACATATTCTCATATTCAATATATCCTTTATTCTACGTTTCAACAACGCCAAAGGTTATTTTGAAAAACATTTTTTTGTACAAAACATAATATGTATATTTGATTTGGTTAACGGAAAAATATTTATGGATATGAACCTAAACAACTAAAACAATTCCCTTGTTAGATTTAGTCAAATAGTCAACAATGATTAAATGATTAGGAGTTTATGATACAATGTCATGGTTATTAAAAACTTGTTCTATTATATTTTTCTCTATGAACTAAGAGGGTCGATTTAAACGTAAATTTGTAATTTGAATTCTTTTATTGACATATATATACATAATCGGCCCCTAACAGCACTTCAGTCAGGATTACTGCGAAAGAATCCGATTCCTGCAAACTATGCTTTTGATGGATACGAGCTTGAGCTTGTAGATAACTTCCTGGATCTAGGAGTTCTACTTGATCCCAAACTAAATTTTATTCCGCAAATAACTATGACAGTAAATAAAGCTAGAAGCGTACTTGGTTTTATAAAACGGTGGGCAAAAGAATTCAACGATCCTTATGTTACCAAATCGCTCTACACATCTCTTGTAAGGTCTATACTCGAGTATGGATCCATAATATAGGATCCTCTAAATAAAATATATTCCGACGTCATCGAATCTGTACAAAAGCAATTTCTGATGTTTTGTCTCCGAGGACTGAATTTTAATCCCACAAGTTTTTCTTATTCTGCCAGACTAGCATTAATTAAACTTCCGACACTTAAAAGCCGCAGAACTCGTTCATATTCAATGTAATTACTGGTGATATATGCTCCAATTTTTTAATCCATAATATCACGTTTAATATTCCTCAACGTCCGTCACGTCATTTTTCCCCATTATCAATACAATTTTTTAGATCCAACTACGCTGGTGCTGATCTAATAAGGAGAATGTGTAAAGAATTTAATAAATTGTATATGCTAATAGATTTTTCTGCATCAAATAATGTTATAAAAAATAATGTAATTATATATTTAAATTCATAGTTTTTTAAAATTGATATTTTGTAATATTACTAAATTGCCTGCAAGGAATATTTCCATAGGCAAATATAAAAAAATTAAATAAAATTACGACCTAGCTTCTCACACCACTCATGTTGTGTGTGTTAATTTTATACATGAGTGGCACGGCCAACAGTTTAAAGTCGACAGATTTTTGGGAAACATTTCATGGCAATTTTATTTACTCTCAGAGTTTTTGCCAGAAATATGGCATTATTTCGTTTTGATCTCTGACCTGGGGTTTGAACTGTTGCCTTACGTCTTATAAGCCAACACACTACCTACTAGACTACGGCGACTTCATACATATATATGTATACATACATAATTGGTTATTAAAATTTTTCAGTCAGTGTTAGGATCTAACTTCTCACACCACTTATGTTGTGTGTTTTTCATGAGTGTTGGGACATACAGTTTAAAGTTGACTCCGAGCGACAGATGTTTGATAAACTTTTCAATGGCAATACTCTCAGAATTTTTGCCAGAAATCTGCTGGGAGAAAGTCTCCGAAGAAATATTGTTTTCATATTTTCGTTTGCTGGAGATATCTGACCTATGGTGTGAACCAATTAGACTACGGCGTGTTATTCGAATTTGCTTTAAATGAAATCGAATTCCATATCGAACGTTAAAAAATTTAAACACAAAATGTTGCCTGTTAGCAGAAATAGGAAATTTCCCTTTTTTTCATAAGTTTGTTTGCCGCCACCATTCTCCTAATGATAATTGTCTTGGCCAGAATCTTTCAAGTTCTTGTATACAATAATTCAGAGACTAACGAGATAGCGGTCGAAATTTCCTCATTGTAGTGTGTTAGTTTAACGGCTAGATCCAGCTTGGAATAATCGGTATACTTGGTCGAGGGAATGGGTAATTAAAAAAAAGTCTCTTGGTGGAAGAGGTATCGTTACTAATTTTATCAATTTTTTACTATATCAGTAGTGCAAACATGTCTTCCTTCCAGCAGTTTAATAGCATTGTATACATCGCCTATATGGCTCATATAGACGTGGGTTCGCTGAATAGGCTCTAAAGCAGTTGTTAACTGACTTTAATTTTTATTAAGAAATGATCTGCAGCAATGAGTTTCTGGATGTGATCAAACAAAATCGTCGAATTTGGGCGGTTCTAACCTAAATGAGGTCCAAGAGCTTGGTGGGGATTTCGGGATCACGACGTCATCGTCCCATATCCCTTTGAGAGCAACATATGTGGTTTCAACAGTATGGCGCTAAGTTCGCCACTCAATAGCTCAATAGCACTGGTATTCTGCATCAGCGATTTGAGGGCATGGAAATTGCACAGAGATCGTGTGATTTGATACCGTTAACCGTTTTCTTATCGGGTTTGCTTAAGTCGCAGGTATATGCGGATAAGCCAAAGAGGTTTCCAATGCCAATATAACTCATGCCAACGGTCAACTTCATGAAGCTGTGATAGATATTTGGACGATGTTATACTTCACACATAATGCCATCATATAGGAAATACAGTCTACCGTTCATAACTTCATCAGTTCCTTTCCCATTTTTTAATCATGCAATAATTTTGTAGTGCTAGTAAGTAATTGTAGAATTAAAATTTTCAGTTACTCGTTAGTTTTACTAAAACCATAAAATAAATGAATTTTTATGAAATAAACAATAACGAAACTTTAAAGTAAGTTTTTCTGTTGTATACCGAGTTTACATATAAAACGAAATTTTTTCTAAACAACTTCAGCAGTAAACTTAATTAAAGTGAATGCAACTTTATGGTATTTGCAGTAAATATAAGAAGAAACTTTTACTCGTAATATTTTTATTCATCCATTGCTTTACTTTTTGCCATCTATAATATCTTAAAAAAAAGAAAATAAAATTCAACATCTCCTCTGTGGTAATAGCATAGATGAACATTATGTTTAAGGAAAGTTTGTTGAACAAAATACAGTATTCCCCTGATATAACTACCCCGCTTAGCAGCAATGAAACTTAGACAATCTTGATTTTTGCTTTAAAATGCACTGAAAATATGCATCTCACCTTTAAGAAAGAAAATTCGTTTATATGCACCCGCATATGCAACTCACTTTCCATATTAATTCTGTTCTCTGGTTTCCGCGTTCGTGCGATTAACTATTTCTGGACTTCTTGAGGCATTGGAAGCGAATATTCCCATTAACGCCTTACGGCAGATTTACTGGAAAAAGTATTAAAAAAATTGGACAGTGCCTTGCAATACCATAGAATGTTCCTTACAGTTTAGTTCTCTTTGAGTCAGAGCATCTGCCTCTGTTCCATCCAGAAGACCAACTGAAGCAACGCAATCTCAGATAATTGATTCTTGATAGAAAACCTACAGACCACCAATGTCCGCCTTTTGAAGTTTGCAGAACTCTTCTATTACTAAATTGACCTGCTGCAGGTCTCTAGCAAGTTAATGGCCTGATTCCCTGCTTAGTTCATGCTACAATAGGACTGTTGACTATGTATGTCTATAAAATCAGCTGCGGATCCATCTCCTTCAGCACTTTCTTCCCGAAATCACACGTTCAACACAAAGAAGTATAAAAGATAATGAAAGCGCTCTCCGTCCAGCCGGCAATACGAAGCCATTGACAGCAATGATACCCCGTTAATAAGCACTGTTCTGCAAGTATTTTTGAAAGTGCTTATATGCGGGAAATACTCTACATAAAGATATAGAAAAATAACAACTTTTGAATGTATACATATTGCCAAAGGTTGAACTGAACTTTTCAAAATTTGTTTCCAGAGTGGCGCGACCTACAGTTTAAAGTCGATTCCGATTGACAGATTTCTGAGAAGCCATTCATGTATACTCTCAGAGTTTTTGCCAAAAATCTGCTGAGAGGAAGTTGTCGAAGAAATATTTTTTCATATTTCGTTTTGTTCGATATGTTTGACCTAGGGAATGAACGGTAGCCTCACGTCTAATAAGTCAACACACTACCTACTAGGCTACGGCGAATTCATAGATAATAATAAAACTGTTAATTTCCAACGAATAATAATGAATATTCCAGAAGAATAAATGATGTTGAGAAACTATATCAGATATCGGATAGTAGAAAAGTTGCAAAACACTTATAAGGCAGGCAGATCAACTGAGACGTCTTTGAGTGGCACCAATTCAGGAATCGACGAATATGAAGGAAATACTCATATGGCGTAGAGAACACATTTGAGCTGTTTATTTTGAAAGTGGTTTAAGTCCATTTTTTCTTATATTGAGAGATTTATGGATTTGCGTTTGAATTATTTCAAATATATTGATAAGTTAATTTAAGTTGTTTTTATGACTATGTGACCTTAAACATGTTAGAATATATAACGTAATACGTTTTGTAAACTTTACTAGAAAAATAACCTCAAATGAACTTAAACCACTTTCAAAATAAATAAAATGACTTTTTTGTTTGTGAAAATGAATAAGTCCACTTTGTGTTCTTTGTTGAATATTATTATAAGATAATTTTTTCAATTAAAGTTACTCCACTAGTGATAGTGATACCTCTAAATAGTTATCCTTATACTTAGGAGTTGGAATGGGACGTACATTTTTGTAGAATGGTGTTAATTTTATTTTGCTAAAGTTCCTTGGTCTTCCCCGACAAGGTAATAAAACAAGTATTTTGAACTCTGTATCCACTTCCATAGATTCTTTATAAATCATTTTATAGTGTTCATTTTTTATAAATCGCATCCAACATATTTTTAGCCAATTTACGGGTTCGCCACTAGAGTTTTTTAATCTTTTATGAATTGCTTCTTCCAGAGGTTTTGTAGAAAAAAATCTTCACGTTTCATTTTGGTTAATATAAATTTGTTACTCTTTCGACATGTTTTTATGGTTTCATAGTAACCCTGGGGGGCATACATTAAATTATTTTTCCTCAAAGTCATTTCTATCACTCCAAAATCACTATCATTTGGCAAAAAAGAATGTTTTGATAGTAAAAGCTTATGGTCAATAATACCTGCATTATTTTCTGCCGACTGCACAATTTTCAACTATGTTATTGCCAATTTTATGGATATCAATGGACTTAAACCAGTTTCAAAATAAATTTTTATGGATTTCGTTAACTAGCTAAATTTCAAGTGCCCCAAATCATAGCGATTTTAATGATACTAGACTTAAATTGTTTATAAAAAAAAGATTATACAGGATTGTGATTATTGTTATCATAAACTAAATTTTTTTAAAAATGGACTTAAACCACTTTCAAAATAAACGACTCATTTGATAAAAGTTATCACGAGGTCATAAATAGATCATTAAAAATAACCTAACTATACTATGATATCCACGATTTGATAAGTTCGGGAAATACCACAATAGAAGAAGCTTCCTAACTTGAAGAATATTCGACTCTTGGATGAGACAATATCACAAAAAAAGGAAGCTATGAATACCACTGGTTAATTACCGCAAAGTCTAATGCAGTAATGTGGCAGCTTAAAAGAGAAATTATTTTGTGGTATACAGATAGGTCAATAATGGACCTTGGAACAGGAGCACGAAGTTTTAGTCCCAGAAAGAAATATTTAGAGCCCATAGGGAGACTCGCGCGGATCTCCCAAGCGGTAGTCTATGCAATCGATAGATGTGATGAACTCTACTTGGATCTTGTGAGATTAAATTGAAGATAGAACGGAACTGTCTAGGGAAACTGAATCAGCTAAGTAACGTAAATAAGGTTACCTCTACTGGGTCCCAGGTCAGGTGAAAATTTGCAACAACAAGCAAGCGAGCGAGCTTGTGAGGAGGAGAGCTTCCACGCCGTTAATGGCTTCAGAACATTTCTGTGAAGTGAGGTATAGATGTACTTCAGTGGGTTAAAGGCAATCAAAACTTATGTTGGGTAATTACAATAAGCAGACATTTGAAGTATTTATAAGACTTTCAAGAAATAACATGAGGTTGTTAACCGGTCGTTTGACAGGACGCTGTTGAGTTAGAGAATCCCTTTTCAGAATAGGGTTTGTCTCGAATACATGTATATTATGTAACGATGAAAGTGACCCATCGGAACACATTCTTGGAATCTGTGAAGCATTAAAAAATTCTCATTAGGCTTCTTACAGGGAAAGTGAAAACAAGTCTTTTGGTTTTTAGCTTTAAAACTAATTTCATAAAAAAATTCAATTTTAATTTTTAATTGCAAATAAACAGAATAAGCTTTTGTTTTCTCTTTCGTTTGTTTTCGTTTACTATTACCAGCTCTTATTTGTGTTTAAATTATGTCCTACATTGTAAGGCATTGCTGCATCCTGGGAAAATTATTCCTTTCAAGCAAGCACAGCTAATGAATTACAAATGCTGTACCAGATGCATTACAATATATTTGACTACAATTCAGATCCATAAGTAAACCCTAATTAGACGTTTCGTAATGCATTACAGGAAGAAACAAAAGAATTGCATCGTCTTACATTCATAAAAATTGTGATTGTGTAAACAGTTGTAAAGCATCGTACGTTGTTGCTGTCTTAAGCCATGGGTTTATCCACCTCAATGAATCCAGCCACAATTGCAATTAGTTTCAAAGAAAGTAAAACGAAAGGAAAATTACACAAGAAATTAAAGAAAAAAAAAAACGCTACAAAGCAAAAGTTGGAAGAATTAGAGCAGAAAATAATCGCAAAAAGAACGAGAAAATGTTTCTAAGAAGACGAAGATGAGAGTATTTGCGTTGATGCTGCACAAAGTTTTATTGAAAAGAAAAGCTAATTTCTGCAATACGCAGGAAATAATATCTCTTTCATATTAACGTTTCTTTTTATTTGAAAATTAAATTTCAAATAAATCGACGATTATGAATTATAATGGCAAAGAAATTCTTGGATATGCAACCAAAAATCAGAATGAATTTCTTCATACAGCAAAATGAACAAACCTTATAAATTAATCTGCGTACAAACGAATTATTTAAATCTAAAATGAAATCGCTCTTTAATTTGCTTAAACAATCTAATACGGTGTTCAAATATGCACCTTTATGGCATAAATCACAATAAAAGCCATTATTGAGCACAATATTTCATATAAAGTTGCAATTAATTATTGCGCAATAAGTACGAAAATTGTTATAATATTGAGTAAAACATAAAATGCAGCACTGTCATAAGCACAGTGTAACATTGTGGTCATAAGTATGCTCAGTTACAACTTATGCGAACAAATTCTGTTGATATTTGAAAATACAAATGTCAACAACGTCAAATAAAAATGGCGAGTAAGGTGGAAGGTAAGTTAATTTATATTAACACTAAATCTTCGGATACTTCTTGTATTCCATTCTCATTCTACTATATATTATTTAAAATTTCTAATGATTTAAAATATTTTGAGTGTCTCAAAATTTTGAGGCTAAGGACTATAACAAAACAATGAAATACGAATTTGTATTAACAAAATAGCACAAGAAAGTTTTTCTGTAATAGTCGCTTGGAGTAGAGTGAATATCCATCCGCCAGAAAACAAACAATATAACTCAATATACCGAATCATACCAGGCAATGCCAAGAATGTCCATAACAGTGGTTTTATATCACAAAATATGCAAATCAAGGTACGGAACCTGTGCTCAGGACGAATAACTTCCCGCAGTAGTTAGGACAGATTACATGCATGCCTCAGTAAAAAAAAATACAAGGTAGGAGTAAATCTTCAAAAATATATTCGATGTATTTTTTAATAGAAGTCGTAAAGGCAAATAGCGGTGTTATAAACTTATATTCAAGAAATTCTGATAACAAAAATTTTAAATGAGTAATTTCTCTAGTCACGGTAGGTTTAGTGTTAAATTTATGAATTGTTATAAAAAAAAATAAAAAAATGTTGTTGTTTTCCAGCTGACAAATGATTATTGACTAAGCTGATTTGCTTATGCCTGAACACTTAAATAATTTTGTCAATTAAACGAATATTGACTCAATTAAAATTAATGCCTGAACATCGTATAAAACAGTCGAAAACCCTGCAAATCCGTTAGATTTTCTTATAAGTTGGTATTGTCATTTGAAACGCTGTCTTATAAGTATCCTCAATAAGGCAAACGGCTAATTTCAACTGTAATTACCATGAATTTTAGTATGTATTTTTTTCTAGTTTGCTTGGAAACCCTTGATAGGACAACCAATTTGAACCTAATACGGCGGTTGCAAGGGTCTGCAGATTTCTGACAAAAAATCTGAAAGTAAATAAAATTGCATTGAAAAGTTTCTCAAAAATCTGTCGTTCGGAGTCGACTTTAAACTGTGGGTCCCGCCACTCATGTATAAAAATTAACGCACACAACATAAGTGGTATGAGGAACTAGGTAGTAATCCTGACTGAAAGGTTGTAATAAGCAATTATGTATATATGTCTCTTTAACTGGCTTGGCTGTAAATTTTAGTAAACGCCTCTAGGCGACTGGACTGTGACATGCATCGAACACTGGTTACACAAAGATCCTGAAAGGAGTTGGGACTTTCGAGGGCAATGATTGCATGACACCGCGTTACGACTTTTCAATGAGATTTAGGACATCCATTCTGGCCAAAGAGGTATTGGAAAACGGTGCGGCGCACCCCGTTAAGGACTCCGAGTGGTTACGGTCCTAGGGGATAATGGAAAAGTGTGGTACCACAATGGGCTCTATGTGTCCTAAGTGTGTCCATCCAACTGCCTTGGATGGACAGTCACCCCTACCTATCTAACTGCCTAGCATTTATTTTATTAATCGGATACAATGGAGCACATACTACATAGTTCAAACAGTTAACAGATATTGTTACGTTTTTGCATTTTAAAAACGCTTGAAAGATGAGCTCGTAGATTGCAAATAAAAGTAAAAATAAATTTATGTTCAGTTTTAATTAGTTTCTTTATTGTTCGTACAATCCTGTGTGCCACTGTTCACAACTTGATGTAAGCAACAACAATTGCTTTGTTTGTTATTCGTCTTTACACAATTTTGCGTTAGCAATAACAACTACTAGTCAATTTGTTCGATAAATCTTTATAACGGAGATCTTTAAACCCCGATTCCTTTCTTCAAACAACGCATGTTTACATGAGACTGACTGAATTTTTACTGATTACGTTGCCTGATTTGTCTTGCCTTTTATATCGCAATGTAAGCAGTCTGATGTATGCTCTTGAAGAAGATTGACTTCGCCTTCTCGAAATCTCTATAAATGTAAACATGTTGTTTACGTTATTGTTGTTTGTTTATTTTTTTAAGTTTGTCCTTACAGTGTTGTTTTTGCCTTTTTGTTTACTTGTTTATCCCCTTTTTATACTGGTTTTTTGTTGGTATATTTTTGTTTACTTGTTTATTATGTAAACAAGTTTATTGTTTTTGTTTTTTTAGCTTTTGTTTACAATTTAAATGATGTGAAAGCAAAACACCATTTCCATATTCGTAACAATATAGAGAACCAAAAACAATATAAGAACCATATAATTTTGGAACACATGTAAAGCAAGTGAAGAAGAAAACTCAGAATTGCAATAAAGATTCATTTGAGAAAGTTAGAGAATCTCTGCATGCATAATAGGCAAAGGTCGGACAACGGACACGTAAAAATTAATTCCAAATAGAGTGAGATGGGTAAACTGCAAACATCGAAACGTCGACTGTTTCTAATGAAATTGCCTTAATAGATTGGGACAACGTAACACACCTAACCTGTCGTCCATGAAACGAAAACGCGGAACAAGTAATATTCGAATGCCATAGATTTTCTGAATGATCTGTTGGCGATAGAATTGGTTTTAGTTAATAGGAATCTGGCATACTCTATACCAAGCGTTATCTATGCAAGAAATTATCTATGCAAGATTATGCTGAAATTATGTGTGTGTTTTTTTTTGTTCCAGTCAACTAGCCAAGCCAGAAAACAATTATGTAAAGATGTGTGATCGCTTCATCCGATATAAAATAGCTTTAGCGCTTACTACTGTCATATTTTTAAAAATATCCGTTAGACATGTAGAAAACAGTACGCATCTAACAGAAGTGAATTGTATAAAGTTAATGAAATATTTAGAAGACACATATTTCCTTTGAAGTTTCCATGGTTGGTATTTGTCATTGGTGAGCTAACAATAGAGCGACATGATGAGTGTTTGTTGATAAAGGCATTGGACAGTCATATTAACAAAAGCATCATCTGTGGTTAGTACTGGTCACATTATAAGCTCTGTAATTGAAATTGAGAGAAGAAAAATAGAAATAAAATGATGTCACCATCTGTTTCAATTAACTATTCGTTTAAATTCGATTTAATTTCACATGACATTCGTTTTACACTTTAAGCCAATCATTGACTATATGGTAAAAAAGAAACATAAAAGAGGAACCTTCCTGTACACAAGTGTAGTTAAAATAATCAAAATGAATTGAATTTTTTGTCAGCGAAGCGAAAACTACATTTAAATTCATTTAATTGAGTCTCAATACAACCTTCTATTTTCAATTTCAAATTTTTTTAACTTTTAAATATTTTTCTTGGTTTTTCAGTTTGGATTTGTTTAACAGATTTAAATAATATAGGTGTCCAAAAGGTTTTATAATTATAATGCAAATATCATACAATATTAAAACTCGAAAGTATTCCCTTTATTCCTTATTTTATTAAATTTTGGGTCTGAATGTTGAAATCCCTCACCGCATCTTTCTTCAATTTTTATTTGCATTTTAATGTTACGTAAAACAAATTTGTAAACAACATTACAAATGTGTTCCTTAGTATTGTTTAAAATATTTAAATTAGATTGGCGGGTTTATTGCACAATAAGAATGTAAAACATTTTTCCAGAAACTCCCAACGGATATCCATACGATATATGGGCTACAATGTAACAAATAAAACAAATACAACATTAAACGAATTATTTTTGAATGGAATTTTAAATGAAATGGCGAAATGTAAAGTGAAAGTATATGGACATGACCTTATCAACCAAAATCCTGAATATTCAGACGGGCACAATGGATATACAAAACCTGGCATTATCCCGATCGATCACTATCTCTCTTCTACTGCCACCTGTAGTTATTGTTTGTAAAATGGTTCTTATTGTTACGCAAATCGAAGCGACCTAATATCGTTTAACAACAAAAACGATAAACAAAAGCCACACGATACAAATACACACTAACACAAGGAACACAATGAACGTGTTGATTATCTAAAGCTGCACACACACATATGTATGACGAATCTGGTTGCAGCTGGTACCAACAACAACATAAAGTAAACCAGCTACGACAAATATGTAATAGACAACATAAGCAAAGTACACAAACAACAATGTACTAGCAATAGAATTCTCGAGAAGGCGAGAGCAAGAACCTTCCACATCGAGAACGTTCATCATACTGATTACGTGCGTTCGGACTATAAAAGGGCTGGACAAAGCAGGCAGCAGTCAGCGTTAATTCAGTCAGCCTTGTGTAAACTTGCGTGTGAACAAAATAAGTCGTGGTTGTAAAGATCTATTCACTGGATCTTGTGTGAACTAGTCAAGTGAATAAACAGATTATTATTGTTGTATCGTTAAGTTGTATACGGTGGCACACAAAAGTAGTGTAAAGAATAAAGAGTTTAACTGAAATTAAATTAAACGCATTTGTTTTTACTTTGGTTGCAATTAACGAACTCATATTTAAACGTTTTTAAAAAGGTAAAAACGTAACATTATTATCGCTCATAGTTTCTTTTTTGATTTCCAATTTCTCAGTTTGTGATTTCAGCTCACTCAGTACATTGTATAAAAACTGTAAAAATAAAGAATTAATTCTCTTTGAAGTCGCCGTAGTCTTGTAGGTAGTCTTATTGGACGTGAGGCTACGGTTCAAATACAATGAGGTGTCAAAGCACCGCTGTTTCAATTTTTTTGTCTGCGTACTATTATTTCTTTTACAAAAGGTAAAATGTAAATAATAATTACAATGTAACCGTAAAATCAAAACATAATAAAATAATAATAAAAATGGGCAAAATCACAATCATTACCTACATATTTGCCCACCACTGGACACCAAGGTGAAGGCCTTACATTAAAATTTCTTTCTTTATAGACACTAAGGGACATTTTTTCAATGCAAGTTTAAACTCGAGATTAAGTTAATCTCCAGTTAAACTTCGTTTTCAGTTTTTGAATTTACTTAATCTTGAGTTTAACCTTACGGTTAAGCAGTTAATCTCGAGTTTAAACCAGCTACGTTGGTGGTAAATTTTATTTAAAAAAAAGCTTTTAAGTGAGGGAAAGCCGAATAATACAAATATTTAAGTGACTATGAATTATATATATAACACAAATTGACAATAGACAGTCTTAATTTATTTATTATTTTAAGAAAATAATGTTTTTACATAAAGATCAATAGTATTCAGCTTTTGTTTGTTTGTTTTTGTTATACACAAAAGCAAATTGTTGTGAAACACTTTGCAAAAGTAGTAAACACAACAAAATAAACGAAAAAAATGTTGCCATTTTTGCTTATAAGTACAGCAGCTCTACAAGGTTAATCTCCAGTTAAACGACCATTCAAAAAATGAAAACTGAGTTAACTGAAGATTAAATTTAACTGGAGATTAACTTAATCTCGAGTTTAAACTTGCATTCAAAAAGTGGCCCTAAATGTGGTCAGCTTCTGTATCCAGAAGAGAAATAGTGTTTCAAAAATAAGTCAAGTTTCATGGCTGAAATGGCTGCCATGGAATATTTGATTTGAATTGTTTTGTACTCTCATCCATATTACAAGCTATTATTAGGATTTATCCAGCTATTTAGAATCATTTTATTTTTCAAGTATTTCAAACGCGAAAGAATGAACCGATTGTTTTTAATGTGAGATCATTCGTTAGCTTTATAAAAAGGGTATGCCGAAGGCAATCAACAAAACCAGAGAATAAGTAGTATTTTATGTTGAACTATTCCATGACTTAAGTAACGAGTACATGAATGTTAAGCAAACGTGAATGCTTTCATTCAGTTCGCTAGTTTACAAACATGGGCTATCGCACTAGCTATTGCAAACAATGCACTATGATTCGGAGAGGGCTCACCGTTGTTATAATTGAGTACTTTTTTAAAATATTTTACACAGCGAGCCGTTATATTTTCTAGTTTGGTTAGCAAGTGAACAGTTTTCTTTTCCAAGTGAACAGTTTTCTTTTCCTATCTCATAAGAATCCGTAAGGGTGAGCAAATTTCGCAATTAACTTCTTTTATTATCATACATTACTTTATTTAGTTCACTCTATTAGACTACCTCTTGCTACCTTCATAATGATCATACGGTGTTTTCGTTTTTCGTTTCGTTTCAAAAAACAACAACCTAGCGAATAACTGTCTGAAAATGAAATTAAATTTGATCACTTCAATATTTTTTAAATTTAGAAAGTTGGAACAAACTTTAATAGAAAGAATACGTCACTATTCTGAAAATTGATTTTTAATTTTATACAAAATTTAGACTATTTGACAGTTAATTCGAAAAGATGGCCGTTAGAAACTGTCAAAGCCCCGAAGTTACTGTTGGAAGACTACATTTAGTTTATATTTCAGCGTGCATTAACAGTTCTCGAATTGTCACTCAGTGCCCTTTGACCCAATTTAAGTAATTGTTGACGTAACCATTGATCCAAAAATGAATTTCGTTGCTGAAGATAATTTTTCCATCGAACCACATTTATCACACAGGCCAAATGTTGATACTAAAAATCAAGAATTTGGCAATGTTGGTTCTTTGTTGGTATATTAATGGTAACGCCAAATGTCATGAATCATTTTTCATACTCAAAAACTTTAAACTAAAAAACTAAATGGAATACGAATAAAAATATAATATATAATAAAAATATCTGTAATAATTATTGTTTTCGTTCAATGAGAATGGTTAAAAAATTTAAATTTATATTTATATATATTTTTATATTTATATATACTTATCTATGCACCCACATTAGAGTGGTCCCAAAAAATTTTTTTTTTGTTTTTCAGATTGGCCACTCCGTAAATTTGTAACATGTATCTATATCAATAACATTGTAAAATTTCAGTTGGCTAACTTTACCGGAAGAGGGTGCTCAATCGAGTGCTGTTTTTGAAATTTTTGAGAAAATTTTTTGATTTTTATTTTTAAATGCTCCTTATCTCTTTGTTTTTATGCTTTTACCTGATTCTTCTGATCGAATTTTCACTACCTTCCCGACTAGCTAGACAATGACAATAATTTTTTACACGATTTGATCTAGCGGTTAACGTAAAAGCATACTTTCAAAAATTATACGATATTCTTCTTTTATTGCTGGTCTAAATCAGTGAATCAGAGCAATAATATGAGTTCATCAACTCGAAAAAAATACGATATTTTTCTTCTTGGATGTCGAGATCTGGAGTAAGGTTAAACCAACTTCCAACTCTTCGGCAAGTTCTACTTCGTTATCATTACACATTAAATGAATCAAAGAATGTAAAGATTCTGCGCATGTGCTTATTCAGGAAGTCATAGAAGTATGGAGCAAATCTGGTATTCCAACCAGGCAACCAAATCACTACGTTGAAAAACTTAGAAAGATTCATAAGAACTGGCTGCTTTTAAAGAAAAATAAAACAAGAGATTCACAAGCACAGAAATATAGAGAACATTTGTTTACAGAAGACCTAGACAAACTTTTCGATATCGCCCATGCAAACGCTATGCATTTAATCAAAATTGCAGAAGACAGTGAGCGTAAGATGATCATGACATCAATTGACAAGAAACTAGAAAAAACCAAAGAACGTTCTCTCAAACGAAAACAAAGAACTGAAGAATTAAGAAAAAATGCCGCTGAACATAATGCTTCAACTTCAGTAGTGTCAAGTCAAGAAATAGAACTTAATTTAAGCTTCAGTAGCAGTTCGAGTTCAAGTACAAATATGAAGGGTAAGCAAGATGATTTTGTGGTTACTTTACCAAAAAAGACACAGGTCGCTACAAGTAAAAGTGTCGTTGTGCCATCGACAAGTGGAATATTTACAAAACATGTTACCGCTCTGGATCGTAACAAAATAACCTACAGAGAAGCAGTGCGGCTGATTATTCCATTCTCTGCTGCACTTGGTTGTAATCCTGCTTCACTCCCAATCTCTCGGGGTACAATTCGACGTGCAAGAAAAAAAGCAAGGATTCAACCTTTTTATGCGACCCAAAGTGTCCACTTGTCGTACATTGGGATGTAAAAATACTGCCTGATATAATAGGTAAGAAGAAAGTAGAACGCCTTCCCATTCTTGCCTCCGGTAGTGGTTGCGAAAAACTATTAGGCGTACCCAAACTTACCGCTGGAACGGGGAAAAACACGTCTGATGCTCTTTTTGACACAATGGAACAGTGGAATGTTACAAAGAATGTCCGAGGTGTGAGTTTTGATACTACTGCCTCTAACACAGGTGCCAAAGAAGGATAACTCTCCTCGAAGCAAAGATAGGGCGTGATCTTTTATGGCTTGCTAGTCGTCATCACGTGTTTGAAATAATGCTTTCAAAAATATTTACACTGTGCTTTGGGCCATCAAACTCTCCTAAAATTCCATTATTCAAACGATTCAGCGATTGGGATACATTACCAAAAGATCACTACGATTGTCTTGACTTTAATAGTATCGAGAAACAGTTTGCGAAAATACTCTTGAGAGTCTTTCGACTGATATAGCTAGAAAAAAAACAAGTTCGTGGTGATTACAAAGAGCTAATAGAGCTCACAATGATTGTTCTGAACAAACCACCTGCAAGGATTAGTTGGCGTACTCCGGGACCAATACATCATGCTAGATGGATGGCAAAACTGCTATATGCTATGAAGATTTTTCTCTTTCTAAAAATTCTCAAGCATTTAAGCTGAATAAGAAAGAAGAAAAACAAATTGTTCGATTTGTTAATTTTGGTGCACTCATATATACGAAGATTTGGATCGAAGCGCCTTGGCAGCAGATGCAGCGATTAATGACCTCCAACTTTCAATCAGTGCAGCAGCAAGGGTTATCTTAGAGCGCCACTTGTAGTTCTTATCTATTGAGCTAGTTGCCTTTGCCTGTCTTATGACGAGAAAATGTTCAAAGAATGGATGCTGACGGCGCTTCTCGTTTAGTAAGAGGTGACTCTTCCAAATTATCCACGGAAGCCACATTAGAAGTCTTTGCATCGCAAAGAACGCTGAAAACGCTTTCAGTTCTAGAAATCAAGGACTCTTTCTTGGAATTACCTCCTGTGGTTTGGGATGACAATGTTGATTACCTTCAAATCAAAAGTTGCATAAGAAATTTGCGTGTGGTTAACGATACCGCGGAGAGGGGTGTAAAACTATTTGAAGATTACAATACGATGCTCACTAACAATGAAGAGGAAAAACAATTTTTGCTTCATGTCGTTGAACAGAACAGAAATATCATTTCTACTGAAACTTCCAAAACGATGTTAACAAACTTAGTTTTAAGTTGAAAAAAATATGAATTAATTAATATTATTTTTAAGTATTTCTTTATTTATTTATATAATTTTGTGTGTGTTTTAACCCTTTCATGCCCGGTGTTGCCTATAGGCAACATTGTACATTTTTGTTCATAAATTCCGTAATTTTTAATTTTTTTAAAAGATTTTTTTGTAAACAAGCTTGGATAAAAACAAGTAAAACCAGAATACGTAGGATTCTGAATTTAACATCACTTCATATTTTGGCCATGACTAACAAACACATGTCCTTAAAAAAATTTTAGGTCTGGCCCAAAAAATTCGGGTATGATAGGGTTAATACTATTGCTGAATAAAAAAAAAATATTTTTGATACATTCTTTACATTTTTACTTAATCAGTATTTTTTCATAAAATTCAAATATTTTAAGGTCGATGAGCACTCCCTTGTATATAAGGTATGGTACTGAAATTTTGAATACATAATAAGAATGATACGTGTAACAAAACTAGGGGGTGGCGTAACTTTTTCTTGGAAGTTTTTTTTTCTATGTAAGCATGGACCACCCTAACCCACATATAAAACAACATTGTCAACTAAATGTGTTGTATTTGTTTCCTTTTCTCTAAATTTTCTATTCAGGTTTTTGTTTTCATTTCGTTTAAGAAAACTCGTAAACTCTAACACTCAGGCATCAGATTATACTGACTGCATAAGACCACCGCTAAGCTGTGGAATCGTTTTGTGGCACAACTGATTTTAGTAGGTCAGTAAGTAACAGACACTCAAGCATTTTTAGGAATACAACGTATGTAGGTATGCACATTGGTTTAAAATTCAGTTTTTTTGGCCAAAATGTAATTTTTTAATTTTGGTTTTTTGTAAATTTTTTAATACAGCATGATAGCCAACACTTCAAGTTATCAGAAAATTAATTTTGTTTTTATAAACCGGTATTTACCGTTAGTCCACAGAGCGACAAACATAGAACTTTTTACTATTGTTGAATAATCAAGTGGAAGTAGTTTAATTTAAGTAGTTGATCAAATAGTGTTTTTGAATAAAATTAAAAAGTTAAAAAAAATATTTTTAATGGATAATAAAGTTTATGGTATGTATTAACTAATTGTAAAATAAAAAGTTAAAAAAAATTAATAAACATAGAAATAACGTGTGTTGTTTACATGCATATTCGCGCATTCAATAATTATTTTGTTTTTCCATAAATTTAAACTTTTAAAAAAATGTCCAACTTTGTCCAGTGAAAAAACAAAATTCGAAAATAGCATGTGGTCTTGTGCAACACATTCTAAAGTTTTTTCCTGCAATAACTTGCAATAACTTAAGATATTTGCTTTTTACTAGACTACCTTGGGAGAAAAATACTTAGCTGTTGTTCTAAAGGAAGCAGTGCAAAGTCCAACACGACCATCGAAAATACGAAAACTGTGCAGGAAAAACTCAAAGGAGCCTGTTGCTCTCTCTAGCGAGGAAGAACTTGCTTTTCTTATCGAAAGCAATTTCTCAAAAAAACAGTACTGTGCTATCCGTATGGAGAATAAACAAAGGAACTGTAATATATTTCCTCCTTACTTCATGGTCTTAGAAGTGAAAACCATGTGCCAAACTAAGAATATATTTGTTAGCGAAACGGTAGCAAAAGTACCTTTACAAATGCTACTAGAACACACTGCAAAAACAATTGTAGAAATGCAGAAAGATGTAATTTCAGCTGCAATGAATATTGATAAAAAAGATTAAATTTCTGGAGAGTTAATTCTGAGCTATGGATTCGATAGAAGTACTGGTCAAGCTCAGTTTAAACAACGACTTCTCGAACCAAGCTCATCCCATATTAGTGATTCAAGTCTTTTTGCAACAACAGTAATACCATTAAGACTTTTGGATACATCACAAAGACCAATATGGTGTAACATAACACCCCAATCCACTCGGTTTTGTAGGCCTTTGAAATTAGAATTTTTAAAGGGAACAAGAAATATTTGAAATACGTCGTTTTTAATTAATATGTGTAGCGAAAAAACACAATTTTTAATTAAATTTCACAGAAATGACAAAATACGATATTAATAATTAATAATAATTCAAATATTGACAAAAAACTATTATATTCTCGCCGTAAATAATTTTGGCCAAAAAAAATCGATTTTAAACCAATGTGGTATGGTATGATGGAAAATGTAAAATTCAAAATAGATGACAAAGCAGCAAAGAGAGAATACTACGGAAGATTTTGCAACATTACAAGTACATACATGTTTAATTTTGATTATGGCTTCAACATAAATAAAATTTAAGAAAAATGTAAAAGTCAGATGATTAAAAGACGTAATAAATCTGAAAAAAATAAATGTAGACCAAGCTGTCATAAATTATTTTCTACAGCTGACGATATTTTATATTTTATACTATCGAAATGTCGATCTCATTGAAGATTAGTTCAAAAATTCAGTCATAAGGAATTGACAAATTCATATGAACTACCATTAGCTGGTAATTCATCAATGTGTGAGGTTTAAAGCGAATAAATTTTGTTTTATTTGTATTCATAACCAATCTGTTTCTTATAACGTAATCAGCCAAAATTGCAGCACCTTGCTCGACCTTAATTTTTAAAATTTGTAACTGTATAATAGGCCAATATCATACATACATAATTGGTCATTACAACCCTTCAGTCAGGATTACGACCTAGCTTCTCACACCACTTATGTGTTAAATTACTAAATTACTAAATTAATTAATTTAGTGGCGGGACCTACAGTTTAAAGTCGACTCCGAACGACAGATTTTTGAGAAACTTTTCATTGCAATTTTATTATCTCTCAGAGTTTTTGCCAGAAATCTGCTGAGAGGAAGTCGCCGAGTAAATA
This sequence comes from Sarcophaga variegata, assembly GCA_932273835.1. NCBI lineage: Eukaryota > Metazoa > Arthropoda > Insecta > Diptera > Sarcophagidae > Sarcophaga > Sarcophaga variegata. Next base: position 40,387,987 of record OW026361.1, on the reverse strand, counting down.
CTTTTTGTATTTTATCTTGATGTCTGGCTTGGGGCTCGAACCCTGGCTTTTCGTCTAATAAGCCAACACACTACCTACTAGACCACGGCGACTTCAAATATCACTTGCAAATATTTCTAATTTTCCTCCAAACTAATATATTTAATATCATCAATAGGATGCCCTGTTAGTCTAGTGGGTAGTGTGCTAGACTATTAGCGTGTAGGCTGTGGTTTCGATTCCCACCAGAGACTCTTGTCTGTGGCACTACACCGAGCATATGGTCAAAGTTACTCAGCTCGTATAGAATTAGAATATAATTTGTAATTGCACTGTAATTAATAATTAATAAATAAATAAATAATATCGTCAATATAAATTTTGAATTAAAGGAAACCAAGTACCTTGCGGCTCTCCGCAGTTAACAGAAGACAGAGCACCAATTTTAACTAACTGTTTTCGGTTTCTCAAGTAATCTCTCAATATGATAATACAGTTTTTTAACATACCAACCAATTTTAATTTTTTTTATCATGGTGTATTGATCCATTAAGTCAAAATATTTTGACAAAAAAGACTTCAGCCCCATAGAAACCAGCATCAATACCACCACATACGCGTTCAATAATATTGACAACAGCTTATTCTGTTTCGTCAACCTTGAAAAACCAAATACACCTAATTCTGTTTTTACACGGTAGATTGGTTCCAGAAAAAACCGTGTAAAAAAGACACTGATCGTATGCAAAAATAGGTGATTGGTTCCTAATCTCTAAAACCTATTAAAATTAGTGAAAAACAAGGATTTTTTAAGAAGTTTTGGATTTGACATTTTTTTTAGGGATTCATAAAATATTTAATAAAATTAAAAATATAAATACCTTAATAAATATAAAATATTTTTTGGCGTACCTTTTATCTTAATGCGTTGCTTAATTTAATGTAACGATAGAAAAACAAATTTGCCAATAAAAAAATTCTTTACCAAACACAAAATATTAACATATTTCAATTGCTCTGACCTTTGTGCTTGTATGCACAAAAGGGAATTCCCCTAAATTTGTGCCATTTACATTTGCTTTGACCAGTAAATTTGCTTGTCGCGCAAAAAGGGAATTCCCTTAAATTAGTGATATGAACATACTTTGCAAAAATTAAATTTGACAAAAAAAATTTGAGCACAAAAAATTTTAAATCGTGCTAAATGTAATCAAATCGTGTAAGAAAAATTAAAAATATTTTATTTTCAAACCGTGTTATATCAAAACCGTGTGAAAAAAGACCGTGTAAAAACAGAATTAGGTGTAGTGTGGTTTTATTTCATTCATAAGTGCCGGGACCCATGGCGGCATTTCTGTATTTAACTCAACTCAACTTTAACGGCAAGTTGTAATAATGGCCCTAAGCCTTCTATTTTCTTACTCTCCAACTCCTTTAAGGGCCACTATTAAAACTTGCCGTTAAAGTTGAATTTAGTTAAAGGTAACTTTAGCTAAAGTGAACTTTAAAGTCACCTTTAACTTCTTTTCGTAATTACAACTTAATGATAAAATAAAGTTAACTTTTTTCAAAAATATGGCAGTGCCGGCACAATGTCGGTAATACTGCTCAATTAAATAAGTTTTTTTTAATGGAGTGGCAACGACGGGCATCTTTTTGTTGTATTTGCTCATTTTGTTTATATTTGAAGTAGCCATATTGAAAATAATAATATATAACAATAATTATTACAGATATTTTTTTATTTTGGCTTTTCGTCTTCCATTTAGTTTTTTAGTTTAAAGTTGCAAGTTCAGAGATAAACTTAACTTTAAAAGTTATCGGTAGGTTGATCCTCACTTTAGCTTAACGCTCACTACTACCTTATTGCCCACTTATAATAATAAAAAAACAATTTATCTGCTCGTTAAAATCCTCCCTTTAGTTAACGACAAGTTATAATAATGGCCCTAAGTATGTTTTATTGTATTTTATGTATTGCGACGACATAAATTCTGTGATTTATTGAATTTCATTCAGCTAATCAAGTTGTTCTAGTTTATTCTTTATTTCTGAGAGATCACTTGACATATTATTATCGGTGTTATCACAATAATAAAATTTATATTCAAGATCAATGTTTTTAATGAGTTTTTCATACTCTTTTTTTGGCCAAGCACTGTGCAAAGATAGTGGATAGCTTTTTTACACGAACCACATTGAATAGCTTCGTCATTATCTAATATTTGCAATGGACAACGCGAATTAATAATTTTATTATTATTTATGGCCAGACGTCTTTCTAGTGGAATGGTCTATAGAAGGCTTCTGGGCCCATCAATGGAGCTGTAACACTCCTCCTCACAAACTCGACTTTTAGTAAAAACTTTAAAGAAATTAAAGTAACTTAAGATTCTACAACTTTAAAACAAAAAGAAAAACATTTGATAAAGTAATTAAAAATATTTGTCGAACAAATACTGAAAATCAAAATCTTTAGTCAAAATAAAAAAAAAGAAAAAATAACTTATAATAAAGAATTTATTTTCCTATCTTATCTAAACGTCTTCATTTTTTATCTGATTTTATACTTGATTTACGGATTATCCAAGATTTTATTTGAATTCAATTGCACGATTTTACAAGCAAGCAGCAACAATAACACTCCATGGGGACTCTACGAAATATACAAGATTTTTTTTGGATTTGATTATCTTTCTCTAAAATTGGATTACGAATATAAATTGCGTCCAACGAAAACATGTAAAGAAGAAAGCAAAGCATGAGCAAAATCAAAAAGGAATACTCAGTTGTCTCAAAATCAGTTTATAGATGAAATCAAATAATCAGCAATATATGGCCAAAGACAATAACACTCACACTAGTCTGTGAGTTCTTAAACAGAAACACAGCGTGATTTAAATTTTATCCAAGGACACTACGAATGTTGAAAGCACTACTTAATACATGAAAAATGGAATTTAATAAATAAAAATGTTTATATTTGTTTATTTATATATAGCTGTGTGAAATATAATAGTAGCGCTGTATTAAAAATATTTTAGTTAAGTAAAAAAATAAATTTTTATTCCATTTAAAAAAAGTTTGTTATTACATTTTTTTACCACTAGTCTAAACTATTGAAAAATAAAAAAATTTCAAGACAAATATTAATTTTCCAAAGAAAACGATGCTAAATTGTTAAAAACTCAAAATATTTGGCGTGCAAAAAAATAGTAGTAGCATTAGAAAACGTATCTGCAAAAAAATGTTGTTACAAGTGATTACTTTTTTATGTTATTTTGTTAGATAGACCTTAATATTTAGTTGAAAAGCTCTTATTGGCTATTACAGCTGCGCAACGCCGAGGCATTGAGTCAACTATAGATCTGCACCTCTCGATAGGAATACTTTCCCAAGCTGACCTTACTGACGCCCACAACTGCTTTACATTTCCCGGGTTATCTTTAAAAACATCTTTTTTTACATCGCCCCAAAGACGTTCAATAGTATTTGGGTCTGGGGACTGAGCCGGCCATTCTAACACCTCAATTTTATTTTCAGAAAACCAATTTTTTGCCATTATACTGGTATGTTTGGGATCGTTGTCCTGTTGGAACACCCATTTAAGCGGCATATTATATTCTGCATAAGGTAGCATGACAGTTTTTAAAATTTCCACATACATTGAGGAGTCCATATTGCCTTTAATTAAAAAATATGTATGTATGTACCATATGTTGCTTAATTTAATGAAAATTTATTCAAAATAACTTTTGTTTCCGAAATGCTAATCTGAAAGTACATGTTCGGGTCTATGTTGTGAATGTATTCAGCCAATCTTTCACAGTGCCGGGTCATAAAAAATGTATGTGGTTTGGCATTGTCATGTTGGAAAGGAACACCTTCTCTACTATTTCATTCTATCTAAATATCTTTTATATTGACTGTAGAAATCAGTATCTATCGTTTGGCCAATTTATGAAACATCAAAATAAACAATTTCTTCAAAATTTCTTTACCACCTACTAAGCAGCACTTTGCTTTGTCCGTAATTTTTCAAACCCCAGGTCAGACATCAAAACGAAAATATGGAAAATATTTCTTCGGCGACTTCCCTCTCAGCAGATTTCTGGCAAAAACTCTGAGAGTAAATAAATAAAATTGCCATGAAAAGTTTCCCAAAAATCTGTCGTTCGGAATCGACTTTCAACTGTAGGTCCCGCCACTCATGTATAAAAATTAACGCACACAATATAAGTGGTGTGAAAAACTAGGTCGTAATCTCGACTAAAGGGTTGGAATGACCAATTATGTATGTATGTAATACTACAAACACAATAAACGCAAAGCTGTTATCCCTCAAAAATAAAATACATGGGTGTAGTTTGATTTTAAGGCAGCGCGACAACAAGCAAAGACCCTGCTGCTCGAATTTCTATTTTTATTCACAGCAATGAGAACATTACAGCTCACAGTGAGAGGATTTGTGCTAGCAATGCACGGATTAATGCTGCCAATACAATAACTTGCATGAAATAACGATTTTAAAACACGATATATGAAATGTAATGCAAAAAACTTTACAGTGGCACCATTTCTAAAGTATTAATGGACTATATGGTCAATTCACACAAGCCGTTGTATCGTTGTATTCATTGTATTGTTGGACGACTATACAAGAGTGTATGCTTGTTGTTGATAATTTTCAAGTAAAAATCCGATACACTTATATACATTTTTTCATATGTTTATAATAAGTTGTGTTGGTTTCGTGCTGTCAAATTGATTGAATGCCAAAAATTATGAAGAAGAATACGACATATACAATACAGGATAGCATTGAGCGTTCACAAAGAACCAAGTGTATTCAATACAACATACACGATACAAAGTCGTGTGAATTGGCCAATTTATTTTTTATTTGTATTGCTTACGCTTTGCTTTAGTTTATTATAATTAATACGCACGCAACTTACCTTAGGTTCTAATTGCAAGATTGTTGTGCTTGCTGCGTTGCGTTTATTGTGTTTATTTCATTACGTTTTACGTGATCCTCTCTGCGTTACCTGTAATTATTCGTTCCATGTTAGCTGTGCATCGGTGTATCTGTTTAACAGAAATACGATTCATAAAATTTTTTATTATTCGTGTTAAAATACTGAAACGTAAGTAAGTTTTCAGCAACATAGGCTGATATGCTCTAGTTATTGTATATGTATTTAGTTTCTAAACTTCATGCCCCAAGGAAATTTTAATTTATTTTAGCCGAAATCATTAACAAAAGTTGATAAAAATTTGAACGTGTTCTAACATAATCATTGTCTTTGTTTACCAATAATTTTTTTATAGGGTTTCATCTCAAAAAAGGATAAAAATCAAAGAGAAAAATCAAATCATGCCAAATCAAATGTTTTTGTTCTTTTTTCCCTTCAATTCCTTCCACCGTTATATCAGTGCCTGATACACTGCCGATATATGTACATACGTGTGTGACTACTGTATATGTGAATTTAAAGGATACACCAAAAAGGAAATGAAGAGAAAAGTTTAAAATTCAATCAGGAGTAAAACAGGTTTTGCGTCCTTGGCTTGTACACAGGAAACTTCAGAAATAAAAAAAACTGAAGAAATATTTCTAAAAAACTCGGAAAGATATAAAAATGTTATCAGAAGGAAGGTAAAACAATCTTTCAAGCCAAATATAACATTTGTACAAGAAATTATGTAAAGTTTGTGGCAAAAAAACAATTCCTTTGGAGTAATTCTAACTGTTTCTAGAGATGGCTTTGCTTTTATTGGCAAATTGTTCACACTGAGCAACATTGTAAAATATATCGAATTCGATTAAGTTGAGTGTTGTTTTTTGCGATATTTCTTTCTTCTCGATTGTGGGAATCTAAATTGAAGACTGCTATTCAATCCAACATTTCTTTGACAATTTTTACAGAGTAAGCAGTAAATATGCTAGTAAACTAAATATCCCAGCTTTTGGGAGAAAATATCCACGCTGAATTCCTATGAAAATTAAATGTTCTTAATACCAAGATTCTAACGTATACGTCATTCAAGTTTCATTCGGCCATTAGATTCTTAGACAACATGTAACGACATCTACAATTGTCCAAGAAAGCCGGGTGTCTAGAGGAGAGATCGAAACATTCCACGGGTACCCAGGACTCCGAAAATAAATCAATTTTTGATCGCCGGTAACAATTTAATGCAAAACTGGTTTTCTGTACTGCCTTTGAAGCAAAATTTCGCAAGTAGTTTTACAGTTTTCCATGTGCCTATCATTGAATTCATGTGGCACCCACTTTCCAGGCTCTTGGATGTTTCCCATACATACACACATAATTGGTCATTACAACCCTTTAGTCAGGATTACGGCCTAGTTTCTCACACCACTTATGTTGTGTGTGTTAATTTTATACATGAGTAGCGGGACCTATGGTTTAAAATCGACTCCGAACGACAGATTATTTGAGAAACTTTTCATGGCAAATTTATTTACTTTCAGAGTTTTTGCCAGAAATCTGCTGAGAGGATATCGCCGAACAAATACTTTTTTTGTTTTGTTTTGATGTCTGGCCTGGTGCTCGAACCCTGACTTTACGTCTAATAAGCCAACACACTACCTACTAGACTACGGTGACAATGTTTCCCATAGCGATCAGAAATTGTTTGTTATGCAACATTTCTAACATCTGCCAAGTGTTTGAGATTCAGAGTGTTATGTACATCAACTAGCAAATTAATTAATTCAATTATTACTATAAAAATAAATGATGATAGCTGGCAAAGACAAATATAGAAAATGTTTATGTATTTGCGAAATATTTGTGATCAGTTCCTATTTCCATATAATTCATGAAAAAGAAAGGGTTCCCATATTGACAGTATCAAAAGTAAAAAAAAAAACTTGGCATAAACTGTAAGAAAAGTCACATGGGCTCCATTTTAAAAATTTTAAAACAATCTCTAACCCATTCGTATTTTTTTTGGATAAGTCCTCAAGATCCATGTACATCAATTGGTCATGAAGACCACAGGTAATGGTTCTACTAGCCTGAACTACAATTTTTGTAATGCTTTCCAAAATTGCATGAAATAATAGAGGTCACTGAATGACATTCCTTTTTTTACATAAATCGGTTTCTCGACTTAGTAGGAAGTGTGGATTATTAAAAGAGAGCCCCTTGTTCAACCCGTGGCTCAGACATCTTGAACATACCGAAATATAAAAAAAAATATTGTCAACTTCCTCTCAGTAGTCTTCTAGCTAAAACTCTGACAGTAATTCAAATCACCGTGAAAAGCTTCTTAAAAGCCTGTCGATCAGAGTCCCACCACTCATGTATAAAAATGCTAACATAAGTGGTGCGGGAAACTAGATCGTAATCCTTACTGAAGGGCTGTAATGACCAACTATGTACACAAGTATGTACGAGTATGGCTGCCTTCCAAAATGTTAGTTGCTTTGTGTTTGAACAAAGTATCGTGTTTCATAATATCGTTGTACAAAATATATACAATGTATTCTATTTTTAACGCAGTCAAAAAGCAATCAGGCATCGGATTTATAGTTGATTCATTGTTTGGTTACTTTGCATATCTACATAGTTTATATACAGTAGTAGAACTGCATACAAACTTTGTATTGATACATTTTGGAAGGCAGCCTATCTATGTATGTATTATGCACCGCTATTTCTTTTCACATTATCTGCGTATTGTAAAAAAATATTATTTCAAAAAATTAAACAATTAAATTGCTTAATATTAAAATATTAAAATTTTAAATTATAGCGACGTTCAATTTAACACATTTTTGATAAAAAAAAATAATTTCATTTAATATTCAAAATTCCGTTTTTATAATATTTTAGTTATTATTTCACAGAAAAAATATAATGATTTTATTTTTTTGTAGACGGTATTTATTTAATTGCATTCATTTTCAATCTAAATTAGTGAATAAATTTAATTTATTATGTAGAAGTGACAAGCTGACACACAGGGTGTTACAACAAATTGATGAATAATAAATTTATGTTTATTTTTTATAATTTATTAGCACAACATCATTAAACAAACAAATAAACATTGTGACAAATTAATATTCTTTTTAGTAAAGCCAAGGGTGAGTGTCTCGTAATATCATCATATTCTTTCATTATAATTTGTGATTAGTGATTTGCGGAAACCATTACATTAACATCGAATGCTCATCGAATCATATGGTAATCATGTTCTACCAGAAGCAACATACAGAAGCTAGTTTCGACGGTACAGAGCTTTTTTTTTTGATAAATAACATGAAGAACCATCAGAAAAGTTTGAAGAAGGCGAATAGCAATAAACATTGCATGAAGATAACATTGAGTTAGAAATAAATATCAAGAAACAAACAATGATCTAATAATTCTGGATAATATTTGCCACATCCATCCGATCATCCTAACCGTGCTTCTTTATTGCGCAGAGTCATGGACCCTATTAAGCACAGCAGCCTTGAATGTATTCGAGAGAAAAGTCCCACGTAAGATCCGCGGTCCAGTGCTAGATGTCGATGATTTCCGCATCCGATCCAACAGAGCTCGTCAACGACATAGACGTTGTGCAGTGCATTAATATCCAGCGACTTCGCTGGCTCGGCCATGTCGTTCGAATTGAGGAGGATGCTCCGGCGTGACGGGTATTTGATGCGGGGACCTTGTATGCGTTGGAAGGACCAAATAGAGGAAGCCCTGTCATCGAGTGGTGTTACCAACTGGCGTAGGCGCGCAAGAATCAGAGGCGCCTGGAAGGATGTGTTGCGGCAGGCCGAAATCCATTAATCGGGTTGTTAAGTAAGTCTTAAGTAAGTAAGTTAAAGAATGGCAGACAGAAAACCGAAAAACCACTTCTGAAATTTTGCTTCAGAGATACGATATAAAATAAACGTTGCATCGAATTGTATCTCGCAGTTAAAAATAAATTTATTTTAAGAATCCTAAATTAAAAAATTCATGAGTTAATACCGGCAACCATCCACTTCAGCTGCAAAGCCAGATCGATTCGGCAGGAATTCTGGTGGAACCAAAAAAGGTTGGTGTGAACCTCGTGAAACCGTTAACATAGATCATTACCGACAAGAAATGGTCAGTTTGAACCATACACTAATCGAAAAACGTATAAAATGGGCTACAAGACACGACAAGATAATTTTGCAACATGTAAACAATGAAAAACCAGTTGAGGATACAATCAAAGCATTAGACTGGAAGCTGCTACCACACACCTGCCCTATTCATATGACTTGGCTAATTTCGATAACTATTTATTTTAATCGATGGGACACGCATTGCAGTAATACGATCTCTACAAGGAATTTTATTAGGGTAGAATCCATATATTGTTAGAAAGATAAAAAATGAACATAAAAATGTGTACTTTAAATATAATATTTTCAATTTTCCTTTTGTCTTTTTTAATGTTCATTTCATACCGGTGCACTTGGTATATCAAGCATAAACATTGAGACGTAAATGAAAAAGTAAAAGTAATGAATGAAAAATACCTTAAAAGATTAAGTAACGATATCATAAGACTGATAATTTATCTACAATATATAATATCACTTGAGGGCATAACGGTCAGTTAATACTTTCGCTTTCCCTTCTTTCCTTCTTTTTCTTTTTCATTTTGTTCCCCTTTTCATTTCTTCTATATTTCTTTATTTTCTTTCCCTTTTGCAAAGGGTCATAATGATCTCTGGGTTAAGATGTGAAACTGTGGACACAAAGGTACGCCGCCCTTCCCACAGATCCTAACCTAACCCGTCTAAGTACCCACAGCATTCCTTAATAGGATTAATAGCGGGCTATTGAAATGGCCCCTTAAATTTGTTTTTTACTTCACTTGTTTTTAAAGCAGTTTGGCTGGAATCATTGTCCTGATGGAATACAAATACTCCCAATCCTGAACTTTGTTGCACTTTCATGAAAATTATTTTTTAAATATTTAAATAGTAAAGCGAGCCTTTACACCATCCTTGAAAATCAGTTTCAGCCATACAAACAAGTTAAAGTTAATTTTTAATTACGTCTGTGTATGCGTAAACATAATACTGAGCTTGATTGTATTTGTATTTATTTAATATTTAAGCATGCTACTCGCATTTTGCTCTTTTCATTTATTGTTCCTGATTTTTGACCAAAAAAGATTTCGTTTTCTTTTGTCTTTTTTTACATTCTTATTTGATTTCTTGGCTGCAATAACGAGACTCCGTAGTAAAAAATAATTTTTGTTATTTTTATGAAAACTTAATTCATTTTGTTTGTAGTATTTCTTTAATTCAAGATTTTTTTTTTTTTTTTTTTGTAATAAAACTTAATTAGATACGCTCACTTTGAGTTTAAGAATGTAAAATGGTGGATATAAATGCCAAGAAAATAATTCATTTCACTGCTTCCTTACTGCCAAACAGTAGGTTAAAAATATTGCAAATAGGCCAATGCCAAAGATATTAAATATAATTAAATTAAATATAAAAATGCATATAATATTTAATTTCTTTACACTTCTCTTACGGCAGTCGATGACATGAGCGTTTGTAATAGCGCTTATTGTTCTAAATCACGCTGGAAAATTCACTTAAACTTCACCCTAAAATAAACTACCCTTCAACAATGTGCTTTATTAACTTGTTCATGTTGTAAAATGTTGTGGCAGCATACGAAAGACTAAATAATTAATAACCATATGTAAATTTAAAAGACCTTCTCGCTAAACTACACCTAATTCTGTTTTTACACGGTCTTTTTTACACGGTTTTGATATAACACGGTTTGAAAATAAAATATTTTTAATTTTTGTTACACGATTTTATTTCAGCACGATTTAAAATTTTTTGTGCTTAAATTTTTTTTGGCAAATTTAATTTTTGCAAAGTATGTTCATATCACAAATTTAAGGGAATTCCCTTTTTGCGCGTACAAGCAAATTTACTAGTCAAAACAAATGTAAATGGCACAAATTTAGGGGAATTCCCTTTTGTGCATACAAGCACAAAGGTCAGAGCAATTCAAATGTGTTAATATTTTGTGTTTGGTAAAGAAATTTTTTATTGGCAAATTTGTTTCTCTATCGTTACATTAAATTTAACGCATTAAGATAAAAGGTAACCCAAAAAATATTTTATATTTATTAAGTTATTTATATTTTTAATTTTATTAAATATTTTATGAATCCCTAAAAGAAAATGTCAAATACAAAACTACTTAAAATATCCTTGTTTTTCACTAATTTTAATAGGTTTTAGATATTAGGAACCAATCACCTATTTTTGCATACAATCAGTGTCTTTCTTTACACGGTTTTTTTTTACACGGGTTTTTCTGGAACCAATCTACCGTGTAAAAACAGAATTAGGTGTATTTTATTTTTTACAAGACCAACAGGTTTCAGCATTATTTTGAGTAGATGAAGGGCGTCTCTGTAAAGATGGACTTTTTAAATTTAAATTTTATGGGATTTTTGTCACGTGGCAACTTTGAAATTTGGTAGCTGTCACATGTGTTTACTCCGATTATTAAAAATAGAGCGTTTTTAAACCAATATAGCGTTATGATTGTCGAAACTTATTGCAAATATTTGGAAAATTATATAATATAGCTCGCAACATTTGAAGAACTTTTAAACGGGAAACAGCACTTAATGTGTCAACTATTCGAAGAAATTTTTATTATTTATTCAAGAAACTGGGTCGCTTATGGACAGTAAGACTCCAACAAGTTAACCTACCGATCGGCCTCTTGAAAACATTGGGGCTATAATCGAGAGTATCACCGACTCGTCAACTCAACAAAAGACATCTCCTTTCATTCGTACAAAATTGAGCTTACTCAGGAGCTCAAATCAGCAGGCCCTTTTTTCCAAGAAATTGTAGAATTCGAATCTTAGAAAGTTCTTACGCGATGTGAAACAAATGACCACAACGGTGTGGTTTTTGAAGATGAGGTTAATAATAATAACTGTGAAGGGTATTCCTTGCAGGAAAATAACGCCATATGTTTTCAACAGTATTGCTCACCTTTCAGAAAACCCTAGAAAAAATTATCGCATGAGATTTAACGCCGTAAAATGACGGGTTTATGCTAACAAATCAGAAACAATTCATATTCTCAACGGCACTTTTACTCAGACACCCTTATCCACTGTTTTATCACGTATCTTTCCAAGAGTATCTTTAATGTATGAGGTACGGGTAGATGTATAAGTATGTTATGCTTCATTTGCAAGTCGATGAGATAACATAGATTTTATTTCTGAAACCAACTTATCATCCTATAATAATAAAATATATTCTTCTGAGCTTCTTGGTATATTAGTCTGAAGAAGCCCTCCCTCAAGCATAGGCTATCTTTACTGTACCGATATTTTTTTAAAGTCTTTGAGATATTGCTAATGTTATATCATTTCCCAAGACAGACGATTCTTATAATACCGAAACGAAAATTAGTAGTACGCACTATACAAGTCTTACTGGTGACCGTTTGACGTTATTTTCGAAAATTTGGAAATTCGAATGGCATTATACTGGTCCCAACAGAAAACTTCAGCCTGAATTCAAGGGCACTTAAGCCTGTTTAACTTTGTTTTGTATTTTTCTAATAATCTTCACTTTTTAACCTTCAATCTTCATGCCTTTTGAAGATTGGGGCGAAAAAGCTTAAATTGAATTACACCAGCATCTGGCCTTCTGGTACTCTCCGAACAGGTTGAGAAAATAACATCTTATTGTTTCATTAGCAATATATTGTTATATTTTTATGAGCTCGAAGATTGCAAATAAATAAATAATAAATTTGTGTTTAGTTTTTAATTCATATTCTTTATTATTCGCACAATTCTGTGTGCCACTGTTCACAACTTGATGTAACAACATATCCTTTGCATAAACAATAACAATTACTAGACAATTATTCGTCATATCTTTGTAACGGAGATCTTCAAACCACACAAGACTGCCTGAACTTCACTAACCCACTCGCCTGTTTGCCCTGCCTTTTATATGGCAGGCGACTACGGCGACTTCATACATCATTGTTTACATTCATTATTGTTGTTCGAGTATTATTATTGTAGTGTTTTTTGTGGCTTTTTGTTTACTTGTTTACCATTTTTTGTGCTGGTGTTTGTTGTAGAGATGAGCAATCCAGTGATTTTTGAAGAACGTTGTTCTCAGTGAACGTGATTTGTTAATCACTGTTCTTCAAAACAGTGATTGTGATCGCAGTATTCCAAAAGAAAACAATAATGACAATAACGTATTTTATTAAGTCGTAAGAAAGAGACAACTAGATACTTACTACGAAAAGACTACTAAATAAAATCAATGTTATTATTTTTAATGTAATTTTTGTTTAAGTTTGACAATTAAGTTTCGCAGAAATTTCATGTATAAAAGACAAAAGTAAATAATCAGCATCATCTAATAGTAATTCTGCCTCGCTCATAATACAATGAATAAATAAATAAATAAATAAATTTGAGTATGTAACAATTTTGAAAGAAAGACATTATTAGTAACTGTTATTTGACAATTTCAATCACTGTAGTGAATTATCAATCACCGTGATTAAATCACAGTTTTGAAAATATCGCTCATCTCTAGTTTGTTGTTATATGAAGCAGTACGATAATTTGTAAACAGGTTTGTTTACTGCATTGTTTTGTTTTGTATATAATTTTAATGTGAAGCGATGTAAAAGCAAAACACCAGCATAATGATTTTTCATTTTCGTAACAATATTATCCATAACATGAATGGTGTCAATACTCGTAATATTCTAGATTTCCTTGGTTTCCTAAGTCGGTACCAGAACGACAGCCAATCTGACCTCCTTACTATTTAGACCCACTATATCCGACCTAGAACGGAATTACAAATCTCATGAATGGGCCTATGTCTTGAATTATCTTTTTTGCTTATTTAATCATATTTTTCAAGAAATACCGCAATGGTAGGAGTCATGCCTTATCTAATATAATTTAAATATGGTTTGATTAACGATAATTTTGTCTTAAAATATTGTATGGACTACCATGCCTGAACTTAATATTAAAGAAAACTCATTGAAATAATTTCATAGAATTTTATTCTTTTAAATGTAGGTCAGAAGTATTAAATGAATTTAATATGCTAGCAGCACCCAAAAAAAAAAACAAAGAAAAAAATACTCATTTGAATCACACTGGATGCCAAGAAAAATAGTCAAATTTCAACGAAATAAAAAATTAATTTGCATAAAATGCTCAAAAAATATCACAATGTAACAACTACAAAAACATGTACAGTGATGGACATTGAATTAAAACATTTTTAGGTTTGCAATGTACTTTTAGTTTGCCATTTTAAATTTATTGATGTGCGTATTTTAAATGATATCGGAAAAAATGTGTACAAAAAGTTATCGTAAGGTGGGGGAAAAGGGCCAAGTTGTTCCGAAGAAGAAAGGATAATATTTAAGCTCAGAGGAGTCGAGAAAGTACAATTTATAATATTGTTACGCTTTTACCTTTCTAAAAACGTTTAAAATATGGGTACGTTGATTGCAAACAAATTAAAAACAAATTTGTGTTTAGTTTCAATAAACTCTTTATTGTTCGTACAATTTTGTGTGCCACTATTTACAACTTGATGTATCCAACAATAATTTGCTTGTTCGTTATTCTTCTTTCTACTACTGTGTAGACAATAACAACACAGATCTTTACAGTGGAGATCTTCAAACCACGACTGTTTTCTCCACACGCAGCTCGTCTTCACACAAGACTGACTGAATTCTTACTGCTCGTTGCCTGCTTTGTCTTGCCTTTTTACATGCCCACGTAATCACTCTGATGAAGGTTCTTGAAATCGAACGTTCGGGGTTTGGCCTTCTCGAGGATTCTATAGCGAAATCATTGTTGTTTGTGCATTTTCGTAACAATATAATGAAACATTTTGATGGGACCTCCATCAACGTACTTAGAGCTCTCAAACTCCGTAAAACTACTGTCACGGAAGGTGTAATAGTTATAACAGTGTCCAAAGCTGACTCATATAAAGGCTCTAAGCAGCTAAGAGTCGAATTAGCACCATCATATTATATTAATTTATCATCAATTATTAAACGACGGCTTAATGAAGCTTTCATACGTGGATGCATAGCACAGCGAAAATCCTTGTTCTTGCGATGGGAATAAGACGAAAAACGGGAAGTATGGCGTCCAGCTAACCAAGAGGTAATCAACATCTTAATTCCAGATATACCATCAAAACAATTAAATATGATGTCAGGAACTCTATGGTTTTAGACCTTTTTGTTAGGCATTGGAACAATTTAAAGTTAATGTGCCACGTTCATGTACGACAATAACTATAAGCATACTTCACTTGTGAAAAGCTGCTTAGTGGAATAAAACGTAAATGTTTTATAGTGGCTATCTCAATCTCCTGATATCAATTCAATTGAGAACTTGAGGGCTGAAGTTAAAGAGAGAAAAGTATAAGTAAAAATGCAATGAGGATTTGGAGGGCTATGCCTCGATCTCTCTCCCTTCCTGTTGTTCTTATACAGTTCTGAGTTTGACAAATCGATGTCAAATTTTATTAAAAGTAAGAATTACTCCATGAAATATTGGTGGTAGGAAAAAAATTAAAAAATATTTCAATAAAAATGATTGAATGTTTTAATTACATGGCCAACCTAATCAAACACTTTTTTAATATATTTTCTCTTCAAAATAATTAAATTGTCTATTTAACAACTGTTTTGGAAACTGCTTAAGGCCATTTTTTGAGTGTGAGATTAAGTTAACTTTAATCTTCGTATTCAGTTTTTGAGTTTAATTAATCTTACGTTTAAATATCAAAAGTAGTTGACAAATTTTATTAAAAAAAAAGCTTCTAAGTGAGAGAAAGCCGAATAAGACAAATAGTTATTGAAGTGATTATGAATTATATAAAACACAAATTGACAATAGACAGTCTTCATTTAATTATTATTTTTCAAAAATTATTTTTTTACTTAAAGATCAAGAGCATTCAGCTGTTTTTGTTCTATACAAAAACAAATTGTTGTGAAACACGTTGCAATTTTTGCTTTGCTCTACAAGGTTTAAACTCCCACTCAAAAAATGCAAATTCAATTAACATAAGATTTAACTGGAGATTAACTTAAACTTGAGTTTAATCTCGCACTCAAATGGCCTTGAGTTTTAGATTTAAGAACGGAAAAACAAAATTTTGCAAAATTTTTTAATTTTTAAAATAAAACGAATTATTTACCATCTTTACAAATGGTTTAATTATATGGCCACCACTGTATACGTATATACATACATACATATATATTTAAAATTATTATATTGGTATATAACATTATGTAAAGAAACCCGACTTATAACATTATTAAGTAAAAATATAAACGAATAGTGACAGATGGATGAATTAATAGCCAGCAGGCTCAATTTAACGCTCAATTTCGCTTAAAATATAAGATGCTGAGCAGTATTATTGTTTAACTTATAATGAATTTCGAAGCCATTTTATATTACTTTACTTCTAGAATAATTAAATATAGGATAATTCTGTACCCCCGCCTTTAAATAGACATGAGTATTCAACACAGTTAAGGTGATCTCATTCAGGGCATATATTCTTTTTTGTTTTTCTTTTTGAACCACCCTATTTTCTAACATGGATATGCAATTTTTATGTACTTTAGCAACTAACTCCCTCCCGATCATTCTCCAGTGATTTACGGCTGGAAAATTACTGGAGAAATTACTAAAATTTCGTCTGGATACAGCGGTGGAAAATGCAGGTGGTTTCTCAGGAGACAGTATGGGTTTAGAGCGGGTAGATCGACGATAGGAGCCATTAACGAAGTATTGACTAGCGTGAAGGCTGTCCAAAGCGGAAGCCGTTTTTCGAGGCGGATAGTTTTATTGGCAACCTTCGACGACCGGAATGCGTTCAACAGCCTCCGGTGGGTTGACGTATTTGAGGCACTGGGAACAAAGTTCACTGTTCCTGGTTACCTGCAGGAGATTATCGGAGCTACTTACGAGATCGTGAGCTTATTGATGATACGAGCCAAGAACGAAGGAGAAAATACGTTACGTCTGGTGCAGCCCAAGGATCAATTCTTGGCCTTGACCTATGGAACATAACATATGATGATATCTTTCGCATTAAGATGCCAGATGGCGCACATCCTGTTGGATATGTCGATGACGTTGCGGCCATAATTGTGGCTTGGAGTGTCGAAGAGGCTAAAATGGAGGTCAACCAGGTGATAATAAGAACGAAGTAATGGCTCGAGGACAGAGGACTCAAACTCGCAACGGTGAAAAGCAGTTGATACTTTTAACGAGGAAGTGTATACCGCTGGAAATCGACATGCGACACCACTCTGACGACGCGGAAAGTAGTCAACTGCCTTGGTATTCAACTGGACCCTAGACTGACGTTCTGGGCTCAGATACAACATGCTGCAACCAAGGCAGCTAAAGTTACCTCCTAACTTAGAGGGCTTATGGCCAATACATATTGGTGGTCCTATACAGAGCAGACGCAAATTGATGATGGCAATAACGGACTCTATTCTGCTTTACGACAGTGAGATCTGGGCGGAGGCTAAAGGAAAATCTTATCATCGGTACAACGAACCGCTGCACTTAGAGTGGCATCGGCATATAGGACTGTATCTAAGTCAGCAATACTGGTAATCAGTGGTGTAATAGGTCTACAGGCAAGTAAGCGGAAGAGAGTGTGGGAGGCTAAAAACGTGCACGGAGAGACAGTAAATGTCGACGACGCCAGAAAGCGAACCATACAGCAATGGCTAGAGGAACGGAACACTGAGACGAGTGGTAGATGGACGGCAAAACTTCTCCCAGATATTACCCGCTGGATGGAGAGGAAATTTGGTGAGGTTAACTACTATCTGACACAACTGCTATCTGGACACGGTTATTTTTGTAAGTACCTATTTAAAATGGGGAAGATGACACGACCAAATTGCATCTATGATGATGCGTCGATTGATGATGCGGAACACACTTTCTTTCATTGTGAGAGATGGAGACTGGAAAGAAGGAATCGAGAACTTCTGCGATGTAATTCTGAACAGTGGGGAGAATTGGAATAGTATATTCAGATACGCTGAAGTCTTACTTAAATCTAAGGAAATTGACTTGGATGAGAGAAGTAGAATGGACGTTTGAACATCTTCTCGGAATTCGTTACGCAATCCGGACGCGGATATGGATATGAAAGGGCCAAATGGCCAGACGGACTCCACTTCGAAGTAATACCACAGTAGTTCCGGAGTGGGCATAAGGAGTCCAAAAGTGGAGGGGGAGATTTAATGGGTGAGGGCCCCACACATGGGGGATAGTGACGACTACCGCTATGGTGCTGTTAGGTACATTTACTCCTCCTCAGCGTAAAAAAAATGTAGTCCGATACTACCATGGCCGTTTTTACGGCATTTATATTAATCTAAATAGTACTATAATCGAAGTCGCCGTAGTCTTGTAGGTAGTATGTTTCGCTTATGAAACGAGAGCCGGCTGATCAACCTTTGACTTCCTCTCAGCAGCCTCCTGGCAAAAACTATGAGATTAAAACAAAATTGCCATGCAAAGTTTTTCAAATCGGTTGTTCAGAGTGGAGTTTAAACTTTAGGTCTCTCCACTCATTTCAGAGCTTTTTCTAATTTACAATAAATTATTAGAATATGACTGTTCGTTATTTTAACTATTACGCGTAAATTAAAATTTTTAATGAGTTCACATATTCACATCTGGATTAAAATACCTTTTTAAATATACAAATTCCCTTTATTGTAATCCTTGAAAGATTAATGCAACATTCACAAACTAATATCCTGCTTGATTTTCTAAAATCTGACAAATGAAACCATTTGTCTAAACACATCAACTAAAAGTATGTACATCGGGTATTTTATTAAGCGCTTCCGTACTTTGAATTTAAACAAAACAAAGTGTGTAAAAGATTTCATCGAAATGTGTTATTCGTTACAAAAACCTATTGCCGCCATTATGCGTAGAAGACATCGCTCAAATGTTCCCCACGGCTTCTCTGGATAGAGCACATCCTATATGTCTAATTTGCTATAACACCGGCGCATAAACAAGACTGAACGTTACCGATGGCTTGAGTTGGTGTTATGCACATGCACTTGTGACTTAAGAAAACTCTGAAAGAAAAAATCTAACGGGATCAAATAGCACAATCTCGATGGCCAATTTCTACGTGAGATGAAATGTGAGGGACATAGAACCAATCTGTTTAAACCACATAATGTTGGTGTCCATACTATCAAAATTAGGCCAAAATATGTACGTAGTCATCGACCTATTATAGTGAGCCCAATATCCACACCAATCAGTGAGTTTTCGAGATGTATTCTACACTCATGTATCTCGTGTTGACTGGTATTGTCCTAAATTCAACAATTTTGTCCATTCATCCATAAATTGGCCTCATCACTGAAGGTGATATTTCGAAGAAAATTAGGGTTAGTTGCCTACTGCTTCAGACCTCATTGAGCAAACACACGTCGTTATCTATGGGACAGTTGAATTGCGTACAAGTGCATTCCCAAGTCACTACACAAAATTTGCCACGTTGTCGTCTGCGAAAGACCGAGCTCTTATTAGCTACGTGAAATCGAATACCTTGGATCTTCTTCCTTACAATCACGCATAGCGACGAAGTTTTCCGCAAATCTTCGTTTCGTCGACATATGGGTATCGGTTGATCGTTTACTGAAACTGTGGACTAGAATTTATCAACCACATAGCCTTCTCGAAAGAACAATTATGATGATCGTTAAATAGATGTTGCCGTAGCATAATAGGTAGAGTGTTAGCTTATTAGGCGGGAGTCTGTTTTTCAACTCCTGGCTCAGACATTTCGAACACAACGAAATATGAAAAATATACCCTTCGGAGATTTCGTCACAGTAATTTTGTAGCACAAAACTAAGTAAAAGTAAATATTCTCAAATCTTTCATTCGGAAGCGACGGTAAAATCTACTCTACGTAATTCTGACTAAAGGATTATAATTTCCACTTATCAATTGCCAATGTTCTGAAGTCCCTATTGGAAGACTCTATACAATCACCTTGCATGAAGCGATAGAAATAACATAAAAGTTTAATACATTGTTTATTTATTCATGCATTCATTCAAAAATTTTTTCTGTTACGTAACTAAAACGTCGATATACGAGGATTTATAAATAATTTATAAATAAATATACCAATGTTTTTTAAGAAAATTTTCTAATAAAACGTTTGTGATTTGTTTTCCTAAAAATTCCATAGAATTTCAATTAAACCATTTTATATGCGAATTTAAAATTGATGAATGTTTTGCGTCTTTAATTGCAACCAATTTTTGCAATCTGTCGCGATTTTAAATCAATTCATATTGAGGTAAATAATTTGATTTGGAAATGGATAGAATTGTATGGCTACAAATATTAGATTTTAATTTCTTCAATTGAACTTTTTATTCTAAGTATAAATAAAATAAGTAAAAATTAAATAAAATAAATAAAAAATTTTGTTTTGTAAATTTTTCTTTTGTTCTGCATATTATTTGTTGAAATTATTGGCCAATTCATATGACTTTGTATCGTGTATTCATATGACTTTGTATCTTGTATTTTGAATGTCAAAAGTCAATAAAATGAAATGAAATATATTACGGAAAAAAATTAAATTAATTAATTACACAGTGCGACAGTCAAAATACACCCAGCTAATAACGTAGTATAGGTTGTCAGTTTTGTTGAGTAAAACTCAAAAAAAAAAATTTTTATATTTCTCGAACCCTCCAAACTTCTTTCATTTGACACAAACGGTATTTTTAATCTTTTCACTCAAAATTATTGTTTACTATTTTCAAAGTCCAAAGTTTATTGAAACGGTATACATAAACATTTTTTTCAAACTTACATGTTATGAGTTTTGATGAGGTAAACTTGGCAAATGCGAATTTTTTAAAGTTTAGCCATTCTTAATTGCAAAATTTTATTAAAAAATATGTCTTAGTTCAAAAATTTCAAAAATTTTAAATGGATCTTCATTGAGAAGTAGGCTAACATTGGCCAACATTGGCCAACTTCTAGTGATCGCTCAAACGTGAAATTGACCCATTTTCCAATAAACAATCAAGATCCATCAAAAATTCTGAAAATTTTTTAATTAAAAGTTCATTTGTAAAAATATATGAAAAATATAACACGACTGTTCTACTCTTTAAATAATAACTACGGTAATTTTTGTTCGATTTTATCAAAAGAAGTGTCAATCTCTTCACAACAGTACACGCTTTAATTTTTTTTATATTATTTTATATTTTTTAATAAAGTTTGCTACTATGAAAGGACAAACTTGAGTAAATATGAAAAAATTCGCATTTCCCAAGTTTACCTCATCAAACCTCATAAAATATTAAGTCGAATAATATATCGTTGGTCTCATGTACAAAGGCCGTAACTAATCTTTTTTTCGAAACTGATTTTTTTGTGATTCCAATGTGTATTTATGTTAAATGCATTTTAATCACAAAAAATATTAATTTCGAAAAAAGTGTGTGTTAGGGCCTTTCTACATGAGACCAACGATATATATTTATACCGTTTTAAAGGCCCATCACTCCCCTATCTAAAAAGTTTAAATTTGTGATATAGTTTAGAAATGTTTGTGTAATCTATAAATTTGTACGTAAAGTCCAAAAAACAGCTTTGGTCAAATAAATAAGTTTGGAGGGTTCAAGAAATATATAAAAAATATTTTTGAGTTCTACTCAAAATTTTCTATTTTGTCGCATAGTGTTATCTGTACGAACAATATAATTTTTAAAATGTTAATTGTTGACCTAAGTGACATAGATAATATTTTGTATTTGTATTCTTCTTATTTATTACTTTTATTTTTAAAAACATATGAAAAAATATGTATAATTCTGTCGGATTTTTATATGAAAATTATGAACACAATCATACACTGTTGTATTTTCTTCCACTGTATACAACGATACAAAAGCTTTCGTGAACTGCCAATATGTTAAAGACGTATGTCCGTGTACAATTGTGTATGTATGTATTACTTACTTTCGCTATTATAGTTGTTATCCTTTGCTTAATACCAGTGTAAAACTAATCATTTATGATTAATTGGAACTGATGTGCCATATGAGAAACAGACAAATATTCTTTGTTTATTTTCTTAACATAAGATTCGTCATGAAATGATATATTATTTCCATTATTAGACATAAGCTCCAAATACACTCAGATAAACGAAACAGAAAATTTTGAAAAAATTTCCTCGTTCCTACGAGGAAATCAATGATGGAATAACTAATAGGTTTGCTTTTTAAAATACGAACAGTTTTATTGACGTGTAGCCAGCTATGGCTAATATTTTGAATAAAATGTTTTTACTGTCCCATTAAAAATTGGCGCATTATTTTCACAAAAACAGGCTCTTGCATACCATTATACCAATGTATGACCCATAGTAATCCGCGCATGTTGGGCAATATTCTGTTTCAAAAAACGTATGTCATAAACGTTTGGAATTTTTCGTGTAATTAAAAATAAAGCTCTTTTCCAAATCATTCTAAGCGCTTTTATTGGTAATATTTTCGATTCTCTAATCATAACCTTAAAGGTTATGATAGAAGCCATTGTTTGATTCTGTTGTTTCCAAAAACCATCCACTTTAAACGCATTCGTCCGCCATATAATTCACATGAATATAACTATTCATATATAAAGTTATCTAATACAGACTTAAGAGCTAGTCAATCTAGTGATCGAATGTTGTTGTACATATCTTTTGATCTTACAGTAAAGATTCAAATTCCCAATCACCTCTATCACCATAAATGTATTAATGTCCATTGGTATTTATATTTCCGACTGTATTGATTGGTTTTGAGAACAAAACTTCTGTATTCGAGCAATGCAGAAGAAAGAAAATTATGATTCATAAACATGCCAAGCTACATTTCTCTAGTCGATCTACTGCAGAGTAAGTTCTTGATAAAAAAATGCTTTCACCATTTCACTTCTTTCTGCTCAATTTGCTCACAATTCTCCCGATAGTGGACACATTTAATCTATTATACTGACCAAAAAGATACGAAGTTCACGAAATGCATTGATATGGAATGATTTGAACTCCCATTTTCCTCAAAAACTGTAACAATTTTAGTGCGCTGCTCAATAATCTACCTCTCCATGGTTGAATTTGTCAAACATTAAAACAAAGAAAAGAGAAATAAAGTTGGTTAAAAAATTTGACTTTAAGGACTCACAATTATGGTGTAACCACTGCTTACAATAATATTTCGAGTGTATAAGAGAAAGCATTTGAAAACGTTTGAATGTTTACAAACATTGAAATTGTTATGACGATCATCAATTATTTTTAAGATAATCTACAAGTTATGGTGCCTTCCTATCTACATGTGTATGTGTTCGCTTTGAGTCCATACTGTTGCATGTACTCCGCTACTGCTTATTTCGTATGAATCTGAGGGTAAGAGAATAAAATAAAAGTTTTGTCTTCTTGACGCCTGCAAAAATATAATTCATTAGCATGAGAGAATTACTACAATAACTATTACAAAGTAAAGAGTTTCGACCACCTTAATCAAACTGTAAGCAGTCAGCAATTTTTACTGGCAACATTGCGAATAAAGATGTTTCTCATTAAAAAAAAGAATATTTCTCAACAAAAAAAAGAAGGAGCAGGTAAAACACAGGAATTTTTGGCAAGTTTTCGCAAAAACAGTCCAACTTAAATTGCGGATCATTATTGACTTGATTTTAAATAATAATTAATTGTACTTACTTTTATATATCTGAAATAACGATCATACATACATACATAAAATACATAATTGGCCATTACAACAACAACAAAAATATAAAAAATATTTTTTCGGCGACTTCCTCTCAGAAGATTTCTGGCATAAACTCTGAGAGTAAATAAAAATTGCCATGAAAGCTTCTCAAAACTCTGTCGTTCGGAGTCGACTTTAAACTGCAGGTCTCTCCACTCATGTATAAAATTAACACACACAACATAAGTGGTCGTAATCCTGACTGAAGGGTTGTAATGTCCAATTATGTATGTGTGTATTACCCACGAGTTTGGAAAATTTCACTTATCTCGATGATCCCCAAACCTGGAAAAGATCACACAAGGGTGGAGTCATATAGGCCAATAAGCCTGCTGTCTAACATATCCAACTTGGTCGAGAAAGCGGTAGTTAAAAAGCTGTATCCATTACTGAGTGAAATCGAGTGTATTCCAAATCATCAATTTGGATTTAGAAACAAGCGCAGTACAATCGTACAAACTCATAGATTGGTGAGTGCCATAAGAAGAACTTTTGAGGAAAAAAAGTATTGCTTCGCTCTTTTTATCGACGTTTCTCAGGCATTCGATAAAGTATGGCATGAATGCTTGATTTATAAATTGAGTCGCAATTTACCAAATGTCTGCAACCAATTACTAAGTTATCTATCAGAACGAAAATTTAGAGTGAAGGAAGGCGATTATGTGAGCGAACCCCAGAAAATTAAGGCCGGTGTACATAAGGGAAGCATCTGAGGTCCTTTATTATATTTATTATATACCTCCGATATGCCAACTTGAAGCAGTACCCTTACTTCGACTTTCGCTGATGACACAGCCATCCTAAGCATCGATGAAGACCCGCAGGAAGGATCTCGGTATTTGCATGACCATATAGTGCAGCTGGAAGCTTGGTTAAAGCAATGGAGAATAAAGGTCAACGAACAAAAATGCACACACGTAACATTCACATTGCGTAGGGAATCATGCCCACCTGTTGAAATAAAAAACCAAATAATACCTCAGAGTACAGGGGTTAAATATTTTGGCTTACATCTTGACCGGCGACTAACATGTAACACAGATAAAGTTAAAGGTGATACAGTTAAGTTGGCTAATTAATAGAAACTCGGTCCTTAGCTTGGACTGCAAGCTTCTTCTATATAAAGCAATATTAAAACCAATCTGGTGCTACGGAACATAGCTATGGGGCACTGCCTCATCTTCAAACATTTATATAATATAAAGGCGCCAAAATACATAAAGTTCTGTGACTGCTGACGAACCCCTTAGTACATAAAAAATTCGAACATATATAAGGACCTAAACGTGCCCATGGTTGAGAGGAAATCGCGAAATATGCTAAAAAGTTAGCTAAGGGAAGAAGCTAAAGGATCACCCGAATCCACTAGCTCGTGCTATTTTGAATGATGTCGGTCATATCCGACTAAGGAGAAGAGACACTGTGGACCTCATTAGAAGACGATCGCTAATGATGTTAAATTGATTAAGATTCTATGAAACCATGAAATTTTGTCCCAGCCTGGCGGGTCATAATTAATGTTATTAGTTTTAAGATTTGATATAATAATTGTTAGTTCACTTTTATAGTGAATATTCGATTACATAAATAAACAGACAAAAAAAATTATAACTACAAAAAAATGTGGAAGTGAGCTTTAAGCTACCGATCTACTAACCTGTAACTTTTAAAGCTGAATTTAAGTTTGACCTTACACAATATACATTATTTTCAATATGACAACTTCAAAATAAACAAAGTGAACAAACACAACAAAAAAGGAAGCAAGTCGTTGCCACTGCGCTTTTAAAAAACTTTATAACTTGGCAAAAGTTACCGATATTGTTTCGGAACAGCCATATTTAAAAAAAAGTTAACTTTAGATAAAGTTACTCTTTACCATGACTAACTTTAACGGCAAGCAAATAATATGTAATGGCCCTAAGAAGCATAGCTGTTCAAAAGGTGATTAAAAGGAAAAGTAAAAATGAATTTATTTTTTGTTTATATTTTATACGGAACAGAGAATAGTCTTATGAGCCAAAGTATAAATTATTAATGATACGTGGGCATAACTTCATGAGGGGAAAAAGCAAAGGATGTTATCCATACTGCCAAAAACCTTGGTGATGGGGCCAACAAACATTTTCGATTCTATATATGAGATCGGATATGTAGCGGAAATGATGCGTAAATGATACGATTAGCTCGAACGGTAAATGAGAAAAGGAGTATGTCTGTACTAATCAAGGTTAAGGATGGCATATGGAAAAAAAAACATGCATGATATATTTATTAAGGTAGTGGCAATATTGAAGTGTAAGCTCGGTAATTATGGCTATAAGAAAAACTGTAAAACTACCAGGCGATTGCGTGCGGAGAGATCTTATCAAAATACCTAAAAGGACAGGCGGGATAAATTACGCTGACATCGGACTATTAAAAATCAGATTATCTCGAACAGAATATCGAGCAAAGTTTATCCCACTCTGGTAACAGGATTCAAATCACCATCTTCTTGTGTTAATCATATCGGTTGATAACTATCGAAATTATATATTTATGATTGCGAAAACACATTGGCCCATTTCAGTTTTTAATATCCCCACCGCGTAATACTTCAGATTTTCCGAACTCAGTGATATTGTACCTCCTATGCTACATACATATGTATATTTGGTACTTGTTCCGTACAATTACGAAAATAGCGCTAAACAGGAAAAGTCTTTGGTATTCTATTAAAACGAAGCATGTGCCATTGAAATGATTCCCTCGTAATAGAATTGGACAGATAACAACTGATGACGTTTGTACGAATGCTATGAAATTTGTTATATTTTTAGCACTATTGACTTCTTTGTTCGTATTTTCGTGTTATTTCCAGATTTCATTCATTCATTTTCTATTACTTCTATTGACAAGTTTTTAGACCACAAATACTTGCAAAGGTATGTAGCAATAAAAAAAGGATTTAAAAATAAAAACATCGCAGATTATCTGTTGATGACAACAGAAATTCATTTTTGATATTCCGTAATTGGGTTTCCAGTTATTATTCTACGTGAATTTTTTGCAATTTCGTACTGTCCATGCAATATGTTTGGTTTTTGGTGTTTTGGTATGTTTCATAAAAAACGATTCCAATAATGTGAAATCAAATTGATTAAACACAAAAATTAATGATTATAAATGTAGTTTTATTTTTATTTTTATAACTTCTATTTCCTTCCTTCTATGTTGTAAAACTGCAATAATTTTTAAATCATTTCTACCATTTTAATATTACTGTACAATAGAATTTTCATTGTTGGCTTAAAACGAATTATTTGTTTCCATAATTGATATTAAATACTTAATTAGTATATGCTAGCCTTAAACGTGAGTTATAGTGACTTTTTAATTTATTTTGAATTTTGAAAAAGCTGCTGCTGTCTACAACTTTCTCCCACTTTTTGTCCCACCTGAGCGGCCTTTGATTTTCTTGCCTGCACTTTGAAATCAATTGAAAATATTCAGTATATATTCAGCATATAGCAGTAATCGACGTGGTATAGAAATCCTAAGTTATTCCCGTATACTTGTTTCAATTAATTTTTGATAACTACCTCGCGACATGCGTGAAGGCTGTTAAAACTTTGTCCCAAGCGCTTATCATTGATAACTAAAAAATTCAATTTATTACATCATGGACTAACAACGTATCTCTTATTAAATTACATCTGAAAATACATCACTTCTTATTTTTTTAAATTATTACAATCAACAAAAACTGGTCATATATTTATATTGTTACAAAAATAAGAAATCTAGAAATCTGGTGTTCTGCTTTTACATCGCTTAACATTAAAATTATAAACAAACGCTACAAAAACAAAACAATGCAGTAAACAAACCTGTTTACAGATTATCGTACTGCTTAATATAACAACAAACACCAGCATAAAAAATGGTAAACAAGTAAACAAAAATACACAAACAACACTATAAGAATAAATGTAAACAAAATACACAAACAACACTACGATGTTTACATTTATTGAGATATCGAGAAGGCGAAGTCATGAACATTCGCCTTCAAGAACATTTATCGGACTGTTCACTCTGTCATATAAAAGGCCATTCAAGTGAAGGTTAGTGAAGTTCTGTCAGTCTTATGTGAAGACGCGCTGTGTTTGAAGAGAGTAATCGTGGTTTGAAGATCTCCGTTACAAAGATTTGTCGAATAATTGCCTAGTAATTGTTATCGTTTATGCGAAGGGTGTAAACAGAGGAATAACAAAACAAATGCAATTGTTGTTGTTTACATGAAGATGTGAACAGTGTATTGTGCAAATAACACCAACAAACTTGGTAACCATAAAAGTATTGTTACGTTTTTACCATTTCAAAAACGTTTAGAATATGAGTTCGTTGACTGCAACAACAGAATAAAAATAAATTTGTGTTTAGTTTCAATTAAGTATTTTATTGTTCTCACTACTTTTGTGTGCCACTATATACAACTTGACGAATACAACAATAATTGCTTGTCCGCTATTATTCTTTGCTTACAACGCAGACCTTTTCAACGGAGATCTTCAAACCACGACTGTTTTCTCCACACGCAACGAGTCTTCACACAAGACTAACTGAATTCTTACTACTGGTTGCCTGCTTTGTCTTGCCTTTTTATATGTCCACGTAATCAATCTGATGAATGTTCTTGAAATCGAATGTTCGTGTGTTCGCCTTCTCGAGAGCTCTATTGCGACTTCATTGTTGTTTGTGTATTTTGTTCACGTTGTTGTTGTTGCGTTCTCGCTTTTCTTTTATACTGATGTTGTTGGTTTACTTGTAAACAAGTTCGTTGTTTATGGTAGCGTAGCTGTAGTTATCATTTTAATATTAAACGATGTAAACCGTTTCCATTTTCGTAACAGTGTGTACTGTGAAAGAGCTCTGTGATGACTAAAACCGATGTCGTAGACAGATATGAGATAAGCTGGCATGTTTATAGAAACATGTTGTTTATGTATCTCGGGTGTGCTTTTGCGTCGAAAATAAAACTGCTATTAAGCCCTCTTAAAATATCTGGTTACTAAAGTCATTCATAGGCTGTGCGGAAAGAACTTATGGAATCTTGGAAGAGTACTGCGGTATAGGAGGGCTGTAGCAATTTCAGCTCCGCGTTATATGGAAACCGCGTTGTAGGAGGGCTATCGAAATTTCAGCTCCGCGTTATATGGAAACCACATTTTGAGAGTACCGCGTTATAAGAGGGTTGCCTGCATATAAATTTAAATTTATTTGAGATATTGAACATTTTATTTTGTTTTCTATTTTTGATTTAAGAAGATTTAATAGATAATAAAAACGGTATTTAAAGGCTCGAAAATAAGGAGTATATTTTCGTTTGAGCACAGCATTGTCGTTCTTTTTAACCAACTCAAGCAACTTACTTATTCAAAATGGAAAGCACATTGAAGTCAGAAAGTGTTCGACTTTAAATATTTTAGTTGAAAGACCTTATAAAGGATTTTAGTTGAAAGGATTAAAATAAAATAATTTTTAAAACGAATAAAACAATATCCATTTGAAATTTATTTTTATAAATTCTATATTGTATCATACATACATAGAAAGGATATTATAATTTGTACTCGTATGAAGTTGACTTTTTTCCTTTCATTTAAAGTAAACGAAAATAAATTTTATGAAAACTTACACAAGCTCTTAACACGACTGAAAAACATAGTCAGTCAAAGGAATAAAAGAACGTTTTTAGCACACAATTTAAAACAATTTAACTTTGTTTAACTATTTTTTTCCACTTTTACTGCTTTGCCATCGTTTTTTTCTTTCCCTTTTTATACACTTCTTTGCATAGAATTTGTTGATGCTACTGACTTAAAATAAATTTAAATATGAATGCATGCTGCTGTATGTGAGTGAATGTAGAACAAATTGCTTTGCCGCAAAATACAAACCAACTGCAATCATTTCTGACAACAGCCACACGTCTACAACGATTTCACTATGCAATGCACTCCGCTAACGAAACTGAAATATTTTTTTTAACGCGAAGATATGGAGGACTCTAACATAAAATCATAAATAAATTGACAAAGAATTAAATCATTGAAATCCAAAATTATTATTGTGTGATGTAAATAAAGGTTCCAAATGGATCCTGAACTATCAACATTGCGCACACCTTCAATATACTATTCGATCCTCACTTCTCCGGCTATATAAAATTCATTTCACCGTTCTTCTGCTACCCGAAATATCATCCAATAAGGGCGTCGGAACTTTTGCAGTTGATAAGAGCCATTTTGTTGCAGCTCCATCTATCACTATTATTGTCGTTTATTCAGTCTATTTTATCAAAACGCTATGAATGGATAGACACGGACCATTTATGTAGATAATGGACGAGCATACCATTTAACAACAGGTGCAAATAACAAGATTTTTTATCAAAATGTTTGGATAACGAACCGGGTGTTTTTCTTCGAAAAATCATATTTAACGATGGAGCCCAGTTCTCTGACAATGGGTAAGTAAACAAAAGCTAGCTGTAGCCTAGCAAGTAATGTGATGGCTTATTAAACGCGAGGTCAGGGTTCAGACACAAAATGAAAAAAATATTTTCTTCGGCAACTTCCTCTTCGCAGATTTCTGGCAAAAATCCGAGAGTAAATAATTTTGCCATGAAAAGTTTCTAAAAAATCTGTCGTTCGGAGTCGACTTTAAACTATAGATCCCGCCACTCATGTGGAAAATTAACACACACAACAAAAATGGAGTGATAAGCTAAGTCGTAATACGGATTTAAGAGTTTTAATGGCCAATTATATACATATATAGATATGAACAAATAAGATTTAAGAGCATGCAATGTATATCGAAAAAGACACTGTACAAAATCCCTAAATTTGCTACAGCTAGTATCAGCGGAGTAGCTCTCACTCCGTGTAATGAGGGCGTATATAATTTTGAACAGTATACTAAACTGGAAGTTTGAAGTCGCCGTAGTCCTATTGGGTAGTGTGTCGGCTTATTAGACTGTAAGGCCACGGTTCAAACCCCAGTTCAGACATCAAAACGAAAATATAAAAACATTTCCTCTTAGCAGATTTCTGGCAAAAACTCTGAAAGTAAAGAAAAGTGCCACGAAAAGATTTTCAAAAATCTATCGGTCGGAGTCGACTTTAAACTGTAGGTCCCACCATTCATATATAAAATAAACGCACACAACATAAGTGGTGTGAGAAGCTAGGCCGTAATCCTGAATAAAGGCCTGTAATGACCAATTATGTATACTAAACAGAAGTCGCTGTAAGGAAGCAATGGTCCCTATAGGTACTGGATGTTCGATTTCGTAATCAAACCAACGCAATTCAACGTGTTTGCGGTTGGCTTTGGCGAAAAGAAATCATGGAAATCTGCTAAATCTGTTGTACTACCTAATACTATAAACCCATTGCGTTGTTGTTGTCGCATTGCTTTAAAATAATTATTTCCTATACACCCATGTATTTTAATTTTGAGAGATTACTGTGCTCGGTGCGTTGCGTTGACAGCATAGGGCATTGTAAAAAAATCCGTAATGGATGCGAACGCGGCTATGAGATCGAGCGTAGAAGTGTAAAAAATAATAAAACAAAATTCTTAGATGTAATTATTTGAAATTTTTCTCGATATCTACACTCTCTTTCCACTTTCATTTTATGACGGAAAAATTGAGGAGAGATTCTTGCCTCATAATGGTATACATATCTCAGAGAACGTCATATAAATCACGCTATTAACTAAATTATCCAAATATTTAAGTCGCTGTAGTCCAGTAGATAGTGTGTTGACTTCCTAGACGAGAGATCATGGTACAAATCTCCAAACATCTCGAACAACGGAAAATATGACTTATTCTTAGCAGTCTTCTGGCAAAAACTATGATAGTAAATAAAATTATATTTGAAAATTTTCTTAAATTTATAGTTTGGAGTCGACCTTGAACAGTAAGTCCCTCTACTCATATATAAGATTAATACATACAACATAGATGGTGTGGGAAGCTAGGTTGTAATCTTAACCAAAGTGGTGTAATGGCAAAACTAATTAAGAAATTCAATTTGAAACCGCGGCTCAAGTCCCTTAATGTTCAAAACTCATAAATCATAGGAAGGCTGAAAATAGTTCTAATATTCTTGAAACTGAAATCTAAAATGTGTTTTAAAGTAGAGAGTAAAATATTTTAACTGCACATTAAAAATTGATAACTTATGTACGGGAGAAAACAATCATTTAAAATTCTGAAATGCTGTATATCCTTGGCAACATAAGTGGCTCTGTCATTTTGTCTGTCTGTATGTCTGTCTGTCTGTCTAGAGGAACACTATGTATGCATTTTATTATGTGTGCCAGTGAGTGGATATATGTTGTAGCATAAAGATTTGTTGCAAGATATATAGAAGCAGCAACATAATTCATTGTTGTACGCCATCCTACAACAATAAGATGATGTGCTAAAATAGAAATAAAAGAATTTCTTTCAAATAAAACTTTAAAAAAGTGAATGGATGGGAGATGGAAAAAGCAAATTGTTTAAGAAAAGTGACTGTAGAAGAAGGATTTAATTATTCCACATGCCACTTCCACTCACAAAAATATTCTTACAACATAATTTACACACTAAAACTCGCACCATGTTAAAAAGAATTATATTTAGTCTTAAAATGTTTATATATGGATTTTTATATATATATATAAATAATACTGTTCGTCTGGTAAAAAATATTCAATTTTTCTTTACGAATATTGATCGAAATTAACAATATTACTTCTTTACCTTTAAATAATAAAACGTCGATAATAAAAAAAATCACTCAACATTTTCTTATTGTTTTGACATATAGAACCAGAACGGCCGGCCACAGCATTTCTTTCGATACAAATTACAGTTGAGCCAATTACCCATTTTGCGAAATTGTATGTCGGCTTTTCCTATCGCCATTTACACATCGCCTATCGCCAAATTCCAGCGTAATGGGTGTTTGACTCTAGTTTTGTAAGCCCGCTTAACCAAAGAAGAAGGACATTTCAGAGAAAAATTGAAGAACAAATCACCGGCACAAATTTGTTAAAGAAAACTTTACCGGATTTCTAAATGAATTTTGAAATATTCAAATGTTAATTTAAAATTAATTAATTAATTTAATTTAATTTTAAAATTAATTAATTTAAATTTAATTTTAAACCTAAAATATTTATCCTGTGATATAAAGGAGGCTAGAGTACAAGTACAGGTAGCTGAATTCATGAATTTTACCAAAAAAAAATTTTTTATGGTTTTCACAAAACAAGCATAATTAAGGAAGAGCTCCATATGTTTGCACCGATAAAGTGTAGGTGCCCTCTAGAAGAACTCAGAGTAAATTTAAAAATCAAAGGTCCAATATACATATTAAAAGGTTATTCGTTATATGTAGTAGGCATAGCTACCAGATTAATGAGGCACCAAATCGTCAAATATTTGAGAAAAAAAAATCGTCAAAATCGTCAAAGACGTTTATTGAAATCGTCAAAAATCGTCGGAAAAAATAAATAAATGAATTAAATGTTTTAAAAAACCAAAATTATTTCAATTGTAGTAAAACATATAAACATTAAATACAATATGAGTTTAAAAATAAAACTTAAAAAAAAATTTTTTTGAAATTTAAAGCTAGACTTTTTTCTAAAAATTGAGCAATTTTACATCATTTGCAGGAAAAAATTGTTTAAGGTTTAAACAATCTATGCCAGTGTTGTTTATTAACACATAAGCGCAGCAATAATATTGCATCATCTTAATCTATGGACGGTGTAAATATTAGGGAGTCAGAAGTTCTTGACATTCTAAGCATGAAAATTCAGTGTAATGTTGGCTTAGACCAACTTAATGCTTAGTAATAAGCATTACGAACTCTCAAGTCTTTCGAACTTGCTTTTCATTTTATCAATAAATTCCAAACTGCCCACATATGGTGCCGACACACTTAACTTGCTTAACCGTTTCTTGAGATCAAGCTCTCTATTTCTTTCCTCTCCATTCTGAAATACGTCCGTACGATTAAAAGTGATATATTTTGACTCGTCTGAAGGAAATACATTTTTAAAAAACTCATTTGATATGTATTAAAACTTGAGTGAAATAGTTATGCATGGCATTGGTGGGACAGCTGTGTCCCTTAAGTTGCTTACTTACACACTATGTTTTTTATTTCATGAGGAGAATGATAGTGTCTGCCGTGAGAAACAAATTTAAATTTTTAAATTTTGTAAACTTCCAGAATAATTACAAGGGCAATCGGCGTAATTATAGCCTGAATTATTTTTTGTTAACATAGTAAATGTCGTTGAAGCCGCCGTAGTCTAGTAGGTAGTGTGTTGGCTTATTAGACGTAAGGCCACGGTTCAAAAACCAGGTCAGACCAAAACGAAAATATGAGAAAAAATATTTCTTCGCTGACTTCCTTTCAGCAGATTTCTGGCAAAAACTCTGACAGTAAATAAAATTGCCATGAAAGTTTCTCAAAAATCTATCGTTCGGAGTCGACTTTAAACTGTAGGTCCCGCCACTCATGTATAAAATAAAAACACACAATATGAGTGGTGTGAGAAACTAGGTCCATAATCCTGACTGAATGGTTGTAATGGCCAATTATGTATGTATGTAACATAGTAATTATAGTTTTATTGAAAATTCTATGAATTTAGACAAACCACAAACTTTAGAAGACTTAAACATGAATAAACTTTAAATAAAGTTACCATTTTGTCTATATTTTATAGACTTCTATGCAATTCCAACACGGAAAAATATTTACAATTTAAAATAAGTCCGTAACGCTTGGTTAACTTATGCATAGACTAAGAATTAGTGGATAAATTTGTAGTTAATTTGATATAAAGCAGTGGTAATATATTCAGCGAGATGTGCTAAATCGAACATTATTTTCGCTTTCCTGTGTAATACATAGTATCCTAGGAAAATTGAAAAAATAGTAATGGTGAGAAAATAACTGAAACTAACTGAGTTCGAAAGACATAATTCCTGATAAAGCACAGAATATAACAAAAATAGGGAAGATACATATCAAACATTACTCCATTTAGAGGATTGGGCTGGACGAAGCTGAGAAAGTTTGTACAGAATACAGACTTTCTACAGAAAGTAGATTTGGTATCCTGAACCCACAACAAGTCCACTTGGTGGCTTAGGTATATGCCAATATGCATAAGACTCTCGGTTGGTCTCCTCTCATCCAAGCTACCTATCCGTACAGGTGGTTCTAAAAATTATATCAGTTTTTGAGAATCTCATGTCGTAATTTGAAAGTTCTTAAATTTTTGAAAGTGGTCCATAATTTATTAAATTTTTAATAATATCTTCCATTCATTAATTTGTTGATTGTTAAGATATAAAAAAAATTCATCAAACTATACAAACGAGAAATATCGCTTTCCGTGTTTATGAACGTTGTTTTGAAATGAGAAATCTCTTTTCCGATGCGAGCTCAAACTCTAATTAACACATTTGGTCCAACTAGACTGCAATCGATATACTTAAAGTGTAACTTTTGATAGCACAGTGTTACCTTTAGCAGGGATTAATATCAAAATAATGATTCATGATAAAGAAGTTTAAGTAAAATTTGATTCTATTTTAAAGAATTTTAAATTAAACATTCACCATATCAGAGTATTTTTATAGTAAAAAAACTTCTAGTTTAGATCGAAGAAAATAGATACGATTAAAAAATCATACTCAGAATAACATCAACAACTACGGCGTTGTCGCCGTAATCTAGTAAGTAGTGTGTTGGCTGATTAGACGTAAAGCCAGAGTTCAAACCCCAGGCCAGACATCAAAACAAAATACAAAAATTATTTCTTCGGCGACTTCCTCTCAGCAGATTTCTGCCAAAAACTCTGAGAGTAAATAAAATGAAAAGTATCTCACAAACCTGTCGTTCGGACTCCCACCACTCATGTATGAAATTAACACACACAACATAAGTGGTGTGAGGAATTAGTTCGTAATCCTGACTGAAGGATTGTAATGACCAATTATGTATTATGTTGTGATGTATCGGGTGATTTTTCTTTTTGGCAACACTGGTTTAAACAGCTCACGCACGTTTCTTGTTTTGTTTCACTGTCAAACATCTTCAGTTTGGTCTATAATTTAACCATGAATCGCCTTACAAACGAACAACGCTTGCAAATCATTGAATTTTATTATCAAGATGCGTGCTCTCTTAAAGAAAGTTCATCACGCGCTTCTTTATTGTCAGTTTAATCGACCCACTGAAGCGACTATTCGGGCTATTGTGACTAAATTTCGCACCAAATTTACATTGTTGCACATTAAACCACCAGCACGCTTACGTAGAGTGCGAACTGAAGAAAATATCGCAGCTGTATCGGCCAGTGTTAATGATGACCATCAATTATCGATTCGTCGCTGTTCGCAGAAATTGGGCCTCTGTTACTCAACAACGTGGAATATTTTGCGGAACAATTTAGGTGTGAAGCCTTTCAAAATACAGCTGGTGCAAGAATTGAATTCCGCAACGCAGAATTTTTGGTGAATGTGCTCTTGGAAAGATGGCCGAAGATCCAATTCTTTATCGAAAAATTGTGTTCAGCGACGAAGCTCATTTATGGCTCAGTGGATACGTAAATAAGCAGAATTGTCGATTTTGGAGTGAGGATCAGCCAGAAACATTGCAAAAGCTACCAATGCATCCAGAAAAAGTCACAGTTTGGTGCGGTTTATGGGCTGGTGGCATCATTAAACCGCAATTCTTCAAAGATGCTGCGAATCGTAACGTAACTGTGAATGGTGAGCGCTACTGTGAGATGATATCCAACTTTTTTTTGCCCAGAATGCAAGAGCTTGACTTGCATGATATGTGGTTTCAACAAGACGGTGCCACATGCCACACAGCACGCGTAACAATGGACTTATTGAGAGGCGAGTTCGTTGAACATTTTATTTCACGTTCGGGACCAGTCAATTGGCCGCCTAGATCGTGCGATTTAACGCCTTTAGACTATTTTTTGTGGGGCTATGTTAAAGCTCGTGTCTATGCAGAGAAGCCCGCTTTCATTGACGCATTGGAAGACAACATTGAAGCATTTATTCGTGAGATACCGGCCGAAATGTTGGAAAGACTATGCCGGAATTGAACTAAGCGGATGGACCATTTGAGGCGCAGTCGCGGTCAACATTTGCATGAAATAATCTTCAAACATTAAATTATATGGACCGTACTATCGATTTCATGCATTTTTCTGAATTTCATGTGTTTTTTTGAAAATTTTTCCTATAGCTCTTAAAAAATCACCCATTATGAGTTCGTTAATTGCAAACCAAGAAAAAACAAATATGTGTTTATTTTCTAACTCTCTTTATCCTTTACATTACTTTTGTGTGCCACCGTATGTAACTTAACGATACAACAATAATAATCTGTTTATTCCAAGGTTTACCATTTCATAGCACAATTGTGCAGAGAGAACTCACACGCATTCTTTTGTTCTTTGATTTAGTTGTCGATCAGACTGCTACGAGAACACATGTGCGGCGGATGCTTTATCATTTTATTTCAGAACAACACTCAAAAAACATTTTATGTTAAAAATGGTCTAAGTCATTAGCGGGTCTATTTTTTTTTTATTTTGTAGCATAGTATATTTTTTTTTAAATGCTTTGGAATGATGGCTTTTTTCTTTTAATAAAAAATGGGTTTTTATTCTTTTTATTTTTATTTATCTAAAAAACATGGCCTAATTTTTAAGCCAAAGATGGAAAGCTTTATGTTCTCTTAATAAAAAATGGATTTTTTGTTTTATTTTTATTTATCTAAAGATAGATAGACACGACTTATTTTGTTTACACGCAACTCACACAAGGCTGACTGAATTCTTACTGACTGCTGCCTGCTTTGTCTTGCCCTTTTATAGTCTGACACAACTAGTCTAACGAACATTCTTGAAGTGGAAAGTTCGTGTTCTCGCATTCTCGAGAAATCTATTGCGACTACATTATTGTTTGTGTACTTTGCTTATGATGTCTATCCCTTTTTCTCACATATTTGTTGTAGCTGGTTTATTTTCATATCATGTTGTTGTTGGTACCAGGTGCAACCAGGTACGTTGTACATATGTGTGTGTATTTGTGTCGTACACATTGTCTCTTGTTGCGTTTTCGTTATCTATCTCTTTCGTACTCATGGTCTTTGTTTTTGTATCTTTTGCTTATTGTTAATGTTAAACGATATGTTCATGTGAAACGATATTAGGTCGTTTCCATTTGCGTAACAATATTATAAAAGCACAGTAAGCAAATGTTTTAATCAGTCGACAATTTGCGGAATGAAAAAAATTTATGAATGACTTGAAAGACATATTGATACCATTATTATCCGCCAAGACTATTTTGTGTGGAGAATATCCAAAAAGTACAATTTTCCATGACTCTGGAGCAAAACATCAGGCTAAATTTGACCAGGCTAATGTTGACTTTGAGGACCGATGCGAATTGTGGCATACAAATCTGCAAATTAAGAAAACATAACAATAAAAATTCGAAATTTATCTCCACAGCAAACCGTGATATTTATGTGAAGCATTGGACGCTCGTGTGGAGAGACTTTCAATGAGAATTACGAATTAAGTTGTCTATGGTCCGTGTCTATCCATCCATGGTTGTTCAGCAAAATAGGCTGATAAATGACACCGTCCTTACGTTCCGAAAGTAATTCTGTAATTGTTGCATGAAATTCTCCCCGGGCTCCTCAATGTGTAAATATTTGTCTATCAAGGCAATTGCCTTTAATATCCAGGATGTTTACCTGTGTTTTGTAAGACAGTGTTACCAGCCTTCAGTGCTACCTTCAGGACTTTGCTAGGGACGTCACCTTATCCTGGGGATTTGTTGTTACCCATCCGACAGATGATTTCAATAAACTGTAGCGATGAAATGTCACTAGTGACGGCTTCAATGAAGCATTTCATATGAGAAAGAAAGAAAGTCGGCCAGGTCTCTTTATGCGCGAACATCAATTCGGTATGCGTCTATATGTGGATAAAAATGGTATTTAGTTCAAGTCTCCCAATTCTCTTTATTCTCCTCCTCAAGTATTTTTGGCCACTTTCCACACATTTTCATTTTCCGCCCCTACTTTCCCTTTCCTTAATTCTTGACGTGTAGTTCTAAGTAATCTATATTTGATGTAACTTTCTGTTCCACAATGTACTGAGAAAAGTCCTCTACAAAGAATTCTTTACTAAACTTTCAAAAAAATCAGGAGCATCCTTCAACTTCCATCAGTGACTGCTCTCACTCAATACCCACTACTAAGCATCTTTCTAAAGACGGAGTATCCTATCAATCATGATAACACAGGGCTTGGACCTCAAAAATCTTTAGTATGAGTTGCAGTCTTTCCGTTGAAATTTTGCATTGCTTTTGGGGTGTGCAAAATACGATTAATGATATTCAAAGTCGACAATTTTAATTTAAAGAGTAATTAGAAGTGGTGGGATGTGCTCCAGAATTGGAAGAATACTTATGTACTACGTTATATGATTAAAGCTCCTCCTTGTATGGACTGATATCGTAGGTAAGGGAGAATTTAAAACCTTCAACTGTTCAAGGTGAAGGTTAACATTTTCTATTTTCGCTTTCAATAAATAAGAAATAATTTAATTTAAAAAATAT
Organism: Sarcophaga variegata; assembly: GCA_932273835.1. NCBI lineage: Eukaryota > Metazoa > Arthropoda > Insecta > Diptera > Sarcophagidae > Sarcophaga > Sarcophaga variegata. Next base: position 40,348,306 of record OW026361.1, on the reverse strand, counting down.
ATATTAAAACCTTTTTTAAGCTACAAGTACATACAAGTCTTTTGGGTCTGGATTACGACCTGGCTTCTCACATCAATTATGCTGTGTGTTAATTTTTTACATGAGTGGCGGGACTTAGAGTTTACAGTCGACACCGAACGATTTTTTGCCACAAATCTGCTGAGAGGTCAAATAAGCCAACACACTACCTACTAGACTACGGCAACTATGATGTCACCTTTTGCAAGAAACCAATCCACAATGTAGGAATTTTAACAGTATTTATTTTCACATAATTTTCTAAGACTGCTTCAATGCTTAAAGTGCATAATAAAATCTATTTATCCAATCAAATTTCAATTTTCCAAAGGTATGTATCACCTCCAAATACTAACTTCAAAATTCTCAAAGCATATTGGCACTCATAAGTCCTAAGAGATGTTTGCTAATCTATTAAAATTCTTTCTATTTTCAGTTTAATTGTGTTTAAAATAATTCTTAATACTTTACAAAATGTAATTAGAATCTCAAAAATTTTTGTACATCAGATTTGGATGTGAAGTGGTTAAGTTAATCACACTTATGTTGGCAATGTTGTTAACATTTATTATAGCAACCACCCGTGGTATATTCCTAGTAAAATGCAAAGAAAGTTACAGCCCTTAATGGTGTGAGTAGATCAAAGCTCTCTGGAGAGTATGCAATTCCCTCAGAGGGAATTTCAAATGAGTCACATACCGACTAATATTGTTGCTTAATTATGCAACGCATTAAAAGAAACAAATTCTTAAATTAATCCATTATGTTGATTATTACATATAAAATTGTGTAATTAAGATTTTCAACGTCGGAATAAAATACTACTTTACTCTTCTAACACTAAGAGGAATTCTGGAAACCAGCTCAACAGCCAGCGACGTACAATCTTATAATATTTGCAAGTTTTGTGGGTGTAACCACAAGGTTTACTGCAACTGCAACAGCAAAATCATCGGCAGCAATAATACGACCATAAAATCATTTACATCCTCATCATTAACTTCTTCATCATTGTGTTCTCGGTTGTATCTTCGGAGGCCGTAACCAACAGAGTAAAGTAAACATTTGCCAACAAACAACATTTGTTGTTGCTTTTGTGTAAAATGCTATGTTAACTTATGTATTAAATTCTGTTATACTGCTCTCCCATTTATTTCCAGTGTTTTCATTCAAACCAAACATTTATTCTTCCTGAAACCACTCTTTCCTATTCTCTTGCTTCTTTCTCATTTTGTCACTTGGCTAATGCTGAAAGTACTATGAACCGGAGGTGGGTGTTTGTGTACATATATTACTCATGCCTTTCTAGCGTCCCATACCGTTAAATGTAATAAGAATAGAAAACCAGAAACAAGGCAATAAAGCACTCATACATTATCTTCGGATGCCGCCAAGAATGAATTTATTTTAGGTTGTTGTTCTGTTTCCTTGTTACCTAGTAAAATAGCTCCAAAAAGTGCTGCAAGTAGAGGTAGAATTACGATTAATAACGTAACGATTAATAATATAACGATTAAACGATTCAATACACGTCATAGTGGAATATTTTTAATTTAATTGTTTCAAGCCGTGTTAACGATTAAGAGGTAAATTTTAAGTGAATTTTGATTGTATGCTGTAAAGGATGGAAGATGATCCGTACATCTTCAAGATCGATGAACCTAGCAACGTTGCAAACAATACAGCAAGATACCCTGCGATAATTTTACCCAAATTGGAAGGATTCGACTAGGTTGACATATAGTTTTAACAACTGTGTGAATAACTCCATATTTTGTACCACTGGTTGCTCAGGATAATCCAGCAGCAATTTGTGTCTTAGACGACAACATCACAAACGACGTTGGTGAGTCATGGCCGAAATACTGGAAAAAATAAGTCAACATTGGAACCACCTATGGAGTTGCCGAGGGCAACAATTTAAATGAAATAATTTTTAAAAAGTAATTTCAATTCACCTCGTGGCATTGGCACTGTTGCCAAATAGTATCAAGCCATATGTCTGTCAAAGACCGTTGTTTTTTTTGAATATAGTGTTGTACTTAATAGACTATATTCAACTGAATATGTAGAAATTATGCAACCAAATAATCTAGGTTAGGTTAGATTGGGTGAAGTGGGAAAAGAGGTAGAACTTATGCCTATTGATACTACAAACAATCAATATTCAATCCGTAAATCAAAAACCGCCTAAAGGCAACCAATCCAAACTGAAAATAAATCTTACTATTGCGGCAACCTTTATATTAAAGAGCTCGGTCAAGGATGTCAGAAAGTGAGAATTCAAGAACCTTCGCATTTTCATGACAATACCAAGGCAGAGGAGAAATACATTTTTCTCTTCCTCCTCAGACCTACAGCTCTAGACGTGAGCACTATTCACTTCAATATACACTTATGTATTTTATTTTTTGAGACATTGCTGCGTTTGATGCGTTGCGACTTTTAAACATTATTATAAATTATTACATGTTAAGTAATGATTAGTAATTAGATTACTCTTATTTTAATTGTGAAATAATGATTACAATTACCATTATTTTTGGTTAGAATAAATAATAATTGATTACAATCACAAATAATCAAAAAATAATCAGGATTACTGACGATTAATACAAAATAATCACAAAGAATCAAAAGTAATCGAAAAGCAATCAAATTGTTTTCAATAATTCTTTTTGATTATTTTCATTAATTGGAAAATGCATGAATCTCCAATTTATTCGAAACCGTAAAATTCGATCGATGTTATACCGTTAAAGAATATTTTGCGACTTCATCAATCGATAATTACAACAAATTGTCCGTTAATGTTCCTAAGGGACGTTTAAGATGTATTTCTGTGTCGTGAATATTGTTAAATGTTAAAGATTTCATTAGCCACCAAGTTATTACTTCCTACAGTCGTGGGTAAAATGGGTCAATTGGATCTCCGGGTACTGCACTAGTCTAAATTGACAAGTGCACGTCCTCTATTACTTCCGCACATAAATTATCAAGTACATATGAATATACACACATAATTAGTCATTACAACTCACGACCTAGCTGCCAACACCACTTATTCTGTGTGTGTATTAATTTTATACGTAAGTCTTGGAGCCATTTCATTTTTCGATCATATTATCATGTCTGTTACTCCACAATTTATAGAAAATTATTTTCAAAAGGCAAATTTGAGACGAAATTTGACGTTTTCGAAGGCATAAATGGAACTGTATTATCGAATCGTATTTTACAAGACCCAAGGAACTTAGCTCGAACTTGGAAATCAAATATTTTCGGAATTTCGTGACTTTATTATGTTAGCAATAAATTTATTCTAATTAAACCAGGAGAGTGATCTTTTCAACACTTTATTAGAAAAAGTGTTGAACAGTTAGAAAAGTTATCACAACGGCTACAGTCTTCAACGGAAAGCACGCACACATCAATGATATTAATATCTTGGTTTAAATACTTCAAAATGTAACTGCGGCGTTTTGAAATGTCGAAAACTTTGGTAAGGTCACGAAGGTGGCGGACCCTTCGTACTGGAAAATGTCCCTCATCTACCAGGATTTAGGCCCATTGTGGTACCAAAATCAATTCAATCCCTGGGGTTTTATAAGGAGTGACACATAGTCTCTCCTTGCGCACTACTGTGGAAACAGTCCTTGATTTCGAGCGCCCACAGCAACGGAATCAATGTTACGATGAGGAGTGTCACGAGGCAGCTGCAGCGAAAAACGCCGCATACAAGAAAACGTTGCAGTCAGCCGCTATGCGAGCCATTGTCGAGAACTATAGAAGAGGAGAAGGGATGTGAGACGCCTTTTCAGACGCAAGAAGGAGGAAGTCGAGATGAGTAGATGTAGCGTCTCACCGAAAGTTTAAAGCCCGGAGCGTCTTCCTGTAAAGATGAGAATGGATACTTGGTAACAGATTCGCAGGGGGTGCTGAGGTTTTGGCACACAGGCCTGGACCCTATTAAGCACTGATGCAGCAGCCTTGAGAGTATTCGAGAGAAAAGTCCTACGTAAGATCTTCGGTGCAGAGTGCGATGATTTTCGCATCCGATCCAACAGTGAGCTGTATGAGCTCCTCAACGACATAGTTGTTGTGCAGCGTATTAACATCCAGCGGCTGCACTGGCTCGGCCATGTCACTCGAATGGGGGAGGATCTTCCATGGTATTTCTGTGTAAATTTGATATCGTAATTTGACTTTTGTTCATCCCTATTTTCGTAATTTCTTTGCTGTTTTATTATTGTTTGCAATTTTGTATTTTATTCAAATTTTCATGATACAGACTTAATTTTAATTCTGCCGTTGCAACATTATAAGTCTGCAATTAAGGCGTAGTACCCTTTTTATTTTGATTACCTTTTATTATATTTTTATAGTGTTTTCAAAATAGTCGAGCATGCAAAATCATGTAGCAAAAGTAACTTAACTGCTGCTTAATTACATGATTGGTATTCGTGTAGAAAGTTTGCTTGAACTTGAAAAAATCTCGATTTAAAGTTATAGATTTAGAGATATATTTACGTAGCGTACTGTAACTCACTCTTTAATATACAACATTGGAGATCAAAACATTTGAAAAATTCAAAATAATCTGCAAAATTGCATTCAAAAGTGAAGCAGAAACATTGTTTTGGAAATTTTCCGACAAATAAACGTAGCAGAGACGTCTAAGTCGTGAGTAAAAAACCTTGAGCGCAATTCATTTAGCCATGTTCGTATGCCAACTTAAACAAGTTATTGAGCATATGTCAATTCCGGGCTATATTTCTATTGATTGCAACCAAAGTTTATTTACCTTCTCCGATTTACTAGCTCATGTGTGTCATACATTTCTTTTTAATATTTTACTCTGCACACAGTGGTTGCCGCCCAATCGATTTATCATTTGTGTACATACATACATACCATACAATTGCAATGCCGAGCTATTTACGTGTGTTGACCTTTATTTATTTATCTCGTATGCACTTGTAGGTGTTACAATTGAGGTTGTTGTTCTTTAATTCCCTTGTACGCGTTTATTTACTTTGGAATTCTGCTCGATTAAGTCTAAAAACGAATCTGAAATACTTATATAAATAGTGTCCATAACACTTTGACTACAGCAGTGGAAGATTTAGACTGACTAAATGTGTTAACAACAATCTAACCTGTGCATGTTACCTAGTATTTATATTTGACTATCAATTCCAGTCTTTTACACTTTGCAGTCCTTGGTGTTGTATTAGTATTGGTTTTGCATAAATTTTTATTTTTCTTTCTTATGTCACTTAAAGGCAATTACTTTGTACAACTTAATTTGTCTGAGTTCTTAAATGAGCTTATTCTCGCAATCAGAGAACTATAGAATATTGCGGACACAATTTTGTTCACGATCCTTTTTAACAAAGATCAAAAGTTTTGGTATTCAATATCACTGAGAGTTAGACGCACATTTTAATACACCTCTCTATTCACGGCTAAATAGCATTATAGTTTTTCGCTCTTTTTATTTCCCTTTGTTTTAATTTTTCTGTCTAGTAACCTCGCGATCTTTCCCTTCTCGTAATTTGTTTATGTAATTTTGTTTATCGTATGACATGTCATTTTTGTTGCTGTCTGTTGGTCTTGTTTACTTATTTTGTTAGTTTGTTTTTGTCAGTTTAACAATATTGTTACGTTTTTACCCTTTTAAAAACGTTTAAAATATGAGTTCATAAATTTCAAGTAAAAATAAATTTGTGTTTAGTTTTAAATAAATTTTTTATTGTTCGCTCAATTCCATGTACCACTGTCCGCAACTTGATTTAAACATCAACAATTTGCTTTATTTGTTATTCTTCTTTATACTCTTCCGCGTGCACACTAACAATTGTTCGTTAGATCTTTACAACGGAGATCTTTAAACCACGATTATTCTCTTGACACGCAATTTTCTTTCTGACCCCGTTGCCTGCTTTGTTTTGCCTTTTATATCGCAGGGTAAACAGTCTGATGAATGCTCTTGAAGGAGCACGACTTCGCCTTCGCGAAATCTCTATAGATGTAAACCTGTTGCTTACGTTATTGTTGTTTGCGTATTTTGTTTACGTTGTTTATCCCATTTTTTATACTGATGTTGTTGCTATATTTTTGTTTACTCGTTGATCATGTAAACAAGTCCACTGTTTTTGTTTCTGTAGCTTTTGTTTATCATTTTAATGTTAAACGATAACACTGTTTCCATTTTCGTAACAATATTGTTATCATAATTTACTTCCAAAATTTAATGGGCTTTTAAAATTTATTATAATATATTACTGCAACTGCTTTCAATTGAGGGATGGGACTAAAGAATATCTTTCTAGTACGAGGTAAAAAAATCAGATAGTAATAAAATTCATAATTTTCATTCATTTAATTTCTGGTTCTTATCATTTATTTTATGTCTTATGTACCATCTCTGACCTTAACCTATGCAATCGTTGCTAGTTTATCTCTTAATAAATCGAACTTCACATTTTAGTCATAAGTCTATCGTGAACGGAAAAGGTAACTGAGTAGCCACTGTACAAGAAATTTTAAATGTTATTGAGTATACCTACAGTGAATCCACTCAAATCAAATGTGTCCCCTTTTCTTATAATATGTTCAGATATGCACTTTTATTGAGTCAATATTGGGTTAATTGAGTACAATATTTTAAGTGTTCAAGCATGTTCAATATTCATTTCACAGCTGGTGAACAAAATAGCGAGTTGTTTCCACAACATATATTTTATTTTGTTTTTTTTTTGTTTTGTTCTTTTTTTTTTTGTTTGTCGTTGTTGACATTTGAGTTGTCAAATATCAATAAAAAGTGTTCGGTTAATTGTAATATGCTCTTTACTTTTTACTGCACTTTAAGTTTTACTCAATATTATAACAATTTGCATATTTATTGCGCAATTATTAATTGAATCTTTATATGAAATATTGAGCTCAATAATGGCGTTTATTCCGATTTACGCAATAAAGGTGCTTATCTGAGCACTGTATTACACTAGTTGCAATTTTGAAGATAATTAGAAACAAAATTATTTAGTTTTAGTTAAACAATACCATTTGTACTCCATGTCAAGTATGGCCTATAAATGTAAGGTTTCTCATGACATTTACGACAGTTCATTGAAGTTTTTGCGATGAGCATGAAATTAATGTTATATAAAACATTTTGCTTGTTAATTTTATTAACCTTTGCGTCGAGTTATGTTAGAAACATTTTTTATTATTAAATTTTTCTTATGGCTGCCTACATTGAATCTAGTCCCAATAGCTAACTTTCAAATTAATTATTTATTTACTATCAGGTTAGGTTAGGTTAGAGGACGTGTACTTGTCAATTAAGACAAGTACAGTACCCGGAGGTAGAATTGACCCATTGTACAACGTCCTATTTTCTCACACCACTTATGTTGTGTGTGTTAATTTTATACATGAGTGAGACTTACATTTTAAAGTCGACTCCGAGCGACAGATTTTTGAGAAACTTTTTCATGGCAATTTTATTTACTCTCAGATTTTTTGCGAGAAATCTGCTGAGAGGAAGTCGCCGAAGAAATACTTTTTGTATTTTGCCTTTGATGTCTTTGCAATCCAATACACTATCTACTAGACTACGGCGACTTCATTTGCTATTACTTCCAAATACTTGGCGGTTTAAACTAGCATACTACTTAGCCACAACCACGAGCAGTTCGTGTTCGAATCCGTCATAGAGGATAATGTATGTTCATCATGTTTTTTGAGTTTCGAAAATTAAGATTTAGATTTTAGGTGGTCGCTCAAATGTGAAATTGACACATTTTGGGAAAACTAAAAGTTCATTTGAAAAAAAAATATTTATGAAAAATATAACTCGACTGTTAGACTCTTTAAATAATAACTACAGTAATTTTGGTCCGATTTGATCAACATTTCAGAATGTCATCAGTTATTTCATATTTTTTAATTAAAGTTTCCTACTATGACCGGACAAACTTGATAAAATATGAAAAAAGTTCGCATTTGTCAAGTTTACCTTATCAGACCCCGTAACATATTAAGTCAAATAATATATACATATGTATATGTATGTATATCGTTTTAAAGGCCCATTTCATAATCGTTTCAGAAATGTTTGTGTAATCAATAAGTTTGTGCTTAAAGTCTAAAAAAAAAACAGTTTTTCTCAAATAAAACAAGTTTATAGGGTCCGACAAAAATAAAAAAAAGTATTTTTGAGTTCTACTCAACTAACTGAACAACTTAGACTAGGCACTTATTCGGATGTATTTAATTTTTTGTATTTTGTCGTATAGTGTTATTTATTTACTGTTACTTCAAAATACTTGGCAGCTTAAACTAGCATGCTACTTAGAAACAACCGCAAGTAGTAGCAGTATTGTTGTTTTTTTTGCGTGACCTTCCTGTGATGTTATCTTTTTTAAATTTCCAGTTGTTGAGGGGGCTTATTAAATGGATTGTATTGAAAGGGGGTCAAGTCATTTCATTTTGGAATTCGAATACCATGATAGACGAATTTTTTGTCAGTTTAAATTAACTTTTTATTTGCGGATTTTGCTGGTTTGACACGCTTTGCATATGATATTTTATTCTTGGGCTAGAATTCATTTTACGTCATTCTTGGTAATTAGTTTTAAAAATAATTTTCTCTATAATGATCAAACAGCATTTTAGACACGCAAAATCGACTTTCAACGCGTCTCGGCTTCAGTTCACATGAATGAATCTTGAAATGGCTGCTGCCATTGATGTAAATTTTGATGGTGTAATGTTTCTAAATTATATTTATCGAACTTTATTGGCTTCCCCAGACGATCTTTGTCTTTGATGTTAAAATTATTATTCTTGATACAGGGTATTATTGAATTATTAATTAATTGATTTTTTAATGCAACTAGTTTTACTAATTATTAATCAATTTAATTCAAATAATTAACATGAAATATGAAACAGTTTTTAGTTTATATTCAATTTAAAAAGACATTATTTTCATTCGTATGCCCTGAACTTCTAACTCCTTCCATGCTACATGTATAAAATTATATAAAAGAAAATCATTTTTAATTACAGCATAGATTCCTAATAATACTTATTACAGTGTGGAACAGCAATGAATTCTACTTAACAATTAAAATTAAAAATACAAAATTCAGTTCCAATTATCACACATTTTGCTTGACAGTAATTCTGTTCTGGATAAAAAGGCTACACAGGAGATCGTTTGTATGGGAATTTTGTAATTAGTATTTGGAATATAGTCAAACATTTTTAAATAATTTTTCTTTCCCATTTTTAATTATCATGAAAAACACAAATTAATCATTTGCAAAAGGATAATATTGTACAGCCAGAAGCATGAATAACAGAGTGAAGAAAAAAAGAGAAAATTCAAAAATATTTTACATAATTTTACACCCCCAAAAGTACCAATTGCTGCTAGCACTGACGATTTGAATAAATAATCCATGTAAATGCTTTATGAAAAGGGCTCCAATACATATTCTTTAATATTGTTACACAAATGAAAGTCACATGAACACATCGTTTAACATTAACAATAAGCAAAAGCTACAAAAACAAGGACCATGAGTACGAAAGAGATAGATAACGAAAACGCAACAAGAGGCAATGTGTACGACACAAATACACACACATATGTACAACGAACCTGGTTGCACCTGGTGCCAACAACAACATGAAATGGAAGTAAACCATTTACAATATGTATGTGACAAAAAGGGATGGACAACGTAAGCAAGCTACACAAACAACAATGTAGTAGCAATAGAGCTCTCGAGAAGGCGAGAACAAGAACCTTCCACATCGAGAACTTTCGTCATACTGATTGCATGCGTATATAAAAGGGGCAACAAGGCCATCAGTCAGTCAGTGTTAATTCAGTCAGTCTTGTGTGAAGACGCGTTGCGGCATTGCTTGCAAAAAGGTTGTAAGCAGCGAAGATCTAACGAACAGTTGTTAGTGTTAACGCGGACAGAAGTGTGAAATAGAATAGTGTACAATCAAATTATTGTTGTATCGTTAAGTTGGATACAGTGGCACAAAAGTAGTGTAAAGAATAAAGAGAGTTAAAGAAAAACTAAACAAATATTTGTTTTTACTTGATTTGCAATTAACGAACTCTTATTTAAACATTTTTAAAAAGGTTAAAACGTAACAATATGTTTCTGGCAAACAGGTATACTAGTCGCGCTGAAAAGGATTTGTTGGTTGCTTTGCTGTGAATAATTCTAATCAGAATAGGCAAAAAGGATCTGTGAGTCATGCATCTTAATAGTTTTTCTTAGCCCAGAGGTTCGTGAGTTTTCTGCCTTACTAAACTCACATTCACCTTTTGTTCGTTACACAAAATTTTGCAAACAAATAATTTACAGTGCTGGCCATATAATCACAAATGATAGTAAATTATTCGTTTTATTTTCTAAAAAGTAAAACAGATAACAAAAAAGGATTCCAACACAGTTGTAAAAAGACAATTTCCACTTTTGCAAAGAAAAAATATTAAAAATCATTTACTAGCATCACTTTTATTGCCATATTTCGTGAGTTTTTGTTCTTACCACCAATATTTCGTGTAGTAACATTTATTTATTTATTTATTTATTTATTACAATACAATTACAAATTATATTATAATTATATACGAGCTGAGTAACTTTGACCATATGCTCGGTGTAGCGTCACAGACCAGAGTCTCTGGTGGGAATCGAACCCACGACCCTCACGCTAATAGTCTAGCACACTACCCACTAGACTACCAGGGCACCCAGCATTTATTTTTAATTACATTTCGTGTGGTGACTGAAAAATTGATTAACAGTCCTCCATGTCCACTTTAAAACATATATGTTTTGTTCCTCCAGACAGCTTTTCACAATTCGTGAAGGGTTAATTAACGTTAAATATTTCTCCGTGTAGGGTATCATTGCATACTGTCTAGTATTTTTATAAACATGAAGGTCCAATCTTAAAGTGAGCCCCGAAATTGGTCCAATACCAAGTCAAGAAGGAATACCGCACACCATAATGTTCCAGCCACCATACTGTTTTCATATCTGGAATTACGAACGCTTAATTTTTTATTATATACGAAGAATGCGACACACCCGTGAAAGGCCGTCGTTTATTAGTTTCAGATGATATATTAATACGATATGATGACGCTAATTTCATTTTTAGCTGCTGAAAACATTTAAATTGATTGGCTTTAGAAGAGTTACACTCAGTTGTCAAGCTCGATAGGTCACTCCAGAGTTCTAAACGTCGTCTTCCCTGAGGGGAGGTACAGATTTTTGGATAAAAGCACCGAGTATATTGCGGCTGACGCTATGTTCGTGCTTGGTTTGAGGATACTCACGTCGGATAGGGCACAATGGAATGGTGGTGTACACCAGGGGCAGGAAGGTATTATCATCTTTACACATGGGTCTAAGTTAGGTGGAGGTACAAGAGCTGGGGTTTTCTGTAGGGAACTCGGTTTTGAACTTCGTACGTAACGTACGTAATTGGTCATTACAACCCTTCAGTCAGGATTACGACCTAGTTTCTCACACCACTTATGTTGTGTGTGTTAATTTTATACATGAGTGGCGGGACCTACAGTTTAAAGTCGACTCCGAACGACAGATTTTTGAGAAACTTTTCATGGCAATTTTATTTACTCTCAGAGTTTTGCCAGAAATCTGCTGAGAGGAAATCGGCGAAGAAATACTTTTTGTATTTTATTTTGATGTCTGGCCTGGGGCTTGTAATGTAACAACAACATGACGGCTTTTATTAAAAGTCAAAGTTAGAAAGTTTCGCAAGGGAAAACTAATACAAAAATCTAAAGAAAAATAATATTTTTTAATTGCTTATAAAAAGAATATTTATTTATTCTCTTGATGTTCTATACAACAAGATCGATGGTCTTACAATTATGATATAGAATATCCTACCTGTATACTGGATTTAATATATGCCATGCTTATGAGTTAACACAGGATCATAAACTGAGACCCATTTTGTTCTCAACACGTGTTTACCTCGCACAGTATCACAAGTTTCGGACAAGTCTATTCCTATCTTAACGGAACTGCAGAAGCTTGTCAACATCATTCTCCACGGCTTTATCATCGAACATAGAGCTGTCGAAGGTTGCAATATAGACGACAAAAACATTATTGGCCAATTCACACGACATTGTATCGTGTATGTTGTATTGAATACACTTGGTTGTTTGTGAACGCTCAATGCTATGCTGTATTGTGTATGTCGTATTCTTCTTCATAATTTTTGGCATTCAAACAATTTGAGAGCAAGAAACCAACACAACTTATTAAAAACATATGAAAAAATTGTGTATAAGTGTATCGGATTTTTATATGAAAATTATCAACACAAGCATAGTCGTCCAACAATACAATGAATACAACGATACAACGGGTTGTGTGAATTGACCATATATGTATTGATTTGGTTTTCATGAGGCTTCTTCAAAAAAACTACTACAAAAGCACTTTCAACATTAGAATTTTGTCCCGCGTTGTTTAATAAGAAATCATAAATATGTGCAGCATCACGTATAATGTATTCAGTGTATCGCTAAGAGTGTGTGCACATTTTGCATGGCAGTTATTCCGTTGTTGCAGGTTTTCTACGACAATAATGTTGAACGGTATACCATAATTATAAGGCATGAAGTGAGAGGTGTACAACAACTCATACCCCCAATCTATAGCTGTCTCACAAACAAATTGGTTATAATTTAAAATGAAGTGAATGAATATGAGTCAGTGTTTGTTCAAATGGACGACGATATGCAACACACAACATTTTCGCAATGCAATAGCTTTGTTGCAACACGCATTTTGGTGTATGTCTACTTAACAAAGCCGTTGCTAAACATGTTGATGAGGATAATGAAGTTGAGAATATTATCGATTTTAGTATGCTGCCGCTGGAGCTGTCAATGGTATTACTGTAAAATTTACAGTTTTACTAACCAAATTTGCAACTGCTGTTAAATCTAATATGACTTTAGATGTCTTAATTTAAGGAATTATGAGCCTCAAAGTTATTTCAATTGAAAGGGAGGAAGGAAATATTTACTTTGCTGTATTGCAACATTATAAGATTTAAGTTTTCAACTAAATACGATATTTGAATACATGAGGCCTCATTTAATTAAGGGATGCGTTTCCTATTTAAACGCTTTTGAGTTTGCTGCATAATAACGACAATCCACCGTTTCGTTTGTCTCGCTGTATGCAACTTATTTACAATTCACTTTGAGGGAGTATTGTATACTCTTCAACGAGCATAGCTCTACATACGCGAGAAAAAGAGTAACAACCTTTGCAAAGTAATGGAGAATGTGATGTTGCAGCATAACTGCAACCTGTTTGTATGCAATGTAAATATGGCCAAAATGAAAATGAAATGTGTATGGATATAAGACAATTGCTTCTGGTGATATGCAAGTAAGTGTATGCGAGGAGGCAGAATACTTCAGTGGGTTAAATAAGGAAATGTCATAAAGTTTCCACTAATTGTGAGACTCTTACCCCCGACAGGCATAAACGTGAAACTCACAAAGAAAATATTTTTTTATATTTCGTTTAATTTTTTCCGTTTAATTAGAAGACGAAATTTTATTAAATGAACGGTAGATAGGTAGGTAGGTACACTAAACCAATATTTGGTACAAATTCTTGTAAGTTTTTATTTACTTACTAGAATAAAACTTTCCGCATTGATACACAGTTCATGTATGATTACGTTATGAAATATTCTGCAAAGAATAAAATTGTAACAATCGTCAATCGAATTGAACAAATCGAACAAAACTTATTGTCTTGATTGATGTTAAACGATATTTTACAAAATATTAACAAACACTATGGCTTCTCCAGACGTGAATATGCAAAGTACCTGTTCCATCAGCATGAAGTAAGCGTCAAGATACAGATATCTACAAAGGAAGCATTTATTATGCACGAGCCTTAATAATTTTTGGCGATGTCATTTGTCAATCATATTCAGTAAACATCAAATCAGTGAACAAACAACATAAAATTTTTTGGTCGTGTCGAAGATGGCAAATTTTGTACCAGATAATGATGATTTGCGGAACGAATTAATTTCCTGCTTTCATTTGAAGAAAAGCGTTGAAGAGTAGCATTGTTGATTTAAAGAGGCACATGATGGTAATGCCCTATAGAGTCAACATGCAGAAGATAGTTTCGACGACTCAGAGATAACATCACCGAAAAAAAAGAAGACATCGAATGGCTGAAAACGACACTTTGAGTCGGAAACAAATGGCGGAAATGTTAAATGTTGCACAACAAAGAATTTCTGTACCACGACGTCTTTAATCCTGATGTAATAAAATTAAACCATGCATAGATCAAACACGGCCAGTCCCCAAGACACTACAAAGCAATTTTGCAAGAGGACAATGCAGACGCATTGGCTGAGCCCCACTTCGATTCCCATTTGGAAGTCGAAAATTGTGTTACTAATTGGTTTGTTTCAAAATACGAACAGTTTAAGTGGCGGGGAACCCACAAATTACCTGAAAGATGGAAAAAATTTACAGTCATGTGCAAAAGGTTTTTTAGTTTTCCAATAAAAATTAATGTTTTATTTGCACACAAAAAAACCAGGTGCACTAGTTTATATACATATATTTATATATATTTTTATTCGATTTGTAGCAACATATTTCCCAGGATCACAACACAATCCATTACTTTTTTCATGCACTATACACGATATTTTGACCTACTAACACTATAGTGGGAAAGTGACATAAAAACAACAACGTTGTCATGTTTATCTTCAACTTAGCAACTGTTTTTGATTGAATGATGAATGACATTATTATATATTCAGTCAATAAAGCTCATTTACTTCAATCGTACATGAGTTGTATGTTTGGAAATATTTCAAATAATGTTTTTTTTTTAATTGAATGAATACACAAAATTTCATCACTACCAATTACAATTAACCATCATTTATCAAAACCAATTTCGCATATATTGTTGTAGAATCTTAATGTTTTAAAATGTTACTATTTGTAAAATGTTACTGTTTGAAACCATAAGTACAAAATATTATAGCGTTACTAAATAAATTTTAAGTTTTACGAAAATGTTTAATTGTGCAGTGTAAAATTTCAATTGATTTTTTTTGTCATTATGTATCCGCTTAGTTAATTTGGGTATTCGCGGCTGGTGGAAGAGGATATTCTTGGCGAAGGAAAAAATGAAAACACTCTTCTCATGTTAACTTGGCTTAACAAATTTTCAATAGGAACACATTTGCATCAGACGCAGAATTACCTTAATAATACTATGTTCAGGCATGAATTTTAATTGAGTCAATATTCGTTTAATTGACAAAATTATTTTAAGTGTTCAGGCGTACTCAAATCAGTTTATTCAATAATCATTTGACAGCTGGAAAAAAACAATTTTTTTTTATTTTTTTTATAACAATTCATAAATTTAAAACTAAACCTACCGTGGCGGGAAAAATTACTCTTAAGATTTTTTTATCAGAATTTCCTGAATATAACATTATAAAACCGCTATTTGCCTTTACGACTTCTATTGAATCTATACATCGAAAATACTTTTGAAGATTTACTCCTATCCTGTTTTTTTTTTACTGAGGAATGCATGTAATCTGTACTAACTACTGCGGGAAGTTATTTGCCCTGAGCACATGTTCTGTATCTTGATTTACATATTTTGTGACTATTTTGGACATTTTTGGCATTGCCTGGTATGATTCGGTTATTTCGGTTGTTACTGGCAGATGGATATTCACCCTACTCCAAGCGAGTATTACAGTAAAAATTTCTTGTGCTATTTTGTTAATAAAAATTCTTATTTCATTGTTTTGTTATAGTCCTTATCCCCAAAAATTTCGAAATTTTTCATGTATCAACAAAATCTGTTCGCATAAGTTGTAACGTTCTCACTGAACATACTTATGACAGTGCTGCATTTTATGTTTTACTCAATATTATAACTATTTGCGTATTTATTGCACAATTATTAATTGAAACTTCATATGAAATATTGAGCACAATAATCGCGTTTATTACGATTTACGCAATAAAGGCGCATATCTGAGCACCGTATAAAGAGAACAACCAACTGATCGGATATTTTTGATATGAAGAACGCTTGTTTTAAAATATTGATTAATTTAGGCATAATGTGTACAATCGATGATGAGAATATGACGGTCATGAATCTCAGAAGGTAATAGTTAGAAAGTTATCCTTAATAGCATCGAAAACAATTCTGATGTTTTACACGACAACAGGTTTTGAGGAGACATGAATAGTTCAATAAATCGCATGGTACTCTACTAATCCTATACAACAAGAACTGTATTTAATTTCTTTTTTGTACTTTCAATTTCGAAATAACATCGATTATTCACTATCTCTATTGTGCTTTTAAAACGCAATTTTAGTCTTAAGTTTAATTGATTTTAAAACTGCATTGGAATGATCGTATCATCTCAATTAAAATATTGTTTTTCAAGTTTCGAAGACACTTCGAACAAAACGAAATATGAAAATATATTTCTTCGGCGACTTTCTCTAAGTAGTCTTCCGGCGAAAACTATTGGAGTAAATAAAATAAAAAATTTTCATTCGGAATCGATCCGCCACTCATGGATAAAGTTAACATACACCCATACCTCACTTCGCGTCCTGGTTGCGTTCCAAAAAAAACACGACGCAAATTGAAACGATGCAAAGTGAATTATGATTTTCTATAGCAAATCATGTAAAGGTCGAAGACAGGTTCCAGGGCTACGAAAATGCTACTTTTTAAAAAGAAATTTGAATGAGGTAAACATTTGAAAAACAAATTCCCTTTATTTATTTATTTATTTATTTATTTATTTATTATTAATCATAGCACAACAAGATAATAATCTTATAAATGAAAGTGCTATGGGAGTACATCAAAGAGAAAAAAGTAATAACAAATCGTTCATTATATGAGTAATGAATTGTTTGAAGTACAGTATAAATAAAAATGAATAAGAATAAGAACATGATTTAACCTCAGGAAATAGCAATCGATACAAAAAAATTAGGATAAGAAAATGAGTATATGTAAAAAACTAAATTAGGGAAAATACAAATATAAAGAAAAATGCAAACAAAGAAAAATATATACATATAATGAGATACAATGAAACTTAAATAATAAATTAGAAAAATGAAAATAATTAATCACTAATAAAAATGAAGAGTAAAAATGTATTAAACAATCAAAATATATTACAAACTACTTAAACAGAATGTATAGCTCCTTTTTGAACTTAGTTGCATTGCCTATGTTCTGAATATAATTAGGTAGTGTATTCCAAAGACTGATGGTGTGTATAAAGAACTGTCGTTTCGACAAAAGAGTGCCTTAATTGGATATTTTTCCTACCGCGGTTGGATCTAGCAAATCTAATCCTGCTAAATAAGTATACTGGCTGTTCCAAAGTAATAATCTTATGGAGTAGTATTAGGCATTTAATATTCAATAGATTATCAAAATGAATACCACATATCTGGTAAGAAAATTGTGATATATGGTCCCGACGTCCCTTAATAAATACTTATCTGGCTATGTTATTATAAGCCAGTTTGCGAAAATTTCCGATCCGTATAAAAGAACAGGAATCAAAAACGTTTTTGCCAGTTGCAGGCGTATAGCAAAAGGAGTCGAATCTATAACAGCCCATAAGTTCCTAAGCATACCGTAAACCTTACCAACGATGACATTAATGTGGCTAGACCACGTTAGCCGACCATTAAAGATAACACCCAGATTAGATGCCGATTCAACAAAATCAATTTTATTCCCCCTGATAATAATATCCGGCACATCAAACGCTCTCTTAGACCTGGAGAGCAATAAACATTTAGATTTAGAGGGATTTATACAAAGTCCATTAGCACTAGCCCAGTTGTCAATTTTCCGTAAATAATCGTTGATCGTGTCTACACATAGTCGAATATTATCAATACAAACGCTCCTATAAAGCTGAACGTCATCAGCGTACATATGTACGCTACAATTATACAAAACATCAGGTAGGTCGTTAATGTATACACAGAACAAAATAAGCCCTAAAATTGATCCCTGAGGAATACCTCTTCCAACGTGTACCGAATTCGAGATGTTGCAGTTTAGGTAAACTCGTTGTGATCTGTTAATGAGATAGGAACGTATAAGGCTACAAGCTGAATTAGAAAAATGAAAGAGCTGTAGCTTCCTCAATAATATTCTGTGATCAACTGTATCAAAAGCCTTAGTGTGATCCAAAAGAACCAAAAACGCTATGTAATTTTTATCCAGTTTCAACCTAAGGTCATCAACTACCTTGACTAAAGCACTAGTGCAGCTCCTAGCTTTCATAAATCCCGAATGATTATCAGATAAAAAATTATTACTCGTGAGATAATCGTTCATTTGTCTAGCTATGAGGTTTTCCATAACTTTGGACAGGAACGGAAGAATGGCAATTGGCCTGAATTCATTGTTAGATTTAGGAATTGGGATTATTTTCGACCGTTTCCATTCATCAGGGAAAGAGGACATAGTTAAGACTGAATTGAGTAAAATACGGTAAAAGTCTAAGTGACAAAGCTTTTAAAAACAGAGGATCTAAGTCATCAGAACCAATCGCTTTCGATTTCACAGAAGATAAGCATTCCAAAACCTCGAGCTGACTAACACAACGAAAACTAAAGGGGTTTTCTAACGGAACAAAACGAAGGTCATCATATATGTTACTGTCAGGTGTAGGAACATTAATATTAACAAATTTGTCATTGAGACCGTTTATATCGACATCAGGAGAAGTATTATGGCATTTTTGTCCAATACCAATATCGCGGATTACCTTCCATTTCGCTCTATTATCTAATGCGGAAGCGAACTTCCTGCCGTAAAACAATGTTTTTGCAATTTTAATGTGTTTGGTAACCTCACTACGAGCGGCTTTATGAACGGCTTTCAGATCATCCGTTCTGAACCTCTTCCATCGCCGATAGGCAATGTCGCGCTTATCAATTAATGCTTTAGTTTCAGCATTAAACCATGGTTGGTGTTTGGCTTTAACAAGTTTTGTTTTGACAGGAACACAACTGTCATATAGCAGACGCACATTTTCCTGAATTAGTGCTACCTGGTCATTTACATTACCCAGTGAGTAGATTTGATCCCAACAGATATCATCAATTCAATTAAAATTGAAATAAAAAATTTACTTAATTTATAACACACTAATTGAAACTGAACTCTAAAATTAGAAAAACGAGGTTAAAGAGAAATGTATTACTTTCAGTTAGAAAGGGAGTCCCCAAGTTTTAACCGTTTCTGGTGAGAACGTTCGAAAACTGGCAGTTAAACGGTTAAAGTATGGCGCAGTTAGAAATAAAAGTCGTGCCATATTTTAGAAAAAAAGGAAAATTAAAAAAAATAAAAAAGAATTAACACTCGAACACAAAACACAGCAACTTCGAAAATCTAACGACGCACAGTGAAAATTAGTACCAATTTAGCAGCGGCGCAACTTCGGAAAAACGCAAAACGAAACGGCACAAAGCGATTTATGGATGTATATGACTTCGGTGATGTGAGATGCTAGGTCATAATCCTGATTAGTAATAACGAATTAAATAAGTAAGTAATTTATATAAAATACAGTGTGAAAACAAAAAAAACATGACATAGAACTAACAGAAGTAAACTGATAAGATTTCACCACATAAAAGCGATAAGTGACAATTTTATATTTTTTAACTAAACCAATAAAACCAAGACAGCAACGGTTACTGCAACAACGTAAAATGAAGACTAAAAGATTAAAAAGATTTAATTTTTCGGTGGACAGTGTCGCTTACCACCCAATACTACCAAGTATTTGGGTAAAAATTTCTATAAAATAAGTTGCTTCCACATTGACGTTATTTTCTGCAATTTATACTTAATCTATGCTGCTATCCGTGGACTAACCCATGTATTTTTCTCGAAATGAAAAGTAAACTTTCCAAGTACTGTGTAGACACAGCCTCGCCAGAACATAATACAATACGAATCTGAGGCAGACAGTCAGTCATGAGTTCAAAGAAGTTTTTTTTAATTGTTTATGTGAAGTATTTTTCTTTTTGTATTTGCTGTTATTGTTGTTTGTAAATTTTATACTTCCATTCAAATGAAATTTTTAATTAATTTTCTGGTTATTCTCTTCGAATCTGTTTTTAAACGTGAGTTTGTTGATTATTATTATTGATGTTGTTGTTTTCACTGCTGGCAAAGAAAGTTTCGTAACAATAAAAAACAACAATGAGCGACCGAAATTCATTTCAATTTCATTTCATTCCATTGATTTATGATTTTAAGGGTGCCCTGGTGTGACTAGTGGCTAGTGTGTTAGACTATTAGCGTGAGGGTCGTGGGCTCGATTCCCACCAGAGACTCTGGTCTGTTACTCGACACCGAGCACTTGGTCGAAGTTGCTCAGCTCGTATATAATTAGAATATAATTTTAATTTCATTTATTCTTTTGAAAAAATAATATGAATTTGAGTTTAAAAATAATTGGTATTCAAATTTAAAACACAAACTAGTATTGCAGATTCGCATTGTTTTCGAACTAGCAAGGTAGGATTGACGAGCAAATAGAATTTATGATTGAAGAGAATGTCAAGTACAAAAGAAAGAAATATAAGAACAAGTATTAATTTGTGAAATAATGTTTGTTTTAATTTTATATTGATCCAACACTAAGGAATTGGCTTCTATTAATGCAATGGATTGTACTGGAGCTATCAAAATATAGTCGGTTGTGGGAGGAAGGAAAACGGAAGTAGTATTTGTGGACATTTGATTTAAGTCTATTTCTGTGATAAGAGTTCTAAAGAGAGAACATTTCAAATAGTACGGCAAAAAAAATTGTCTGTAAAACATAGTGCGATTCTCCTGCCAGTATGATGTCCAGATAGACGAGTACTCTAAAACCTTTATCACCTGGGTAAAAAACTACTAAATATCGAGTGTGAAATTCAATGTGTTCAAAGTGAGGATTGGATTTGGTTACAAACACAAACCACCTGCAAAGTACATAAGATAATGTTGGCTGAATATTAATCCAGCCAACTAATATGTCTGACCACTCGAGCGAAGTAGATACGTAAATTTTACTAACTGTTTTTACTCATTTATTACGCTCCAAATCAATGCGCTCCTCAGAAACACAAAATAGATTTAAAATGATCATCGAAACAAATTAAATGAATTTTTGATTAGTAGTTTATCAATGTGTGATCTTTATGGGCCTAAAAAATGACTCAGCAAAACTGCTATAAAAATTTCCATAGACAACAACTTCACATCGGTAAATCTTCTTCACCATTCTTCATAGTGTGAATGCGCCTCTGATGCAATTAGAGATAGTTTTACTGAAAAGTATCTACTTTGTCCGAATTAAAAACGAAATCAAAGAGTATCAGTACATAATGAAAGTCGAAGTCAAATAACTAAGTCACTCTTAGTACTGAATTGGTTTATTAAAACCACGTGAAAAGGGTGCTTTAAAGATGTCTAAGTAAAAAAGGTACAAAGATATAATTAATACAAATACGAAGTGAATGTAGTTGATTAGCTTGCAATCAACATAATTCCTAGAAAATTGTATGGGCATACATATCGTTGGTCCCATGTAGAAAGGCTCTAACTCACACTTTTTCGAAATTGATTTTTTTGTGATGCCAATGCATTTAACACAAATACACCTCCTCACAAAAATTTAAGGCGATTTTATCAAAATTAGTGGTTATCCATGTAATATTCTAAAAAGCCCTAACTTATTTCTAAAAAATATATATTATTTTTTAAAAACCCTATCTCGCCAAATTATGTCGTTGCATACAATTTTCTTAAATTATGCAATAAAGAAGAAGTAAATTTTTTTAATATTGTAATACAATTAGAGATGGGATTTTACCCGGTGTTTGATATATTCAATCAGAGAAAACGAACCAGAGGAGTAGCATATGCAAACACTTCTAAGGGGTCTTCCTCACAAATTTCCCCAAGAAGTCTAGTGTCGCTGTGTCAGTCAAATTACTGCCAAAAAAGTACGTTGAGATATTGCTCCTTATTTAACGAGTCTATAAGAAAAGACATTTGTACTGCGTTTTGACAGATGACGTGGAAACAAAAGCGCCTATATGTGTGCGAAATTGGATTAGAAAAAGTCAGAAACATGGCACACAGCCAGCGTCGCCATTTGCCAAGTACTTCCTTTTTTTCCAAGGTTCTTGAAATGCGAAAGGGTTTTCATTAAAGTTGTTTTCTAATAAAACAAGTTTTTTTGAAAAATTCAAAATTTCAATAAATTCAACAATAACACGAAATATTTTCAATATATTGTGTCAAATATTGTGTACATTATTAGTACCGGGAAAAAGTAGCAAAGAAACACCAAAATACCGGTCTCCGATATTTCTTTTAAAAATGTTGATACTTTTGTAGAAAACAAGTTTTTTTGTAAGAAAAAAGTTTTTTCCCAAAAAAGTTTCGCTGCACACAGCTGAGTCCAGACAAAAGGAAAAGTTTGCGCGTACAAAAGAAACGATATTCTATAAGATATTCTATACCATAATGCCTTGGTTACCCAAGCGTAAGAAACGTAAAATCGTAACATACGTAGCCTTAAAAACGTTTGTGTAGTTATAGAAACGTTCAAAACGGGACATATGTCAACAAAGAATGTAAATAAAAACGAAACAGAACACAAAGCAACACACAAACGAACACAACACAATGCAAAGAATTTGGTATACAGACTCATCATCAGTGTTGCCGTTTTTTGTTCATTGTGTAGATTTTTCCGGATTTGGTTATTATTTTTCTTATAAAAATAACTTTTGTTTTGTTTGTTAAAATTAATTAATTAGTAAGACTATAAATTTATTTTGTTATTTTTGGTTTCTTTTTTTCTCAATTATAATTTAAATTTGAAAAAAATAAAATAAACAAACTGCGAACTTAATTTTGATCATATTTTTCCTTATTTGGTGATTTTTTCACAAATGTTGGTTACAATATTTTTTTTCGTGGCAACACTGCTCATTCTCTCTCATGTTCAAATGTCACGTAAAAACGTGGGAGAATTCTGTTTTATACAGATCGTTCCGTTTTGCTAACGAGAGAGAACGTTTGGGTAAGCGTTTTCATTGTTCTCCATATGCTAAAAACAGAACGTTTTTTACTTTACGTTTCGTTACGTGTGGGTAACTACAGTATAAGACGTGATTTTTTTAGAAAATTGGTTAACAAGCTTACCAAAGGTAGAATCTCATTATTGCAGACGCGATTCAACAAAACTGTACTTCAAAACTGTTTTTTGTTCATATAAAGAAATATATGAGTTTTACCTGAGTAACCAATACGTCTAAAAGTGCACCATTTGGATTATTCGTTTTTTTTTTTAGACTTTGAAAAACTTCTGAAGCGATGTCTGTTAATTCGACCAGGTTTTAATGGAAATTATTGTGCATTTTTCTTTATCAATTCTTATTTGAATTTTAATTGCAAACTAATGCTGGAGTTACCCACACGTAACGTAACGTAGCGTAGAAAACGTTCTCTTTTTAGCATATGGAGAACAATGTAAACGCTTACCCAAATGTTCTCTCTCGTTAGCAAAACGGAACGA
This sequence comes from Sarcophaga variegata, assembly GCA_932273835.1. Lineage (NCBI taxonomy): Eukaryota > Metazoa > Arthropoda > Insecta > Diptera > Sarcophagidae > Sarcophaga > Sarcophaga variegata. The sequence goes on along the minus strand of OW026361.1, from coordinate 40,324,519 downwards.
TCTGTATAAAACAGAATTCTCCCACGTTTTTACGTGACATTTGAACATAAGAAGAGAGAACATGAGAGAGAGTGCAGTGTTGCCACGAAAAAAAAATATTGGATCCAACATTTGTGAAAAAATCACCAAATAAGGAAAAAATATGATCAAAATTAAATTTGCAGTTTTTTTATTTTATTTTTTTTTTCAAATTTAAATTATAATTGAGAAAAAAGAAACAGAAAATAAGAAAACAAAATTATAGTCTCATATTTAATTAATTTTAACAAGCAAAACAAGAGCTATTTTTATAAGAAAAATCATAACCAAATCCGGAATAATCTACACATTGAACAAAAAACGGCAACACTGATGATGGGTCTGTATACCAATTTCTTTGCATTGTGTTGTGTTTGTTGTGTGTTGCTTTGTGTTCTGTTTCGTTTTTATTTACATTCTTCGTTGACATATGTCTATAACTACACAAACGTTTTTAAGGCTACGTACGTTACGATTTTACGTTTCTAACGCTTGGGTAACCAAGGCATAAATTTTAGAAAAAAAAACGCAGGTTTGCATAGAACGCATCGTTCCATCACGGCTATATAAAGAAAAATTAGCAATTCCTAAAATGAAATGGGAGCATTTGCAAGATCTAAAGAACACTTTTATGATATGTTGCCATACAAATTATAAACACTATTTTTGTTTTTGAACTTTGTTCAGTTTTCTATATGTTTTTACCTTCTTCTGTAAAGTTTCAAATAGGGCCTTTCTACATGATACCAACGATATATAATTACAACCATGGCATATTTATAAGAGGTAAGAGCAACTCAACAGCTGACGAGTTTTTGAATGTCAAAAAAAATGTTTGTTTTTTGTGTATTTTGTTTCGATATTCAATTTCGTACTTATATTAGTCATAAACCCTCATATGTACCGCATGTATCCTTAACGATACGCACTCTAGAAATTCTTTAGGATTACTATTTTAAAGCCAATTATATTAAAATTTTTGCAAGATGATTAACAATATTTAAGCCTTTAACACTAAATACATATATCTTTATAACTACAACCTAGATTTACTATATTTATAGATATTTAGATGAAAGTTATGAATTACCAGAAAAAAAGAAAGATTCCATGTCTCCAACTAGGTGCCTAAACTATGACTGAAATAACTTGTGTTATATTTTTAAAACAAATTCTCTTTCAGAAGATTGGGATATAGGGATTAAAACAGATTGGGCCAATCTTCTGTTGGAAATATGTTTTTATATAATTCAAGAGAAAATAGTTTAAATAAGTATTCAATTTCAAAATTCAGTCATAAAATACATATAAATTAGGTACAAATTTTAATTGGTACAATAATAAATAAGAAATAACGTTTGCAGCTGATATTTTTTTTAATTTACAGGTGCTGCTCTATTGTGTAATTTAGCTTAACATAAAAATCATAAGAATTTTCAATGTATAAAATTTATTTAGTTTTTTTAATTGCTTTAACTAATTTCCTATGGAGGTTTGAGAGTTAATTTTTTTGACATACTGAGTGCTCTTTAACAAAAACAAAATGCCTGTTGTTTTTGCATTGTTGTACTTGTTGTAATGTTGCGGCTACCTCTTATGAATATGCCTTGATTACAACCCTTTAGTCAGGATTACAAAGCACACTTATGTTGTATGTTTTAATTTTTTACATGAGTGGTGGGACCTACAGTTTAAAACCGACTCCGAACCACAGATTTTCGAGAAACTTTTCATGGCAGTTTTTTATTTAATGGCAAATTTACCAGAAACCTGCTGAGAGGAAGTCGCCGAAGAAATATTTGTTTCATATTTTGTTCTGTTGGAAATATCCGCCTTGGGGTTAGTATCGTGGAATTTTGCCAATCTATTACAGTTCCAACTCTATCTGACTACTTTGCATTCAGAAATATGTGGTGTGTTCTCTTGAAAGAGTTACAAACTATTAACAGTTATGATGAAAGAAATCACACAATACTCCAAAGCAAACAAAAGTTTAACATATTACGAAAAAAAATTTCGATTTTTATGTGTAAAATTAATTAGGGGTTATGGTCGAAATAATGCTTAAATATTTCCACACGCCAAGTGACACTACTGAGAGACGCACTATACTGATTTTCTTAAAAAATCTTACAAAAAGTATTTAAATATTCCTCTATCATTAACGTAGTTACAGAACTTCTCCCTACACTGCCTTGAAAAGCTTATGCACTAATGGATAACGTACGTTCGCATATGTGTACATATTTGTTTATTTGGATAGGATTTAATTTAAAATTTTTATTTGTAAAACACTATATCAGTGTGCTTAAAAAACTTAATTTATTTCGTTCGAATAAATATTCAATTCAGTTGGCAAAATCTTATTTAGAAGACTTTCAAGTCATTCTTAAAATTCACGTACAATATCCTTTCGATTTGAATATCAAACACTTGAGAATGAGATTAAGAAGGGAGAAGATTGCGATTTATTTTCTAACAAAACTTTCAATATTGAACGAAATTTCAAATAAAAAAAGATATGTACGCAAAAAAATCAAAGTCCAAGCAGCAAAACTTAAAAGAAAGAAATTTAAACTTAATAAAATACATACGAGTACGTATACTGTGTATTCCAGCAACAATAATAGCATCTCTGAAGTATTTTCGCTTATGCCCCGAGGAATTGCTTCTTGCCACTTCCTCTGTTTGTTGACTTGAACAAACATTGTATTTGGGTTCGAAATGATTTTCTATTTATTTTTCTTTTGGAATTATTTTTTTCTTGTTGGTGTTTTTTTTCCATTTTATTTCTATTACATTATTTTTGTTCTTAATTTTGTATACATAGGGTGTCTTTTTAAGCGGATCCGAAACATCTCTCCGTAGGTTACAGTGCCCTTAAACCTCTTGTGCAAAATATCCAATATGACCTGAGCTGTGTGACCTTCGTTCTAATGAAACCTTAATCCGTTGATGTCCAGGTCTGCCAATTCAGGCCAAGAGAAGTTGGTAATCATCGACCGTTGACTGTGATATTATGGTCAAAGTAGTGTTCTCAAGAAAATATGTACCGAAGACGCCCCCAGTCGATAATCGATTCCAAACAATAACAATAACTAACGCATCTGGATTGGTATCGTCCCAATACCGAAAATTTTACTTATTTACGCATGCATTTATCTGGAAATGAGCCTTATCACTGAAGATGATTTTTCAATAAAAATTAACTGCTGAATGCTGGCGATTTGGCACGCAGGCAACTAGTTTGACAGATGTTGATTTAATAAGTTATCAACTGTTAGAGTTCTGAAGTCCCTTTCGCAAGATCCTATACAAATATACATACTGCTCGTGATTTAATTTCAACATTTTCATTTCTAACTTTTCTATCTCCTTTAACTTCAAATCTTTTCTTATGCTAGCAGCCCTTACTTCATTTCCAGTGGAATTATGGGAGCGAAATTTGAGCCGAAACACTGGATGTTAAGAAGCGGACAAACTCACTGGTATCGGTACAGAGAACGGCTGCATTGCGTATCGCGTCGGCATATCGTACGGTATCCGCTCCAGCCGTAGTGGTGATAGCGTGTATTATCCCTGTGGATCTGCTGGCAGCGGAGCGGATGGAGATTTATAAGGCGAAATCGGCTGGAAGGCACATAACCGCTCACTTCAGGGAGAACACCATTTTAAAATGGCAACAATGATGGAACGAGGAAGATAGAGGAAGATGGACGGCGAGACTTATTCCAGACATAAGGCCATGGATTGGTCGGAAATTTGGAGAGGTAAATTACTACGTTACACAGATGCTATCGGGTCACGGATATTTTAGGAAATATCTGCACAAAATGGGCAAGACCGCCTCCCCTTACTGTCTTTACGAGGAAGGGGAGATAATTGATGACGCATAGCACAACGTTTTCGAGTGTGCACGCTGGCAGAGCTATCGCTCTGCACTAACGTCGATAGTTGGGACTATCACGGCCGGTAACATTGTCGGGGTTATGATCGCGAGTAGAGAAAATTGGATCTCAGTGGCGAATTACGTGGAGAGCATTCTAAAACTGAAGAAGAGGGATCTTGAGGCTGTGGAACACGAGAGCACGCCGGCATAGATGAAACTGGCACACGTGTCAGGCGAAATTCGAAGCAGGGAACTGAAGGAAAGGAATAGTAGAGACACTTAGATGTCTCTTCAACTTTCGATACACAATCTTGACGCGGATATGAACACGCAGGGGCCAAAGGGACTCAACTCCGAAGTAATACCACCGTAGTTCCGGAGTAGGCACGAGTCCACGAGACGAGGGAGGGATTTAGTGGGTGAGGGCCCCATTCACGGAGGATGTGACGACTTCCTCTATGGTGCGGTTAGGTACATTTACCCCTCCTCGGCGTAAAAAAAAAAGAAAAAGTGGAATTAAAAGAGTAATAAAATGCGTAAAGATTAGTCAAAACCAACAAATTAACATGCTTCACTGTCTGAAATGAAACTAAGGAATTAATACGGGTTAATTTCCAACTTTATTTTCTCGTAAAACCATGGATTTTTTGTATTTATTGGAATCTATATGGTATGCCACACATCTGATCAATATCTTAGTGTTTTAAAGATGGGGCGAAAAGCACATCTGGGTTAAGATAAAAATAGACGAAGAACTTTTTGATAATTTTTAATATTCCTTGTGGGGTCTTCACTTTTAGGAAAACTGAAGGTTTTTGTATTTGGGATAATTTTTTTCATGTTAAGAACTTCTTTTCGAGGTGTGATTTTAAATGTAAATTGAAAAAGATTTCTAACACTTTAAAAGTAAACAATAAAAATGGGGTTTCTATTAACAACAGAAACCGATCAGAATGTTATTGGTAATCCACTCATACTTCCATAGAGAAGTTCTCCAGAAAAGGGTTTAGAATAAATAAATTTGCAGACAATAAAACAGCTCTATCAGCATAATCATACTAAGCAGATTGCCCATCGGTAAACGATGTGACCATTATTGGTCAGGATCACCCCTTTATGGTTATCAGTGCAACTCGTATAATATGACACCTAGTAAACCACAATCGTCTGCAGGTAACATCCTTCTTTAATATATGTAAACCTCTCTCTGAATGAAGTTCAGTAAATCTCCAATAGGAACTAGTCTGATTTCCTCGGTATCCAAGTAACACCGGTTGAAAATATATCATTTACACCAGTCAGCATAATATAATTGCAGAGAGGATCAATTCACCAGATGTGGCACAACCTCTATAATGTGGCACTATCTCAATATTGGTAGTCCGATTAAGAAGCTGTAAGATTTGTATCGACAATGCCGTAGTAAATTTCATGAACGCCGTTAATTAGAGGTTAGCCTAGTTGGTCAAAGACTTCTGCAGTAATCGCAGAAATGAAAAGAAGGAAAGTTTCCTGTAGTTTTATAAGTTCGCTGTTGCCGCAAACAAGATTCATCTTTTAATCTTCTTTTTGTGACTATTACTATGTTCAGGCATGCGCTTACATTGAGTAAATCGCAATAAACGGCATTATTGATCTCAATATTTCATATAAAGTTTCAATTAATTATTGCTCAATAAATTCACAAATTGTTATAATAGTGAGTCAAACTTGAAATACAGCACTGTCATAAGTACGTTCAGTGCGCATATAACAATTTTCCGATCACTTTCTGTTGATATTTGACAACTCAAATGTCAACAACGACAAAAAAACCAAAATAAAAACAATGTTGATGAAACAACCAGCTGTTTTGTTTACCAGCTGTCAAATGAATATTGAATAAGCAGCTGAACTGCGTATATCGTTATTTCTAAACACTTAAAATATTGTAATCAATAAACCGAATATTAACTCAATAAAAGTGCGTGTCTGGACATAGTATAATTCTATAAGCACAATAAACGCAACGCAGTAAATGTAGCAACCTGTAGTGATTATTTTAAATGGTTGCCCTTGCTGTGTTGCATTTATTGTGTTTATAGTATAAGAGTGATTTTTAGGAAACTCTATTTCATTCTACTTTTTGCAACTGTGGATGCAGCTTATTGGATTTTATCTATCAACAGTCATGGCTGCTTTACTAACAGGATATCCCCTTTTCTCTTTATTTGATTTTGGTGTTGATGTTGACATTCTTCCCTACTTTTTTGTGTTTTTAAATTTTTGTTTGTAAATCAATTTTAAAGAAATCGAATTCCAAAAATCTTGTACATTTGAGAAAGTACGGACTGTTGTTGCTACAATTATGGTAGCATCAATCTTCGTTGGTTATATTCTATTACGTACAACTGGTATCAAATAAAGATTTTGAGAAATAAGAAAATAATGAAATCAAGTATAAAATAAAAATTAAATAAAGACGATCAGAAAAGAGAGCAAAACAGTTGATATTCTTGATTGTGTTTTCTTGTCTTGTATTTAAGTTGCAAAAAATATTATTTTTGTGATATACTGGAACATTAAATTTAATTTAATTGAATAAGAAAATTTATGATTGCATTTCAATGAAACAGTAAGAAAATTTTAAAAAATTAATTTTCTAATCGAACGAAAACAAAAAGTTTGAATTCGTTTTTCATTATATTTTACCTTAATTTGATTGATTTTTTGAGTTGATTTCTGTGTAGAGTTATAAAATGTTAAAAAATTTTCGAAAAGACAGAGCATTTCTAAGTTTCAGAAATGTTTTGTCCTGGTTTTTGTATTCAAAACAATGAATACAACAAAAAAGGAAAACTTTTCATTTTCATTATGATGGTAACTAATATCATAATATTGTAATTCCTTTTAGGTACCCTTTTTTGCACATTTCGAAAAGTTTTTCCTAAGTTTTGCATTAAAATGTTGGTATCGATTCTTACACTTAAATTGTAATTTACCTTTCTAAATATCTATATTTATTTGTGTACCCCCTTTCCATATTTATACTCACACGTAAACTTAATTAAATATTTTAAATTGTGGAATTTAATCGGATTAAAAGTGCATTCTTATGGAGAGTATGAAGACTGGCGTTAAAGAAAAATGATTGGCGGGTACACATAAAATGTAAACCTTATTAGAAAGAAGAGGGATGGGCCTTTAAAACGGTATACATCTTCTTATATATAAAAATGAATGTGTGGCTAAACGGCTGGACCGATTTTCTTGTAATTTTAACAGTACCTGGTGCACTGAAGGAACTATAGGTTACTTTTTATTTTAAAATTTCAAGTAGGCGAAGTGCCACGCCCACATAACCAATAAGTATTTAATGTTGAATGTCTCATAAACTGCAACAGCTAGAGTCCTCAAATTTTGTATGAACGACTTTGACGTATATATGAACAAAATGGGCGGATCGGCTATAGTGGGCGTGTCACCTCCCATAGTCTATATATAAACATGAATGTTTGTTTGTATGTACCTTATAGAAATTGTATGCATTTGATCATGTTATTATCTTTAGCAAAGTTGTTGCGCATGAGCCGACAAAGTTGGTATGACCAATTTCCGACAGGAGGTGCCACCGAAAACTACTCAAAACGAATTAAAGCGTTAACTGTGCATTCTTTAACAAAGTTGTTGCGCATGAGTCGACGGAGGTTGGTGCGATTAATTTCAGATGGATGGCGTCGCAGAAAATTATTCAAAATGAATGACAAGCAATTGGTCGACACCTACACTTCAAGCACGGAAGAAAAGAGCATTACGAGCCTCAGAATCAGACGAGCATTGAGACTGGAAAATCTTCGAGTTTATGCCGCTGAGACCCGTTCGCTTGAACCACTTGAACAACGAGAAGTGAGATTAGAAACTAATCGATTGCGTACTACTCAGGCTCGTGCATCTGAATCATCATGAAAACGGGAAACAAAATTAATAAAATGATTCAAAATTAATTGGACATTTATGTAATGTCTTTCCTTCAAATTTATTTTAGTTGATGGCGCAGCAACACGCGCAGTGTACAGCTAGTATATACATATATATTACTTGACTTAATCTGCTATGAGGTTTGATGAGGTAAACTCCGAAAAATGCGAATTTTTTCATATTTTTTCAAGTTTGTCCGTTCATAGTAGCAAACTTTAATTGTAAAATATGAAATAAGTGATGACATTCTGAAAGTGCATTTTCTTTTGAAAAGTTCGTTTGATCAAATCGGACAAAAATGACCATAGTTATTATTTAAAGAGTCTAAAGAGTTAATGAACTTTTAGTTCAAAAATTTTCTGATTTTTTTGATGGATCTTGATTGTTTATCGGAAAATGTGCCAATTTCACGTTTAAACGACCACAGAAGTTGGCCAATGTTTGCGCAAGGAGAAATAATAATATTTGTTAAAAAGCACAAATATTAGCAGTTTGGTGCAAATTGAATATGTGCACGTGTTTCAGATTAAAGTTATTATAAACGCTTTGCGCAATAATTTTTCCTTTTGATGAGGTTTACTGGCTGTATTTGTATATATTGTTTTACAACATAAATATTTTACAAGTGTTACATGTCATTTTTTATTAACCCAGGCTCTTCTGATCATAACATTACAGTAAGTATTACTCCATATCTGTTATGAAATTGGATTAATTGTTTTCGATTAAACTGTTTACACTGTAATAAAAAAGGCAGGCAACGGGGTGAGTAAAAATTTAGTTATTCTTGTCTGAAGACGCGCGGTGTTTGAAAAGAATAATCAGGATTTGAAGATCTCCGTTACAAATATCTGTCGAATAATTGTTATTGTTTACGCAAAAGAGTGTAAAGAAGAATAACAAGCAAATTAATTGTTGTTGTTTGCATCAAGTTGTGAACAGTGTCACACAGAATTGTGCTAACAATAAAGAATTTAATTAAAACTAAATATAAATTTATTTTACTTGCAATCTACGAACTCATATTTTAAACGTTTTTAAAAGGTAAAAACGTAACAATATATATAAAATATGTATGCGTGTATAATATATATTTCTACAAATATATATAAATGTACATACATGCATACCTATTCAATACGTGTCCATATACATATGTATTTATACAGATGCCTTAAATTCTTCAAAAATTTATTCAGCTATTGATAGATTCTTTTATTGATTGTAAGAGGTTTGAGAAAAACTGTAACAATTTTATTTTCTTATCTTCATAGCATTGGCAATTCTTGTGCCAGCAAGTAAGAATTGTAGGTAAATAATTTTATTTTCTTGTTATCAATTTACAACCATAGTATTAGTATCTACATATGTTTAGTGAATGCGATTCAGCAGATATTCTTTTTAATGTATTCTTATTACAATATAAACATTTATTTAGAAAATAAAGCAGAACAATATTAACAATTTGTCGTTATATTACAGTACATTGTAGTCACTCTTACATTTAAGAATGTATATGTATGTATGTATATGTATGTATATAATATTGAAAACTTTGCTGAGTAAAGCAAAATTACAAATGGAATCAAATAAAATTCAATTCAATTTTCTAACAACAGATTCGATTCGATATCAATGAGGGAATTAATTTCTACACACGAACATCGGGCTTTTGCTTTACGAATCTCAATACGAACAATAATAAAGAATCAAGAAGGATAATAAAATATGCCGATATGTGCTTACCTCCATATGGCTTTGATTAGGCTTACAACAGTTTAATACAGGTAGCAATACTATGATGCTGATGATATTATTGTTAACTCCCTTTCACTGTTCCTTTAACTGCCTGAATTGTATTTCCAAAGAAAAAAAAAGAGATTCTCTAAGGCTTCCTTAAACACTCAAAGGCGTGATGTATCACAAACGCCCCGAGGAAATGGACAAACAAAAAAGGAAAGGATTTTGTACGAAATAAAAATAAATGATTGCTAATGAATGAAAGACTATTTTAACTGAATCATCTCTTATAATCAGGTGTAATCAATTTCATGTGATTTTTGTTGTAAGAAATTCATTTTTTTACTTGTTATTAGCTCATGGATTTGTTTGAAAGAATAGCTGTTTACAATAGGTAATAAAATATTATACTGTCAAACATTATAGTTTACATATACATACATACATACATACATAATTGATCATTACAAGCCTTTAGTCAGGATTACGACCTAATTTCTCACACCACTTATATTGTGTGCTTTAATTTTTATACATGAGTGGCGGGACCCACAGTTTAACGACGACTCCGAACGACAGATTTTTGAGAAACTTATCATGGTAATTTTATTTACTCTCAGAGTTTTTGCCAGAAATATGCTGAGAGGAAGTCGCCGAAGAAATATCTTTTCATATTTCGTTCAGTTGGAGATGCCTGACGTGGGCTTTGAACCGAGGCCTCTCGTCTAATAAGCCAACACACTACCTGCTAGACTACGGCGACTTTTACATATGCATTCGAAATATTTTAACATGTTTAACTTAATTAATGTAATTCATTTCTTAAAGGCCACATAGTTTTCTTTAAACCACAGATTTCTACCACACCATATACCAATTCTATTGATTGTAAAAAAATTGAGTGGCGGAACAAGAAGTCTATTGTCATTTATTGACATGATCACTCTCCCGGTATTAATTCCATAATAAATCTCTGGGAAGTAATAAATCAGAAAATCCATCGACAAGTGTAAGAGAGATATTCTTCTTTGATCTAATGAGACGGCATGGTTTCTTTGTATTCATATTGGAGGAATAGTAGACTGGCAAACACATTTTTAGTTATATTTCGTACAAAATGAACTTCGTACAAAATGAGCATGTCAAAACGCCTTTGCAGTGAAATACAAAATCGCAGTCGACGACCCATAGTGGTACTTTATGACGTACGTTAAACTATTTTCGTTCTTGTTTGTAGATACGAAAATACCGATACATTGAAAATGAAGTCGAATAATTTTAGTCCACTTCTACTACCACTCAAACCCTTTCACCTGGCATAATTCCGCCGCGTAATGTACCCAAACACGATGTCTTGACTGCTATCAAGAATGCGTGGCGTAAAGAATGTATAAAATTTAGTAATAATCTTATCAATTTAGTACTAAAACAATATCGAAAGATTGTTTACTTGATTGGAAATGTAATCTTCAAGAATTTTTTATTTTATTGACCTCTATACGTAATGAACAAAGGGGACTTCCTTAGAAAATATTTGGGCAATTCACACAAGCCCTTGTATCGTTGTATTCATTGTATTATTGGACGAACATACAACAGTGCTTGTCGTTAATAATTTTCATTTAAAACTCAAATTTTTTTCATATGTTTTTGGAAGTTGTATTGGTTTCGTGCTGTCAGTTCATGTAAAAGCCAAGAAGAAGAATAAAAATACAATATATTTTCTATGTAACTTGACATTTCAAAATTAACATTTCAAAATTATAATTGTTCGCACAGGTAATTATTTAATTTACTTTTTTTCGTAATATTTTTAATTTTGTTGCTTGAAAATCAAATTATGAATACTGGTCTTCTTCTTCTTATCGTTTTTGACGTTTGGAATACGAAATACATAATACAACATAGCATTGAGCGTTCACAAATAAAAAGTGTATTCAATAGAACATGCACGATACAAAGTCGTCTGAAATGCACAGTTATAAAACGAATCATTTACGTTACATGTGCGTTGTTCAACATTAATAAATATACGTTATCTTAAAGAGCAATTCTTGAGCTGTTAAAATCCCTCAACATTGTTTGATTTAGTTGTGCTTGTCATAATTTTTCTAATCCAGGGAAAAACTTGAAAAACTGCCGAAAAAACGCTCTTGCGGAAAATTTTGTTGTGTCGCTTCTTTACGAAGAAAACAACACATGCGGTTATCAATTGCTCGTAGAATTATACCGTGAATGCGATTTATCGACTGATTTTCAGAAATGATGTTTTTGATATGAAAGACAAATATCGGAACGGTCAAAAATGTTTACATTTCAAACATTAGAAAAGAAAAGCTCGCACAGTCATTAGGTGTTACTCAAACAGTCATATCAAAGCATTTGAAAGACAATTTTGCATATCTGAAATACTGTTTGATTGCTTAACAAAAATAATTCGAATTATCACTGGCGACGAAAAATGGATTCATTAAAACAACTCCAATCGTGGGAAATCATGTTAAGCGCAAAAAACGTGTAAAACGTACTGCCAAGAATATCCATGGCGCCAATGCAATGCTCTATATTTCGTAAGGTCAGAAGGATGTGATCCCTTATAAGTTTTTAAAACAGGACCAGACTACCATTTAGAGCGAGCATTGAGCGAATAACGCCGAGGTCGTAATTTTACATCATGACTACGTTCGCAAATATATTGCGGTGCCACTTCAGAGCAGAATACTAAAAATTGGTTTGGTTGATTCTTTGTCTCTAAAGACGAGCGGTTTTTTGAATGATATGTTCTTTCTTAGTATATCAGCTATTTCCAACAAAAATTAAACATTTTTAGTTTAAGTTACCAATACTACGAGAACAACAGAATAGTATTTATTATCAGTGTGATGAATGTTTCTATCGTCACTGATGTTACATTATAAATTTTAATAAAACAAATTTACATAATATATGTAATAACGCAGTAAGCTATTAATCAATTTAATTACACGGTGCGAAAGAAGAATTCAACTTCTTACTCTTGCCCCATCGTCATGGAATTGTTTAAAAGTAATGGCCGAGTTTGGAACGTCTCAACGAAAAGCAAGAATTGCTAAAAACTTGGTTGATGAGCATGAGATTCATACACTTCCAAACGAGAAGGGAAAAACTTTAGCGTGCGAAACTGAAGCACTAGTAATTCAATTTTATCATAAAATATTGAAATAATATTGAAAGATCTTATTCTTGAGTTGAAAAATAATTTTTTTTGATAGATATCTCAAAAAAAAAAATAAAAAAAATTTTTCTAAAAAGTTAAAAAATTATTTTTGGAAAGATTGAAGAAATAGCTATCCAATATCTAATATTTTGCTAGGACCAATATGTGAAAAGTTACACACATTTTAAAAAACCCCTGTATGACCAAAATGTCCAACTTTGGCCCCCTCTAACTCCGGCAGTTCTTGACTGATAGTGCTCAATTTGTGTCTAGCCTACTATGCAATAGTACTGACCTTGGTGCAAATTTCATCCAAATCGGAAGACAACGATTTTAAAAATTGGGTCACTTGACACGAAATTGCCAATATATGTAATCTTATCAAATGAACTCTCAGTTCAAAAAATTTCAAATTTATTTGTTTTTTTGCCAATTTCATTATTTCAAACGTGAAATTGACACACTTTCCGATAATCAATCAAGATCCATCAAAATTTCTGAAAAATTTTTAACTAAAAGTTCATTTGAAAAAAATATATACATATATAAAAAATTTAACTCGGCTGTTGGACTCTTTAAATAATAACTGCGTTAATTTTTGTCCGATTTGATGAACGAAGTATCAATCTCTTCATAAGATAATTCAGAATGTCATCACATATTTCATAATTTTTAATTAAAGTTTGCTACTATGAACGGTTAAACTTGAAAAATATTCGCATTTGTCAAGTTTACCTCATCAAAACTCATAGCATATAAGGTCAAATAATATATAAATGTATATCGTTTTAAAGGCTCATCACTCTACTTTCTAATAAGGTTAAAAATTTTGGACATCGGTTCAGAAATGTTTGTGTAATCAATAAATTTGTGCGTAAAGTCCAAAAACCTAGTTTTTGTCAAATAAAACAAGTTTGGAGGGTTCGAGAAATATAAAAAAAAATATTTTTGAGTTCTACTCAACAAAACTCAGAACTTACATTATGTTATTAGCTGGGTGTACTTAATTTTTTTAGTGTTATTAATAGGACAGCTAATTGCTGATCATTATTTCATTTATATTCAGTAGGCCTAAAATATATATCCTGATGATACATAACCCTTGCTGGTTAATTAAGTATAGTCGTATACCTAGGCAACACAACCGGTGATTGATTTTAAATGTCGCAAAATGGTATCATTTTTTTATTTTCAGTTTTCAATAGATACCTACAGATATACGTATGTACATATGTATACGGTGAATTATGCAATAAAATTATTTAATTTCATTACTCAAAAAATATTTTTTACTTTAATTGATATTAATTTAAGCAAATAAATAGACCGTGTATTGGTCGACGACGATTGGATTGGTCTTGACATTTCTGCTGAATTGGTTTTTGCATTCCCTAATTGAATACTAATCCAATTATAATCTATTGTTTAACAAAAATAGCTTTCAAATGTTAAATCAAATTATGTATGAACGTCTTGCTTAATATATTCACTATTTTTGAAGTCGCCGTGGTGTAGTAGGTAGTGTGTTGGCTTACTATTCGTAAAGCCCGGGTTCGTATCCCAGGTCAGACATCAAAAATGAAATATGAAAAAAAAAATATTTCTTCGGCGACTTCCTCTCAGCAGATTTCTGGCAAAAACTCTGAGAGTAAAATAAACTGCCATGAAAAAGTTTCTCAAAATTCTGTCGTTCGGAGTCGACGTTAAACTGTAGGTCCCGCCACTCACGTATGAAATTAACGCACACAACATGAGTGGTGTGAGAAGCTAGGCCGTTATCCTGACTGAAGGGTTGTAATGGCCAATTATGTGTATTTTTTTAATAAATTAATCAAAATTATTTATTTTTTTACAGATTTTTATTAATATTGTTATGAATATTTGGTTTACAGAACTCTATTAAATTTATTGCTGTCACTATAAATTTACAAATTTTATTCATTAAATCGATTCTTTATTTAATTTTAAATTAGGGAATACATGCAATTAATTAAGTGCAAATTCTATGACAATCAAACATACAATATTACACAATTATAACGACTAAATAAGCTTCGTTAGCAATGTATTTTCAGTGCTCAAATTGGTGATACATGAGGGAAAAATTTAACAAAAAAATTGACTGGTTAACAGAGAGACATAAACAAATTAGAATTTTAATTCATATTAAATGTCACCTTCAACACATAAGTTTTGTCAAATGTGGCTTCAGCTAAAATATGTGAGACATAAATAAATGGAAATAAGGCATAAAAAATACGCAATAACTACGCAGAAAATATGCCACAGATAAATATTTATTTCTAACAATGTATTAATGCCTGATATTATTTCGTGTAAATATATACACTGCACAGCAAAAGTCTGGGTACCCCTTTATATATAAAAATTTTTTTATGCATTTTAAGCTATAATTTGTAAAAATACTTGATGTATTTTATGTGTCAACTGAATAACTTGCTAATGAATGAATGATGGAAAATATCAGCGAAAAACATAAAAAATACTGGTATATTCAATTATAAAGAGGTTAAATGCGGTGCATGAACTTAATTGATACATATGTACATACATAATTGGTCCTAGGATTACGACCTAGCTTCTCACACCACTAATGCTGTGTGCGTTAATTTTATACAGGAGGCGGGAGATACAGTTTAAAGTCGTTTCCGAATGACAGATTTTTTGAGAAACTTTTTCATGGTACTCTCAGTGTTTTCGGCAGAAATTTCTTGAAAAATCTATCTGCATAACTGATTAGCATATTATGTAGATACATTTTATCCCGGGAATTCCCGAGAAGCTGTTTGATTTTTCCCGCTTTCCCGGGAATGTAAAAATTCCGGGAAAAGCCCCTACAGCATAAGGAAGCATGTAATAAGTTTGCCAAAATGAGTGAAATATTTATTTCTGTCGTTATATTAATGCCTGATATTATTTCATGTAAATATATATTTATTACTCATCAAATGGTTGAAATAAAACCTGCCCTATACAGGTTGATTGCATTGCCTGCCTTCTTAAACTCACATGTAAATCAAATCGCAGTATTCAGATAAAACGTTTCAGTTATCATTCCGCGGTACCTTACTCTATTGACTGTTAGCTTGAGTTTTTTATTATTATCGAAGAAATATGGTTCTATGATGCAGTCAGTCACTAAACCACATCAAGGGTGACTTGTCGTATCTTGAACTATCTTTTGATGTTAATCACATTAAATTTGGTAATTGTTTTTTGCCATTCTCATTGAGCCAAAATGAGCTTCATAAGTGAAGAGAAATGATTTGATAGACAAATTTCATCTTCATTTTTACGTTGCGTTAATGAATTGTAAGCGTTGTTCGTTATCCATGAGTAGATGTACCAAAGTATTGCGACCAGATGATATTTTAATGATATTATAATGTCTACCCCAAACTTGTTGCCCTAAAGAGTTTTAGGACATATGATACCAGTAAAAATGACTGTTTATCTGCCTTGAAAATTATCCGGAGGTTTCCTTATGTAATGCATTAGGGCGGCACAGGTTCCAAGAATGTATTCTGGTGATATTTTTTCGACATGACAGACTTTACATATTGCACATGAAGAGAATTCTACTCTGAGTTCTGTAAGTCTACAATGTCCGGTGAGAGAGCCTGTTACTATTCTTAGTCTGAGGGCCATTATTTCAACTTGCTGTTAACTAAAGGGAGGATTTCAACGGGCAGAGAAATTGGTTTTCATTATTATGAGTACCCAATAAGATAGAAGTGAGCGTTAACCTAAATGGAGGATCATCTTACCTTTAACTTTTAAAGTTAAGTTTATGTTTGAACTTGCAATATTATATTTTATTTTCAATGTGGCAACTTCAAATATAAACAAAATAAGCAAATACAACAAAAAAAAAAGCCCGTGGTTGCCATTGAGTTTAAAAATAAAACTTGTTTAATTTGGCAGTGTTATCGACATTGCTCCGGCACTGCCACATTTGTGAAAAAGATAACTTTATTTTATCTGTAAGTCGTAATAAAGAAAATAAGTTAAAGGTGACTTTAAAGTTCACTTTAGCTAAAGTTACCTTTAACTAAACTCAACTTTAACGGCAAGTTGTAATAATGGCCCTGAATCTACATACTCTGGCGCCAGACTCAAATATCTTCTTACTATAACAAAACAAAAATTTAAATTGCCTTATTCAGATTGAATCTCTATCTGCCATTCCGTCGAGTATACATTTCCAAACTACTCTTCCCACTCTACAGTAAGGTTTTGCCCTATCAACGATGTGGAAGCTATCATCCATCCTAGCCATTTAATCGGTCTGTTCTTCGTTCTAAACTACCATATGATCTGAAATCTATCAAAAAGTCACTCGCCTAGCTATTGAGTAATTCGCGAAGCTTCCTGACAAGCGTAAGGCTTTATCAGCCTTCCACAGTCGTCAAGGTTCTCATATTCAGCAGCCTTAAATTCAACAGAGCCTCAAACGCCGTCGTAAGACAAGTTAAAATTGTTACTGTCTATGAATATCATTTTTTATTCAACATAAACAGTTCAAAGCTTAACACTTACGTTTCTTGTACTTGGTTGTGACGTTTTTGAAGTTTTTTATGTTTTTTGATTTCAAATTTCTTTCATTCATTTCTAATTTTCAAATTCATTTTATTTGTTTATTTATCCTATTACTTACTGTCTGCTCTCATTAGACTTTTAAGGAAATCCTCTTAAGTTGTGTTTGTTGTTGTATTTTTTTTCAATTCCTATTTTCTGTTTTTTAACTTTTCCTTTACATCTTTCTGTTTGTGTCCTCGTTTGTTTTAGCCATGAAGGTGTGTTTATGTCATTTAAAGAGACATGCTTACGGTGCATCGTCAAACAAATGCTGTTTACATCAGTTTTATGGTATATTGAGGATAAGACTTCATGGTTTATCTGTAAAAAGGACTACAAAAGGTAAAGAAATTTGTGATAATTTTGTGCTTTTATTGTATTTTTAATCTTGTTAATCGTGTGTGTTAAACTGTCTAACATTTTTTGTTTTGAATGTCTTTCCCTGTAAACGTCGTTTATTAAGACAAAATTATTTTTAATTAACTGTATTTTTTTTTTGCATATGTAGTCTCTAATGTGTCATTCGATTATAATAATATCGAGGTATTCATTTGAAAGGAAAATTTAAGGATCACCTTATGGTCTAAAAGGTGTGATATAAGAGGCACACAATTCTCAATGAATTTAACTTTTTAACAAAAATATAATTTGAGTTGTATGCAACAAGTTCGATGCACTCATAATGTACCATTTTTGTCATTAACGCTAAAGCAGGGTTTACGTAAGAATTAAACTGGGCAAAATATTGTTACGAAAATGAACAATCTAGATACTAGTGTTTTGCTTTTACATCGCTTAACATTAAAATTTTAAATAAAAGCTACAAAAACAAAGCAATGCAGTAAACAAACCTGTTTACAAATTATCGTACTGCTTAATATAACAACAAACACCAGCATAAAAAGAATGGTAAACAAGTAAACTAAAATACAACAACAAACGCTACAAGAATAAACGTATAAAACGTTGTTTATATTTATAGAAATTTGAAGAAGGCGAAGTCAGGAATATTCACTTTCAAGAACATTCATCAGACTGTTGACTATGCCATATCAAAGGCAAGTCAAAGCAGGCAACAGAGTTAGTGAAAATCAGTCAGTTTTGTGTGATAACGTTTGAAGAGCGTAATCGTAGTTTGAAGATCTCCGTTACAAAGATTTGTCGAATAATTATATAGTAATTGTTATTGTTTACGCAAAGGGTATAAAAAGAGGCAAAATAAAAAATGCAGTAGTTGTTGTTAAATCAAAATGTGAACAGTGGCACACAGAATTGTGTGAGTAATAAAGGATTTTAATTAAAATTAAACACAAATTTATTTTTATTTTATTTGCAATCTACGAGCTCATATTTTAAACGTTTTTAAAGGGTAAAAACGTAACAATATTTTACATTTAACAACAACGCTACGTTCGTAATTTTTTGTGAACATTTTATAGGGTGGGTGACTTCAAGTTTAAATTTAAGAATGCAATGAAATCGAAACGGTTTGAAATATTCCCAAATTTATTTTTTGTCGTGAAGCACAACTGTTCCGGTTAGAAATGGAATATTATTTCATTCATATGACTGCCGCAGCTGACCTCACAGCACTTCATGCGATCGAACCAGATTTCATGCACTTTTTCGATTGTAAGGACTCGTATCTCGTCAATGGCATTACGAATGTTGGATTTCAAATGCTCAATTGTTTCTGGTTTGTCAGCAGAACGCTTTTCTTTAACGGCGCCCTACAGTAAATAGTCCAACGGTGTCAAATCTCAGCTTCTTCGGCCAAATGACGTCACCATTTCGACTAATTAAACGGTCATCATAATTAAACGGGCGCAATAAATCGATTGTGGCATGAGATGTGTGGCAAGTTGCACCATCCTGTTGAAATCAAACATCGTTCATATCAATACCATGACGAGCGGGTACAAAAAAATCGGTTATCATGGTGTGATAGGTGTCCCCATTGACCTTAATGGTTGCACCGTCCTCATTTTCCAAAAAAAAATGTAGGAGAATGATTCCTCCTCAAGCCGCACCAAACCGTCACCCGTAATTAGTTTATGTAAGACCACGTGTGGGTTTTCTGAGCACCAAATATGGCAATTTTTGATTATTACTGTACCCACCAAGACGAAAATGAGCTTAATCCGCAAAAATTATTTTTTTTGGTAAAATTGACATCATCGTGCGGATTCTCGTTAGCCCATCTAGTGAAGCGAAAACAAAGCGTAAATCGATTCATTACGTTCAGTGGAAATATAAATACTATTTGTGACAGAATAGAATGACATATGTAAGTATTGCCAGATTTGAAATAGCCGATGGTTTAAATTTAAACCTATAGATGGCTCACCCTATATAAGGACTGTTATATTACATAATTGGCCATTACAACCCTTCAGTCTGGATTATAGCCTAGCTTCTCACACCACTGGTGTTGTAAGCGTTAATTTCATACACGGCAGGCGGGACCTACACAAACATCGACCCCGAACGACAGATTTTTGAGAAAATTTTTCATGGCAGTTTTATTTACTCTCAGAGTTTTTGCCAGAAATCTTCTGACAGGAAATCGCCGAAGAAATATTTTTTTCATATTTCGTTTTGATGAGCCAACACACTACCTATTAGACTACGGCGACTTCAATTATATTACTTAACTGTTATATTACTTATCTTTACTTACGTTGACTTCAGGAAAATAACTCATTTGCCAGATAGCTTGTAAATGTGCCAACACAGATTCAGTCGCAGTTGAGCTTGAAAGCAAATGTGTCAGCGAATTTTTTTATCAGCGTATTTATGAACAAATGAAAACCTTATAAAGCACACACTAAATAGAATAAAATGAAAATATTTAAAAACGGATATGTGTTGTATATAAATGTCAATCGGAAGATATTTTTTCTCATATTCACTTTTTGTAACGCACACTTCAAATATGTTAATAGTTCTATGTACAGGTCTATCGTGACAACCTGGCGTGGTTTTAACAACTAATAATGAATCACATCCTTCTGATCCCATCCAATACTAAGTTGAAGTTGCCGCAATGAATATTCTGCTTGAAAGTTCACTTTTCGATGCAAAAAACATTTCTTTTTAAAGCAATCAAACAATATTTCCGAAAAGTAAATCCGTCGTGCAACGTCTCTCAGCTATAGTCTATGTGGCTTTTACATAAGGCCTCGTACTTTGAAATGCTTTGAACGGCTGCATGCGTACCGTCTAATGGCTGTGCAATCTCTGCTTGCTTTTGAGTAATGTTCAGTTATTCATTTAGTAAATTAAGTTAATTATTACGTACATATTACGTTCCTGTACTTTAAATATAAGATTATCATCTTGTCGTACAGGATTTGGATTTTATTAATTAATAAATAAATAAAATAAATAACTTTCGAAATTATGTTTAAATTAATGTTTCCAATTTATGGTCGGTCTTCAATTAATTTTGTCTGTTCCGAACGCTTTTTATTTCTGAAGCCAAAACCATTTTTGGGATGCACAAACCACTCGATATCAGTGTTCTCGATAGACCGTGATTACAGCAAACCAGCGTATTTATGAACGAATGCAAACGCTTACACAGCACCCACTACAGAGAACAAAATAAAAATTATTGAAAAACGGGTGTATGTTATATAGAAACGCAGTCAGGCTTCAATTTAATTCACAGTTAATAACTTTTGTTGGCCTATAATAATAATAACCACAACAATAATAACAATGTCCATGTCTATTATTAATAATCATACATACATACACATGCCATATAAACCGTAAAACAATAACAGAAAAATTACAGTCACAAAGGCGACAATAATGTTACACCATTTGCATATTTTATAAACAAATTTAAATGTTGAAAGCCAAACAAAACCACAAACTGAGGAATAACAAACGAATATACATACAAGCGAATTAAATGGACTGTATTATCATATGTATGAGTCGCTTCATTGCCAAATGGCAAGGCCATGTAGTATGCACAGATGTATGTAAAGGGTGATTTTTTAGCTATTATCTTTTTGACAACACTGGTTCAAACAGCCCACGCACGTTTCGTGTTTTGTTTCCCTGTCAAACATCTTCAGTTTGGTCTACAATTTAACCATGAATCGTCTTACAAACGAACAACGCTTGCAAATCATTGAATTTTATTATCAAAATGAGTGCTCTGATAAGAAAGTTCATCGCGCGCTTCTTCCATTTTATGGTCAGTTTAATCGACCCACTGAAGCGGCTATTCGGGCTATTGTGACTAAATTTCGCACCAAATTTACATTTTTGGACATTAAACCACCAGCACGCTCAGGTAGAGTGCGAACTGAAGAAAATATTGCAGCTGTATCGGCCAGTGTTAATGATGACCATCAATTATCGATTCGTCGCCATTCGCAGCAATTGGGCCTCTGTTACTCAACAACGTGGAAAATTTTGCGGAAGGATTTAGGTGTGAAGCCTTTCAAAATACAGCTGGTGCAAGAATTGAAGCCGAACGACCTACCGCAACGCAGAATTTTTGGTGAATGGGCTCTTGGAAAGTTGGCCGAAGATCCACTTCTTTATCGAAAAATTGTGTTCAGCGGCGAGGCTCATTTTTGGCTCAATGGATACGTAAATAAGCAGAATTGTCGATTTTGGAGTGAAGATCAGCCAGAAGCATTGCAAAAGCTACCAATGCATCCAGAAAAAGTCACAGTTTGGTGCGGTTTATAGGCTGGTGGCATCATTGGACCGTACTTCTTCAAAGATGCTGCGAATCGTAACGTAACTGTGAATGGTGAGCGCTATCGTCAGGTGATATCCAACTTTATTTGCCCAAAATGCAAGAGCTTGACTTGCATGACATGTGGTTTCAACAAGACGGTGTCACATGTCACACAGCACGCGTAACAATGGACTTATTGAGAGGCGAGTTCGGTGAACATTTTATTTCACGTTCGGGACCGGTCAATTGGCCGCCTAGATCGTGCGATTGAAAGCCTTTAGACTATTTTTTGTGGGGCTATGTTAAAGCTCATGTCTATACAGACAAGCCCGCTAAAATTAAATTTTATTTGTTTTTTTTTTTTTTTTTTGAAAAATTTTCCTATAGCTCTTAAAAAATCACCCATTATGTTACAAACTTCATTTGAATTTTTTTTGTATTCATGGGACAATGGAAACTATTCATGTGTAGTAATACAACAGAATATAAAAAATATAACGACTCATTTAGTTTTTGAGTGCGCTGCGGTTGTAGTTTTATTTGAATATCCTTGATATAGAAAAGTCGACGTTTTCTATTAATTAGTATGTTGGCTTATTAGACATGAGGTCACGTTATAAAATCCATTTCAAACAAAACGAAATGCAAAAAAAAACTATTTCTTCGGCGACTTCCTCTCAGCAGATTTCTGGTAAAATCTCTGAAAGTAAAACAAAATTGCCATGGATATTTTCACAGAAAATCTTTTGCTCGTAGTTGACTTTAAATTGTAGGTCCCGCCAAGGAAGTAAGTAATATAGAAACTAAAAAAGGAAGAAATGATTAAAAATATCAAATATTAATACGACCCTTCATAGCTAGACATTCACACAGGAGATACTGAGTCTCTCCGATATAGATATCGCTATCCATGATAGTCTTAAAAGACTTCCAATTAGCTTCCCTTTTGAAATGGCTTATGCTGTGAGATTAGTTATAAAGATATTAATTTCAACCGCCGTCTCTAACGGGCAAATCATTTTTGAATCAATCCTCTAAAACGTAAAGCTTCTACAAAGGTAATCTATATCGTGCGGTATGCAGCTTTCCCCCGCTGTGCTTCCCATATATAATCCGCTTCTTTAGTTTTGAATATTTTACTCTGGTGCAGTCGCTCCACCATTCCTATGTTCTAATCCTTTTAGAATAAGTTTCCCCTTTGACAAGTTCAAGAGATGCGTATAACAGGTGGTATTGTACTTCTATTTTATGGTTGGAGAAAGCAATATTTTTTACTAACACAATCGCAAAAACTTGTGAATGATCAGCTAATTTGATGTATAGCAATGCAACTTTATTACACCACTTTTAAAAAAGTAAACGAAAATACTATGTTCAGATATGCACTTTTATTGAGTCAAAATTCGGTTTATTGAGTACAATATTTTAAGTGTTCAGACACAATAATAATACACGCAGTTCAGCTGCTTATTCAATATTCATTTGACAGCTGGTAAACAAAACAGCTGGTTGTTTCAACAACATTGTTTTTATTTTATTTCTGTTTTGATTTTTTTTTGTTTGTCGTTATTGACATTTGAGTTGTCAAATATCAACAGAAATTGTTCGAATAATTGTTATATGCGCACTAATCATGCTTATGACAGTGCTGCATTTTGAGTTTTACTCAATATTATAACAATTTGCATATTTATTGCGCACTAATTAATTGCAACTTTATATGAATATTGACCTCAATAATGGCATTTATTGCGATTTACGCAATAAAGGTGCATATCTGAACACCATAACATGACTAATAAAATTGGTTAAAAAAATATTAAAAAATTGAAAACCAGAAAGTATGTCTTTTTAGTTTATTCCGCTCGCCACAAATGAGACATGTATTCGTTGAATGGGCTATGAAGCAGTTGCAACTGATCTTAATTTTCATCTTCAGCGCTGAGGTGGATTTCTGGATGAATCGATAAGTGAATAAACAAAATTGTCGCATTTGCGACAATACCAATTCACATGAAATCCAAGAGCGTCAAACGTAACCCGAAAGAGGAACTATATGGTGTGTATTTTTACCTAGAGGTGGAATTGGTTTATAATTCTGGTAGAGGACTTCGGCCGACTACGGCGAACCCCTTTTGACCTAAACACCAACGACATGTGGTTTCAACTGATCGGCGTTATGTGCTACACACCCCATGTCACATTGGATATTCTACGCAAACGATTTGAGGCAAGCAATTAATGTTCGAACAGATATGTTCTGAGTTTTGATTGGGTAAACCTGGAAATCGTGACTTATTTCTTATTTTTCCGAGTTTAACAATTGTTAATTGAAAAATTTGATAAAACCATATCGAAGAGATTGACGCTTCTTTTGATTAAATCGAACAAACATTTCCGTAGTTATTTATTAAATTAACTTTATTTTCAAAATTTACCAAAATGTTTGCTGGATATTCATCCTTTGAGGACAAAGAAATTTTTTTGCCTATAAATGCATCGGCAGGAGTTACTGTAACAATGTGTATAATAATATAATAATAAATTCTATGGTACCGCGTTATTGAGTTTAGCTTTTATTTATATTTTCAAAGTTATTCTCATTATCGGAGATGTTTAGGGGGTTTATTGCATAAATTACCTCGACATCATCAGCTTCAGAGTCATCAGCAATCATTGTATATAATTTAGCTGAAATTATTTGCCAATTCATTTTTCTTAGAGGAGCAGTAGACCTGTAGGCCTTTGCAATAAATTAATTAAAGTAATAATTGTTAAATAATTAAAATTGTATTTTATGCATACCTGTTAAGTAATGATTAGTAATTTGATTACTTTTTTTGAATGGTGAAATAATGATTACAATTACGATTATTTTTGGTTAAAATAGTTAATAATTGATTACGGATACAAAATAATCAAAAAACAATCAGGATTACTGGCGATTAGTCTAATAATCAAAAAGAATCAAAAGTAATATAAAAGTAATCAAATTGTTTTCAATGATTCTTTTGAATTCTTTTCAATAATTGAAAATTCATACGTTCTACAATTTATTCGAAACAGTAAAATTTTAGTTTTATATATTTATTTTAATAAAAACAAAAACAATGTAATTAAAACACAAACTCAAACAAACTGAATAAACCAAATTGTAAACATCTTAATAATAACAGAAAATGGACATTTGATGAAACACAAGAAAAATTAGCATCATACAATTACACATATTGAAAATTCGCCTTCATTAATACTAATTTTTCAAACGAAAAATCAGATAATGATTGTCGTCTTGGGTTGTTGACGATCCCGGCAAAAGAAAACAGTCGTTCCACTGGAGCTGAAGACGTTAGGGGCGTGTTAAAATATATAAATGCTTCTTTTAGCAAATCATATTTTTGCCAATTCCCATCTGCACTCGAATTATCGTTCAAATAACTAAAGAACTGATGTTTTATAGTCGAATGTCGATCAGATTTAATATGTTCTTGTGGAGAAAGGCTGGTATTAATTTCATCTTATGCAAATTTAAATCGTTAAAAATCCAACAAAATTGAAAATAATGCAAACATTAGCTTACCGTCAGTACTAAAATCAAAAAAATCGAGGACAGTAGAAAAGTTATTTTTAACCTCATAATTAAATGTACTGCTATTTTTGGCGTAAAAACTACATAACGTATCCAAAACTTTGTTGGTGACATTTTCAACACTTAATTCCAGCAATTCAGGAGTTAACCTTTGCAATACCTTAAGCCATTTCATTTTATTGCTTTGATTTAGTACTGTTGCCGTAATCGCGATATTTGCATCAGGTTGCAAAGTAAAATATGATTGGAATCTTTGCCTTAATCGTTGATCCATTTTCAAAATAACAGAAGATACTTGTTGTAACTCCTGTTTCATACTTAGTTTATGTAACTTATTGCTCAATGTAACTAAAGTCGGTATTAAGAAACCTGCGTTAAAATCAATTAAAGTAAATTTTTATTTCAACAAAGCGAAACCTATAAATAAAAAATATCTGGTATACCATAGTTCATATTGTGTTCTCCTTGAAGAAAGTCTAGCGCTTTGGCAATTGGTTCCATTATAACAATGTACATCTCTAGGTACTGTAAGTCTGCTGGAGAAAGATTTGGTAAAGTTAGCTTATGACACAGACTATTCAGGTTGTCTTTGTAGCTAAGCAGTTTCTGAACTGCATCAAATAATGAGTTCCATCTAGTAACAACGGGCAAAAGCAACATTGAACCCAAGTGCTCTGCAATTATTTCCGAAGACTTTGGCCACTTGCTCTTTTTCCACAGGTTGTTGCACTTTTCAAATGCCTAAGAATGTTAATAGAATTTGTAAGTATATGAAAAAATTAAACCACAAAAGAAATATTCATTTTAATTACCCTGTTATTTTGAATGAACAGTGGTGCTCAGTTTTCAAGATTTTGTTAAAATCGGTTGAAGCAAGCAAATTCAGAGTATGGCTGCAACATCTTTGATGTGTAGGCAACCATCTTTCATTATGAAAGACCGGCAGATCATCATCAATATTATCTTCGAAAAGATAATTTTCCACTCCGTATTCTCGGAACGCTTTTAGGAAATTTGAACCGTTATCCGTAACAGTTAAAACAATGTTTGAGCTGCTTAGGCCAAAACTAGTGTTAATTTCTGTTATAATCTGTGCAATGTTTTCAGCCGTATGTACTCCAAACATTCTTTTACATGCTAAAGCTACCGATTTGCGTTCAAAATTATCAGTAAGCCAATGACATGTATACCCTAAAAAAGTTCTGTGGTTTGCAGACCAAATGTCTGCTGTAGTACAAAAATATTTGGAATAAGACATTTTTTCCTTTATATTTTGTACCATGATGTTGTATCTTGCCTTTAATTTATCAGACGCTGTTTGTCTGGTCATCACCTTCATACCCGTATGTTGAAACAGATTTACGAAAGATGTCTTTTCAAGGATAGAAAGGGGCAATGCTGAGTCGATAATTGCGAGTAGGAGTTTTTCATTAAACACAGATTGCGCTCTAACACCGTTACGATTACCGGTTTTATAATTTTTGTACTTTTTAAAGAGTTCAATATGCTTGACTTGCAAATGTTTAATGAAGTTTGAAGTCACTTCACCGCAGCCTCTTATCATGCGATGGCATGAAACACACTTAGCACATGTTGTCTTATCTGAAATCTGCAATACTAAGTTTTAAAAATATATACTTAACTTGAACTGAGTAGCTGAAAATCTCACTTTTTCTACTTCTGTATAAAATTCGTTTCTAAAAATTGTTTTTTGGAAACACATTTGTTTAACAGATTGTCCAGATTCAGATTCAATCAAGGTGGTTATCCTTTCACTTGAAGAAGGTTGAAAGTCTGGATCCTTAAAATTATCATCTGACGAAAAATCGGTTTCGAATATATTTTCTGACATTTCGAAGTCTTAAATTAAAATAATATTCATTAGAACGTTTAACAACTGCATCTTTTATACTTACTAAAAAATGTAATGTATTAGTAATAGTAATAGTAAAAATTTAACACAACTGAATACAAAAAAACTGAATTCCGAAGAATTATTAAAATGTTTAAAAAAATTTTTTTTTAAAAGAATGACAAATATTCAAAATATTCAAAAAGAATTCAAAAGAATCATTGAAAACAATTTGATTACTTTTTGATTACTTTTGATTCTTTTTAATTATTTTGTAATTTGCCAGTATTCCTGATTATTTTTAGATTATTTGGTAATCGTAATCAATTAGTAATTCGAAAAAATTGTTCATTGAATTATATAATCATTACGATTCTTTTACTAATCGTAATCGCAATTTAACAGGTATGATTTTATGGACATACTTTTGTAAAAAATTCCAAAACCAAGCAACAAAAGTAGAACTAAATGCCCGTTCTATCCTAAAATTGTGGACTTTGGGCCACAGTAGGCACCAGAAGGCATCGTCTGATCGGACTTAAAAATTAGGACAGCGTATACGACATTCAGGGCCATTATGACAACTTACCCTTAAAGTTAGGTTTAGTTGAAGGTAACTTTAGCTAAAGTGAACTTTAAAGTCACCTTTAACTTCTTTTATTACAATCTAGTGATAAAATAAAGTTAACTTTTTCAAAAATACGGCAGTGTCGGAGCAATGTCGATAAATAATTTTTTTTAACACAGTGGCAACGACGGCCTTCTCTTTTTTATGACGTTTGCTCATTTTGTTTATATTTGAAGTTGCCATATTGAAAATAATATATAATATGGCAAGTTCAAACATAAACTTAACTTTAAGAGTTACGGGTAGAATGATCCTCCCTTTAACTTAGTGCTGAATTCTACCTTATTGCCCACTTATAATAATGAAAAACAATTCATCTGCCCGTTAAAATCCTCCCTTAGTTAACGGCAAATTGTAATAATGGCCCTAAACCTCATATTTTGAACAATGCACAGGTATTAGTTGAAAATAATTTACTACCAGTCTAGTGAACAGTTTAAAATTCTCGTTCTCGTTTATTTATAAAATGAGCCGTTCAGTGCACAAATCGATTAACTCCATAAAACAAAAAGTTGAGAAATGCGATTAAATAATGTAAATTGTTTTTTAAAATTCCCTTTACAATATAAATTCAAATATATATTGAAAAATACATAAATACATATATAGCTTTCATCTGATGGTATATAAAATTATAAGAAAGAATAGCGAAAAAAAATAATGCCAGTAATGTTATAAATTTCATGTGACTGGTGGAGTTAATCGATTTGGCAACTGAAAAAATAATAAAGTAAAATTAAGTATTTAAATTTTTTAAGTCTTAATATTTCTATTTTGCCCGGTACACGAATCAGAATATGTTATTATTTTTTCAAAGTTTTTTTAATATAAGTTTTTATGTACTTTGTAGGACACGATGAAATTTCTTGAGACCCACGAGATCCTTCAGTGTCTGGCCAAACAAACATGTGGTTTATATGATAAACATATACATTTCGCTTAAAATAAGCTACAGATGTAGTCAGTTTAGGAAAGCCTAAAGATTTTTCTAAGTCGAAAGAAATTACGAAACTTTTTTCTAATGCTGCCATTCGATCGGCAGCCATTTGATTGCGAGCCCGTTTGTAGAATTTTAATTTATATGCAAACTTACCCTTTCGCCTCATTTTCACAACTGGGGAAAGTACACAACTAAAACTACCAAAATAGTATGAAAAAACTAAACCTGATAACGGGTCTTCACAATGATCAACAAATACAGATCATACACAATTGTTTTTTGCCGGTCATGTCGCATAACGTCATATATTAAAGAAATTATAGAGACTTAAACGCATCCGCACAATTGTGCGTATACGGTCGGGAAGGGTTAGAACAACACTTGTGTATCCGCCCGTCACTCAACTGATCTTTAAAACAAACGGGAATATTAGTTTTGTCTTTTCGAAGGTAATATGTGCAAGAACGTGTTCTTTGGTCTTTAGTTCTATTCGTGAGACGCCTTCTTTTTACTTCTTTAACTTTGATTCAGCCTCTTAAAGAAATATTTTGGTCAAGTTGACTATGTAAATTTGAAAATGCGTTGCGTTTGCTAGTGGTGCTTTTGAATTACGTTATTGAAACAATTTACATAAAAGTATGGAGTTAATCAAAATGTCTTCTGAAATAAATTACTTATTATTCAATGGCCCAAAAAATTTTGTCGTTTAATGGTGTTAATTTTTACTATTCAGGAAAGTTGTAATAAATATAAAAAGTTATGACTATCCCAAGTGCTTTGACACTTAAATTTAAGATTTTTCAAAAAGTGGAGTTAATCACTTTGTGCACTGAACGGCACAAATATTTATATTTATTTATTTATTTATACAAAGAACTTTAACTTTTTTATGCAATTGGTCATAAAATTGTAAATTATGTCTTTCATCCTCTGAATAGCCTTACTGATCACTTAGTTTTTTAACTTTTGTTAAATATGAAGCTGAATAATAAAATAATAATTGATGAAGTTTAAAAACGTATTAAAATTCGAAAATCTACTCGATAAGTGCAATTATTTTTGATGCAATACGTGCAAAGTTACTCAAAGAAGATGAAGACTGTAAAACATGGTAGAAGTTCAGTACTGATTTGGTGGTGTTGGCTCATTAGTTTTGCTCAAAGGTGTTTAAGTAAAGAAATATACCTAAATATTCTGGTAAATTACCAGTTGCAATGGTTTAAATCGAATATCGAAAGATATTATTTTTCAACATGATAATGTCCCAAATCCGCCGCAAAATTTGCACTTTACTGACTGCATAAAAAAAGTTAAGTACTACGGGGTGAAGTTGATGACATGCATTCACTAAAAACTGAAATTTTGAAAGAATGGAGAAAAGTTGATGTAAATACAATTAAATGCTAAATGAGCAGAATATTTAGATTAATATAGAAACATAGAATATTTAGATTAATTTTCAATGAAGATAAGATGTATTAAAAAAAAAGTAAATAAAAATATTTATTTTCTTTTAAATAAAATCAATAAATTGACCTCATAATTATGAAAGATTGGATAATGGATTATATAACAAAAATTACACTAGCACAATAATACCATACACTATGTAAATATACAATTTCTTAATCTTTTAATTGTTTAATTTTGTTTGAATAACTTTTTTTCTGCCTCCATAATTATTTTCTGCAAAAGTAACCAAGTATAATTAAAAATCAATCGTTATGGGTTGTTTTTAAAGAAAATATTATGAAAATGGAAATGGAGTTTTGCTTTTACATCGTTTAACATTAAAATTATAAACAAATGCTACAAAAACAATGAACTTGTTTACATGATAAACAAGGAAACAAATATGCAACAACAAACATTACAAGAATAAATGTAAACAAAATACACAAACAACAATGAAGCAATGATGTTTACATTTATAGAGATCTCGAGAAGGCGAAGCCACGAACATTCGACTTCAAAAACATTCAGTAGACTGTTTACGTTGCTATATAAAAGGCAAATCAAAGCAGGCAATGAGTGAGTAAAAGTTCAGTCAGTCTTGTGTGAAGACGCGGTGTGCTTGAGGAAAGGCATTGTGGTTTGAAGATCTGCGTAATAAAGATCTGTCGAACAAATTGACAAATAATGCTGTAGTTACCCACACGTAACGTAACGTACCGTAGAAAACGTTCTCTTTGTAGCATATGGAGAACAATGTAAACGATTACCGAAATGTCCTCTCTCATTAGCAAAACGGAACGACCTGTATAAAATAGAATTCTCCAACGTTTTTATGTGACATTTGAATATGAGAGAGAATGAGCAGTGTTACCA
Source organism: Sarcophaga variegata (assembly GCA_932273835.1). Classification (NCBI taxonomy): domain Eukaryota; kingdom Metazoa; phylum Arthropoda; class Insecta; order Diptera; family Sarcophagidae; genus Sarcophaga; species Sarcophaga variegata. The sequence goes on along the minus strand of OW026361.1, from coordinate 40,293,075 downwards.
TGAAAAAAAAATATTGTAACGAACATTATGAAAAAATCACCAAATAAGGAAAAATATGACCAAAATTAAATTCGCAGTTTTTTATTTTATTTTTTTCAAATTTAATTATAATTGAGAAAAAAGAAACAAAAAAAAAACAAAATAAAATTATAATCTTACTAATTAATTAATTTTAACAAACAAAACAAAAGTTATTTTCATAGAAAAGTCATAACTAAATCCGGAAAAATCTACACATTGAACAAAAAACGGCAACACTGATGATGAGTCTGTATCAGTGTTGCAAAATTGGAATTTTGAAATGGTACTGAACTATAACTGAAAGAGTACTTTTTTGCATCAAATTGTACTTTTATAACTCTTCAATCAGGATTATGACCTAATTTCTCTTCGTGTGTCAAACGAATGATTTTTGAGAAACTTTTCATGCCAATTCTATTTACTCTCAGAGCTTTTACTAGAAATCTGCTGAGAGGAAGAGGCCGAATAAATATTTCGGTTTTGTTGGAAACGTCTAATAAGCCAACACTCTACCTACTAGACTGCGGTGAATTTACTTATTGGCGCTGCTAGACCTAGATTATGTTCCTTGTTGATGTTATCCTATATGGAAGATCAAAGGTTTTCTGAATGGATTATATGAAGTAATGGATTATATGTGGAGTAAGCCACTTAACTTTTTTATTTCTTAAAATTGAAAAGTGAGTTTGACATGAGTCATGAGTTTGACAAATAGATTGTTTCTACATACATACATACATATAAGTCATTACAACCTTTCAGTTAGGATTACGCCCTGGCTTCTACCATCACTTATGTTGTGTGGGTTAGTTGTTTGTATTCTGCTGTATTTGAACCGATGAGGATTGGCCTTTGCGCGCTCCCTTGCTTATACAGAAAGCAGTGTATAATAATGCCTTCAACAGAGACGTGCTTCTTTAGCCTGTATTACGACCAAGCTTCTCACACCACCCACGCTGTGTGCGTTAATTTTTATCCGTAGGTGGTGGGAACTACAGTTTAAAGTTGACTTCAAAAGACGGATTTTTTTTTTTTTTGATAAACTTTCCTTGACAATCTTATTTACTCTCAGAGTTTTTTCACGAAGATTTTACTTAATTTTTATTTATTACTGAATTTTTCAACACTCGTCTGTATATCAATTTCTTTGCATTGTGTAGTGTTCGTTTGTGTGTTGCTTTGTGTTCTGTTTCGTTATTACATTCTTCGTTGACGTTTGTCCCGTTTAAAACGGGACGTTTTTAAGGCTACGTACATTACGATTTTATGTTTCTTACGCTTGGGTAACTAAGGCATAATTGTTATTGTTTACGCAAAATAGTGCAAAGAGGAATAACAAAAAAAGCAATTGTTGTTGTTTACATCAAGTTGTGAACAGTGGCACACAGAATTGTGCGAACAATAAAAAATTTAATTAAAACTAAACACACAATTATATTTATTTGACTTGCAATCTACGAGCTCATATGTTAAACGTTTTTAAAAGGTAAAATCGTAACAATATATATTTAAAGCCGTTGTTAAGAAACAAAATTATCTATTAAATATTATTATTATTTACTAAAAAAGAAGGTTGCCAAGCTAACGAATGTTCAGAAGTGTAAATTTTTTAAATAAATTTTTTTTGACCTTTCTCATATAATAAAATTCCACTAGATTTCTTGAATAAAAATACGAGTGCGTTTGTTTTTTCTTGCTTTATATCAGTGTTGCAAAATTGGAATTTTGAAATGGTACTGAACTATAACTGAAAGAGTACTTTTTTGCATCAAATGGTACTTTTGTAAAAAAATACATACATACATACATAATTGGTCATTATAACTCTTTAATCAGGATTATGACCTAAATTCTCACGCCACTTATTTTGTGTGTGTTAATTTTATACATGAAGTTCGGAACCTACTGTTTAAGGTCGACTCCGAACGAAGGATTTTTGAGAAACTTTTCATGGCAATTTTAGTTACCCTCAGAGTTTTTACCAGAAATCCGCTGAGAGGAAGACGCCGAAGAAATATTTTCGTTTTGTTGGAAACGTAGAATAAGCCAACACACTACCTACTAGACTGTGGTGAATTTACTTATTGGCGCTGCTAGATCTTCTGATGATGTTATCCTATATGGAAGATCAAAAGTTTTCTGTGGAGTAAGCCACTTAACTTTTTTATTTCTTAAAATTGAAAAGTGTGAAACTCATGACAAATATATTGGTTCTACATACATACATACATACATAATAGGTCATTACAACCTTTCAGTTAGGATTACGCTAGTTATACTAGTTTACTACCACCACTTATGTTGTGTGTTAGTTGTTTGTATACTGCTGTATTTGAATCGATGAGGATTGGACTTTGCGCGCTCCCAACAAAGACGTTGAACGTGCTTCTTTAGCCTGTATTACGACCAAGCTTCTCATACCACCCACGTTGTGTGCGTCAATTTTTATCCATAAGTGGTGGAAACTACAGTTTAAAGTTGACTTCAAACGACAGATTTTTTTGAGAAATTTTCTTTGACAATCTTATTTACTCTCAGGGTTTTTTTACGAAGACTTTTGAGAGGAAGTCGCCGAGATGTCTAATCATTACAAACTTTTAATCCGGATTATAAAGTTTATGCAAGAGTAGCTTAACAATTTAACGTCGATTATGAACGACAGATTTTATTCACTCTCAGAGTTGTTGCTAGAAGGTGAAGAAAGGCAAATTCAAAGAATGAATGTATCGCATTAAGTCTCTAATAGATGATTCACTGTGGGTTCATGTCTAGTAAGCCAGCACACTACCTACTAGACTGCTTATTTATTTACATTTAATACACATACGACACGGAACAGAAAAACTAACGACTTATTCGTGCTCCTCACATAGAAGACAAAAACATCTGATTCGGAACGTAACAAAACGTAAAAGCCCCGTTTAGTCAAACGTCGATGGAACGTTCGTTTTTAGCATATGAAGAGCAATGCAAATGCTTACCGATATAACAATACGGTTCTGCAAGCGTTTTAATTGCGTTTCGTATTCAAAAAACGAAGGTATGTTCCGTGAACGTTTGACAAACCGGGGCTAAAGGCTGATTCTACCTTTAGCATTGCGTTGAACATGTTGCTAATGCATTAATAGTTGAAAAGCGCAAGACATAAAATATGTAATAATAAAAAAGTACTGAAAACGCCGAGGGGGTACTGCGGTATTTTTGAAATGAAAAAGTACTGAAAAAAGTACCAAAGTATTGAATTTTTCAACACTGCTTTATATGTACTCACCAAATTATTTGCGCTCTAACGAGTATACACGCCGTAAACAGTCAAAGAGTTAAAAGACATAAAAAATCAATAAATCGTCAAAAAAAACTTAATCGATTAAAGTAATATTTTGAGAATTTTCCGGAATTTTCACTTATTAGAGAAAGAAGGTATTGTTTCACTAATTTCAAATTTTTTGATGGATGTTTTAATTGTTCAATTTGTGTACATTGGTTTATTTTAAAATTTCATCAATTATTAAATGATTATAACAACTTTAATAACAACAAGTGATTCCCCATGCATCCCACTCAGTCAACTTATCCTTTTCTTATGCTGAGCAAACTAAACACATATGTACACTGTATTCATTTACACGCATAACTACGTAGTTACGTAGTACGAGTTATTGCTCATTTTTATTGTGATAATTTTCCGCTCCAATTACTAAAACTTTTAATTTTTGGTTTCCATTTTCTTCTTGACGTACTTTGTTTTTGTTTCATTTTATTTCTTTCCATGTAAAACCTAATTCTTGCTGGAATCATTGACATCCTTAAAATCCATCTTATACTCCTTTCGTAACTGAATCTGCGTCTCAAGTTATTTTAGTGTTTTTGTTCGAAAACATATTTTTAATTTTCCTGTTGCAAACCTCAGGATGCCTAATTAAAATATTTAGGAAGAAAAATTGCAGTCAAAGAGGTATTTTTGTACTTAATTTGAACAGTAATTTCAGTTCATATTGTATAAAAGTTAAGTAAACGGTAATTTTTCTAAAATGTTTACAATCTTAAATGCTTCGAAATGATAAGAAAATGCACAACTTTCGGTCGATAATAATACAACATTCCGTCAGTACCGCTAATATTATAAGGAAAAAGTTACATAAACACTTAACAGTCAACAACCAAGCATACGACCACGCTTTAATCAATCTTCCTATGATAAACGATCTATGGAACAAACCTTCACTATCAGCGAAGCTTTCCCTCAACCTAGGCCCGTCACATACATATCACAAAATCTCCACGTCCTACTTATTCCATATGTGCCCTTACCCCAAACATTTTACCCCTATTTTTTTAAAATTATTCATTTCCACATTCCCTACACAGAAATCATTATATTATTCGTTATATGCACTCCATTGTTCTTACAAAATACTATTAACTTTCATTAAAATATATAAAATTTGATTAGAATTGTCCACTAAGTACAGATGCTGCACTCACTTCACTTTTATTTTCTAATATTCGCAATACTCTCACAAAATAAAAACACAAAAATCAACACAATTTATTACTTTTCTCAATTTGAGAAAAATTGATAACCAGATAATGAGGAGCACCAATCTTATGATGGTTTAGTGGGTTGGTTGGTTGGTGGTGCTATGTTTCTTTCAGAATAGAAGATTTGAAATACATATATGTATTCACATTTAAATTTGGTGATAATTGATGCATCAGATGCTTTTCACTGTTGGCAATAAACTTTTAGGCCTGTAAGACTCGGTTTTCTTACGATCCTTTCCTTTCTTTTACAAGGTGAATTTAAACTCCAACTCTGGCAACACCAAAAAAGAAAAGAAATATGACCAAATAATTTTCTTGGTAACCTCCTCTAAGCAGTAAAAAAGAGCGACAGTTAACAATTGTCATTGAATACGTTTTCCAAATCTGTCGTTCAGAATCAGCGCTAAGCTATAGCAATATATACCACATACGTTGTTTTTTATAGAGGTATAGAACTTTAAGTTGGCATTACTTTTCAAGATGGTAACCGATTTAACAGCTGTCAAGTGATTTATTCTCAGTTTGGTTTGGGAATTCACCATGAATAGACTCACGACTGAACAACGCTTGCAAATAGTGCAATTTTATTTCGAAAATAATGGTTCTGTGCGGAATACGTATCGCGCACTACGTCCATTTTATCGTCGACAAAATCGTCCATCAGAGCAGTTAATTCGATTAACCATGGAACGTTTTCACACCACGTTTACTCTTATTGATAACTCGCATACCCAGAGACGCTGTACGGTACGTACAGAAGAAGCTATTGCTGCTGTAGAGCGTAGCATTGAGGAAGCAATTCCGCCATCGAGCATAGGAATTGGATCTGTGTCCATGCACTTTATGGAAGATTTTGCGGAAGGATCTTGGTTTGCGTGCTTACAAAATCCAACTCGTGCAAGATTTGAAGCCAAACGATCATCAAGTAAGGCGTAGATTCGTCGAATGGGCCCAAAACGACATTACCGTTGTTCCCGATTTTCATAAGCGAATTTTGTTTAGCGATGAAGCGCACTTCTGGTTGAATGGCTACGTCAACAAACAAAACTGCCGCATTTGGAGTGAAGGTAATCCTCAAGTGTATGTGGAAACACCGTTACATCCAGAAAAACTGACTGTTTGGTGCGCTTTATGGGCTGGTGGAATCATTGGTCCGTACTTTTTCAAAAACGATGGTGGCCAGAACGTTACAGTCAATGGTGATCGGTATAGAGCCATGATTACTAACTTTTTCATTCCTGAATTGAATAACCATGATGTCCAGGAGATGTGGTTTCAACAAGACGGCGCAACATGTCACACAGCTCGTGCCACAATAGATTTATTGAAAGACACGTTTGGTGACCGCCTAATTTCACGTTTTGGACTTGTGAATTGGCCTCCAAGATCTTGTGATTTAACACCGCTAGACTACTTTCTGTGGGGTTATGTAAAGTCATTGGTCTATGCGGTAAAGCCACAAACGCTTGACCATTTGGAAGACAACATTCGCCGTATTATTGGCGATATACGGCCACAAATGTTGGAAAAAGTCATCGAAAATTGGACGTCCAGATTGGACTACATCCGCGCCAGCCGTGGCGGTCATATGCCAGAAATCATATTTAAAATGTAATGCCACAAGATTATCTTTCGGATAAATAAAATTCATGTCAATCGAATAATCCACCGTTGTTTTATTGCAACTTAAAGTTCTATACCTCTATAAAAAACACCCTTTAGGTGGCGTGAGAAGCTTGACCGTAATAATGACATAAAAAAATAAAAAAATTATTTAACAAGATAAGATAAAAACGGAAGTAGATCAACCACGAAGTTTAAATGAAAGGTAATGTAATCAACTACTTTTTTTTTAATAATATTCAGTGTATAGTATGATACAACTACAAAACTGTAGCCCACGTCTCAGAACAATTGTGATTTTAGTAATTGATTGTTTTCATTGAATTTTCTTATTATTTCACAATTTTATCATTGCATTTGAGAAGCTGACGAGCAAATCTAGACAAATCACATTCACTGTTTCTCACAGGAAAAGCAAATAACTGATCTGCCTAGATGGGGACTAGGGAAAGATTTTTCTATCTTTCCACAGGAAAATTTAATCAAACCTTGAACATAGTTAGTTCTCTTTTTTTGACTTTTTCAAATGGATATGTCCGGTTTTTTCTATAAGGAGAAGTCAGTTTTCGTTATTTATTTAAGCTATGATCGAAAAGGTATCGAATTTAAATGAAATTATTTCGTGGTTGTGCACTTGGAGATACCGAAAATAAAAACAAAAACAAATCATTTACTGAGGACATGTCTAATTTTGTTCGCCAGCTCCTCAATTGTGCTAGAAAAAGTATTATAAAGGCATTCTTTTTGTAAGCGATGGAAAAATATTATTTTTCTTTAGTTTCTTATGTTGTATCTCCCATCAGAGACTCTAGAACTTTGACAGTTGATAACGGCCATCAGGTTGACGCTACAGCTGCCAAAGTAGTTGTCATTTATTCAGTCTGTTATTTGAAATAACCATGGATGACCATAGACAACGACAACGGTGAATGAGCTGTAAGGCAGTTGGCAACCAACTTTTCATCCAAAAATCATCTACATTGATCAGGAGTCCACATAAGAGAAAGTCACTGTTTGGTAACGATTTTGGGCTGGCAGCATAATTGGTCCATTTATAGGTTGATGATGATTACCAACTGCTTTTGAGCTGAATTTGATGCTATGGAGACCAACGACATGTGGTTTCAATAGGACGGTGCAGATCATGCAATATGGGATACACAACCAATTATTATACCATATTGCTATCGAACGAAAGTATACTTTTTGAAGAAGAAGAAATAAAAATTACTACATCAGAACGACGCATTAAAATCATAACCAATCAACCACTACTAAATTGAACGATTGCCTAATCAACCTTGTATTTCGCTCGCTTCTCTCGCGTTGTTACGGTTGCAATGAATTGTTATTGTACTTGTAATGCTAATTATGAACCATGGAAAATTATTAAACGTTATCATGAGTAAAACTTTCCATAACTTCTTTTAAAAACTTTTTAATTTCCATTTAAGCAATTTTAACCCCTAATTTAACTTGTATATTGACCTATTAACCCCATTATAATTAAAGTACATCATTATTTAAACACCCAACTATAATCACTCCCCACTCCTTGGAGTATGAATGTGTATAGCATAGTACCTTGTACTCTTTCTTTATGAAAAGCGCGATAATGTTGTTTTCCATTAAGAAGTTAAAGAAATAAAATTTTGTAAAGCATTATTGGAAAAATGGAAATGAAATATTTCAGTGCATTAAATGTTTTTAAATGTTTTTTGATAATATTATCGTAAAACTTTGTCCTGAATTGCGAAGCTACAGAAAACTCTAGAAAACAAAAAATAAAAAGAGAAATAAAACTTTTAATCATCATATTACGCCAGCAGTATTTTTACCTGTAAATGATGAACCAATTTTAAAGTTGCCTTAATTTCTTGGCAAAAATTATTACACAAATACACCTTTACAGTTACAGATTACGTTTACGGCTGAATAGGTTTACAGTTGTTTATTTATTGGTCTGTTGTCTGTTGCCTTTTGTTATTATTTGTATAAATTTTTGTAATTTGGTTGTATCTTGATAACAGAAAAAATTTAGTCGCATTAAAATAACCAGTAGGCATCTTAATCTTCGAGCAACATTCACAGATATCCATACATAGTATAAATAGAACAGCAAAGGTTACTGTTTGCTGTTGTTGTACGTACTTGGGTAGAAGTTAAATATTAGAGAAGGCGTTCATCACCCACCTCTTTCTATCGTGTGTCAACTTTCTAATGAACAACAACGGCAGATAATAATGATGTAGACAATGCGCACTGTTATGGTTTGCGTGTTTTAACTCATTTATGAGTCTGCCACTTGGTTTGGCAAAGTTATTAATAAGCAAAGCTATGATACCATCACTGCCACCATCACTATGAATGCGGTTGTGGTTGCGATTACAAGTAATGGTGTTTGCGGCAAAAAGCCTGCTTCATGTGACCATGTTGACTACTTATTGCATAAACAATCAAATCGAAACTGGGTGTTGTCGATGAATTCGATTCATAAAGTTTATCGGCGATATACACAATAAAAACACAAATTTAAAGTCGTAATGTTTACAAAACTATTTGAACAGATGCATAATATGCCTCCAGAGATTGTATTTTTTTTTTTTTGCTCTAAAGACATTTGATTGAATTTATTGTTGTAATTTAACCTCTTATTGCCTTCAGCGAATTTACCAAAGTACAAAGACAGGCTTTGTTGAATGTACACAATTTAATAGTATAATACGGTGTTCAGATATGCATCTTTATTGCATACATCGCAATAAACGCCATTATTGAGCTTAATATTTCATATAAAGTTTTAATTAATTATTGCGCAATAAATACGAAAATTGTTATAATAATGAGTAAACCTTAAAATGCAGCACTGACCTAAGTATGCTTAGTGAACATATTACAATTAACTAAACACTTTCTGTTGATATTTGACAACTCAAATGTCAACAACGACCAACAAATAAAAACAATGTTGTTGGAACAACCCGCTGTTTTGTTTACCAGCTGTCAAATGAATATTGAATAAGCAGCTGAGCTGCGTATATTATTATGCCTGAACACTTAAAATATTGTACTCAATAACCCGAATATTGACTCAATCAAAGGAGCATATCTGAACATATTATAAATGAAATAAAATATTAAAAGTATTCTATTGAGAGGAGTATTAGTAGAAAGAAGATAAACATTAGAATTATTCTGGTGTCTTTTTTATTAAATGAACTCAAATGGAATGACTAATCTGTGTGAAAAAATAATTTGTCGATGTTTTTAATTTGTAACAGATTTTACTAACAAATTAATATCGCCTTATATTCTTACATTCTTGGAATGAAACCGAAGAGCTTTGTTTTAAGAAATTAATGAAAGTGTACAAATTACTATTATTTATTGGGTGAATTTATCGATAAAATTGTATTATAATCAGAATAAAAAACAAAGGAAACGTCATAAATCCCGCAACAAATTAATATACAAATTGGGAAGTTGTCAGACATAAACTAAAGGAGTATAAAAAGGCCCAGTCAGTCATGAATAGTTATGTGATGAATAGTCTTTGATCAACTAAACGAGATGAAGTGTGGTGTTATTTAAATAAATAAATTTTTCTCTTATATTACTTACTTACTCAGTTGGTTTATAATAGTACTTCAGTCAGGGTTATGACCTAGCTTCTCACACCACTTATGTTGTGTGTGTTATTTTATTACACGAGTGGCGAGACTTACAGTTCAAGGCCGACTCCGAACAACAGATTTTTTGAGAAACATGTCATGGCTATTTTATATACTCTCAGAGTTTTAGTCAGAAATCTGCTGAGAAGAAGTTGCCGAAGAAATATTTTTTTCATATTTCGTTTCGATCGAGATGTCTGACCTGTGATTTCAACCGTGGCCTCACGTTTAATAAGACAACGCACTATACCGTTGTCTAGGACTTTATCCTCATTTATTACCCTGTCACATGACATTAAGTTAGTCCATCACCTGGTTTATTCTGATTTTAACCGATGATACTAGTTTGACAGCCGCAAATCTCAGCAAAGCGAGTGCATTCGGTCTTTAACAAAAAGCATGAAAAACTCTCCAACATCCAAAATTTTCAACTCAAATGTAAAAAATATATGGATTTATCAATAAGGGCGCCAGAGTCATATTCACTATAATCGAGCTCAACGTGATATACATACAGTTACTAAAGTATACATACGGTTAACAAATTTCAGAAATTTTTTAACCAATCCGTTTTCGTTTAAAATCTTTATAATTGTCTGACATTTTTCTTCGATTTAAGAGATGTACCACAAGTATACCGAAAAATAAAATTCCAAATTTGAGAAGGAAAAAAAATAAATGCCACCAAATTATCTTATGGATTACAATAAAAAAAATTTAATTTCAACAATATTTCAAGCTCTTAATAAAATAATAAACTCTTAAAATTCATAAATGCTTATAAACTCCTTATTTTTAATTACATACACAGTGACCTGCAGTTTATGTGAATATTTCTGGTAACTCTGATATTAATCGTGAAAAATAATGAAAATGTATCGATTTAATCAGTAGCATATGTCTTTAAAATTGCATATATTTGGTCTTAATATTTGTAACTAAATTTACCACAGCAGACTCATTAACATGCTGCAGGAATTTTATAATCTTTGGCATGGGACTTTGTCTACACAACCAGAGGACAATTAGATGGATAATCTTGTTTCATTATATTTTCGTCTTTTTGTAAATTACATTAAAATTATTTGTTTTTATTGAAAGCAGACTGTAGTGCAAGGATGGAAATTATTTTTAATGTAAAGTAAAATGAAAAATTCAAACAATGCTAATTAGAACATAACATAATTGGTCATTACAATCTTTCAGTCAGGATTACGACCTAGCTTCTCACACCACTTATGTTGTGTGTGCTCATTTTATATATGAGTACAGTACAGTTTAAAGTCGACTCCGAACGACAGAATTTTTGTGAAACTCTACATGGCAATTTTTTTGCTCTCCGCCGCCGAAGAAATATTCTTTCGTATTTTCGATTTGATGTCTGACCTGGGATTTGAACCGTGGCCTTTACTTCTAACAGGCCAACACACTACCTGCTAGACTATGTCGACTTCACAACAACACCTCACTGTATTATTTAAATTAATTTCAGTTATTATTGCCAGTGCCGAGATTATCAGAAAAAATATTTCGCCAATGAGTGCGTGTTTTTTTATCTTAGCAATGTACAACGGGCAGTTTTGTGCTCAGTTTACATCTCCTTCTGAATTTCTTTAAAGGAGTTCCCAATGTAGACAATTGGCCAAAAGTTCGTGTGGTAGCGCCACATCTGGTTAGTCCATCCATTCTGCAGTTTCCCGTAATACAACCGATTCCTGGTACCCATATTATGAGAGACTTGCGTTTGTCAAGTACAGTTCTTGAGGTCTTTTTATGAGAACCCAGTAACGTGATAAACTCCTGGCTATCACAAATATACTAACATTGCTCCTACTGATATTATGTACCTTAATAATCATCAGCGCAGCGTCTGAAAGACGGTGTAATGATCAGGCAATTCTATTGCCTAAGCTACACAAACTAGCTCAGAAAATGTGCTTCCACCTACGGCTCCATACAGTTTCAAACCATCCGTGAAGATTTGTAACCAATTATTTATAAGGCTCGTCAAATCATTTTGACATTCCTCTCTATACGGATTGAACGTATTGAACCTCCGCCAGATTCAATGTTGCCAAGAGCTCCCAATTAAATCAGTATTCTCTGTATGTCAAAACAGTCTGTGATGCTGTGAATTACAATGAGTCGTCCTTGGTTTGAGGTCGTGTTTGTTTCCAAAAGTTTATTAAAGGTGAGTATATTCTAGGACAGGTGTATATTTCTAGGACAGCGTCCCGCATAGGATAAGCTCTAGGAAGTGCCCTTTAACCTTATTGGGCGACAAAATGAGTGTGTGTACTTCCTCCGTTTTTATAAAATTTACATTCTAGACGCGTCTAGATGCTGCTTCTTATAGGAGCCATAAATCTGACTGTAAGTTGTAGGGAGTAGGTAATTGCCCCACTATCGACCTGTTCCAATGGTTGTTGTTCCTTCAAGTATTTCCGATATCCAAACAAGAGGCAGAGTTACATTACTTTTCTTATTCTTCTTCTTGATTAGTGTGAATAACTTGAGAGAGTCTATGACTGACTAACTTCTTTGCTAGTCAAATAATTGATTTGAAGCAGTAGGCGATACAATCTAATACAATATTTTTAGAACTATTTTTTAACTTTATGGAATTGAGTATAACTTACCATGTCCTGAACCAATATATTCGAAATCAAATATCGTACATACATACATAATCAGTCATTACAACCCTTCAGTCAGAATTACGACCTAGTTTCTCACACCACTTATGTTGTGTTTGTTAATTTTTTTATACATGAGTGGTGGGACCTACAGTTTAAAGTCGACTCCGAACGACAGATTTTTGAGAAACTTTTCATGGGAATTTTTTTACTCCCAGAGTTTTTGCAGAAATCTCCTGAGAGAAAGTCGCCGAAGAAATACTTTTTGTATTTTGTTTTGATGTCTGGCCTGTTGCTCGAACTCTGGCTTTACGTCTAATAAGCCAACACATTACCTACTAGACTACGGCGACTTCAATTGGATATCACTTGCGAATAATTCCAGTAAACTATTTGTACAGTACAAACACCATAACAAATGGGAGCCAGAGCAACGTTATGACCATCATTGTTCATTGTTAACTGTTGTGGATGACAATTTGTTTTAATTATACATAAGTATACGTATGTGCATTAAATAATACCACTCACACACAAGCAATAGCAGTATGTGAATACACACTGAAAGGTTTGAACACAACATATTATTTATGAACGAGAACAATATACGTATTCTTCAAATTATGGGCGGCATTATGTTGTCAACAAATAATTACAACGTATTGGAATATTCATGATGACAATTACAAAGGACAGATAAACTTAATGTATTCTTGTTGCTAATGCGTTGCGTCCATTTTATATATTTTTTAACTAAAGCGAAAGACTGCTGATAAAAAGCATTTGAAAAAAATATATGTCCCTTCTTCAATAATAACAACAATGGTACCCCCTTTTAAAGGTAGTTGTGACCAAAAAAAAACAAATTATTTAATTTTATTTATAATTTTATTAATTTTAAATTATAATTTTCCAAAATGTATTAAATTTTTTTATTTAAAGTCCGTAATAAAGAAAACTTAAACAAATTTCGGCAAATAATTGAATTTAAACACATTGTTTCCATTCTTACAATTGTCGTACAATTCCATAGATTACATAAATACATACATATGTGTGTTAGGTTGCGTTTTTTTTTACTGATTCACTTAATTGATTGGTTATTACAACAAAGCTTTTCACACCATTCATGCTTTTGTTATTGGTGGGAACTACAAGTTAAAGTCGAAACCAAACGACAGTTTTTGAGAGGCTTTTCATGGTCATATTATTTACTCTTAAAGTTTTTGCCAGAACACTGCTTAAATTAAGTTGCCGAAGATTTATTTTATCACGTTTCATTTTTTTTTGTAGATGTCGGAACTGGGGTTTGAAACACGCCCTCACTTCTAATAAGCCGACACACAACCTTTAAGACTACAGCGATACTTGAAATTCAGTCTTTTGTATTTTCTCTGAAGAGCACCGATTATTACTCAACTCAGATTTATTACAAAACACCCTAAAGAAAATACAGTATAGCGGGACGCCGTTGTAATTCACAACCGTCACTAAACTACAAATTGGTCGACGAGTATATCGGAAAAATATTGAAGTAATGTCATGTTCCACAGGTATCAATCCAATGGAAAATATGTGAGGGATTCTATTATTGATAACTTTTCTTTACCAAAAGTTGCAATTTTAGGAGAATTGAAAATTGAAATTATGAAAATTCTACTCAAAACTACATACATATGTCACTAATGTAAACGATGGTTTCATTTTCAATAAAAGTTATTAGGTTATGTGAGGTTAGTTTGAAGTGGTAGCTTTGATTACCAAAGCTCAATTGACAACGCATAGCGGCCCGTTGTGACGCCACAGTCCCTGTATTAACTAAATTCTATCAAACTCATCGGAGAATTTAATAACCATGATAATGAAATCAGCAAAAAAAAGTCTTATTAAAATATTAGTTATAGTTTCTTTAAAATGAAAATAAGTAAATTGACCTTATAATACTGAAATACTGTCGTTGTTACGTTACAAAACAACACGACGCAAAGTGAATTATGATTTTCTATAGCAAACCATGTAAAGATCGAAGATAGGTTCCAGGGTTACGAAAGTACTACTTTTTAAAAAGAAAATTGAACGAAGTAAACATTTTAAAAACAAATTCAATTAAAATAAAATAAAAAATTCACACTAATTGAAACTGAACTCGAAAATTAGAAAATAAAAAAGGTGAAAATAAAACTATATTATTTTCAGTTAGAGAGGAAATCCCTAAGTTTTGATATCATGGCGCAATTAGAAACAAAAACCGTGCCATCTTTTAGAAAAAAAAAGAAATTTAAAAAATGTAAAAAAACTAAACATTCGAACCGAAAACAACGCAACTTCGAAAATCTTAGGGCGCACAATGAAAATTAGTAATAATTCAGCAGCGACGCAAATTCGAAAAACCGCAGAAAAAAACGACGCAAACCGAGGTATGGGTGTATTATGAATTATGTAACAAAAATCACACAACAATAACAACAACAACAACAATAAAGTAATATTTCTTAAAGTACATGAAAATGTAAAAAATCTTCAAAACTTAATCGATTTAAGTAATATCTTAAGATTTCTAAAAAAGTAGAAGTAACCTTATACAATAAATGTTCATTCTGTACTACCTAAAAACTGTAAGAAAGATGATTTTTATTAACTTTTTTAGTTTATTCTATGAAACGAAATAGTATGTATTATATGCTTTAGTAATTTTCTTTCTGTCAACAAAAGCATTTGGGACAGGCTGACGTCAAAAAAGCGCGGTATTGATATAAAGATACTTTTTCACAATTTTATTATTGCTTGAGTTATTTGGGAGCATAAACTATTAAATACAGAATCAACACATATGTTAAAGATTTTCTTCGATAAAGGCGAAAACACTCCAAATCGGCTGAAAATGTTTCATTAATCTCGCTATGTAATAAATACCATTATGACTTCAATAATTCCAATTCAGTTGACAAAAAATTAAAATTAAATAATTAAGTTCTTCTATCGTGTGAGTACTGTTTGAATTCTCCAGAAGATAAACATTTCGATTAGCCAGTGCCAACGGATGACGTGGCTTTGGCGGGATTGGGGAAACTCTTACTTTAAGATTCTTCTCTGAGTACGAATTTCAAAATTAAAAGTTCGTTGGGTAAGTAGAGCCTAAATTGACAAGATGAATACATACATATGTAATTGGTATGCCAAAATTCCTTTGTGGACTCTTTTAAGGTTTTCAAAATTTTTTGGGTATTCATTGCGTCCATTGTCTACAGTGCATCACTCGAAATTCTCTATTTAACAAACTAATAGTCAAACAGCTGTAAAATGTATGCACGTGTGTTTTGATATGCATTCAATACTTGTAGCGTCATCTGTGTATTAGCCTATGAACTTGCCATTCCAACTGTAGCTTTTAACATTGGACTTTATTCAAAGCGATTAACTAAAATCGTCGTAGGTGTTAGCATATTATACGAGAACTCTTGGTTCAAAACCCAGCACATACATCTCGAAAAAAATAATATGAAATAATATTTCGCTTGTTAAAAGCTTTGAGAGTAAATAAGATTCTCATGAAATGTTTCTCAAAATTCTGTCGTTCTGAGTCGACATTCAAACAAGTCACGCCACTCAAAGTCAAAATTAACACGCAGAATACGGGTAGTGTGAGAAGCTAGATTGTAATCCTGTTTAAAAGGTTGTAATGAAAAATTTATTAAAAAAATAACTAAAGACTTTAATTTAATAAAACAAAAAAGTTGTATTTTTTATTATAATTAAACATAATTTTTACAAAACTTACATTTTCCATTTTACATGTTATTGTTACCCTATTCATCACATTGGCTGCACCATAATTTTAAGAACGGACTTCTTTAAGCACTTTAAACTTTGAAGTATTTCTCCCACTATGCCACTAAAAATAAAAAAACGCTTAAAAATAACAACAAGTGATACATGCTTGTGAGCAGTAATGTTTTTATTATTTTATTACCGCTCTCTCCCCCTTTAAAAAATTACCATACAACACATACAGCGTAGAAAGTTTCCTTAACTTTATGAAAGTTTTACTTTAAAATTGAAAATGTTTCAATATTGAGAGAATTTTTCATAGATACTAACACACCCACATAACATACATTTTTGCCAATCCACAAATACACGTTGAGTGAGTTGTTAAAATGAAAACTATTTACAGACTAAAAGTGCAACAGCAACAACAGTGAATTGAAACAAATATGGATACTAAAGTTATAGTCAATTTAACAAAAATAATCGAGTTACTATATATCAACTTTAGTATAAGTAAGGTCATCGAACTTTTAGTTGTAGGATGGTAGGCACTTAAGTATGATATGATGTCTACTGCTACCAACCCTCTTTACATGAATACTTAGAGCTATTATTACAACTTCCCGCTAAAGTTGGGTTTAGTTAAAGGTAACTTTAGCTAAAGCGAACTTTAGAACTAACCTTTAACTTCTTTTCGTTATTACAACATAATGATAAAATAAAATTAACTTTTTCAAAAACATGGTAGTGTCGGAGCAATGTCGATACACTGCTCAATTAAACACGTTTTTTTTTAACGCAATGGCTTCGACGGGATTCGTTTTTTTGTTGTATTTGCTCACTTTGTTTATATTTGAAGTCGTCATATTGAAAATAATATATTATATGGCAAGTTTAAACATAAACTTGACTTTAAAAGTTACTGGTAGGATGATCATCCATTTAGCTTAACGCACTTATAATAATGATAAAAAATGTATCTGCCCATCAAAATCCTCCCTTTAGTTAATGGCAAGTTGTAATAGTGGCCGTTAATGTTTTTGTCTTTATTGTCCTAAATTTATTATGGGGCATATTATTTGATTGTTCTTAGCAGCGAAAAAAATCTTTTTAAAATACTCGCCAAATGGTTTTTGTTAATATAGGCATGTAAGGCATGAATATTGTAGGGTTGGATTGTAATTTTACATGTTAGAATGTAAATTCATGCGTAATTTTTGGTAGCATTACCAACTTTTAAACTATTTGTGGTCAGCAGTAGTTGTTGTGAATAGCCAGGATTTAAACGTACATACTTACAAACATCCAATTAGAAATGTTTTAAAAGAGTAAGTTTGTTATGTTTTCAACTGTGAAACTGGTAAGTTCTTTATAATGTGGTTAAATATTTCGCCCGCAGTCTAGTGAGTATTGCGTTGAAACTCAGTTTTGATATCCTGAAAGTTGTCTTCTGGCAAAAGTCTTAAAATAAACTAAGTTTCATAACAAGGTCGTATCGAGTCGACCTTATATTGTATGTCCCACCTATCATGGACAACATGGTTGGTGCGAGAAATTTGTAAATATCTTCTTTGTTCATAGAGCCACCGATTTTATTTCAGGTTTCTAAGCGAGTTAAGATCTTTAGAGTTCCAATTGAGCATTTTTAAAAAAATTGAACATTTAAAAAAAAAAATTAGTTAATGATAACAGTAATAATATGACAAAATCTGTAGTAACTATTATCCTTAATAAATGAATGTTAGTTTAATTTTTTAATAAATGAATTAATATTTATTTTTAAATAAATGTTTTTCTAATTACATAAATAAAAATCTATATCTAAATTGAAAGCATCCCTATTCTTTTTAAAGCTATTACATTCATTTACATCAAAAATAAAATATTTTCAATTTCTAGTATTTAATTTCTTTAAAATAATAATTTCAAGAACTAACATTAAAAACTTAACTATTTAGAGGAATCACTAGGTATGCAATTCTTTTGGATAATTTGTTTAATATTTTTGTGAAACTAAAGTATTTTATTTACTAATCAACCCCATGTAATAATAATATTGGAAATATATGTATAAACGTAGTGGAGTAACTTTAAGTGAAAAAATTAACTTTTAATATTATTAAAGAAAGAACAAAAAGTGGACTTGTTCCTTTTCACAAACAAAAAAAAAAACATTTTATTAATTTTGAAAGTGATTTAAGACCATTTTAGGTTCTGAAACACAGCTTAGTTTTTTAGTATAGTTTAAAAAACGTATTACGTTATCTTCTCTAATATATTTAAGGTCACAAAGCCATAAAAACAACTTAATACCAGTTAACAATATTTTTGAAACAATTCAAATATCTCAATATAAGAAAAAATGGACTTAACCCACTTTCAAAATAAACGGCTCAATTGTTTCACGCTAAAAACCTGTAACATCCTTGCTTTTTACTACTATGTTTTAATCATACACAATTGGTCATTACAACCCCTCAGTTAGGATTACGACCTAGCATCTAACACCACTTATGTTATGTTTGTTAATTTTATACATGAGTTGCGGTGGGACACACAGTTTAAAGTCGACTCCGAACGACATATTTTTGAGAAATTTTTCATGGCAATTTTTATTTACTCTGAGGAATCTACTGAGAGGACGCCACCGATAAAAGATTTTTTCATGTTCCGTTTTGTTAGAGATGTCTGTCCTTGTGTTGGATCTGTGGCCCCACGTATAATATGCCAATACACTACCTGCTGGACTACGGTGACTTCTCTATATAGAAATCGCATGGACTTAAAGATTAATTGTTAGCTATACTAGCCTTTCAAGAGGTTCAACTGTTTTGTTTGAACCATATACCGACCAAGTCTATTTTTTCCATTCTTTAAGCAAAAATTAGCTTACGGTACCTTGTCATATTGTCTAAAACGTTGCAGTTTTCAATATTCTGGAAGAAGTATGGTCAAATTTTGATCTCGTTATTGAGCTGAAAATGAAATTCGTGGCTGAAGATAATTTCTCTATAAAAACATATGTATATTTCACCAACAGTACGAATTTTTTTGACAAAAATTCACAGTTTAGCATGTGTTGTGCATTACTTACTCTATTCGTGGTGAAATACATGCTATAATTCTAATTTATTCTGAAAAAGTTTGCGCTGTAAACCAAATTGCAAAAAAGTGTAGATAGGTGTAGGTTCCAAAATTTTACATATCTTAAAAATATCAACTTTTTGCTTTTTACTGTAAGAATTTATTTAAAAGTTATTTTTGATCGACACTGTACATTGATAGACATGATATGGTCTACTTTGATATTGATTCAATTAATTAATTTCTTTTAAAATACTAACTCCCTATGTCCTACCCTATAATCTTCTTTTGCCACTTGAAAACTGGAAACAAAATCGTTACAAAAGTTTTCGAATTTAAATTTCCTGAAGATGAAGCCAATGTACCGGTAATCGCATCATTTCAATGTTCGTACAGCTACTTTTAATAACAAGAAACAGAAAATTTATATTAGCTTTGAGGCATACACATTCAAGTTAGCAGAAGACGTTGAGAGTAAGTATTTATATGAGTGTGTGCTTATGCTGCACAGCACTTATTGCCTTGTGGCAGGCTTTCTACGATAATTACGTTCAACGATATGCAACACCTACGATAAGTTCACAACATTAACTTGGACGAAATATTTTTTTTTTTATATTTTACTTACCGTTACTATTGAAGAATACGAAGATAAGATGGTTGATGTTGAAAATGTTAAACATGATTTTATTGTGCTTATTGCTGCTCCCGGTGACGTCGTTGAGGCCATTGTCAATGTTGTAAATTTTGCGTTTACACCCACAAAACTTGATTATATAGAAGGCATCTTATTTTATTTATTGGTTCTTGGGCCTTTCTTTGAAATGATGTTTTTAAACCTTTAAAGAAGAAAGTGTTACACAAATTGCAATTTTTGGTAAATATTGGGGGAAAGAAGAATAACTGAGCATTCCATTTATTTTAATTTCATTATCAAAGACCTTAATTATACGATTAAATATTTCAATGCATTCTGAATCTTAAGTCTGCCATTTCATTTGTCTGTCGGTGTAATTGGGAGCATATCTCCACACACACGCCTCTTTTAAAAATTAATAACTTTCACTTGGTTATCTTAAATTTGAAGAAGCTAAAGTGTTGATTGTGATGCTGCAGACTGACTGCAATCTGTTTACAAGTAAAACAAATATGACCCAAATGCGTCAAAAATGGCATTTAATAGTAATGTTTACTCTAAACTAGATGCAGCCTTAAAGGTATATACATACATATATGAGAACAAATACAACCCTGTTACTATTGGTAGTACTATAATAAAGTGTATGTGTGTAAGTAGAAGGAAAATTTACAATATATGTTGACTTCTTACACCAGGGTTTACCAAAAATTTATTGGTTATTAATTGGTGAGTAAGAGAGTGAAAATAAGTTGAGAGAATTTATTTATTTACAGCCATAGAAAAGTGTTAGTAATATATGCCATTTTTATTTTCATTTCATCCATATGTAAAGCTATCTATCTTTGGCTTAATAATTTTAAATAAATAAAAATAAATTAAAAAATTCATTTTTAATTAAAAGAACATAAAGCTCTTTGGCCATGTTTTTAGATAAATAAAAATAAAAAGAATAAAAAACGAATTTTTTATTAAAAAAAAGCCAGCATTCCAAAGCCATTTAAAAAAATTATACTATGCGACAAAATAAAAAAAATGAAATACGCCCAGATAATGACATATGGGCAATTTCGTGTCAAGTGACCCAACTTTTAAAATCGATGTCTTCCGATTTGGATGAAATTTGCAATTTTTGCTCAAAAGAAAGCTTATAAAATTTTCTTTAAGGGCTTTATAATCGCTTCATGGGATGCAAGTGGGATATCTATCAAAAAAAATATTTTTTAACTCAAGAATAAGATTTTTCAATATTATTGCAATATTTTTTTTATTACTTATAATACGAAATAACAATAATAATAAAAAATTTTATAAAATTAATATATAAATTTTGAAATTGCCAATCTTTCGTCGTTCTTATTTATTGCCTTCATTTTCTGCTTTTTTTGCCAATCCTTTTTTGGAGTTACTAGGTTCTGCTGCTGATTTCGCTTCTGCTTTCTTTTTTGGCTTTGGAAAGAAATCGCATTGAGTAGATGCAGAAATTAAATTGCCCATATACCATTTTTAACATAAAATATTTTTTGAGTGTTATTCTGAAATAAAACGATAAAGCATCCGCCGCACATGTGTTCTTGTCGCAGTCTGATCGACAACTAAATCAAAGAACACAATAATGCGTGTCAGTTCTCTCACAATTGTGCTATGAAATCGTAAACCTTGTCTTACACCCAAGAACATCTAGAGCATGTAGCACTCAAAGGACTGTTGGTTAATAATTTTGTAGATGTTTATTTAATTTTAATTTTTTCATTGAATTTCATTGAAGGCGGAAAATTTATTTAATGCGTTATCTTTCCTTTCTTTTTAATAGAGGATATAGAATTTTACTTTGCAGAATGTAAAATATGACAAATGCTCTCCACTTATGTTGTGTACTTCAAGCATACTGAGTGAAACAATTAGAAAACTGTTATACTCTTTTAATACCCAATCACACCATCACCTTCATTTAGAAAGATAGTTAAAATAATAATTTCAAATTTAAATTAAGGTTAAAGTATATCGGCATACGAATTATGAAAAAACGTTTAGTTATATACATACATACATTACACATACATAATTGGTAATTACAACCCTTCAGTCAGTATTATGGACTTAGTTTTTCATACCACCTATGTTGTTAAACACAACGACAAGTTTTTTGAGAAACTTTTCATTGTAATTTTATTTGTTCTCAGAATTTTTGCCAGAAATCTACTGCGAGAAAGTCACCGAAGAAATATTTTTTCATATTTTCGTTTTGATGTCTGACATGGGGTTTGAACCGTGGCCTTACGTCTAATATGTCAATAAACTACCTACTAGACTACGGCGACTTCATACATTACTGCTAGCTTTTCAAAACAACCCACTCTTAATTTTATTCATGAATAAACAGTTTAATGTCGCCATAAAGCTCATATAACTCATACTTTATTTAAAGCTTGTAGTCTCTATCAACGTAAATGTGTTTAGACTTGCTCTGCTTGCGCAAGTACCACTATTTATTTCATTTAAGATAATTGTATGTTATTACTCATATAATATCTCGACGTAATACAAATATTCATGTGCGGTCCCAGTTTTACGGATGCGTCTTTGTTCATTGAAAATAGGGACTAAGTTTTTTCTCTGTTTGTTTTCGGACCCATTTTCCTCAATTCCTCTTTGATATTTGAAAAAGCCGACATCAGCACAAGAAATAAATTCATCATTGATTGGGTATTTGAACTAAGAAATTTAGGTAGAATATTTCTTTATCATGTTATTCTCAGAATAGTTTTTAAGCCAGTGGATCTCCAGATTTTAGAGGATTACTATTCAGCGGATTTAGATTGATTATCCATTCATTATTTCGCTACAACAGAATCCGTTATAATAGCGATGGAATAGTGAAACCCAAGTCACATTGAATCAATAGATATGTCCTTCCCTCGCCCTCTCCCTTACGCGGTCGAAATGCCTCAAAATAGAGTTTGAAGTACCGGACCACGCATGAGAGTTGTATTCCATCATAGATAGAATATAAGCGATGTAAATAGTAAGTATATCAAATGCAAGAAGTGTTTCTTGTACACTTTTAAGAAACGGAGACACTTGAAGATTTCTTTCGACACTTGAAATATATGCTGCTACCAGCGAACATTACATTGAATTTTTATGGCCAGAACAAGAGTTTTTGACTCCCTAATATTTACACCACCTATTGTTACAGATAACATAATATTGCAGGGTTTGTGTGTCAATAAACAACATTGGGTCTTTCGCACATCGAAGTCGACCCTTGCCATCCGAGATTCTTATCCATTTAACGTTTGAGAACGTTTCTACCCTAAGGTATCTAATCATTCGCTTTACCAGATCATTTAAATGCTTCAGCTATCCTGAGGGAAACTTCGGAATTAACCAGCCACTTCGGAGATTGATTATAGGTCGAATGCAAAAGATTCATTGATATTATGCTTTTTCGCCTCAGTCTCCAAAGGGATCGGCCTGGGAGAACGAACATATATTGTCGTCTTCTGCAAAAGAGTAGATAGGATTAGAAGTTAGAGAGAAAGATCGTTAATAAAAATTAGAATAATAGTTGAAGATGGAACAGAGCCTTAAGGTACTCCTGAATTTTACCCGAAACAGTCTGATTGATCAAAAATTAATAATCATTTTCGAAATGTATGTTTTCTAGAGCCGTCATTTTTGTTTATGACTATTGCTTTAATCACAAGATTTACTATATGTTATTTTTTAATTATTGTCTTTTAATTAAAAATTGTTAAATTAAAGGCCATTATTACAACTTGGCGTTAAAGTTGTGTTTAGTAAAAGGTAACTTTAGCTAGTGTGGACTTTAAAGTCACCTTTAACTTTTTTCGTTATTATTACCAAACCAACTTTTGGAAAAATATAACTGCCGTTGCTATGTCGATAACATTTGCCAAATTAATCAAGTTTTTTTAGAACGCAGTAGACCTAAATATGTTCGAATTTTTTTTAGCTTATCATTCAATTAACACTTTAGTGGCGATAATAATTACTTTTTAGAGAAAATTGTTTTGGTAAACAATTAATACAAAATTAATTAAACCCGTTTGAAAATTGCTTTAAATTTCATAAATTCGCTTCTGCTTAGGATCTGTATATTTATTCTGTTTGTGTACTTCTTTTCATTTACATGTTGGAGGCATTAATAGGTGCTAGAATATGAATTTCTGTTTCTCTCTCCGTTAAACAACACTTAGTCCCTTTGGTTTAAGTTTCGAAACTCATTGAAATTCTAATCTGTCTTTAGACCATTTAAGAAGCAATTTATTCGTCCTGTTATTTGCCGAATTTTTATAATTAATAGGAGACAGTGCAAAATAAAGGGGGATATCGTGTGGTATATATAAACATAAGAGGTAAAAGTTAAATAGGGCCAGCAGCTTCTCATTAAAACAAAATATAACAGATTTTGTATTCCACTATATATTTTAAACCTCAACCACTTTCGAAATTTTACGATCGGAATATTGCATTTTGGCTAAAAAAATTTCCACAAAATTTCTTTTCCAAATTAGAAAGAGTAGCATGAATTCAACAAACCATTCAACATTTCTGGTTGCCAAATTACAAAACTGCAGGGAACTATTTCAGTTCGACAAGAGAACGGCTCGTACTCTAATAGGAAATCTAACGGGACACTGTGGTGTTGGCAGTTTCGCTGACAAGGTTAGGCTGCCCCACCAGGATTACTACAGAAGCTGCCAGGATGTGGAAGAAATGATATTGGGCCAACACCTTTTATGCTAATGCCAGCACTTCATGACGGATATCAGCCGTTTCATATTTTATGCAATATTTAATATCAATTTAATATTAGTGAATATAGTCGCCGTAGTATAGTAGGTAATGTGTTGGCTGATTAGACGAGAGGACACGGTTCAAACCCCAGGTCAGACATCTCCAACAAAACGAAATACGAAAATGAAATATTTCTTCGGCGATGTCCATTCAGCGGATTTCTGGCATAAATTCTAAGAGTAAATAAAATTGCCCAGCCTGTTATCCTCAGAACGATTAAAATAGAGGGTGACACAAAATATATGGTACTGTTGCGAAGACACAATAAACATTGACTGCTTAAAATTGTAGTCGCCGAAGTCCAGTAGGCAGTGTGTATGTTTATTATAAAATAAATATTTCTTCGGCTTTTACCTCTCAGTCGACTTCTGCTAAAAACTGTAAGAGTAAGTACAATTGACATGGAAAGTTTCTCAAAATTCTGTCGTTCGGAATCGACTTTAAACCGTAGACCCTGCCAAGCATGTATAAAATTAACTCATAAAACATAAGTGATCGTAATCCTAACTGAAGGTTTGTAATGACTAATTATGTGTGTGTAGAAGGAAGTTATTATTATTCTGGATGACCGAGAAAATAAAGACTAATGCGCAAGTTTTTCAGTTGACTTTTGTTTAAAGTTTAGCGATTACGTAACCGTCTTTCAATATGATCTCCTAAATACTCTCGTGGTGTCACATCGGGACTTTGTGCAAAAATAGTAACTTTGGTAGGCAAATCAGATTTTCATATTGTTACGTTTTTTACCTTTTAAAAACGTTTAAAATATGAGCTCGTAGATTTCAAATAAGATTAAAATAAATTTGTGTTTAGTTTTAGATAAATTCTTTATTGTTCGCACAATTCTGTGTGCCATTGTTTACAACTTGATGTAAACAACAACAATTGCTTTGTTTGTTTTTCATCTTTGCACTCTTTTGCATAAACAATAATTATTAGACAATTGTTCGACAAATCTTTGTGGCGGACATCTTCAAACCACGATTACTTTACGTCTTTACACTGACTGACTGAACTTTTACTAACTCCGTTGTCTGCTTTTCCTTGCCTTTTAAATGCTAACGAAAAAAATCTGATGAATATTTTTGACGGTGAATGTTTGCGAATGTTCTGGAGATCTCTATAAATGTAAACATCGTTGTTTCATTATTGTTGTTTGTGTATTTTTGTTTACATTTATTCTTGCAGTGTTCGTTGTTGCATTTTTGTTTATTTGTTTATCCTTTTTATACTGGTGTTTTGTTGGTATATTTTTGCTTACTTGTTTATCATGTAAACAAGTTCATTGTTCTTGTAGCTTTTGTTTATAATTTTAATATTAAACGATGTAAAAGCAAAACTCCATTTCCATTTTCGTAACAATATTATCAGCAGTATAATTGGTTTAATTGTCTTGCTGGAAGTAGTAACCATTAGGAATTCTTAATTCTTACGAACTTTTGGTGAATTTGTTCTAAAGAATGTTCCCTCTCTCTCTTATTCATTTATTCCTCAATAAATTATAAACTGCCCACATCTGGTGCCGGCACATCTCCACAGAAAACAAAATTTTTTCTTCTCATCTACAGGATATTTTAATTAGGTCACTGCGAATAAAATGTTATTTTGTTTTATTTTATATTTTTTTTATTTATTTACATTTTTATATTTTTGGTAAAAAAATTTTTTAAAGGGAAGTTAAGTTGTAATAGTAAAATGTAATAGTAATTTGTACCTTGCGATTGTATTCCCCCAAAGGTACCATGAAAAATATATTTTGAACTAAAAGCATTTCTTCTGTGTTTACTGTACACAATTTGTTGAACTGAATTTGTTACAATAAGATAAATAAAAATATAACTAACAACGCTTTCTACATTTAAATTTAAAAATTTAACAAAGTGCGTCTGAGATATCAAGAGATTTTTTATTCGTTGGAAAGACCTATTGATGCCTTGTGTGAAATACAACAATGTTCAAATGTCCGCCAAAACTTCTCTTTGGGTTCAAACTAAATTTAACCGATGGAAAGGATAACATCGGCTCTGAGGACTACTGTGGTTTCTGGCTAATTCGCATATATTAAAAGGAGAAAAATCTACAAGACAAAGTCTAATTTAGTCAAATCGCAAGATGCCGATCTCTCCTCCACGCATAGTATGCAATGTGACGCGAGCTGTATATCCATTTTATTCTAACCACTTGTCGTTGGGGTCCAGATCATCCAATTCAGACCAAAACAGTGAGTGACAGTGATGACCTGACTGACATCGTTATCAACGAAAAATGGCCGATGTTGCCACCAGCCCAAAATAAATACATACCATTTCGAGACGCATTGGATCTAGGATTTTATGTGGATTGGTATCATCCTAAATTCCAGAATTTTGTTTGTTCACATATCGATTCATTCAGAAATGGTCCTTAGCGATGATTTTTCGATGAAGCTTATGGTCAATTGCCAACTGTCTGAGCGCATTCAGCGAACATTAGTCGTTGTGTATGGCCGTCATTGGTGATTTGCGAAGCAGACTGAAGAAATTACAACTAATTTTATTAGTCGCCGTAGCCTAGTAGGAATTGTGTTAGCCTATCAGACGTGAAGCCACGGTTCAAACCCCAGGTCAGACATTTCAAACAAAACGAAAGACGAAATAATATTACTTCGACGACTTCCTCTCAGCGGATTTTTGGCAAAAAAGTGGGTAGCGTGTTGGGTTATTAGACATGAGGTCTCGGTTCAAACACCAGGTCAGACATCTCCAACAAAACGTAGTACGAAAAGATATTTCTTCGGCGACTTACTCTCAACAGAATTCTGGCAAAAAATTCAAAGAGTAAATAAAATAAAAAGTTTCTCAAAAATCTGCTGCTCGGAGTCGACTTTAAATTGTAAGTCCCAACCCTCATGTATGAAAATTAACACACACAACATAAGTGGTGTGAGAAACTATGTCATAATCCTGACTGAAGGTTTGCAATGATCAAAATGAGTAATGTGACGGATATAGCTTCAAACTGCTAAAGTTCGAAAGTCCCTGGTTAATAAGTTGCCGCTTATTGGAAATTAAGCCAAATGGTACACATCAGCGCGAATTTAATAAAACTTCGAATATAGAATCCTTATTTGTGCTCCTCTAAATAGCATTACGAAGCAAATGATCAGTGCCCGACCTGATAGACTAACTATATTTGCCACCGAATAAAGAATTTTTAAATTAAAATAATAAATAAAAATAAAATAATATTAATAATA
This sequence comes from Sarcophaga variegata, assembly GCA_932273835.1. Classification (NCBI taxonomy): domain Eukaryota; kingdom Metazoa; phylum Arthropoda; class Insecta; order Diptera; family Sarcophagidae; genus Sarcophaga; species Sarcophaga variegata. The sequence goes on along the minus strand of OW026361.1, from coordinate 40,265,031 downwards.
AAATAATATTAAAAAATAATTAATTAAATATTTCCTTGCAAAACATGATTAAAATTATAAACGTTAATGCCAACATGATTAATTTTAAAATTTATCTTTTTAATCAATTATCTCGTAGTAAAGAAATAAATCTTTTCAACATTTAACCACAATTATTAGCTTAAGAAGATATTGGCAATAAATATTGTGTACTGAACTCAATAAATCATTACAATGACAATCACTGATAAATTTAACTCAGAAGAGCAAGAATAAATTGAAAAATTTTACATTATTTTCTAAAATGCATGAAGTAGAACATATTTAGGGAACATTAAAAAGCACGCACAGAGATACAAAGATAAACATGAGGTATGGATGGCATATCCATAAGAGAGTGAGTTGTTTGCACATTGTTATAGGAATACTTACATTAAAGAAATTACAGAATACTTAGAGTTCTACAGGATTTGAATTGAAAATTCGAAGCATATGAGTTTTCATAAAAGAAAAAGTAAATAAATATATACATGCAAATATTTTTAGATCGGAACAGATAGCCTTTCTTCTTCGCAAGCGGTCGTGTGCTAAACTGATCCCATCTCTGTAAATTATCCAACTGCACCTACGTTGTCTTCAAAAATTTGTTTTTGCAGACTCTTAACTTCGATGGATCGAAACACAAGCAGCGATGTCAATGCCAATCAAAAAAAAGACCATAAAAAATGGTGTCAAATTGTACCGCTTTAGTTGACAACGCACATTACCTCCGCGTGACATGAACATAGCCTCAAATTAAATATGGCATGGGCTGTACGGGACGTAACGCCGACCAAAAGAAATTGGTAAACATCAGCGTGTAGTGTTTGCCGGTGTTAGTGATGAGCTAGCTAAAGTCGATCTGAAAGAAATATAGACCGATGACATCGGTCAGATCGGGTTGTGATGCACTGCCTTAGAATGCCCGGCACACTCTGACGGATTTCCGGTAGATCCTGCATTTCGTCAAGTACGGGTGTTCATCGATCGTTTATTGAACCTGTTGTTTCAAATCTATTCACCGCATTGCGCATAGTCCTGAATGTAGGACGATTATGGCAATCGTAAAACTGGCAATGCATGTGTTGCGTTGCCAAACAGACCATCTAATTTGATAACACAATTTTATTATTTAGAATGCTATATTAGTTGAATTCTATATCCGTCCCTGGTGATTTGGCCAAACAGACTAATTAAATGACAACTAACTTCACAGAGGTAACTTCCGCGAGATGGCCGTCTAATTGTCTAAGTTAACAAGTCGACGTTGAAAGACATGTTATATCTTTGTTCGCTAAATAATTTAAGCTCAATCTACATGTGAAGTACGAGTATATTTCAGTTACATAATTGCTGCTCCATATTCTTTACCATTACTATTTAATTAATTTTTTTGTTTCATTTCCTTTCTGTTCTATTTTAAAAATCATTCCCGTAACGACAAATTTAGTTTTAGTATTCGTAATGACAACGTTTAGAGAACGCAGAATATTTTGGAATATATGTATGGAATGGTTTTGTAGCTTTTTCATCTATCTGTCCCTCGAACATGTTAGTTAAGCACAAATGGTAAGGGATGTAGTGATGAAATAACAAAATTTTAAAACGTCTGGTATGATGTTTTTGATTCTTTAACAAAATTTTCCTTTTATTACCTGTTTCTGAAATTTCGCAAAAAAGTAAAAAAAAATGTGTGCAGAAGAACGAAAAAATTCTTAAAATACGTCAAATCATGTAGTTAGTCAAGAAAAAACGATGATGTAGGAAAACTGTCATGCTTCTTGTTAGAAAGTCAGCAAATATAGAAAATCAACAGAGTCATTCCCAAGATGGCTGGCAACTACAATATAATACAGGATCACTCATGTGCTAGATTTTTTGTTATTTCCTTTTTCTATTTTTTTATTTTTTTTTTTTACTTTAGCATGTGTGAGGTAGAAAGTGTAGAATTACACTATGCGACAAAATAAAAAAATTAAATGCACCCAGCTAATGACATAGTGTAGGTTGTGAGTTGTGTTGAGTCGAACTCAAAAATATTTTTTTTTATATTTCTTAAAGCCTCCAAACTTGTTTTATTGACAAAAACTGTTTTTTTGTACATTACACAAATTTGTTGTTTACACAAACATTCCTGAATCAATGTCTAAAAGTTAAATCTTGTTAGGAAGGAGAGGGATGGGCCTTTAAAACGATATACGATATACACAAATATATTATTTGACTTAATATGCTATGAGGTTTGATGAGATAAATTTGAAAATTCGAATTTTTTCATATTTTTTTAAGTTTGTCCATTCATAGTAGCAAACCGTTATTAAAAAACATAAAATATGTAAGTGGGGAAATTCTTAAAATGCATTCAGTTGTGAAGAGATTAACATTTCGTTTGATAAAATTGAACAAAAATTACAGTAGTTATTATTTAAATAGTTCTACTCACAACCTACACTATGTCATTAGCTGGGTGTATTATGACTGTCGCACCGTGTTATTAAAAAAAATCGAAACTGAAAAACGTAAACTGGATCTGTGAAAAGCAATTCACAATCATAGAAATATAAACGTTCGTTTGGGAGTCCTGGTAGTCTAGTGGGTCGTGTGCAAGACTATCAGCGTCGTGGTCGTGGGTTCGATTTCCGCCAGAGACTCTGGTCTGCGACATTGCACCGAGCATATGGTCAAAGTTACTCAGCTTCTATATAATTAAAGTATAATTTGTAATTGTATTGTAATTCATAAATAAATAAATAAACGGTCGTAAATAAGAAAAACTTGTAGAAAAACCTTTGCTTACTTCGCGTATATGTTGAGCACTGCATCAATCAACATAATTATCGCCGTAGTATTAGTAAAATACAGATTTGAAATCTTTTAGCCAGTACGTGTCATTTTGGATTCTTTTGCTCAAAAATAAATCTTATCACACATGAAGCAGTAAACCGTCTTCAAATTCCAAAAACAAAATCATTGTCACAAGTAGCAGCAGTATGATATATTTGAACGCGACTCAAATACAAACTGTCAGTTACACTAAAATCACTTATCAGCACAGTAGAATTAATATCGATATCTGACGTTACAAAATCTATTTCAGGTTTTCAGGCAACTCAACATTTGAATATTGGTAAATGAAATATACCTTCATTTCTATTTCCCTCACGTACTGAGCTTGGAAATATTTTTTAATTTCTTTCTTGATGGGAAATTACCGCTTTTTGATGAGTTACCTCAATTACTTAACAGTTCGCCGTAGTCTCGTAGGTAGTATGTTGGCTTATTAGACGTAAGCCCACGGTTCAAAACTCAAGTCAGACATCAAAACGAAAATATGAAAAAATATTTCTTCGGCGACTTCCTCTCAGCCGATTTCTAGTAAAAACTATGAGAGCAAAATAAAATTGCCATTAAATGTTTCTCAAAAAATCTGTCATTCGAAGTCGACTTTGAACTGTAGGTCCCGAACACTCATGTATTCCCACGGATGGATAGTTGTTGGAATATTTTAATCCTTTCAGATGAATCAACCACTATTACGTGATTACAATTTAACAAGAATTGGACACGATTCTAAAATCAGGTTGAGGAAGGTTGAGGAAGGTTGAGGAATTTCCACAAAAGTCATCACTTTTAACGGAGAAAGGGAATAAATTTGAACAGCATTTCGTAAAAAATACCGTTTTTCACTAAAATAGTCCAGTGAAGATTTAAACTTTCGACATTTTATGGAGGCAATTCTTCTGACGACGGTTTACGTACCTCGTAAATCGGTTACTTAAAGATGATTGTTTACAAAAAATATATGTTGAAATTTCCATGAAAACTTTCACCAAATGGTGTAAGGGAATCATATGTCGGATCCTATTGGGATTTACCAACTCACTTACGGAAGTTCTGCCGCACCCTCTTTAGCAATACGAAGTTTGTTTTTAGTAACATTCATTTCTTCGGGCTCGAAAACTCTTGAACAAGATGTGTCTGTTGATGATCTTCTGACAGGCTCAACAACTGTCCGTGAACTTTTTGAAAAGAAAGCAAAACTCATTGAAAATATGCTTTGCTCATATGAAAAAAATTAATTTAAAATAAATGATGATCATATTACTAGAGTACAAGTTATTACTTGGAAACCGCACCAAGGTGTATTTTGTTTCAGACACTATTAGTTCTCACCCATGGAAATTCCCAGTAAACGATCGGTGTTATCTGTGATTGCAAGTATCTTGGTCTTACTTGCGTTGTTAAATCCCATTATCATGTCCTATAAAATGCTTTTTCAAGAAAGGAAAGTTTAACTAATCGATAGGTTGAAATGGAAAGGATTTTGCCCAGTAGTGGTTGTGCACTGTAAATATCTCGCTACAAAGAAATTGTCTACCATCTGATTTAATGAACCAGAATTTATGAAAAAATATGAGAACGAACGGCCAAAAATAAATCTAACCTTAAGAGAACTACAACAACGAAAAAATCATCGTTCAAATCGTCGCCAAACAATTAATAATTTCTTATATTATCGTCAAACATTCTTCATATCTACAAATTCTCGTCTATGTGGATCGTGAGTTTATTGTGAGTGAGTTTATTTCATCGGATGAGTTAAAGTTAAACTATGTTCAGATATGCACTTTTATTGAGTCAATATTCGGTTAATTGAGTACAATATTCAGGCATAATAATATACGCAGTTCAGCTGCTTATTCAATAATCATTTGACAGCTGGTTGTTTCAACATTGGTTTTTTTTTTTTTTTTTTTTTTTTTTTTGTTTATCGTTGTTGACATTTGAATTTCAATTAATTTCAATTTCGGTTAATTGTAATATGCTCCCTAAACACACTTATGATAGTGCTGCATTTTATGTTTTACTTAATATTATAAAAATTTGGGTGTTTATTGGGTAATTATTAATTGAAACTTTATTGCGATTTACGCAATAAAGATTCATATCTGAACACCGTATTAGTCGTTTGAAAAATCATTCTGGACATACAATCATCGACATTTAAAAATAGAATAAAGCTTCTAGAGAAAAACAAAAGCTCCATTATTATTATTATTTCTGTCGCCTACTTGAGAATTCGTAAACGTCATAAAGACAGGGCACAGGAAGGAGCCTTAACATTTTCATTAAATTCCAAAGCTAAACACTGCCCAGAAAAACAAATCTAAAAGGAAGGTAACAATATAAGGCGGAAGGTATGGATAAATAATTAAACATTAAACTCATACGCAAGTTTGTTGGCATCTCGTCGCCTGCAGAAACAACATTTGGGCAATTATTTATAGTCGCTTTAGTCTAGACTGCATAAAAATGAGGCACAACAAAACTTAAATTAAAATTGTAAAGAAAAGAAAAACAGATATCATAAAATACACTGTTTTCCAGTACATACAAAGAATAAGCAAAAAGGCTACGTTTAAAGAAAATAAGGAGGGTGACAGAATTGATGACGAATGTAGAATGTTTCAAACCTCTTTTCCATTCTTTACTCTCGCTGCCGCTTTAGTCACAGTATAAGTGTAAATCAGAGGGAAGATACAAGTGGTATGATGCTATTTTATCGCTATTACCACCGTTTAAAATGCTACGCAGTAGCATGCAAAGGATATTATTATTTTTTTTTTCACTATTTTTAACGTTTACTTTTTATGCTACAAACGAAATGCGTTTTGCAAATTAAATTTTTAAATAAAAGAGAAGTTCTTATTGCAATGAAAACTGAAATAATAAATAGTATTAATCACGTAAATAACAATGTTTAAAAAATCTTAAAGTTTTCACGATAACAGAGACTGATGATGACAACAAATCGTTCTGATAATATACAGTCTCTTTTAGTAAAACTAATTAAGTAGTAAACTTCCAATTCTCTTCTCATATTAAGACACATTGTACACAGTGCTGTTCAAAGTTGAGAACGGTATGTACCATTTCGCATTATTAAATTACAACTGTCAGAAAAAAAATTAGACCCAATAAACTGCCTATTAAAGCAAACTAATAAGAATTACAGTTTTTTAGACAAATATCGGTACAGAATTTACAGCTGATTTTATTGGAATATCTGTTTTGACCGAATTAACGTTGAAATCCTTATTCATAACAGTGTCGCTGTAATCATCTGTAACATCATATTTTAGCGGCCTTGAATTTTTTCTGTGCTAGAAGCAGAGTCAGTTATCCATAATTAGCTGGTCGAACGGTCAGCATTAGAAAAGGACCAGAATTATAAGAGACTTTGAACAGGTTTGTCAAAGAACTATCGAATTTTTTCGAATCTGTTTAACAGGGAATAATAATAAGTTTTTAATTACTTGCGTAATTGTTCAAAACTAGTCCAAACACCGGTACAGGTTCCTGTTCTCAACATTATTGAGCATGTTTGGGAAAAATTTTCCCATAAGCTCCATAAAAACAGTATCAGCAGTTAAAACAAGGTATAAGGCGAGAATGGAATAACATAACCCCGGAATTGATGTATCGACATTTGGATTCAGTAAGAAAAGCAAAAGGTTTTGATTTCAAGTGTTAAAACAGTGCCATATATTTGACTCTCCAATTATGCGTTTGACATAAAATTCATTAATATTGTTTTCCTTTTTTGTTTTAAAATTATTAAAAAAATTCGAAGTATTATACATTGTTTAAAAGTTTTTTTGATTATCCATAAATCTGCATAAAAAAAATCCATTGAAGTGGAAAAATCGGCATTTGAATAATAGTGCCCAATTATACGTTTGAGCCACTATACTATATATTTAAGAGTAAAAATTTAAAAACTTATTTAACCCTACAAATAATTCATATTCAAAAATAACAGAAATTTAACCTTTAAAGTTTTTATCAAAAACTTGATTGAATATTAAAAAGAAAATTGTAAAGAAATTCTAAAAATCGCTGTAATTTTGCTCTATTAACCGAGTTAAGGACCACAAACATTCTTTGTTTTTCCGCATTCTTTCTTTTTTCGTCTTTTTTAAATAAAGAAAAAAAATTTAAAAAACCAGAATGTAACTGTTGCAAAAGAGCTTAAGTAGAAAGATATGCTTTAACAGTAAAAACAGTAACAACACATGATGTTGCAAATTGTTCGCTTTCTTTCTTATTTTTTGTTTTTTTATATAACACGAATTGGAACGAAAATATAACGGAGAACATATATTAAAGCTTTTATGTTTCTACGCAACTCCAGCAGAATTTTCCTCTTTTCACTTTTATATTGTTGTAGTGTCAGTTATTATTTATGTATGTATGTAGGTTTAATACAACGTTTCGGTTTGGTTTCGGTACTCTCAGAATAGAACGAGGCAGATGAGACTATAAAAGACTAGACTGACTGACATTTATGTCTGGCCTGCAGCCAATGTAATGAATGCGATAATTCGGAGTAAACTTTGACACTTTCCAAGTACCAAAAAAGAAACAACAATTTTTTGTTGCAACTGTTGTCATTGTCACGAACAACTACACTCATAGCTGTTCGCTTCAGTAATGCTATATACATATGTATGTATGTATGAATATTATTGTTACACCATTATTTCCGCTGGTGTTTAAATAAATATATCTGGGTGTTCAACTGCATCTTTATTTTCGAGCAGGATTTACATTTACAGTTTGTTGGCAAGTGTTAAGAATAAAAGCAAAAAAAAAATGGTAGTAACATCATCAAATATATAAAACCCATAGTTGGCTTTAGTTTTATAATATTTACATACACCACACAAATTTTTATTTTGCAGACGCTTTTTTTCATTTTTGTTTTACTTTTTTCGTTTCACTTTTCTGTGGGATCAGAATCTTTACTAACTACGCTTTAACACTAGAAAGACGGGAGAATTAATATACCTTAAAAGACGGGTAAGGGCCATTTGACTCCCTTTAAGTTTTAGTAGCAAAAATCTACATTTGAAATTCAAAATTTAATTTTAAAATTGCATATTTTTTTTAAATATAAAAAAAATTAAATTGTACATTTTGTATTCTAAGTTTATAACAAAAAAATAAACATTTAATAATACGTATTTGAAAAGAAATCAAGTTTATATGTGTACGTACATATAATAAAACTATGTACATTCAAAGCACTAACAGTACTTGTTGTTTTTGCTTTGAATGTATTTATGTGAGATCGAGGTATATCGAGATCGTGAAACAGGTTTATATTGATACGATTTTTTTCTGTTTTTACACTCATCCAGAGCATACAAAATATTTTGATATATTACAGGTTCCGCATAGGGGTTTCTGGAATATTTCACACTTTTTATTTGTTTTGTTTTGCAGCCAGTTGTATGACAATATCGTCTTTTTATGGATTGAATATGTGAAACTTATGATTGAATATTTACCGCTTGCGGTTGCTAGTCAATGTGACTCAGTTCAAAAACTACTTGTAAAATAAATTCTCTTCTACGAATTTTTTGTCTGTTACTTCTTGGAATATCACCCATGCATTTATCGCCGACAAGTCCAATATGTTGAAAAAACCTTGTACTGGCCATCATCTTGAGCTTGACTGCTATATTTTCTAGCCATTTGGTCAACATTATCAACACCAAATTTAGTTGAATTATAACGAGTTACGGTATTTGGTTTGCGTTTGCTGTTACCTTTATCTATTTTAACCACTTCGAGGTAAGTACTCAGCAATAAAACATTTGTTGTCTCTTTGCTTGGTAAACTGTCAGAAGGCGCTTATTATTTTCGGTTTTTAGAACTTCATGGGCATGTAAATTTAGTTTCAATTTTTTCACATATGTATGTATGGTGGAACATCCCGTCTTGCTTTATTGACTGTCCCAAATAGAGTTGTACGTTTGAAGAGCAATCTGTCTGCCACCGATACTGATGTAAATATAGTTGTTAGTCGTCACATTTCTCCCTTTGTTTACGAAATGTTCCATTATACGCATTACAATGTCTCTCCAAGCGTAATGTTATGTGGACGATTGTTATCTTTTCCCAAGTACAGGAAGCCGTTGAGCAGATATTTCGATTTGACATCTACATACATACATAATTGGTCATTACAACCCTTCAGTCAGGATTACGACCTAGTTTCTCACACCACTAATGTTGTGTGTGTTAATTTTATGCATGAGTGGTGGGACCTACAGTTTAAAGTCGACTCCGAACGACAGATTTTTGAGAAACTTTTCATGGCAATTTTATTCACTCTCAGAGTTTTTGCCAGAAATCTGCTGAGAGGAAGTCGCCGAAGAAATACTTTTTGTATTTTGTTTTGATGTCTGGCCTGGGGCTCGAACCCTGGCTTTACGTCTAATAAGCCAACACACTACCTACTAGACTACGGCGACTTGTTTTATTTTTTTTACATCTACGCAAAGCCAAAATTTTATACCAAATTTGTCGGGTTTATTCGCCATGTATTGTGTAAATTTGCACCTTGCTTTTGTGGTCAACCGTTGTTCGTCAACAGCGATGTTTTCACCTGGTTTATAACAAGTTTTGTAATTTTCAACAAAACGGCTCCAAACATACGAAATGAAGGTGAACTTCCTCTGTTTTGTGTGAGAAACTAGGTCGTAATCCTGACTCAGTAGGTTTTTCTTCTCGCACGTGAAAGCGAATATATTTCATTATTTCTTTGAATCGGTCTCTAGACACAGTTTGTGCAGGAAAAGCAACTCCCCATTTTTTGTTCCATAAATCATTTACATATGTATATATTACTGAATCCACAAGCACCTCTAGCGTACAAACCTGAGATGAATTTGTCCAGTTCTTGTAAAGCCACAATCCAAATACACTTCAATATCTTTGTTCCAAACAAAATTTTTTTTTTTGAAAAACTGATAAAAATAAGTAAAACCAGTGTGCGCGTTGGCTGAAATTACATAACGGCATACTAGAGAAAACTTAAACAAAAAATAACGGCATTTTAATAATTCCATGAAATAAAAATTGGGAAAAGTAATTGATAAAATAAATAGATAAGTGAAGGGTCAGATGACCCCTCTCCGTCTTTCTAGGTAGTTGCTTTAATAATTGCAATTTGGAATACCTAATGAAAAAAAAATACTTTTAAATTAAATTTTATGGAATATTATTAAATGTCACGAAGTAAGCAATCTTTGCTATAATTCTTAAAAGATATATTAGAAGTTAGATTTGTAAATGGGTCAAATGACCCCAGTCCGTCTTTCTAGTGTTAAGTATATTGGCTAAAACAACGGATTTTTTCGCAACAATCTTGGAATATAATATTAAATTGGAAAATTAATTATAAGTGGACTCTTTTCTATTATTTATATCCTACACATATAGTAACAAAAAAATTGTGTTTTCTGAAACCTCTATTATTTGTAATACTGTAGGTGCAAACCTATACGGCCTATATAAAGAGGGTAATTTTCTTATACACAAGTTTTAACATGTAACATTTTTGGAATAGTGTGACGGAGCGAAAACTCTGTGTTGCAGTTAAAGAACTTAAAAGCATCTATGGCTACTGCGAGTGCCTTTAATACTATGTTTGTAGAAGTAATAATTGACAAATTTCATTATTTAAATATTTTAAACCAAATTTTGGAATGAGCACTATGATTTGGCTATAAAATACAATGTATAAACTACGTAGACGTTATAAACGATACAAAAAAAAATTGCTCTTCATTGTTAAATCCCAAAACCAAAATCCCCCACTTATTAGTTTATTAGTTCATGCTCACCTTCATTCACCGGTTAGTGCACCAGTGATTTGAATGAAATTTTAGTTTATTCGATGTAGTCGTACATCATACACTTTGTTACTCCCACCTTTAAAAATCTTAATATTCTATTCGTTTTAAAAGTTTTCAATGATAAAAAATTACGAAAATCTTAAGTGTGACTAGAAACTAATATTTAACCGATATACCAACTTTTTAAGTAAAGATTGTTAAAAATTAGTCTTCGATTATTATAAAAATACCAAACTCTTCTACCAGACGTACCCATCGACGTGATCATACGCAGAGCTTCTGCCAACTCAACACTACTTTCGTACCATTATTTTGCGAAGCCATGTTATACCAGTTTTTTAAAAAAGCAGCTTCAATTTGGTTTCTCCGAAATGTCAGTATCAGTTCAATCTTATTTCCATATACTATTTATAAAACTTATTAGCCACACTACAATGATACCATGATTCTCTTTATTTGCAACAAAACTTTAAGAACCATCATTATATATACATTTATTGATCTAAGTTTAACTTAATATCTATACAAGCATCATATTTTCTATACATAAAACTCTCCGGCCAAGTTTCTTTACGAACGGAGCACTTCCAGAAAAGAAAAGCGCCATACTTACATACATATTAGGATTGGTATGGGATAACATTTAGAAATCTGGTGAATTTGTTCTTTGGAATACTTAAATACATACGTTCATAACAACCCTTTAGTCAGAATTTCAACCTAGTTTCTCACACCACTTATGTTGTGCGTAGATTTTAAAGTCGATTCCGAACGACAGATTTTTGAGAAACTTTTCATGGCAATTTTATTTACTCTCAGAGTTTTTGGCAGAAATCTGCTGAGATGAAGTCGACGAAGAATTATTTTTTCATATTTCTTTTACTTAAAGATGCCTGGCCTGGGGTTTGAACCGAGACCTCAACTCTAATAAGCCAACACACTACCTACTAGACCACGGCGACTTCAATACTTTGGAAATCCTGATATCTACACACATATACCAATTACACGTACGTTTTTGGATTCAGCTCTTTAATTTTCTTCCTCCATACTAAAGCATGTCAAATGAGTTTTGAGGAAAAATAAATGAAGAACTCGATCTCAAGAAACGGTTAAGCATGGTAGTGGTTGTGCTTTGCTGTGGGAATGAGTGTCGGCGCACAGTGTCGTTCTCAAAGACATTTAAAACAATGACGCCGCAAGTCATAAATCATCACCAAACAGTGATATTTTCGGGATACATTTGTAGCTCTGATATCTCATTGCGGATTGATATCGCCAAAAATATGATAATTTTATTTGTTTACGTACCATTTCATTTAGAAAAGGCACTCATCGCAGAATATGATTTTTCAATGAAAATTATGGTCTGGTTCTAACTGCTCCAGGCCCATTGAGAGAACTCACATCATTCTCAATGGTCGTCAGTGGTGATTTGACAAAACAGAGAAATAAATGACAACCAATGGAATCTTATCAACTACAAAGTCCAAAAGTCCTTATTGGAAGACTACATACAAAAAAATAAAAAATGTTTCCCTAAACGGTAAATTTTCGAAATTTTGGATTTCAACTCTTTTGAGTAAATATAATAAATTCAACATTTCTTAAACACAATTGCAATAATAATTCTTTGTTTATTGTTGTTTTTCGTTTTTCATTATAGATGATGTTCTCTTTGATGGCTTATGAAAATCCTTTTGATTGTTTCGTATTTAAAGAGACTTTTCACATTAAGGTCAAGGACATCAATTGTCTGTTTTAGTTAATTGTTTTAATATCTTTCATATACGAACGTTTTTCAACAATTAAAATATTTAAAATTGATTTTTATTCATTCTTTTCATAATCTTAAAATCGTAAGCCTGAAGGAAAGCTATTTAATCAAAAACATTGTCTACCCACTGAAGACCAGAAAAAGAGAAATTTTATAAAAAAAATCGATAATTAAATTTGATTATTTTTTATATTTATTTTTATTATATTTTATTATTTATTTACGCATAAAATTAACACACAATATGTGGTGGTAGAAGATAGGTCGTAATTCTAACTGAAGTGTTGTAATGTATGTATGTATGTATTTAAAAAAAATAAACCATTTAGCCATAAACCATTTTATTTAAAGTATGGATTTTATTCGGTGTCTTCAAACTTTTATTTTGGTGATCTTCTTCGTTCATAATTTCTTACATCAAAATCGTTATCTTTGAGCCGTCGAAACCGTCATTTTCTGCTTCTAATAGAGCATGATCATCATATGCATCAGCGAGCATTCGATATGACCCTTCAACACTTTTCTTTAAATGAAAAATAAAATTTATCCTTTCTGCGTATCATAATTTTCATATGATATTTTTTATTCACCGACTAGAGGAATACTGAACACGTATGACAGGTGTCATCGCCAAACTTTGGACACATTTGAATTTCGATGGCGCTTTATACAGTGAACTCGCGATAACGTGAACTAATTTTTACCAAGGCGGTTCACATTTTCGAGTTTGTTCACGTTACCGAGTATCTAAATTAAAACAAAAAATGACCCGATTTAATATGAAAAATTATATTTTAATAAGTAAAAATGCTAAACAATATTTTAAATACATTTTTTTCTATCAATTAGTCAAGAACTCAGTAGCCTAAAGCCAAAAATTAAGTTTTCAGTTTCAAATTTGTGAATTGAAATCCACCTCTTTAACAACCAACCATAAAAAGTTACATGTCATCCATACTGACTTGAAGAATTTGTATTTCACTAGACAAGAAAAGTTTTTTGAAATGGATTTTTAGGTTTTCCTAATACCAGTAGATTACCAGTTGTGAGTCCCCGACGCATTCGAACAGCCCATGAAAGTTAATCGTATTTTCTCCATCCTTACACCTGGAGCACTTTTCTCCAATGATGACACATACATATGTTCTATCTTGCAACTACTTCAAATATAGCCCGCATCCATCAGCATTTTAAAGCTGATCTTCACAAAGAGAGAGTTCTTCCATTTTTGCTTTTAACTTTTCCTTAAATGGGTCAACAAGTTGCGGCTGTGCAGAAAGCTTTTCTCTGGAAATTTTAAGAAAGCGAAAAACAAACCTTTGCTTAAATTTATGAAGCCATCCGTCACTGGCGTTAAAACCACAATCATTTTCTTTAATTTCATTGTGAATTTCTAAAGCCTTGGCTTTTAACATCAGTCCACTTACCGGAATTTGTTGTTACGCATGTGAAGGAACCACTTATTAAAACTTTTTTCATTCCTGAAAATTCAGATGCACGTAATGTTTTACGCTTTCCAGTGCCATAAAGTGTATTATTTACACGATTATTAATTTCCCGTTTTTTTCTTTTTAAGGGAAGAAACAGTTGCTTTACTTTTGCTCCATATTTTCTTGCCAAGCCACTAACACTATAACCCTTTTGCAATAATTCAAGGATATCCACTTTATCTTTTAAAGTTAACACTTTAGGCAACTAAGAGGTCAAAGCATACATAAACGAGTCCAATGAAAAAGAAGTTCAAACATAAGTAAACAAACAAATAAACTGTAGTTCGGGAATTTCCCAATTTAAAAACAGATTAAAAAAATAAAAAAAGGATTCGCGTTTTAGAGCTTTCAGATTTTGTTCACGTGTTAGAATACTCTGTGGGAAAATAAATTTGTTCACGTTTCTGAGACGTTCACACTTTCGACTGTTCACGTTTTCGCGAGTTCACTGTATTAGCAAACCTGATTTACCTTAAATCATGCAAATAATAATGTTCGTTTTTCATCACAACTATTCAAACCGATAAATTTCTTCAGATTATTATGGTATAAGAACTAGGAATAGAACCTTAGTTTCTAGATTTAGGGCCATTATTCCAACTTGCCGTTAAAGTTGGGTTTAGTAAAAGGCAACTTTAGCTAAAGTGAACTTTAAGTCACCTTTAACTATTTTTCGTTATTCCAACTGAGTGATAAAATAAAGTTCACTTTTTTAAACATATGGCAGTGCTGGAGTAATATCGATAACTTTTGCCAAATTTTTTTTAAAGCGCAGTGCCAAAGACAAGCTTCTTTTTCGTTATGTTTGTTCATTTCGTTTATATTTGAAGCTGCCATATTGGAAATAATAAATATGTATGGCAAGTTCAAGTATAAACTTAACTTTAAAAGTTACAGGCGGGATGATCTTACCTTTAGCTTATTCACTCCTAGCTTATTGTCCACTTATAATAATGAAAAACAAATTATATGCCCGTTAAAATTCTCCCTTAACAGCAAGTTGTAATAATAGCCCTTAGAAGGATATTAAACCCAAAATTTACCAACGTTTTTAGCTTTAACGTTTCTATAAAATCGTAATCCACTTATTGTGCTGTAGAGTATAAAAATATAAAATAAAAATCCACAACCAACGATAAGCTCAAATTTAATCTTTTTAAAAAGGATTACAAAATTTGTACATTTCTCTGGATTATTGTAAATTTTTTTGGCAATTTAAATTAAATAAAAGTTGATTGATTAAAAGCATTGCATTGTATTGTTTTTAGTTCGATATCTTAAAGTAATCTACATACAAACTTGATTTACTTTTCCTAACAAATTTATTTGATATTGTTACGAAAAATGGAAATGGTGGTGTGCTTTTACATCGTTTAACATTAAAATTATAAACAAAAGCTACCAAAAAACAATGAACTTGTTTACATGATAAACAAATAAACAAAAATATTCCAACAAAAAACTACATACATACACAATTGGTCATTACAACCCTTCAGTCAGGATTACGACTTAGTTTCTCACACCACTTCTGTTGTGTGTGTTAATTTTACACATGAGTGGCGGGACCTACAGTTTAAAGTCGACTCCGAACGACAGATTTTTGAGAAACTTTTCATGGCAATTTTATTTACTCTCAGACTTGTTGCTAGAAATCTGCTGAGAGGAAGTCGCCGAAGAAATACTTTTGTATTTTTTTTTTGATGTCTGGCCTGGGGCTCGACCCCTGGCGCTTCGTCTAATAAGCCAACACACTACCTACTAAACCACGGCGACTACAAACAAAAAACTGGTATAAAAAAATGATAAACAAGTAAACAAAAATGCAACAACAAAACTGCAGGAATAAATGTAAACAGAAGTAAAGGGTGTTTTTTACAGAGGTATAGAACTTTAAGTTGGCATTACTTTTCAAGATGGCGACCGATTTAACAGCTGTCAAGTGATTTACTCTCAGTTTGGTTTGGCAATTCATCATGAATAGACTCACGCCTGAACAACGCTTGCAAATAGTGCAATTTTATTTCGAAAATAATGGTTCTGTGCGGAAAACGTATCGCGCACTACGTCAAAACGATGGTGGCCAGAACGTTACAGTCAATTGTGATCGGTATAGAGCCATGATTATTAACTTTTTCATTCCTGAATTGAATAACCATGATGTCCAGGAGATGTGGTTTCAACAAGACGGCGCAACATGTCACACAGCTCGTGCCACAATAGATTTATTGAAAGACACGTTTGGTGACCGCCTAATTTCACGTTTTGGACCTGTGTATTGGCCTCCAAGATCTTGTGATTTAACACCGCTAGACTACTTCCTGTGGGGCTATGTAAAGTCATTGGTCTATGCGGTAAAGCCACAAACGCTTGACCATTTGGAAGACAACATTCGCCGTATTATTGCCGATATACGGCCACAAATGTTGGAAAAAGTCATTGAAAATTGGACGTCCAGATTGGACTACATCCGCGCCAGCTGTGGCGGTCATATGCCAGAAATCATATTTAAAATGTAATGCCACAAGATTATCTTTCGGATAAATAAAATTCATGTCAATCGAATAATCCATCGTTGTTTTATTGCAACTTAAGGTTCTATACCTCTATAAAAAACACCCTTTATAACAACAAACAAATTATAGAGATTTCGAGAAGACAAATTCATTTGCCTTCAAGAGCATTCATCAGACTGTTTACCCGGCTACGCAGGGAACGTCACAGTAAAAATTCAGTCAGTCTTCTGTGAAGAGGCGTATTTTGAAGATCTCCGTTTTAAAGATCTGTCGCACAGTGGACTAGTAATTACTAGTGTTTATGCAAAAGAGTGCAAAGAGGAATAACAAAAAAGGCAATTGTTGCTGTATACATCAAGTTGTAAACAGTGGCACACAGAATTGTGCCAACAATAAAGAATTTATTTAAAACTAAACATAAATTTATTTTTATTTGCAATATACGAGCTCAAATTTTAAACGCTTTTAAAAGTTAAAAACGTAAATAAAATATGGAGACAGCAGTTATAATATTGGCATTACCAGTAAATAATTATTTTGGTGACTTTGAGATTACGATTGTTTGTGGTCACAGCATTAGTAATAGTTTAATGTCATGTTGTTTTTGAATATGTTATTGTTCTTACTTCAAATTTTGTATTTTTATTTGTTGTTTCGGTTTCTACGGGTACAATAACTTCAGGTTCGAAAGAGCCGACGAATGCATGTCATCCTCAATAATACAATAAAATTTGACTTTTGCCTCGAAAATTGAAAATTAAAGTGTACTCAAACAGATATTTCACAGATTAATAATTTCCACTTTATATTCAGTTAAAGGGATTTGCATTTAGAACGGAATTTGCACTTATTTCGTATTTGCATAAGATGGTACAATGGCAATAAAGACAACAGTTGTTAAAGTACAATAGCATCATTGCAAATAAATTCAAATTAAATACCATCGAAGTTGACTTTAGAATCTAAGGCGATTTGCATTTAATAAACTTGTTTTTATATAGTAAAACCATTTTTAATTTCTTTTAACAATTTCTTTTAACAAGAAAAAAATAAGAATAAAGCCGAAGGATGTAGGCTTTCTTAGTGAAACCAACTGGTAGAATTAATTTATTTGAAACAAAATTTTGGCATACTAATGATTTAAGTCGTCGTAGTTTAGTGCGTAGGTAGGTAGAAGTGACAGTCCACCCAAAAAATTTGGATGAATCCACTTAGGCCACAATTATCTACCTGCTTTGGAACAACTTGGAGTTTCCAATGCCGATGTCAATGTTCGAAACATCACTAGCCACCATGTTTTAGGTCCCAAGATGCCTTTTACTCCTTTGGCATAGTGCCAGGCTTGTCCCTAGTGGATGAAGAACAGTTTAAAAAATCATTAGCGAGGTGTCTCAAGCCAATGCTCCTCTCTTGCATAACCATAATGAAATGCCCTGTTATGACCCCGACAATTACACAGAGCATCCAGCCTTGTCCAGATTTTCTGCGTCGTTCTGCCCATGTCCGCAGCCGCCAACCTTCGGCTGTCAATCATGAGCTTACAGGTCCCCAGAGGTATTCCAGTAGTCAAGAATTCGACAAAAAGTTCGCTGGTTGCGCCGTGCCAGTTCAGTTCATCCAATCAGCAGTTACCCGATCATTGTGTCTCGGAACCCAAATGGTAGGAAAGGTATTCTAGTGTGTAGTATATTGACTTATTATTCGAACATCTGTGGTTTTCTGGCAGTCTCAGTACTCTGAGAGTAAATAAAATTACCATGAAAAGTTTCTTAAAAAATCTGTCTTTCGAAGGCAGCTTTAAGCTTTGAGTCCCGCCACTCATTTGTGAAATGATCATACACATACAGCATTGGTGGGTTGATAAGCTAAGTTGTAATGCTGACTGAAAGAATTGTAATGGCGAATTATGTATGTATGCATGTGTTCCGTTTCTCAAATATTTTCTTGCAGCAACTCAATAACAGAACTTGTAGCATCGGATTGGAGACAAAATTGGATTGAATATAAAAAGAGTGTTTCTCAATCAAAGTGAAGTGGAAAACGCTTTTCTTATATTTAAGTCAAGTGTAACTAACAAGTGTATAGACTCCGGTGCGACTCTGCTGTTATCACATAAGTTTGCAGAAAAGTTAACTCTTTTCAAAAATTACAATATCAATAGGGTCTTTTTAGTTTCGTCTTGACTTTAAATTTAAATAAAACAAAGTGAGTATAGGATATTACAGAAGTATTTAATTCATTTGTACGACCCACTGATGCCATTATGTGTGAAGACGCGTTGCGTGTGAAGAAAACAGTCGTGGTTTGAAGATCGTCGTTGTAAAGATCTACCAAACATTTTCTAGTATGTACGCGAACAGAAGTGTAAGGAAGAATAACGAAAAAAGCAAATTATTGTAGGATTCATCAAGTTGTAAGCGGTGGCACACAAAAGTAGTATGAACAATAGAGTTTAATTGTTTTTATTTTGTTTGCAATCACCGAACTCATATTTTAAACGTTTTTAAAAAGGTAAAAACAATATTAAATAATGAGACACCTAAACATGACAAAAATTTAAATATTTCTTATTATTAATTAATTAATAATAATTAATATAATTAATTAATTAAACTTAACAAAATATTAATCAACAAGTTGGAAAGAAAAGTTTTATTATTCTATAAACAAAAACTTACTGAAAAAAGTAAATTCATCGCCAAAGAATAAATTGCAGCCTACAGATTTATGTTTACACTTAATTTAACATATGGCTCCAAAACATGGCTCAAACCCTAAACAAGCCTTTGAAATTTATTTCCTAAGAATGTAGAAAGTAAAGCTAATGGATGGAATTAGAATTAGCTTGGATAGTACCCATTTGACCATACGCATCGAAGAACAATTGAACCAACAAAAAACTTCATTTCATTACATTTTATTAGATGATTTTTAATTAACGTAGATTTCGATCACTCTTTTGTATTTTTCTAGCGGTAACTTTTATTTAACCAAGACTAACACTCAGGGAGTGGCGCCTATTTATTCAGTTTATTCTGTAATAATACCGAAAACGGGAACCTGGCAGTAGTGTTAGACAAATTGTTATAAATTTTTTTCAATCAAAATAATTAAGAAAGATTAGAGACTTTAATAGGTTTCAAAACAACAATCACTACAAGAGTGGACTGTGACACTGTCCACGGAGCAACCAAAGACTGATAACTTGATGAATTTGTTTTGTGGCTCGTGACATCGTGTTGTTGCAGCCACATAAATTTTTCAATTTTAGAACAGAATAGTCATCTATCATAGTGCCATAGCCATAGCATGCTTAATTGATGGAAATGGTTCTTCCAGAGTTCTTTTCGAAAAAATACTATATGGTTTCATGATATATATTCATGATATATATTCTTTTTTCTAGAACTATTTTGCGACAAATTTGGTTTTTTCGAAAAATTTATATTTAGCACCCAAGCCGTATACATATGTCTTTGTCAATGGTTAGACGTCTTTTTGTTGGAAGGAAGCACAAATCTAAATGCAACATACGTCACAACAAACACTAAGATACGGTTAATTATTGATAACTTCAGGGAATAGATTGATTCAAAATATTCTCACGCCTTTCCCTAACAGTAGTGATATTTTTCGCATTGTGTATATTGCGACGATATACAGACTTGGTCACATCTGTAACTCTTGTAAATACCTTGCACCAAATAAATTAGACTTTGGATAAACAGCCTCGCCAGATCATCGGTTCTGAATCTACAAATGGATAATCCAATATTACTTAATAATAACGGAAATAAAACATATGAATCCATCATATTTTACGATTTCTGACTAAACTAAAACAAAGCCAAAATACCAAAATTTTGTAAACTTATGTCAACTAATATTAGTTTGCGCTAAACTGTGTATGTGATTGGTGAACATATTGCTACGTTTTTACCTTTTTAAAAATCGTTGATTGCAAACAAAATAAAAATAAATTTGTGTTTAGTTTAAATAAATTCTTTATTGTTCGCACTATTTTATGTGCCACTGTTCACAATTTGATGATACAACAACAGTTTGGCTTAGTTCGCTATTCTTCTTTACACTTTAGTTCGCGCAAGTACTAACAACTGTTGGGTAGATCTTTACAACGGCGATTTTGAAACCACGACTGTTTTCTTCACAAGCAACACGTCTTCACACAAAACTGACTGAATTCTTACTACTCTTTGCCTGCTTTGCGTTGCCTTTTTATATTGTTACGTTTTTACCTTTTTAAAAAGTTTTAAAATACGAGTTCGTTGATTGCAAACAAAAATAAAAACAAATATGTGTTTAGTTTCAATTAAACTCTTTATTGTTCTCACTACTTTTGTGTACCATTATTTAGAACTTGACGAATATAACTATAATTGCTTGTTCGCTATTATTCTTTGCTTACAACACAGATCTTTTCAACGGTAATCTTCAAACCACGACTGTTCTCTTCACACGCAACGCGTCTTTACACAAGACTGACTTAGTTCTTACTACTCGTTGCCCGCTTTGTCTTGCATTTTTATATGCTCACGTAAACAGTCTGATGAAGGTTCTTGAAGTAGAATGTTCGTGTCTTCGCCTTCTCGAGAACTTTATCGCTTCTTCATTGTTGTTTGTGTATTTTGCTTACGTTGTTTGTTGTTGCTTTCTTTCTTACTTGCCTATCCCCTTTTCCGTCATACTGACGTTGTTGGTTTACTTGTAACAAGTTGGTTGTATTTGTTTGTGTAGCTTTTGCTCATTTTAATGTTAAACGATATTACACAGTTTCTATTTTCGTAACACTATGTTCAGTATTTGTGAACCAGATTGTACAATGCAATGCAAAAATCTGTTATTGAGTAGAACAACTCATTTTGCATAAGGTTGACACTAAATTGAAATTCTTAAAGATGGACCAATTCAATATTGCACATTTTCTGAATTAAATAAAACTATTTACAAAATCTTCACTGAATTTGAATTTGGTAAGCATAGGTTTTTGTCAAAAGCTCTTCTTTTGTCGTGCTTAGAAATGGGTTTAAAAAAAACTTATTTATGGAAATATATAATTGCATAGGAGGTCGAAAAAGTACAATAAGATACTTTGAAAACATATGAGAGGATTTTAGCTGTTAATGAGAGGATGAGTACTGTCAATACGATAACATACATCAAATAGAGGTTTTAAGGCAAAATTTGGTTGGTTGCAAAATTGTTGTGCTTGCTGCGTTACGTAGTATATTGTGTTTATTGCATTATTCCTCATTCTAACCCGTAACCCGTATATACATTCAGACTCACAAGTTTCAAAAAGCATTATGCTTTTCTCTGTCCATCAAAAAAACAATGGAACATTATCGCATGCAGTTTAAAACAATTTAAAATTTGTGCAGCTTTCTTATTACGCTACTTTTTTATTTTTCATGTTTCGTTCGTTTGTGAAAATTGCAACAGTGTTGTTGCTACACCCATCTGAATTGGGGAGTGTATCTGAGCAAATGTGAAACAAATTGCAAGCAATCATTTCCGTTTATAGCTACAATTCCTTCACTCTTTTAATGAAAATATTTTATGTGCAAAAATTTGGGACAGACTCACACAATAAGTTAGGAAAGTTTACAAAGAATTCAATCATTCAAATGGAAAATGAAATGCTCTTGAATGAAAATACGGAAATTGTATTCAACAATTTTGATTAGAGAGAGGCATTTACAGTCAATTACGCAGTGATCTTTTATTTTGAATAGATTCTGGTCTTTTGGAGTTCGTTTGCTGTCCTCACTGAATCGTTATCTGTTGTAGCGAACTCTTGGACCAATTCCCAGTTCTTCTGGGATGATGTGATATTACTGCTACTGTTTGGCATTTAAGGTATCTTGGTAAGTTTTTATCAAGAATTGTGTTAAGTAACTGCGATTTATTCACCATGATCGACTATTAGGAGGCATGGAATGCATACAAAAAATGTAAAGTTTCTGACTGTGGTCAACGTGGCGACCACCAGGACGATCCTTGTCTTGCTGCATTCGAGTTGACACGTAGCCTCCTCGTGGCCCCTCCTGAAAGACATTGTAGCACCCGCTAGATGTTAACTAATGCGTGCAACGAAGTCTAGGCTTGGAACCCAACACGTAAAAATTGTCTTCAATGAAAACCACAAAAAAACATTTAAAGGTAACCCCTCAGAAGTTGATGATCACGGCAAACGTTTAAAGGACGAATTAAGAATAGGCACATGGAACGTCCGCATCCTTCACAGGGTAGGCGCTTCCGCCCAGCTAGTGGATGCCCTCAGGAAATGTACGACGGACATCACTGCCATACTGGATAGGAAAAAGCTGGCATCTTGCGATGTGTATTACAGCTGCCAGGTTGAAAAGCACCAATTCGGATGCGGATTTTTGGTTAATAAGAGACTTCGCCATCTTGTCTCTGGGTTCATGCGTGTGCACGAAATAATAGCCATAATCCGTATCAGGGCCAAATTCTACAATATCAGCCTTATTTGTGCTCACGCCCCGACGGAAGAAAAGGACGATGTGGTTAGAGATGCCTTCTATTCCTGGTACAACAATCAACATTTTCGAAGATGGGACCTCTTACATAATTCGTCATTACAAACCTTTACTCAACCGCTTCTCACACTACCCCTTTTTTGTGTGTTAATTTTATCCATAGGTGGCGGAACATACAGTTTAACGTCGATTTCGAATGACAGATTTAAGAAATTTTTCATGAACATTTTTATTACGAGAGAAGTTCGCCGAAAGAAATATTATTTTGTTTCAAATTTCGTTCTGTTGGAGATGCTGGGGTTTCAACCATCCGCTCAGTTCTAATATTACAATACATAACCTATTATTTTACGGTGATGCAATTCCAATAAAAACAATGATATGTTCTAGATGTTGTTTTTGACATGTAGTTGATAAACATGGAAATCTGTCGAATCTTTAGCGTCTATCTTATTTTGAGGATTGTATCGGTTTTGCTTTAGCTTTTTTACATTTATAGATATCAGACAGAGTTTTATGTGCTTTAAATACGAACGTAAGTCCCCTTATAAATATTTCGCTAATACATCTATCTCGATATCATCGTAGAATATCATCGCTGAAAGTGGTCCCAGACTAATCACGTTGTTACATATAACGTTGCATAATATTAGTCCTAGAATGAAATCTTTAAAAAGTTTTATCGCAACTATTTACAATTACAGAACTCTTACCACACAATTCTGTTCGAAGAGATATTTCTGACTTTACTCTACATATACACTCAGCCACAAAAGTATACATACGGTTAACAAATTTCAGAAACTTTTTAACCAATCCGTTTTCGTTAAAAATCTTCATAATTGTCTAACAACTTTCCTCGATTTTAAGCCGGTCTTGGTTAAAAAATTTCTGAAATTGAAATTTCTGCACAGGCCTGCACAGGTCCACAAAAGTATACATACGGTTAAAAAATTTCAGAATTTTTTTAAGAAATCCGTTTTCGTTGAAAATCTTTGTAATTGTCTGACATCTTTCTTCGATTTTAAGACGGTCTTTTGCATTGATTCAGAAATTTGTGAAATTTGTTAATCGGATGTATACTTTTGTAGGCCTGTGCAGGGCCACAATTCAGTTCAATTTCAAAAAATTTTTAACCAATGCAAAAGACCGTCTTAAAATCGAGGAAACTATAAAGATTTTCAACGAAAACGGATTGGTTAAAAAATTTCTGAAACTTGTTAACCATATGTATACTTTAGTAACAATGTGTACATTCAACCAGTGCTCATCAATTTCGATGCAGGACAATTCTTGCTGTCTGCACAGGATTCCCTTGGCTGGTATATTTTGGTGTTTTAAGACACTTGGCTAGTCTGTCCTTACTTTCTTTTTTCATAGAAAACATGACTTTTAAAGTCGTTCGAATAATTCTTGGTTAATTAATACGTTATACTGTATGTATCCTTCAGGGATTTTTCAAGCACTGCGCTTTTAAAAAAAGCCAATCGTCTCCGTCTGAAAAATAGAGAACAGTAGGTTAGGTTTGTAATTATTCATTGATTTATTTAATCACAGCTAAAAATTAAAATTTGTGAAATAACCGACTTAGAGATGACTTGTATGGCTAACCCACTGCTCCATATGTTTGTTATACTCCTTATTGTAATAAGAATCCTAATTACTTAATTGACCTGCAGATGATGGTTTCTCGAAGGAGGGTTGGAGTTTTCAACGGCATTCCTTATCTAAGAATCTTGTAATCGATATGGTATATCAGTAGGTATCAACAGGTTGCTTGGCCGCACTTAAAAATTAATTCCAATTAGTGGCGATATTGTTACTAGACTGAAAAATAAGACTCTTCTAAGTTAAAGAATAATTTCAGAATTTTTCAGAATGAGTTTAGAATTGTCTGCTCAACTTGGTAACACTATCCGAATTGCAACATACTAATTTAATACTTGGCCTAATACTATGTTCAGATATGCACTTTTATTGAGTCAATATTCGGTTAATTGATTACAATATTCAGGCATAATAATATACGCAGTTCAGCTGCTTATTCAATATTCATTTGACAGCTGGTAAACAAAACAGCTGGTTGTTTCAACGACATTGTTATTATTTTTTTTTTTGTCGTTGTTGACATTTGAGTTGTCAAATATCAACAGAAAGTGTTCGGATAAGTGTAATATGCGCACTGAACATACTTATGACAGTGGTGTATTTTAAGTTTTACTCAATATTATAACAATTTTCGTATTTATTGCGCAATAATTAAATGAAACTTTATATGAAATATTGAACTCAATAATGGAGTTTATTGCGAAAGGTGCATATCTGAACACCGTATAACACTTTTCTAATGAAATATACACGCAACGAAGGAAACAACAATTTAGTACACTGGAAAGCTATCTATGTACACCTAAATAAATGGTAGAGTCGTTCTCTGTATCTGCCTTACGTAGCAGTATTTATGCAATTTTTAAATGTGCGAGAGTGAAAGCGTGTATGCTACAGCATTAGATTCATTGTGACTACCACCGCAACATATAGAAGCGACAAAATAATTTATTGTTGTACAACATGCTGCATCTGCATTATAAACTACTACTACTAGGATCTACAAATATAAGGCAAGGTAAAATGATAATACAGGAATAAATGTAAAATAACACATTAAAAATAGAAGAACAGAAACACTTGAAGAAAAAAAAGAAATATTCACACATGAGTTATAGCTGAAGAAACTTTTGTTTATTTTACCTGCCAAATTCATTCACACAAATATTTTTACAGCATAATTTACACGCTAAAACGTGTGTTTATTTATTTTCTGTTTGTTAAAAAACAATATTTTCAGTTTATCTTAAAATATTTATAAATACATACACATTGTAAGGATAAAAATATGTAGACCCATACCTCACTTTGCGTCGTTCTTACGTTCTAAAAAAAAACATGACGCAAATTGAAACGACACAAAGTGAATTATGATTTTCTATATCAAACCATGTAAAAATCGAAGATAGGTTCCAGGGTTACGAAAATGTTACTTTTTAAAAAGAAAATTGAACAAAGTAAACATTTGAAAAACAAAAACAATATAAAATTTTATTATATACATAAATAACATAATTGGCCAATACAACCCTTCAGTCAGGATTACGGCCTAGCTTCTCACTTCTAAATTCTTCAAGACTTGCTGAATTTGTTCTTTAAAATGTTTAAACACACTCTCTCTCTTATTCAGCATTTTCTCAATAAGGTAAAATGCCATGAAAAAGCGTCTTAAAGTCGTTTTGTTCGGAGTGACTTTAAACTGCAGGGTGCGCCACACATTTATAAAATTAACCCACACAACATAAGTGATGTGAGAAGATAAGTCGTAATCCTGACTGAAGAGTTGTATTGAACAACTAATTACGTATGTAAGTTTGGTATCAATATTGTTATGAAAATGGAAATGGTGCTACATTGCTTAACATTAGAACGTTGAGCAAAAACAATAAACTTATTTAAATGATAAACAAGTAAGCAAAAATATACCAACAACACCAGTATAAAAAATGGGCATAAAGAAGTAACCAAAAATCCAACAACAAACAATGTAAACAAAGTACCCAAACAACAATGAAACAACGATGTTTACGTTTATGGAAATCTCGAGAAGGCGAAGCCAAGAACATTCGACTTTAAGATTATTCGTCAGACTGTTTACGTCGGCATATAAAAGGCAAGACAAAGCAGGCAATAGAGCAAGGCGAATTCATATGAGGTGAGACTAATATTACAATAAGTACAACAATACAAAAACAACAGGGATTTTTTGTTGTTGAGAAATAGTAAACTTGTCAAAAACAGCTGACTTAAGTATGACGATGTGAAGAAAAATGTTAAAAATTTTTTATAAAAATGATTACAGAATGACGATGAGAAGAAAAATGTTAACAGAAGAAGAAGAAAAATATACAAGCTTCCGACACAATAAGAAAAAACGAAATTCATTATCAAAACAAAATACACAAAAACGGAAATTTTTTGACATTGTTACTGCTATCAGCTGGTCTTTCGATCACACCTTCTAATGAATTCGCCTTGCAATAGAGTTAGTAAAAATTCAGTCAGTCTTGTGTGAAGACACGTTGCGTGTGAAGAGAATAATCGTGGTTTGAAGATCGCTGTTATAAAGATCTGTCGAACAATTGTTAGTGTTTACGCAAAAGAATGCAAAGAAGAATAACAAACAAAGCAATTGTCGTTGTTTACATCCAGTTGTGAACAGTGGCACTCAGAATTGTGCGAACAATAAAGAATTTATTTAAAACTAAACACAAACTTATTTTTATTTTATTTGCAATCTACGAATTCAAATTCTAAAGGTTGCTAAAAGGTTAAAACGTAAAAATATTGATTGTAAGGGTCAAATTCAATTTTCAATGGCAGAAATACACTTTATCATTACATGTACTTTTTGCAGCTCGTTCATTTCCATATACTTGGGGGGCCATATATAGGTTTAATAAAAAAATCTGTTATTTCGAATCTGGCAACTCTTATGTTATTCTACTCTGTTACAAAATTCAGTATATTATCTCCACTGAACGTTATAAAACGACTTACGCTTGAACAACGTTGTTTTTTTGCCCAAAAAATCATCTTTTCGGTTGAAGCTTTTTTTCATATGGTTGATACGCTAATAAGCAAAATTGCCGTATTTGGGGCTCAGAAAATCCACACGTAATCTTACAGAAGCCAATGCATCCATTACGAGTGAATGTATGGTACGGTTTGAGGAGTGGAGGCATCATTGGCTCAAATTTCTTTGAAAATGCGGACGGCGCAAGCATTACGATCAATGGAGACACCTATAGCACTGTAATAACCGATTTTTTTGTACCCGCTCTTCATTGAATTGATGTGAACGATGTTTAGTTTTAACTGTATGATGCAACTTGCCACACATCTAATGCCGCAGTTGATTTATTGCGTCAAACGATTGATGGCCGATTAATTAACTAAATGGTGATGCCAATTGGCAGCCAAGAAGCTGCGATTCGGTGTCAACGGTGTCAGAATTTTTACTGTAGGGCGCTGTTAAAGAAAAGTGTTATGCTGACAAACCAGAAACAATTGAGCATTTGATATCCAACATTCGTGATGCCATTGCTGAGATGCGAACCCATACAATCGAGAAAGTGCCCGAAAATTGGTCCGATCGAATGAGGTACTGTGAGGCCAGCCGCGGCAGCCTTATGAAAGAAATAATATTCCATTTATAACCGAAACAGTTGTAATTCGAAACAAAACAATAAATTTGACTAAATTTCAAACCGTTTCCATGATTGGATTTTTAAATTTAAACTTTTAAATGTATGTTACATACAAGTAGATTCTCCATGAACACATACTATCTCTTATGTCGCCATTATCCTCTTAAGCCCCTAACATGGCACTATTACAATACGTAATTATTACATACATATGATTACGTCAAATTGTATAAAAATAAATAAATAAAATCCATTTGCGTTAACCTACCATAGATTTCAATGAATCCTATGATAAATTATTCATAACTTTAGTTTCCGATTAAAAAAAAAATTCACAGTAATTGTGTCATGAAGTTTGACCTCGTTTTGTATTTCATTGAAACGTAGTGACTGTTTGTGATAAAAGTATGAAATAGGTGTGTATCGTATGTAAATATTTGGAAAAAAAAAAACTTCAAGTGAATTTATATAAGCAATCGAAATTGATTGAATTTACATTTCATTTGAACAACCAACAAGAGTAAGTAGGTCAAGGCTCATGTAAAAAATTTTCATCAATAAATGTTCAAATTGTTGCTTCTAGCATTTAAGGTACATAATATTCATTAAATTAATGTCATCAAATGGAATTCCTGTGGATTAAAGCTATTCTGTTTTGTGTATACATTTGCAAATGAAAACACTCACGAAAGCACTGAAAGGTTTGAGCAAAATGATATCGCGGTATGGTATACTACATAAAACGTGAATTACTTATGATAAATAAAAAACATAGAATATATGTATAATTGTCGACAGTGCATTAGAAGATGTTGACGCAAGTAGTAAAAGTCCGTTTAATTCTTGATGTCCTTCAAACGGCACATATATAAACAGAACATGTTTTGGCAAATAATCATACCTATGTATATATAAGAAAAAAGCTGAATTATTAATGTGTACGGCTTGATACAGTCTACAGCTATACATATAGGCCTCCAAAGTAGGATAGGGACGTTGAAAGTCCCACAGATGAATTCGCCTTTAAAATAATTACAGACATACATACATAATTGTTCATCACAACCCTTTAGTCCGGATTACGACCTAATTTCCCACACCACTTATGTTGTGTGCGTTAATTTTTTATGAGTGGCGGGACCTACAGTTTAAAGTCGACTCCGAACGACCGATTTTTGAGAAACTTTTCATGGCAAATTTATTTATTCTCAGAGTTTTTTGCCAGAAATCCACTGAGAGGAACTCGCCGAAGAAATATGTTTTCATATTTTTTTGTTGGAGGTACCTGACCTGGGGTTTGAACCGAGGCCTCACGTCTAATAAGACAACACACTACCTACTGAACCACGGCGACTTCTACTTTAAAATAATTAAGCTAATTGAACCTGAAAGCTTATACTTATTGAACCATCAGAAATTTATTACACCGAATAAAACATCATCTAGGTTGAAAAACCAAATGTTACCTTATAAGCATGTACAGTTTTTGCACAATTTTACGCGGTGTTCCCTTGAAAGCATGTGCCGTGTAAAAACAGGATTGCGTGTTTTCTGTAAGACCAAATAGCTTGATATAAAATTTTATTCTGTTGTTATTACTGATTTTCCAGAAGAGTTTCGTTGGCCACAACAGGTAAATTTTTTTTGAAATGTAACGGTTCATTTTTTTATTTGCTTAATGAAACGCTTTTCTTGTGAATTAACAATAAACAAAAGCTACACACACCAATATAACGAACTTGGTTGCATATACCAACAACAACATAAAAGGGACCAACAAGTATGAAAGGAAAAGGCAAGTAAATAAGAAAGCAACAACAAACAACATAAGCAAAGTACACAAACAACAATGTAGTAGCGATAGAGTTCTTGAGTTCTTCCACTTCAAGAATGTTTGTTAGACTGGTTGTGTCGGACTATAAAAGGGCAAGGCAAAGCAGCCAGCCAGGCAGTAAGAATTCAGTCAGCCTTGTGTGAAGTTGCGTGTGAAGAAAACAGTTGTGGTTTGAGGATGGAATAGCGAATAGTTGTGTGTGATAAGGTAATTGTTATAGTTATTGTTGTATACGTGGTACAAGTTCGAACAGTGGCGCATAAGATTGTGCGGACAATAAGGAGTGTAACTGAAATTAAACCCATATTCGTTTTTACTTTGTTTGCAATTAACGAACTCATATTTAAACGTTTTTAAAAATGTAAAACCATAACAATATTGTTGTTTTATTTCTAATAAGCACGAAAAATATTATTGTTTACTAATTACCAGGTGTACCGGTATGAAGTGAGTGTCCAGATACAAATGTTCCAAACAAGTCAAGACAAGCTAAATTTGTCATATTTAGTATGTTATGCCAAATCACAATGAATAACCATTAACAACGACGTGTTTT
The DNA here is from genome assembly GCA_932273835.1 of Sarcophaga variegata. Classification (NCBI taxonomy): domain Eukaryota; kingdom Metazoa; phylum Arthropoda; class Insecta; order Diptera; family Sarcophagidae; genus Sarcophaga; species Sarcophaga variegata. The sequence continues at coordinate 40,234,352 of OW026361.1, read as the reverse complement.
GGCTGTATGGATTCTGGAGCAGTTGGAAACTGACCGTAGTTCTCATCGAAAAATCATTTTCAACACATTCCATAGGCACATAAATAGGTGCATGAACAAATCGAATTGTGGACATTAGCTCACAAATCGTCCAATTCGTCCCTAAAGAGTAATTATTTAGTTTAGATTTTGGGCTGGTGACGGGGTAACCAATTCAAATTTCTTTGAGAACGATGTTAGCCAGGCCAGTACTGACAACGTCACGCAAATTTACGTTGAAAACCCTAATCGTTAAAGCCGTAATTTATATTCATCTCTAAAATTATAATTGGATGATTTTTTTATACAATTTTTATTGTTATCTATCTAATAATACAAAATTAATTACATTTTTAAACAAATTTGATTAACTTTATAAGGAATTATCACGTCAGGGTTTGCCATTTAAAATTTTATTCACAAACGAAATTATAGTCATCGTCCTACAGTAAGACCCCGCTTAACGCTGTAGTATTGGGATTCCCCTAAATCGCACACTGTATTGATACTTGTTGTACATGTGTGCAAATGAAACGGTCATGTACCAACCAAAAGCGGTGCACTATATAGCGACGGTGTATACTATGTATCTTTTTCAACGCTCTTTTGTTAGTCCGTCCAGAATAATGATTCCAACTGTATTTTCCGAAGTCGCAATCACAGTACGAACGTTTAACGCTGTTTCGTTTAACACTGGAACTTACTGGAACGTATCCCCCGCGTTAAGCGGGGTCCAACTGCAATTTGATATTTAATTATTGATTAACCTTAAAAACGCTCTATATTGCTGGTTATTGGTTATAATAATATCTGCTTAACATATGGCAATCTTAGTAAAGGCCTATAGTTAAGAAGGCAATTAAAATTGCTTATATACACGCCTTCCAATATTTATGAATTCAATGAGAAAAATCTTATTCATTATTTTTATTTCATTTATCACACACCTGTTTCTTATAGGGAATTCACATGTGAAGAAATTATTTGTTAAGCACTTAAGAAAACCCCTAATTTACTTTGTTCAAATACAAATTGAAAAGCTTTAGTAAATTCGTATTTAATAGACATGCCAGTCATGCTTCAAATTTATGTACAATATTCTAGGAATTCGATTAACAAGCACTTTCAAAGCAAAATAAAATAAGAAAATATTTTTATTTGATTTCCTAACAAATATTGTAGCAAAACTGAAAAATAATTTTAAAAAATCAGAGCTTAAGAAATGGAGAAGAATAATAAGAAGCAACAATCAAGGAAATCTTTCTTTTGAGAAAAAATTTTGTGAACTTTCAATTTATCTTTAAATTATTATCGCATTTTAGACGATTGCAAATCAAGTGTTCAATTTATCAGCAAAACAGTAGCAGAAGATGTGGAGTGCTTTAGTTTATGCCCAGAGGAATTGTTTTTTGCCACTTCACATCTATTGGGGTTTTCTTCTACAAACATTTTTATTTGACCTTAAAATGATTTTCCATTTCTTTTGATATTTGTTTTCGTTTTTCTTTGGATATTGTTTGACTTGTTTTCTCGTACATTTTTTTATTTTAAAGTATATTTTACTACTGATTTAATTTTAAGTTTCCTTATTATTCGATTTTTGCGAATTTTTAAACTTTTAAACTTAATAATCAAATGAAGATCCTTATACTTTATATTTAATTGGAGAAAGTATAAAGTCATCAAATATGTACACTCATCCATTTAAAATGCTTCAGCAACTGGCATTATTTCTTAACATTGTAATACGTAAAGACGTATGAGAGCTGAAACATTGTTGATTTTACTTAGTTGTAACCTCATAAGGCTGTTCCTAATGCCACATTCACCAAGTCGTAGTAAGGCGGCAGTGGAATTTTTTCTGTGGACGTTTCTTACTCAAAACAGAAGAGCACATAGAGAACAGCAAAAGCACAGGGTGCCTAAAAACAAAATTGTGATTAACATACTGTTACGTTTTTACTCCTTTTAAAAACGTTTAAAATATGAGTTCGTAAATTGCAAATAAAAACAAAAATAAATTTGTGTTTAGTTTTAAATAAATTCTTTATTGTTCGCACAATTCCGTGTGCCACCTTTGGCAACAACAACTATTTGCTTTATTTGTTATTCTTCTTTACACTCTTCCGTTCTTCAAACCACAATTATTCTCTTCACACGCAAAGCATCTTCACACAAGACTGACTGCATTCTTTCTCATCCGTTGCCTGCTTTGTCTTGCATTTTATATCGCTGGGTAAACAGTCTGATGAATGCTCTTCAAGCAGAGTGACTTTGCCTTCGCGAAATCTCTGTAAATGTAAACATGTTGCTTACGTTATTGTTGTTTACTTGTTTATCCCTTTTTTATACTGATGTTGTTGCTATACCGTGTTGTGTGTGATAATTTTATCTATGAGTGGCGGGATCTACACTTTAATGTCGGCTCCAAACAACAAATTTTGAGAAACTTATCATGGCAATCTTAATTACTCTCAGAGTTTTTTCCAGAAATCTGCTGAGAGGAAGTTGCCGAAGAAATATTTTTTTCATATTTCGCTTTTTGGAGATGTTTGACCTGGGGTTTGAGCCGTAGCCCTACGTCTAATAAGCCAACGCACTACCTACTATACTACGTTCGGTAACGAAAAATTCTCTCGGATTTAAAATATTAATGGTGGTGAGCAGCAAATAATTCTTAAGCCTCCTTTACCGAACTCTGTCGATGGTTAAGCAAGAAATGATACTGTGATAGCTAATCTCTATGTGGAATAATAAAAAAGCGTATTCACCCCAGATGTATGCAATGGTACGACTGAACAACCACCTGTTGTTGTTGCCATACTATATTACGCTAAGACTCGAGTTATAAAAGATTCGGAAGACTATTGCTTCATTTAATCGTAGGAAATCTCGTGGAATTGATAAAATCAGTAACAAGATGTTTAAGATGCCTCGTATATTTGTTTTTATTTGCAAGAAGAGTGGAAGGTGGGTCTAGCTGAAATGATACCTGAATCTGGCAGGGGTCATACAAAAGCCGAGTCTTATATAAGTTTATTGCTGTTCGAAAAGCTTCTGATGCATAAATTATCATCAATCACGAATAGATGTATTCTAGACCATCATTTTGGATTTAGGAAGTAACATAATACCATAAAACAAACCCACGGATTGGAGCAAATGATAAGAAAGGCAATCAAAGAGAATAAGTACTGTTGTAGTCTTCTTATCGAATTTTCTCAAGCATTTTGGCCAGTAGGCTTTTCGAAACGAGGTCGATATTATTGGTGTTTCTCAGGCAATAACTATCCATATTCCAGAGGGCGTGGGATCATAGCTGCCAGATAAATGAGGCACCAAATCGTCAAATATTTGAGAAAAAATCGTCAAAATCGTCAAAGACTTTTATTAAAATCGTCAAAAAATCGTCAGAAAATATAAATAAATGAATTAAAATTATTCAAAAACCAAATGTATCTACATATCTGAGTTCAAAAATAAAACATATAACAAAGAATTTATTACAAATTAAAAGCTAGCGTCCCTCATCTACATTTAAATTTTTTTTTCCAAAAATGGAGAAATTTTGTATCATTTTCAGGAAAAAATTGTTTAAAGTTTAAACAATCTATCCCAACATTGTTTATTGACACATAAGCGCAGCAATAATATTACATCATCTATATCTACGGGCGGTGTAGATATTAGGGAGTCAGAAGCTTTTGATGTTCTCAGCATGAAAATTTAGTGTAATGCTGACATATTTTTCAGTTCCATCTTAAGTTCTTATCATCCGATCTTACTATTTACACGATTTATAGCTGACAGAGAATGGAATACAACTCTCATGTATGGGTTGGTGCCTCAACGTCTATTTTGCCGTTTCTCGACCATGTACGGGATATGTAATGACGGTATTGTATCCAACTCCATTGAATCATTAGAGCATCGTTACAATGTGGTTTGTGTTTCACTGTTCTGTCGCTACTATAAAATGGTTTTGCTTGAACGAAACAAGGGGACTTTTTCCCGAAAATCATATATTCCTACATAACGCTCGTCTTTTTCGGCCAGCACATCCGTATGTGGTCGATTGGCCAGTGGATCGCACACTGCATTAAATGCTGTTCTGTCTTTCCTTCTTCCCATAACATATTTTCATAGTTCCAAACTCAATGCCATCCATCCCCAGAGTGTTGGTCGTACCAAAAAAAAAAAAAAAATAACGGCGCTTGCCTTTGTTCTTCCGATGGCAATATTATAAGCTATACTAGAACTTTTAAAGTAGTCTGCAACGACAAGTGATATATTATTCTCAACTGCGAGGTTATTTAGGAGTTGTAATTATTTAGCTTTTAAGGGATTAAAAAGGAATAAAATACAGAAAAATCATTACAGGTAATCGAAAGTAACTTAAAAATATAATATTTTACTCGTTGTTTTTACTAACATAAATTTCCAATAGCAACTGTTGCAAAGTAAATACAAAGATTAAAGTGGCTTTTAATGTACTAAAGTAAAGAATATGATGTAAATTTTTAACTTTTTAAAAATCGTCAAAATATGGGCATAAATCCGCGGCAGCCATATAAATGAAATAAAAATCCATTTCCAACCGGAGCAGTTGTAGTTCACAGCAAAACAATAAATTTATCAAAATTTCAAACTATTTTTCTTGTTTGTAGTTAAAGTGAATACCACTATTATAATTAATATAATGGTCTCCACATGGGGAATACCCATGTTATTATTAGTATCAGCTTATGTATCAAATTTAAATAAAATTAATTTTATTGCAATTCACTTTAAGTACAAACATTTGTTTTATTACATTTTTAAATTTAAACTTTTAGATCGATGCTCATATCCAATACAATGTAAAATTCATAATGCAGAGAACATATGTGACGTATGCGTTATATTTAATTCTATAAGTATCATACATTAGGGATAGGAAATAGATCTTAGCAAATTGTACTAACTTTCACAAAAAATTGTATTTTTTTCAGCCCGATTGTACTAAAATAATTTTTTTTTCTTTTTTAATCTTTTTTATTAAAAATTAAATAAAAATATAAATGACAATTCATTTTACATATATTTTGTACATACAGTGAGGTGCACAAATGAGTACATGTTTGTATTTTGAACGCTTTTTATTGAATAAAACTAAAATTAATAAAGAAAACTTCAAAAGTTAGAAATCATCAAGCCCTAAGAAAAAAAAACAAACAAAGCAAAATCAACTCGCATGTATTCAATTACGCAAGTGTCCATTTTATAATATGTTTGCAAAAACGAAATCAAAAACTATCGTTCTTTTTTCATGTTTTTGCACTACTTTGAATTTTTTATGAGAAAATATTAGCTTAATATTAATTACTTAATCTGGTTGAGCGAATATTTTTTGCAACTTATCGAACAAAAATCAATTTCTATTAAAAATTTCTATGAAATAAAAAGTCTCAAAATCAACTGAAGATAGTACTGTAGCTATGACTGGAATTGACCGTTCTACCAGAGAAATTTTTAAACAACTTAGAGTTAGTCAATCAGTAGTCATCAGAGTCCAAAAACAGTCTGTTGTTCCCTAGCTTCAAAACAGACGTCGTAAAAAACTACTAACTAATGCAGATGCTCGTTTCATGCTAACAAAAATGAAAAGGAACACATTTTTAACACCCAAAGGAGCTTTTTGGGAATCGGGAAAACCGTTAGTCGATGGACGGCGAGTAGAGCTCTTAAAGATATTGTCTATGCCTCGGCACTCAAAAAGAAAAAACCTACACTTTCGGCTAAAAATGTAAAGGCACTGTTAAAGTCTGCCAGAGTACACAGAAATTGGACAAAGTCCCGACCTCAATCCAATTGAGAAGACGGTTGGGACAGTACTGATCAGCCCCAAACAATTTAGGTGAGCTTTGGCAACGGAGTCATCAGGAATGGACAAATATTCCGAAAGAAATTGTAGAGAATTTGGTAGAGAGCATGCTAAGTCGCGTAAATGAGGTTTTACATAACAAGGGTCTTTGGACTAAATATTAAAAATACTCGTATTCCGTGAAATTTTGGAATGGTGCAAAATTGAGTACATTCGAGTTATTTTCCTCTTGATTGTTTTTTCTTAGAATTTGATCATCTTAGTTCGGAAATTTATATAATTTTGTTAATTACTAAATACTAAATAAAAAACGAAAAAAATTTTTGAATTGCTTTAACACTTTTATTTTTATGCAATAAAAATTACTCAGAGTACAAACATATACTCATTTGTGCACCCCACTGTATATGCGTAAAAAACATAAAAATTAACAACAACAAAAAATACATTGCAGTTTCTTTGTACTAAGTACTTGTATATATGTATAATAGGTAAACTTAACAACTTACTTTAATACTTAACTATAAAGGAATACAAAAGTTTATCAGATCCAAACTTTAAATCACTATTTATGATACATTTTTTTGCTAGCAAACTATTTTTTATTTCAAAATTTTAGCAGCACGAATTTAATGACTTCAATAAATCCCTTGATTGGATTAATTTGGAGACAGCCGAAGCAAACAGTCTATTTCTCCCTTTGTAGGGAGGGATTAGGGAAAATTTTTAAATAGTGCTAAATAAGTCATTGAGGTGCTATAGGGTTTTTAACTTCCAAATAGTGCTAAAAAAGTACAATTGTACCAACTTTTCCATCCCTGTCATACATGACAAAATCGAAGTTTTTTGTATTGCATACTTTTCAGGGTAACTATTCCAGTACATACATGTAATCTGATGCGTATGAGTAATATATTTCAAATACAATTAAAAAGAAAGTATACTCCATAAATTTGGAATTAAGCTACATGATTTTTCGATTCTATGCAATTCTAGGCTAGACCCCAGCGGTCTAATGGTCTCATGTCAAAGACATCTTCCAATCTAATGAATATTCATTCACAAACCTATAAAGTCTCATTTCCAAACGCTTCCTACTTAGTTTTAATAAAGGAAAGTGTGTGTTGGATATCACTTATATTCTTTATTCATTTGAAATAGCAATTATGTGTGGAATATATGGTACTAAAGTAAAGAATATGACGTAAATTTTTAATTTCAAAAAATCGTCAAAATAAGGGCATAAATCGTCAAATCGTCAATATGATATTTATGGAGCTCAAAATCGTCAAAATGACGCTAAATCGTCAAATCTGGCAGCTATGCGTTGGATTCATATTGTTACGCGAAGCGAAACGACCTAATATCGTTTAACAATAAAAACGATAAACAAAAGCTACCAGCTACACCAACACAATACACACGACACAAATACGCACTAACACTAAGAATACAACGAACGTGGTGATTATCTAAAGCTGCACACACACACATGTGTACAACGAACCAGGTAGCAACAACAACATAAAGTAAACCAGCTACGACAAATATGTATCGAACCTGGTAGCGACTGGTACATAACATAAGCGAGTACATAAACAACAATGTACTAGCAATAGAGTTTTCGCGAAGGCGCGTGCGAGAACCTTCCACATCGAGAACGTTCATCGTACTGATTGATACGCGTGTGTGCGGACTATAAAAGGGCTGCACAAAGCAAGCAGCAGGGAGAGTTAATTTAGTCAGCCTTGTGTGAAGTTGCGTGTGAACAAAATAAGTCGTGGTTGTAAAGATCTAGCGAATACTTGTGTGAACTAGTACAGTGAATAAACTGATTATTATTGTTGTATCGTTAAGTTCTATACGGTGGTACACAAAAGAAGTGTAAATAATAGAGAGTTTAAGAAAAACTAGACATATTTGTTTTTACTTTGTTGCAATTAACGAACTCATATTTAAACGTTTTTAAAAAGGTAAAAACGTAACAATTGGTGTCAGAAGTGGGATTGCAAAATCCAAAAGTAAAAATAAATAAATAAAAAAAAGGAGAAAATCAAAATCAAAATGAAACTCTGCGATCTAAAAGTGGAACGGCTTAAGCGGGAGTTGGGTAAACTCGAGCTGCCAACAATGGGCACGAAAAATGAACTGCAAAGGCGATTAAGGGAACATCTGCAGCTTCAGGACATCGACATCGATTCCTACGAGTTCGAGGATGAAGAGGAACGAGAGGTAAAGGCCCCTGTAACCCCTAGCGGTATCGACATAAATTCGTTGCTATGATGGAAAAGATGCAAGTATTAACGGATGCACAAGAAGCTTCTAGAGCGGAGAATCAGAAGCTATTTGTTGATGTACGAGAAGCTTCTAGAGCCGAAAACCAGAAACTATTTGAAGCTTCTAGAAGCGAAAATCAAAAACTTCTAGCTGAAGTGCAAGAAGCTTCTAGAGCCGAAAACCAGAAACTATTTGAAGCTTCTAGAAGCGAAAATCAAAAACTGTTAGCTGAAGTGCAAGAAGCTTCTAGAACCGAAAATCAAAAACTTCTAGCTGAAGTGCAAGAAGCTTCTAGAGCCGAAAACCAGAAACTGCAAGCAGCAATTTTGACGAAAATCGAAAAGGAGCTCGAAGCGACATCAGGGAAGCTACAGGAAATACACGAGTCGGTCAGCAAACGAATTACTGGTGTGGAGGAAAGGATGTCACATTTAGAAAGGACCGTCGACACGAAAGTGTACGATTTGGGAAAGACCGTCGACGGAAAACTGGAGATAATGGAAGAGAAGATCAACAACATCCAGAGCCAGAGACCGGAACCAGTGCGAGTTGTATCCGAAAGTACCGGCAGGATAAAACCACCTTGCTTTGATGGCAGTTCACCCCTATCCGTATTCAAATTCCAATTTGAGACAGTAGCCAGCAGAAACGGATGGGACGAAGGAGAGAAGGCTCTAGAACTAATTCTGGCATTAAAAGGTGTCGCAGCTGAGATTCTAGAAACCATGCCAGCCAGCTGCAGGAACAACTACAACGAGTTAATGGTGGCATTACAGCGGAAGTTCGGTGATGAGCACAAACGAGAATTGTACCGCATGGAATTAAGGTGCCGGGCGCAAAAAGCTAATGAGTCACTTCAGGCCTTTGCAATGGAAGTCGAGAGATTAGTGCAGCTTACATACCCCGGAGAAAACCACCCGCTGATAGACAACATTAAGACCGAGGCGTTTGTCAATGGTATACGAGATCCTGACATTAAACTGGCGGTATGTTCCACGCAGAAGGTAACCTTTGCAGAGACCGTGGCCTTCGCACTAGCCCAGGAGACCGCTCGAGCTATTTCCAGACCACAAGTAGGCAAAGTGCGAAGAATGGAAGTCGTGGAGGAAGATGAATGCCTTTTAACTAAAGTTAAGGAGATGGTGAAGCAAGCTATGGAAGAAAACGGACAAAGGACTAAACTTAAATGCTTCAACTGTGGAAAGTGTGGCCATTTCCAAAGAAATTGCAAATCGCCACGCAAGAGATCAAGATCCGCCTCACCATCAAGGAATAAGAAACGGGCGAACCATCAACCATCTGCACAAGAGTCCCCGTTAAACTAAAACGAGCTAGCACTGAGGGGCAAGTGCTGGCTCCCACAAGTGAGGGCCCCACAATCTCAATATCAGTGATGCAACAGAACAACAACAATCTTACGGCGTGCGGATACATAAATGGCAGACCACATACCTTCACAATAGACACCGGGGCGACGCAGTCTATCATCAGACCAGATGTAGTGAAGGGAAAATGTGAGGCACTTAGCAATGTAAGACTACGGACAGCTACTGGAGAGTCTGCCACCGTCCACGGAAAAACAGAGGCGAAGGTGACTATAGCCAACATTAGTGTAAGTCACATCTTTATTGTTGCCGATATTGTGGACGAGGTTATCATTGGTGCCGATTTCATGATAGCTCATAGCATCAATTTGAATATGGGGCAACAGATTATGAGTTGGCGAAATGTAGAGATACCTCTAGACGTGGGGTACAAGCATCAAGTGCACGCAAGAAGGATAGTTGCGGTCGAACAGCTTAAATTACCGCCTCAGAGTGAATCACTGATATGGGCGCGTATGGAGGGAGATTGTGTGGAAAACCGCTTGTGGGTTGTTGAACCAGCAGAAATACAGACGGATTTAATATCAGCAAAGGCCCTCGTCAAATCCACAGAACAAAGAATAGTCCCGGTGAGAGTGCTAAATTTATCAGGCCATGAAAGAGTCGTCTGTAAAAACTCAGAGGTGGGCCAATGTGTTCCAGTAGGGGCGATAATAAACAGCGAACAAACGCCGCAACCTGCCGATATGTCAGCCAAGGATCAAAAGGAATTTGGTGAAAATGTGGAGAAATGGATAGCAGGTTTAGCAGCTGCAGAGAAAAACAAAGCCAAAAAGCTACTAAAGAGGTATGCTTTCGCATTCGCCACGAACAACAAAAGGCAAGGAAGAACAGCCATGGTTAAACATGAAATTGATACTGGCGAAGCGAGACCGATAAAGCAGGCACCCAGAAGCATACCGCTGGCGAAGCGTAATGAGGTCAAGGAGTTAGTCGACGAAATGAGGAAGAGCGGTGTAATCGAACCATCTTCAGGTCCGTGGAGCTCACCTGTAGTCTTAGTAAAGAAGAAAGATGGCAGTACAAGATTCTGCGTAGACTACAGGAAGCCGAATGATGTCACCAAAAAGGATAGTTACCCGCTACCAAGAATTGACGACACACTCGACACGCTAGCCGGAACAAAATGGTTCTCCACATTGGATCTACAAAGCGGGTATTGGCAGGTGGAGATTGCAGACAAGGACAAAGAGAAAACCGCATTCAGTGCGAACGGCGGCTTATGGCAGTTTAAGGTTATGCCATTTGGACTCTGTAATGCTCCGGCCACATTCGAGCGGCTTATGGAACGCGTGCTAAAGGGACTGCATTGGAAGACTTGCCTGGTGTATCTCGACGACATAATAGTGATGGGCAGAACTTTCGACGAACACCTCAAGAACCTGGGAGAAGTTCTGCAACGAATAACAACAGCTGGACTAAAACTAAGCGTAAAGAAATGTGCATTTTTCCAAAAGCAGGTGAAATATTTGGGGCATCTCGTCACAGCAGATGGCATATCCACCGATGAAGATAAAATACGAGCAGTAAAGGACTGGCCTCGTCCCCAGAATCTTCATGAACTACGCAGCTTTTTGGGACTATGCACTTACTACAGACGCTTTGTGCCTAACTTTGCCAGCGTGGCTGCAAGTTTGCATGAGCTCACCAAGAAGTCAAAAGTCTATCAATGGGGTGAGTCACAGGAGAAGGCGTTCCAGACACTAAAAGAGCTATTGTGTGCTGCACCAGTTTTGGCGTATCCAGTCCCAGGAGAAAAATTCATCTTAGACAGTGATGCTAGCGGATATGGTATTGGTGGTGTACTTTCCCAAGTGATCAATGGAACAGAGAAAGTCGTAGGCTACTATAGTCGCACATTGTCAAAGCCTGAAAGGAATTATTGTGTAACCCGACGAGAGCTACTGGCAGTGCTGGAGTGCATCAAACATTACCACAAGTACCTGTATGGCCAAAATTTTCTGCTAAGGACTGATCACTCTGCACTGAGATGGCTGTTACAATTCAAGAACCCTGAAGGACAGTTAGCACGTTGGATTGAACGCCTCCAGACTTACGATTTCAGGATCGAACACCGAAGCGGCATAAAACATGGAAATGCTGACGCTCTTTCACGCCGACCTTGCAATTTGGAGTGTAAACATTGCGTGAAAGCTGAGAAAAAGGAATCCATCGTCGATATCCGGCTAACGCGGATTGAAGCCAACGAAGACTGGTCCCAAGCACAAAGAAGTGACCCAATATTGGCGAGAATAATAGCAGCTAAGGAAGAGGACAAACGACCGACCAGAAATGAGATATCCGCAGAAGGTCCTCTTACAAAAGCTTATTGGGCACTATGGGACAGCTTAAAGATCATAAATGGGTGCCTATATCGACTTTGGGAAAGCGCTGATGGCAAGACCTCATCCAACCTATTGGTAGTGCCTTCCTCCAAAATGAAAACAGTGTTAAAGGAGTTCCATAATGGAGCCAGCGGAGGACATCTTGGAGTGACCAAGACGCTGGAAAGGCTAAAACAACGTTTTTATTGGGTTGGATGTCAACAAGCAGTGGCGGATTGGATAGCAAACTGCACCCAGTGTATTGCAGCTAAAGGTCCAGCAAGAAGAAGTCGAGGTCAGATGCAGCAGTATAACTCAGGCGCACCTTTCGAGCGGATAGCGATGGACGTTGCAGGCCCTTTTCCAGTCAGCAATGCCGGAAACCGATATGTTCTCGTTGTGATGGACTACTTCAGCAAATGGCCGGAAGTATATGCCATACCCAATCAAGAGGCGAACACAATAGTTAACGTTTTTGTGAACAACTGGGTATGCCGCTACGGGGTTCCAATAGAACTACATTCCGATCAAGGCAGAAATTTTGAATCAGCTGTATTCAAGGAAATGTGCGAAGTATATGGCATTAAGAAGACTCGAACGACGCCTCTTCACCCACAGTCAGACGGAATGGTAGAGCGATTTAACCGAACCCTGGAGGAATACTTGGGGAAAGTAGTGAGCGAGCAACAGAAGGATTGGGACGAACACATTCCGAGGTTTCTACTGGCGTACCGATCTGCAGTCCATGATTCAACATCTAGATCACCCGCCAAGGTTATATTTGGGACTGAGATAAAGCTGCCCGGTGACTTAGAGTTTGGTGTTAAGCCCGGCACAGAGAGATGCCACAAACAGTGGAAAAGACGAAAGCCTAAATGAACTTCATGAGTTTGTGCGCACTCGTATAAAAATTGTCAGTGATAGAATGAAAGCCAGGTATGATCGTGCGGCAAACACGGAGGGCTTCCATGAGGGACAAATGGTTCTACTATACAACCCAAAGCGGAAAAAGGGATTATCTCCCAAGCTACAAACCAGCTGGGATGGACCGTATAAAATAATAAAGCGGTTAAACGATGTCGTGTACAGGATACAGAAAGCTAACAGCCCCCGAGCAAAAATGAAGGTCGTACACATAGAGCGACTGGCAAAATATGGGAAAGGAGATAATGAGCCTATTCGGGACGAACAGGCTTAAGTGGGCGGCAGTGTTACGCGAAGCGAAACGACCTAATATCGTTTAACAATAAAAAACGATAAACAAAAGCTACCAGCTACACCAACACAATACACACGACACAAATACGCACTAACACTAAGAATACAACGAACGTGGTGATTATCTAAAGCTGCACACACACACATGTGTACAACGAACCAGGTAGCAACAACAACATAAAGTAAACCAGCTACGACAAATATGTATCGAACCTGGTAGCGACTGGTACATAACATAAGCGAGTACATAAACAACAATGTACTAGCAATAGAGTTTTCGCGAAGGCGCGTGCGAGAACCTTCCACATCGAGAACGTTCATCGTACTGATTGATACGCGTGTGTGCGGACTATAAAAGGGCTGCACAAAGCAAGCAGCAGGGAGAGTTAATTTAGTCAGCCTTGTGTGAAGTTGCGTGTGAACAAAATAAGTCGTGGTTGTAAAGATCTAGCGAATACTTGTGTGAACTAGTACAGTGAATAAACTGATTATTATTGTTGTATCGTTTAGTTCTATACGGTGGTACACAAAAGAAGTGTAAATAATAGAGAGTTTAAGAAAAACTAGACATATTTGTTTTTACTTTGTTGCAATTAACGAACTCATATTTAAACGTTTTTAAAAAGGTAAAAACGTAACAATATTATATTTAGTATAGACTTTGGAAATTCCATACACATACTCCTACCTTCAATACTGCTTTCCTTTAAATACTGAAACATCTCGGTACCTTCAAGAACATGTTTTTCAGCTGGAGAATTGGTATGCACAAAAATGTGTTCACGAACATTCACTTTACGTCGCGGAACATGGCCACTACTGCGGATAAGTAAAAAAAAACACAGTGCTTTACTATATCATCGAAAACGAAGGAGCGACGAGAGCACCCACAAGAGAGGGTTAGGCCTCGTGACCTGAAAGAATTGAATTACATTTATGGGTGGTTCACTATTCCCATGTTTACTAATTCGCTGTGATCATTATCTTTATCTGATAATTTATGCAATCTAAAGCGTTCAATTTCATCCAAAAAATTATAAATTTCTTCATAAGAATCAAATTAAAAATTATTTTGAAAATGTTAAAGCCAGCATATTATAAGTAATCTGCACTCTATTCACTCTAAGGAAAGCTTGTTAAAATTTAAAAAAGATTAGATATTAGATTCGCTGATTTAATACTTGGCTAGTTTGACATTCTAATCGATCAATTTCTATTTCTTACTGAAATGAGACGATTATAAAACTTTAGGCAACTTTTTTTACTCTAAAAAAATTCATTAACGCTTCAAAATTTAAAATGTTTCTTTTAATAGCACCGTGCGACATTCAAAATACACCCAGCTAATGACAATGATTATTGTTGAGTAGAACTCAAAAATATTTTTTTTATATTTCTCGAACCCTACAAATTTGTTTTATTTGACAAAAACGGAATTCTTGATCTTTTCACACAAAATAATTGATTACCCAAATATTTATTAACCTATTTTCGAAATCCAAAGTTTTTTGAAAAGGAGATAGATGAGCCTTTAAAAATGGCATACATAAACATTTTGTTCAAACTTATATGATATAAGTTTTAATGGAGTAAACTTGGAATTTATTTATTATTTTTTTCTTATTTTTTCAAGTTTGGCCATTCTTAATTGCAAAATTTAATTAGAAAATAAAGAATAAGTGATGACATTCTCAAAGTGCATTTTCTTGTGAAAAGATTGACACTTCGTTTGATCAAGTCGGACAAAACTTACCGTAGTTGTTATTTAAATAGTATAACAGTCGTGTTATATTTTCTATAAACGTCATATTTCAAATGAAGTTTCAGATCAAAAATTGTCAAAGCTTTTGATGAATCTTTATTCTTTATCGCAAAATGTGTCAATTTGACGGTTGCACGACTACTTGAAGTTGGCTAATATTAGTGTTTTTTGCAAATATTATTATTTCTCTTTGCGCAAGCATTGGCCAACTTCTGGTGGTCACTTAAACGGGATAAACGATCAGGATCCATCAAAAATTCTGAAAATTTTTTAACTGAATGTTCATTTGAAAAATATATATGTATAGTATATGAAAAATATAACTCGAGTTAGACTCTTTAAATAATAAAAGGCACATCCCTTTCCTTTCTAATAATGTTTAAATTTTGGACATCGGTTCAGAAATGTTTGTGTAATCAATAAATTTTGTGCGTAAAGTCCAAAAAACAGTTTTTGTCAAATAAAACGAGTTTGGAGAGTTCAAGAAATATATATATATATATATATATATATTCTAGAGTCCTACTCAACAAAACTCACAACTGACACTATGTCATTAGCTGGGTATATTTCATTTTTTTTATTTTGTCGCATAGTATTATGTTTGAAAACTAAATAAAAATATTCACTTCTAGTTCACATCGTTGACAAAATGAAAAAGTTTAGTTTCTTTATCGTTTATGGAACAATTTTCTAATTTTGTTCAACATGGCTGCATAAGCAAAAGCTCTATCTAAGTTTCGATTTCAATTTTAAAGCAACAAAGTTAAAAAAATTGATGAAACATTTTCAAGTCATTCCAACATACATCCAATTTCTGAAGAAGTATAAGAAGGTTCTGCTTGTTGTCTTTTGTTTTTCAGTGATTAATTTAAAGTGTTTGTCGTCAAATATTAGCGACCAAAAAAGAAAAGCATTTAAATTTTTTGTTGTTGTATTTAGCCGATCATAAATCATACAACCTCTACAATAAATAAAAAAAAACAAGACTAAAAAATTACTGAAATGACATTGAAACAAAAAGCAACAACTTCTTGATTTTTCTTTAGTTTTCGTAGTTTGATGCTGTGGTGTGAAGTTCATTAAATTTTTTCGTCTAAGTGACGGTTAAGTCTCTCAAGTTAAGCGGAAGAGAAACAGATTGTTGGCACCGAATTATGAACAATCCACACAGCTAAGTTTTGACGATCCAGTAAATACAACACAGTGGTAGATGGTAACATGAACGCAAATAATTTTTGTAACAATTTTTATTCTCAAGCAAAAATTGTTTTGTGTATTGGTTTTGTAATATGTACCTGCATTCTATAAATATATAGATGTATGGAACGTAATTACAATGTAAGTACAGTAAATAAAACGTAATTTCAATATATGTATGTATATTAAAGGGTCTTTCATTATGGGCTTACTATCTTCAAATTTAGTGAAAACAAAATTTGTGTGAGAGATATCACCGAAATTTTTTACACGCTTGTAAGACCTATTGATTCCGTTATGTGTGGAATATAACATCGTTCAATTGTATGCCATGGCTTCTCTGGGCGGAGCTCTTTCGAAATGTCCAATTTTCCACGGCTCTGACACATAAATTAGGCTGAATTCGACCGTTGGCATGGGTTATGTTGGGTTGGATGTTTGTGGCAAATACGCATATACCTGCGTGTTAAGAAAAATCGCACGAAAAAATCCAATGGGGTCAAAACGCATGATCTCTGTTCACATACCCTCAAATCCTTTGTGGAGGATATCAAATTTGAAATAAGTTGAGTCACACGTAGCGTCGTCACATGTCGTTAGTGTCTAGATCATACAATTCAGCCAACATACAAAGAAGTTGCTAATCATCGACATACAGTTCTTGCCGTTTATAGTGATGGCCTAACCAACGTCGTTTTAAAAGTCGGTCATTTGCTTGGGTGTCAATTAAAACAAAAATTTTATTCGCACAAATAAAGATTTCGGTAGGTATTTTCTAATCCGTATACATACATACACATATTTTGGTTGCGTGAAAGTATTTAGCAATATTAGTTCGATATTAGTTTCAGTTGCACATCATCAGGTTTTACTCATTATGTTTTCATTACTTTTGTTCTGTATATTTGTGTACAGTTTGTTATTTATTACTGTAAAGTTATATGATTTCTTAAGTAAGTTTAAAGATTTCTGAAAGAAAGTTTAATTATAGGGCGTCGAAGCAAATTTGCGAATCCATAGCAGCCCCTTGTAATACCGCATGTAGTGGTCCATTACAGCTAACTGCAGAGCATGGTTGAGCGGTCATAAAAATTTCAATGAGGGCTCCTTATGAAATCATTACCTCTTTAGAGTTAAACTGATTTCGGCAATAGATAACTTTGTACGCGTTACAAATATCGGCAGATATTAATATACTCTCAAGCTCATCAATATGTCATTTGTTTTGTTGCCACCAATGGTAAATTTGGTTATGGCAATAGATTACTTCTTTTACGCGCCACAAATATCAGCAGAGGTCTAATATACTCAATCCATTTACACTGAGTGTAAGATATAAAATTTTCAAATGTGTATGTTCATATTAAAAAGGACAAATTGTAGACTTTTTCTCTTTTATAGTTCGAATTTATTTCTGCGAGTTCTAGTACATGGTTGTTTTAAATTTTAGCATTAAAATACGAATAAAAGTTAACAAGATAAACTAGTGAAATTGTTTCTTTTTTCTGACTTTCTCAGTTCTTTTATTCCTCCATTTAGGAAATTTGTTCATGATACTTACATTTTTGTATAAGTAGTCTGGTACTCACTCCATTTTAAGAAACTTAAGTATTCATTTTTTTGCTGTTTTGAAGAACTAAATTTCAAATAAACTTTTAAAAGGCAATAAAACGTTTTGTAGTTGTCTCTCTAGTTGTTTGCCGACTAAAATAGTTTAAAGAAAAAAACTGTGAAAGTTATAAAGAAAATAATTTTATGAACACCTGTGTTCGTGCGAATGTATACACTCACAAAAAAATATTTGCCAAATCACAGAACAAGTATGTATGTAAATTTTTTACAATTTCATTTCAAATAGTTTTCAAAAACAAAAATTTTTTTACAAATCAAGGAGTAGCATATGCGGAATACTTTCGACTAGTAAAAGAATATACGAAAAAAATTTAAAAAATTTTTTGATTTTTAGTAGATTAATATGAGCAGGGCTCCACACTGGTTTTTCCTTTCATTATGATGTTTTTTTTTTGAGTAAAAATTGGTTTGACTGTTAAATTTTAATAGAATTTACGGTAGTCGTGCAAAGGTAAAGTTGACACATTTTGAACTAATAGTCCATTTGATAAGATGACATATATAAAAAATATAACACGGCTGTTATACTATTTATATAAGAACTACGGTAATTTTTTCGCGATTTGATCAAACGAAGTGTCAACCTATTCACAAAATAAAGTACTTTCAGAGTGTCATCACTTATTTTATATTCTTTAATTAAATTTTGCAATTAAGAATAGCTAAACTTGAAAAATGAGAAAAAAATTAATATTTTTACAGTTTTTCAAAAAAATTTGGATATTGAAAGTAGGTTAAGAAATATTTGGGTACTCAATTATTTTGTGCGAAAAGATCAAAAATACCGTTTTTGTCAAATAAAACGAGTTTGGGGGGTTCGAGAAATATGAAAAAAAAAATTATTTTTGTGTTTTACTCAACAAAACTCGCAACTTACACTATGTCATTAGCTGGGTGTATTTTGACTGTCGCACCGTGTTATCAATAACTGTCTGAATGAAAAATTTTTGTCATTTAAAAGTAATTATAAAGTGTCTTTATTTTTCTGGTCAAACCCTGTCACTTGTCGCTAAAGTAAAAAAAATATTGAGTGATGCCATGCGAATAATATAGTGTATGTATTACGGTAAAGTTGGCGTAGTCTAGTAGGTATGTGTTGGCTTGTTAGACGTGAGGCCAAGCTTCAAACCCCAGGTCAGCCATCTCCAACAAAACGAAATATAAAAATATATTTCTTCGCCGAATTTCTATAAACAGATTTCTTGCAAAAACTCTTAGAGAAAATGAAATTGTCATGAAAAGTTTCTTAAAAATCCGTCATTTGGAGTAGGCTTTAAACTCTAGGTCCCGCCACTCATGTAGAAAATTACCACTCATAGCATAAGTGGTGTGAGAAGCTAGGTCATAATCCTGCCTGAAGATTTGTAATGACCAATTTTGTATGTATGTATTTATGTATGTATCACGGCGAAACAATCCAACACATTTCACACATCCTTGCCCTACTTATTTCCTTTCATTAACGATTGTTTTGGAATGTACTCATGTTCTTGAGCGATTTTCTCGAGTGAAATTCATGATTTTTTAGATTCATAGTGTATATTTAAAATGTTTGAGTTTTTTTTTTGTAATTGTTGGCATAAGAAGTCTGCTAAAGCAAAAAGTTTGCAAAAATAAAAATGGAAAATGAAAATCAAAAGAAAACTTTAAAAAACAACCGATTATTTTTAAAGCGTTAAGGCAAAGCGTACTATTATCGTTTTTGTAAAGGATTATCTATTATGCGCTTTCACAATTTAAGTTAAGTAGAACACACATGTGGCTATGATTCCAATGAAATTTTGATTTAAAAATAATGTTCTCAAATTAAATGATCGTCGCTGAATTGTTTACGGCTGATTCTTTCGATTACTTTTTTCATGATCGGTGTATTGTCATTAATACTTTGCAAATGCTTCAAAGCTAGGGTAACTACACCAAAAAAATTAAACGACTTCAAATGTAACACATTTATTCGTTCTGGAAAGTTTTCATGCCATAAAGCCAAAAGTTTTCTATGACTCTGGACACCGTCTTGTTGAAACTATATACCGCGACGTTCATAATCTTCAACAGCAAACCAAAAATTGAATAGCATACGTGCAAAGTGGTTTGAACTGACCTTAACGGGTTAACGACAGCTGGAGACTATAATATGCACCACTTTTTTATTCACTTTTCATCCATCGAACGTATCTACACAGTATCTAGCGACTGATTTTAATTGTTGAAGGAGTTGAAGTTAATATAAATGGAAGCGTAAATTCAAATCTAAAATATGAGATTATTAGCCATCAGATGTGGTTTACGCCTGATCACACCTGTAAAGCTTTCACACAGTTTCAAATTCTATTATCATGGTTAGTATCGGATTATTGTTTATCGGCTTAATTTTTTTAAGAGGCACTAAAATATAAACATGTTGAAGGATACTTGCGCCTATAGCGATCAATGCTAAGTTCAATAGGTGGCTTGACAGTAATAGCCACCAAAAACCGTTTTTTAGACACTACGGCTATAGCGGACAAATGCGCCTTTACCGACGAAGAACTAGAATTGTGTTTGAAAATTATTTTTTAGTTGAATTTCGATAACCACCTTTACACGACTTAGATACATACATACATACATAATTGCTCAATACAACTCTTCAACCAAGATAACGACCTATTTTTTCACTTCACATATCGACGCCTCCATTCTATAACGTTCTAAGTGTACTTAGAATGCTTTTAATGTTATTCCATTTTTAAATTCTACGTTCTCTGACTTAAATACTGTCAAAATTTAGTTAAGATGCGCCAATCCGTTCCGAAGTTATAGGGAAAAATCTACTTAGAATACATATATGGTCGTATGTCGCGTGAAAACTTTGGGAGCTCATAACTCAAAACACAATTTTTCGACTTAGAATGTTATAGAAAGGAGACGTCCATATGTTGTGTGTATTAATTTCGTACATGAGCAGCGGGACCTACAGTTTAAAGTTGACTGCAAACTACAGATTTTTGAGAAACTTTCATGACAATTTGATTTACTCTCAGAGTTTTTGCTAAAAAGACGCCGAAGAAATATTTTTTCACACTTTCTTTTGTCTGGGGTTTGAACTGTTGCCTCACGTTTAATAAGCCAACTCACTACCCACTAGCCGACTAATTTTTTTCATAATTGGCCATTACAACCGTTTAATCAGGATTACGGCCTAGCTTCTCACACCGCTCAATTTGTGTGTGTTAATTATATACGTGAGTGGCGGGACCTACAGTTTAAAGTCGACTCCGAACGCAGATTTTTGAGAAACTTTTCATGGCAATTTTATTTACGCTCAGAGTTTTTGCCAGAAATCTGCTGAGAGGAAGTCGCCGAAGAAATATTTTTTCATATTTTCATTTTGATGTCTGACCTGGGGTTTGAACCGTGGCCTTACGTCTAATAAGCCAACACACTACCTACTAGACTACTGCAGCTACAATAAAAACAAAAAACTTTTGGTGTCAATTTTCGAACTTAATTTGTTCCTACTGTTAGTGACTTCGTTAATAGTTTTATTAGAGGACTTATAGGTAAACGACAACTGTGTACGCTTTAAAACAATAATCTTTAAATGTTTCTGTTATTATTCTTGCCGAATGTTAATGTGAGGTAATAAGTTCATTGTTTGTCACGATTTTAAGATTGACAGTGACAATACAAAGCGCCTACTAGATATGGTTTTAGATTTTCCGATACCCAAAAATTCCGTATTTATATAGCCGATGCAAGCGAAAATATTTCTCATATGAAGTTGATTTGGTAGCATACGGAACAAACAGTTTTAAATTAAATCTTATTTGTTCCTTTTAAATTGAAGAAGCATTTTTTGCGTTGAAGTATTGCAAAGGACAACGTAATTAAGTCTAAAGCGATTGCTATTTAAAATTTTTTATTTTCTCTTAATCTACAGAATGAAGGAAATATTTCGTTTGTTGTTAATTTATTCCTTTCACGTACATTCTTTCCTATGAAATAGAGATTTTGATTCTTTTTTCTCTTTTCTTTCAAATATGTTCAGCTATTTTCATTGGAGTTTTCGTAACAATTCTTTCCTCATTTCAATTCTTGGTCATCATTGAAAGAAAAAATTGTACAAACATTCGAAAAATAGATTCTGTATTTCGATATTCGTTTTCTGTCAATATTTGAGAGAACAATTGTAAATGTTGAAATCTTAAATGAGGATTCTTCTTTGGTTTAAAATAATCACAATTAAACATCGCTGAACGGTATAATAGACGTAAACAACAGCAAGTCTATCACGTGTAATGAGCCAAAGGTAACTTGAAAATTTAGCAGCAATGATTCCACTGATTTTGGTAACGAATAGACAGTAGTCATTAGGTAAATGTATACTGAGTTACCTAAGCACTCACCCTTAAAAAGAGCATGGCAAAGACGACAAAATTGTCTATTTAAAATGCGAATAATTTTGAAGTCCATATTGAATTAAACACATTTAAGACTACAAGCCACCGACTGCACAAATACCACCGCTGCTAGTAACAGGTGTCTTAAAATAGTCAGCTATTTCTTTAGTTTCGAGACGGCAGCTACAACAAAAATATAAAATATAAATATAAAACTAAACAACTTGTCTATAAGTTTGACATTTTGAAAAATCATTCAATTATTTATAATCTTCATCGGTGACGCCACTAAGACTTTGTATGCCTTTTTAATAGTTATATTTCATACACTTCATTTTTAAAATCACTTTTTTCTGTACCTCACTATTTTGGTCTACTCATTATCGCAAACAAAACTAGAATTAAGCCGAGATAACAACATCGGTCTACCGTAGCACAGCTATGGTTACCTTCTACAATGGCTGACAGCTATTTTTTTTTTTGATATTCTTAGCACATAAGCGACAGTGATGCTTGGAAAAGTTCAAATCATTTGATTTCAAGCGAGGAGTCTGTTGGGTTGGAAGATGTATGACCTTTATATTATTTGCACATAAAAAGCGGCAATCGGCTTTGAAGTCGCCGTAGTCACCCCAGGTCAGACATCTCGAACAAAATGAAATATGAAAAAATATTTCTTCGGCGATTTCCTCTCAGTAGATTTCTGGCAAAAACTCTGAGAGTAGATAAGATTGCCATGAAAATTTCCTCAAAAATTTGTCGTTCGAAAACGATTTTAAACTGTAGGTCCCGCCACTCATGTATAAAATTAACACACACAACATGGGTGGCGTGAGAAGCTAGGTCCCAATCCTGATTGAAGGGTTGTAATGGCCAATTATGTATATATGTGTTGTTTGTAATACTATTCGTATTCGGAATTCATCCATTAGGTTATATGGTGATGTATTTTTCTTTAAATCGGAACTTTTATTAAATTTGGATTCATCGGAAAAAAGTTTGTTTCTTTGAGTCAATTTTTTTTTTTAATTTTTTATGAAATTAATGGTACTCCTTGTCTAATCAATAAATTTGTACGTAAAGTCAAAAAAAAAACAGTTTTTGTCAAAGAAAACAAGTTTGGAGGGTTCAAGAAATATAAAAAAAATATTTTTGAGTTCTACTCAACAAAACTCACAACCTACACTATGTCATTAGCTGAGTGTATTTTGACTGTCGCACCATGTAATTGACGCGACTTGATGATCACATTTTGTTTCAATTAATTTCGATCAGGCCATATCTGTTTAGAATAAAAAACACAAACATTTTAAATATAAATCAATTATTATTTCTATTAAACAAGAATTTATCATTTTATTAACAAAGACCAGATTGGATTATTTGTAGGTATGTATTATTGTTTGTTTTAATTTAATTGAACCATAATAGAGAAATAAATCTTTTCCAAATTTTACCACAATTATTAACTTAAGCAAATATTGGCAATAAATATTGTGCACTGAACTCCATAAAACACTTGAATTGACAAGCAATGATTAATTAAATTCAGAAAAACAAGTCTTAATTGAATAATTTTCCAATAATTCCTATGAGGGAGACAAAGAAAATTATTGTGAAATAATAAAAGACACACACACACACACACATAAACAAAGAAATAAAGATAAAACCACATTTCTAAATACGTACAAACATACATATATATTTACATTAGTGTATTGCACACAATTACATACGCATGCACATAGCTAAAGATATTAAATCCTTAAAGTTTTCTCAAGGACTTAAAGCGAATATTAAATGCAAATGAATTTTATTAAAGCAGGTGTTAGCATTACTAGGTAAATATACAAATACAAACAAATATTTTTGTAAAGTTAACACTCTTCAAGCTGTTACACAATTTATCTTATACATACATACGAGGGTTGTGTGTGAAAAAAGTGTAAAAAAGGAATATTTTTATTCCAGCAAGTAAGTTTATGTAGCTTGACTCACTCATTGACGTAAAGATATTTTTTTTTGAAATCGAGACTACTCACCATCGAAAGCGAAGCGATGGCGTTGGGGACTTATTATTGTTGGTGTAGTCGATGGGCATCTGAAAAACTCTTAGGAATGGCTCCTTCTATCTCTGCATTTGTTCAGGTGAATCGGTTAATGGGCATGGTTTATCTTTGATAACGCACAATGCGTCTTGTTCTTGTTTGCCACTTTAACATTTACATCGCCCTTTGCGAGCTTTTATCACCGCCAGGAGTATTGCTAAGGGTTCCGTTGTAGGACAGTTGCTTCCCGTTTATGTACGAGCTAATATTTTAAACGTTTTTAAAAGGGTGTGTATTAGATATAAGTCTGTTTATATCGCAAGTAACAGGAGAATTTCTTCCGCTAAAGACCGAAGTTCTATGGACTCATCTCTGATCTGTCTGTTAGCTGGCTACTCGAAATCACGTCTAAGTGTTGTATTAAATGGCACGTGACTTCTAGGTATAATAAGCGAGGATCTTCAAAAGGTATGTTTGACATTATAGTCGCCACACTGGTTAGACCTGATGTATAGCGGAGCAATGAAGAAATTGGTACGGCTGCACATCCAGATTTCCCCAATTCCAGAACACTTGCAAATTCTAAATATCAGAGAAAAACTGAAGTGAAATGTTATTCTTTAGATCACTATCGACAATGCAACGGATGTGTTAAAACTAAAATTGAAAACAACAGACAAGAGTCTCTGGTAGGAATCAAAAACCCCATTACTTTAATAGGCTAGCATACTATCTACCAGCCCAACAGGACATCTGAAAAATAAAATTAAAGGCAGAAATTGTAAGACATAAAAGAGCGACCGGAAAGAAAACTCACAATGTATTATCATATGGCATTTCTGCAGAATGTGGTGGTACATTCTAAGTAAGGAAGGAAGAGAATTAGAAAGGAAGTATAGATGCTATAGATGCATCTTGCAAAATATTAACGTACTCCGAATTCGAGAAAGTGGTGGTGAATATGTGGAATACATCAATTAGCCTTCGAAAATCCCATAACATTATGGGAAAAGTAGTATTTTACTTACACGTAGTTGCCCAAATTCATTTAAGTATAAAGGAAGTTCCGCATACTTATAATGGAGTCTTTAAGACTGTCTTTATCGATCAAATTTAGAATCTGTTGAGAAAACCCCTTTTAATTAATTCTACCAAAACCACAAACACAAATTTATGTAATTTTGAATAATCTTTTATTGCGAATTCTCAGATTACCATCGTACTTGCTACATTAATAAGTTTTCTTTAGTGCCACTCTCCCCATCCTCTACACATATGCACTTTTAATCCGATTAAAATTCATACCATGAAATATTAAATGCTGCTTAGAAGCATTTGAAGTTGCTCATAATAAATGCATACATACATACATACATACATACTTTTAAGATATACATACGTATGTAATGGATTATACAAGATGCGTGTGGGAATCAACACTCAAGAGGTGATATGCTTTTACAAATGTAATAATGGATGGGTGAATCCATATCACTATACGATACCTGATTAATGTATTCCATTTCAATATATTGGAATATCAAATTATGATGCTAAGGACTCTGGCAGGAGAAGTAAGTAGAGTCAGACCACCAAGTAGAATTCTCTCACTATTGCTATGAAATATCTTTGTGTAGGAACTGTTAGAAGTTATGGGGATGGTTTTGCTTTTCCTGGCGTGCAATCAATCCCGGAAACTTATGACAAAAGGAGGCGTGTAGTGTAGGCATCAATTCTTGCAAAGCGATACTAATATAAATACAGATGGTATAAGACACCAATAGGCTATCACAAGATCAACATATCTGGCACTTTTCTGAACCACAAAGCTCAACTGGAGCCAAAAATATGGTGAAGACGGTTAAGAAAGCGACCATAGAAGAAAGTTAGTAACATTGTGAATGGAGTGCAAATATCAGACTCATAGTACACTGGTAGATATTGTTACGTTTTTACCTTTTTAAAAACGTTTAAATATGAGTTCGTTAATTGCAACAAAGTAAAAACAAATATGTCATTAGTTTTTCTTAACTCTCTTTATTATTTACACTACTTTTGTGTGCCACCGTATAGAACTTAACGATACAACAATAATAATCTCTTTTATTCACTAGTTCACACAACTATTCGCTAGATCTTTACAACCACGACTTATTTTATTCACACGCAACTTCACACAAGGCTGACTGAATTAACTCTGACTGCTGCTTGCTTTGTGCAGCTCTTTTATAGTCCGCACCAGTGTTGCAAAATTGGAATTTTGAAATGGTACTAAACTATAACTGAAAGAGTACTTTTTTGCATTAAATGGTACTTTTGTAAAAAATAATTATAATTATAACTCTTTAATCAGGATTATGTCCTAAATTCTCATGCCACTTATTTTGTGTGTGTTAATTTTATATATGAAATTCGGAACCTACTGTTTAAGGTCGACTCCGAACGAAGAATTTTTGAAAAACTTTTCATGGCAATTTTAGTTACCCTCAGAATTTTTGCCAGAAATCCGCTGAGAGGAAGACGCCGAAGAAATATTTTCGTTTTGTTGGAAACGTCTAATAAGCCAACACACTACCTACTAGACTGTGGTGAATTTACTTATTGGCGCTGCTAGATCTTCTAATGATGTTCTTTGTTGATGTTATCCTATGGAAGATCAAAAGTTTTCTGTGGAGTAAGCCACTTAACTTTTTTATTTCTTAAAATTGAAAAGTGTGAAACTCATGACAAATAGATTGGTTCTACATACATACATACATAATAGGTCATTACAACCTTTCAGTTAGGATTACGTCCTAGCTTCTACCACCACTTATGTTGTGCGTTAGTTGTTTGTATACTGCTGTATTTGAATCGATGAGGATTGGCATTTGCGCGCTCCCTTGCTTATACAGAACGCAGTGTATAAGAATGCCTTCAACAAAGACGTTGAACTTGCTTCTTTAGCCTGTATTACGACCAAGCTTCTCATACCACCCACGTTGTGTGCGGCAATTTTTATCCATAAGTGATGGAACTACAGTTTAAAGTTGACTTCAAACGACAGATTTTTTTGAGAAATTTTCCTTGACAATCTTATTTACTCTCAGGGTTTTTTCACGAAGACTTTTGAGAGGAAGTCGCCGAGATGTCTAATCATTACAAACTTTTAATCAGGATTATAAAGTTTATGCAAGAGTAGCTTAACAATTTAACGTCGATTATGAACGACTGATTATATTCACTCTCAGAGTGAAAGAACGAATGTATCGCATTAAGTCTCTAATAGATGATTCACCGTGGGTTCATGTCTAGTAAGCCAGCAGACTAGACTGCTTATTTATTTACATTTAATACACATACGACACGGAAAAGAAAAACTAACGACTTATTCGTGCTCCTTACATAGAAGACAAAAACATCTGATTCGGAACGTAACAAAACGTAAAAGCCCCGTTTAGTCAAATGTCGTTGGAACGTTCGTTTTTAGCATATGAAGAGCAATGTAAATGCTTACCGATATAACAATACGGTTCTGCAAGCGTTTTAATTGCGTTTCGTATTCTAAAAACGAAGGTATATTCCGTGAACGTTTGACAAACCGGGGCTAAAGGCTGATTCTACCTTTAGCATTGCGTTGAACATGTTGCTAATGCATTAATAGTTGAAAAGCGCAAGACATAAAATATGTAATAATAAAAAAGTACTGAAAACGCCGAGGGGGTACTGCGGTATTTTTGAAATGAAAAAGTACTGAAAAAAGTACCAAAGTACTGAATTTTTCAACTCTGGTCCGCACACACGCGTATCAATCAGTACGATGAACGTTCTCGATGTGGAAGGTTCTCGCACGCGCCTTCTCGAGAACTCTATTGCAAGTACATTGTTGTTTGTGTACTCGCTTATGTTATGTACCAGTCGCTACCAGGTTCGATACATATTTGTCGTAGCTGGTTTACTTTATGTTGTTGTTGCTACCTGGTTCGTTGTACACATGTGTGTGTGTGCAGCTTTAGATAATCAACACGTTCGTTGTATTCTTAGTGTTAGTGCGTATTTGTGTCGTGTGTATTGTGTTGGTGTAGCTGGTAGCTTTTGTTTATCGTTTTTATTGTTAAACGATATTAGGTCGTTTCGATTTATGTAACAATATTATGCCCACTAGATAGTCCACTTCAACTAAGACCCAAGTTACATACTTAGTTAATACGTGATTACAATTATTTAACCAGGATTACGGGCTAGTTTCTCAGTTTCTATACCATCTTACGTGTGTTAACTTTTCCCATGAGTAGCGAAACATACAGTTTAATGTCTATTCCGCTAATTTAATTTACTCGCCAAAAGAATCCTGAGAGGAAGTAGGCAAAAGAAATACTTTTTTCATATTTCGTTTTGTACGAAAAAACAGAAATGAGGTTTGAACTCACGAGCTCTCACCTACTAGACTACGGCGACTACTATATACCATTAAGCATTCTGATATTAGGTCTGAATACAGATTGCTTACTACTGCGGAATAACCGACGCCAAATAGACTTGGCATTCTTTCACCCAAATTCTGCTGTATCAATGAATTTAAAAAGGAAGAGACTATCGTTTACTTTGTGGGTCTGTGACCAGTTCTTGCCATAAAGCGGTTGAGGTTAAGCTATTCAAATAAAAAATAATCGCAATAACGAAATGTACTATTCTAAGGTTGGATTGGTTTCTTATGGAATCCATATTGACTTCTGAATTCCTTATTCTGATAAAACCAACTTAGTCAGATGGTGTAATAAAATATTTGTTTCACCTGCTCTAAACCAGGATTACGACCTAGTTTCTCACACCACTTATGTTGTGAGTGTTAATTTTATGCATGAGTGGTTGGACCTACAGTTTAAAGTCGGCTCCGAACGACAGATTTTTGAGAAACTTTTCATGGCAATTTTATTTACTCTCAGAGTTTTTGCCAGAAATCTGCTGAGAGGAAGTCGCCGAAGAAATACTTTTTGTATTTTGTTTTGATGTCTGGCCTAGGGCTCGAACCCTGACGTTACGTCTAATAGGCCAACACACTACCTACTAGACTACGGCGACTACATTAATATCCGTTTGTATATTGGCAAGTCGCCGTAGTCTAGTACATCATAAATTTTTTATAAAACGCCGGTATGCAATCTTAGCAGCAAAAGAAACTTACTTAATTGGCCATTAACAACTCCATTAACGGATTTCGGCCTGCCGCAACACATACTTTCAATCGATGACAGGGCTACCTCGATTTGTATCCCAACGGATACAAGGTCATCCTAGTTACAGTTTCGGGAAAACTTTTCGATTTCATTTACTTTATTTTCTTGAGAGTTATGTTGTATGTGGACGCGTTTTTGTTTATAAAGCAACCAAGGCTTCGTTCCAGACCTCAGCATATTATAATCTACCACGCTCCGCTAAATCATATTTCTTTTTGCAATTTAGTACCATATTTCTTGTCGTTTATGTGGGGCTTTTTTCTATTTCTAACCTGAGTACACCTGCTTTGTTGATGCCTGGTTACCTGGCTGTTACTTTGACTTTATGGCGGCATTCAAGTGAAACTGAAAGTTTCAAATGTAAGTAATTGCCACAGTTTGTCATTGTAATACGTAATGCAAGCTAAATCAGATCAAAAGTTCGCGTATGTAAATGTTCGAGTTTCAGTTTTAAGTGAAATGAAAATAGAAACTGGAGTAGAAAATATTTACATTTCAAAGTAAATGATACAGATTCACTGAAAATTATAAAAAAACACACTCTTATGTCACATATTTGAAATTATTTTTACAAGTCGGTGAATTTATTTGAAAGTAAAAAGTTATGGTTTAAATATGTACGTATGTATGTTTTTAAAATGTGAACTCTTTGGTTAGTTATTAAAATAAAGCATTCGTTGTGATTCTTGCAAAGAAAACTAGTTGCCGTAGTCTAGTAGGTAGTGTGTTGGCTGATTAGACCTGAGGCCACGGTTCAAACCCCAGGCCAGACATCAAAACAAAATACAAAAAGTATTTCTTCGGCTACTTCCTCTCAGCAGATTTCTGGCAAAAACTCTGAGAGTAAATAAAACTGTCATGAAAAGTTTCTCAAAAATCTGTCGTTCGGAGTCGACTTTAAACTGTAGGTCATACCACTCATGCATAAAATTAACACACACAAAATAAGTGGTGTGAGAAGCTAGGTCGGAATTCTGACTGAAGGGTTGTAATGACCAATTCTGTGAATCTTGCAAATATTTAAATACAATTCAATTGCTGTACATTAATTTTCGCTACTATTAGATGAGAAAATTAAGCGAATCGAGTAAAAAATATATTCATTTGAAATTGACAACGCAAAAGGCAAAGTAGAGGGTGGGCCATGTAAAATTTTTAATTTAAAAATGCAATGAAACAAAAATGGTTCTAAGTCTGACAAATTTATTTTTTTTTTTTTTTGTTTTGAAGTAAAAATGTTCCGGTTAGAAATGGAATATAATTTCATTCATATGGCTGCCGCGGCTAGCCTCACAGCACTTCATCCGATCGGAACAATTTTCGTGCACTTTTTCGATTGTATGGGGTCGTATCTCGGCAATGGTATTACAAATGTTGGCTTCAAATGTTCAATTTTTTCTGATTTGTCGGCATAACACTTTTCTTTAACGGAGCCCGACAGATAATAGTCCAACGGTGTCAAATTGCAGCTTCTCGATGGCCAGTTCCATTTTGGCTAATTAATCGGCCATCAAACGTTTGACGCAATAAATCAATTGTGGCATGAGATGTGTGTCAAGTTGCACCATACTGCAACTGAAACTAAAAATCGTTCACATACCACAATACCATGAAGAGCGGATACAAAAAAATTGGTTATCATGGTACGATAGGAATCTCCATTGATCATAATAGTTGCGCTGTCCTCATTTCCAAAGAAATATGAGCCAATGATGCCTTCGCTCCACAAACCGCACCAAACAGTCACCCGTAATGGGTGCATCATTTCTGTAAGGCCACGTATGGGTTTCCATATCCCCAAATAGGCAAAGAAAATCAAGCGTACCAGGAGCAGTTCAGATAAGATTCCAATTGAAAAATTGTTTATTTTTTCTTTCGTTTGTGTAAATGAGTCAAGTTGTATATATTACGTAGTTGTGTCTAAGCCTCGTATGTCGTCTTTATTTGACTGTTAAAATAGTTTACAGTTCATCAGTTCTCTTAAGTTTCCTTTTATCTTTTCTTACAGTTTTATCTTTTATCTTTGCACTGTAGTATACACGTATCTTATACGTTATACAAACGTTTATTCTGAGATGAACTTTGTTAAATTCTTCAGTATGGTGCACAACAAAACGTGTGTTATAATTCATACTTTCCGTCCGAAAGATAAGCAATTTAGGGCCATTATTACAACTTGCCGTTAAAGTTGGGTATAGTAAAAGATAATTTTAGATAGAGTGAACCTTTAACTTTTTTCATTATTACAACTTATTGATAAAATAAAGTCTAATTTTTTTAAAAATATGGCAGTGGAGGAGCAACATCGATAAATTTTACCAAATTAAACCAGTTTTTTTTAAACGCAGTGGCAACGGCAAGCTTCTTTTTTGTTATGTTTGCTCATTTTGTTTATATTTGAAGTTGCCATATTGAAAATAATGTATATGTACAAGTAGGATGATCTTCCCTTTAGCTTAACGCTCACTTGTCTACTTATAATAATGAAAAACAGATTATCTGCAGAAATCAAGCCTTTAGTTAAAGGCAAGTTGTTCGGAATCGACTTTAAATTGTAGGTCCCACTATTCGTGTATAAAATTAACACACACATATAAGGGGTGTGAGAAGCTAGGTCGTAGTTCTGACTGAAAGGTTGTAATGACCAATTATGTATGTATGCACGTTTTCTAACCCTCTGAATATGAAATATTTTTTTATTGTCCGATGACATTAAACTTTTGTTAACAACTGACTTAGAATTCTAAATGCCACAAACGAAATACAAGGAAGACAAAAAAAAAGAAGAAGAAAAAGCAAAATATGTTGAAATATTTTTATTACTGCATACGTTCAGAGCCAATTTTATGGTATACTTTTTACATTCTTTAATCTGTTCTGCATTTGATTTGCGATAAATGCTGACCTTATACTGCCTTTTGATTGTAGAAAAAAAAAATAAAAAGAAAAACAATTTACTGTTAAAGGACGACAGAGAAAAAGTCCTTTAAAAAATAATTGAAGCGGAGAATAGAAATAATAGGTCTCTGCGTTGTTGGAAACTGGCTTTATATTCAGTTTTAACTTTTTTCTTTTGCTTTTTGTCTTCATTTTCAAAGTGTTACAATTTTTTCTTTAAAGTGTGAACTATTTTTTCTTTCAAAAAATGATTTTTTTGTTCACATCAATATTTGTTGTGCTAGTAGAATGAATTCGGACAAACCATCCAGGATAAGAATACGAATTATGGTACTTTAAAGCCTTAAAAATATCTGAAGAAGACTAAGGCCATTATTACAACTTGCCGTTAAACTTGAGTTTAGTTAAAGGTACCTTTAGCTAAAGGGAACTGTAAAGTTGCCTTTAATTTATTTTCGTTATTACAACTTACAGATAAAATTTTTCAAAAATATGGCAGTGCCGGAGCAATGTCGATAAAACTGCTCAATTATACAAGTTTTTTTTAACGCAGTGGCAACCGCGGGCTTCGTTTTTTTTGTTGTATATGCTCATTTTGTTTAAATTTGAAGTTGCCATAATGAAAATAATATATAATATGACAAGTTCAAATATAAAGTGACCTTTAAATGTTAAAGGCAGGATGATCCTCCCTTTAGCTTAACGCTCACTTCTACTTTATTGTCCACTTATATAATAACGAAAAACAGTTTCTCTGCCCGTTAAAATCCACCCTTTAGTTAACGGCGAGTTGTAATAAAGGCCCTAAGAGAATAAAAATAAAATAATGGTATTTGGCATTATAATTAATGTTGCAAGGTCTCACAAATGTATTTTCCACAGAAACCAATTTGTTATTTTTTCTTCTTCCACTTCTTTTTATTTTTAAAGAGAGGACACCCATATTCGCTCAACATAACGAAGAAAACCAGTATTACACAGTTACAGAGAACATATCTGTGATATATATTATCACGTGATAGATTATATACAACAACAAAAATTAACATCACGTTATTTAAGACAAAATCGAGGTTTGATCGAAAGCTACATATTTGCATAAGGCCTTTTTAACTTGATCTGTGAGACCTTCAACAACTTGTAGGGAAAGTAAAGTGCTATACATATAAAAAGAAAAGAAAATTATTAATTTACTAAGTGGAACAAAGTGAAATATATAAAATGACAATTTTTTGCTGAAATAATATACAAATATTAGTGAATCTGTTTAAATCAGTCTGTTTCTTTGGGAAAAGATAAATTCATTAAAAGGTATTGTTTTTCAACGTCATATTAATAAAATATTGCGTTTTTCATATATGAATATAGTTAATTTTATATAACACCAGTACCTCGAGTGAATCACCAATTTGCATCGTTGGAATCGAGACCCTACTGTAAGTTAAAAAACCATTATTACTTTTGTTTAATACACATACATTTATTATTTAATTATTTGTTTCGTAAAATATACCAGTGACGGCATTTTTAAAAGCTTAACATTACATGCGAAGAAATAATCAAGAAACAGTACCAAATGAAGTACTATTACTTTTGTACCATCACTGATATATTTATTACTTATTTTCTCATATAATTACAAAAGAGCAGTTCAAGATGATCCTCTCATTGAATCCTTAACTATAATACTTGCATTTGTTTTTCTTTACCTTCAGTTTCTCTTTTGTAATAAAGACCACGGCAAACGTTCAAAGGACAACGATTTAAGAATAGCCACTTGGAACGTCCGCACCCTTTATAGGGTAGGCGCTTCCGCCCAGCTGGCGGATGCCCTCAAGAAATGTAAGACGGACATCACTGCCATACAGGAAATGCGATGGATAGGGCAAGGATGCAAAAGGCTGGCATCTTTCGATGTGTATTACAGCTGCCATGTTGATAAGCACGAATTCGGATGCGGTTTTGTGGTTAATAAGAGACTTCGACACCTTGTCTCTGGGTTCACGCCTGTGAACGAAAGAATAGCCACAATCCGCATCAGGGCAAAATACTACAACATCAGCCTAATTTGTGCTCACGCCCCGACGGAAGAAAAGGACGATGTGGTTAAGGATGCCTTCTACGCTAAACTCGAGGACGTATATGATAAGTGCCCGACCCATGACGCCAAAATCGTCCTCGCAGATTTCAATGCGAAGGTCGGGCGGGAAGGTATCTTTGGCCCCACTGTCGGACAGTTCAGCCTCCACTCGAACACTACCTCCAATGGTATGAGGCTGATCGATTTCGCCGCGGCGCGTAACATGGTAGTATGTAGCACTAAGTTTCAACATCTCGACATTCACAAGGCCACATGGATGTCCCCTGATCGCTCAACATCCAACCAGATCGATAATATTGTGATAGACGGAAGGCACGTATCCAGTGTACTAGATGTGCGCACATTCAGAGGTCCAAACATCGACTCGGACCACTACCTTGTCGCAGCCAAGTTTCGATTGCGCATTAGCGCTTCGAGGTCTGCGCACTCTAGTGCATTGCGAAAGCTGGACGTTAAGAAGCTGCGATCACAAAGGACAGCTGAGGCGTTCTCCGCTCAACTCTCGGATAAGCTCCGTCGTTCCCCATCTAATCTCAACGACATTGGCGGACAGTGGGCCCACATCTCCCAATCCTTGCGCACTGCTGCGGAAACAGTCCTTGGTTTCGAACGCCCACCCCAACGAAATCAATGGTACGATGAGGAGTGTCGCGAGGCAACTGCAGCGAAAAACGACGCATACAAGAAAACGTTGCAGTCAGCCGCTACGCGAGCCATTGTCGATAACAATAGAGAGAAGAGAAGGGATGAGAGACGCCTTTTCAGACGCAAGAAGAGGGAGCAGGAAAGGCGTGAGCGTGAGGAAGTCGAGATGTATAG
Source organism: Sarcophaga variegata (assembly GCA_932273835.1). Classification (NCBI taxonomy): domain Eukaryota; kingdom Metazoa; phylum Arthropoda; class Insecta; order Diptera; family Sarcophagidae; genus Sarcophaga; species Sarcophaga variegata. The sequence continues at coordinate 40,199,206 of OW026361.1, read as the reverse complement.
ATGTAGGAATGACGCTCGAAAATTCTATCAAAAGGTTAAGCGTCTAACCGAGGGTTATAAACCCGGAGCGTCTTCCTGCAAGGACGGAAATGGAAACTTAGTAACAGATCCGCAGGGAGTACTGAGGTTATGGAGGAAACACTTCTCTACTCTGCTACAAGGCGATGACGACACCAATACCGCCTTTAGAGATGATGTTCCGAACCCGATCGATGATGACGGCGTGGAGATTCCGCCGCCTAGCTATGAAGAGGTCAAAGTCGCGATTACGCGCCTTAAAAACAATAAAGCGGCAGGTCCTGATGGTCTCCCCGCTGAATTGTTTAAGACCGGATGTAATGAGTTGGTAGGGCGCATGCACCAGCTTATTTACAAAATATGGCTAGAGAAAAGTATGCCCAACGATTGGAACCTCAGTGTCCTCTGTCCTGTCCTGAAAAAGGGAGACCCTACTATATGCGCCAACTATAGGGGTATAAGCCTTCTCCCTATCGCATATAAGGTTCTTACAGGCGTATTGTGTGAACGACTGAAGCCACTCGTCAAAACACTGATTGGACCTTATCAGTGCGGCTTCAGACCTGGTAAGTCCACCATCGACCAGATCTTCACACTACGCCAAATCCTGGAAAAGACCCACGAGAAACAAGTCGACACACACCATCTTTTTGTCGACTATAAGGCTGCCTTTGATAGCCCCATAAGGGATCGTGTTTTTGCCGCAATGTCTGAGCTCGGTATACCTGCGAAGCTGATAAGGCTATGCAGAATGACGTTGAGCAATTCCTGTAGCTCCGTCAAGGTAGGAATGGACCTCTCCGAGCCTTTTGATACCGTGCGAGGTTTCAGACAAGGCGACCCCTTATCATGCGACCTCTTCAACTTCGTGTTCTGCGAAAGGCAGGAGTGCATCACAGTGGCACTATATTTCAAAAAAGTGTCCAGTTGCTTGCGTACGCTGACGATATTGACATAATAGGGCGTACGAAGCGAGATGTTACTGCTGCTTTTAATGCTATTGAACGCGAGTCTACTAAGATGGGTTTGGCAATAAATGAGGGCAAAACAAAATATATGTTATCGACAAGTAGAGACGTGCGGCGTATTGATTCTCAGATTACGGCCGATAACTATACTTTTGAAACAGTCAAGGAATTTATTTATCTTGGCTCCGCCGTTACCACCACAAATGATGTCAGTCTGGAGATCACTCTTGCCAACAGGTGCTACTATGGTCTCAATAGGCAATTGAGTAGTAGAGACCTCTCTCGTACGACGAAGCTCACACTCTACAAGACGCTCATCCTACCCGTGCTTCTTTATGGCGCAGAGGCATGGACCCTATTAAGTACTGATGCAGCAGCCTTGAGAGTGTTCGAGAGAAAAGTACTGCGTAAGATCTTGGGTCCAGTACGTGCTGGCGATGATTTCCGCATTCGATACAATAGTGAGCTGTATGAGCTCCTCAACGACATGGACGTTGTACAGCGTATTAATATCCAGCGGCTGCGCTGGCTCGGCCATGTCGTTCGAATGGAGGAGGATGCTCCAGCGAGACGGGTATTTGATGCGGGGATCTGCGGAAGTCGGCGAAGAGGACGACCTTGTATCCGTTGGAAGGACCAAATCGAGGGAGCCCTGTCATCGATTGGTGTGACCAACTGGCGTAGGCGCGCAAGAAGCAGAGGCGCCTGGAAGGATGTGTTGCGGCAGGCCGAAATCCGTTAATCGGGTTGTTATGGCCAATGAAGTCGCCGTGGTGTAGTAGGTAGTGTGTTGGCTTACTATTCGTAAAGCCCGGGTTCGTATCCCAGGTCAGACATCAAAAATGAAATATGAAAAAAAAAAATATTTCTACGGCGACTTCCTCTCAGCAGATTTCTGGCAATAACTCTGAGAGTAAAATAAACCTGCCATGAAAAAGTTTCTCAAAATCTGTCGTTCGGAGTCGACGTTAAACTGTAGGTCCCGCCACTCACGTATAAAAAAATTAACGCACACGACATGAGTGGTGTGAGAAGCTATGCCGTAATCCTGACTGAAGGGTTGTAATGGCCAATTATGTATGTATGTATGGCCAATTAAGTAAGTAAGTAAGTAATAAAGAATTTACTAATCACTGATCATTTTTAATGATAATATGTAGTGATATTAATGGCATGGTAATTAGTTTTTTTTATAATTTCAATTTAACCACAGCTTAAGATATTTTATATTATTATATGATGAAAACGTAAATTTTTTTGTGATGTAGAACTTCATAGGCGTAGGTAAGGCTTAGTCCTTTTAGGGGTTTTTGGAACAAATTTTCCCTAAATCGAAAACCATGGTGTGGTTGGTTCAGGATCGTAGCACAACAACAACGCTACTTGAGAAACATGCAAGGACGAGTCATGTGTATTGTTTTATTTTTTTATTGTGGAAACTGACGAAAAATTTTCTATTTTTGAAGTGCAGTAAAGCGCAGTATTAATTACCACAACATATATGTACATATACATACATGTTTACAAAAGTGAAGAATTGTAAAATATAAAAAATTTACTTACTTACTTACAGGCACTGAACAGTCTTTAACAAGAGCGTGATTGTGGGTTCTGCTCTGCTATACTTCCTACTGTTGCCAGCTTTTGCTTTTGCGGTGTTTGTCTCTTTGGTGTTCGACAATTAGCCGGCTGGATAATATATCGTCTGCAATTAAAAGCGACAAGCACACAACAAAAGAAAAGAGAATAAATTAGTTTTTCTCTTAATTAAAGAGCAGCACGATTTTCACAATTTTCCGTGTTAGAAAGCAGTTCGTTCATTGACCGTTCGTACTTCCAAATCAGGACCAAATAACCCCGATCGATTCAGCCTACCTTCAATTGTTTAGGGGGAAGGTTAACATGACAACGAAATCGTCAACAATAGTCTTGGTGAAGGGTTTATCACGTAAAATGGTTTTTATTGGGTAACAACATTGATATTGGAAATCAAGGTAGGCGATCGAGAGAGGCTACCATTGACACGAATAAATCGATGAGACAAAATAAAGGGGTTAAAAATGGACAATGGATTCTTACAGTGTAAAATGATGTAATCAAGTCATAAAGAATATTCAGAGAAATTGGTTTTCTGAAAGAAAATGGTCAAACGATCAATAACATATCCAACCTCACTTTGAATCAACTTATCAGACAAAGCGTCTTAAAACTTTTACTTTGGATGTACGGATCAATAGTAACGGAATTTAGAGGATATAAGTAGCATGACACGAGATAAATCTACAAATGAACTCAACAATTCTCCGAAAATCTGACAAATATCTGCAATTTAAAATAGCCAAGTTATCAGTGTTCCGACTAAAGTTACAGGAAGACAAAATTAACAAACAAACAGTGGCAGTTGTGGTGCCGTTCTGTTCAAATCACGTGTTCGTTTTCACGTAATCCAATTTGACTAAATGAAGTTGGTAATCACCGACCTATAGTGCTCACTTTTGACAGTGATGACCTGACCAACGTCTTTCTCAAAAGAATATGGTCCGATGGCGCCGTTTGCCCAAATTCCACACCACAGCAGATATTTTTTCGGAATGCATAGAATCCATGGGATTGGATATCAATCTGCATGAAATATTGCCACAAATTCTACAATTTTGTTTGTTCACGTATCCATTTATCCAGAAATGGACAAATTTCTTAAAGTAATTTTTATCATGACAATTAGGGTCAATCGCCTACTGATCTAGAACCAATTCAGCGAACACATGTCTTAGTTTATGGTAGTTTATCTTCAGTCCCTGAATCGGGTGACTTTTGAAGATGTTCAGGCACAAGGTACGCAAAATTGGCCAAGTTGTGGGTTGCGAAAGGTAGCATCAGATTTGGGGACTTATTGTTATTTTCATGTAAAAGGATCAATGATAATGGAAGATGAAAAAAAAATTGCCTTCCCCTATATTTCCAAAAGTATTCTTTTGACAACAATGGCAATATGTCAGTGGACTCTTCTGACAATAACAAAATTAGGTAACAGTCGACTGTCAATGCCAAATAAGAACAGAAATATTTTTCTTGTAGAGACGTAAAAATTTACCAACACTTATTAGTGTTTGGTCTGCGACATAAGATGAACTGAATGCGGTCAATAAAATGTTAATGTTCGCACTTAAAGATACGACATTGTTAACAAATTTTAAAGTAAAAATGTGGACACGTATTCTACTACAGAAAGAAATGTTTCCTTTAAGCTTAAGAATATAATCTACCATCATTCGGATGCTAAAAATATGTATAGGCAAACGAATAATAAATCGTATAAAAACATACGCAAGATATTGTTACATTTTTACCTTTTTAAAAAACGTTTAAAGTATGAGTTCATAGATTACATTTAAAAAATAATAAATTTGTCTTTAGTTTTAGAAAATTCTTTATTGTTCGCATAATTCTGTGAGCCACTGTTCACAGCTTGATGTAAACAACAACAATTTGCTTTGTTTGCTGTTCTTTTTCACACTCTTCTGCATAAACACTAACAATTGTTCGACAGATCTTTATAACGGAGATCTACAAACCACGATTATTCTCTTTACACGCAACGTGTCTTCACACAAACTGACTGAATTTTTACTAACACGTTGCCTTCTTTGTCTTGCCTTTTATATCACAGGGTAAACAGTCTGATGAATGCTCTTGAAGGCGAAATCTCTATTAATGTAAACATGTTGTTGACGTTATTGTTGTTTGTGTATTTTGTTTACGTTTGTCTTTGCAGTGTTGTTGTTGCCTGTTAGTTTACTTGTTTATACCTTTTTTATATTGATGTTGTTGCTATATTTATGTTTATTTGTTGATCATGTAAACAAATCTGTTGTTTTTGTTTTAGTAACATTTGTTTATCATTTTAATGTTAAACGATGTACGACAATTTCCATTTTCGAAACAATATTAATATGAAAGCGTTTACCCAAGGAGTCATCAACCACTTCACCGTCCGCATCAATTCCAGCAGTAAAAATCCTTCAACATTGATGGTCTTTCTAGTTTCAACTACATTTACTACAGAAATAAAGTTAAAAATACGAATTAAAGTACCGTCTCTCACTTAAAAGATGAAGGAGTTCATTGTATAGTTAGATTATGACAGAAAAACTGCTGCCTCAAACAGTAATAGAGGGACATCATAAATGATGAAAATTGCCATTTTTGACTTTAACACTGAAATTGAGAAATCCAAATGTTCGAATTAGGTCAAGTGTCAATGTTTAGCGTTGGAAACAGAGTGAAGTGTAATGATTCGCCTTTATTGCTATTGCTTCTGTTTAACATGCTACGATTTTGGCTTTAATGGCAATTGCATTTTCACAGTTTCAAGCGCTAAGATTTTCATTCAGTTGTTTTTAAGTAAACAATATTTTAAAGATAAGGATTGGAATTTATCGTAACGTGTTTTAAGTAGGAATATTGAAAATGTTTAACAGCGTTTTTGTTTTAATTCACTTCGATTTCTTGCTTTCATCTAAAATTATTATAAAATTTGATTAACCTTAAAGCTAACACAAATGAATTAAATAAATCGAACTGTAAAGACAGTTTAATCTTCTATAATGAATAAAAGTCAATACCAGTAGAAATTTCAACAATATTGTTACGCATAGTGAAACAGTGTACCATCGTATAACATTAAAATGCTACAAACACTAACACTAAGGCCGGGTTCACCCACAAGTTTCTGAAACATTTTTGGTTCGGAGAAATTTCTTGTTTAATGAGAGTTTTCTGCAGCAAGATTAACCCATTTCAGAAACTTTGTTCGTAAAAACAGTGCTGCCATATTTAATTAAAATTGACGTAAATACATATGTGCATACACTTAAGAAAGTTAAATATATTTGTGTCAAAATAAAGAAATAAAAAAATTAATATTTATAACAAAAAATAAACAGTATTTGTGGTGAATTATTTGATAAGAATAAAAACATCTCGTTCTGCGATCGATAAAATGGATATAAATCATTTGCTAATCTTGTTCGCCATTCAAGTGACCAAAGTAAAATTACTTGCAAAATATATTTATGAAAAACGAAAATCAAAGATAAACAAGAGGGCGGCTGTAAGACCAATTTTGAAACAAAGAGAAGCCAAAGGTTTTTTTCACTCACTAGTTTCCGAAATGCGTTTAAATGACGTAGATTCATTTATAAAGTTTCATCGCATGGACACTGGGACTTTCGATTAACTTCTGCAAATATTTGTGTATCATAAAAATTTCATATGGTGTGGCAACCTTTTCTAAAATGGTTCGGACCAAATTTAAAATTTATTTAATTCACACTGAGAGTTGTTCGCACAAAATAATTTCTCTCGCTCTCTGAGAGAAACGTCAAACTCCATATAAAAAAATTTTGTCCGAAACAAAAATGTTTCAGAAGCCTGTGGGTGAACCAGGCCTAATTGTCTTGAATTCAGAGACTTAGGTGTGATCTGAAATTAACTTCAGCTCGTCGTAAATTGAAATCGATCACACCATGACATCGGACAATAAAAGCAAAAATTGACGATTCCCGCTAAAACTGGTGGGAAATAAAGACGAGTGCGAAGTACAGAGAAAACTGGATCGCACTTTCTGTCACCACTGACAAGCTTTAGTACATGGCATATTTATAAGAGGTAAGAGCAAGTCAACAGCTGACGAGTTTTTGAATGTCAAAAAAAATGTTTTTTTGTGTATTTTGTTTCGATATTCAATTTCGTACTTATCATGGCATATTTATAAGAGGTAAGAGCAAGTCAACAGCTGACGAGTTTTTGAATGTCCAAAAAAATGTTTGTTTTTTGTGTATTTTGTTTCGATATTCAATTTCGTACTTATATTAGTCATAAACCCTCATATGTACCGCATGTACCCTTAACGATACGCACTCTAGAAATCCTTTAGGATTACTATTTTAAAGCCAATTATATTAAAATTTTTGCAAGATGATTAACAATATTTAAGCCTTTAACACTAAATACATATATCTTTGTAACTACAACCTAGATTTACTATATTTATAGATATTTAGATGAAAGTGATGAATTTCCAGAAAAAAAGAAAAAGTCCATGTCTCCAACTAGGTGCCTAAACTATGACTGAAATAACTTGTGTGATATTTTTAAAACAAATTCTCTTTCAGAAGATTGGGATATAGGGATTAAAACAGATTGGGCCAATCTTCTGTTGAAAATATGTTTTTATATAATTCAAGAGAAAATAGTGTAAATAAGTATTCAATTTCAAAATTCAGTCATAAAATACATATAAATTAGGTACAAACTTTAATTGGTACAATAATAAATAAGAAATAACGTTTGCAGCTGATATTTTTTAATTTACAGGTGCTGCTCTATTGTGTAATTTAGCTTAACATAAAAATCATAAGAATTTTCAATGTATAAAATTTATTTAGTTTTTTTTAATTGCTTTAACTAATTTCCTATGGAGGTTTGAGAGTTAATTTTTTTGACATACTGAGTGCTCTTTAACAAAAACAAAATGCCTGTTGTTTTTGCACTGTTGTACTTGTTGTAATGTTGCGGCTACCTCTTATGAATATGCCTTGCTTTAGTATATTCTGTGTAGTCCAACTAATTTTCCGCGCAGTAATCTACATCAGCAGCCCGTTGTGAAGCCACGTGGAATGATACCTAGAGCTTAGTGACAAGTCAGGTCTTTGCATTCAAGCAAGACTCCCTTAAAGTCATATTGGAAAGAAAAGAAAACAAAATAAAACATAAATTAAATAACAAACATATGACAATATTTATCAAACATTATTTATATTTATCAAACACTATGTTAAAAAAAAATTGATTAAAAAAACAGGATCTTTCCAATACGATTTTGTTTTCCGATTGCTGGTTCAACACTCTTACTACATTGTCCACAACAGGACATACATATGTACATACATATTTCCACATCCCTGACCGTCTCAAAATATATAAATAAACCCCCTATAAATTATGGGGGAAAAATACCAACTTATGGGCCAAAATATGACAGATGGTAAAATATAGTGACACAAACCTTTGTCACATCTTGACCATGGAGAGTACAGTTAAACTGGACATGCATTACGAATTGCCCATTTGATAGGTAGCAGCTGCAAAACAATGTAAGAGCAAGAATCTAAATGGCAGTCGTCCATTTTGTTTATTAACGCTATAAGAGTAATTTAGAGCAGCAGATAACTCTTGCAGCAATCAGATTAAACCCTCAAAGATGATTATATGGTCTGCCTTTACACCGTCTAGATATAGAAAATCAAAGCCTTTTCTTAAATTAAATGGGCTTGAGGCAGTCAAAATTTTTGTTGGAAAATTAAAATCAGAGGAGATTTGAAAAATGCATCTGATTATCAGGGAATATCTTTAAAAGGCACTGCGACTTAGCTTCTCACATCATGCACATTGTGTGTGTTAATTTTATCCATGAGTGGCGGGACCTACAGTTTAAACTTTTAGGTACATTTGTTTAGAATGTGGGTCATCTCGAACCCAACATATAGATTCCATAATGATTAAAGTGAATTATCATAACATATTCTTGGAACCTGTAAAGTATTAATGCATACAAGAAAAAAATACCCGAGTGCGTATGATCTGCTGGACAGGGAATTGTTTGTGCTGACACCGAGCAGCAACCAGAAATTTGTCACGACAATAGGGGGATACATTATAGCGATATCATATGTAGAGTGAGAGGTAGTACAATAGATCGTATGGTCGCAGTACTACGACACCTCTTCACAACAATAACAATAAGTGACTCCATCATTCCAAATAAAAACTGCTAGGAGAGGATGTCAGATCCTGCTTCAAACTCTCTCGAAGTATATACTGATTTCACAAAGGTAGGTGGTAAGTTGGTGTGAAATGACTTGCAGATGGCTGTAGTGTTTTGGAGGCCATAAATTTCCTTTCGATATTCATATCTGCATTGAAGATATTATACGAATAGTGACTATTTCTCCGGAAAATGAGAGATTATTCTAAGGTCTTCATTATTTTAGTTTCTGGGCATCGGGACATATCCGTGAATGGCGCCATAGTTATGCTGCAAATTACGAAACAAAAAATCAACTTCTTGACTAACGCTCTCTGGGTAGTAGTGAGGACTGTCTTGAACGCTAGGTTGCTCTGGTCTGGTCTTAATCCAGAGAGGAGAAAACAGTACATTTTTTTCCTTTCGACTTGATAAAATACTTTTCCTAATGGTGTACAATGTAGCATTTTAATTGAATGAAATTTGGCAGCACAATTTAATATAAATTTGACCCGGGAATTTAAGCAACATAATAAACATATTTATTTGCAAATACGTGCATTTCTAATTTTAATTGTGTTCAAAAATAAAGTGAAATTGCAGTTTATATTTTCAATATACTATGATTGTATTTTAAACGCTTTAAAACTGTTTCCATTTCGTGATGCATTTACAACATAGTTTCCTTTAAAACAGCAAATGATCGATAAGTAAATCCCATTACCTAAAACAAATTTCAAATGGATTATTTCAGATTTATTTCACTATAAATTTTACCATTTTAAAAGCCTCCAAGCACATGGGCTGTAAGCCATACGCATTAATTTCTGCTTCCTTTTGAGAGCGCATTAATACAATAAAAATCGATTTTTTATAAGATTTCGAACCATTATACCAAGGATGACTATAGGCAGCAACGGCTATACTTTGGCTCAGAAAAGTAAACATTTTTTACTGCAATTAATGAGCAAAATTCAACTGTTGGCCATAGTAACAAATCAGAAAATACTGGCCCACTACGATGGGTAAGAAAGCCACACACTCAAGAAACTCTGCACCAATTCCCTGGGTTAAACAAAAAACGGCAGCACAGCAAAAATTCCCAGTAGTGGCCATTACCAAAAACAGCAGTAAAAAGCCAAAGGCACGGTTCAAATCACTACTTACACTGGAATTGAAGAAAAGAAAATTAAATTAAAAAAACTCACTTATAACTGCGTGGATGATACTTCAACAATATCTGATGCTTCTTAATAAAATCAGCTATAAACTGTTGGTCCTTTGCCGTAGCTAAAACGTCAGGTTCATAGTTTTCCAAAGTCCGGGCGAGAAAATCAAAATGCATACACAAGTGCAGGCAAAAGCCACAATATTACACGTTATACTGAAATGGGCATGCATAGCTTCCATGACGTAAGTGACCAGATAGCTTAAGGGTTGACGGCGATCAAAACCATAATCGATGTCATATAGAGTGCCATAAGGAAACTGTGCCTCTGTAAAATCTACATTAAATAGCTGTACTGTAAAGAACACAACACTTTCCACAAAAGGCGAGCAGACAATTAAAGCGACAGCTGTCATATAGAAGTAGAGTGTGATTAAAATCCATTTTGGCCAAAAATGCTTGCGCACTCTGTTAGTCAATTTATCTTTCAGTGTCTTAGGATAGATCTCTTGTAACGTCGCATAGATTTTTTGATACTCTTTAAAATTTAAAGAAATTGCAAAAAAATTTTAATGTACCAAAACCGCTGTAATTTACTCCCGACAATAGGCGTAACACGTACGATAATTTCACTTCATCGCTTAACATCATAAAAATAAAAAGTTTTAGTATGAATGCAAAGCAATAGAAATGCGCCGTCATTCCCATGAACAGAAAACATTTCTAGAAAATATTCCACCACTTTCTATCCGGATTGCGGTTAAAATTTATACCGAAAGGCTGAAGTAAAGCATTCGGTAAATGACAGAAATCGTTGAAACTTTGTTGTACAAGTAACGGATTTTCAAATTCTTCAACTGACATTTTCTTCTCGATTTTATTTATTCTTTGGCTCTCTCTCTCTCGATGTGAACTTAGTGAATGACGAAAACTACAGACGCATTCGAAACGTCTTGCGTGTTTTCTAATACTCGCAGGCAATTCTATTGATGTGGTTAAGAGAACTTACATTGTTGCTAATGATAAGGCAGCGTTTTACCTTTCATGTTGGTAATTTGAATAATTATTTCGTGGTTTTATTAGCAGCAATTTTCACATACGTTGAGGTATTTGTGTGCATTTCTATTCACGTTTACTTTTAAGAAGAAAACAATGAGAGCCACAATACTATCGATGAATCAATTCTGAGTACACATTTTGTTTAAGTCCCAGAAACTGCAGGATTTCGCTGCAAAATGGTCTCAAACTTCAGTTGGAATTAGTGACGAATAAGTATTTATTGATAGGCATATTTCAGCGGAAGTATTGGATATAGAAACTGAAACGATGATTGTTAAGGATGACAATTTCAGCCAAACTGCAAAGCGCATAAACTAGCCGGACGTGACACATAAAGAATCTACAAGTTTTGACTTGATAATGCAGTAATAGACTCCGTTTTGCTTCGTAACTGGACTTGGAAATAAACATGACTCGACCAATCTGTTGTTTACGGATAGATTTGTGGCAGAAATCGGACAGAAGGAAGGGTTTTTGATCTCAGAGTGGAACATTCTGAGAGAACGTCAACGCTATCGACAGAAGGTTCAAAGAGCAAACGTAACAGTATTATGTAGCGCCATCTGAGAACTCTGTTTTAATGAGGTTAGCTAGCAAATAGTATGGCACTGTGTGGAAAAGCAGAATTAGCTAAACTGGGAATAAAGACACCGTATGCTGGGTTCCAGGCCATGAGGGAAGTCATACAAATGATGAGAAAGATGACCTTATTAAGAGGACGATTTCTTTTGTTATGGCGTAGGAAGAAATGTTTGGACGGCCATACTCTGCGGATTTTAAAATCGAGAGAAGTGGAATTTATTCTTAAGCCAAATGGATTTGTGGTAATCTAAGCTTTTGTTGGGTAATTACAACAGAATGAAATTTTAGACACTCATCAGACCAATCCGGATAATCCTTAGTTTAGTAATAACGAGCACAATAAATAAATTTTATGAAGATAGGAATGAGACAGCAGAACACATACTTCGAACCTTGAACAAAAAGTTTGCCAGGGTAATAGTATTAGATATGATATTAGAGGGATATCCCATAAGCATATACTTCAGATAGTACAATAGATAGTCTGACAGAACAAGAGAGAGGCATAAATTCCAATGTTCCAGACGTTGTTACGTACATACATACATACATACTTGGTCATTACAACCCTTCAGTCAGGATTACGACCTAGTTTCTCACACCACTTATGTTGTGTGTGTTAATTTTATACATGAGTGGCGGGACCTACAGTTTAAACTCGATTTCGAACGCCAGATTTTTGAGAAACTTTTCATGGCAATTTTATTTACCTTCAGAGTTTTTGCCAGAAATCTGCTGAGAGGAAGTCGCCGAAGAAATACTTTTTGCGTTTTGTATTGATGTCTGGCCTGGGGCTTAAACCCTGGGTTTACGTCTAATAAGCCAATACTCTACCTACTAAACTACGGCGACAGACGTTGTTACAATGAAAAAATCAGTCCTTAACAAACAATTCCATCAGTTGAAAGTTATCATGAATGATAAACTATTCACTTTGCGCTTTTTAATAAGGCGTCCATAAGCCTAAATCATACAACAAATAAATCTTCTGTGCAAATATGTGCATTTTTTATTGTTCTAAACAACCTAAAGTGAAATTGTGGTTTCTATTTTCAATCTACTGTGATTGTGTTCCAAAGACTCTAAAATCGTTTCCATTTCTTCACGCATTTACAACATAGTTTCCTTTAAAACAGCAAATGATCGATAAGTAACTCCCATTACCTAGAACAAATTTCAAATGGATTATTTCAGATTTATTTCACTATAAATTTTACCATTTTAAAAGCCTCCAAGCACATGGGCTGTAAGCCATACGCATTAATTTCTGCTTCCTTTTGAGTGCGCATTAATACAATAAAAATCGATTTTTTATAAGATTTCGAACCATTATACCAAGGATGATTATAGGCAGCACCGGCTATACTTTGGCTCTGAAAAATAAACATTTTGTACTACAATTAATGAGAATACTAAAGCAAAATTCAACCTTTAGAATCAACTGCTGACCATAGTAACAAATCATAAAATACTGGCCCACTACCGTGGGTAAGAAAGCCACATACTCAAGAAACTCTGCACCAATTCCCTGGGTTAAACAAAAAACTGCAGCACAGCAAAAATTCCCAGTAGTGGCCATTACCAGGAACACCAGTAAAGAGCCAAAGGCACGGTTCAAATCACTACTTACACTGGAATTAAGGAAAAGAAAATTAAATTAAAAAAACTCACTTATAACTGCATGAGTAATACTTCAACAGTATCTGATGCTTCTTAATAAAATCAGCTATAAACTGTTGGTCCTTTGCCGTAGCTAAAACGTCAGGTTCATAGTTTACCAATGTCCGGGCGAGAAAATCAAAATGCATACACAAGTGCAGGCAAAAGCAGAGAAGCAAAATTTCACCCACAATATTAAACGTTATAACGAAATGGGCATGCATAGTTTCCATGACGTAAGTGACCAGATAGTTTAATGGTTGATGGCGATCAAATCCATAGTCGGTGTAATATAGAGTGCCATAAGAAAACTCTGCCTCAGTGAAGTCTATTTTAAATAGCTGTACTGTAAAGAACACAACACTTTCCACAAAAGGCGACCAGGCAATTAAAGCGCAAGCTATTACATAGAAGTAGAGTGTGATTAAAATCCATTTTGGCCAAAAATGTTTGCGCACTCTGTTAGCCAACTTCTCTTTCAAAGTCTTAGGATAGATCTCTTGTAACGTCGCATAGATTTTTTGATACTCTTTAAAATTTAAAGCAATTGCAAAAAATTTCAGTGCCGCAAAAACGCTGTAATTCACTCCCGACAATAGGCGTAACACGTACGATAATTTCACTTCATCGCTTAACAGTATAAAAATAAAATTTTTTAGTATGAATGCAAAGCAATAAAAATGCACTGTCATTCCCATGAACAGAAAACATTTCTTGAAAATATTCCACCATTTTCGGCCCGGTTTACGGTTAAAATTTATACCGAAAGGCTGAAGTAAAGCATTCGGTAAATGACAGAAATCGTTGAAACTTTGTTGTACAAGTAACGGATTTTCAAATTCTTCAACTGACATTTTCTTCTCGATTTTATTTATTCTTTGGCTCTCTCTCTCTCGATGTGAACTTAGTGAATGACGAAAACTACAGACGCATTCGAAACGTCTTGCGTGTTTTCTAATACTCGCAGGCAATTCTATTGATGTGGTTAAGAGAACTTACATTGTTGCTAATGATAAGGCAGCGTTTTACCTTTCATGTTGGTAATTTGAATAATTATTTCGTGGTTTTATTAGCAGCAATTTTCACATACGTTGAGGTATTTGTGTGCATTTCTATTCACGTTTACTTTTAAGAAGAAAACAATGAGAGCCACAATACTATCGATGAATCAATTCTGAGTACACATTTTGTTTAAGTCCCAGAAACTGCAGGATTTCGCTTCAAAATGGTCGCAAACTTCAGGTGGAATTAGTGACGAATAAGTATTTATTGATAGGCATATTTCAGCGGAAGTATTAGATATAGAAACTGAGACGATGATTTTTAAGGATGACAATTTCCAATGGAGACGTTACAATGAAAAAATCAGTCCTTAACCAACATTTTCATCAGTTGAAAGTTATCATGAATGATAAACTATTCACTTTGCGCTTTTGAATAAGGCGTCCATAAGCCTAAATCATACATCAAATAAATCTTCTGTGCAAATATGTGAATTTTTTATTGTTCTAAACAACCTAAAGTGAAATTGTGGTTTCTATTTTCAATCTACTGTGATTGTGTTCCAAAGACTCTAAAATCGTTTCCATTTCTTCACGCATTTACAGCATGGTTTCCTTTAAAACAGCAAATGATCGATAAGTAACTCCCATTACCTAAAACAAATATTGAATGGATTATTTCAACGAAAGACAGTCAGTTTCATTGTAAATAGTTCTACCATTTTAAAAGCCTCCAAGCAAATGGGCTGAAAGCCGTAAGCATTAATTTCTGCTTCCTTTTGAGAACGCATAAAAATAAGAAAGTTCGATTTTATATACGATTTCGAACCATTATACCAAGGATGATTATAGGCAGCATCGGATATATTTTGGCTCTGAAAAATAAAAATTTTTAACTAGAATGATGCAGCATAATAAAGAAAAATTCAACCTTTAGAATCAACTGCTGGCCATAGTAACAAATCATAAAATACTGACCCACTACCGTGGGTAAGAAAGCCACATACTCAAGAAACTCTGCACCAAAACCCTGGGTTAAACAAAAAACGGCAGCACAGCAAAAATTCCCAGTTGTGGCCATTATGTAATGATTGAAAGCACGTCTGTATATTTTAAACTTGTCTTTATTTCTGACCATTTCTTTTCAACAAATCTTACCATCTAGCTTATAATATTTACAGTGTTGCCTATGTTGTATAATAAGTAGTATATTAGAGTAGTGTAATAAGTAGTATCATAATAGCTTAATAAGTAAATAATTATAGCTTAATAAGTAGTATAATTAGAATAATGTAATATAGTAATGTAATTAATAGTATAATTATTAAAGTAAAATATTAAGTATTATAAATAGTGGGGATGGCACTACACCTCCCTTTTTATTTGAAAAAAAAGAAAAGAAAAGTCTTAAATCCAACAGTTGATCAGGCTGTTTGTTTCCAGATTTTTCTTTTTTTTATTTATTTATATACATCTGTAACTTTTCAAGTTTTTGTTTTAGTTGATATATTTTTATATTTTTTTTTGTTATTGTTTTTTTTTTTTTTTTTTTTTTGAAGTAAATAATTACAAAAATTTCAAATTCTCTTGAATTTGCCTCGATTTGTGGTTCAGTTCATGTATATAAATATGAATTCTGCCTTAAATGTTCGTAACATTATCTACTGTTAATCTGTCTTTGTGAAGTATTTTCTCTTTTCCTGTTTTTTCGTCATAAATGGTCACATATACACCATTTATGTTCCTTACTATATATGGACCATCGTAAATGTTATTAAATTTCTCGTATGGTTCTCTCTTTACGTAAATCCTGTCATAAATCTTTATATCAAGTCTTTTTGCCTTTCTATCATACCAATTCTTGTTTATATTTTTATTTTTCTCTATCAGTTTTTTAGCCATTATATGAGACCTTTGAAGCCTATATTTAATTTCTTTGCTATAATTTTCTATATTGTAAAGAGGATCAATTTTTCCAAAATTTATATCATTTGGCATACATACTTTCCTGCCAAATACAAGTTCAAACGGTGTATATTTATTATCGAAAACTGTGTTGGAAGTCGTATTGTCCAAAGAGGTGAAATATCTCAAATACGTATCCCAGCTCGACATATTGTCCTTCAAGTAAGCTCTTATGTACTCGTTGAAAACTCTGTGATTCCTCTCAACTGTCCCAACTGTCTGGTGATGATAAGCTGTCGAGAAATGTATATCAATATTCAAAAGTTTGCACATCTCAATAAACACTTCATTTGTAAATTCCGTCCCTAAATCGCTTTTGATCGAAGACCTTTTCCCATAGATTAAAAAATAATTTTCAAACATCGCTCTCGCAACTGTTTTCGCACTTTTGTCAGGGATAGCTATTGTCAGCAAGTATTTTGAGAAGTCACAAATCAATGTTAACGCATACTTATTTCCATATTCCGAAGTCTGTAAGGGTCCAATTGTATCCAGTACTATTATATCAAAAGGTTTCATCGGGGTTGGTGTCAAAGTGAGCTCTTCCTTTGTTCCGGGCCTAACCTTATTCATATTACATTGTTCACAATTTCCGATAAACGTCGCGATGTCCTTCGTCATTCCTTTCCAATAGTACTTCGTTTTCAGTTTTGCGTATAGTCTCTTACGTCCGCAGTTACCACCTACGATAGGATCATTGTGATAGATTTCCAAAAGTTTATTCCTTTTATCTTTGTCAACAACTGTCACAATTGGGTCTACTAACATAATCTCCAATGTTTTCAAAATCTTGCTCCCATGCGTCTTCAATTCGATCATGCTATAGCTACTAAAAAATGAATCATCCTTGGAACATTCTGTCGTATAAATGTTATTATTGTTGGCTTCTCTCTGGAGCCTCAAAAGAATCTCATCGTAATTCAATGCTCCGTTAACAACATTTACATCTATATGAAATTTAAATTTTGTATCTGTTATAAATCTTCATTTTTATGCTAGTAATTTTCCCATCTTTATAAAATATCTGAGACCTTATCTTGGAGACTTTCTTGCTAAATTCATGTGAAAATTTGTCGTAAACATGCACCTTTATTGTGCCATCACATGCAGAAGGTTTTGTTCCCATCTCGTAGTATGTCTAGATTTCGATCTAGTTGTCATTGCCAAAATATTACCGTTCTTTATATCATCAATTGATATACGCGACAGCGCATCTGCACCTACATTATCCTTGCCTTTAATATATTGAATGGAAAACTTGTATTCAGAAAGTTTAAGTCTTATTTTTGTTAATTTGGATGACGGATCCTTCATTTTAAACAAATATACCAAAGGTCGGTGATCAGTTCTAACGACAAATTCAGTTCCATAGACATAAGGGCGAAATTGGTTAATTGCAAAATATATAGCAAGAAGTTCTTGTTCAATTACTGGTTTTCTTTGCTCAGCTAAACTAAACGCTTTTGAAGCAAAATATACTGGTAAATCATGTCCATGGAAATTCTGACTTAAAATAGCGCCGCATCCTGTTTTAGATGCATCGACCGTGATCATAAATTGCTTACTAAAATCTGGATATTGTAAAATCTTTGGTGATATAAGTTCGGATTTAAGCTTTTTGAAGGATTTCTGGCATTTTTCATCCCATAAGAAATTAACTTTTTTTCGTGTAATATAATTCAAGGGAGCTACAATAGTTGCAAAATTAGGAATAAACCTCCTATAATAGTTCGCAAAAGCTACAAAGCGTTTAACAGAATCTTTATCCCTAGGAACCGGATATTTTTCTATAGCCGTTAGTTTCGAGTCATCAGGCAACAAGCCCTTTGCAGTACACTTATGACCGAGAAATGTCACTTCCGGACGGAAACAATTACACTTATTGGGGTTAATTTTCAAATTATGCTTCCTTAATATACTAAAAACATTACAGAAATTCTCTAAATGGTGTTGTTTACTACAGCCTACTACAATTATATCATCGATGTAAAGAAAAGCTTTATTAGGTTCCAATCCTGAAAATGCAATTGCCATCATGCGTGAAAAAGAGTTTCGTGCCACGTTTAACCCAAACGGTAACACCTTCCATCGGAATGTTCCCTGGTCAGTAGTAAAGGAAGTTATATCCCTCGAATCCTCATGAAGGGGTATTTGGTGGAAACCAGAAAATAAATCAATAGTAGAAAAATGTTTAGCCCTTCCAAGATTGTCGAGTATATCGTCAATCCTTGGGAGAGGATATTTATCCGCAATTAATTTCCTATTGATGGCCCTAAAATCCACACACATGCGATAAGATTTCCTATTATCTGAACTTTTCTTCGGTACTATGATTAACGGAGTGTTATACTCTGAAGTGCTTGGTTCTATCTGGTCGTTATCAAGTAATTTCTGGACTTGCAGTTTTATCTCGTTTCTAGACGTATAGGTAAGACGATAATTTTTCACGTAAACTGGTTCTTTGTCCTTGAGTCTTAATTTCTGCTCGTAAAAATTGTTCTTAGTCATTTTATCATTATCCAGAGCGAAGATATCCGCGTATTCTAAACATAACGTCATCAAGTCATCCTTGACGTAATCAGGCATCCTTCCATCTAAAGTCTTTCTTAAACTTTGAGCACGGTGTTCATCCGGAGAGGTTTTATTTATAGAATAAACATAGAAATTTGAAAGTTTCTCGAACTTGATATTATAGTCTCGTATGAACCTAACTTCGTCCGTTGTATTCAAAATCCGCACAACAGGGTTCCTGAATTTACTATACATTTACCAATGAGCACACCTTCACAGATCTCATGACAATATTTATCGTATCGGTTCCGATATGTTTCCTAAACTAACTTCCCGAAATACTTCACACTTTGGTGGTAGAAAAAATGAATTTCCGTTAAAACCGTGAATTATTGGAACTATTACCCTATTCTTACCGCAAACCTGGAATGAAACTGTCATTGAATTATAATCAATCCGACACCTATTAGACTTCAGGAAATCCTTGCCCAAAATTCCATCAGATGGTATATTGAAACCATCCGGAACAACGTGAAAAATTTGAGGCAATGAACAAATAGGAAAAAATAAGGTTGTATCAATTGTACTTAAAGTATTAGTCGTATTCGTTGTTATACCCACAATGTCGATGGTATTCTGCTTATCTATCTTTAAATTATTATCTATGCAAGAAACTTTTATAACCGAAATATCAGACTGCGAATCAACTAAAAACGTCTTCACATTATTCGATACAGAACAGTGTAATTTTATGAAGTCAGAGTAGTTTAGATTGAGGCTATATATTCTTCTGGCTGTAATCTTGACGTCATAATCTAGTGTTTCTCCTCCCTCAACATGTCCTGCTGAGGGACTTCCGCGTTTAAAGTCCTTACCGAGACTTCTTGACGCCTAAAATTATTCCCCATATTTTGACTACCGTAATAACGCCTATTGCGATTTCCATTATGACCGGCATTGTTGTTACCTCGACCCCTGTTAGCGTCATTTCGTGGCCTATAGTTGTCATTATAGCGCGATCTACTTCTATAAGAATTATGGTTATCGCTCCGTGAGTCGTAAAAATCATTATTCCGCCGACTATAAATTGGCCTACTACCACTGTGCCGCATAGCCAGAACTTGACACTGCTTTTGGGTGCTAGACTCCTCAACAATAAGTTTAGCCACCACATCCTTAGGTTCGCTAAAAACACTCGAAGTCAAAATTGCCCTTACCATGTCCGATTTCGCATTGTTTCTGCATACGTTCACTGTTGACTCTATAGCCATCTCATGTGCCTTACCTTTAGAAACACCTTCTATTACTAACGATCGCTGCAAAGCATCAACTAAGTCCTCAACAGTTCTCGAAAAAGCTTCATAATTATTGTCCTTGATACACAGACCTGCTATACGTCCAGCAACGACCTGGGAACTGTCCGGCTTTATCCTAGCTTTTAGAGCATCCTTAACTTCATCTATAGAAGTAATGTTCTCTGGGAGTACTTCTCTGGCCTTGCCGTCCAATTTTGATTTCACAAAAGATATTAAACAAGTAGTAAGATTCGGTGCTGTAATTTCCTCAATTAAATTTATTTTATCCAAAAAGAGCTCAGATTCACGGGATTCCCATCGTAGTTTTCACGAATGATACTAGAGCACATCGTAATAAATTTCGTCTTTTCTTCGATCGAAGCCATTATCGTAATATTTTCGTCCTCAATATTTACACTATTTAAACCAATGTCACGTTTCCGCTCTGTATCCGTTCCACAATCGGAGCTACTCATTCCAGTTTCAACCTCGGACTCAGAGTCTGTCAAAATATCTCTTCTTATTTCCTCAAACAAATATACACCAAATGGAATTTTTATCCTACAATTCAATTTACTAAAACATTTGAATAATATGTCCCTACAATGTAGTATCTTGCCACTTATCTCCTGTTTCAATGAAGTTGTTATCTGACCAAAATAGGGTTCTGTGTATGCTAAAATATTATTATATGTTGTGATAAGAGAGTCTATGTACTCCTCAATTTTACTTTGTTTGGTTGATATTGGTCTATTTTGTAATATTCGTTTTTTTAACCTTGTAAAATTTTAATAATAGTTCTTTAAAAATAGTAATCTGAAATTCATTTTCTGACATTTAAAATGGTAATGTGAAATTCATATTCTGACATTAAAAAAAAAAATTATGTTCATAATATAGACCCAATTTCAACCAAACAAAATATAATCAAAAACGAAATTCCTTGAACTGATTAAAATGTGAAGTAAGCTATGTAAAGTAATGTAATGATTGAAATATTATACATATTTTATTTATTTAATAAATTTTCAAATGCTACATATTGTATATATCCTATATAAACTATTTAAAATATATACACTATATACTACCAAAGAATATGGATATAAAGAATACGCATCATGTAGAAGTAAAATTTCTTATGGGGGGTCGTAACATCACGACCCGCTCTCACCAAATTGTTTTTAAAAATCATTTCTGGGTGAGGGGAGAGGAAGACAGAAGGAAAATGAACACAAACAAAGAGCGTAACCATGGCATATTTATAAGAGGTAGGAGCAACTCAACAGCTGACGAGTTTTTGAATGTCAAAAAAAAATGTTTGTTTTTTGTGTATTTTGTTTCGATATTAAATTTCGTATTTATATTAGTCATAAACCCTCATATGTACCGCATGTATCCTTAACGATACGCACTCTAGAAATTCTTTAGGATTACTATTTTAAAGCCAATTATATTAAAATTTTTGCAAGATGATAAACAATAGTTAAGCCTTTAACGCTAAATACATATATCTTTTAAATTACAACCTAGATTTACTATATTTATAGTTATTTAGATGAAAGTGATGAATTACAAAAAAAAAAAAATTCATGTCTCCAACTAGTTGCCTAAACTATGACTGAAATAACTTGTTTGATATTAAAACAAATTATCTTTCAGAAGATTGGGATATAGGGATTAAAACATATAATTCAAGAGGTAATAGTTTAAATAAGTATTCAATTTCAAAGTTCAGTCATAAAATAAGTATAAATTAGGTACAAATATCAATTGGTACAATAATAAATAAGAAATAACGTTTGCAGCTGATAATTTTTTTTAATTTGTAGGTGCTGCACTATTGTGTAATTTAGCATGACATAAAAATCATAAGAATTTTCAATATATAAAATTTATTTAGTTTTTTTAATTGCTTTAATTAATTTCCTATGGAGGTTTGATGGTTAATTTTTTTGACATTCCGCGTACTCTTTAACAAAAACAAAATGCCTGTTGTTTTTGCATTGTTGTACTTGTTGTAGAATTGCTCCTACCTCTTATAAATATGCCATGAGCGTAACAATGTGTTGCTCTCATCGTACGTATGTACATGTGTATGTATTCTTGTGTTTTTTGATTTAGTTCAGACTGCGACAAGAATACATGTGCTGCGGATGCTTTATAATTTTATTTCAGTATAACACTCGAAGAATATTTTGTGTTAAAAATGTTCTGTCATTTGCTGGGCGTATTTTATTTTGTCCCATAGTATATTTTTTAAATGCTTTGGAATGCTCGTTTTTTTTCTTTTAATAAAAAATGGTTTTTTATTCTTTTTATATTTATTTATCTAAAAAACATGGCCTAATTTTTAAGCCAAAGATAGACAGCTTTACATATGTATGTTGATGAAGTGAAAATAAAAATAGAGTATATTACTAACACTTTTATATGGCTGTAAATAAATAAATTCTCTCAACTGATTTTCTCTCTCTCACTCACTAATCCATAACCATAGGCATGTGTTAACCTAGAGGAAAATTGTTAGTAATAACTTCAAGTCTACTTATTAACCCAATGATATGTATATATGATCGGAAAATATAGAAAAATTGTACTGCATTAAATCCCTAAAGACACCGTATTTAACTTGGCAAGTATTCTTCCAAAAATCGAAATCATTTCTCATTGATATTAGTGAATACTACTGTGATATTTCTTTGGGTGTATCATTGAAGTCTGAAAAAAGCGACATGACCCTTCTTCTTTAAAAACTGACAAGTTTTTAACGCTCTTTTTAACGATCATTCTTGATGTTCGTGTTCTATGTGTGTAAAAAGCCGAAGATGTTCTTACCCTGAGGGTCATTGGTGCCGACGTCTGTTTTTAACACCAGAAAAATTAATAAAAAAGTGGTCAAACAACAAAAACGCACGATGAGAACAACGCATGATGAGAACAACGCATTGTTACGCTCTTGGTTTCTGTAACCTTCCCTTCTATCTTTCCCCCCGCGTCATGAAATATTTTTGAAAAATATTCCAAAATATGTTAAAATGCGCATTCTTTATACTTTATTTTCTTTGGTACTATATACAGTTTGTCAAAAAAATCTTTGCACAGATCAAAAAAATGTAAAATGTGATCTTCATTCAAGAATTCCAACAACAAAATATTTACATACTTTTTTATTTTTGCACACATTCTATAACTGTACTTGTTTACGACCATAAGGCGCCAATAGTTTTCTAATAGTCACACATATTACAATAATAACAACAATAAAAGAACTTTACACAATATAAAGGGTGTCAAAAAAATCTTTGCATATTGAATGAAGATAATAAAAAAATTACAAAAAATGCCGTTATTTCCCAAGAATGTTGTGCATTTTGGGTTTTTGCAAATGAGATGGAATGTGAAAGGGGTAAACAACGTTTTATTAATGAAGTGATCGTTTTTTATGTAACAGGTGTCCTTATATTTGAATACAAAAAATGCCATGATAACGAGTTTCAAAAAATATTATACAATTGGTCAATTTCAACTACTACAAAGGCAAATCTGCCAAGTAAATCGCCGATATGTTCTCCTTGAACATCAGGACTGTATATAATATTATAAACCGTGCTGAAAAAGAAGGAGGACTAGACTTAAAAGGATTTACAGGCAGGTCAAAAAAGGTGACGCAGCGAGTTGAAAGAAATATTATTAGAATCGTGTATGGTAGCCCACAATCCAGTACGACATGATTAGCTCTTCAAGTGCAAAAAGACTTTGGATTACGTGTTTCCCAAGAAATCATCAGAAATGGTTTTCAAAAACACAAATATTCTTCAAGAGTGGCTAGGAAAAAACCCCTGCTGTCAGCACAAAATGTCGAAAAGAGATTAAGATTTGCCACCGAATACATTTCACTTCCTCCGGAGTACTGGGACGCTGTTATTTTCTCAGATTAGACGAAAATAATGCTTTATTATCATGACGGACTGCAAAGAGTTTGGCGTAAGCCTCTGATAGCACTAGAAAATTAAAATCTTATTCCTACAGTAAAGTGTGGAAAACTGTCTGTAATGGTATGGGGCTGTATATCCAGCAAGGGAGTTGGTGTAATCAGGATTTTGGATGAAATAATGACTAAGGAAGTATATCTTGATATTTTAAAAAATGAACTGACCACCAGCATTAAGAAATTTGGTTTTATTGACCCGGTTAATCCGAATAAATTTAATTACAAGTACTATCAAGATAATGATTCTATACATAAATCTTATTTATGTAGGTCCAGGTTACTTTACAACTGCTCCAAAGTTATTAATACTCCTGCCCAAAGTCCTGATATTAACCCTATCGAAAATTTGTGGGTTCATCTAAAGCAAAAGGTAGGAAAAAGATCGCCCACAAATAAAAACGAATTGATAAAGTTCATCAAAGAAGAATGGGAAAAAATACCACTAGAATACGACATTCTGAAGCTTATTCAATCCATGAGAAGGTGTCTGCAATCGGTGATTGATGCTCAAGGTGGACACACAAAATATTAGCACTATAATTTTAAAAAAATTGCATAAGTCTTAATATTTTGTCAAGTGTGCAAACATTTTTTTGACAGCAGTAAAATTGAATTGTTTTTGTTTTTTAATATTTTACATTAGAATATTTTCATTGCTATAAAAGTTTTTTATTTATTATATTAAAAAAACATATGTTTATAAAATCCTGTTTGAAAAAAATGAAAAAGTTGGTTATTTATATTAGAAATCAATGAATTTTTCGAAGTTTTTTTATTTTTCTCTATGTGCAAAGATTTTTTTGACAAACTGTATACTACATAAACTACGAATTTATATATGACTTATATAAATTAATTATATAAATTATATATAAATAAATTACATATATATATATATATTATATATATATATAAATATATTATATATATATAAATATATTATATATAAATTATATACTATATAGAAATATTCTTTTTTTTTGTTCCTTTTTTTACATTTTAACTTTTTCTTTTTTTTTTTTGTTTTTGTTAAAAAAAATTTTTTTTTATTTTTATTTATAATTTTTTTTAAATTAACAATAAGGCTTAACTACTTATTATTTAACCATTCCTTCGCCTATTCAAATACGCTCTCTTCTCTCGCATTTTGGGACCCAGTATGAAGCTTTTGTTGTTTTTGTTGCAAATTATGTTGTAGTTGATGTTGTTGTTTTGTTCTTGTTGATTATTTCTTTTTATATTTTGTTGTTTGCTTTACGTTCGTTGGTTATTTTGCTGTTGTTGTTGTGTCGTGCAGTTTAGCGCTGAGAAATCACTTGAGTTAATCGACCACAAAAATATTTGTATTTGTTGTTTATTTTTTCTAACTGTAGTTTTTTTCACATTTAAATTTTAGTAAAAAATTTTTTTTTTTAATTTTGGTTTCAACTGTACTTTTTCTTTTGTTGTTTTTTTTTAACTGTAGTTTTAACGTTTTAATTTTGTTTGTGTTTTTAAAAGAGTTTGTGTTTTTAATTTGAGAGCTTGTAACAATTAACAAATTTTTGGGTATCAAGTTTAGCTTTACAGGGAGGTCTTTAACACACTTTTCTATGATAATTTTTTTATGGGTACTTTAATACAGTTTTTTTTAAGGTGTTTAATTTTTTTTTCGTGTAACTGTATTTTTTCTTAGCATTTTTTTCAAACTGTACTTTTCCTTTTTTTGTTGTATTTTTATTATACTTTTTTGTAAACTGTATTTAAACGATTCAATTTTTAAATACACACTAAATCGAATTTCCCCAATGTTCTTTAATTTATATATTTTCACAAGTGCTGTTTTGAAAGTTAATCTTCTGTTTTTTTTTTATTATTTTTAAACTATTATTTTGAGTAGTAAGTGGTATATCGTTTGTTTGTTTTTGTTTTCAATATTTTATAAATATATCTTAAATGCTAAAAAAAACATGTTTATTTTGTGGTATTTTTTTTATTATTTAGAATTCCTTTGTTTCTTTCGTGTTGGTTATTTTTTTTGTGTTTTTCACTAAATTTTTCTTTTAAATAATAAAATTTAATTTTTAAGATTTAATTTGATTTTCATTCACTTGGTATTTTGTTTTGTTTGCTTCTATTACTTTTAAAAAAAGTTCTACTTCGTTTGTTTCAGTTCAAATAATACTTTGCATACAACATTGATTTATTGTGTTTTTTTTTTCAAATTTTTTTTTTAAATGTATGTAACGCGATTTCCAAATGGCAGGATTGCCATGTAATGATTGAAAGCACGTCTGTATATTTTAAACTTCTCTTTATTTCTAATTACTTCTTTTCAACAAATCTTACCATCTAGCTTATATTATTTACAGTGTTGCCTATGTTTTATAATAAGTAGTATATTAGAGTAGTGTAATAAGTAGTATAATTATAGCTTAATAAGTAGTATAATTAGAATAATGTAATATAGTAATAGTATAATTATTAAAGTAAAATATTAAGTATTATAAATAGTGGGGATGGCACTACAATTACAAGGAACACCAGTAAAGAGCCAAAGGCACGGTTCAAATCACTTTACACTGGAATTAAGGAAAAGAAAATTAAATTAAAAATATCGCTTACAATTACGTGAGTAATACTTCAACAAAGTGTGATGCTTCTTAACGAAATCAGCTTTAAACTGATGAACTTTTGCCTCAGCTAACGCGTTAGGTTCATAGTTTTCCAATGTCCGGGCGAGAAAATCAAAATGCATGCACAATTGCAGTCAAAAGCAGAGAAGCAAAATTTCGCCCACAATATTATACGTTATAATGAAATGGGCATGCATAGCTTCCATGACGTAAATTACCAGGTAGGCTAAGGGTTGATGGCGATCAAAGCCATAGTCGGTGTCATATAGAGTGCCATATGGAAACTGTGCCTCTGTGAAATCTACATCAAATAGCTGTACTGCAAAGGATACAATACTTTCCACAAAAGGCGAGCAGGCAATTAAAGCGACAGCTGTCATATAGAAGTAGAGTATGATTAAAATCCATTTTTGCCAAAAATGCTTGCACACTCTGTTAGCCAATTTATCTTTCAGTGTCTTAGGATAGATCTCTTGTAACGTCGCATAGATTTTTTGATATTCTTTAAAGTTTAAAGAAATTGCCAAAAACTTCAGTGTCGCAAAAACGCTGTAATTCACTCCCGACAATAGGCGTAACACGTACGATAATTATACTTCATCGCTTAACATCATAAAAATAAAAAGTTTTAGTATGAATGCAAAGCAATAGAAATGCGCCGGCATTCCCATGAACAGAAAAAATTTCTTGAAAATATTCCACCACTTTCTATCCGGATTGCGGTTAAAATTTAAACCGAAAGGCCTTAGTAAAGCATTCGGTAAATGACAGAAATCGTTGAAACTTTTTTGTACGAGTAACGGATTTTCAAATTCATCAACAGACATTTTCTTCTCGATTTTATTCTTTGGCTCTCTCTCTCTCGATGTGAACTTAGTGAATGGCGAAAACTACAGACGCATTCGAAATGTCTTGAGTGTTTTATAATACTCGCAGGCAATTCTATTGATGTGGTTAAGAGAACTTACATTGTTGCTAATGATAAGGCAGCGTTTTACCTTTCATGTTGGTAATTTGAATAATTATTTCGTGGTTTTGGAAAAAAAATCAATTTTTCACACGCTTTCCTTGTAGTATTTTGCATACGATGAAGTGTTTGTATGTAAAGCTGTTCGAAATAATTCAGATTTCAAATCTTATTTGCTTTCAAGGAGTATAAACGAAAGCCTGAGGAAGCATTCCGATAAAAACAAAACAAAAAAACACTGCAGAAATCTTCATAGGAAGATAATCTCTTCGTCCTTCTCAAATTCACAGCTCTTGTAGAAATTATTCAAGGGAATGCCAAGTCTTTCAAATTGCTTTTAAATAGATCAGTGACCTCTTACAGCCGCAATATTGCACTAGACGGCAATGTGATTTAAGGCAAGAAGATCAGTCCAACACAGCTTCTCAAAACTGCTGAGTTCAGTCTTTCTGTACAATGACCGAAGTATATCCTGCTTAACTAAGACATTAGGAATACCTATGGCGTTTAACATGTCGAAAATTGTGAGCTCCGTACCAGATCTTTTAGTCGACTGTACTGTAGGTCCCACCACTGGTGAATGAACTTTACACAAACAGCATGGCGTGAGAAACTAAGTCGTAATCCTGACTCAAGGCCTGTGACCTAGGAATCATTCGTGGAATCCCCGGCAATCATGGAAGGAATGGATGTCTCTCTGTCGGAGTAACAGAGGACAGGGCAGGGAGAACACTGCAGTGGTCCCGGAGCCTGTACGAAAGTCTAGCTTTTTGGAACCAAGGATCCCACCGAAAAACTCTGGATCATCAAACCAGAATAACTTATTTGTAATCCCCAGTATTATAGCAAGTCCAGGTTCAGGCTGCGGCATGAGTTAAATGCATTGAGCTTTACTGTCACCAGCTCAGATCCTCTATTTCAATAGAAGTTTAGAATAACAGAAACCACTACACATTCTTCACAACAGATATTGCTTCTGGGCAGTAGATTTTAGGGCAATAAAGTTCACAATTTTAAGAATTTTAGTTGTACTAACAATATTGAGTTATATTTTCATCAATTCTATATGTAGACGTACAGGAGCTAGTATTGGCAGTATCTAGGATATCTTAGAAGAACTTTAGCTGTGCCTTCCACATTTTAAAGCAGAGAATCAGTCAAACACTTTTAATCCTCAAGAACAGATAGTTACGTCCTGAAACAGAGAACATATGTATGTATCTTCAGTAAGGTATCCAAAAAGGTTACCTTTAATACATATACGATTACCTAAATACTTATGTTGTTTTATATGGAATTAATTTAAAAGAAGATCCCAACAAATGCCAAAAAGTCTCCACAAAATCAACAACAGCTTGCGAAATAAATTTAATAAAAAAATATAAAAAATAAAACATATTTTTAAAAATTGTTACACGAATAGTCAGTAGGAAACAGACAAGAGCATCATAAACTAATTAAAACACAACCATATTGGAATTCTTATGAAATGCACTGAAAATTTTAAATAAAAATCATCCGATTGCAGAACAATACTCAACCACCAGATATACTATGTACTCGTACTCCTACTTCATAATAAACACTCAGTCAACATGATTTGCATACGAATGAAATTAAAAGAATTACGAACACTTTTTACAATAAATTCCCAGCCTGTATACTGGATACACCCTACGTACAGTTAATAACGGTAGTAAATGTCAAATGAAGCTTTAAACATTAAGAGATTGAAGTTACAAAATTAATTTATACTCGTGCATTGAGCACATCTCTGTCATATACATGTTGAGACTCAGGAGTCATATGGGGCGATGTTCGAGCTGTCTGAGACAGATCACATTATGCTACGCAACTTTATGACTGCAAAATCTAGCTGATAAATGGACGCTTGCGAACTAAATTGCAAGTGTTTGTAAATCTGTTGCATGAGAATAATGCTAAGAATATAGTGACTCAGGCTGGGTTCACCCACGAGTTTCTGAAACATTTTTGGTTCGGAGAAATTTCTTGTTTAATGAGAGTTTTCTGCAGCATGATTCACCCATTTCAGAAACTTTGTTCGTAAGAACAGTGCTGCCATATTTAATTGAAAATGACGTAAATACATAGTGCATAAACTTAAGAAAGTTAAATATATTCGTGTCAAAATAAAGAAATAAAAAAATTAATATTTATAACAAAAAATAAACAGTATTTGTGGTGAATTATTTGATAAGAATAAAAACATCTTGTTCTGCGATCGATAAAATGGATATAAATCATTTGCTAATCTTGTTCGCCATTCAAGTGACCAAAGTAAAATTACTTGCAAAATATATTTATGAAAAACGAAAATCAAAGATAAACTAGAGGACCAATGTAAGACCAATTTTGAAACAAAGAGAAGCCAAAGGTTTTTTTTCGCTCACTCGTTTCCGAAATGCGTTTAAATGACGTGGATTCATTTATAAACTTTCATCGCATGGACACTGGGACTGCAAATATTTGTGTATTGTACAAATTTCATATGGTGTGGCAACCTTTTCTAAAATGGTTCGGACCAAATTTAAAATTAATTTAATTCACACTGAGAGTTGTTCGCACAAAATAATTTCTCTCGCGCTCTGGGAGAAACGCCAAACTCCATATAAAAAAAATTTTGTGCGAACCGAAAATGTTTCAGAAACCTGTGGGTGAACCAGGCCTAAGAATACAATGAACATGTTGATTATCTATAGCTGCACTAACACATACAACGTACATGCTTGCATACACCAACAACAGTATAAGAAAAGGAGACAGACAAGTATAAGAGAAAGCAGCAAAAACAAGCAATGTTAACTAGATACAAACAACAATACAGTAGCGATAGATTTCTCGAGAAGGCGAGAACAAAAGTCTTCCACCACCGTATAAGCAGTATAGAAACGGAATTTTGACGTTTACCAGCGAATTATGAAAGGGACAGCAAATATTACCAAAAAGTATTTCTGTCCCTCTCTGATTGTAACTCTGTTTTGTTTATTTATGTTTTTTTAGTTTTCGGGGTGGGTTTTTATTATTGGTAGAAGTTGATGATATTTTGCTAGAACAACAGAATAATTTTTCCATAAAACGGGTTCTTGGTTGAAAGGAGATGAACCGTTTTTTTGGGGAAGCGTAATTTGGAACTAATGTTTTGGGTTACACCTTTCATCGGTCGTCATTAATTTATTATTTAACCAATTTAGATGTATTTCTCAAATTCCTGAAACAAAAAGTTATGAGTATATATTTTGTAATATTTTTCTTTTTACTTGCCTTTTGTACACGGAACTTTTTTCAGTGTGAGGGAAAATTGGTAAGAATTCGATTAATGATGAAAAAATTACCGAATTTTAAGAAATTAATAAATACTGGCAATATACAAAAATTTCTGCAAGAAAAATTTTTTATGAGCAATATGTCTTATTTTGATCTTGATATATTCAGTTTCTTACTTACCTTTTGCACAAGAAACTATATTCATTGTGACCAAAAACTACACACATTTCGATTAATAATTAAATATTTAAGAATCTTTAAACTTTTCATTGAAGAAATTAGAAAATATTCCAAATTTTCCCTTTTGTAACACAAAATAAATGTTTATTTACATTTAATTTTTCTACTTTAACCGCCAGTTTTTACTTTGTATATCTGTTGCTTCTAACACATTTGATTCGCAAAACATTATAAAATTTTTTCTCCTTCTAAATTGGCTAGTAATGTTACTGCTATGAGCGTTTGTGAAACGTCAAAGGTTTCTATACTGCTTATACGGTGCCTTCCACATCGAGAACGTTCATCATACTGTTTACATGCGTATATAAAAGGGCAAGAGAAGGCAATCAACCTGTCAGTTATAATTCAGACAGTCTTGTGTGAAGACAAGTTGCGTGCGAAGCAAAGTCTACCGAAGAGTTGTTAGTGTTTGCATTGACAGAAGTGTGTGCAGAGAATAGCAAACAAGCAATTACTGTTGTATCAGTTAAGTGTGAACAGCGGCACAAAAGTAGTGAGAACAATAAAGACTTTAACTGAAACAAAACACATATTTGTTTTTACTTGGTTTGCAATTAACGAACTCAAATTCTAAACGTTTTCAAAAAGGTGAAAACGTAACAATATCTTAAGGCCAGCATTTGATTTAACTTTTCTGACGAATGGTTAGGGCATTTCAATTTTGGCCCAGACACATTGATGTATGTATGTAAGCCTAGAAGTACATTGTTCCAAATCCTTCAGGCCCTGATCCTATAATGAACTGTTATGTTCATGGATACACTTTATAGGTTAAACCAGACTTTAATTGATTATCTTCTGTTCCTGCGTATGATAAATAATTTTGATGAGAAAGTCGCCTCAATACGAGGTCGTAATCATCGATTTTCCCAGACAGACGAGGGATTTTTGAGAGAGACAATGAAATTGCTTTCAAAGTAGCAAAAATCACTTAGAACAACATACTGAACAACTTTCAATTTCATATAAAAGTAGTCGATTTCCTTTTAACGCACTATAATCTCACATATGGATCCCGAACAGTTTAAAAATAAATAGTCAATGCTATATGGACTAACATTAACACAGTTGTTGGTATAGCGTTAAAAGTTTCCACTAATATGGAATCAATAGCCTCTCATTCAAAGGAAAATAACAACAATTCTATTTTTTATTTTTTTTTAAATTATTTTTTAGAATACTTTTCCAAAAATGAAAACGGTGTACATCGTTTAACATTAAAATGACCAAAAGATACGCAATCAAATACATCGAACTTGTTACAAGTAAACCAATAACATCAGTATGAAAGAAAAGGGGATAGACAAGTAAGTGAAAACGCAACAACAAGCAATGTGAACAAAATACACTAACAACAATGATGTCGCGATAGAGTTCTCGAGAAGACGAAACCCCGAACGTTCGACTTCAAGGACCTTCATCAGACTGATTACGTGGGTATAGACAAAGCAGGCAACTAACAGTAAGAACTAAGTCAGTCTTGTGTGAAAACGCGTTGCGTGTGATGAAAACAATCGTGGTTTGAAAAATTGAAATTTTTAAGTGGTACTGAACGATAACTGAAAGAGTACTTTTTTCCATCAAATGGTACTTTTGTAAAAAAAAATATTTATTTATACTTAACACACGTATGGAATGGAATAGAAAAACTAACGATTTATACATGTTTCTCATATACAAAACAAAAAAGCTGATTCGGAACGTAACAGAACGCAAAACCCCCATTTAGTTAAACGTCGAAGGAACGTAACAGAATGAAGAGCAAAGCGTTCTCATTGATTTTCGTATTCTAAAAACGAACGTACGTTGCGTGGACGTTGGGGTAACGGGGCTAACTACTAATTCTACCTTTAGCATGACGTTGGACATTAATAGTTGAAAAGCGCAAACCATAAAATATGTAATAATAAAAAAGTACTGAAAGTGTAGCGGTGATACTGTGGTATTTTTGAAATGAAAAGGTACTGAAAAAAGTACTAAAGTACTGAATTTTTCAACACTGTTATAAAGATCTACCGAACATTTGCTAGTGTTTACGCGAACAGAAGTGTAAAGAAGAATAACGAATAAAGCGAATTATTGTTGGATTCATCAAGTTGTAAACGGTGGCACACAAAAGTAGTGCGGACAATAAAGAGTTAAATTGAAACTAAACACTAATTTATTTTTATTTTGCTTGCAAACAACTAACTCATATTTTAAACGTTTTATATTCTTCTCACTTCTCTTTCTCTTCACTTTTTCCTTTTCCTCATGCCTATTTTCTTATATGAAGATTCACAATGGACCAATAAGTCTTTGGATGAACGTGTGGTGGAAGTATGAATACAGTTATGCGCCACCCTTCCAACTAAATCTAACCTAACTACGATACATTATCATTTCTAAATACATACATATATATATATTGTGTTTATTATGTATTTACATACATGCATACATGTATTGTGTCTATTATTCTCCACTTTTGTCCCACCTTAGAAAAATGGGCTTGTTTGGATATGTCCACTAATACCCTGTTGTTCTTCAAAACCGGAAGGAAGAAAAATTTAAGCGGAAATTCAATTTTACCCACCACATATATTGTTATGACGCCTTATGGCGATACATGAATGAAATCTCTTCTTTTCATAACCTGCAATACGAACGGTGTGTAGAATATTTCAAAAAATTCTATTCTCTTTGGCAGTAACTGTTCAAGTTCTGTTCGACTTTTAAGCATTCGTAACACTCATGGTGTGGGTAACTGCTTTAATACGAATAATGGAAAAGAGAAATTGTAAAGGCTTTCAACAAGCCAACATTTCAGTGTATTCAGTGGCCATAGCAGGCTGTCATAACAATTCATATTCACAGGAAATGAGTTTAAAAATTTCATGACACTTTCTACAAACACATTCAAAAAGCCAATGCAGAAAATATTTCCGAACTGTCAATGTAAATATGAGAAAAAATTTTATAGAGATGTTGCAGAATTAAGCAAAATTTCTTAAAAAGTTGTTTCCCAAATAGCATTAAAATTGTCTTAAATGTTACTCTTTATGAATACTATTACAGATTTGACTGATTTGATGGATAATATAATCTTTTTATTAAACTGGATATTTAATTCGTAATTAGAGTGTAATTATTAACAGCAAATGATGTAAATTCAAATTAATTTTTAAACCTCTAGCCGATCTGCTCATATGTAGCAATAAATATCAGGTATCCAACAGGGTCTTCCGTATTTTTACAGTTAATAACGGCCATCTTCTTAAAGCAACATCTATGGAATAAGTTGTCATTTATTAGCTCTGGAGCAATTGACAACTGCTTCATCGAAAAAAATATCTTGAGCGTTGAGGTCCAATTCCGGATGAATGGGTATGTGAGCATGAGTCCTAAGAGCGTTCAATGCATCAAGAAAAAGTCGCACTTTAATGTGGATTTTAGACAGAAGGCGTATTTAATCCATAGTTCTGTGAGCACCACGTTTTCTGGACTATCATTGTCAATATCAAGCACTAGGTCTTAAAAAACTTTCAGCGTCTGAGCAGGTGAAAGATCTACTATAGGAATCCATAAAATAGGGATGCCATCTGTCCTTTCCTACGAACAATACCCACTCTCAAATTGTTTGGGATTATTGTATTAGGTGTAGTTATGAGGAATCTTGCTGTTTGAGTTCTCTTTCCCTAGGCAGAGCCTTGCCTGACCTTTTTTTATTAGACCAACACTCAGGAGATTGCCACTGTTCATATTGTGTATTGTGTTGGAATACAGGAAAATAGTTTATAGAAGAAGGAAAAGAGGGGATAGTTTGAAAAATTTTTCAAATGACCGGTTTATATACCTTCATCATATTTATTTTTTTTGTCGAGAATTGCTTTTTAGAAATAATTCATAATTTCTTTTTTCTATTGTGAGCAATCACATATAATGTCAGACAAACAATCACACAATCTTAAACGCCCAGAGTCTCTGGTGGGAAATCACTTGAAGTTTAGCGCACTACCAACTAGGCTATCAATGCTCCTTGCTATGATGTTCGTAGTTCATGTCGTCCTCTCTGAGAGGTCAGGAGTAGAAAAGCAGCCTCATAAAATAATGATGATGAAAATTCACATTTCTTCTGTGGTATTCGAACATACGATTCTTGGTTTTGTAGACAAGCGCCCAATTTCCCCCAAAAAAACCTTAAAAGCAGAAAAATTCATTTAACTTATGCTGCTTGGAAAGCGATTAGTAATCGTTCTTGACATAAAGAACTTGCTAAAATCGAAAACTCTGAAAGTAAGTACCACATTACAGTTACTTAGAGTTTTTTTTTTTTATTCACGTACACATGTACTGCCAGTATATTTTCGATTATAATAATATAAGACAAGTTCTGTGTTGTTTTAGTGTTAGCTTGAATAGAAATTTTTGACGTTGTGCTGGTTGACTAGTATTTTAATCGGATTGTGAGTTTCATGGTTAATGTTGTCATTAGTTGTAAGTGCTAGTATGTGCCTTTTTCTGTTGTTATTCACGTTCCTACTTTCCTGCATTGTTTTTGCCAATGAAATGTGAAACTTCTTTGCCTGAGCTCTGTCTAACAACAAAAGTAAGTATTTTTAAGTAAATAAACTATTTAACAATAAAAAAAGGAGGAGATAGAGAGAGAGAGAGCACAAAAAGTTCTTCCCATATATTCTAACGGTTGGATAGAACAATCATGTCGGTCTCCAGACCTTGACAATAATTTGATTGACTGATTAATTTTATTTCATTTATTTTATTGACTTCCACCATTTTTCACTTGCTTCGTCTGTTATAGTTTTTAAATGTCTTCAGCGTTCAGAGTCGAAGTTTCATTAAGTTTTTTGTCGTAAGTAAATTAATTCTGATTTTTTTAGAAAAATTTCTTTTGCAATTGCGTCATTTTGGAAATTAAAATATTTACTTTGAAACGGTATAAGAATCGTTTTGGAGTATAATTGAGTATATCGGGTATTTCAATACGCGGTTCTTATCTTAAATTCAAATAAACAAAATGTGTGTGAGATATCATCGAAATCTTTTATTCGTTTGAAATATGTTTAAATGTCCATGCATTTGAGCGATGGCAAAGGTTATGTTATGTTATTCGCGTACACCTACAATTGAAGAAACCACACAAGAAAAGGTCTGGCCGGACGATCTCCGTGATATATACTCATCACCTGAGATGTCTCGAATCGCCCGTGCAAAATATATAATGAAACATGAGCTGCGACGCACATCGCGCAGTCCTTTTGAAATCACATGTCGTTGGTGTCCACTTTATTTAATTCGGGGCACGAAAAGTTGGTAATCGTGGACCTAAAATGCTAGCTGTGACAGTGATGGCATGACCAACGTCTTTCTCAAAGACATATGGATCACAGACGGATGTATTGGACGCTCTTGTATCTGAAATGGATTGGTATCGTCCCATATTGGACAATTTTGTTTGTCACGTATTGGTTTCCCGATTGTAAGACAACAACAGGAAATAAAATCCACATTGCATTGCTTTGTGACAATCTGTAACAATGAAAATATTTTAAAATTTTTCAATTTAATCTACAAGGCAATTGAAATAAAATACTTAATCATGTTTTTTTTTTTTTTTTTGGAATTTTTGACTAACGGTAAACTTTTTTTGCATTTTCCAAAGTAATTTTAATAAACAATGTTGCTGATGTAAATGATACACGCGTTGAAAAGTGGCTCAAGTAGGCTCAAAAGTTTGTTCAGCAGAAGCTTAACAATGAGCATTATTTGCAAATAGCCCGTTTACTGTTACTCCTGTACTACCAAACATAATGACAAAATAAAATAGAAATGGCCAACTGCGTCCAACGGATTTAGTTGGACGCACAAAAAAAAAATCAAACTCTTTTCATTTTTAATCATCTTACTTGACTATAAAATGTTGTTTTTGCTATTTGTATGTACATATATGCATGTATATAGTATGCTTTGGTTTCAATTTATTGAATATAGCCAATGAGGACTACGATGCTACAATGGAGTGAATTTCAGCACTTGATAAGATTAATTTGTATACCAGTATACAATAATCCATTGTCCGACTATTGTTGCAAGAAGAACTACTTTGTGCAACATTGTTGCTCTTGGCACCAAGTGAAGTAAATATTTTTCGAATGGTCAAATGCTTCTTTGCAAAACAATTTTCCTTGTAGAAGTTCAAGGAAGATATGTATGTATTTATTGCAACGCTTAACTTATATGCAACAAAATTTGGACTTCTTATTTATCCCTAAAATACAATGGCAGAAAATACCAGAACAAATTCAAATTAATACCGTAGTAGTTAACTTTATTTTTAAAAAGATTAACGTTTTTAATATTGTTTTTCGATTTTCTCTTTTATTCTCTTTATATTTTTATTTTGTTTATGTTTTGTTTATTTATTTGTTTTCTGAAGAAGATAATGGTGTTTATATTAACAGTGAATAATCTTTATTCAAATGTATTGTTACGAAAATGGAAACGGTGTAACATCGTTTAACATTAAAGCAAAAGCCATATACTAACAACAGCAGTATGAAAGAAAAGGGGATAGACAAGTAAGCTAGAAAGCAACAACGAACAACGTAAACAAAATACACAAACAACAACGAAACAAGGATAGAAATCTCGAGAAGGCGAAGATACGAACATTCGTCTTCAGAAACATTCATCGGACTGTCTACGTGGGCATATAAAAAGGCAAGACAAAGCAGGCAACCAGTAGTAAGAATTCAGTCAGTCTTGTGTGAAGACGCGTAGCGTGTGAAGAAAACAGCCGTGGTTTGAAGATCTCCGTTGAAAAGAATAAGCAATTATTGTTGTATTCGTCAAGCTGTAAAGAATAAAGAATTTAATTGAAACTAAATACATATTTATTTTTATTTTGTTTGCAACTAACGAACTTATATCTTAATCGTTTAAAAAAAGTAAGAACGTAGCAATATGTATATTAAAATGTTAAAATATTAGTGAAGAATTTTTATGGTTTTCCATATGGTATGCAATTAGTTATAGTTTCCTTATAATATATAAAAAAACGACTATTAAATTAACATGTCCCGTGTTAATGAGTAACTCCTCTCCTGATAAAAATAAGCGACTGTGATAAATTCATTAATAATTTATAATTAGAGCATTGCTGTGGACATTGCTAAGACAAGCCCTTTGCTTGTTACGCATATCTCACAAACTGTTGCCGAAAATATATTGCCAAAAGAATTCTAATTTTTTTATATACATATACATACATACATATATATATTATCAGTAACCATAAATTTTTTTGATATTACTAATTAAATAACTTCAGCTGTACATATTAAAATATTTTAGTACATTATCTAAAGAATGTAGAAAACCCAGTTTTTTTTGTCTATTATCTTAATTCCTTTTTCCCGTATTAATTATTTATAATATCTCTCATTAGTACTACTTTAGTGAGAGATGCTCCCGTTACTTTATTTAGTACAATTGCTTTAAAGGAATGTTACTTGAATTTATTGAATCACTTGTGCTTTGACTTTGTATAAGAATAGTTTACTTGTTCCTGAAATATAAATAAATCTATACTTAAAATACTTTACATACTATATAGTTCTTTGCATAAAGTCATTTTCTCAACATACATTATTTCAACACAAAGTATGTAAGCCTTGTCGTATAAAAAATCGTTTCACCGATTTTCAAAACGCTAGGTTCCTCCCAATAAAGCTTACTGTTAAAAAGCCGAATAGCTCGAACGATAGAATTTCTCAGGCTCTCTGCTTTCCCATGCGATTTCAATGCGATTTCGAAAAAAATGAGCATCTCCCCAAACCTAGATGACAGGACAACTTAAAAATAAGATCTTCTAAGAATTCTAGACCTTTACATTAGGAATCTAAAGAGTTCTTAGATTACAACGACCTGTTCGTTTGGAAAATATTTCAAGCAATGTCTAAAAAAATGAAATATTTGTTTGTGTAATTTAAGTTTAGAGTATTGCATGGAATTTTTATTATTTTCTGTTTGTCACCTTAACTTATTTACGTTTAGTTTGTTTTTGTTTGCTTAATAATAAAGGGTGGACCATTTAAAAGTTTAAATTTAAAAATGCAATAAAACAAAAATTTTGCAAAATTTATTTTTTTGTTGTGTTCCGTTTAAAAATGGAATATTATTTCATTCATATGCTGCCGCGGCTGGCCTCACACTACCTCATTCGATCGGACTAATTTCGTGCAATATCCGACCAATTGCCTTAGTTTTGGAAATAGATTTCCAATAAATCCCAACGTTGCTCATGCGTAAATCGATTCATGACGTTCAGTGGAGATAATATAATGAATTTTATGACAAAACAGAATAAAAATAACCGGTGGTTCAAATTTAAACCGATAAATGGCCCACCAGATATTTTCGATACTACTTAGTTTTATTAAGACTGGCTGAAATTCTAAACAGTTCTACGATTATAGGTCAACAAGTCTGTCTAACGAATAATAAATTTCGATGATTCTCTTCATCCTTCACAGACAAACAGCTACGGTAGACGCAGATTGATGGAATCCTAAAATTTGTTCGTGAGTACCAACGGGGATAGTGGTTCATGTGAATCTTCGTGCGATTTAAATATAGAAGAAAAGTTGCAAAAGCCCTCTTGCTGTCAACGCGTTTAATCCTCTCTGTAAAATGGGTGGCAAATATTTTAACTAAAGCAATGGAATACCCTGTAATATGTTGAAGAGAGCAATTAAACAAGTTTGGAGGGTTCAAGAAATATAAAAAAAATATTTTTGAGTTCAACTCAACAAAACTCACAACTTACACTATGTCATTAGCTGAGTATAATAATTATGCACTTCTCTTTTTTGGAACAAAAATTGTTTTTTCTTCTACACAAATAATTGCTTGCATCCTTATTAAAACGTTCAGGAATAATGATTGTAAATGATAATTTCATTTCATGATTCTGATTCTCCTTTTAAACCAGATAATAAATTACATCAGGCAGTAATGTTTATATATTCTCTATGTAATTTCAAGGAAAGCACTATTTAAGGGATTGGAAATTAATCAGATTCTGATTAAAACTTCAAAAAAGTATAATTTTTAGTTCATAAAAATACCGTCGGCTAAAAATTTTGTTTATTATTATTTCTTTTTTTAATTTCAATATACATTTTACCCACAAATTTATCTTTTTCGATAATACCAAATTTAAATATTAAAATTATAAATGAAAGCAATTTTTAATTTAATTTAATTTTTTAATAAATTTTGTTCATTAAATTAACTTCAGTTCATAAAATTTAATATTCAATGCGCGGTTTTTATAGATTTTTAGTGAAATTATTGGAAATTTTTCATGCAAAAATGTATTTTTTTTCTACAATTTATTGCTCTTAATTTGTTTTTCTTTTATATATTTACCACCGTTTTTATAGCACATGAAATTAGAGACCAAATGTAATTAATTATATGAAAATGACAACCGGATATGCAGTATGACACAACAAATGGCTGAATTGAAATAAAAATTATACAAATAAAGTTTTTTTTATTATTTATTTTGGATATTTACTTTATTTATTTTTCTTTTACTTTTTTTTCCATAATTTATTGATTAAACATAATTGAAACAAACAAACGTTATGCTAAATAAATGATATGAGTCGGCAACAATAGCCATTAATTAATTCATAGGCAAAAGTATAAAAAATTTTAAATTATGTTCTTTGATTGACACCTAATAAGTGTCAAATGAAACAATTGGTGACAGCAAAGAACAACAGCAACATAGTAAAAAAGTTACCAATATCTTAACGGAATCAAATGTGTATTCTTTTTCTTTTCACCATTGCAGTTATAAATTTGTGTGATGATCAGCATGATAACTACATATATACACACAACCCTGCAGTCAGAATTACGGCCTACCTTTCACACCACTCATGTTGTGTGTGTTAATTTTATGCATGAGTGGCGGGACCTACAGTTTAAGATCGACTCCGAAAGACAGATTTTTCATGGCAATTTTTATTTACTCTCAGAGTTTTTGCCAGAAATCTGCTGAGAGGAAGTCGCCGAAGAAATATTTTTTTTTTATATTTCGTTTTGATGTCTGACCTGGGGTTTGAACCTTGGTGTTACGTCTAATGAGGATTTTTCATCAGCAACAAACAGACGTTATCTACATGGATTTCAGGAAGGCCTTCCATAAAGTCAATAATGTACTTTTGCGGAAGAAACTTTATTTAATAGGATTTTCTGATCTTAGTCTAAAATGGATTTACTCGTATTTAACTAACAGAAAATAAACCGTACTTTTTAAAAACTGTTACTCCAGAAGTATTGATGTCCTTTCTGGGGTACCTCAGGGTAGCCATCTCGGACCGCTTCTGTTTTCATTGTTTATTAACGACTTACCTGATACGATTCTCTATTCCAATATCCTAATGTACGCTAATGATGTAAAAATATTCTTAAGTTACCGCCAAAGTTCCGATCAGAAACTTCTTCAAAATGACCTAAATTCGTTTCATTCATGGTGTAATTTAAATCCAATGCAGCTTAATCTCAAAACAATTTAAATACATGAGATTTGTAAGAAAGAATCCGATTCCTGCAAACTATGCTTTTGATGGATACGAGCTTGAGCTTGTAGATAACTTCCAGATCTAGGAGTTCTACTTGATCCCAAGCTAAATTTTATTCCGCACATAACTATGACAGTAAATAAAGCTAGAAGCGTACTTGGTTTTATAAAACGGTGGGCAAAAGAATTCCACGATCCTTATGTTACCAAATCGCTCTACACATCTCTTGTAAGGTCTATACTCGAATATGGATCCATAATATGGGATCCTCTATATAAAAAATATTCCGACGTCATCGAATCTATATAAAAGCAATTTCTGATGTTTTGTCTCCGAGGACTGAATTTTAATCCCACAAGTTTACCTTCTTATTCTGCCAGACTAGCATTAATTAAACTTCCGACACTTAAAAGCCGCAGAACCGTGTTAAATATCTCATTCATATTCAATGTAATTACTGGTGATATAGGCTCCAGTTTTTTAATCCATAATATCACGTTTAATGTTCCTCAACGTCCGTCACGTCATTTTTCCCCATTATCAATACAATTTTTTAGATCCAACTACGCTGGTGCTGATCCAATAAGTTGCTATAGATTTTTCTTCATCAAATAATGTTAAAAAAAATAATGTAATTATATATTTAAATTCATAGTTTTTTAAAATTGATATCTTGTAACATTACTAAATTGCCTGCAAGGAATATTTCCATAGGCAAATAAAATAAAAATAAAAATAAAAACACAATACCTACTAGACTACGGCGACTAAATGTTAATTATATGACGATAATTATTAGTAATTAATTCTTTTATTTTGATTATCGCAATAGCGAATGTGGTGCATTGCCATTGTTGAATAGTACTCGACATTGATTGCTTTTTTATGGAGTCATCAACAAAAATTATCACTAGCGATTTCAAAAAATCATTGCCGGCAAAAGGAATTAGCTTCTGTAGTAGTCTTTGGGCTCGAGTTTACCAATCAAGTCTACTGCTTTGATTAGTTTCATTATCTTACATTGTGTTTGAGAGAGTCTTTGAAAGTACTACTTGCATAGTGGTGGTTAAAAAGATCGATCAATAGCCATACGTCAACGAGGCAGTCGACTTTTAGGCGATTGCAAGAACTCGATCTTTCTCAAACCACAACTTGGCGAATTTTGTCTTGGGCCTTCAATCGTACACAATTCAGCTGACCTAGGCACTGAAGGCCATTGACAACACTTCGGTGTTCAATGAATGGGCTCTGAAACATTTAACAGCTGACCCTAATTTTCATCGAAAAATCATTTTCAGCTAGGAAGGGTATTTCCATCTGAATGGGTATGTAAACAAACAAATTTTTCAAAAATTCACATGACATGTAAGATCATTCAATGTTTCTTTACATACACTGTCGGACAAAATAAAGTGCGGTTTGAAATATTTTTTGTTTTTTGATTAAAGCATATGTTTATTGCTTTCAAATTTTAGTTTCAACTTCAAAATTTAGTACGAAGTTGCTCCTCCTTTGTTAATTCTGACTTCTCTTAATCTTTTCGGCATACTTAGCGCAAGGTTCTTCAAAGTAGTTTTAGGAAAATCACTTTGCATTTTTTCCCAAAATGTTTGAATATTTGTTCTGGACTCCATCGGGATTATGTCATCTAAGATAGCCCAAAGATGCTATATGGCGTTTAAATCTGTGCTTTGAGCAGGCTATTATAATTTTTCAACATTATTTTCTTCAAAATATTTTTTTAGCGATCTTACTCGTGTGCTTGGGGTCGTTGTCTTGTTGAAAGATAAACTCCCCCAAGCCCATATCCTCCTCACTCCTCTAAAGATTTTCTTCCTAAATATTTACATAGTGCTCTCCAGTCTTTTTGGAATCAATTTTAACGAGTCTACCAACTTCTGAATAGGAAAAACATCCCCACACCATGAGGCTGCCTCCACCACACTCTTTTCCGAATTGTTCAATTTTTTAGTTCATATTTTGAATCGTCTGTCCAAATAATTTTGTTTCAAA
Organism: Sarcophaga variegata; assembly: GCA_932273835.1. NCBI lineage: Eukaryota > Metazoa > Arthropoda > Insecta > Diptera > Sarcophagidae > Sarcophaga > Sarcophaga variegata. The sequence goes on along the minus strand of OW026361.1, from coordinate 40,155,461 downwards.
ATGATTCAGGCATTTTTATGTAAATATTTATTTATTTAAATATTTATGGGCTCAAAGCTCAGATTTAAACGCCGTAGAGCATCTTTGTGCTATCTTAGATGACAAAATACCGATGGAATCCTGAACAAATATTCAAACATTTTGAAAAAATGCAAAGTGTGCGCTAAGTATGCCGAAAAATAAGAGAAGTCATAATTAACAAAGGAGGGACAACTTCGTACTAAATTTTGAAGTTATATTAATATTTATAATATTTTCTAGTGAAGTGTTACTTTATTTTGTCACTTGAAATTCCTTATGTGTCATATAGTTTCTATTATAAATAGAAAATCTAATGAAATAATTCAATGTTGTTGAAATTTAAGGAAAACGCCGCGCAGTTTTTATTTACAAGTGTTTATTTCAAGTAACAAAGGAAGACTGAAAACTTAAAACTAAGAACAAAGAAATTCATGTGTATGTGATTCGAAAATATATACATGGTTGCATTACGCATCAGCAAACTGTGTTGCCATATTTTCAACACTCCTCAAAACAGTTTACTGATAAATTCAAAATTACTACCAAGTTAAAAATAATAAAAAAACTACAAAAATAAAAATTCTATTCATATAAACCCATACATCTTGTAAATTTACTATGCTTTACTCTGCATAAATTTTTTGTTAAAATATCCGATATCATCTCGCCAGTCGGCATATAAGTCACTACAATTTCACCTTTGGCATACATATCTCGAACATGATGATACTTGATTGCTATATGTTTACTCCTTGAATGATATGTTGGGTTCTTGACTAAGCACTGAGCACTTTGGTTTTCGTTATATATATTCATAGGCCCATTGTGGGGAAAATACAATTCTGCCAGAAGTTTTCGTATGTAAACTGCCTCAGTTGCTGCTGCTGAAATTGCCACGTACTCTGCCTCGGTACTGCTGAGTGATACTACATTCTGCTTTTTAGCACACCACGAAAATACACAATCTGCTGCCACAAACACGTATCCAGAAAATGGCTTTCTATCGCTAGCATCTCCAGCCCAATCTGCATCTACAAGTTACAAGTTTTCTTGTAGTGAAGCTTGTAATCTGATGTACGTCTTAAATATCTAAAAATATGCTTATATGCAGCCTGATGCTCTGAATGCGGGTCACAGTTTCGTTGGGCCAATTTAGTGACCGACAGTAATATATCTGGACGAGTGGAAAGAACCAGATACATCAGTACGCCAATAGCAGACTGGTATTCTGTCTTGTCAACTTGTCTGCATTTGTCACTTGAACAATTTACCTGGAAACCTGGTTCTAATGGTGTTGCTACTTCTCTACAGTCCTGCAAGTCGTACTCTACCAATATATCTTTTATATATTGTTCTTGCGAAATTGTCATGGCCCCAAGCTTTCCGTCGCGACTAAACTCCATTCCAAGAAAATGGGACAATTCACCGCCGTCAACAACTTTAAATTCAGCCGATATTGATTTTTTAATTTTACATAATTCGTTCATCGATGAACTACCAACAATTAAATCATCGACGTAAACAACAATAATACTGTATACGTTGTTTTCATGTCTTATGTAAATACAGGGATCGCTAATACATGGTTTATATATAATCCTTTTCAAAACATTGTCCAACTTCGTATTCCATTCACGACCGCTCTGTTTCAAACCATATAACGATTTCTTAAGTTTTACGACTTTATCCGGACAATTTCCATCTTCAAAATATGGGGGCTGTTTCATGTAGACCGTGTCGGGCAGGTCACCATTCAGGTATGCGGAGGATACGTCCATTTGATGTAAATAAATGTCATGTTCAACAGCCAAAGCAACCACCAATCTTATGTTTGAATAACGAACTACAGGAGAAAACGTTTCATCATAATTTACACCATAACGCTGACTACACCCTTTAGCCACGAGCCGCGATTTCAGTTTTTGAACATCGCCATCCTTAGTTCCCTTAACAGCATAGACCCATTTACATTCAATTGCTGTCTGGCCCTTAGGCAAGTCAGTTAATTCCCAGGTGTCATTTTCGATAAGGGAATTATATTCAGCTTCCATTGATTTCAACCACTCATCTGCATGTGGGCCATTCAACGCTTCTTCAACATTTTCAGGAGTTTCAATATTGCATTTACCTATGGCGTGAATTTCATTGTATAATTTTCTAGGGCGGCCTCGCAATCCATTTCGTAATATTCTAGGTCTTCCTGTTCCAATTCTAAAATGATCGTCGTCTTCAGCTCCTTCTTGATGAGTGCTTTCATCTGTATCCTCAGATATTTCTTTTGTACTTTTGCTGGATATGTTTTCGTCATCATTCGCTTCGGCTTTTACGTCATCATCCACTAAGAATGCGTCATTATCTTCATTAAAAATTTTAACATCACTGGCATTCTGTTTATTTAGTTGGTCTTCAAAGAATATTACGTCTCTTCCGACGATTATTTTGCGATCATTTGGATTGTATAACCTATAAGCCTTACTCTCATCGCTATATCCAATCATCAAACACTCAATACCTTTTGACCTAAATTTCTTTGATGATGTTTTATCCAGTGCAATAGCCTTGGATGTAAAAGTTTTTAAATTGCCTACTGTTGGTTTATACCCATACCATAACTCAAACGGGGTCTTATCTACCAAAATATTTGTAGTCGTGCGATTTCTGATGTACACCGCAGTTCTAACCGCTTCAGCCCAATAAGCTTCTGATAAACCGGAATGAGTTATCATAGTTCTAGCCATCTCTACAAGTGTACGATTTGCCCTCTCCGCGACACCGTTCTGTTGAGGCATATATGCGACCGTTAATTGTCTTTTAATACCATGTTCGCGCAAAAAGTTGTCGAATTCTTTATTTAAATACTCCCGACCGTTGTCAGATCTTAAACACTTTATCTTTCCGCCCGTTTGTTTTTCAACTTCGGCCTTATAATCTTTAAATACACGTAGTACTTGGTCCTTCGATTTTATAAAATAAACCGACATATGCCTCGAATAATCGTCAATAAACGTTACGAAAAATCGTGATACACCGAAAGAATGTTTATTAATCGGGCCACACACGTCACTATGGATTACTTGCAACAGTTTATTCGTCCTACTTTTCGAATTTTGAGGAAATGGCTTCACGGTTATTTTACATTTCGCACACGATTCACAATTCAATTGTCTAGGAATATTGTCTATTTTAATACCACGCACTATCTCCCGATCAATCATTTTCTGCAAACAATTATAATTTATGTGTCCAAATCGATTATGCCATTTAATTGCTTCTTCTTCCGAAATTATCGCGGAGTAACATCTGTTTTCATCTTCTTTTCGACACTTATATAAAAACAATCCGTTATCTTTATTGGCCTTCAAAATGCATTCATTGTTCTTATTTTTTATTTCCACGAAATTGTTTTTGAGTACTACACGCATGCCTGCATCAGTTGCTCTACCTACTGAGATAAAATTATTTGGTATTTCTTTTACATGATACACATTTTTCAATGTTATTTTCGCACTGTCTATATTTACGTCGCCGCGACCGATTGCTTTTACACATATTTGGTTAGCTAGAACTATTTTCTCATCGCACACAGAATATGTAGAAAACATTTCATGCACACAACAAAAATGGCTAGTGGCGCCGCTGTCGATACACCAATCACTTCTATTCACCAAAGCTTCTGCGTTGTTGTTGCTATATGTTAGTAATTGTGTCATAAAACATGTGTTTTTCTCCGTTTTCTTTGTTTGCTTACATCTGGCTGCAAAATGACCCGGCTGTCCGCAGTTGTAACATTTTTTGTTGTTTTTACTTACATTCTTCTCGTTGCGCCTTTCGTAGTATTTTTTCTGATACTTTTTATCTGTTTTTGTCTGCATGAGCGTCTCTGCAGCTGCATTGTTGGTTGTCTCATTCTCATTTTGCCTGGCTCCTTCTTCCAACAATTTTATTTTTAATGCACTTAAACTAGGTAAGCTGTCTCGAGCTTCAATTGCCACCACAAAATTTTCATAAGTTTTCGGCAGACTTGACAATAGCAAAATGATTGGTATCTCATCAGGAACAACGACGTCAACCTCAGCTAAGCTTTCTATTACACTCATATTTTCATTTAAGTGTTCCACAACGTTAGCTCCTTCAGGCATTCTCATATATATTAATCTTTTAAACAGCATGATCTTTCGAGCTGGTCCTTTTGGTTGATGTATTTCCTTCAATCGACACCAGGCTTGTGACGCAGTCGTACATGACTTAACATGATTTAATTGCGTCGGTTTCATACAGAGCAAGATTAACGCTAACGCCTTCTCGTCTTTGCTCTCAAATGCAGCAATATCTTTGGTGCTACCTTGTTCTGGTTTTAAAATTTTTCCGCATGTCACTGCCGACAAATCTGCATGAACCAACAGACTACGCATCTGTATGCTCCATGTGGCATAATTGGTGTCATCCAACTTATCGATCTGCATCATATTCATTTTGTTGCCTTTTTCTATTTTTTTCCAATCGCACACAAAGAATACTATTCACTAAATTCTTAATTTTTTCCTTTTCTTGTTATGTCTATCCTGGGCCCATAACCTGTTGAAATTTAAAGAAAACGCCGCGCAGTTTTTATTTACAAGTGTTTATTTCAAGTAACAAAGGAAGACTGAAAACTTAAAACTAAGAACAAAGAAATTCATGTGTATGTGATTCGAAAATATATACATGGTTGCATTACGCATCAGCAAACTGTGTTGCCATATTTTCAACAAATGTTAAGATCCCTATTACATAAAATATAAACCGAATTAAAAATGAAACTATAATTTATAAACATTTGAAAGCAATAAACATATGCTTTAATCAAAAAACAAAAAATATTTCAAACCGCACTTTATTTTGTCCGACAGTGTATATAATACAATATGTTTCTTTACATACATACTGTTGTGTTAAATCTACTCACAGTTACTAAAGTATACATCAGTTAACAAATTTCATAAATGTTTTTAACCAATCCGTTTTCATTGAAAATCTTAATAGTTTTCTCGATTTTAAGACAGTCTTTTGCATTGGTTAAAAAATTTCTGAAATTGAACTGAATTGTGGCCCTGCACAGGCCCACAAAAGTATACATCCGATTAACAAATTTCACAGATTTCTGAACCAATGCAAAATACCGTCTTAAAATCGAAGAAAGGTGTCAGACAATTATAAAGATTTTCAACGAAAACGGATTTGTCAAAAAATTTCTGAAATTTGTTAACCGTATGTTTACTTTTGTGGCTGAGTGTATATTCAACTCATTGAATTGTAATTTTATTTTATATTAAAGAAATATCGATTTTAGATAAATAATTTTAAATAAAAATTTTTACGTCTTTATCTTTGGAATATGGGCCAAAATATTTTATATGATGTATTAAAAATCCTAACTTAAGTAATAAACAATTTAAAGAAAGAAAAATTTTCATTTTAATAGCATTGTATGCCAAGAAAAATAATAAAATTTCAACAAAACAGAATACCAATTAAGTATGAACATAAAATGCCAAGAATACAACATAAGCCAGACTTAAAATAACATTAAAGCAAAAGATAAAATAAATATTGTGACAGATGAATGAGTTAAAAAGTGAACAGGAACTGTTTAACGTTTAATTTTATTCAAAATGAAAATTTCCAGGAACAAAATGTAGGTCAAGATATAATTTAAATTTTTTTTAATTTAATTCTGTTTTTGTAGAAGAATTTGACATCCCGATGTTGTTTCGTTTCTCTTCCATTTTACCAACCATTTTGTCAACTAATACAAAAGAATTCATTGGATTACATATCCGCTGTTTTTCCTTTGCGAAAAACTAAACGAAAAATACTAACCTTAACGTCATATCAAGTTTATTTTTATTTAAAACGCTTTATTATACAATCGATACAAAATGTATAAAACAACTCACGATTTAAAAAAAAAATAAGCATATGGTTGGAATTTGAAATACAAAGTATTTCCAAATATACAACAGGGATATACAAATTATGTTTGACTGAGCGATAGAGCTATATTGGATATCATCGATGTTTTTCGTGAATCGATTGATTTTATTAACAAAATGGAACTAAAGTGGAGTTAGTGTTACGTGGAGGTACTATAGTATTACGACCTAGTGATTTATTGCACTGCCATGTGTCCCTAGAGTCTCCAATTGTCGATAATATTTTTTGACAAAATTTAAAGCAAGACGAAAATATCTTCAAACTTTATGTACCAAGTAACAGTTTAAATTGCCTCAAGCTAGTCTCGCTTGAGGAGAGTCTTCTCGATATCTTATCTTTCGCAGAGTAGAGATTTCCAAACTTATTTTCCTGTTCTACAGCGCGGATCTGACCACTCTACGAGCTGATCTACCTTCGCATTCCAACTAAACCTGTGATCAGATTGTCAGATTGTACTGCCAATTCGCTTATATTTCTTGCCCAATTTGAATTGAGCAGATTTTTCGATTACATAACCTCCTACTTGGAATACCCATTGTACCATTACATACATACATAATTGGTCATTACAACCCTTCAGTCAGGATTACGACCTAGTTTCTCACACCACTTATGTTGTGTGTGTTAATTTTATACATGGGTGGGACCTACAGTTTAAAGTCGACTCCGAACGACAGATTTTTGAGAAACTTTTCATGGCAATTTTATTTACTCCCAGAGTTTTTGCCAGAAATCTGCTGAGAGGAAGTCGCCGAAGAAATACTTTTTGTATTTTGTGTTGATGTCTGGCCTGGGGCTCGAACCCTGGCTTTACGTCTAATAAGCCAACACACTACCTACTAGACTACGCCGACTTCCCATTGTACCATTATATATCCTAAATACATCTGTATACCACAGAACGGTACTATTTCTAAAACCGTATGTAGCATACATTCAATTATATTACTTAGTCCAGAGCTATCAGAAAATCGATTTGTCAGCTCACGATACATTTGTCTATAATTATTCTAGTCACAAAAATTATTGCCGAATAATTCGTTTGGCACTTTGATCTCTTATAGTATATAAAATTTTATAGTGACATTTGACTTATTCGAAAAAATATTCGTATTATGTTTTTACATCGATGTTAGCCAAAAAAAAATTTTAACTGTATCGAACAAAACATCGATGTATATCGTCCATCAGTAGCCCATGTTACAGCGTTTTTGTCTTCAATACCGTCTTAAATAGTCAGCCGTCAAGAAAAAAAAATATTATTATTTTTTAAATAATAAAAAATTTATAAAAGAAGAAATATGTATAGAGTTTAATAATCATTTTTTACCCAAAGGGTTGTACTTCTTTGCCCGAAATTATTGATGAAATTCCTCGTTATACATACAGTGAGCGCCATAAGTGAGTCAACACCCACTATAATTTTAAATTTTCTATTATTTTCTTAAGTATAAAAAAAGTTCCCTTATCATGAATTGTTTTTTTGTTTTAACATTTTAAACGTTTTTATTTTTGGAAATTTATTCGACTATTTACTTTTATTTACTATATTTACTTTTCTCGCTATCCTAAGAAAATGAATTATTTCAGTGGTGTTTACTCACTTTTGACGCTCACTGTATGTATGTACATATCTCTATGAATGAAAGATTATACAATCGTTTATGTGTTGGTCTAGCTGCTTTCATGTAATATTATTTGAATGGTTTTGTAATTTCAGCAAATATCCGTTAATATACACAAGGCAGTTACAACACAGATTGTTGTTTGTTATCGCTATTGAGTCACTACAAATATTATAGTAAGCAGCAAATATTAATCAGCAAAGACACCATTATAGTGAGAACACATTTCCTTTGAAATAATGATGTAGACGCTGATAGCTGTTATCCCCGAAACCTTTTGCAAGAATTCCTGTTCGTTTGACAGCGTTATTATTAAACTAGGTAAGCCATTGTCGCTGTTTATCCTATTGTCACCACCACCATTAATAAGATTTTGGTTAAAACTATGGTAAGCATAACAAAGTTGCTGCCATATTTGGCCATATTTACCGTTTACAGCGTAAACATTTCAATTACTAATGGTTGTTGCTGTAAAACGAGCTCAGATGCTTCGAAAAATATTTCACATCATACGATAATTCATCGTATTCGTACGTCATATCTTGTTTAGAAAACAAACACAATAAAACCATGGCAAAGTGTTTGAAGTTGTAAAGACAATCGATAGCACTTGTTATCGTTTTATCTCTGTATCTAATTCACAGCCTTAAGTTACAATGTAATTTAAGGAAGAGCAGAAGTAAATATGCAGTGTAACATTAATATTACTACAGCCGAAAGGTATTTAAGTCAAATGTAATCAAAAGTGTTTATTGTAATGGTTTTCAAATTTGGTATTTTATTGAAAAGGAGAAAATTAGCATAATCACTATCACTCGGCTGATGCTTGGTCTACCTTGTTTTCAAATTAAAAAGGATAGGAATGGAAGTTATATTTTTTATTTATTAATTACAATATAATTACAAACTATATTATAATTATCGCGAGCATAGTAACTTAGACCTTATGCTCGGTGTAGTGTAGTCTCTGGTGGGAATTGAACCCACGACCGTCACGTTACCAGTCTAGCACCTTACCATTGTCTACAGAAATTACTCAGTAAGTATTAGATTCATAATGCCCGTTAAAAATTACTTTATTTAATAAGCTTGGAAAAAAACGAATTTTTCGCTTTTTGGTCCCACATGACTTGACTGGTGTGCTCAATTACAAATAAAATGGTAAACTGTTCGCCATGATTTTCGAATTTATAAAATTAATAGGATTCAACGACGTACAAATAATCCATCTATGATTGCTCCTTGCCCATGCCACTTCCACAGAGTGAATAACAGCAATAGAAACCACCAAAGGGCGATTAAGGTTCTTCTTCACTCTCTCTCCCATACATATTGAAAGAAAGATGTTGAGCGTCTGCAATGATAAAAAAAGTGAAACTGTTTATCGTCCCATCACCATCCCCATGCTTATCTGGGTAATGAAACTGTAGGTTAGGTTAGGTTTGAGCACGTGATCTTGTCATTGGGATTTGTATAATAACCAGAGGTCAAAATGACCCGTTATAAATACGTCCTCGGAGAGAGAAAGGGAGAGCAGATAGCGAAAGAGATAGAGAATTTGTCAAGGGCGAATTGGTGGGAAAGCGAGGATATAAGAGACGGAGGAAAAAAGTTGGACCACTAACACACAAGAGAACGTGACCACAACTTTGATTCCCTAGCACTTTTCAACAACCTAATGTCGACTCTCAGCAGAGAGTCCAAACTGAGAGAGCGATTTAATCTAGCAGTGCTCTGTAATGAAACCAACAACTAACCTTAGACTGGCCTTATTTAAGCCCAGCAACAAACCTGTTCTAGAACTATCTACAGCAGACTTGAAGTTCTAAGAGTATGAATGGAAGTTTCTTATGCATTTAATTTATAGTCTGATCCTAAGGCCTATAAATAATTTAAAAAATTTTGAAAACTAAAAATAATGAAATTATTTTGATTCGACCAAAAATAAATTAAACTTTCGTGTTAGATGAGTGCTGCATTATACCTCTCTTATAACGTATGTATGTGACCGACGAAGTACAAAATGTCACAACCCAATGGATTTGAATGTGCTACGTGGTTGTTTATGTATATTTTCTTCAATAATATTCTTGATAACTTTTCAAACTGGAAGACATTATCCTGCACGTGAAGAGATAAATCGTGCGGGTTGGTACGCACGCTAATAAAAGCATTAGCAACTGTAGAAGCCTGAATGAGCACACTTATATGCATGTTAGAAGAATAAAATAAATACTAAGTGACGTACCGACTCAAATCCATTTAGGAATACCTTTATTTCCTTTAATAAAAAACCCTTGGTTCCTCAAATTTTTATTTTTTTATTTTTTGCACTAATCTATGGATTTGCTTAATAGTGCTATATTTCCTGCTCAATTCAAATTGGTGATCAGAGACACATACATACATAATTGGTCATTACAACCCTTCAGTCGTAACCATACCACTTATGCTCCGAAACAGAGATTTTTGAGATACATTTCATGCCAATATTTTTATTAATTTTATTTACTGTAAGAATCTTTTCAAGAAATGTGCTGAGAAGTCGCTGAAAGAATATTTTTCCTTATTTCGTTTTGTTCGAGATGTTTGACTTGGGGTTTGAACCGTGGGTTCAGGTCTAATTAGTTCACACACAGTACCTGCTAGACCACGACGACTCAACGATCCGAGATACACTTCCTCTTATTTGAAATTGGTGATAATGTACACGTTAGAAGTCCTTCGAATATCTTAGGTGAAATCTTAATAATCAAGCCGTAAAGTAATATCAAAAATTAAAACAATTATCCAAGCTTATTTAGAAATTGGGTGCACTGGTAGTCTAGTGCGTATTGTGCTGGGCTATTGGCATGAGGGTCGTGGGTTCTATTCCCACCAGAGACTCTGATCTGTGACACTACACCGAGCACATGGTCAAGTTACTGCGCTCGTATACAATTAGAATATAATTTGTAATTGTATTGTAATTAATAAATAAATAAATTAATATTTAAAAATTACTGTGTTCATGCTTGGATGTAAACAATTTTCTTAACTTTGTAACACAATTTTTACAGATTACATAACCACGCCATACATGCTGCACGTATGGTAGAAGTCGGGAACCTACCGCCTTCGAACTTGATCATATGTGTGAGCAGTCAAGTAGCAATCAAAGCGCTGGGACCCCATCTAGTCAATTCAAAAGGCGTCAGGAGTTGCGTAGACTTTCTACACCGTATACGTCGATACAACATACGCCTCTACTGGGTCTGTGGTCACTGTGACATAGAGGGAACGGCCCTACAAGAATACTTTTCCAAATTGAAAAAGCCGCATGGAACTCAACAAACCGTAGGTGGTTCAACATACCTGGCTGCCGAATTTGAAAACTGCTGTGTTCAGCATAACCAAGGAACTACTTGAGTTCGCAAGAAAACGGTTCGACGTCTAACACGAATTCTAACAGGTCACTGCGCTATTGGCAATTTCGCTGACAAGCTCGGTCTGCCCCACCAGGATTAGCAGAAGTTGCCAGGATGTGGAAGAAATCGAATCGGTATAACGTGTTTTATGTGAGTGTCATACACTTCAAAACATATGCCATCTGTTTGTGGATGACAGAACGTTTGAAGATCTGGGCATAGTGGCGAACGCGACACTACGGTAAATGGCCGGTTTCATCCGAAGCTCAGGGGCTTACCTCACACTGTGTAACGCAATGGGCCAATGATCGAACTTGTCTGTGAATGGGAAGCGACCCACTGACCTAACTAACACAATTTTACTACTGCGATCAAACAATTCGACATATTCAATGATCCTATAATTAAAATTAGCAAACTTTTCTAACAGAATATGTTCCTCCAAAGGAAAACTACATTTTTTTTCATTTAATTTCAACTAAACGTTAAAATCAAAAAGCATTACCAATTTTTATTACTGTCTTATAGACGATTTAAGCTTTATAAATAACTACAAATTATTATCAAACGACTGAATTTAGAATTTCTTGTAAATGATTTACATCATCATTTACAAATCTACTCGTGAAGTTTCCGAAGTATTCAGTGCAAATTTCGTTCTTGCGTGAAGTTTCTGTTTTTACTTCTAATTCTAGTACCATATGCCACTGTTAAGTGTGGCTGTTTGCTGGCATGACAGTCACTTTGACTCAAAACCCTGTGCTGTTTTCCTGTTAGTTACGAGCTTTTTTTAAACCACTTGGGATATGAAAAAATAAAATCTTTCTACAGTTTCTTGTAGTTGCATGTATGCATGAACATGTCAAAAAGTTCAGGTGTATGAGCGCCATAGTTTTATATTTTAAGTGCAATAAAAATACAAACTGGAGTAGAAAATGCTCACATTATTAAGTAAATGGAACAGATTCATTTAACATTAAAAATAGAATATGTTTCACAATTGATGCGAGTGAATGGATATTATAGTTTATAAAGAAAATGTATTTTTAAAATATTTACTATCCACGGAAATTATAAAATATAAATAAATATTGTTGCACATGTTTAAATACAGTTCAAGTATTATATTTAGATAAAATGTTATTTATTTAAAAATCAAATAAAAGGCAATAAACTTTAAATAAAGTGACCAACTATACTCAATTACTGAGTTTTGTACTCTTTTTTCGCAAACCGTAGTCTTTTCAAATCCTGTACTCTGAAAGCACTCATTTATATAATTTTAGACTCATTTGTATTTCTAAAACATCTTTTTAGATTATTTTATTTCAATTTTATTAATTGAATATTTAAAATTATTTTGACAGTGATTTGAATTTCTGGCATATGGCTGCCGTTTCCGGCACAATTGAGAGGCCATATTATGTACCTGGAGAGATAGATAGATACTACAGACCTCTTTTTTTAACAACGTCAAAATTACATTCGTGAAAAGGGGTGGATATACATATCTATCTCTCCAATATTTGTGTATGTAATTCCCAGGCTGATGGGAGAGTTTTATGGGAATTCCCTTTAATCATACTGCAATGTAAATGTAAATCAAGGTTTAATGATGGATTTTTACCACTAATTCTAAAGAATAAACTGACCGTTTTGGAAGATTCCAATCCCAAAATAAAAAATCAATTTTTAAAAGTTAAACTTTTTAAAAAAAAATGCTGTGAATATATAGAAGAATGGATAGGAACTTTAGAGCACTAAATTTTTTCAAATGGCCCCATCTAAAGAAGTTTCTTCAGCAGTCGAATTTGTAATGAAGGAAGTAAAAGATATTGTTACTATTGACAATTTTCTCTTTGAAGAAATTCGAAGATTAAATTTAAATTTAAATGAAGAAAAATTGAAGAAATGGAACGATGAGAAAAAAGAACTTGAAAAAAGATGGGTAGAAATCTTTCGGCATTTTAGAGTGGAACATATCCCGCATGAATATTTAAAAGTTTTAATAGAAATTTTCTTATGTTGTCCAGACGCCAATGCTGCTGTTGAAAGGGTATTTTCACTAGGGAATGATTATTGGAACAGTGGGAAGTCGCAACTTTCTGTAAAAACATTATCTGCCAAATTTAATATGCAAAATGAAAGTTGTTCGGATGTGGCTATAGACGAGTCCACTCGGAAGAAAATTTTTTTAAAAGAAAATAAAATTTTTATCATTTTATCTTCTTTTTTCACCTATGAAATACTTAGAAAGTGTACTCTTTTTAAACAAAAAATAGTTGGTCACCTTTCCAACCTTTCCATTTTACACGGCTACTGTTTTCATTGTTTATTAACAACTTACCTGATATGATTCACTATTCCAATATCATAATGTACGATGATGACGTAAAAATTTTTTATCGCCAGATTTCCGATCAGAAACTTCTTCAAAATGACCTAAATTCGTTTCATTTATGGTGTAATTTAAATCTAATGCAGCTTAATCTGAAAAAATTTAAATACATGAGATTTGTAAGAAAGAATCCGATTCCTACAAACTATGCTTTTGATGGATACGAGCTTGATCTTGTTGATAACTTCCTAGATCTAGGAGTTCTACCTGATCCCAAGCTAAATTTTATTCCGCACATAACTATGACAGTAAATAAAGCTAGAAGCGTACTTGGTTTTATAAAACGGTGGGCAAAAGAATTTAACGATCCTTATGTTACTAAATCGCTCTACACATCTCTTGTAAGGCCTATACTCGAGTATGGATCCATAATATGGGATCCTCTATATAAAAAATATTCCGACGTCATCGAATCTGTACAAAAGCAATTTTTGATGTTTTGTCTTCGACGACTGAATTTCAATCCCACAAGTTTACCTTCTTATTCTGCCAGACTAGCATTAATCAGACTTCCGACACTTAAAAGCCGCAGAACTATGTTAAATATCTCGTTCATATTTAACATAATTACTGGTACTTGGTAATATAGGCTCCAGTTATTTAATCCATAATATTACGTTTAATGTCCCTCACCGTCCGTCACGTCATTTTTCCCCATTATCAATACAATTTTTAGATCCAACTACGCTGGTGCTGATCCAATAAGGAGAATGTGTAACGAATTTAATAAATTGTATATGCTAATAGATTTTTCTTTATCGAATAATGTTATAAAAATAATGTAATTATATATTTAAATTCATAGTTTTTTTTAATTGATGTCTTGAAATATTACTAAATTGCCTGCAAGGAATATTACCATAGGCAAATAAAATAAAAATTTAATAATATTGTCGTAAAGATTAAAAGTAAACTAAATGAAAATAAACAAGGAAGATAAACAGATAACAGCAAAACACACACATCCTGTATGATGATTACATAAAAAATACATAGAAATTTACGAGAAAGATCCAATAACAACAAGTACATAGAAAGATCTTGAAGATTCCAGACATAAAGTAAGTCGGTATAATCACTAGGACTGTTGTGGAATATCCGTAGAATTATTTCGACAGTAGCCTTTAAATAGTGCCCCAATCGCTTTTCTATTAAAAAAGTATATAGGGCGGATAAATTCAGGGTGAGAGTTACTTATCAAATATCTTAAGACTGTTGCACCAAAATTCTCAGAACTTTTTCTCAAACAGTTTTCTATAAACTAAGTGACATTGGTTAAATATGTAATCGAATTTAGTAGTCTTAATAACCTACGTAAATGAACATTAAATACCTATTGTAAATTTTATATCAATGATGATCGACTTGAATTGTATTAGCTTTTCAGTACGAAAGAGATATCTGTTGCTTAACTCTCTATTGAGACTATTGTAACACGGTTTGATCAAATGGCTGACATCATTCATGCTAGTAACGACGGAGTCAATATAAAAATTCATTGGCGACATTGAAAGTAGAACTGTCGGCCTTAATTATTATGATATGCCGCATTTCCATACCTGTCAATAACATACTTCGTTTAGTCGTTATATACTACTCCTATCTTGGTAGGCTCGCGTGCAATAATGCTAAAGACAACAGTAACAGTCGTCATCGTACGTAATCAACTGGACGTTTTTGTGAAATATAGTACCATTGCGATGCGCTTCTGCATTCTGCAGATCAGTCCCCATGAAGGAGTTGAAGAAGTCGCATGATAAGGCATCCCTTGCCTGAAATCACACACAATATCAAAAGATTTGCAGAGATCCTTTCCTACCTTGACGTTGATACATAGACCTATAAACTTTTCAGAATGGCTTTGAAATATTTTCTGTAAATATGTTTTTGCATGATGCCATCAGGATCTGGAGCGTTATTACTCATAAGTCGCAGAAACGCGATTTTGACCTTTTCATGGCTGGACGGTAGAATTTCCAAACCATCGTCTTTGATTGGGGTTCAGTTCATCTTCATCTTTAACAGCGACATCGAAAATTTAATAGTATAGTAGAGATGTGTTACCATTAAAATACTTGAATCATTTTTCGAAAAATACAATGTAATTCAAATTACATTAGAGTAATTTTGAGATAATTTAAGTAAATTTTACCTAAAAAATATTTAATAATTAAATAAATCTCAAAAACCGATTAGTCAAATAAAATTTGCTTTTATTTCAAATATGAAAAATTATTTTATACGTTAAAATTAAATCCAATCAAATATATGTATGAAATGAATTCACAAACAGTTTATCAGTATGTACTCGTATTTTGCAGTAAATAAAAAGCAGATAATGCGTGCTTTAGGTTCCATTCAATTGATTGATTGAACTCGTTTTTTTTTATTAAATGCTCGAAATTTCATTGTGAATATTTATAATATTGAAAATAAATCCTGAAAGTTATGAAAAAATCAAATCAACAGAAATAATAATAAAATAAAGAACAAATAAAATAAACGGAAAAAATGCGTACAAACATATCATATAAAATAATGGAAAATTTACGGGAACAAATATGGAAACCCATTACGAAATTTCAGAAATTAAATTTCAGTTGCCATTGCCAAAAAATTTTGTGATATTTTTTTTTATTATCTTTTTTATGATTTTACTCTCGTTATATTGTTATTGCTTTTGTATTGCAGTCGATTCAACATTTATATGCAAAGATTAGGAAAAAAAAATAATAGAAAAATTCAAACACGTTGGAATGTACAAACACCAGAAAAAAAAAAACTAAAAATTTGAAAAGTTTCGAGCAAATGATACATGATTTCAATTAAACGACCTTCAAATCACCTACAAAAATCGATTGTGGCAAAAATTGTTTGGTTCCAATGCCACATAAAGCTGATTGGATTCTACAATGAACTTATAAAACTTACACTTGAGAAAATCAATATTCTAGGGCTGGTTGGTTATTATTTTCACTCTCCAGCAACTAAATGACTAATGAATGTGTGTAAATTTGTTGAAAATATTTTTCTGCCATAAAATAATACTGATAGCAACTAAAATTGCCATGATATTGCCAGAAACAGCGAAGCAGAAAATTCAGAATTAAATATAATCTACGACTAAGCTCAGTCCAATTAACTGTACTTAACGCGCACTTTGTAAAACAACTTTTGGTTAACCACGGACTCATATCTCATCGTTGACAGATTGGTGACATCGTTCTTCGCTCTAATTATATTGCATTATTTTTTGTCCGGTAACTCCAGTAATGACGAATTATGTATGTATGTATATATGTAACTCCAAGACCTTTCTAATGTCGTTTTCATTGTCGATCTTGGCTTTGTTCCTTTTTTCGTTTGTTTTTGTAATTTTGTGTAACGTATTACATGTGTGTTGTGTTGTGGTCTGTTTGTCTAATTTGCTTATATATTTCTAATTCACTTTTAATTTCTCTAACGCTGCCGCCCACATAAGACTATTCGCGACGAACGTTATTGCCATCACCTTACTTTGCCAATTTCCCAATTTACTCGACATCAGTTTGTATCTTTGGTTATAATGTTCTTTAAACCTATACACAACGTCTTTCAACTTGCTCATTACCTTGTAGGGTCCAATCCAGTGGGTCTGTAACTGGAGAAGTCAATCCCTGCTTCTCTTGTTGGCTGTACAGTGAAAACATTTGGCTTTCTTCGAATCTTTGGCTGCCCGATCACATTTGGCTTCCACTTTGACACTGACCATCTTAATTTGGAACCCAGTATAGTCCTCTTGGTTCTTCAGTCATCTATTTATTTATCTATTGCTGGTTTGAAACCAAATTCTAATTCATCAGAAAGTCTTAATGTCTTGTTCAAGTCACAAGGTTCATTTTCAAAAATAAATACGTAAAATGTGTTACATCACTTACTTACTTAATTGGTCATTAAAGCCCGGTAGGATCAAGATCCAGTTTCGCACACAGCATAAAGCCGATTCCGATATTTACTCTCAACGCTTTTGCCAGAAGAAATATTCATATTTCGTGATGTTCGAATATCTGATCTGGGATTTGAACCGTGCCTTAACGTCTAATAAGCCAACACACTACCTACTCTACGGCGACTTCGATAATGTCGATGTTGATGAAAAATTTCATTTCACAATAACAATGGCTTTATTTCGGCTATAAACATTTTTTATTGGGTCAAAAAATGAAAGAAAGCATTAAGGATTGTTTTTTTTCAAGAACGGAGCAAATTACCTTCATTCTAAATGTGTGCAGTGAGTGAAATGAACTCGATTGTATCGTCTAAACCCCAGGATTACTTATGCTATAAGAAAATCCCAGGCCAGACACCAAAACAAAATACAAAAAGTATTTCTTCGGCGACTTCCTCTCAGCAGATTTCTGGCAAAATTTATGAGAGTAAATAAAATTGCCATGAAAAGTTTCTCATAAATCTGTCGTTCGGAGCCGACTTTAAACTGTAGATCCCACCACTCATGTATAAAATTAACACACACAACATAAGTGGTGTGAGAAACTAATTCTGACTGAAGGGTTGTAATGACCAATTATGTATGTTATGTATGTATGTATAAGAAATTTTCACAAAATAAAATACTGACGGAAAAAAGTAAATTTAATAGGGCACTGTAAATATAGAATCCTTCATACGTTATACTTCGATATTTTCAACTGATAGCAAAGTATCAGCTTGACACAACCAGTACTATGATGGATTTATATTGAATTTGCCAGCACATAATTTAAAAATCTTAATAAAAAGCTAAACGGAACATGATGGCTGTCTAAGTATTCAACGCAAGTCACTCTTTAATAGATGCCCAACTTTATGAGTTGCGTGCCGAATAATTACTGCACATAAGAGATCATGTATTTCAAATTTGCTGTCAGTAGGAAAAGTGAAAATTTTTGTGTGTGACGGATTCTATGCGACTCGGTCTTTAGACTCTGTGTACGGTTACGTTTCGAAAAACTGCCAATTCCATTCCAGTGGACCACGAAATTTATAACGACTATAAAATTCAATTAGTTACTAATCTATAGCGACAAAATTATTGGGACTATTAAAAGGTGAAAGACTTTCAGCTCAGTTTTCGAAGAGGCGTAATAGGTGTAAATTTATCATCACTTCCGAGTAGCACGTTATCAAAGCAAATAATTCTGTTATATGTACATATTGATCGAAATACTATCATCTGTAATATCTATAATATAAAACATAGGACTAAACACTTTTTTCTAATGTTTGTCTGTCACAAAGACTCTACAACACTTCATGTGACAGCTGCTAGCAATCTGAGTGAAAATTAGTAATATTTTTTCTTCCCAAACTGCTAATACGGTTCTCTATTCCAAGTAGTACCATCTTTTTCGATTAACGTCCTATTGTCACGTTTGTAGCTGTCAATGCTTGCGTCAGTTCATAAGAGGAGCTTCATTACTAACAATACTAACGAATTCAAAAATATCAGTCTTCTAACTTTTTCTGAATTAAAGTTATATCGTTTTAAAAATTGAAAAGCTCGATCTACGATTAAATATAAAAAAGAATGTAACAGAACGTAAACACTAATAGTACCTAAAGGCAGTAACAGATCTACTAGAATATGAATAACTTTTTGAGGATATACTCGTAGGTTAAAAAACAGCCACTTGTAGTTTTCTTCTTCGTAAAAATACGTTTGATTTTGTCGACAACAACAGAAATACTAAGTTTAAACATTAGCTCTGACATTATAATTAAAAATAAAAATTGACGTGAGAAAGTTACTTATTTCAATGGATTCTTTTAGTAGAAGCTATTTGAAAAAGGTTTCCAAACATGGCGCATAAAGTCGACTGCAAACTGACGGTTCCTCCGTTGATGTATAAAATTAATGCCACACTACATAGGTGGTGCGGCAAGCTAAACCGTAATACTATCTAAAGGATTATAATGAAACGTTTTCGAACCCTAACGCTTGGTACACTATCAGTACATGTTTTCTCGATTTAATTATGAATGACCGCAACTGAAAGACGAGGTTACTTCTTCTACATCGGCTGAGTTTTTATTGTCAAATCTGTGTTTATAAAACTAAATTCTACATTGTGTTACGTGGGTAAAAACAGAGTGAACCAATTCTAAAAATTTCATTTTTTTTTTTCATCATCAAAAACGCTGAATTTCTGTAAGTTCATCACCCGAATTTCTTTCACTTGTTTTTGAATTGCTTTTTCAGCTTTCACAGGCAAAATATTTCGTTGCTTAGAACACACGTATAATTTCAGAGACATTTTTTTGCTCCTCCTTCATCTGTCTGTCCCAGTTAGGGTGACAAAGTAACACAATTTAAAAACTATTTCCATGATGCTTGGTATTTCTTAACACCTTTTCTCAAGTTTTTTCTTTACAACTGTGATGTGCAATGCCATGTCATGTAACCACTCAAGAATAAAAGAATAAAGAATGAACAGTTTAAAGAATAGAATAAAAGAATACATATCTACACTTGTTAAGAGAACAATGCCATGTTACTTGTGAGGAAGTCGACTAAATAGAAAATCCGCAGAAAAACAACGTTTATAAGGATTGTTGAAAACAATACAGGGTACCACAAAAGAAGGTTGGTATGTACAGACTTGCAATGGCCATACTCATTTAATTGAGTGGTGAATTTTCCAGAAGCACTTTTGACAAATTAAGGGTCTTCTGATATTTGCGAAATGAGTTTAATGTGTTGAGTTTAAAAAAGTGTTGGAATTAGAAATTCCTCGACGAATACAATATTGTCAACGCAAGCTATTAACATAACCGACAAACTCCTCGTATTAATCAATAAAAAATTTTATTTGGACACCATGCACAACAACAAAAAATTCAGAGAATTCGAATGAAATAATTTTGCAAAAATAATTTACTGCGTTAAAACGAGAAGTGTGAAGCTGGTAGATTGATGAGTTTTGAGTTGCCCAAGTACTTACCTGCACACAAGTTGTCCTTTAGGCTTATAATTCAGCGGACCACTTGAAATCAAGCAACAGACAAAAATTTTATACCAAGGACACACAAAGGTAAGGTTTGTCGTTTATATCATCCCTGGAGTGTTCAAGTTTGCACCTTCAAATAATCTGAACTATAAAGAGAGTCTCAATACCACCAGACTGATCACGATCAAATCTTCCTATAATCTGGGAAATAAAAGATCACAAGATGATAGGGATACATTACCTAGCCGTTCCACAGAAGAGCTAGTGTAAACAGTTAAAACATTTAACCAAAACGTCATAATCACTTGAGCTCTGAAAGGTAAAAATGCTTTGATTACTGATTAAAAGAATCACATGATTGTAGAAGAGCAAGATCAATCAAAACTTGTCTCTAATGAAAGCAACGTCCATTTTAAATAAACGTTAAATGTTTGACGCAATAAATCGATTGCGGCATGAGATGTGCGGCAAGTTGTGCCATCGTGTTGATCGTTCACATCAATATCATTAGGAACGGGTACAAAATATCGGTTGTCATGGTGAGATAAGTATCTCCATTGACTGTAATGGTTACGTCGACCTCATTTTCAAAGAAATATGGACCAATGATGCATCCGCTCCACAGCCGCACCTAACAGCCAGCCGTATTAGGTGCATTGGCTTCTTTAAGACCACGATAGATGGCCCATGGTTATAAATATTGTCCCAAAATTGTAGGTTAAGATGGCATCCATAGAAAGGACTCGGACGTCTAACTTTTTAATTTTATTGAAACATTTTTAATCATTCTTTGTGCCAACGCTGTCTTCCATACTCAGAGTACATCTGTTAATAGCTCAAGAGCTTCACTGTTG
Organism: Sarcophaga variegata; assembly: GCA_932273835.1. Lineage (NCBI taxonomy): Eukaryota > Metazoa > Arthropoda > Insecta > Diptera > Sarcophagidae > Sarcophaga > Sarcophaga variegata. The sequence goes on along the minus strand of OW026361.1, from coordinate 40,134,197 downwards.
CACAGACTTAGTTTCCTTTAAAGTTGCAAATCTCTTCTTCTGTTTTAGCAACCGAAAATTATCGCAAGAGCTCAAATCCTCAAAATAAATTAGTTTTCTAAGGTCTTCTAATAAGAGCAGATTTTTTTTGACGTTTGGGTATGGAAAAATACAGTCAATTTACAAAAGTGAATGAAACTTTGATTTCTAGCGAAAGATATATGTTAGTCATTTACTCTCTAAATGCTACATAACATACATAATTGGCCATTACAATCCTTCAGTCAGGATTACGGCTTAGCTTCTCACACCACTCATGTTATGTGCATTAATTTTATACGTGAGCGGCGGGACCTACAGTTCAACGTCGACTCCGAACGATAGATTTTTGAGAAACTTTTTCAATGGCAGGTTTATTTCGACTCAGAGTTTTTACCAGAAATCTGCAGAGAGGAAATCGCCTAAGAACTATTTTTTTCATATTTCGTTTTGATGCCTGACCTGAGGTACGAACCCTGGCTTTACGTCCAATAAGCCAACAGACTACCGAATAGACTTCGGCGCTTCGACTCTCTAAATATTATTTTATGTAAATTCTGACCGCGGCTAAGCTGTTTGTTATCCATCTGTGAGTTCAAACTTTGGCATTCTTTCCATTGAGTTCTGATCAATATTATACCAATGGTAGCTGTAATGTTGTGTGTATCCTGTACAGAAGAGATTTCCCGAACATAACACGTTGGATTAATTACTCACTAAACTTGACTCTCAATAGGCTCATAGTTTTGCATACCGTGTGAGATATGACGCTGACTTATTTGAGATCGTGTGGTTATTAAGTCCAATTTTTCTATTTTGGGCAAAAACAAACGGTTTTCTAATGGTACCTTTCTCCGTTGACTGTGACATTGTATAAAAATCACAATGTTTTTAATAGAGTATTACCTTTATTATGCAGCTGGTCCATCATCGGAAGATTTAGGACATGACTGTGACATCTAATGAAAAGAAATTCCGAAATATGCACTAAGATTACTATCTAAATGGTCCAACAAAATTTTGCTGTCAGTTAACCCTACCAAGACGTAATTAGTACTGTTTACAATGAAATTCAAAATTTTTCAACTAGCTGTCTGAGGTAAAAAATAGATCTCACTCCGATTGATAACGTCAAAGTTTTTAGAATTATATTGAATATGACTGCTGAACTGAATATAACTTTAACATCCAGAAACACAAAGGGATGAACTGCTCATTATTGCTGTAAGAAAAGATTAAGAAAGGAAAACGAGTATTAACTTTGAAAATGTGTAATGTCTGTTCGACTTTGTAATCCAGCCAGTTTTATTCAATTTTGGGAAATGGGGATAATGAAGGTAACAATTAATCTGACACAAATGCTGGCTCAACAAATAACTCAAACGAGTTTATAGGTAAGATTGGCATTCCTTTTATGAAAGATAAACAACTAATCATATTGTTACGTTTTTACCTTTTGAAAACGTTGAAAATATGAGCTCATAGATTGTAAATAAAAATAAATTTATATTCAATTTTAAATAAATTCTTTATTGTTCGCACAATTCTGATTGCAACTGTTCACAACTTGATGTAAGCAACAACAATTTCTTTTCACTCTTTTGCGTAAGCAATAGCAATTGTTCAATAGATCTTTATAACGGAGATCTTCAAACCACGATTATACTCTTCACACGCAACGCGTCTTTTTATATATGTTTTTTTAGTTTTTAGGGTTTAATTTTTGTGTAAAACTATTAATAAATAATAAATACAACTAATAGCAATAACAATTTTTAACTTTTTCTTTCAAAAAATTAAAAAACTATTGGCAATTTTAAGCAAGAAAAATTTTTTATGAGCAGTACGTCTTATTTTGATCTTGTAATATTTAGCTTCTTAATTACCTCTTGCACAAGAAAGTATATTCATTTTGACCGAAAATCGCACACATTTCGATGAATATTTAAACATTTAAGAATCTTTAAACTTTTAATTGAAAAAATTAAAAAATATTAAAAATTAAACATTTTTTTTAAGTCGCAGTAGTCTAGTAGGTAGTGTTTTGGCTTATTAGACGCAAAAGCCTGTGTTCAAGATCCAGGCCAGGCATCAGAGACAAAATACAAAGAGTATTTTTTAGGCGACTTCCTCTCAGTAGATTTCTGGCAAAAACTCTGAGAGTAAATAAAAATTGCCATTAAAAGTTTCTCAATAAATAAAAATCTGTCGTTCGGAGTCGACTTTAAATTGTAGGTCCCACCGCTTATGTATAAAATTAACACACACAACATAAGTGGTGTGAGAAACTAGGACGTTGTACAATGGGTCAATTCGACCTCCGGGTACTGTACTTGTCTTAATTGACAAGTACACGTCCTCTAATCTAACCTAACCTAACCTAACCTATCCCTTTTTAACACAAAATAAATGTTTATTTACATTTAGTTTTTCTGCTTTATCCGCCAATTTTCACTCTGTATATCTGTTGATTCTAACACATTTGCTTCGCAAAACTTTTAACATTTTCTTTCTCCCTCCAAGAAAAAGGTTAAGGCAGCTTATTTTAGCGTTTCTCCAACGTCACATTGTCATCACTGCTAACATTGTGGTAAACAGTCTGATGAATGCTCTTGAAGGAGAATGACTTCGCTTTTGCGAAATCTTTACAAATGTGAACATGTTGTTATCTTTATTGTTTTTTGTGTATTTTATCTGCGTTTGTCCTTGCAGTGTTGTTGTTGCCTGTCTGTTTACTTGATTATCCCTTTTTTATATTGGTGTTGCTATATTTTTGTTTATTTGTTGATGATGTAAACAAGTCGATTGTTTTTGTTTTTTTAGCTTTTGTTTATCATTTTAATATAACACCATTTGCATTTTACGTAACAGTATTTGTATATAATTTGGTAACACAATTATCTTTTTTCTGCCATTTAGTTCAATGTTCATAAAGAAATAGAATTTGTAAAGCATCGATCAAGAGTTGATGAAAATGATTATGGCCTTTCGTTTACCTAAAAGTTTTAAGGAAACTTAAATTTTTATTTGAAAAATGAATTTACAAATACGATATACAAGTTGAAATAAATGCCACCGTAGTCAGGCAGGTAATCGTCAGGTCGCTTTTTCAAACCGCAGGCCAGACATCTCGATCAAATCTAAATATAAATAGTATTTCTTCGACGGCTTCCTCTCAGCAGATTTCAAATATTCAAAAAGTAAAAATACAAATTGATTGATTTAATTTCTTATATGGACAGCCATAACTGTCCAAAATACCCCTCAAAGATTTCTGAAGAATATGTTATAACGAAAAAGAAGGGGGACCACAGATCATTTTCTTAACCTGAGAAGAAAAGTTTTGTGGTACCTGAAATTTATTATCATAAACTGTGCAGCCAAAGTGGATTCGGATAAAATCCGTAGCTTCATAAAACCATAAAAATTTGGTTTTTTCAATTTTCGGATTTCGGAGATTGATTCTGTTTTCTATATTAGCAAATGAATTTGAAATTGATTTCTGTATTAACAGTTTACAACCAAATTTTTAGTTTGACTTTTTACTACTAAGCCATTTCGCTTGTGCATTTCGGATTAGCTTCGAATTTACGAGGCTAGCCTGAAATAATTTATTTCTGAGTGTTCCTGAAGATGTGCTATATGACGTAAAGAATTTGGGATCAACTTTATGTATTATATAAATTCATAACATAAGTGTTAGACAAGTGCCATAAGGTCCTAATATCATTTCTTGGGAAATCCGGTGTTAATCAGTCCAGATGAACTTAAATGAACATGTTTGATAATAAATTGTTGAGCAATTAAGTATTATGGAAAGAATTGTATAAATTTTGAAGGAGAAGCGCTTCAATTTGAATATTAACTTCATATCCAAATATTATCAAAGGCTTTAGAGGTATCGTTGGAGATACCATTTTGAAAAAAAAATTTAAAAAAAATTAAAAATTTTTTTTTTAAATTAAAAAATCAGGTCAACCAATTTACAACCAAAGGTTGTAATGACCGAATATATATGTATGTATGTAATATTCCTGCTGCTGAAGACTCTGAAGAGGAAGAAGAAAACAGAAGCTCGTCTTATGAACTCACGATAGTATTGGCAGCAACAAACATGCTATGGTTTATTGCCAAAGATGGTACTACTTGGAACAGAGAAATGTTGAAAAATATAGCAATTTTCACGCAGATTACTAGGAGCCGTTTCTTGAAATGTTGTAGAGTCTTTCTTATTGCTCTTCTCATATTTATCTCGTGCGACAAACAAACATTAGAAAAACAGTATTTCGTCATATGTTTTGTTTCATTTTTATTACAGAAGGATAATATTTCGTTTAAATATATAGGTGTGAGTTAACAGAATCATTCGCTTTGATAATATGCTACTCGGAAATAACGATAAATTTACACCTATTATGCCTTTCCGAGAAATGAGCTGAAAGTCTTTCAGCTTTTAATAATCCCAATAATTTTGTCGCTGTAGATTAGTAACTAATTGAATTTGATGGTTGTTATAAATTTCGTGATCCCCCGAAGTCAAATTGGTAGTTTTAGATTCAATACAACTACTTACAGCCATATTTGAGGAAACCTGTTTTCGGGAAACCAGAGAGGAAACAAAGAGAGAAAGAGCGCTGTTATTGACATAATTGATGTTGTGTTGCAACGGGAAACTTTTTTACCTCATATGACAATAAACTCTCTCATCTAAAAAATTAAAGACTTATACATCGTCCCAAAGCAGAGGTTCTAGATGTTAAAATGCTAACGTTAAGAAAAAAGTGGGTATTCATGGGACTTTGTGAGACCAGAAGGCCTGGCTGTGGTTAGTTGGCTACATCAAGTGGTAGGAATTCACCGGAAGAGTACTCGAAGAAGTAAGATTGTGTAGCGCAGAAGAATGTGCGAAATACATAAGACACAGACTTTATTATAAATCCAGAAATATAGCATATGTGCACTGTTAAGGTCAGACTAAAACCTCGTAGTTACCTTTAAAGGAAAATAATATCTTCTGATAAGATCTTCTAGTGACCGAAACAGAAATCAATGGTAGGTGAGGTAAAACTTCTCATCCACTGTTTCTCAAATGGTTTTTGATTGAGTCAATGCTCTTTTCAAATGAATTAATTGTTGCTTGTACAAGTTTCCCGTAATAGTCTGGACCGGTTTTAGTAGTTCATAGTGGATTACACACTTCTAATTCCATCAAATGAATATTCTTATTGGCCGCAGATTTTGCTTGATGTACTCGGTTCTCACACATAATTTTTTGGGCTTGGAACAAACAGCATTCCAGATATGCAAAGTCGTCTTTCAAGTCTCTTGGTTTCAGTTGATGTGGTAAGCTGCCTCCGGCAACTCCAGTGGGTTGCTACAATCTCGCAGTATTTGTCTTTTCACCTTTTCTGAACGCTCTTCCTCTACCAACAAACTCTTACTTTTTTATTTATTTATTTAAAAACATTTATTTTTTTATTAAAAACGCTTTATATTTTGCCAAAAAGAAAATTAATAAAAATTTTAAATAAGTACACAAATGTAAACAACAGCTGTTTCGAACATCGGTTTTATTTCAATTCGAAAATAACAAAACCGACTTGGTTTTGTGACACCAAATGAATCCAATATTGGTTTTCCACAACGACAAAAGGCAAAACCGACTTGGATTCTATGACACCCCTGAATATAAAATAGTTTTATTATTATTATTATTATTTATTCATATAAATCCAAGGGATTAAATCCAAGGAATATATTCATTTAAAGAGCACTAGCTGCTAAGGCCATCAGCTCGAGTTTTATTAAAATGATTTAAAATAAATGAAAATATTTACATTTTTTGACAAAATCTATCAATAATTGCTAAAATTCTATGTTGCTACCAGTGTGGATCAAAAGTGATACATAAGCTAGAATTATGAAGTTTTTTTAAGGCTCGATGTACGGTTAAAACATAAATCCTATAGTTTATTCTATTATTCGCTTTGTCTGACACCGTAAACATAAAAATTTTGGTATTACCCGGTGATAGTTTACTCTTCGTAATATCCGGAGGAGAAGTATAAATACCAAAAATGAAATATTTTTATAATGAGACGAGAAGAAGAGAAAGCAAACTCACCATGAGTTCTAATGTTTAAAAAAATATTTTGTGTTAAGAAACAAAATGGCAATAAATTTTTTATGTTCTATTTCCATTCCAGTGACACATATATTCCGTATTTGATTTGCGATAAATGCTGACCTCATTGCCGTATGACTGTGGAGAAAGTAAATCTTTTTGGAGTGCAGCATTAAACAAAAGTAAAGTAAATCCGAAAGTAAAACAAAATTTAAAAAAATAGCTCCATGTATTCTTCAAAAATATTTTGTTATACATTTTCCTTGTTTCAAGTATTTTTTTCCAGCTTAAGAGCATTACAATTTCTTATTACAAAATTTTCGTTTTAAACAAAGCATTTTTTTCTTTAAAAAAATACAATTTTTCATTCATTTTGCGTCAATTTACTCAACCAGGAAGGATTAAGGTTAAATGGCAAATAAACAACTGTTTATAGAACATCATAAACTATGGTGGATGTAATTTTTAAACAAGTCTAGAGAAGAAAGATTAAATCAGAATACAAAAAATTAAAATTTTATTTACAGTCATTACCACATTCATAGACTACATGAACTCAATAATATTTATAACCGCAAAAAACGAAGTCATCATGGATAGACAGAAGGATAAAAAAGTTTACAAACTCGAATATACGATGGAAAATGTTTTAAATTTATGGCAAATTTTAATCTCATCGGAATATAAAACCTTGAAATTATAACGGGTCTTTCATTAAGCACTTCATGTCTTTAAATTTAAAAAAAAGAGTGTGTGAAATATCACCGACATTTTTTTTTTTGTTGAAAGTCATGTTAATGCCACTATGTGTAGAATCTAGGTGGAAACAATCAAAATGTCTAATTTTCCATAAATCTGGCACATAAAACAAACTGAATTTGACCAATGGAATGGACACCACAGGAGAAAAAGTTAAATCGCAAGATATTGTTCATCAGTTCACATTATCTACACAAGAGATAACATTATATATCGTTAGTATAATTCGCAAAGACGCTAAGTCCACTTATTTCCAAAATTGAGATTTTAATGCAAAATGGTAACGATATACAAAATACATATTTTGGAACAACAAAAATTTGTCATTATGTAATTTAAAGTTGTTGTATTTTTGTGGTTTGCCAAAACGCTAAGTCCACAAAACTAAGAAAAAAATTAAAAGCACGTGCTAACGCGACGAATATTATTTATTAATTATTATTAATTTTTAATCTAGGTCATTTAAAGAGAGCTACTTTGTAAAAATAATTGCGTTTAAAAAAGTTTAAAGATTTAAAGTTTAAAAATTTTAAAACCTGAAAAAGCTGCAATGTTTTTTGTTTCTCCTGTAAAATTTGAAAAAATGGACTTAACACATTTGCGAATTAGACTAACGATATATGTATATATACTCAAATCGTTCAAGCAAAATATCCAAAATCGAATGAGTTGTTCACAACGTAGCGCCGTCTTGTTGTCCAAATCATCCAATTCTGGTAAAAAGCAATTGGTCATGATATACTTATATTGCCCGTCGATGATAGTGATGGCCTGACCAACGTTGTTCTCAAAGAAATAAATTTCAATGACGACGCCGAACTAAAATCCAGACTTATTCGGGACACATTGGACTCTTTTGGGTTTTAAGTTGGTTGGTATCATTTCAAACCCATTCATTAAGATATGGGACCCAGTGCTGAAAATGAATTTATTGTGAAAATTGAGGTCAGTTGGGGCTCCAACAACAAACCCATGTCGTTGTCTATAATCGTCGATAGTGAATTGGCAAAACAGACTGAATAAATGAATACTTTTTTGACAAATATAGCTTAAACAAAATGACTGCTGTCAACTGTCAAAGCTCGGAAGACCCTGTTCCCTAAAAATAATATGATGGGTGATAATAATGTGTGATCGGTGTGCGAATACTAAAATTTTCTTTTAATTTTGTTCAAAAATTTATCTCCAGACAGTAAGAAAATTAACCCAATTTTTCAAGTTTTCTTTCGAAAACTGTGACACGACTCTTTAATCATTTTCGAGTACATCGTCAAATAAAACCACTTAAGTTGCCCCGAAGCTAAGCATTAAAAGAGGACTACAATCTCATTACTTATTTTATCAAATTAATATAGCACATGTTATGAACCGATATCATACCATACCACCTATTTATATTACTGCATATACGTTGCTATATACACAGTAATCCTTCGATTTACGTCACCTCGATTAACGTTGTTTCGATTTACGGCGTCAAATTTTTTGTTCCCTCTTGAAACTTGAAATTGCCTCGTCATTCGATTTACGTCGCCTTTTTTTGGAACCAACTGCGATGTAAATCGAGGGATTACACTAACTTTTTTAAGTTCCTTGCTAAAAACATATTACTTTGTAAAATGAGCAATATGAAATTCGATTTACGTCGTTTCGATTTACGTCGCCTTTTTTTGGAACCAGCTGCGACGTAAATCGAGGGATTACTGCATTTATTTTGCCTACATATTTGCAACATGTAGGAAAGCTGTTATACTCAACAAACTGAAATAGACATGATAATAACATAAGAGCACCGATAACCACAATGTCAACTGCCCTGCACAAAAGGGTTCAGTCTGAATACAAAATAAATGTCGGATTAATGTTCGCGAACTTTTACTGACTCTCTTACCCAAGCCAAATTTAACAGTTTGAGAGCTTTTATTATCTTTAGTCATACATACATAATTGGTCATTACAACTCTTCAATAAACATTACGACCCACCAACGTCGTGTGTGTGAATTTTATGCATGGGTGGCGAGCTCTACAGTTTAAAGTCGACTCTGAACGACGGATTTTTGAGAATTTTCTCATGCCAATTTTTTTTATCTCAGAGTTTTTGCTAGAAATCTGCTGAGAGACAGTCTCCGAAGAAATATTTTTTTATTCATACTTCGTTTTGTTGAAGACGTTTGATCTGGGGTTTGACCCGTGGCATCGCGTCTAATATGCCAATAACGCTATTAGTTCCGATATTTGCAGTGAATAAAGCCAATTTGATAGTTTGAAGGAAGCAATCGTTCATAAACAGTCAATAGGAGAGAAATTGTTTCATTAAGACAAGGGCTGCCTTCCAAAATGCATCAATACAAAGTTTGTATGCAGTTCTACTACTGTATATAAATTATGTAGATATGCAAAATAACCAAACAATGCATCAACTATAAATCCGATGCCTGATTGCTTTTTGACTGCGTTAAAAATATACATTGACGACGTTTTGAAATAGAATACATTGTATATATTTTGTACAGCGGCATTATGAAACACGATACTTTGTTCAAACACAAAGCAACTAACATTTTGGAAGGTAGCCAAGTTCAAGCCGTATACACCGATGCTAAAGCTCTCGCAGTTAGTGTGGTATTAACAAAAACTTTTAAAAATGGTGTTCCTCGACTTTTCAATACGATGGGAGGCTATATAAAAAGAGGACAAGATAATCAAAAGTTTTCAAATTCATACAAATAATTATTTTCTTTTTACTGCATCTTACGTAAGGATTTATCATTCATTCAACTACGGAGTTTACTATCAATATGATTTTATTATTTATGAAACTGTTATTAAGTTTTTCGAAATTAAACGACTATAATTATTGAGCTTGTGTTTTTGTTCTGTACTGTTCTGCCTTTGTAAAATTAAAACGTTTCTCAATTAAATTACTAAAAGTTTCTACTTATCTCTTTTCATATTTACAAATTCCGATATCGGACTAGTCCCATAATCACATTACTTACAAGGGACTTCTTAAGAGTTAAAATAATAATAATGAGCTGATTACATCGTAGTAATAATTTGTTTAAAAAACAATAGCAATTTACAAAACTTTTCCAATTTCTTTTTAAGCTAACTTTTTCAATTTAATCTATTCACACTGGCTGCCGAAAAACAGAGTAATTAAGTAGCGAATGATTTAAAAAGAGACACTCAACTTAAAATATTATACTGTTTGACCTAGTTTAAGTGCACAAATAACATCAAATATTTTTTATTTGGGTAAACAAAAAGACGATTTAAATTTTTAAATTTTTTTTATCCTAAAAATTAGAATTTCACTTCTTAAATGGAAAAAAAGAACATGACAACTTCTCTGTAGGATGTTTATTAGGAATTCCTGGTCATAAAACTGAAAGACGAACATCCAGCAGTGGCATAAGAACTCAAGCAGAATAAAATACTGTGGCAATGCACACAGGTTGTTGGAAATTTCTAGTTTTCTTTTCATTTTACAACATCGAACGTAATGCCATTGAAAACAGCAAGACAACAGACGGAGTTTTTATTTTTTTAAGGTGCATTATTAGTAGGAAAAAGAGAATTTACAAACTGCCCTTAAACACCTCATAAACTCTAAAATAGCTCCAACTGGCGCCAAGAAAGACCGACAATATATGACGCAGTTTGCAATTATTGCCAACCGCTGCTGCTCATCTCCTATAGTTCCCGTTGAATTGTCTGCCATTACTACACTCGTCTACAAGTTCAAATTTCATTTTCAAAAGTATTTTATTTGAATTGACAAATTCTTTTTAGATTGATTGTTATAAGGAAGTTGTCAGTCAATAGCCTTAATAGCCCTTTCAATAGATATCAGGTTATACAGTGAATTCTGTATATAACGAAGATTATAGGATATTTATGTCAATGACTCTTCTTCCGTAAATCTTAAGCCAATTGCATATCGATAACCTTAAACACGCTTAAACCTCTTAGGACTTCTAATAAACCTGTAAATCTCTCGACGCCCAATAGTCGTTGTGTAAGACAATACAACCTTGTAATCTTTTGAAAGATCATTACATGACTATGGACAAAATAGGACAATGACTAGACGTCGCTATAGCTATAATGCTTAGGTAAATTGCCTGAATACCAAACAGTGCCGAAGATCCCTTGAAGTTATAAAGGATCCAAGCCCCCATACATATTTGGTGAAGTGATGTCATTGAAAAATATAATATTAAATGCCGTTACATTAATGGATTACGGGATTGCGAAGAGTTAAGAACTTAATTTGTGCAAATTGTTGATGATGTAAGCATAGACGATGTCTGATTCTGAAAATTCTTGCAAGGCATACTTACTTAATTGGTCATTACAACCCTGTAGTTAGGATTACACTCACAACACTCAAGTAGTGTGCGTTAATTTTATTAAGGAGTGGTGGGGCCTACTATTTAATGTCGACTGTCAGATTTGAGAAACTTTGCATTGCAGTTTTATTTTACTTTCAAAGTTTTTACCAGAAGACTTCTAAGACAAAGTCGCCGAAAGAAATATGTATTCATACATACATATTGTTACATAAATCGAAACGACCTAATATCGTTTAACAATAAAAACGATAAAAAAAGCTACCAGCTACACCAACACAATACACACGACACAAATACACACTAACACTAACAATACAATGAACGTGTTGGTTATCTAAAGCTGCACACACACATATGTACGACGAAACCGGTTGCGCCTAGTACCAACGGCAACATAAGCAAGGTACACAAACAACAATGTATTAGCAATAGAGCTCTCGAGAAGGCGATATCACGAACCTTCCATTGCAAGAATGTTCGTTAGACTAGTTGTGTCGGACTATAAAAGGGCTGGACAAGCGCAGGCAGCAGCCAGCCTTGTGTGAAGACGCGTTGCGGTTTGAACGTACAAGTGGTATTGATTGCAAAAAGGTTGTAAGCAGAGAAGATCTAACGAACAGCTGTTAGTGTTAACGCGGACAGAAGTGTGAAATAGAATAGTGTATAAACAAATTATTGTTGTATCGTTAAGTTGTATACGGTGGCACACAAAAGTAGTGTAAAGAATAAAGAGAGTTTAAGAGAAATTAAGTCCATATTTGTTTTTACTTTGGTTGCAATTAATGAACTCATATTTAAACGTTTTTAAAAAGGTAAAAACTTAACAATATGTATTTCATTTCTTTCTAGATATTGGGCTCTCTGCTAATAAGCCACAACACTAGCTATTAAATTACGGCTACTGAAAGGAATATGTTCACGAAATTATGAAAGAATTCAGAAACCGAAGCAATCAGAACAAAGCCTATGAATTATTTCATGGCAAAGTATCTCAGTAAAATATTCGCAGCATTGAAAAAAACATTCGACCGTAATAGAACCACTCGGCTATCTGTAACAACATCAACATCAAATTAATGGATATGTAAACAGACACTCTTACCGTGAGAGGTTGTCATTCTAAGGGCCATTATTGCAACTTGCCGTCAACTAAAGGGAGGATTTTAACGGGCAGATAAATTGTTTTTTATTATTATAAGTGGACGATAAGGTAGATGGTGAGCGTTAAGCTAAAGGGAGCAGTGTTATCGGCATTGCTCCATCCCTACCATATATTTGAAAAAGTTAACTTTATTTTATCATTAGGTTGTAATAACGAAAATAAGTTAAAGTTGACTTTAAAGTTCACTTTAGCTAAAGTTAACTTTAACTAAACTCAACTTTAAAGGCAAGTTGTAATAATGGCCCTAAATGTTTAACATGTTTAAAAAAAACTTGAAGTAGCTTGACCCTATACTTTAACACTGTGAACAGTCCTGGAATTTTTTGTTTTTCTATAAATTTTTGTTTACAGCATTAGAGTCTCTTGCTCAGTTTACTTTAAAGTTTTGTTTTTTTGTTTTTTTAATTTAGGTGCCTGTTGGTTTTCTTCCTGCAGCATTCTTGTTCAGTTTAGTTCATTCTACAGTAAGTTGGAACTCAACTGAAATAGACGAGACAATATCAAACCAAACTGACTCACATTGCTTGTCTGGCCGACAGCCAATGTAATGATTGTGATAATGTAGGGTAAACTTTGACACTTGCCAAGTATAAATTTTCAAAAAAAAAAAAGAAGAAACTACTAGTTGTTGCAACTGCTGTTACTGCCACAAATACTACTGAATCATTGGGTTTATCTTTCTGTGGCTTTATTCTGCTGGTATTGTTTTTGATGGCGTGCTGTTGAACAAATATTTTTGAGGTGCTCAAGTACTTTTTTTCTCGAGTTGTACATTCACATTTACAACTACATTTATGTTTGATTAGCATTTAAAAACGATACAAATGCAATAAAGGGAGTTATTTTAGCATCATCACAAATAAAATCGAATGAAAACCGATTATATTTGACTTTAATTCTTAAGGTTTTTGTCAATTAACGTACACTGAGCGCCATAAGTGAGTCAACACTTTTGTTCTTAAGTATAAAAAAGTTCCTTTATCATGATTTTGTAAGTAATAAATAAAAGTTTTTATTTTTGGAAATTTATTCGATTATTCTCATTTACTTTTCTCGCTATCCTAAGAAAATGAATTATTTCAGTGGTGTTTACTCACTTTTGGCGCTCAGTGTATATGTGGCATGAGATGTGTGGCAAGCTGCACCATCGTCTTGAAACCAAATATCGTTTACGTCATTACCACTAAGAGCGGATACTAAAAAATTGGTTATCATGGTGCGATAGGACTCTCCATTGATCGTAATAGTTGCGCAGTCCACATTTTGTAAGAAATATGAGCCAATGATGCTTCCGCTCCACGTTGGCTTCTGTAAGACCACGTGTGGGTTTTCTGAGCCCCAAATACAGCAATTTTGCTTATTAACGTACACACGAAGATGAAAATGAGCATAATCGGAAAAGACGATTTTTTGATTATTGAATTGAATGTATGAAGAGATGGTTCAAATTTAAACCGATAGATAGCCCACCCGATATATTCAAATGTGAAAAACAAAAATTGGTTCCTTAATCGTATTGAATCATATTAATTTAAATCATCCCGGTTCACGTCTGGACTCTTTCAAGTTGCCCACATACACAATGTCTTTGGAAGACTTTTCATCATTATTTTTATGAACAAGCGAGTGATTCAACAGTGTTGAAACAAATAAAAAGAGCTGGTAACACTGGGATATTATTTTCTTCTGTAGCTTGTTGGTGATGATTCTAATAAAATCAAGTCATAACATTCAATTGATAAGTCTAAAATACCAGAATCTATTTGTGCTAATAATCTCCCTTTTTTTATCATATACTGTTACTATAGTACTGCGAGCATATGATGTATAATACTGATCTCTGTCTACATGGGCTATCCCTATCGTGCTTTTTCAGCCTTATTACCCTACTAAGCTTTAGAGTTATGTTTGGTGATAACCACTCTTATGAATGTGCAATCGCATCACCACAGAATCTGTATATTGGGTTCGAGGCGATCCTCATTCTGAATAAGTATTCTTTGCGGCCACAGTGCTTTGTCAAAATACTGCTTCCTTTGCTCAGGTCGTTCCTTGATAATCAGATGTATGACACAAATCTGTTCTATTGTAGTTGCCCAAATAAGTATGAGATTGCATCAAATCCATTTGCTTTATATTTTTTATATTTTCCTTTAACTGAATATACATTTCGAAATATCTATTCCCAGATCACAAAAAGATTATAGCCTGCCGGTGGGTTTGAACTAGAAGCCTGAAAAAAAACTAATGAATTGAAAATATTTATAAAATGTTTTAGTTTGTTAGTTGGTTTGTTGTATTAGTTTCTCCTTGATGGGTTTTTTTTATAATTGTATGATTTCTAGTAATACCATCGTTCGTTACTCCATAACACAAAAATTGTTTCTCATAATCATCACGCTTTACACATTGTGCTGGAATATAAAAAACGCACAAGCTGTGAAATGCAATTTCAACAATGTTTGTATAAAAAGGAAAATAAAAATTCCAGTATTGTACCGGCATTCAATATGAAGAAATGTTTATTCTTTATTCTCTTTACCTCGGTCTGGATGTATTGTTATTCATTGCTTTTCTAACTTCAATAGTAAGTTTCATCAAACAATGTGCCATTGTTGTGAAAGTAATAATCATTGATTGCCAGCCAACAACTGCAACAAATGTAGTAATAACAACAATAATAATGGCAACAACAACATAATGAACATTACAAAACTAATACAATCGTCTACTACTTAATAAACAAAAGCAAAATTATTTAAAATTATAAACCTTAACTCAGACATTCTGTCTTATATTTATACATTAGGACATTCATTAAATAGTTCAACCATCAGTGAGTCCTTTCTGTTTATAGTCCAATGCTTTTTAAAACCTTTTACAAATAAGATCAGATATTTTTTTCCTTTTTTAGATTCCAGTGTACGATGTGCTGTAGCACAGCTTAAGCCAATAATGATCTTAGTTTTAATTAAGCCTACTCAATTTATTAAAGACTAAACTCGCCGTTGTCAAGGCGAGATCAGGTTAAACATCTCATACAAAACATCTCCAACAAAAGCTCTAGGAGCAAATAAAATTGCCTATCGTTTGGAGTGAACCTGAAACTCTAGATCTCGCCAATTATAAATAAAAATTAACACACACACAAGTTATGTCATAAGCTAAGTCGAAATTCTGGCTAAAGGGTTGAAATGACCAATGTTAAGTAAGTAAAATACTTTTGTCTTAAAAATTGTACATCGTGCTACTGTCATGCTAGCACGTTAAACTCTATAGTTTCTAAATTTGTATAATTTAATTATATTACTCTCATTTACTTTAATGCCACGTTGAAGGCCCAAAAACTTATGTATGCAAATATATTAGAAAATCTTTAAAACCACCTACACCTAGGCAAGTCATAGTAGACTTCAAATAAACAACATAACATAACAACAAAGGTAAACGCAATACCAAAATGTCATGATAAGAGATTATAAAAATCCTAACAAACCTAGCTATACTCAAGCTTCTATTAAAGATAAACTCGGTGCTCAAGCATATTCTTGCATCATTACGCGTAATAATAGAGAAATAAAGTAACGTTCGGATCAATTTATAAACAAGAGTTGAAATTATGATCTTGAAATTGGAAGAAACGAACAAGAGAAGGTGAATAGTCATCAAAGTAGTTCTACTGTTCCAACTGCACATGAGCCTCCGAATGCTGCACATAGTAGAGTTTTGCGACCACACAAACCAAGGCATTTGTTATAAAAATTAAATAAATAAAACTTAATAAAAAAAATTAACTTCGTTAATGATATTAAAATGAGAAAATTTAAAATTACATCTACTTTAAATTATATAAAAACTTATTATACATTTTTAAACATATTTATGTACCTTTCTGATAAAACTATTGTGATAATTACACTATGTGACAAAATAAAAGAAGACACCCAGCTAATGACATAGTGTAAGTTGCGAATTTATAAGATGACATGATGATTTGATAAGATGACATATATAAAAATATAACTGTTATACTATTTAAATAATAACTACGATAACTTTTGTACGATAAATTTTGTCCGAAGTGACATTCTCTTCACAAGAGAATGCTTTTTAAGAATGTCGCCACTTATTTCATATCTTTTAATTAAATTTTGCAATTAAGAATGGCCAATCTTGAAAAAATAAGAAAAAAATAGTATTTTCCAAGTTTACCCCATCAAAAATCATAACATACAAGTTTGAACAAAATTTATATGTATACCGTTTTAAAGGCTAATCTCTCCCCTTTCTAAAAATCTTTGAATTTTTAAAATAGGTTCAAACATATTTGTGTAATCAATAATTTTTGTGAAGAAATCAAAAAAACCGTTTTTGTCAAATAAAACAAGTTTGGAGGGATCAAGAAAAATAAAAAAGTACTTTTGAGTTCTACTCAACCTAGTGAATAACTTAGACTATGTAGTTACTCGGGTGTATTTTCACTGTCGCACCGTGTTATTAACCTATAGTGTAATTGAATAATCATCATAGTTATTATTTCTTTTAGAGGACGACATTATGTGACACATAATATTTAGAACGGTAACATAATTGTAATTGTAATTTACCATGAAGTAAAACTCAATGTATATAATGTATATATGGGCAATTTCGTGTCAAGTAACCAAATTTTTAAAATCGATGTCTTCCGATTTGGATGAAATTCGCACCAAGGTTAAAAAAATAAAAAAAGATAGAAGAAATAGCTATCTAATATCCTTTGGAAAATTTTTGCTAGGACCAATAGGTGAAAAGTTACACACATTTTAAAAAAACCCTGTATGACCAAAATGCCCAACTTTGACCCTCTCTAACTCCGGTAGTTCTTGACTGGTAGAGCTGAAAATTTGTGTCTGGCTTACTATCCAATAGTACTAACCTTGGTCCAAATCGGTAGACATCGATTTTAAAAATTGGGTCACTTGATACGAAATTGCCCATATGTATAAGTTATTCATATTCAACTGTAATTTAGATTTTCTAGAAATAAAGATTTCTGCGTTTATGGAACCCCGGATTTTTTTTTTGTAATTTTTTGGTTGAATAGAGGACCAGTTTTTTGCATCCCACAAAATTCAAAATTTATCCGATTTAAAGTGGCCAACTATCGCGCCCAACCTTTAGTTTTGTGACAGTGGTGGAAACATAAACAGTTATTAAGATTTTGGATAGCAAACTATAATGAAAATTTCGTCATTGCTTTAGGATCCTAACCTTCCATATATTTAATATTTGTGAGTATCTTCGAAATCTTCTCTTTTTAGAAACCATTGTTACTAAGGTTTGGAATTTGCAAGATGAGACGTTTGAGATCCTCACCAAACTAATAAATGCATTCATCTATATTCTAGGATTTTCTTAGCTTCATAGTTGCAGTACAATAAGTGGTGAGGTAACCTTATGTTTGTGGATGGTACGAAATAGTGTGGGTTATAAATCGTAACAATAGTAGGCGAGTGGCCTGAAAACAAGGGTAATAATTTTCGGGGTGGGTTTTTTATATTGGCGAGAGTTAATAAAAAATTTAATCTTTGTCTAAACTATTAATAAATAATAAAATAATAACAATAACAATTAAAAAGATATTGGCAACTTTCAGCAAGAAATTTTTTTTATGAGCAGTACGTCTTATTTTGATCTTGTAATATTTAGTTTCTTAATTACCTCTTGCACAAGAAACTATATTCATTGTGACCAAAAATCACCCACATTTCGATTAATAATTAAATATTTAGGTTAGGTTAGGTTAGGTTAGGTTAGGTTAGAGGACGTGTACTTGTCAATTAAGACAAGTACAGTAAGAATATTTAAGAACTTTTAAACTTTTCATTGAAGAAATTAAGAAATATTCAAAATTTTCCCTTTTTAACACAAAATAAATGTTTATTTACATTTATTTTTTCTACTTTATCCGCCAGTTTTCACTCTGCTTCTAACACATTTGCTTCGCAAAAATTATAACATTTTTTTCTCCCTCTAAATTCGCCAGTAATGCTGCTGCTATGAGCGTTTGCCAAACGTCACAATCATGCCTTCTGTGTGTTCGACACACGTTTCGCCTGTGCGTTGTCAAGTTCCGTTTCGTTACTGGTTGTATTGTGCTCTCTCGTTTTTTTTTTTCGATTAAAATTTGCTCAAGAAAGCTTCCTCTAAATGCTGTTGTAGGTGGTTTAAAACCGCTAGGCACTAGATGTTAGGCACTACGAAACCAAACAATTTTGACTGATTTTGACAACGCATAAACAAGTTATGCCATCTAGAATATCGGTTTTTAGCTTATACCACAAATACTGTTTGATGAGATTTACACTATAAACTCAACACAGTTTTTCAAAAGCGAATTGATCACTTTTTGTTTTGCAAGTCACAACTGCAAATTGCAAATACACTTCAATTTTTCAGGATATTTGAATTTTCTCCCAATTGTAAGGATTTTAAAAAAGCACATTAAAAAAATAAAAATAAATCGAATTGGATTTTGTTTTGATAAGCTGACACTTACACGTGTGATCGGTCTTTAGCAAAATTTTATAAATATTTTCTTCAATTGAGGTAGACTATGCAGAATATAGTTTTTTTATGTATAAACGCTGAATATAATTAGAAATGGTTCCAAGTCATATTTGTCAATAAATGTAATTCCTTCGTTAAGAATCTAAACATTAGAACATCTTTCATTTGATTGCGATAATTGGTACAAGTAGAGAAGTTAAAAAGTCTATAATTTAATATTATCTATTAACTTTAAATTATACTTTAACATATAAAAAGTCCATTCCCGTCACTTAAATATTTAGTTTTTTAACATTTTTTCCTCATTTCCACGCTCCATTTGCCTTGAAAACAACTGAAGTTTGTTATAAAAAAGTACGTTTACAATTCTTATCAGGTATTACTTTGACGTTCCGTGTCATTGCCGTACCGCGATTTTTTTTCTTTTTCAGGACTTTTACTGTTCTTTCACTATGTTGCAGTCCGAATGTTTACAGAGCTTTTCTCATAATATAACTAAAGGGCGACTGAATCCTTACATACAAACCTAACTCACATAACGTAAAGAAAAGAAATGAAAAGTCATACGAAACTTATATAGGATACGTATTAAGTTAACGTACATTTAAATTGCTTCCTATTATTTGTTTTAAAGACTTTTCTTAAATATTGTAATTCTACCATTTTTAATTTGAAAATAATTTTGGATATGTAAAATCATTTTTTCTTTTATTTTCAATGTTTTATTTAAGGAACCTGGATATAAAAAATATGAATGAATATATTTACACATAGGGCCAAACAAGCACGTTTTTATAAGCATATGTATACAAACATATTTTAAACGTATATACCATACCTTTATTTATATTGAATATAAATATTTACGAACAAACACTTAACATGACACCAACTCTAGGGATATTACCTAAGGCAACATTTTCAGTTGAAAGACAAGCTACATACGCCTCCACAAAGGTACAAAAACATTCTTAATATTCATGGTAGTAGTATTTCAAAATGCTATTATATATGTATGTACATGACAACAAAAACAAAAGATTCAGATTTTATTTAATATTTGTTTTTCGTGTCTGGTAAGTATAATAGGTTTAGTGTATCCGTTCTAATTATTCGAACACTGACCTACTTTTATTATGATATAAACTTATAAGAGTCAGCAAATACTGCGAGCTTATTTTACAATTGTATCCTTACTCAAGCATCATGAGCTTTAAATATTTAAAGGTGGCAACACCAAAACATCGGTAATGAATGGTGCCAGTAAAATATTTACAGAAGCAGTTATCAGAACAAATGCTGAATATTTTACTGAATGTTCGACAGACATTAAATTTAGCTACAATACGCCTACAGATCTATTAGAGAAATCCATTCTACAGTCTTTGGGTGACTGGGCCATTACCTTTTTAACTTGTGATGAACATATTATGACGCTTTTTAAAGTACGGACGTTTATTGAACAGGATAACATATGTCAAGTGGTACGTGCTACCTGTGAAGATTCGGAATCCATCGCACATGCTAAATACCAATCTCTTGTGTAGAAAAGTGAAACTCAATTTCATAAAAATTAATATCAGCCTCTCGTCAGAATATCTCGTCAAAATGTCGATCGCCTACTGAGAAAATGACAAAACTCGGTTTACGTTTAATTCCATACGTAACGAGTGTAATTCATCTCTATCTTTTAAAAAGTAAAGTTAATATCGGTTATTACAACCCTTTAGACTGGATTAATGCATTGATTTTAACCATGAGTGGCGGAGTTTACTGTAGTTGACTTCGAACGATAGTTTTTGGTAATTTTATCATGCCACAAGACTGCTAAAGTCGACGGAGAAATATGTTTTTATATTTCATTTTATTCGAGATGTCTGAGCTGGAGTTTTCACCGTGGCCTCACAAGCCTACACACTACCTAGACTACGGCGACTGCAGAAAACAGAACAGTCCCAGTAAAAATATTTAATTGTCAGCATGTTCCAACAAAAATTGTGCATTGTGGTGAAATTAGTGTCCGTTTTTCTATTGTAACCGGTGCCAAACAAAAGTGCTTTTTTTTTTTTGTAATACTGTTCACAGTTGTACAGGACCGTATCTTCAAATTAGGCACCGTAACAAGGAATAATCTGTATGAGCAAAAAAACCTCTGAGATCTTAATATTGTTGACAAAATATACAAAATAGGAAAGTGATGACTTCTGTATGTAGCATCAGCTTACCTAAAAACCGTTAAAATCCATTGTATACACACTGCAAGAGTTTAAGGAAGTTATTCTTTACTGCTTCTGAAGAATGCGTATCTGTTTGAAGAACAGTTCTTTTCAATTCTGATCGTTTTAAACTGAACAAAGGGTACCCTTGTAGACTAATAGTAAGTGTGCTAGTCTCTTAGTGTGAGAATCGTAGGTTCGATTCCCACCAGAAACTCAACTTTGTTACACTACTCCGAGCATAAGCTCGTAATATAATTTGTAATTATAAAATAAAAATAATATAAAAATCTTTTGTTTAATGAAAATTATATCCTGGAATATAGAATACAGTAACGGCTTTAAGCTGATGATTTATAATTGAGATGTCGATGATATGTGGTTGCAACGACATACTGCTACCACCTCATAGCCTACGAAGTACTCTCTAAATGATTTGAGAAAAATAAATTCAGAAACTCTGACTACAACAAAAAGTCTAAAGGACTATTTGGACACTCCCGTTGAGATGGGCCTTGGCGAATTCAAGTTTCGCTTTTTTATTTTTTGACGATATAAAAGCTCTTTAGCCAATTTTTAAACCTAAGCGGTTTCGTATGTAACTAGAAGATGCTATAGGATCATTTTGGATTGTCTTTTTAATTAAGCAGTCTTCATGTCGTGAAGTTTCACGTGGTCTTCCTCCAGGATGAGTAGGAGATGTGCGACCAATCTGCAAAAACTTTTTAATTAGCCTAGAAATAATTGATCTGTTGATCAATCTAGAACTTGTGGGAGATCGTTAACTTAAAAATCAACCGAGAAAATGGCAAAACCAAAGACGAAATATTTGAAGTCGCAAAAATAGCCTGGAAAGCAATATCACCTGAAATAATTAATAATTTAACATCCTCTATGCCTAAAAGAATGGCGTGTGCCGTCCAGAATAAAGGATTCGCAAAGAAATATTGGTTTCAATAGTTTTTATCTGTACCTTAAATTTGCGACTTAAAATGTATTTTGAATCATAACTTTTTTTTATTGAATTCTGAATTCCTTAAGTTTGTGTTTTTCAATAATAAGGATACAAATAAATAAAAAAATAAAAAAGATTTTTAATAACTTTGTTTTCTTAAAAATAATAATCATTTTAAAAAATGTACTGAGGGAGTGCTTAGGTGTTGTTCGATACTGTAGCTCACCGTTTACAGTGATGACCTGCCAACGGCTCTCTCAGTGAAATATGGGCCGATGACGCCGCCAGCCGAGAATTCAAACCAAACAGTGAGTTTTTGGGATGCTTTGGACGCTCTTGAATTTCATGTGTATTGATATCGTTCCAATTTCAAAATTTTTGTTTGTTCATGCAAATATATGAACTTAGGGGCAGTTGCCAACTGCTTCATGGTGATTTAACAAAACAGATTGAATAAATGAACGTCGCCGTGGTCTAGTAGGTAGTGTGTTGGCTTATTAGACGAAAAGCCAGGGTTCGAGCCCCAGGCAAGACATCAAAATAAAATACAAAAAGTATTTCTTCGGCGACTTCCTCTCAGCAAAAAAAAAACTCTGAGAGTAAATAAAATTGTCATGAAAAGTATCTCAAAAATTTGTTGTTCGGACTGAAGGGTTGTAATGATAAATTATGTATGTATGTATGTATGATTGAATAAATCAGAACTAATTTGACAGTATTCGTTACAACAAGATGGCCGTTATTAACTGTCAAAGTTCAAAACTCCCTATGGGTAAACCCTATACAAACTGAAGCAATTGAGGATCAACCACTACAGAATACAAAATGAGTTTGTCGTGGTTTCGAAACTTATAAAATAGGGGCATAAATAGTCTTCAAATACTCTATCTAGAAAGCCTTATGACTGTTGACAGCCTCAAAGAGGTTAACATCAACAACGAATTTCATGGGAAGGTGGTCAGGCAGCATCTCCTCTTAAAAATGGAGAGAATTAACAAAAACTTCATTAACACTATATGCACAAGTTTGCAGATGTTCTTGTTTCTAGGTAATAATAGATAGATCCGATACAATCCTAGGTCCTGTTAAAATAGACCAATCACTCGCTCAGCTAGAAAACCAAGAGTTACAGGCTGGATGGAGATGTGACACCCCTTTGTTTTTAGTTTTTAGAGAATATGTACATGAAACAGGTAAGTTCTTATATCGAAATAAATTAAAATATTCAACATGAAATAAAAATACTCGAAAGAAATATTTAAATTTAATCGCTTGATTCTGTAATACGTGAATTGTTATTAAATTTTAAATTTATTTAAATTTATATAACTCACACATACAAAGATTTGTTTGCAACACAATAGAAAAATGGATGGTGTTTGAATGTCCAGTAAATAGTTGGTAGGTTTTTGACAATATGCACTTGGGTATGAATCCTTACAGCGGAAGGAAGAAAAACTAAAGCGGAAATTCAATTTTGCCCACCACATGTTGCCTTAACCCGTTATGAATATATGAATACACTCGCTCCTAGCCATGACTACATGTTGAATGGTAGGGTATGTACATTGTACAGCATTGCAAAAGTCAATTTAGTTTTCCTTGGCAGTAACTAGCACATGTGTTCTCTACATAGATGGTTCGTTTATTTTTTTGGCTAAATAATTGAAAAGTAATACAGTGTAGAAGAATATCTGCACTTAGTGCTGCTTTCATTGTATACTTTACCATTACTTTATGCTAATGAACGAACACCCCATGCATCTATGATGCAAGCTTAGTTTCATAACAATTCATGAAGCCAGGAAATGAGTCTCAACATTATTTACAAACACAGATGAATGAAACGACACAGGCAATACTTTTGAATTGTAAAGTAAAATGTGAAAAACAATTTTTGTAATAAAACCTGAATACTTTACATATAAAAAAAAATGGAAAAAAGGGACATTATAAAAAATTAAATTACGAAAATCAAATCTATCCACAAAATAGTTGTAAAAATAAACAAATTTTATTACTTTAGATTCGAAAGTTGCAAATTTTTAAATAAAAATTGTTTGCCTTTGTTTTTTCAAGGATACTCTCGGAATGAGAAATCGTAGGAATTCTACAAAATTTTCAGTCGCTCAACTTCGGAATTTCCGCAAGAGTTCTTGTGAATATTAAGTGTAGAAATAATACATTAATAGCCTGATTTGCGCCGCGTTTGGTTCCTAAAAGACGCAAATCGAAATGACGTAAATCAAAGCGACGTACGTTCTATAAAGTAAAGCGAGATATTTTAAAAGCTATAGGAAAATTTTTCAAAAAAGACATAAAATTCAGAAAAATGCGTGAAATCTTTATTTGAATCGATAGTACGGTCCATATAATTTAATGTTTAAAGATTATTTCATGCAAATGTTGACCGCGACTGCGCCTCAAATGGCCCATCCGCTTAGTCCAATTTTGGCATACACTTTCCAACATTTCGGCCGGTATCTCACGAATAAATGCTTCAATGTTGTCTTCCAATGCGTTAATTGAAGCGGGCTTGTCTGTGTAGACATGAGCTATAACATAGCCCTACAAAAAACAGTTTAAAGGCGTTAAATCGCACGATCTAGACGGCCAATTGACCGGTCCCGAACGTGAAATAAAATGTTCACCGAACTCGCCTCTCAATAAGTCCATTGTTACGCGTACTGTATGGCATGTGACACCCTCTTGTTGAAACAACATGTCATGCAAGTCAGGCTCTTGCATTTTGGGCAAAAAAAAGTCGGATATCATCTCACGGTAGCGCTCACCATTCACAGTTACGTTACGATTCGCAGCATCTTTGAAGAAGTACGGTCTAATGATGCCACCAGCCCATTAACCGCACCAAACTGTGACTTTTTCTGGATGCATTGGTAGCTTTTGCAATGCTTCTGGATGATCTTCAGTCCAAAAAAGAGCTTCGTCGCTGAACACAATTTTTCGATAACTTTCCAAGAGCCTATTCACCAAAAATTCTGCATTGCGGTAGATCGTTCGGCTTCAATTCTTGCACCAGCTGTATTTTGAAAGGCTTCACACCTAAATCCGTCCCCAAAATTTTCCACGTTGTTGAGTAACAGAGGCCCAATTGCTGCGAACGGCGACGAATCGATAATTGATGGTCATCATTAACACTGGCCGATACAGCTGCGATATTTTCTTCAGTTCGCACTCTACGTAAGCGTGCTGGTGGTTTAATGTCCAACAATGTAAATTTGGTGCGAAATTTAGTCACAATAGCCCGAATAGCCGCTTCAGTGGGTCGATTTAACTGACCATAAAATGGAAGAAGCGCGCGATGAGCTTTCTTAACAGAGCACGCATTTTGATAATAAAATTCAATGATTTGTATGCGTTGTTCGTTTGTAAAACGATTCATGGTTAAATTATAGACCAAACTGGAGATGTTTGACAGTGAAACAAAACACGAAATGTGCGTGAGCTGTTTAAACCAGTGTTGCCAAAAAGATAATAGCTAAAAAATCACACGTTAGTATACTTTTAAAAATGATTTTGTTTGGTTGGCTGTTAAATAATGCAATGGTCAAGGAACAGATTTATTTTAGCACTGCGTACAGTTCCTTGATTCGAAACAAAATGCTGGGTTCTGAAGTTCTTTAATGCCCTTGCAGAACTATTTCATGCTATGCACTGCTATGGCAATAGCAAATCAATAGCAGTCAAAGATTCGAATAGTCAATTGTTTCTATAAGCTTCGATAGTTGAAGAGTCTGTTTTTTTACAAGAAAGAACTCTAATTTTGTAATTGGTTCATCATCCAAGTTAAGCAGCAATTTTATTTTGTGGTAGTCTCCTTGTTTGTATCGTTAAAATTGTAGGCAATTCCACCTTCAGTTCTGCACTCAGGCATATTGAATTATGATTATCACCTTTAAAATGATCGATTTTAATATTGTCGATTATGTTGTTCAAATTAATGTGCTAGGCTCGAGGAATATCGATTATCAGCCGATCTTTTTGCGACAAATTAGTTGTCTAAGAATATTTCCCCTTTTCCTGGCAAAAGTTATTCTTGAAGCAATTGTTAGATAACTTCAAAACATTCCAAACTTTTTTGCTTAACGTCTATATGTTAAGCAGTTTGTCTTCCGAAGCTTTTATCATAGCCCTTGGTGTTTCTACTACTGAGGACATTCTGAACTATTTTACGCAAGTTCTTTAGATTGAGCTCTTTATTTTTCTCCCTCCATACTAAAGCATGTCAAATGAGTTTTTCTTCAGACGAGTCAAAATATACGAACTGTAAAGATGTGTGTCGGCACCAGATGTAGGGAATTTGGAATATATTGAGGAAATAATAAATAAGGGATAGTATTTGAACATTCTAAAGAACAAATTCACCAAAAGTTCGAAAGAATTAAGAATACTCGTAGTTAATGGTCATTACTTCCAACAAGTAAATGAAGCCTGCTTTTAATACGAAAATCTGATTGGCCACCAAAGTCCCCATCGTGTTATTATTCTTACACAAAGTCTGGATATGACTCCCAGAGAGGATATAATTTGAAAGAACGGTTACGGTAGTCGCTAGGCCCAAATCGAAAGACAACTGAAAACTCATGAGTACATGACGTCAAATATCAACAAAAAACGCTAAACGAAAATGGTACATTCAATGCCAAATGATTTAAATGGAGTGCTTGAACTTAATCGATACATACATAATTGGTCACTACAACCTTTAGGTCAGGATTAACACATCGCTTGTGTTAATTTTACACCAGTGGCGGGACCTGCCTTTGGTGTCGACTCCGAACGAAAGATATTTGAGAAACTTTTCATGTTTTTTTATTTACTCTCAGAGTTTTTGACAAAAATCTGCTTAGAGGCAGTCGCCGAAGAAATATTTTTATATTTTCGTTTTGTTCGAGATGTATGTTATGGGGTTTAAACCGTGGCCTCACGTCTGAAAAGCCAACATACTACCTACTAGACTGCGACTATCAGACTATGATAAAAAAAATTCACTCAAACAATATTTATGCTTTACGTTGCGTTGCAAATATGTCATCAAAGTTATTAATTTTGCCTTTTACTATGGCGCTTTATAAGTGAACAAGTATTTTTATGAAATTTAGTAATTAATTTAATTTACTTTAAAATTTAATTTAAAATTCAGTTGAATTATAATGGAGACAGCGTTGCCCACCACCTATAGACTAGTTTTTTTTTGTAAATAGAATATATTTAAATAAATAAACAGTAAATAAATTAAATTAAATAAAACGCAAATAAAAATGAAAAGCAATATTTAATTTAATAAATTTTTACCAATAAATTAACTCGAATTTATAAAATTATTATTAAAAATCATGTTTTTATTGCATTTCAAAAAAAAATTTGAAAATTACGTGCACAAAAATGCCTCACAATTTATGGCTGTTGATTTAAACATTTATTTTTATTTTAATATTTTATATTTATTTAATTGTACTTTAATTTAATTTTAAATTAGACAATAAATGTAATTAATTATGTGAAAATGACATGCGGACGTATAGTATTACGCGACAAATGGATAAATAACAATAAAAGTAATAGAATATAATAATTTTAGTTTTCTTTTTTTTTCACAATTTATTGGTCAGACATAATTAAAACAAATAAATATTATACCAAATAAACTCGGTAAATAAGCGATTCTTGTTAATAAACAAGTTAAAGGTACAAAAATTACGTAGTTAAATTGGACAAGACGTAAAATATGAAATTCATAATGATTTTCTATTTACTTTTGGCATGTCAATGTAAATGGACATCCAGTGACATTTTCGACAATTGACAACAACGAGAAAACGTACACATATAAAAGAAGGAAAATGAATAGAGTAATATTAAGTTACATATACAATAAGTGAGTTATATTAATTTTTACATCTTGAAGTCACTGTAGTATAATAGGTAGTGTGTTGGCTTATTAGATGCGTGCGATCCGTGGTTCAAACACTAGGCCAGACATCTCGAAAATAACGAAATACCAAAAACCAAACCCCAGGTCAGGTACCTCCAACTGAACGAAATGTGAAAAACATTTCCTCGTCGACTTCCTCTCAGCAGGAATCCCATGAAAATTTTTTCAGAAATCTGTCGTTCGAAGTCAACGTTAAACTGCCGGTCCCGCCACTCATGGGGACAACTAACATTTATAACATAGGTAGTGGTAGAAGCTAGGTTGTAAATAAGTAATATTATCTTATTATCTGACTAGAATTTTATTTCATTTTAACGTGATTAATATTACTTCGTACAACTTTATCGATTTTTAAAGAAAAGCTTGTGCAGTAGACAAAGCCAAGAACGCCTTGATAATTGCAAATTGTTCTCATTGGTATACGAAAGACTTGATGGATCAGTAGAACCATCTGACTTCAAAGATTGTCTTGGGCTCTTATGAAGATTGTTGCGCCTTTTTGATGAGCTGTTGCTATCGTTGTTAGACTTAATTTATTTCCATCTTTCCTCAATGCATTTGAAAGAGCATCTTAAACGTTTAATTTTTTCGCCAAAAATTTTCTGCAATTTTAGCTTATTGTTAGCCTATTTCTCTGTATAGTATCGGGTCCGCCATTTAACGTTTTTTTTCAACTAGTGCTTATTTCGTGAATGGTAACACTTAGCTCATGTCTGATTTGACATATAATTAGTTTTGTTCTTCCGCTGAAGGAATATGGTTGTGTATACGCTTGAACAACGCTGGGAAATATTGCGACATTACTTTGAAAATCATGGTAATGTTGCAGAATGTGTGCGTAAATTGCGTACGGATTTTGGAAGAAGAGAAGCACCGTCAGCTCCGTATGTTCGTTATCTTGTGAAACAAAGTGAAAGAAACTGGCATCCTCATCGATAAACCAAAGCGTGAAACGCCAAAAACAGTGCGTACACCCGAGAATATTGCTGCTGTAGCAGAAAGTGTGCGTGAAGCGCCATCAACATCAATTCACCGTCGTTCTCAACAATTGAACATTTCGGAGACATCATTGAGGCGAATTTTGCATAAAGACCTTGGTATGACGCCATACAAAGTCCAATTGGTTCAGTAGTTGAAGCCAATTGACCATCCAATGCGTTTTCGCTTCGCTAAGTGGGCCTGCGATCGACTTGCAGAAGATGCAGATTTTGGCAAAAAAAATTATCTTTTCAGATGAAGCTCATTTTGATTTTGGCGGTTATGTAAGCAAGCAAAATTGTCGCATTTGGGTCACAGAAAACCCGCACGCATACATTAAAAAGCCGACTCACCCAAAACGAGTCACTGTTTGGTGCGGATTTTGGTCCAGAGGCATAATTGGGCCATGTTTCTTCGAAAATGAGCAAGGAGTGGCCGTTACAGTCAATGGAGATCGTTATCGGGCCATGTTGAACGAATTTTTGCTCACAAAAATTGAAGAGGAGGATATTGGAACATTTGGTTTCAACAGGACGGCGCTACGTGCCACACAGCCGAAGCTGCACTCGATGTTTTGCGCCCTGTTTTTGAAGATCTCATTATCAGCCGCAGAGCTGATGTCGTTTGGCCACATTTGAATGAAATTACTTTCCATTATTAACCGGAAGGATTGTACTTTCAAATAAAAAAAGAAATTTGAGAAAATATTCAGTAGTTTTTTTAAAGCATTTTCAAAAAAAAAAAAAGTTATTTGGCGGACCCTTTATCTTCTTTAACAGGTTTCTAATAAATTAAAAAAGATTTTCAAACTCATGGTTTGTGTATTTGAAACATATACGAGTACACTACAACAATTTAATGCCACGTCAGCGTGATGGAGCCAAAGAAGTGACAAATGGGCAAAGCAACAAATCGTCTTAAAGTTTTGCAACATTACTTTAATTCCTATAGTACAGATAGTGCCACAGAGTTAGCAACGCTTATTTCTTCTTATGAACCTCAATGTCTTACTGCCTAATTGAAAATTATTGCGTAAGATGGTATTCCTTCAAGCGAAGTCTCACAAAAAATTCTGTTTTGCTACATTATGCTTAACTTATTTGTTGATGATGATATAAATTTTGAATTCATTTCATAGAACTACTGATGCCATTATTTGTGGAATATAACATCGTTTAAATATCCGCCACGGCTTCTCTGGTGAATTTAAAATGTAAAATTTTCCGTGACTGGTGCACAAATCAGACTGAATTTGCCCGTCGTCATGTTTAAATTGAATTTAAAAACCGCTGTGACATGTATCAGCATGCAACTGTGACTTAAAAAAACTCCACAAGAAAAATGCTAATGGGGTCAAATAGCACTATCGCGGCAACCACTTCACATCACCCCTATTTAAGATCACCATGCCCATCTTTGGTGCAGAATATCCAATGTGGCGTAAACTCTGTGTCTCATAGCACCATGGCTTGACCAACGTCGTTCTTAAAATAATGTGGTCCTATAACGCCGCCAGCCCAATATTTACACCAAACAGTGACTTATTCGGTTTGTATAAGCGCTTTTGATTCTCAAGTTTGTTTATTCAGGTACCCATTCACCCACAGGTTAGGTTAGGTTAAGTTAGAGGACGTGTACTTGTCAATTAAGACAAGTACAGTACCCGGAGGTCGAATTGACCCATTGTACAACACCCTTAAAGAGGGAAGGATAATAGAGGGAATATGATAAAAAGGAGAGGGTGTAGGAAAGGAGAGAATGGGAAGCGGAGGATTTACACAAACCAGATACAAGAAAAAGGGAGAGCGCGACTACAATGAGCACCTCTCAACCAGCCCAAGCCACTAATGAATCTGTTGAGAACCTTGATGTCGGCTCTCGACACAGAATTCAAACTTGCAATGAAGGCCCTGCCAAGGGTCTCAACCTCAACCTACCAAGGGCTGGGCAGTTACAGATCTGTTCCAGATCCCCGTCAGTGACCTAATCTCGCAGTGCCCTGTGATAAAACTGACAACCAACCTTAAGCTGGTCTTATGCAAGCCCAGCAGTCAACCTGTTCTCCTACGGTCCACAGCAGGCCATAGACAACTAGAGACAAAACAACCCGATCCGTTCCCCCAACGCCTCTGCTCTTCCTCCCTGACTTATCCATTGATGAGGCTGTAGAGGTGACAGACTGGGCATAGTGTCAAGAGCAGCCTGAGGGCAACTCTTCCTCACTCCAGTGATACTCAAGGAGACAATCCGCTGAACTTCATCTAAGATTTTCCGTTGAAATCTCTTATCTAAGGCACACCACCAAACAATGCAGCTATAAGTAATAACCGGTCTAACAATCGCCAGATATATCCAGCGATTGGCCCTAGTCGGAAGACCCAGTTCTTACCTATGGGGTTCCTACACTAGTAGAAAGCATTCAGTCCCTTCTTCATTCTTTTCTCGGTGTTTCGTTTCCAGTTCAGCTTGCTGTTCAGGACAACAAGTACTTGATCTCAAAAGACAACGGAAGTTCCCTACCAGCTAACCTCGGCAACCTGAAGGTTTCATTTTGTACCAACGCAAGAACAAAACGAGGTCCACAGACCACAGTTCGTAGTCCAATAGGATAAAATTCCAAGAGCAGACTCAGGCAGAGAAGCCACAAACTACATTTGAGGTACCTGCCTGTACGTGAGACTAGTATTCCATTTCAATTGGATTAATGTGATGTAAATGGTAGGGAAGTCAAATGAAGTGAATTATTTCTTGAACCATCTTAAGAAACGAAGGCACTTCATTGCTATACGTATATAACATACATAAAAAAGTTTTTCCTAATTGTATCCACAACATTACGAGCTTCTGCCTCCTCAGTTTTTTTTAGAGAGATTACATATACCTTTTAACAGTATACTTATAAGTAAATATGTAAACAACATTGGATCTTTCTAGTCCTAATAACTGCTGAAATTTGTTCAAATTAAAATTAATTATTTAAATAAATATTTGAATTTATTAAGAATTCAGTCATTGATTACTCTGCATTTAATTTTTTCTAAAAAAATTGTATAAGAAATTCTGAACAAATGTATTGAAAATTTACTTAAGCACCACAATGGAAAGTCTGTAGTACCGTATGGTACGGAAATGAGTCAGCAACATTGCCTGGAAGGCATTGAAGTTTATGGTAGAGTTGTCTTATTCATAAAGTGTCTGTTTCGTTTTCTTTTTCTTTCAAAATGTCTGTCAAGACAAACACCCCTTTTCGTCCATGTATTAATTTTGGTAAGTTGAATAGAGGGACTCGAGTCGCCTTTTCAGTTGTAGGCAGAGGCAGTGAAAGCTAATAGTGAAGAGAAATTAAACAAAAATACACTTTTTTATTACCGAAGACATAATAAACACAAAGAATATTTATAACTTTCTCATTATCTGTAGCGTAATTTCTTACCTTGCAAAACTGTTCTGAAAATTATTTTCATCAATGAATGCAATATTTGGTCATCTTGGTGCTTAAGTTGTGGAATAAAACAGCTTCATTTACTAAGAACGCCAGAAGGAAGTTGATGCCAAGACATCTCAACAACTGAAACAAGCAACAAAAAGTTTAACAGGCTAAAGTGATGTGAAAGAGAGTCACGATATTGTTGTTTTAAATAAAAAAACTACAAGCAATTTATAAACAAAATTATTGTTTCTGTTTTTTTTGCTACTCAAAAAGCGTGCCAGATTTTATTTAAGAAGTGCGAAGGCATAGTCCTGCTACAAGTTTAGTCAAGGCCTGCTCTATCGTTAAACATTCTTTGAAATAATCATCAAAATAGTTCTGTGGATCTTAAATTGATGTCATATCGTTTGAACAATCTTTAGGCACCTTTTTCCTTGGAGATTCAATTCTATAAAAATTATTGCGATGATTTTGTCATTTTTTTGTATAAAGTGGTCGATCTCTTCCGTTTCTACCTTGTTATTTGCAAACCGATGGTGTTTTCTCCTGTTCGCGATTTTGATCTCTTCATGGCTGGGTACAACACCATCTCCGTAGGTAAAGTTGTTGTCGAAATCGCTTTGCAGTAGAAGTGTAGCGCCTGTAACTTCATCATCCCTTGCTAACATGTAGCTAAGTTTTCATATCTATCATTGCAGAAAGATGTTCAAGTTTTTGTAATTTTCGATTAAATGTTTAACTCTTTGATAAAATTTTCAATTACTATTCCAACATTTGTACAATTCGACTACCTTGCACACGCTTCCACTTTTCTTGCTCCCTCTTCTTGCGTCTGAAAAGAGATCTTTCCTCAATTCTCCTCTCTCTTGGTAGTTCACGACAATGGAACGCGAAATTCTTTGACAATCCATGCTTTGCATATTGTTCCGTTTTTACCCTTTTAAAAACGTTAAAACTATGAGTTCGTAGATTGCAAATAAAAATAAATTTGTGTTTAGTTTTAAATAAAATCTTTATTGTTCGCACAATTCCGTTTGCCACTGTTCGCAACTTGATTTAAACAACAACAATTTGCTTTATTTGTTATTCTTCTTTACACTCTTCTGCGTACACTCTAATAATTGTTCGCTAGATATTTACTACGGAGATCTTCAAACTACGATTATTTTCTCCACACGCAACGCGTCTTCAGACAGGACTCATCACGTTGCCTGCTTTGTCTTGCCTTTTATATAGCAGGGTAAACAGTCTGATGGATGCTCTTGAAGGAGAATGACTTCGCCTTCTCGAAATCTCTAAATGTAAACATGTTGTTTACGTTATTGTTGTTTGTGTATTTTGTTTACGTTTGTGCTTGTAGTGTTGTTGTTGCCTGTTTGTTCACTTGTTTATAACTTTTTTTATACTGATGTTGTTGCTATATTTTTGCTTATTCGTTGATCATGTCGACGCCTCCATTCTATAACGTTCTAAGTACACTTAGAACGTTTTTAATGTTCTTGCATTTTTAAATTCTACGTTCTCTAACTTAAATACTGTCTAAATTTGGTTAAGATGCGCCGATCCGTTCCAAAGTTATAGGGAAAAGTCTTCTTAGAATACACATATGGTCGTATGTCGCGTGAAAACTTTGAGAGCTCATAACTCAAAACACACTTTTTCGACTTAGAATGTTATAGAACGGAGGCGTCGATGTTTATCATTTTAATGTTATACGATAACACCATTTCCATTTTCGTAACAATATCATGAAAATTTTCTGGTAATTAGCAGATATCGTCTGCCAGTCTTCTCATCCTTCTCAGTCTTTCATTCAATTTTATCATAATCTCATATAGGAAATCGGTCAAAAACGGTGGCGAGTTGAGGGTCGTCTCTATTTAACAAAGCTTTTACTAGTCATTTCTTTGCTTAGAAGACGAATTGTTTCATTTGTGGTTCATGTAGCTTTCAGTTTGATTGTATTAAAAGCTTTCTTAATGGAGAATAAATATAAAGGTGTTGGTCACTCATTATTATTACCCTCAGGGTGTTGATCTAATTTTGGCAAAGACTATTAAATGATGTGTTATTTTTCAATACGTTGCAGTCTATTGTTAACAATGAAGGTTATTATTTCGTATATTTGCCAAGGTCATTTTTATTTGGCGATTTCACTAATGCACCTCTTATCCATTAGCTTTGAAGTCGTTCGTTGATCCATGCTTCACCTATGGGTGGATTACAAATTTCAACTGCTACAATTCTTTGATGTCAGCAAAGTGTTGGAAATATCAGTTTAAATCCAATTTTGTTATATTATTAGAGTTTGCTGCAGCTTTCTCAACTGTTGCAAAATCTTCAAAATAATTCCGTTTCTTTACCAGCCAAAGTTATATCTGCTCTCTCGAAGATAAGAGGAAGATGAGATAGAGCGACTACTGTCGTATTATTATTGCACTCGTTTGAGGTTCAATTGGATTTTAAAAAGCCAAGAAACATATTACTTTTTGCAGCCACTGGAGTAGAAACCATTGACTGTCATAAAGAAGACAAACAGTCGTGAGTGACAAACAGTTTCCTTTTGAACCAACCTAATAATGAAATGAAAAAATATTAGCCCGTTTGATCAACTATAATCCGTACTGACTTTCGATTGCAGCTAACTAAACGCGATTAGAAGTAGGCGAAAGGAATAAAGGAAAGACAAAGAGACCTACAAGATGGTACATCTACATACATAAAGGGTGTTTTTTAAAGAGGTATAGAACTTTAAGTTGCAATAAAACAACTATGGATTATTCGATTGACATGAATTTTATTTATCCGAAAGATAATCTTGTGGCATTACATTATAAATGTGATTTCTGGCATATGACCGCCACGGCTGGCGCGGATGTAGTCCAATCTGGACGTCCAATTTTCGATGATTTTTCCAACATTTGTGGCCGTATATCGGCAATAATACGGCGAATGTTGTCTTCCAAATGGTCAAGCGTTTGTGGCTTTACCGCATAGACCAATGACTTTACATAGCCCCACAGAAAGTAGTCTAGCGGTGTTAAATCACAAAATCTTGGAGGCCAATTCACAGGTCCAAAACGTGAAATTAGGCGGTCACCAAACGTGTCTTTCAATAAATCTATTGTGGCACGAGCTGTGTGACATGTTGCGCCGTCTTGTTGAAACCACATCTCCTGGACATCATGGTTATTCAATTCAGGAATAAAAAAGTTAGTAATCATGGCTCTATACCGATCACCATTGACTGTAACGTTCTGGCCACCATCGTTTTTGAAAAAGTACGGACCAATGATTCCACCAGCCTATAAAGCGCACCAAACAGTCAGTTTTTCTGGATGTAACGGTGTTTCCACATACACTTGAGGATTACCTTCACTCCAAACGTGGCAGTTTTGTTTGTTGACGTAGCCATTTACCCAGAAGTGCGCTTCATCGCTAAACAAAATTCGCTTATGAAAATCGGGAACAACAGTAATCTCGTTTTGGGCTCATTCGACGAATCTACGCCTTACTTGATGATCGTCTGGCTTCAAATCTTGCATGAGTTGGATTTTGTAAGCACGCAAACCAAGATCCTTCCGCAAAATCTTCCATAAAGTGGATGGACACAGATCCAATTCCTGTGCTCGATGGCGGATGGACTCATTCGGGTCTTCCGCAATGCTACGCTCTACAGCAGCAATAGCTTCTTCTGTACGCACCGTACAGCGTCTCTGGGGATGCGAGTTATCAATAAGAGTAAACGTGGTGCGAAAACGTTCCACGGTTAATCGAATTAACTGCTCTGATGGACGATTTTGTCGACGATAAAATGGACGTAGTGCGCGATACGTTTTCCGCACAGAACCATTATTTTCGAAATAAAATTGCCCTATTTGCAAGCGTTGTTCAGGCGTGAGTCTATTCATGATGAATTGCCAAACCAAACTGAGAACAAATCACTTGACAGCTGTTAAATCGGTCGCCATCTTGAAAAGTAATGCCAACTTAAAGTTCTATACCTCTATAAAAAACACCCTTTACATACATACATTCATAGTTACATAATTGGTCATTATAACGCTTCAGTCAAGATTACGAGCACTTATGTTGTGTATGTTAATTTTATGCATGAGTGGCGGGTCATACAGTTTAAAGTCGACCTCGAATGACAGATTTTTTTTAGAAACTTTTTATGGCAATTTTAATTACTCGCAGAATTTTTGCCAGATATCTAATGAGAGGAAGCCGCTGAAGAAATATTTTCATATTTTCGTTTGATGTCTGACTTGGGGTTTGAACCGTGGCCTTACGTCTAATAAGCCGACACACTCCCTACTAGCTATTAATACCATATTTAATTACTATATTGCTGGTGTCAGGTTTTAGTCAGTTGCATGCGATTGAAAGCGGAATTTGTTGAGTGGTTACAAAAACTAGTTTTGTTCTGACATTCACGATTCTGTTTAGAATTTGGAAAGTTTCAGACTGTGTAGGTCAGACCTTTCCAATAGATTTTAAGGATATAGAGACAAAATTTTAAGATGATGCTTATGTCTGTGATACCGTAAAATGTGTCTTAAAGATGAAATCGATCGTTAGAAGTAATATTGAATTGTTGAAATAACTGCTGAACGAAATCGAAAAATCCCATTAGGGAGGAGTATCTATAGTCTCATAAATATTTCAAATCTGATTTCTGAATTACAACTTATTAACCCGTAACCTCTTTATTGATCTGATGTTATCATTTGGCTTGATTTATGTGAATATAATCACACAAACATATTTTCAACGGCTAGCTAATATAATAGAATGGTACATCTACTTCCACTAAAGACAATTTGGAATACATATACAGAAAATTCGGGCGCCGAACAGATGAACTCAACTTACCTGGCTTTCAAAACAATGTGCCTGAAAAAACACAACCCATTGGGATGGAAAACAGTTACCGGAATAACATTCTTAATGGTTGTTAAGGCACAATTAAACAAAAATTTTATAAGGGGCGGTTACCGCGTATTGGTTGAACTGTGGTTAATAGTTTTAGAAGCCGATACGGCGAATACCTAAACTCGAGCCGCTTGGAGTCATCCACCAGCAACGATGTATAGCGAGGGCGATCAATTCCTTCAAAATGTGTTTCCTGCAATCACAAAACGTTTGTTTACTTATTGTCAAGTAGTACGTCAAACTCTTGCTCCAATGCAAGACACTGTCTTATCACTTTTTGATGATGCAGTTTATAAGGAAACTTAACCTAAAATGATTGCCAACTTAATCAGAAATTTAAGTCACAGAAAAGTTATAGACTTGAAGAAACGATTGATCCAAAAGTAGTTGGAAAAAAAATTTCTATAAACTTCGAAACTCGGTGTGCACGGGTTGTAATGGTTTTAGAAAGATTAATTTTAATATTTGAGTATACTTTAGCACTTGTAGAAAAGTAAGAGGCTGCACATTTAAAACATCAAAAAAAATGTTTGGTCACCCAAGTATATATTGTATGAGAAATTTAGCAAAATTTCTAAACACACAGTCTTCTTTTAGATACTTTAATTTAAATATTAAAAAAAAAATTAAAAAAGGAAGTATTTTATTAGTTGTTAAAAATTAAATTTTATTAACAACATCGTGCATTTGGCAAAACAATTAAATTATGACCCGCTGATGTAAATTGTATGTTGAAAATGCGAGTACTTACAAGCACTAAATATTTGCAATACATGAATATGTATTCATACAATTATTACACGAATAATAATGGTTCACATATTTACATATACATACATAAATACAGAACTAGAAAGGAACAAATAGGAACACTACTATTACACGTGAAATGTGGGTTTCATTCCGACTGTAAATATTAAGCATAAATTCGTTATTGGATGTAGCGTGATTTCCAACGAATTCGACGTAACATATTCGCATGAACATTAAAATTTAACAAATAAAACAATTTGAAATTTGAATTTGTGCAGATAAAAAAGAAAATGATTTTCATAAACCTTTCAATGCTTTGCTTTGATCTCTCATTTAACTAATAACACCTACTGCATATGTAAGTATGCATCTATTTATCACATGATTTTTTACATACAATGACCAGTTTCGCTACGATTTCTTTGGATTTTCTCAGATTCTCCATATTTGATCCTCCTATTAGCAGTCTTGCAGTATTATCCGTGTGTAGTGCCTTAATTATACCAATCATTGTCGGGGCAACAATGCAGTCCAAATAGCCATTTGAGCAAGGATATCAAAAGATTTTTCAAAATTTAGAAGTACAAGGTTACGTTAGGAAGACTATTTACAGATTTAAACAATCATGATCTAGAGGAAATTTATGTGATCTGGATTCGGGCTATGTTGATAAAATCTTATCAGCTTATTTCTTGCGTAGAACTGGCATAAAAACCACCGAAGGAGTTCTACTCACAAAGTAATATAATGCTTGGATTATTTGTTAGTAAACTAACTGAATTAATAGAGCAGCTTATTGGGAGATCGAAAATACTTTATTGTGATCAAAAATATTTTCTTGAGCTGGAGAAAATTTTCTGTTGTATAAACTAAATAGATAATAAACATGATGTGTGTTCCTTTCCTTTCTACTAAAAAAAAACTAC
Source organism: Sarcophaga variegata (assembly GCA_932273835.1). Classification (NCBI taxonomy): domain Eukaryota; kingdom Metazoa; phylum Arthropoda; class Insecta; order Diptera; family Sarcophagidae; genus Sarcophaga; species Sarcophaga variegata. The sequence continues at coordinate 40,095,070 of OW026361.1, read as the reverse complement.
CACAGAAATAAGGCCTTTCACTTCTTCCCTCCGTAATGCGGGATTTTTAATTAAAAATTGTGTGATTAAGATTCCTTGTACAAAATATCTTACACAAGCTAATCAAGCATGGACGGATGTACATAGATACATCATTGTACACTTAATTGTAAACTTACAATGCTTCTTATGCTGTGTGTGTTAATTTTATACATGAGTGTTGGGACCTATAGTTTAAAGTTGATTCCAAACGACAGATTTTTGATACACGTTTCATGACAATTTTAATTTACTCACATAGTTTTTAACAGAAATCTACTGAGAGGAAGTCGACGAAGAAATATTTTTTCATGTTTTCGTTCTGATGACTGACCTGGGGCTTGAACCGTGACCTTACGTCTAATAAACCAACACACTACCTACTAGACTGCGTCGACTTTTTATGCGATAGTTTGTTTAGGATTCTAAAACTCGAAATTAATTTCTATGTATATATATAATATATATATATATATATATATATATATATATATATATAAATTGTGAAAATAGTGTCCTTTCCACATTTACCGCATGTGTACAATTAATTTTTAAATTTTTAACTGAAGAGTTACTTAAAGTAACGAAATCAAGTCACAAATAAAAACAAAAGAAAAAAAGGGAAACTTTTTGTGGTAACTGTAACCTTTTTGGTACTGAATAATACCGTGATCTCATAATAAAATACTCTTGTCATCATCGTCATCTCTTTTTCGTTTTGTTAATGACAAACTATCGGCATGACCAACATTAAAGCCATGAAGTTAAACAGCAACAGAAACAAAAAAGAAAAAAAAAACACAAAAACCATGAAACATTATTAAAGAATTTCTAAACAACTTACTAAAAATATACTTTTAAAAGCAACAACAACAACAACAACAAGAGTAAAGTTCACCAAAGAAAATTTATAACCTCAACAACAAATCACCGACGGTGTACTATTTCTCATCAGTACCTTTGGAGTAGGAAAACTAAAAGGTGGGCTTTACCTTGCAGTAAAAATCGTGCCAAAGTAGTGATACTCGTAATTTTGTACTCTGTACGAATTTTACAAAGTAAAACAATAAAAAGTAAACTGTTGGTCAAACCTGTTTACATGACTCCCTACGAAATGATGAAGCCTATCCTCGATCTTTGTGCCGTTATTGAACATAAGGAAGTATTGATACAATTAAGGGATTTGGATATCCTATATCATGTTAGGTTAGGTTGGAGTGGTAGCTTTGATACCAAAGCTCACTTGACCACGAATATCGACTAAGTAAGCACAGTCCCTATACTGACCGAATTCCAGCGAACTGATTATAGAAATTGGTCAACACAGAGGCTGCACACTAAACTCACGACTCCCCTAAGCTAGAAACCATCCCGAAAGCTTTATGAACGAAGCTTTATCATTGATATCAATGGATGATAACTCCCATAAGCTAACAAGGAATGGTGAGCCAAATAACCTAAATCTACACCTCGCGAGATATGGACATTGGCAAACGAAGTGAATTACAATTTCTTCCTCTTCAGTAGTCCTACAACTTCGGCAAATGTCGTTTGATAGAAGCTGCAGCTTTTCCGCGTGTCTTCCCATAACGCAATGGCATGAAAGCATGACCACTGTAGTCGAGATGACATTGCAATCGATTTTGAGTAGTTGGTTGGTAAGTCTCCTATCCATAGTGGGCCAAATGAGTCTGGAAAGGGAGCAATATTCCTCATTTATCCAGGATAGGTTGGCGTCCCGGAAGAATTTTTGGCTAATAGCTAATTTAACAGAAGTAAATGGTATACCTAAATCGATTGGCGAAGGTTCCGCAAGGAGTGTACCTTCTCTGGCGATCTCATCAGCCCTTCAGTTGCCTGGAATGTCTCTGAGCCCAGAGGCCCAGGCAAGTGAGTCACTGAATCGCCCATAGAAAATGTCGCGACAACGCCGACTCTCCCTGACAAGTTTGGAGTTGATCGAAACGGTGGATCTAATAGCAGTTTGGCTATGAGAAAAGATAGAGATACAGGTGAAAGGAGCAACATATTCATGGCAATTTTATTTACTCTCAGGCATCTAACCAGAAGACCGCTGACAAAGCCGCAAGTGAAAAAAAATAAAAAATGAAATGAAAAAATTGGTTTTAAAAAATTTTTTATGAATCCCAAACCACATCCTTTATAATGAATCCTTATCGAATAAAGCCCAACCGAATAGAACCATCTCCATACCTTAACTCATAAATAATGGAACAGTAGTCAAACAGTCAACTCTCAATAGTAACAGCATTTTTCTCTACACTTGGTATCATTTGGGAGAATGTAGAATGTATTTGAAAGTCTCGTTAGATTCTTCTCAGCATTGTCTACATGACACTTGAAGTTAAGACCAGATATTTGACGAATTCTTATATTTCCTACCGATTTGAATTTTCAGCGTTATCTTCTTCTGCTTCCGACAGCCTGTGTTAGACTCTGCAAGATTTAAATTAATTCTCGTTTGTATTTAGTTACGCAATTCCTAAGCGTAATGCATGTACGACTATAATACGTGGCGCTTTTAGACGTATCAAATATAGGACGTCGTCATACATCTCGTCACATAAAAATGCATCCATTCCGTTCATCCATAAATTTATTGAATTTTTTTTGTTAAGATTTCCAAAATTAAGTTTCGAATAGAAATGGTAGCAGAATTATTTTTAAATGAAGACAAAACATTGCATACACTGCACGTACCTCATGCTGGTGTAGGGTATTAAATAAATGCACAAAGAAAAATAAAAAACAGCCTGGGTTGGTTGGTTAAGAAAATTTTATGGAAAAATTAACTGGAACACAAGAAAGTACTGAAAAAACAAAAACATGCAAAAAAAAGCGATTGAAGTAAATTTTATGTGAATTTACAAGTAACGTGAGGTAACAAAAGGGCACCACAACAGAAGTCACGTTGTCAAAATTTATAAACAAGAAAAACGGAAAATAAAAGACAAAATTATTGTGGAATGAGAGACTGTTTTCTTGTTTTTGTTTTAACAAGACATTAATTACCGAAAAAAAAACTAAACAGCAATAGCGAGATAAAAAAGAAACCTCACAGTACTGATTGCCGATATGAGAAAATTTATTTGTATGAACGCCGACAGCATACTGTTTGAAATGTTTGTAAATTTAAGTTGTGGAGTTTTTTTGCGCACAATAAATATAATTTTAGTGAAAAAAATAGTGTAACACGAGTAGTTTATTTAAGGAAATTCATTCAAGCGCTTCATAAAAAATAAAGAGGGCTTGGTCAGCAGTAGTTGCTGAACTGATTGTACTCTAAGACCTCAATCAAGCTGGAGTGGATCCATTTAACAACGATGAATCAATTTATCCTTAATGATAATTATTCTGGGCCTTGAGTTTGATAACAATTAATTGCGTTCCATTGACACTATCCAAGTGCAAATCAGTTGTGCTAAAATTGATCAGTCCGTGAAGTAATGCCGTATTAACGATGAAGAAAAGATTGGTAGTCATCGGCCTCTATCTCTAATGCTCACGGTTGATAGTGGTGGCAGGCGTCATCCTCAAAGAAATATGGCTAAATGACCAAAATCCTCAACAAAGAGTGTTGCATTGCGCGTCATTAGATTTCACGTGTGTTGATATTGTTCCAAATTCGACAATTTTGTTTGTTCACTTATCCATTCATTCTAAAATGGACACATGGCAGAAGGTTATTATTCCATGAAAATTATGGTCAATTGCCAACTATTCAAGAGTTCATTCTATAATCGTTTATCTTGAGTTCCTTGTTCTATAGAATTTTATAAAGGTGCAAGGCCAAGTCATGCATACATACATACCTACATACATACATACATACATAAACAATTGGTAATTACAACCTTGCAGGCACGATTACGACCAAGCTCCTCACACCACATATGATGTGTGTGTTAATTTTATACAAGATTGGCGGGACTTACAGTTTAAATTCCACTCGGAATGACAGATTTTTTAGAAAGTTTTCATAGCACTTTTATTTCATTCTCGGAGTTTTTCCCAGAAATCTACTGAGAAGAAATCGTGGAATAAATATTGTTACATAAATCGAAACGACCTAATATCGTTTAACAATAAACGCGATAAACAATAGCTACCAGATACACCAACACGATACACACGACACAAATTTACACTAATGAATACATCGAACACGTTCCAAGTAAACAAATAACAACAATCATGAGGGATGGACAAGTGTGCAAAATACACAAGCAACAATGCGGTCGCTATAGAACTCTCGAGAAGGCGAGAACAAGAACCTTCCGCATCGAGAACGTTCATCATACTGATTGCGTGCGTATATAAAAGGACAACAAAATCAGCAGTCAGTTAGTGATAATTCAGTCAGTCTTGTGTGAAGACGCGTTGCGGTTTCAACGTACAAGTGGTATTGCTTGCAAAAGCAAATTGTTGTTGTATCGTTAAGTTGTAAACAGTGGCACAAATGTAGTCGAATAATAAAGAGAATTTAAGAAAAACTAAACACATATTTGTTTTTACTTGGTTTGCAATTAGCGAACTCATATTTAAACGTTTTTAAAAAGGTAAAAACGTAACAATAATTTTTTTATATTTCGTTGTATTGGAGATGCCTGACCTGGGATTTGAACCCTGGCCTCACGCTTAATAAGCCAATACACTACCTGTTAGACTATGACGACCAACACACGACGTTAAATTTGCAAAAGTTGTGGCCTGTAAAAGCCTGCCTCGTACTTTAATGCACACTCTCACAGACACCGGCGATTGTTTACTGTACCGGTGGACTAGAATTGTGAATTGGACACATGGTAATCCGATTATGGCGATTGTAAAATGAACGGGATACATTGGCCGAATAAAACTCATACTTTTGTTATTTGAACATGTAGTTAAATGATATGTCCGACCATTGGATAAAACAGTCTGAAGAAATTAAAAATTAATTGTCAGATGTAGCCTCAACACGATGACCGATATTTACTCTCAAGTTTCGAAAGTATCTGTTTAAAAAGCCGATATAGAATAATAAAGCTGGAAGTAACAAGATGTTAAGAAGCATCCACCGAATTTTACGCACCACTTATCTGAAGGAACTGTTGACTGGCAGCTCAACGTACTATATTCAGTGAATAAGAAAGATGATAAGAATGTATGTAACAGCCACAGTAAATTGTATGTAACTCTGTTTCAAACAACACATAAAATTTTATTAAAGATAAGTGAACGTGTCTTTTCAGTGCAACTTTAGAGTTGTTAAATCGGCCAGCGGCCAGCTATTCACACTGCCCCACCTGTTTGTAGACTGTGAAGCCGCCTTTGACAAACCGATATAAGCCAAGTTTTTCAAATCCATATGACATACTTTACCTTAATTTGGCAGACCTGCTGTCTCCGCATGCAGATGAAGCTTTCCTTTGGAAAATAAAACATTTTATAGACACTGTTAGAGGCACTGCTAGATGTTTAAGAGCCTTTGCTTAAAATAGAAGGCCTTAATGTTTAATGAAATGAAAGAAATTAAATTGATTATATTGATTTCTCACTCACTCGGGTGAGACAATAAAATAAAATAAGACAACCAATAAGTCAGTTACTCTGATGGTTTGGCAGACGTACAGTCAAGCATACAAGACGTAAGCAATAAAAATTGATTTGCATGAATTTCTTGTTATCCCAACTGGCAGAGAGAGTAGCATCTAGAGCATCAATCACATTTAATGATTAAAGGATTTACAACTTTCTATGTGGTTGACTATAACGGCTTCTATTAAATACGCCACAACCTAGATTGAATGTGCTAGCTTAATTATAAGGTGACATATATGGTGATCCATTAGTGTTTTGATTTTCATGATTTTACAACTTAGGATGGATTAAAAAATAATCATACTTTTATCGACATATGAAACCTTATTTCTTAAAAATAATACCGGCACTTACTTAAACTCGTGAAATATATGGAGTCAATCGATCTGCAACAAAATAGTGTATTGAGTTTCTGTAGGAGTCGTTCTAACGGAGCTACTCTGCCAATCGGTATATTAAGCGCACATCAAATGGTATGGTGCTCGTTTACATCCTCACATATTAAGATATGGACATTCCTATTATTTGCATATGACAACGCCTTCTTCTCTCCTCCTCATTATATACCATGTGTGATAGTACAGATGTCTCAATAGTTAAAATGTGATGAAATAAAAACTCTAGTATATTTGGTCATTATGTATATAATACAAATAATATAAATTATAATGTCAGAATACCCACAAATCCTGTCCTTATATAACATGTGTTGCTGGATAAGTATATGTTTCGCCATGAGTGAAATCAGCTAGAGAATAAAGGCAACGACGAATGCTTAATTTCAGCAAACTTTACTACAATTGATCGTTGTTGACAAAAGTGGTGTCCGCTGAATCGTCGTCAGTTTCCAGAAGTACGTTACCATTATACAATCACTGTGTCCTGTTGCTGCATGAACTTATCGGCAGGCTTATGACTTAACCGATTTAAATTTTTGAAGACAGAAACCTTTTACATTGGAAGAGAGTGATGCTTCGGAGATTTTGAAATCATAATTGGTCATTACAACCCTTCAATTAGGGTAATGACCTAGCTTCTCACATCACTTATGTTGTGTGTGCTAATTTTACATATGAGTGGCGGGACCTACAGTTCAAACCCAATTCCGAAGAACAGATTTTTGAGAAACTTTATCATGGCAATTTCATTTTACTCTCAGATTTTTTGCCAGATATCTGCTGAGAGGCTGTCGCCGAAGAAATATTTTTTCATATGGGGTTTAAGAAGCCACCGCACTACCTACTAGACTACGGGAAATGCATATATTAACACTTTAATAAGGTTGGCTAATATATTCCTTAAGTTGTTTTTAAACCTCTGTGCGCTGCTAATTACGTGGATTTGGTTCCAAAGGCAAATAGTGTTAATAAAGAACAATGGCTGGGGTCTTCCCTAGTTGGTCTTCATAATGTTAGGACTTGGAAAAGATAGTTTAGTGGCTGAGTAATTAAAATTTTATGGAGAAAGATAATGTATTTAAATTTTAGTTGAATTCGTTGTTGGAACAATAGGGATATACCTCACATCCATATAGGTGGATGGATATTAAAAAAGTTTTCGCCAGAAACGTTCATATAAAAAGAGGTGTAGAATCATTTACGGCCCTTAAGTTCCTAAGCATGCCATATATACGATCGACGACTGACGATATGTAGTTGTACCACATAAGTTTGTCATTAAATTTAATACCAAAGTTTTTTCATGCAATTGTAAATCCCATCTCTTCATAGCTTTTTCTAATTTGAATGTTGTTATTCAGGAGTATACTATTGTATTATTATTTATAAAAATACAGTTTGCATTTGAGATACTGATCACTGCCAAATCGGTGCTTAAATTGTCCACACAAGAGTGAATATTGTCTTTTCTTCGACCATAATAAATTTGGACATTGTCAGCATATAAAAGCATTTTACAGTGCCTAGAAGTCGCCATAGTCTAGTAGGTAGTGTGTGGCTTATTAGACGTAAAGCCAGGGTTCGAGCCCCAGGCCAGACATCAAAATAAAATACAAAAAGTATTTCTTGGGCGACTTCCTCTCAGCAGATTTCTGGCAAAAACTCTGAGAGTAAATAAAATTGCCACGAAAAAGTTTCTCAAAAATCTGTCGTTCGGAGTCGACTTTAAACTGTAGGTCCCACCACTCATGTATAAAATTAACACACACAACATAAGTGGTGCTAAAACTAGGACGTTGTACAATGGGTCAATTCGACCTCCGGGTACTGTACTTGTCTTAATTGACAAGTGCACGTCCTCTAACCTAACCTAACCTACAGTATGTTGAACAATAGAGATCCAAATATTGAACCTTATGATACCCCGTTGTCTACATACGAAATTCAAAATATTTGGCATTTAAATAAACTGTTTGAGAACGTCCGGAAAGATAGTTTGTTGAGGTAAAGTAATAAATATTCTCCGTTTTTTCATTGAGATTCCATGGGCAACTGCATCGAAAGCCTTGCTGTCATCAAGCCTTTATCAACATCAACTCACAAATTTTAAATAATGTCCGTAAGAGCTGTAATGCAAACTTCTGCGTTTTACAAAGGTATCAAGGTATCGTTCATTTCTTTAACTTTAGATATATAACTTTAGTTGTATGTATAAGGCAGGATAGCGATTGCTTCATAGTCATTTTGTTTTGCACTGGTAGTGGAACGATTTTTGCAAGTTTCCATCACATCTTTGGTGTGATAGTATTCACTGAAATCAGGCCCAGTGATAACATTGAATCAATAAAAAGGTTAAGTGCTAATAAGTTGTTATTCAGATCACCAATGATTACAATATTCTTTTCAGAAATAATATTTAAAACATTCATGGGACTATCGACAGGTATGTACATTAGGGTGGCCCCAAAATAAAAGTTGCGAATGTTCCCAACTAAAATGAAAGTTTGATTCATTCTAAGACTACGTTTCTCAATTTTTTCGTCCTGGGGTCAATATTTGGTGAGCTGGATCAAAGGATAAAAAGGTCCTTTTTTGAGGTTTTTTGGATTTTTTTCATATTTCTTCCAAAGGAACTATATATAAATTTGGTATCATAAGAAAGGTCTTTAAGAGGCGCTTTCAATAGATTATAATAAATTTTAAAAAAAATTTTTGAAAATTCAAAAATTTTGAAAATTTCGGACAAAATTTTTGTTTTTTTTAATTTTTTCATAGAATTTACTTAACTAAATTGTTGAAATTTCTTGATTATGAAGACCATGTAATTTAACCAAAATGGTTTTTTCCGTTTTTCAAAATTCAATCTAGTTCAATTTTTATTAAAATTTTTTTAAACCTAATTTCTTCTCTATCTGACAACCTCTGTTAACTCAATTCATAACGCAAATTTTATTTTCTTTCCATTGATGTATAATTTCTTATACTTTTATTTTGTTATACAACGAATATTTCAATTTAAACCAAAACATTTGCGATACATCCCGCTATAATGCAATTTTCTTGTTATTCCGTAATAATAATAATAATAATTTTTTAATGTTGTTGTTTTTTGTTGTTTATTTTTAAAGTAATGAAGAAATTGTATTAAACCAATAATAACTAGTAAAATTTAAAGCCAAAATTTTGAAGCAATAAAGATGGGTGAAATGCCCGAAAATATCAACGACTGGGAAATTCGAGACGACCAAAAGTATCTTTACGACATGGTGAAAGCTGTTGACTGGACATTGTAACGAACAGTTATCCAGTATTAAGCCAGGGCGACTCAATCTTTCACGTTGGTTAACAACAGCATCAAGAATATTGCGACTGTATGTTACCCAAACAGAAGCTTCAAAGGAACTAAAAACGTTAACATTTTTTATTATGAAAATATATGCCCCTTTTTGGTTTCTAATAAAAAATAACCCTTATGCAATTCATGGCAGTCGATATATATTTAAATATATTGAGTGGACACGAGAATTGCCAAATGAAATTCAAGTGGTTATTGAATCATCTATACAAATTAATGCTTTTTTTGCCCACCCGGAAAATATAATTCTTTCTATGATAACCGACGATAAAAGAGAGAAAAAATTTTTCAGTATCGTACCAATAAAAATAAACCACTTCGCCAATTGACCATTCCAAAACTTAATTTTGATTGTCAATCGGATTTAATAGATTGGAATGAGGTAGCATATTCAGAGCCCCCATGCATTCAATTCCACTCAACAGAACCATTGATGAAATACTATGATTCAAGCAACATCATAGATATTCCAGGTAAAACATTTTATATACTTATATTATGGTAAAAATTACGATAATAAAGTTCAACTTTTTACCAGAAAATGAATCTTTGTTAAGCTATTATGTATAAAATCATCATATTTAAATAAAATATTACTAATTTCAGATTTCCTATGTCATTCACAAAATACAGAACGATTTGTACATTTTGTCAGTCAATCCATGCTTTCAGTAATCGGAAAAAATCGACCTTCTCATATTGCTAACAGAATAAACTCATGTAAACGCATTTGTTAATAAATGTATATGAAAAAAATTATGTTAATATTAAAATATTTTCTATGAATTTATATTTTTTAGTTACAACTATTAACCAATATTTATCATTAAGCAAATAATATACTAATACAATGTAAAAATATATGTAATAAACAGTTTTTCATTTGCTGCTTAAAATAAACAACCACATTCTTAAGGAATAAGAAGAAAATTACATTATAGCGGGATGTATCGCAAATGTTTTGGTTTAAATTGAAATATTCGTTGTATAACAAAATAAAAGTATAAGAAATTATACATCAATGGAAAGAAAATAAAATTTGCGTTATTTTTATGCCCATTACATATATGAATTGAGTTAACAGAGGTTGTCAGATAGAGAAGAAATTAGGTTTAAAAAAATTTTAATAAAAATTGAACTAGATTGAATTTTGAAAAACGGTAAAAACCATTTTGGTTAAATTATATGGTCTTTATAATCAAGAAATTTCAAAAATTAGTTAAGTAAATTCTATGAAAAAATTAAAAAAAACAAAAATTTTGTCCGAAATTTTCAAAATTTTTGGATTTTCAAAATTTTTTGTAAAATTTTTTATAATCTATTGAAAGCGCCTCTTAAAGACCTTTCATATGATACCAAATTTATATATAGTTCCTTTACAAGAAATATGAAAAAAATTCAAAAAACCTCAAAAAAGGACTTTTTTATCCTTTGATCCAGCTCACCAAATATTGAACCCAGGACGAAAAAATTGAGAAACTTAGTCTTAGAATGAATCAAACTTTCATTTTAGTTGGGAACATCTATACCTTATTTTTTCTCCATACAAACGGGGCCACCCTAATGTACATATGTCTCAATGAGCTCTATATACACTCCCTATTAAGCTTTTGTGATTTTGTTCAGCAGTTATTTCGACAAATCTATATTCAATATCACTTCCAGCGATCGATTTTAAGCTTTAAGACACATTTTATGCTACCATGGACGTAAATAGCAAACAACACACTTTTAAATTGTGCCTCTATAGGTTAGGTTAGGTTAGAGGACATGTACTTGTCAACTAAGACAATTACAGTACCCGGAGGTCGAATTGACCCATTGTACAACGTCCTAGTTTCTCACACCACTTATGTTGTGTGTGTTAATTTTATACATGAGTGGCGGGACCTACAGTTTAAAGTCGACAGCGAACGACAGATTTTTGGGGAAACTTTTCATGGCAATTTTTTTATTTACCCTCAGAGTTTTTGCCAGAAATCTGCTGAGAGAAAGTCGCCGAAGAAATACTTTTTGTATTTTGTCTTGATGTCTGGCCTGGGGCTCGAACCCTGGCTTTACGTCTAATAACCAAACACACTACCGACTAGACTACGGCGACTTCTATATCGTAAATAACAATTTCGCGGTCTGACCTGTAGAGTCTGAAACCGATTATAAACAGAATCACGGATGTGAGAACAAACTCCAGTTTCAATTGCATACAACTGACTAAAGCCGGATACCGGCGCTATAGTAGTTAAATGTGACATTAATGGACATACCGTATTTAAATATGTGTGTTGTACCTATTGTACGTGTCAGAAGATTTTAATGTTCTGACAACAAAAATGGAGAGCAAAGGTCATTGGAATCCAAAAATTAGTTTCAGCATAGCAGGAGTATTATCTCATAATGGGTTTAATATTTTGGGAAATATTTAAAGCGTTTTATTTATTTCAAAATTACATCACTGCTTGCACGACCCTATAAATTATTTTACGAAGGTGTAAGAAAACAGAAACAAGAGCAACATTAAATTGTAATTTCCAGATGATATACGTTTGGAGGATATGAACCCCATATACATACCGTAAGTAAAACAAGAGTGGCAGCAACATTCCAAACTTCGTCCACCTCGCTTTAATAAAAAACCGAAATTATATGCAAGCAATGAGGCATCTACACACATACATGCGAGTTGATAGAAGGTGTTCAGTGCATATCTGTGGGTACGTGGTTGATTTGCATAGTATTTATTGCCTTGTGGCAGGTTTGCTGCTATAACTACATTCAACGGCATGCGACACTTATAAGACATGAAGTGATAGATGTTCGCAAACTCACACTCTCTCTCACACCCAATAGAACATTTCCTATATGCTGCACAAACCAAGCAGCAATTATTGCACGTAAACAGCTAGTGCTGCTCAGAAGAATAAATGTTTGGTTTCATCATAAACGAGGAAGAAATGCATGGTAGGCCAGTGTAAAGAAATAGAGCTCATGCGTTGAAAACTACAGCAACAGAACATGCCACGCGTGGCAGCAAACCTATTTATTTTGCAAAGGCATAATAAGGAACACTACGATGAGGAGGTTGATGTTGAGAATGTTAATGATTTTATTATGTTACCAATGGTATTGAGTTTGCGGTTACACCTATAAATTTTGAAACGTTTATTAAATTTAATATGATAATCTGCATCTGCATAATTTAAGAGATGATTGCTGATTGCTGAATAGAAATTATTTGAATAAAAATAAAAATTACTAGACGAGACGGTGGTAGCAGAAGGATGTCAAGTATTTTGCTCATGTACATCCAACATTTAAAATCTTAATTTTGCAATTACATAAAAGACTAGGTCTTTTCTTAAATGTTTGTTAATCTGTTGCAAAAAATTTTCTTCTGGTATATGATTCATTTATCCCTTAGGAAGCATTTTGGATTCTTTGGAATAACCCTCTAATCTACTTACTGTACATGTAACAGATAATAACACGGTGCGACACTCAAAATATACCCAGCTAATGACATAGTGTAGATTGTGAGTTTTGTTGAATAGAACTCAAAAATATTTTTTTTATATTTCTTGAACCCTCCAAACTTCTTTTATTTGACAAAAACGGTATTTTTGATCTTTTCAAACAAAATTATTGATTACTCAAACATTTTTTAACCTATTTTCAAACCCCAAAGTTTTTTGAAAAGAGGACAGGTAAGCTTTTAAAATGGTATACATAAACGTATGGTTCAAACTTACATGTTATGAGTTTTGTTCGGGTAAGCTTGGAAAATATGATTTTTTTCTCATTTTTTCAAGTTTAGCTGTTCTTAATTGAAAAATTTAATTAAAAAAGATAAAATAAGTCTTGACATTCTCAAAGTGCCTTATCTTGTAAAAAGATTGACACTTGCTTTGATCAAATTTTTTTTTTATTTTTTATTTTTATTTATTTTATTTGCCTATGGAAATATTCGTTGCAGGCAATTTAGTAAAGTTACAAAATATCAATTTTAAAAAACTATGAATTTAAATATATAATTACATTATTTTTTATAACATTATTTGATGCAGAAAAATCTATTAGCATATACAATTTATTAAATTCTTTACACATTCTCCTTATTGGATCAGCACCAGCGTAGTTGGATTTAAAAATTGTATTGATAATTGGGAAAAATGACGTGACGGACGTTGAGGAACATTAAAAGTGATATTATGGATTAAAAAACTGGAGCCTATATCACCAGTAATTACATTGAATATGAATGAGATATTTAACATAGTTCTGCGGCTTTTAAGTGTCGGAAGTTTAATTAAAGCTAGTCTGGCAGAATAAGAAGGTAAACTTGTAGTATTAAAATTCAGTCCTCGGAGACAAACCATCAGAAATTGCTTTTGTACAGATTCGATGACGTCGGAATATTTTTTATATAGAGGATCCCATATTATGGAACCATACTCGAGTATAGGGCTTACAAGAGATGTGTAGAGCGATTTAGTAACATAAGGATCGTTAAATGCTTTTGGCCACCGTTTTATAAAACCAAGAACGCTGCTAGCTTTATTTACTGTCATAGTTATGTGCGGGATAAAATTTAGTTTAGGATCAAGTAGAACTCCTAGCTCCAGGAAGTTATCTACAAGCTCAAGCTCGTATCCATCAAAAGCATAGTTTGCAGGAATCGGATTCTTTCTTACAAATCTCATGTATTGACATTTTTTGAGATTAAGCTGCATTAGATTTAAATTACACCATGAATGAAACGAATTTAGGTCATTTTGAAGAAGTTTCTGATGGGAAGTCTGGCGATAACTTTGGAAAATTTTTACGTCATCAGCGTACATTAGGATATTGGAATAGTGAATCGTATCAGGTAAGTCGTTAATAAACAATGAAAACAGAAGCGGTCCAAGATGGCTACCCTGAGGTACCCCAGAAAGGACATCAATACTTCTGGAGCAGCAGTTTTTAAAAAGTACGGTTTTTTTCTGTTAGTTAAATACGAGTAAATCCATTTTAGACTAAGATCGGAAAATCCCAATAAATAAAGTTTCTTCCTCAAAAGTACATGATTGACTTTATCGAAGGTCTTGCTGAAATCCGTAAGATAACGTCTGTTTGTTGCTAATGAAAAAATCCTCGATACACAACTGTTGAGAGATGAAGCAGGTTTGTTGTAGTAGAACACTTTTTTCTAAAACCGTGCTGATAAGGAGATATCAAGTTAGAAACTTGATAACATAAATCATCTGTAACCATTTTTTCAAACAGTTTTGGAATTATCCTCAGTTTTGCAATACCACGATAATTTGTAACATCCGATCTATTTCCTGATTTGAACAAAGGAATAATGAATGAATCCTTCCAAACATTAGGAAAATAACCACATATAATCGATTTATTAAATAAGTATGATAGTGGAACAGCTATAGAGTCGGAACAATTAATTAAGATGCTACTAGGAATGTTATCAGGTCCAAAGATATAGGAGAATTTTAGTTTTCTCAATTCCATAGAAATAGTAGGAACGTTGATTAAATTTATTGATACTGTGGATTTTGTGTTTATTTTAATGTGATAATCATTGGAATCATTATAAGTTGCATCCGAATAAGTTGTGGAAAAGAAGCTGGCAAATAAATTGTTTATAATGCTGTCATCACTAGATTCAATCTGCTGAAATCTCATAGAAGATGGGAAACCAGTTACTTTTTTCTTTGAATTAACAAATTTAAAAAACGATTTTGGATTACGCTTAAAGTTGTATTTCATTGTATTTACATATTTATCGTAACATGATTTATTAAGTATTGTGTATTCCGCCCGGGTAACAGAATATCTTATATAATCCATATAACAACCAGATTGTTTAAACTTTTTATAGTATTTATTCTTCTTATTTTTTACACGAGCCAGTTGTTTATTATTCCATGGAGGACCGGATAATTGTCTAGATATTTGCTTTGGAACACATAAATACAAAAAGGTATTAACCTTAGAGTAAAAGGCTTTAGACATATCATCAACATTAGTATATCATGAAAAAAGGGGTGACAATCCGTATTGGTTAGGAGTTGATTTAACATATTATATTTGGTGTGCTTAAATGAAAAAACTTTCTCATTATTGCTACACGCAGGCATCGATAAATTAAGTGGAATGGATGTTTTTAATACGAGCGTTGGATGATAACAATCTTCTGGACTGGTAATAGGGAACGAGCGTTTAATAAAGCTATTAGTCACCTCATTTACGAATATTAAATCCAATATTTTGAAATTAATGTTTGGAATGCCATTAATTTGGAACAGACCCAAATCATACAAAATATTAAAAAATTCGTCGAAATTTGAATTCTGCTTCATTTGAATGAAATAACCATCGTCTGGTAAGTATTTCCATTGAATTGAAAGTAGATTAAAATCACCGAGGACAAAAATAAAATCACCATCTTTTGAAGAATGAGGTACAGTACTTATAGCTTCTGCATGTTTTATGTATACAGCTTGTGGAGAAGATGGCGGAATATATGAACCATACCTGTTAAATTTCGATTACGATTAGTAATCAATTACATTACTTTTTAAAAAGAATCGTAATGATTATATAATTCTATGAAAAATTTTTCGAATTACTAATTGATTACGATTACCAAAGAATCAAAAAATAATCAGGATTACTGACGATTAGTCTAATAACCAAAAAGAATCAAAAGTAGTCTAATAAATAAATAAATTGTTTTAAATAATTATTTTTGATTATTTCCAAATATTCAAAAGTAATCCAAAAGTAATCAAATTGTTTTCAATAATTCTTTGTGATTATTTTCAAATCTTCAAAAAGAATTCAAAGTAATTATCGAAAATAAATTGATTACTTTTGGATTACTTTTGATTCTTTTTGATTATTAGACTAATCGCCAGTAATAATGATTATTTTTTGATTATTTTGTAATCGTAATCAATTATTAACTATTTTAACCAAAAATAATCGTAATTGTAATCATTATTTCACCATTCAAAAAAAAGTAATCAAATTACTAATCATTACGATTACTAATCATTACTTAACAGGTATGATATGAACAGGTAATAAAAATACGATGACCATTCATTTTTATTGAAACAGCTATAAATTCAATATCGTGAGGTGTATCAGTTACTAAAAGCTCAGATGGTAAATTACATGAAATAGCAATAAGAACACCTCCTCCTGTAGTTTCATTGCCACGATCACGACGAAAGATATTAAATTTGTTACAAAGAATTTCAGTATTCAAAAAATTATCATTTAACCACGTCTCCGTAAATACTAATCGGACAAAAATTACCGTAGTTATTATTCAAATAGCACAACAGTCCTGTTATATTTTTTATATACGTCTAATGACCTTTCAGTTCAAAAATTTTCCATGGTTTTGATGGAACTTGATTGTTTATTGCAAAATGTGTAAATTTCAGAAGTCGGCTAATATTTGTGTTTTTGCAAATATTATTATTTCTCTTTGAGCAAGCACTGGCCAACTTCTGGTGGTCGCTCAAACGTGAAATTGACACATGTTCCGATAAATAATCAAGATCCATCAAAAATTCTGAAAATATTTGAACTAAAAGTTCATTTATATACATATATACATGAGAAATACAACAGGACTGTTAGACTCTTTAAGTAATAACTACAGTAATTTTGTCCGATTTGATCAAATGTTGCATCAATCTCTAATGCACTTGATTATTATTATTATTATTATTAATTATTATAATGATTGTTTTTCTGATGCAACAAGATCAAATTATCTTATAAATTACAGCACCAGAATCAAAAAAGTTACATAATACATGGAAATTATATTAATCAAAAAAATTATATTAATCAAAAAAATTATATTAATCAAAAAATTATATTAATCAAAAAAAAATAAACAAAAGAATAAATAAGAGGTAATAAACAAAGTCAAATGAAAATTAAAACGATAAATTTATGAATTTTTGTAATAATTCCTTAACAAGCTTTTAAATCGCACTGCGTTGCTAGTAAATTGAATATTTGGGGGGAGATGGTTCCAGAGATAAATGATATATATATAAAATTGGTGAAAAGAAGCACTCTTTCGGTATTTGAATGTTCGAATATTATTTTTCCGCGCAGACGAAGTGAATACCAATTTGTTGTAAAAAGAGTCAGGTTTTTTTGTTGTTATAATTTTATGTAAAAAAATAAGATTTTTAAACTTCATATAGTCATCGAGGTGCATTCCAAGGACATGTACTAAATACGGAGATATATGGTCAAATCTTTTCAAAGCAAAAATATATCGAACAATATTATTAAACGTTATGTTGAGCTTTCGTTTCAAAGTCATATTGCATCCAGCAAAAATCTCAGAGGCATATAAAAGAGAAGGAATTAAATACGTTTTTGCAATCAGCATCCTTATCCTCATGGGCGTAAAATGTTGAGTCTGTCATAGGGTTATAATCTTCCCATAAACTATGCCACATGCTTGATTAATGTGATCCGACCATGTCAGCGAGCTATTAAAAGTAACGCCCAAATTTTTGGCTGTATTTACCAATTGAATTTTTGTCCCATTAAGAGAAATATTCAAATTCCCTTTCAATCCCGCCGGAATTTTGCCAATTAATAAAAACTTGGACTTAATAGGATTAAGAAGTAGTCCATTAGCAGATGCCCATTGATAAATTCTATTTAAATCAAAATTTATTTCATTAATAACAGAATTCATAGTCGTTTTCTAACAACTTAGATAAAGTTGTATGTCATCAGCATACATTTGAATTATGGAATATCTGAGTATGGACCCCTGTGGAACACCTCTGCTTGTAAATAAGGGTGAAGAAACAAAACTACCATTGACAACTATCTGTGATCTACCAATTAGATATGAAGATATTAATTTTGTTGCGGTTGGAGAAAATTTAAACATATTGCCAAGCTTCAATAGCAGCATTTGATGGTCAACAGTGTCAAATGCCTTGGAGTGATCAAGTAAGACCCAAAATGTTAACTTACTCTCATCTAAATTAC
This sequence comes from Sarcophaga variegata, assembly GCA_932273835.1. NCBI lineage: Eukaryota > Metazoa > Arthropoda > Insecta > Diptera > Sarcophagidae > Sarcophaga > Sarcophaga variegata. The sequence continues at coordinate 40,076,656 of OW026361.1, read as the reverse complement.
CACGAATATTCTCAACCATCTCAGTAATGCTGTAGTGCAGCTGTGTTGAGGTCTAAAACCAGACTGACGGTCTGTTAGTAGATTATTGTCGAGTATGTGTTTATAAATTTGTCCATGAAGAATTCTCTCAAAAACTTTTGACATGTAGGGAAGGATAGATATTGGCCGGTAGTCACCATCATTTTTAGGCACTGGAATAATTTTCGCCGCCTTCCACTCAATTGGAAAAGTGCTAGTTGTTAAAATCGTGTTGAAAATGTGATTGATATGACGTATTATATAAGGCAGTATAAGTTTTATAAAACGTGGATGGATGTCATCTAGGCCAACAGCATTAGACTTAATTTTTAGAAATCCTTCAATTGTGTCATCCAAACTAAGATGTCGGAAGTGGAAATCATTTATTGTAGATACATTGTTGTTACCGTCATAAAAATTCATATTCATTGGTGGTTGCGGAATATTAGCAAATTTCCTATTAACAGCATTAACATCTAATGTGTCTAATGTGTCTGATTTGTGGTTGGTATTGACAACTCCCATTTCACGAATCTGCCTCCATGTATGCTTAGTATATACAGCATTCTGAAATTTATTACCGTAGTATAATAGTTTCTCCCGCCTTATCATCATTACAACTTCTCTTCTCGCCTTGTGATAATCCGCAAGAAACTGTGGTGTTTGGTAACGTTTCCATCGACTGAAAAGTAGATCCCGACGTTCAATAGCCAATTTAATCTCCGATGAAAACCAGGGATTTATTCTTCTATTAGATCTTTTGGTTCTGAGTGGGACGTGTTTATTAAATAACTGATAGCCAAGACCATTTAAGTGTTCGACTTGTGCATCAACAGATGGAATATAGAAAATATCGTCCCAGTTAGCAGAAAACAGGTCGTTCCTAAGTGACAGCATATCAATATTATTGAAGTCCCGATAACAAAATGATTTTTCATGACGTTGTATTCTGAAGTTATATGACAGAAATATAAGGTCATGCCTTGAAAAAACTGGTGCTGTTAATTGGTCATAATGAGATATTTTGCAGCTATCAGAGACGAGGAAGAGATCTAATAGAGAGGCATTCGTCTTAGTGAAATGTGTTGGCATTGAATTATTAACAGGGTGTAGATTGAGCGAAGTCATTGTTGTACAAAAATTTGAATTTGAATTTGTTAATAAATTGGCATTAAAGTCTCCTGATATTATTATATTGGTATAGGCAACAGAAACTTGTTCTAACTCAGATATAATGGTGTCCAATCTGATATTTTTATTTGGTCTGTAAACACACCCAAGCAGCAATGTTTCACCATTAGATTATAGCTCCACCAATATATACTCAACATCACTATCCGCAGTGAAAGTTCTCAGAAGTTTACACGAAATATTGCTCTTAACATAAATAGCCACTCCACCAGCATTTCCACACCGGTCACATCTAAATAATTTATATCCTCTTAGTTCAACATGTTTGTCGCTGTGGGATTCATTAAACCACGTTTCTGAGATACATACGACATCCATGGGCATTGATGTGACAAACATTTATTCCTAGGTGTTGTTTCGAAAGTATGCGAATAACGTTATAATTACCCTCTCTGGAACCAAGATGGTCAATCGTGAAATTGGACATAAGGAATATTTGATGCAACGCAGTGTAATAAAAACTTGTTAAATATTTTAATTGGACTGGCATGGTTAAACGCAAATTTTAATAAAGAGAAAAAGTTATGAAATATCATTATATTATATGAAAGCAATAAAAAATAATACAAATAGGATGACAAAATAATGAAAGTAAGTGCAGTAATAAAAGCTAATGTAGTCATAATGTATGTATGATGTCATCACTTATTTCATAATTTTTAATTAAAGAACAAACTATGAAAAAAATTCGCATTTGTCAAGTTTACCTCATCAAACCTTATAGCATATTAAGTCAAATAATATATATGTATACCGTTTTAAAGTCCCATCCCTCTCATTTCTAATAAGGCTTAAATTTTTGACATCGGTTCAGAAATATTTGAGTAATCAATAAATTTGTGCGTAAAGTCCAAAAAAATAGTTTTTGTAAAATAAAACCAGTTTGGAGGGTTCAAGATGTATGAAAAAGAAAATAGTTTAGAGTTTTACTCAACGAAAGTCACATCTTACACTATGTCATTTGCTGGGTGTATCTATTTCAATTTTTTTACTTTGTCGCATAGTGTAATTTTATAATCACATTCTAATCCGAAATAAAAATAAAAATCTTGATTAATCTTAAAAATATTGAGAATCATACACCAGTACTTAAATACCAAAAATTAAGTACATAACATCTGTCATGCCTGCGATTACAAAACAAATTCAAATTTTTGTTGCCTTCCCAAGCCAAAAGAACCGTGGTCTTAGACGTATGCTGATTAAAATTTAAATGATTATTTTTATAAGAATATAATTGTAGTATTCTTATAATTTTTTAATTATTTTATTTTCATTCGTATTTCAGTATTGTATTTCAGGTATTTTCTGATTAATATTTAGAATATGCTTTAATTTTATTCATTCAGTCTTGGCAAATTTTTTGCGCCAAACACTCCAGGGATGTGCCCCATTTATGCAATGGATTGTGTTAGAATTAGAAAAATAGGTTACGAGAGGAAGGAAAGTGATGGCAGTGTTCATGAATATTGATCATTAGATGTTGAGGCTTCTATATATGTTTATAATAAGCGTTACACCAATAGCCTCCATCTGTAAGTATTTAAAAGAGGTGAGTTCATTACCTTTATTCGCAACTGTTCGGTTTGTTAGAAAGGATTCACCAACAGGTTGATATTGACGCATCGTTAAATGGTATGGTATTCTTTGTATTTATGAAAGACGTTGCTATTATTAACGTGCGGTATCGCCTTCCATACCGTGTGATTTTGATCTAGACTATTTGCCTCTTAACTCATAACAGCGGGCAGCAAAAGTCTAAGCACCCCAATATATTTTAGCAATTTCATGAAATGTAAGCAATAATTGGGCAATTCGCACGACTTTGTATCGTGTATGTTGTATTGAATACACTTTTTGTTAGTGAACGCTCAATGTTATGTTGTATTGTGTATTTCGTATTCCTAACGTCAAAAAGCGATAAGAAGCAGAATAACATTATCAATAATTTGATAATTTGATAATTTGAAGTCGCCGTGGTGTAGTAGGTAGTGTGTTGGCTTACTATTCGTAAAGCCCGGGTTCGTATCCCAGGTCAGACATCAAAAATGAAATATGAAAAAAAAAATATTTCTTCGGCGACTTCCTCTCAGCAGATTTCTGGCAAAAACTCTGAGAGTAAAATAAACTGCCATGAAAAAGTTTCTCAAAATTCTGTCGTTCGGAGTCGACGTTAAACTGTAGGTCCCGCCACTCACGTATACAATTAACGCACACAACATGAGTGGTGTGAGAAGCTAGGCCGTAATCCTGACTGAAGGGTTGTAATGGCCAATTATGTATGTATGTATGTATGTATAATTTGATTTTCAAGCGGAAAAAACTAAATTAAATAATTATCTGTTCGAACAATTATAATTTTGAAATGTTAATTGTGGACTCAAGTTGCATAGAAAATACTTTTTATATTTATTTTTCTTCTTGATTACTGGCATTGACATAAACTCATAGCACGAAACCACTACGACTTTTAAAAACATATGAAAAAATGTGTACAAGTGTATTAGATTTTTATATCAAAATTATCAACAACAAGCATACACTGTTGTATTTTCGTCCAACAATGCACGCCATAAAACGATACAAGGGCTTGTGTGAATTGCCCAAATATGTAAAAATATTTTTATATTTATTTTATTTATTTATTTCTCTTTTATTATAAAACAAACAACAAATTGTTAAGGTTTTTCACAAACTATTACAAAAGTCGCCGTAGTCTAGTAGGTAGTGTGTTGGCTTATTAGACGTAAAGCCACGGTTTGAGCCCCAGGCCAGACATCAAAACAAAATGCAGAAAGTATTTCTTCGACTTCCTCTCAGCAGATTTCTGGCAAAAACTCTGAGAGTAAATAAAACTGCCATGAAAAGTTTCTCAAAAATCTGTCGTTCGGAGTCGACTTTAAACTGTAAGTCCAACACACACAATATGAGTGATGTGAGAAGTTACGCCGCAATCCTGACTGAAGGGTTGTAATGGTCAATTATGTATGTATATACATATGTACATATGTAATAATATTAACTTAATCTTCTTTAAGTTAAAACATAAAACGAAAACTTTTCCAGATCATTTATCATTTTTGAAGTTTTAAAATATTCAACATTCACGTCATAAAAGTTTATTAAAATCCATTAAAAATATATTTTTAAAAAATTTTAAATGAATCCGAATGACTAAACTTACTAAAATTTTTTACTATCACCAACAACGGCACAGATTTACTTTTGTGCCCCCCTTAGACGCCAGTCATAATTATTCATAATTCATGTAATTTTTACAACGTCTGCTGTGAAATGAAAGGGAAATTTTTATATTCCACAAGTGACGATGTCGGTATGAATTCAAAGAATATTTGGAGCGCATGAATTAATGCGACAATATGCTATGGTGCAGAAAGTAGGGAATTGATGAAAAGGGAGAATATCTTATAAAACATTATTAGTACAGTTATTTATGAAGTTCAATCTATATTTTCATCTCTGTCATTGTAGCAATCATTTAGGGGTGACGTTACGAACGATAATAGTGCTGTTGATGATCATAATAAGGATGATGACAATATTTATTGTATACAAGTAAGAACTCAAAACAAGTTACGATGGTGGTTGCCCTTTACTGGACGCATCTTTAACTGGTTAGTTTTTTGAATTAAAGATTAATGGAGCATGGCAGTGTTGTAGCTGCATTTATGCTTCAACTTGCTACAGAGGAAATTTGTAAAACAATAATAATGAAGCAAAGAGCACATCATTTAAATGACAAAAAGGCAAATTAAGCTGTCAACATAAAGGAAAATAAATGTTTAGTGTACATTTATAACTTTAATAAGAAATAAATAGTTTTTAACATGTATGGGCATGGTATGTAAAATATTAATTCTCAAGTATTTCCATATATGTTAAGGATATGGTACGCAATTCAATTAAATTCTCGTTAATTTCAATTTTAAATTGAAAAATTTCAAAAACAACTTCCATAAACAGGCCTTACCTTAAGGCTCATGTAGGTGAAAACTTTTTTCTAAGTATCATTAAAAGTATCAGAAGATATGAACTTCTTTCTTTTATGTCCAGAAAAATTGTTTCTTTTCGAAAAACCAAACTCACAAAAATAAGTCGATTGAAATGCTGTAAATATTACTTATAATTGAAGAATTTTTGGTCGATTTCTAATATTTTATTTTTTATGTCTTTTATTGAAGACGCCGTAGTCTAGTAGGTAGTGTGTTGGCTGATTAGACGTGAGGCCACGGCTCAAACCACAGCTCAGACATGTCCGACAAAACGTAATATAAAAATTATTTCTTCGGCGACTTCCTCTCAGCAGATTTCTGGCAAAAACTCTGAAAATAAATAAAATTGTCATTCTCTAAAATCTGTCGTTCGGAGTCGACTTCAAGGATCAACTTGAAGGGTTGTAATGAGCAATTATGTATGCATCTCTTTGATTATTCATTATTTAAGGAAGTGAAGAGGCAAGTTAGAAAAATTTAGTGGACAATCTGTAAATGCCCTGAATGCGAAGTCCGACCACTTATTTACTTACTTAATTGGCCATTAACAACCCGATTTCAAACCTGCCGCAACATATCCTTCCAGGCGCCTTTACTTCTTGCGTGCTTACGCCAGTTGGTCACACCAATCGATGGGCTTCCTCGGTTTGGTTCTTCCAACGCATACAAGGTCGTCCTCTTCGCCGACTTCCGCAGATCCCCTCATCAAACACACGTTTCGCCAGAGCATTCTCCTCCATTCGAACGACATGCCTGAGCCAGCGCAGCTGGATATTAATACGCTGCACAACGTCTATGTCGGTGAGGAGCTCATACAGCTCACTGTTGGATCGGATGCGGTAATCATCGCCAATGCTTACTGGACCGAAGACCTTAAGCAGGACTTTTCTTTCGACTTCATGCCTTTGCGCCATAAAGAAGCACGGGTAGGATGAGCGTCTTGTGAAGTATTGCAACCACTAATGATTTCAAAAAATAGATCTTAAAAAGGTATATTTCTTCCGGCGGAAGCATCTCAGCTGTCTTCAAGGGAACAATAGCACTAAGTGCTATAAAAAACACTTAAAGTCTGTCGTTTGTAGTCAAGTTTATATGGTAAATAAAATTATCACAAAAACATGGATGGTGTGAAATTAGACTATAGTCATCAGGAATTCAAGTAACTGCACATAATGGTACTAGTAGGCCTTTCAAACGAATAATAAATTTCGATGACACTTGAATTCCTTTTACAGTTTTGCCGTAAGCACGATAAAATATCCATCAAAATATAACTTATGTTCCCATCTTTTTGTTATTTACTTAAATTAGTGATCAATTTCTATTTTTTAGCTTGTATGTAATGAATTTGTTTTCAAACAACACGCTCATTAACTTTAACATTGAAGTCCAAAATAATACAATTCACTTTTGCTGGAAAACTTTTAAAAATTTTCACTTCTGGCTGGTGTTGCCATTTTTTTCATCATTAGTTCTGAAGTACATGAAGGGAAACAGATTCTAACATCTTATCGTTTATGCAACAATTTGTCATTTTGGTGCAATATGCCAGTCTGCATGTGCATGGTGTACCTATATGTATGTAAGTGCATGTTTATATACATAAGTATGACTGCTTAAATGTTGAAGACAATAAGTGCCCATTATTAGGAAATCTGGTCAACAAACTTCAAATGCAATTCAACTCTTTAACTTCATCAAGTGGCTTCGCACAAGTATACAGTTCCAGAGCAAAAACCAAAAAAAACCTAAATATTGAGAATGTAGCCACTGCTTGACTTGATGTGCCATTCGTAATCATTCATCAATCAAACCATTTCAGCAACGTATTGTAGAAGCAGATAAAAAATGGAATTTAAACAAAAAACAACAACAACAAAAAGAACTAATTCATGTTTTTTTACAGTTACTTTCTGCTGTTTACTGTGCGGTCTAAAGTTGATTAAAGTTTTCCGTCCACAATGGGATTTTAAGGAGACACAGAAGTTAAAAGCACACGTTTTATTCAGACAGATAGTCTGCGTTACAGATGGTTTGTGCATGGTTTGCTGCCACAAATTATGAAAAATATGCTCAAAATACTTTTGGTGACTCCATAAAATTCTTATTGACAATTCTCTGATTAAAGATATACTATAACACACACTCACACTTTCTTATGCATCATGTGTATATACCCAGTCAGCATTTAGACGATTGCTTTTTTTGGATCAACTTCAAATGTTTCTAGTTTCCAATGACATTCTTTATCCACCTGGTCCAACTCCAACAGAGCCATTTTTAATTTCATTCTGTCTACCTAATCAATGATCACATACTTAGGTCACTATTGGGGTGACCATCATCTTATACATACATCCAGTGCATGATGTTTGGTTTATATCTCTAGAATTTTACCCCAACTCTTTTATATATTAGTACGACATGTCTGGCCTTCTTTAAAATACTCGCTATATAAGCCTTTACTATCCAGCAATATTTCGAGATATTTTACCAGTTTCCGTGATATCATCTCATTCAGGATTTAAATATTTTTCAATTTAAAAAATTTCCTCCATCTCACAAGGAGTCTCTTTACATTTCCTTAAGGCAATTGAGTTTTATCATCTGCATACCCTGCCAAGGGTTTTTGCATCACGAATTCATTATTGGTGAAAGATTCCGTCATGTGAGGAACCTCTACTTATGGCGATACTTATTATTTCGTTAACTACGCCAGTGTGTAAGGACCTCTATCATACGTAATTGGCCATTACAACCCTTCAGTCAGGATTACGGCCTAACTTCTCATTGTTGAAAGCGTTAATTTTATACGTGAGTGGCGGGACCTACAGTTTAACGTCGACTCGGAACGACAGATTTTTGAGAAACTTTTTCATGGCAGGTTTATTTACTCTCAGAGTTTTTGCCAGAAATCTGCTGAGAGGAAGTCGCCGAAGAAATATATTTTTTCACATTTCGTTTTGATGTCTGACCTGGGATACGAGGGTTTTACGTCTAATAAGCCAACACACTACGTACTAGATTACTGCGACTCTCTATCCCTTCTACTTAATGCATTGTGAGCAGTGCTATCAAATACATCGTCTGTGTTAAGAAAAGCGTAGATAGTGACCTGCTGAAGGAGATCTTAATAGATCTGCGTGTTGCGTAGATGTTTAAAATTTTTTTGTTACTTCTTTTTCATATGACTTGTGGTGATAGAAAATTACGTAAAAAGTTATTTCCAAATACTATTAGCTGCTCTTCTATGCTTATATTTACCTTATAGAACACTTTTTGAATATTGTGTATTACATGTTACCGTCTATGGTGAATAATTTTGTTTATGAAAAATTCGTTTCAATAAAAACTTCTGAAAATCAACTGTCGTAGCTTATAGCAAAAAATTTTGAACGTTAACAGAATCATTTTTATTTACCTTCAAAACGATGCAAACCAAACGCTCTTTTTGTTCTTAATGCCGTCGTATGGAGGTGTCATAGTACTATTCTATACTTCTGCTCTCAATGCATCAACTGGAGGAAGATTTCGTGCCTAGACCCATGGTATGCATCTAGATACATAACGGTATGCACTAATGGCATAAAAGCACTAAGTATGGGTACGGATGAATTATTCACATCATCAGGGAATCTACATATTGGGTTCAAGAAGATCCCTCTTTTGAACAAGTGTTCGCTTTCATCAAACGGTCGATTACTAATCTTAGGTTTTTCCTAGATGAACTAATGAATAATTGAAATCTTCTTCTATTGTATTTGTGCAATAAAAATTAAAGTTGCATCAAACCATTCTGCTTGAGTCTCTGCCATTCTATATCTTCGTTTTCGTTGAATATACAGTCCTTTTCACTCTCCATCAACGGCGTAGAAACTCCCCTTCTAACAAGCATGTTGTCGCGAATTCCCATATAAGCTGAGTTGCAGCAGAAGCTATTGCCCCTAAGTAGCCGAGCTTTCCTAAGTATTCTAATACGGGTTAACCGCCCCGTCCTTTGTACTTACTGTCCGTTGAATTACGTTGAATTAAGCTTGTGCTTCGATGGCATAAACTACCGCTTGGAGACTGCTCACGCATTTTATCGTGGGCTCGGGACATTTTCTATTGATACCATACGACATATTTTTCATATACAGTTTTTTGTAATAAATAAATTCATTGGTATAATCTATAAAAATTTCAGGGTCACACTCTGTACATTTATGAAGTTCTAACAAAAAAAAATTGACTTTCTAACTTAATTTGCACAAGAAATAAATAATAAAAACCTTCCCCTGTAAAATTTCGTTTTTGTCGCTTTGCGGTTTTGGCTCGATTTATGTCCCTACTAAGTATGTAAGTATGTGTTAGTGGTCAGTGAAATTGAAATAAAATTTTGTTCATTACTATTATTCAATGAAACTAAACGTGCAAGAAGTTGCTTCAGATAAAATTTGTTCGCCTTAACCACATTTTGAATTATTGTCCTTAAACTATGATTTTACCATGTAATCACAAAGAATTTTTATAAATAAAATTAATAAAAAAAAATAATTGAAGTGTATTTGTTTTTAAATTATTTTCAATGAAATTTTAATTTGAGCGATTCGTTCAAAAATTGTCAAGAATATCATTAAAATTTTCAAACTGTGTAAAATTTGCTGGTTATGAACACTACATACTTACATATGTATGGATGTTGTTGTGGCTGCCTACAATGTTGTGTATTTTAAACCATAAAACTTATTTCCAATTATACATCTGAGCATCTGTGTCTAGGTATTACAGTCATTTAAAATATTCAATAATTCAATTCAAAATACTTTTTTGTTTCCGCAATAAAAAGAAATTTTATTGTCCCCGAAGGAAAACTTAAAGTGTACCCTACGTAGACATATATCTTTTGGTATAGAAATATGCATGCATGTAAGTATAAAATATAATAAAATATGATACTCAATTGATTGAAAAATAAATGTTTATTAAATATTGCATATTGTGTGCTTACACTCTGAATATAAAGATATTTAAAAAAAATGTTATAAATATACGCACAGAGAAGTTTTAAGTAATTTATGTTTAGAAATAATTTGCAGTTTTATAAGTTTCTGAATGAAGAGTAAGTCTCAAATAAGAAAATTAATTTTATTTATTTAAAAACTTCCTTCGTTCCAGTTTTATAATGAGCTCTTTTTACATTGAAACCAATTCTGAAAACTAAAAACCAGCTTATAAATTATGAGTATTTAATGCTTCTCCTATAAACATAATGCCCTTGCTCCAGTAGTCCTCTATTTAAAGAAACGTATGCGCAACAGACACAACAATTGATTTAAAGTATAAGTGGCAGTCAATTGAAAAAGGATGAACGTACATAAGCAATAAGTCTACGATTCTCTTTCCCTGATCTTAAAATACACAGGTGTTTCCTTTTCCTACAACACTGGCATGTAGCCAAAAGGTGATGAACAGTTTCCTCAGTTTCTTTGTCTCTGCAACTTCTACTTGAGCATGTGATCAAAGACAACAAGAGTCGCATGAGCGTCAAGAATGAAATTTTCAGAAACGGCTCTAAAAAACTCTTTGGATTAAGGGCATATTTTCTGTACTCCCTGAAATAACCTTTGCCAGATTTACTGTGCTATTTAGCAGGCATCTAATGATTCTCAATATAAAAAATTTCGCGTCAATTTTATACTTATATTACGTCTGGCTAATTAACCCACTCTGAAGTTTTTCGGAATAATACCGTTTACCGGTAGCCATAGCTGTAGAACTATCAGATGATAATTTTACTCCCGTGATTACTTGCAAATATGATAAGAATTTTAAATCTTTTTGATCTTAAGATTTCCATAAGCCTCAATAGGTCTGCAAGATAATGATCTGCAATAAACAGAATCATATTAGTGATTCTCTAATAACATGTTTTTAAAAGCTCACTCTATCTTCAATTCACGTATGTGAGCTCCATCCAACAGAAAATTATCATCAAAGTTCTGACGTATGTAGATCGATAATAAAAAATTTTTCCATGGCTTTTAACAATAATGAAAAAGAATCATGGATTCACAATCCTAACTTCATATACAATTCCGACTGAATATAATTAAACCATATACTAGCCAAGAATATATTCCCTGAGCAGCTCGATGAATTTCTGTATTATTTCAATAGCAATTCTCCTCAGTTGCTTTGTAATCGAGAGATATTCCCTTTCCTGGACTGAGAACTTGTGTCCGATATTCTCGTCCTAGTGGAAAGTGTGTATCCACATTAAGCTTGAGAGTTTTCTTCTCCAAGCGAAGACGATTCATAAATCATCCGCCCTTTGCAGCTTACAAAGCACAAAGGATGCGGCTGCCTGGACAATCTTGTAAGTACTTAAAGAAACTTTACTGCACTAGCTGGCTCCGTATCTCCTAATTTCCGTTTCATATTGAAGAGTTCGCTCCTGATTTAACAAAGTATTTCTGCCCCTGCTACTTTTCTTCTAATTGTTAAAATGTGTATGTTTAACAAAATAAATTTAAAAAAAAAAATATGTATGATTTGATGTTATTTCAAGAAAAACTTTCAAATGTATGGTATGCTGCTATTAATTTAAACTTTTATTTCGTCAAATATCTGACGTAACCAACATGGTAAACGGTTGCATGTCTTGGTTTTGTTGCTTTTGTTTAATTAAAATTGTAAATTAAACAGAGCAGAATTCAATTAAAGCAAAGCCAACTCTTACATTCTTTTTTGCGGCATCAACAAAATTTTATTTTTAATTCCTGGCATCTATAAAAGTTTATTTGGGTCGCAAAATGTTTTCTTCCTTTTCCCTTCTTTTTATGCTCGAGTTTTTTTGCATCTTTTAAAAGAAAATAAAATTTAATATGAAAAGGAGATTTCTATGTCTGAAATTAAAACTTTTATTTGCATTTAAATTAAATATATCAGACAGACTCTGATAGTTTCAAGCAGTTACAGGATAAACTTTTTCATTTCATAAGAGAATAATATGGATTTTTTGTTTAAAATTTCTTGGAATTCTTCTAGTTTAGAAGATGGATCAGGGACATTTTTTATAAGAAATAGTGATAGTGTTGTCCATGAGAGTGCGTTTGCCACCTTGACATCATAAGCAAGTGCCATCAGCGAGCAGTATGTTGTAGACTAGGCATGCAAATATTTCTATGGTAGGAGCCTAGCAGTCCGCATATTACGATCTGTCTCAAAATCCAAGAATAAATAATTTCTACGAAATCTATTTTGGCAGTAAACGTGGGATGTTCCGCAAAAGTTAACGAAAGCTGTGGATGCATCAGAGGTCAACAATGAGTATTCAAAAAGATGAGTAGATTCGAATCATACTCATAATTTCTGATACTTATACGCATTCATTCTTATTTTAATATCATACTCATACAACTCAACGTTGTACTCATACGCATTGCAACCTGTATTTATAAATCAATGTTGGAGTGAGTACGTATGAATCAGAGTAGTTGAATTTCAATACTGTTGACTCACTCATACTCAAAATTTCATGAGTAGTTATGTGTAGCGAAAAAACTATTCATTATCCAGAGAGATGGAGAACGTGAGAACCCGAACTGGGTAAAACATTGTTACTGCCTAGTGTTACAAGACAATTAGTCATGAAAAGGTCAATGAAAAGTAGCATGATTTCGGTCTTCAATTTGGTTATCATATTGTTACGCAAATCGAAACGACCTAATATCATTTAACAACAAAAACGATAAACAAGAGCCACACGATACAAATACACACTAACACTAAGAATACAATGAACGTGTTGATCATCTAAAGCTGCACACACACATATGTACAATGAACCTGGTTGCGCCTGGTACTAACAACAACATGTATGTGACAAAAATGGATGGACAAGCAAGGTACACAAACAATAATGTACTAGCAATAGAATTCTCGAGAAAGCGAGAGCAAGAACCTTCCACATCGAGAACGTTGATCGAACTGATTACGTGCGTATATAAAAGGGCAACACAAGATCAGCAGTCAGTCAGTGATAATTCAGTCAGTCAAGCAAATTATTGTTGTATCGTTAAGTTGTAAACAATGGCACAAACGTAGTGTGAATAATAAAGATAGTTTAAGGAAGAATAAACACATATTTGTTTTTACTTGGTTTGCAATTAACGAACTCATATTTAAACGTTTTTAAAAAGGTAAAAACGTAACAATATGATAATTACAATATAGTTCACGCACTGGGAAACAGTATCCGTTGCATTAGATAATCTTAATTGTGAGATTCGTATACCTCTGCAGAGACTTTTCTCATTTACAATCAAAAGATATGAAAGTGAACCCACTTGTATTGAGAGCAGAGAAATCCTACGCATAAAGTATACAAGATTTGTTATTCGTTAAACTACACAGAATAAATTTAATAAACTTTATAGCTGTAATCACGGTATACTGGTTTCTGTGTATGCATGCCCAGAGTTTGAATATACCTTCTTCTGTAAAGGCTGTAATCACGAAGAAGAAGAATATATCATATACCATAGTCTCAGTCATTGTTCGGCGCTGAGTAGTCTATGATAAGGATTCTTGAGTTCTTAAATTTCTAATTTAGTTTTTAAATTTATTTACAAAAGATGTCTAGCCAAAGTAAATTCAGCTTCTTCGAAGAACCATTCTTACAGCGATTATTACGCATGAACTAGTCTTTAAAAACTTTTTATTTAATTTAACTCGACCTAACTTAACACACAATATTTTCAAATAGAAACAAAATAACTGAACGAAACAAGAGGTAGAAATAATTGCGAACATTTTCAACAAAATATAAAAAATGGAAGCTAACGGGTAGTGCTCGTGGAGACGAACGTTTTGCTCGTTAGCGTATCAAAATTCACTAATGCTTCCAATGAAGGTTGCAAATTATTCGGGAATATACGTATACGAGTTCAGTGATAGTAGAGATTCTATGAAAATAAATGTTAAACAAAGCAACTCTGAGAAAGAACTTTGGATTCTTAGAGTCCGGATACCGTTGTCCATGACGTTCTCATGAATCTACACGATATATACATTTTGTATACATTTTGTTTGTATTTCATTAAAACTATCTGTGCGATTGTTGTTTACTTGAAGAGCAGTTCATCTTGTCGATACGCTGTGATTCTCTACAACATTTGAGCATATGGAACCTGAGCTTACAACGTTACGTGTCGTGTTAAAGTACAGTGTTCCCCTGCCTTAATTGCATTGTGCTTAATACAGTCTGTATTAAAAATAAAACCATAGTTCTTCTCAGTTACATGTACAATTTCGGAACACTTCATTTCGGATTGATCTTAAGCTAGTTGACAGTGCTCTTTTCCTGACGTTGCGTAAAAACTTTTTCGAGCATGTTTTTGACATTGATTTCTAACTCGACGTTTACGATTTTTGCAATTTCCCTGTGATTTTTTATTGAAATTTAAAACTAAATAATTAATTCAATGAATGATTGTTTGAAACCCAAAGAAAAATGTGAAAAGATCCCTTATTTTTCATAGTAGCTCACAGTGAATCATTTTTATTGTGTCCTAAATTTCTTACCATTTTTTACAAAATACCAAAACAATTTTTCTTATAAAACTTTTGTTATATATTTTTGTTTTAATTTTTAAACAAAACGATCTAACTGATTAAAGCCTAGTCTTTAGAATTTAATATCGATTTTTGAGATTTTTTGTACATTTAAGGTCTTACTTGTAAATGGGCCAATTTCATTGTGATCCAGCAATCAGAATATGTCGGAGATTGTGAACTCGTTAGCGAACCTGTCAAATTTATCAACAATGCACTTTTCGACATTATTATATTATAAGGCCACGGTTCAAATCCCAGGTCAGACATCAAAGCGAAAATATGAAAAAAATATTTCTTCGGCGACTGCCTCGCAGCAGATTTCTGGCAAAAACTCTGAGAATAAATAAGATGGCCATGAAAAGTTTCTCAAAAAAATCTGTCGCTCGGAGTCGACTTTAAACTGTGGTGTGAGAAGCTAGGTCGTAATCCCGACTGAAGGTCTGAAATTTTACTGAGAAGTCTCCGGTGTTCATGTATGAGAGGAGATGAGGTAACATACGTGTCGGAGTAAATTAGGAGACAAAAACTTCACCACGCAAGAAATATTTAGTCGCCTTCAAAATGTACGAAATCAGAATCTTTACACCGCAGTCAACAGTGTCTGTGGCCATAGCTAAATATTTCGCAATTTTACTCGAAATGAAAAACTTTAACACTAGAAAGGAAATGACGGATTAAAATGGCTTTTCTTCACAAATAATTAAAAGATGAATATGTTGTGAAATTAAAATTTTTTTAAAATATGATTTAATATCAACATCTATTTTCTTATTCATAATGTTCGTAAAGTAATTCGTACTATTTTCTTAATGCTGCTATGGTACTTCTGTTGTGTAGTTAAATTGCTGCGTGGTTGTCATTTATGTTCAGTGCCAATCTACTGCACACCTGGAAAAGTTTCACTCTTTTATTCGTTACGAGTCTTGTAAAATCACATGGGATATGAACAATAGCTGTGTTGGAAAATAAATAATTTCCGTATTGTTGCACACATGCTCTTGTGCAGCGGGAGTTAAAGATGCTGGAAAAAACGCTCAGATATTCTAATTTATATTTTAAGTGAAATGAGAACGGAAACTGGAGTAGAAAATTTCCACATAAAAGAGTAAATGGAACAGAACCATTTAACATTGCAAACACAAGCACAGTTGCATACGTGCGAATGGGTGAATTGATATTAAGAAAATATTTTATGAAGTGAATATGAAATATTACAAACAAAAAAAATTAAGGACTTGTGCAGTAAAAAAAAGTAATGTTTATTTCATATATTTAAATGTAGTTTTAATACTGAAAAATATGAAAATTCAGACATAAACATTCAGGCGCCCTGCTGTGCTACTATTATTATTACTTCTCCATGATTAGCATTACATCAGTCCAATAAAAGAAACAAGGAAAAAAGTTTTTCATTTACTTGTAAAGGGTGTTTTTATAGAGGTATAGAACTTTAAGTTGCAATAAACCAACGATGGATTATTCGATTGACATGAATTTTATTTATCCGAAAGATAATCTTGTGGCATTACATTTTAAATATGATTTCTGGCATATGACCGCCACGGCTGGCGCGGATGTAGTCCAATCTGGACGTCCAATTTTCGATGACTTTTTCCAACATTTGTGGCCGTATATCGGCAATAATACGGCGAATGCTGTCTTCCAAATGGTCAAGCGTTTGTGGCTTTACCGCATAGACCAATGAGTTTACATAGCCCCACAGAAAGTAGTCTAGCGGTGTTAAATCACAAGATCTTGAAGGCCAATTCACAGGTCCAAAACGTGAAATTAGGCGGTCACCAAACGTGTCTTTCAATAAATCTATTGTGGCACGAGCTGTGTGACATGTTGCGCCGTCTTGTTGAAACCACATCTCCTGGACATCATGGTTATTCAATTCAGGAATGAAAAAGTTAGTAATCATGGCTCTATACCGATCACCATTGACTGTAACGTTCATGGCGGATGGACTCATTCGGGTCTTCCTCAATGCTACACTCTACAGCAGCAATAGCTTCTTCTGTACGCACCGTACAGCGTCTCTGGGGATGCGAGTTATCAATAAGAGTAAACGTGGTGCGAAAACGTTCCATGGTTAATCGAATTAACTGCTCTGATGGACGATTTTGTCGACGATAAAATGGACATAGTGCGCGATACGTTTTCCGCACAGAACCATTATTTTCGAAATAAAATTGCACTATTTGCAAGCGTTGTTCAGGCGTGAGTCTATTCATGATAAATTGCCAAACCAAACTGAGAATAAACCACTTGACAGCTGTTAAATCGGTCGCCATCTTGAAAAGTAATGCCAACTTAAAGTTCTATACCTCTATAAAAAACACCCTTTAGAATTGCTTTCATTTATTTAAAAATTCCTGTTAAAAAATAAAGAAAATGCATCTTGCATTCTTTAGACTCCAGCCGCTTGGAACACAAAAATTAAATAAAATTTGTGATTTAAAGATATTAAAAAAGATTAAGAGTCATGATCCGATATTTAAAGCAATAGATTTCTTACAAAATTGAGCCAATGGCTTGCCCAGCCTACACCACTATACGCCACTAATGATTATTTTGCTGTAAACATCGTATCTGAATTCCAACTGCAGTTACTAAAAATCACGCCAAATCGAGTTCAGTGAATCCACAAATAATGTTCCCGTTCACCGACATCAATAAACTTTTAGCCCGCAGATGCTCCACTATATGCATCATCCGCAATACCTTCACAAATCTAATAATACAGTTTTTATGATCTTAACGCCATAGCAATGAACCAGTTCTTCTCGAAGTCAAAACGTTCTACGGACCGGGGTTTAGCCTTTTAAAACATAGCACAAAGGGCAATAGATATTCGTGTCACTCTTATTCTTATTATGTGTACTTTATTAAAAAATGTTGGAACTATTAGCTGAAATTATAACAACTTTTAAAATTTAGAACATAAAGAATTAGAACACAACAAACGATTGTGTAACTAGTCGTCAAATCCACCACTCTCAAACATCATCTTTATCCAAGTGGAAATGGAACATACGACCTTTGAGCCATCAAACGAAGCTATCTCTCAAAAATAGAATACATGGGTGTATATTGAAATTATTCTAAAGGCAATGCGACAACAAACATATGTTTGTTACAAAATTGCTGTGTTTGCTGCGTTGCGTTTGTTACATTTATAGCATATCCCTGACTTGAATATGCTTCTTCACACATTTCTTTTTCATTCTTTGGTGCAATTTGTTCAAGCATAGTTCTTTCATTGAAAACAAAACTCCCAGTCAACGACTTATTGATGTCTTTTTACTCCTGGTAATAATAGTATTGAGCTACCAATTGAAAAATCGCCAGCAGCAAACACTTCCAAACGCTCCATATTTATTTAGTTTCAGCAAATCCAATGTCAAGACCAATTTTTTTCTTTATTCATTTAAAGACGCATCGCAGAAAAAAAATTTTCGTTAGTGAAGTTATATAGAACTTGAGGCGCGAAGGTAATTTCAAAATTAAAGATAAAATATTTTAAAATATTTAGGGCCATTATTACAACTTGCCGTTAAACTTGGGTTTAATTAAAGGTACTTTTAGCTAAAGGGTTAAAGGTTAAAGTTACCTTTAACTTATTTTCGTTATTAAAACTTACAGATAAAAATTTCCAAAAATATGGCGGTGCCGGAGCAATGTCGATAAAACTGCTCAATTATACGAGTTTTTTTTTAACGCACTGGCAACCGCGGGCTTCGTTTTTTTGTTGTATATGCTTATTTTGTTAAAATTTGAAGTTGCCATAATGAAAATAATATATAATATGGCAAGTTCAAACATAAAGTGACCTTTAAATGTTAAAGGTAGGAGGATCCTCCCTTTAGCTTAACGATCACTTCTATTTTATTGGGTGCTCATAATAACGAAAAACAATTTATCTGCCCGTTAAAATCCTCCCTTTTGTTAACGGCAAGTTGTAATAATGGCCCTTAATATCCCAATACAGGTTTACAATAGAGGAATTATGAAATCAAGAACAAATTTTATACCACTTTAAATTAAGAACTCACAAAAACTATGAAATAAATGCACAAGTAATTTTGATTTTTTTTTGAAAAATAAAGGAAGGATGGAACATATATAATTTGGTTATTACAACCCTTCAGCCAGGATTACGACCTAGCTTCTAACACCACTACTGCTGAGTGGGTTAATGTTTGGACATGATTGGCGAGACCTACAATTTAAAGGTTATTCTGATTTACTCTCAGAGTTTTTACTAGAAATTTGCTGAGAGGAAGTCGTCGAAGAAATATTTTTTTATATTTCGTTTTATTGGAGATGCCTGACATGGGGTTTGAACCGTGGTATCACGTCTAATAAACTAACATATTACACACTAGACTACAGCATTAAGGCAAACTAAAATCCACACAAAATTTATGAACATAAATTAATTGATTCAATTTGATTGTGATCGTTTCTTACAAAGCTCAACTCATAACTTTAATGTGAATTTTTATGATATTGGAAAATAAATTCCACAAACTGAAAAAACAAAAAACCCCTGACACAAATATTCAGGAAATATAACCAACCAAATAAAATACGCACAAATACACAAACAGAAAGCTGGCAACCAATTGTCAGATTTGCGAAATTGAATTTCAGTTGTCATCACCAGAAAAACCGTGATTTTTTTTCTTATTTTTTTCGCTATAACTGCTGGTGGTTTCATTGTTGTTTTTTTCGGTTTGATTTAATCGTTTATTGTGGATATTTTTGCAAACACTAGGAAAATAAAATGAAAAAAAAACAAAAATTTCAAAGCGGAATCTGAAAAATCAAAATTATGGGGATGTAAAAGTACCAATAATGTCAAGGATTTGGAAAAAAGGAATACAAAACATATTAAAAGGATCGATTTTAGCGACTCTCAAATCACCTACTGCGGCTATTCGCACTTATCGAGTGAGCTATACCTACTGATTCCCAAAACATGCCACCATCCCAACTGCACTCAATCTCAAACCATTAAGCCAAACCAATCTCAAATGAAGGACTGTAAGTAGTAGTTGACGAAGTGCATCATATCATTTTCTCTTTACTTTCTAGCAGGAATGGACCGTTACGATCCAGTTTTCAATCCATGTTATTGCTTTCGGGTGAAAATTAATACCTCCGCTTTTCTTTTTTTAGACATACACATAAACCACTCTAGCTCTCATTTCATGCCCTAATAGGAATACACAAAAATTCCAAAAATTATAAGGGAACCTAGTGCGTATTAGTAATTGCACTATAGCCTACATGCTGAGTTCCCTAGTTCAGGAAAAGCTTTCCATCCTCCCAACAGTTTCGATGTCCAGTCTTATATATGACCTAGTTCTACATTTCTGCAATGAACCCCATTATGGAGGATTTTCCTTCGATTGAAGATTGCTATCCAAAGTCTGAATTATTAATGAATCGCACGTGGTCTGCAATAAAAACAAGGAAGGACAACCCACCATATGACATGAAGATTACTCTTGGAGTACACTATTTTGATGGCTTATGATTTTACCAGACACTAAAGCAGAATATCTTTCCATGTAATTCGGATTATTCCACCCTCATATGCAGTAAAGGAAGTGTCTAGACCTTTAATTCGTGGAAATCCAGAAATTACGAAATTTATTCTCTCAAAATACTCATTCTCTCATTCACTTCCTGGACGCAATTGAGTTAAGTGATCGAGTAGTGACCCGTTGGAAAGAAGGTATCTATGTTAACCTCGAGTTTCAATGTTGCTATAGTCACTCCTCCACAAAACCCTCTTAGCACGTCGTAGGGTCTTTTGGTATTTCCATATTGTACTGAAGGGTCTGAGTGATTCTTTTCGAAGTCTGTTCAAATTCGGCTTCTTCTAAGTACTGTAACGTATGAATAAGTAATCACAAATCTAATAATTTCTGCTGTTGATTACTTAATAAAGAATTAATCTGTGAGGCTCTAAGGTATGTACAATTTTGAGTGACTTCGAAATTATATTGCGAAATCGACTTCTATAGGGTCATAAAGTCATCTTTCCTTGGCGCGGAATAAAAACGGCCATGATTTACTTCTTCCAAGAGTCAACGTAACGCCAAAAAGTTGTATTCTGTGGCAACATATTCACATGAAGCACATGAATGATTTGAAAAATGCTATCTACAGAGTAAAGATATGAAATACTATCGATTTGCTGTAAGATCACAACTAATAAATTTACCGTTCAAAGAATATTTTAATTCATTACGTAGGGTATCTTTGAAATAAAATAAAAATAGAGAGAATTCAGCAGTTTTTGGAAATCAAAGCCAATTTGAAATTATTTTTCATACACCGTCATGAATTTAAAAATCCCAATCAAATGCTGGTAAAATATGTCGACGACAGAATTCTCAATCTTAAAAGAGCAGATACACAGCTACATATATACGTATATTATGTGGCGTTCATACAATAAATGTAAGAAAAATTTGAATAATGAAACCAGTAGAACTGTATGATACACTTGTTATATCTGTTCAATTTGTATTCGAAATAAGCCTTAACATGTAGTCTCAGCATATTTTCTATGCGGTTTCATTTCTCCCCTGTTTCTCCCCTATTTCTGTAACCAATTTTTGAAAAAAATCCTTTGTAAAGCAATTTAATTTTTTATTTTTTCCTGCGATGTCAACACAATACAGAAGCAACATGTTTAATATCCTTCATGGCTCCTTCATTTATCCTGCTCTTCATCCAAATTACTCGTGGAGTGTATTTGGGAACCCGTTAGTGCAAAAATGCAAAATTTTTTTTGTCTCATTTTTCATTTTTTCATCACTTTATACTTTCGTCAGTTTTTCGTCAGTAATTTCCGTAAATAATAAAAAAATAGTGTGCAAAACACAATGACAGAGAAGATGTTACTCTTCTTCCTCGTCGTTGCTGCTTCTGAAGAAATCATTATGGGATCCCAATCTCCTGGCATGAACACCCAGTTTCCCGTTATCACTGATTTGAGGTTCCTCGGAGGGAATCTTGATAGGTTAAATACAAATTCTGTACTACAGATATCTATGTCGGGCCAGATATATCTGGTGCCTCTACAATTGGCTTGACTATCCCACCTGCCTATAAATAGAGTTTTTGTTAGACCATTTGTTTGCCTCTCTGAGGAGGAACGCAAATCTCGTATAGA
Source organism: Sarcophaga variegata (assembly GCA_932273835.1). Lineage (NCBI taxonomy): Eukaryota > Metazoa > Arthropoda > Insecta > Diptera > Sarcophagidae > Sarcophaga > Sarcophaga variegata. The sequence goes on along the minus strand of OW026361.1, from coordinate 40,054,636 downwards.
CATTTATTTGAATTTAGTAATTTAGTCGGTCTTGTAATTGCGTCGGTTTTGTTATTGCCTTCGTTATCCCCGTATCCAAGAACCCAATGAGGATAACCGTCGAATGTCTTGCTAGACCTCAAGAGACATCCGGCATTCTTGGACAATCTTAGATGTGGTGTTCTCTTGGGACCTAATGATCGAGTTACTGTCGGTAAACGGCTGCTTGTTATACGATATACTCTCATACCGAATTCACACGGCGGCAAAGTTGGGTTTTTTGAAAGCGTTATCTATCTATAAATTTAAAGAAAACAAAGTGTGTGTAAGGTATCACCAAAATTCTTTATTCGTTTTAAAGAGCTGTTGATGTCATCATATGTAGAATCTAACAACATTTACCACGACTATTCTGAGCATGAGTCTGACGCAAACATTAGGCTGAATTTGACGGATGGCATTAGTTATGCCATCATTGAGGACCGCAGTGGATTGCGGATTATTCGCGTATACCTTCGACTTCAGAAAACACATCACGTCTACGTGAGACGATCCTCAAATCGCTCTTGCAAAATATCCTTTATGGCATGGGCTATGTAACATATAACAACGTTCTGTCCATTTCCTCTCTATTAATATTGGCAATTCGAAATAAGGAATTATAAATGAAAACAAAAATTTAAATGTAAATTTTTGATTTAATTTCCACTTAAATCTAATTTAATTTTTTTATTTCAGGCTTATATTAATTTGGCTCACAGTAAGTAAAGAAAAATAACTTTTTTATAATCATTAACTATTACGTTGACTACTAAACATTGAATAGATTTACAGTTTTCGTAATAGAATAGATAAATGCTACAGTCTAATCTAATAAAAAAAACTGATTGAAGTCTCATAATAACTTTTTTATTTAAAAAAATAAATATTTAGATTGAAAATATTGTTTTATGGAAAATGAGTGATTGCATTATAAAATTTCGCGTTTGCCATTGTGAAAAAACCGTGCTCCGTCTTCTTACTGGAATTAAATCATGCAGAAAGCTACTCATGTAGTCGCCGTGGTCTAGTAAGTAGTGTGTTGGCTTATTAGACGAAAAGCCAGGGTTCGAGCCTTAGGCCAGACATCAAAATAAAATACAAAAAGTATTTCTTCGGCGACTTCCTCTCAGCAGGATTCTGGCAAAAACTCGGAGAGTAAATAAAATTGCCATGAGAAGTTTCTCAAAAATCTGTCGTTCGGAGTCGACTTTAAACTGTAGGTCCCGCCATTCCTATATAAAATTAACACACACAACATAAGTGGTGTGAGAAACTAGGTTGTAATCCTGACTGAAGGGTTGTAATGACCAATCATGTATGCATGTATGAGCAACTTTCTAAATACATATACAATTGGTATATCAAAAAGTCTCAAACTTTTTGATCCAACTTCGTATAGAAAGTTGTTCACAAGAAGAAACAAATTTTAAAAAAAGAATTTTGTATGATACACGTATTTTTGTGCAAATCAATTTTTAAAATGTTACTCAAGTAGTAAAAAAAATCGATTTTTTCAAAATCTATGAAAAGAAATCTATACCGGTCTATGAGCTAAAAATACCAATAAATTTTGCTTTCGCCAAAATAAACAAGTAAAATACGTGACACATAACTTACGAAATGGGTTAATTTTAAAACTCATACATATTTTCGCACGCATATACACTTAAAGTGAAATGAAAATCCTTGAGCTTAACCCAAAAAATATTTATTTTGTTTGTTTTCAGTATCCCCTGATTGGTAAATTACTTCAGGTTCACATATCTGTTTGATTGAAGAACTTCTGTGCTGTCCAAAAATACATGCTGACTGGTGTCCGAAAATAGATAAGAAAAAAACTGCAACAATAAAATTACGAAAATAACCAAAAAAACAAATGAAAGATAAAAAATAAAAATCGATATGGAACTTGATAAGTGCAACATTACATTAGAAAGAAAACTTTAAACACGCTAACCAAGCTGTAATAAGCAAAATGGCCTCGTATCGAATAAATCAATTGGCCAATTCACACGACTTTTTGTATCTTGTATGTTGTACTAAATACACTTTTTGTTTGTGAACGCTTAATACTATGCTGTATTGTGTATTTCGTATTCCAAACGTCAAAAAACGATAAGAAGAAGAAGACCAGTATCCATAATTTGATTTTCAAAAAAGAAAATTAAAAATATTACGGAAAAAAGTAAATTAATTAATTATCTGTGAGAACAATTATAATTTTGAAAAGTTAATTATTGACTCAAGTTACATAGAAAATATTTTGTATTTTTATTCTTCTTCTTGACTACTGGCATTTATATAAACTGATAGCACGAAACCAATCCAACTTCCAAAACCATATGAAAAAAATTTGTATAAGTGTATCGGATGAAATGAATTTTTTATGAAAATTATCAACAACAAGCATACACTGTTGTATATTCGTCCAACAATACAATAAATACTACGCCGATTTTTTGAGTGGTTAGTAATAACTGTAATCCAAATAAAGTTAATAAGACAGAACGTCACACAACATCCCTTAACACAAAACTTTACTCTTTAATACATACGCAGGCATGGTCCTGATGGAGTGGAAAACCGAAATTGTTTTCTACTTTGAAACCACAAAAAAAACTACAATGAAAACAAAATAAAAACAAAATAAAGGAAAATGTTTAAACACACACATACGTAAGTACAAATATTGATATGTTCTTAAGCCCGTACATAGAAACTTTTGATTTCACTTGCATATAATATTCAATACAAGAGTAAAACATTTTCATTCATTTTGATGAAGATTCATTAGCTTTTAGCGGCCGTATTTCATCAATAACTCTTTGAATATTAATTTCAGGTGTTCAGTTGTCTCTTGTTAGCAACATAGATTACTGAGTTTGCATAGCTCGAAAAAAATAATCCGTTACACGATTTTTTGGCTCATTAATTGAACCATTACGTCAAATTACTGTTTTATCAAAAGTTGCTGTGACTATATAGCGTGCGCTGTGTTGCATGTAGTTCCATCCTGTTATATCATATCAGCAAGATTAATACCAGCTGGTTGAGGTATGAAAAAATTTCTACACCTATACCGTTAAAGCGTAGTTTTCTTTCAATACAACAGCAATTTTCTATGGCTGTAATGGCGTTTGAACTAACACTTGTTGATTATCCTCACTTCAAATAGGACAATTCTGTCTATTTACGAACTAGAGCTGTTCGATGTTAATCGATGCATCGTAAACATATATGTTTTGATTTCGATACATCGTTAAAATGTCGATGTATCGTATCACACGATGTTAATCGATACATCGATATTTTTTATTCGATGTATGGAAAAGCTGAATTTTAAATTTACGCATCCGACAGCTTTTGTTTAGATTACAACTCATTTAAAGTAGTGACAATGTTTTTAAACAAAAACCCTCTAAGAATGACTTAATTTGATTTAAAATCGCTTGATTTTATTTTTTTTTTTCAAAATGAGCCCTTTTTTTCTCAAACGAAAGCTTATACAATTTCTTTTAAGACCTTTATAATCGCTTAATGGGATGGATATCTATCAAAAAAATTATTTTTTAATTCAAGAATAAGATTTTTCAATATTTGGCTTGAAAACGTACAACCTAAATGATCTTAAAAAAGTATTTGCATTCTAAGGACATTCGGAAATTAGTTTTTTATAAACAGTGTTAAAGTTTGGACGTGCGTTATTTACAATGGCTTTCGCTTCCAAAAAGGAAATGTTGACTTCTTTTTGTTGTAATCCCTTAAACAAAAAGAAGCACAGATCATCAGATATGCGAAATATTTCCGACAACTTATTGAAAAAATTCCCAACGCTTTCAAAACGTTTGCTAATTTGTGGATCGTGCAGGAAAATGGTGGGAAAGTTGGACACATTACCGGTTATTCCAGATGAGAACAAAATCAATTCTGAAAATGATGACAGTTCTGCAGGAGATGATGGTTGTTCTAACTTTTCAGTAGAACCTATAAGACCTAATAATGAGTGCCAAAATCAACATCACAAGAATGCAGTAGAAGTTTTTGAACAAATAAAAAAGAAGTACAAAACGTCACATAGTAGATCTGAAAGAATTCAACTTCTTCTTGCCCCATCGTCATGGAGTTGTTCAAAAATAATGACCGAGTTTGGAACGTCTCAACGAAAAGCAAGAATTGCTAAAAATTTGGTTGCTGAGCATGGGATTCATACACTTCCAAGCGAGAAGAAGGAAAAAACTTTAGCGTGCGAAACTGAAGCTCTAGTAACTCAATTTTATCATAAAATATTGAAATAATATTGAAAAATCTTATTTTTGAATTAAAGTATAATTTTTTTGATAGATATCCCACTCGCATCCCATTTGAGCAAAAAAAAAAGAAGGGCCCATTTTGAAAAAAAAAAAAATTTAAAAAACAAAATGAATTTAAAAAAAAATAAAAAAAATATTTTAAAAAATTAAAAAAATTATTTTTGGAAATATTGAAGAAATAGCTATCTAATATCCTTTGGAAAATTTTTGCTAGGATCAATAGGTGAAAAGTTACACACATTTTAAAAAAACCCTGTATCACCAAAATGTCCATCTTTGGCCCCCTCTAACTCCGGCAATTCTTGACTGATAGAGCTGAAAATTTGTGTCTTGCTACTATCCAATAGTACTAACCTTGGTGCAAATTTCATCTAAATTGGAAGACATCGATTTTAAAAATTGGGTCACTTGACACGAAATTCCCCATATATTAAAAATTTTGTTTTTTCTATCCATATAAATATAACTTGATGTCATGTTTTACACAATTAGGACTGTAATAATCTAATAACACTGAATTTAATGAAAAAATTCCTCATAAAATAAACAATTCTTGTATTCAATATGTTAAAATAATTCGACTTTTATTCAATTAATTTTGTTAAGTTCCAGTTAGAATAAATACGATGCATCGCAAACATCGATGTTTTTTTTTTTAATTGATGCATCGAATAACATCGATGTTAATTAATGATGAATCGAATGGCAAAAAACATCGATGTTTTTGTTACATGAACAGCTCTATTACGAACCTATTAAACAAAAATTCGCCGCAGAAATAAATTCAATATGAATTTGTAATTAAGCCTATTCGCCGAATTGGCGGCACATACCATGTTCACTTGACTTTGGATCTTATTCAATTATTCCCTGTAAAACGGACCTAGTGGTGAACTCTCTTGGCGTAATGGCATATGATCTCAAACATCTCAAATTTGTTACACGGGGTCTTGTTTCAGAAGTATTGCATATTCATACTTATTTGTACTGCAAAATTCTCATTGTGTGCTGCAACATAACACATATATGTATTCCTCTTCTAAAGGTTGGTCCAATCAAAACGCACAACGTTAGTTGTAAATAAAACAAAAAGTTTTCAGAGGATTATTTTAAAATTTTTTATTTATGATAGAAAGATGTATGAGAATTATATGTGAAACAAAATATTTGCTATTTACTCGCCATTACCCGATGGTCCATATTTTCAATGACTTTATGAAGTTCAATGTCTTCAATATGCTGAAAGTTAATAACGCTAATATTTAGCTCTTGATAACACGGCCATTGAATTTCTCACCACAATTTCTGGCCACAAGAAGTCCGTTAACATTTCGCGATAGCGAACATCATTCGCGGTAACTTCTTGGATGACCTCATTTTCGAAGATGTATCGACTTTTCAATAAAACAAACAAACAATTTGTTCAAATGCAACAATTCTATTTTTGAGGGAATCCACTGAGGTCACCATTTACTTCTGTCTGTTCAGCCAACCAATTAGCATCTGGATGACGCATTAAATGATTAGCAGGCTCTTGAGTCGACGAAAAAACGTGGTTAACCGCTCAACGGTCATACTATCGCAAACAAAGGCAATGTTTTCCGCAGAACGAATTGGGCGGGCATGCATAGGTGTTTGTATATTTTCTACAGACATGGTTTGCTCTCGATTGTGGACACATTTAGTTGATTATGCTGACAAAGTAAAAAAAAAAAAAATAACGAAGTGCTCGAAATGCATTTCAATGCATGCTTCAAGAATCTTAACACTCTGCTCAATTGTGTTCTTCTCCATGATTGAATTTGTCAAACACAGCATCAAAGAAATGTCAAATTAAATTGGAAAGAAACTTATCCTTAAGGTGTGACTCACACTTAATATCGGGCTTTATGGTTGGCATCAGCTTAAGGCGATTATTCTGAATGTCAATTCATTTTTCCATTTTTTAATTTCGGTTCTTATTTCGTCTTCCCAGCTGTATGTACCGATCACATTGTTTCTGAATATTGCTTACCTATTTAGTTGAAAAGGGGAAGATTGAAAGCGTATTTTTTTTGTATTATGGTATTATCAATTGCTATATTATCCTGACACCAAATGCCTGAAGGGATAGATTACTAGAAATGTAATACATGCAGTAAGAAGCAAAAAAGAAAACAAAGTGCACTAACATGTTAATTCCTTTTGTTATAGAATGTATTTGGAGATGAAGTTTGTTTATTGTAAGCCTCTAACATTCTGACAGGACATTCTCTAGCTTCGATTTTCTGTAATTTCTGAAACGATTTTTTTTTAAATTTTCTTTTCATTCTGCTGTCTCTGTTTAAAATTTTGTTTTCAAGCAAAAAAAGAAATTTCTTTTTTTGGAACATTTTAAAGTTGTTTATGAAAGTATTTCTATTCAAGTTGCGCAAAATTGCCAAACGGAAAGGATTAAGGCTAAATGGTAAATAAATTCCCCTTAAAAGTATGTATTGTGTTTGTAACAACATCTGAATAAAAAATAAAACAAAATTAAAGCAAATAAAAGAGCAGCCATGAATAAATTAAAGACAATTTTTGTACAGCCAGAACAAAATTCGTAGACTACATGACCTCAATCTGTAATTACAAAAACAAAATAAAAAAAATTATATCGTCAAAGGAAAATGCAGGAGCAGATTGTCTGTGTCAGCACCGCATGCAATGTTGTTCGCAATAAAATGTATAGTACGGGGAATTCTGGCTGGCAAAACTAACCCTGACCAATAACAATTTCAAAAGAAAGTCGCATAACAGATTTCACTTAAATACCATGGCATTTAATAGATTTATGGCACACCAGCTCAAAAATTAAATTTGAGAATCTATTCAGTTTACAATAAATAGCTTAGATTAGATCACTCCAAATGGTTGGTAGTTTTATGGTTAGTTGACTTGACTAAAGCGAAAGCAAAATTGGCGTCAATTTCAAGGGGTCTCTTTTTAAGCCGTTGCATAATTATTTATTATTATAATCCTTAAATCAGCTCTACAACCTATCTTCCTACAACACTCATTTAGTGTATTTCAATTTTATCTATGAGCGGAGGGGTCTGCATTGTAAAGTCGACTCCGAACGACAGATTTTTGCCAGAAGGATGTCGAGAGCATGTCTCCGAAGAACTATTTGCTTCATATTTCGTTTCTGTGCGATATGGTTGAGCTGGGGTTTGTAAAACAGGCTAACGCCTAAGAAGATAACCCGCTATCAACTAGACTACGACGACTTCCAACGCATATATCATTTGATCAATGTCGAGTGTCATGTTGGCTTTGAGGACCGCTTTGGTTTATTCGCATATACCTGCGACTTAAGAAGGTACAAATCTAACGGGGTCAAATCACACAATGTCGGTAGCCACTTCACATCACCCCCACGTGAGATAATCATGCGTCACCGTTGACATCGATGGCTTGGTCAATGTTATTCTCGAAGAAATATGGATCGCTTAAAATTAATAACAAACATTAACTTTTCGTCGCGCTTTGTTGCTTTAGGATCTCATGTACTGGTATCGCCCTGAATTCTATAATTTCTTTGTTCACGTATCCATTCATCCAGATGAAGATGATTTTTAAATAAAAATTAATGTCAGGTAACTGACCCAGAATCCATTCAGCGAACACACGTCTTTGTCTATGGCCGTCGATGGTGATTTAGCAAATCAGATTGAATAATTGGCAACTAATTAAACGAATGTAGCTTTCACAGGGCAACCGGTACTGTCAAAATTCTGAAGCTTCTTTGTTGGCAGACCCTATATAAATGTATAGATACTTATAGATATTAACAATCGTGGATTACAGTGGTCGTCTAGGTACCTTTGTAATGTTCTTTGAAAGAGCATTTTACAATAGTACGAACAGAACGAATTGAATTAATCTAGACTCAAGAACACCGAAGAATAAATTGAAAAAAGGTTAATTTGCAAATAGAAACATATCTAATTTGGAACACTATTGGAATTCAATTCGGCTGGTGTCAATCCGTCTAAAAGAGATTGCTGTCCAAAATCCATTAGCTTTTACCAATATTTGATGCCATTTACAGCGATAGTGAATCATCTAAAACACCACATCATTTAATGGAAATTTTAATGCGTCCACCATATAGTCCGTACGTGATCCAAAGTGAACGCAATACAAAAATCCTAGTATACCATGTCATATAATACAGCTACGCAGACAAAACCTTACTAAACGTAAATGAACAAACAGAAAACAATATACACACATTGTTTAAGTCCGGAGATTGGAAAATCCCATCTCAACGATCGACATGAAGAGGCCTAGCCACCAACAGAGGGCGCTAGTATATTAATTTAAGCTTTTTGTACTGTAATTTCAATTTATCTAAGCTTTATATTTTTTAACATTACGCTGTAATTGTGTTTAGCTTAGGCCTCTTGTTTTGTATAAGTTCAACTTTTATATCATTCTAATTTTGCTAATCCAAAAGGATGCATTGATACATTAAAAAAAAGGAAATATATGGAAATTAAAGATTGTGAAAATAATTATTGAGTTCGTGAAATTTAAGGCATTCGGCCAGTGATGAAAAATTGTTAAAAATTTATAAGTTTAATAATAAGAAATTGTGGTGTTAAATAAACAATATCTACAAATTTGAAGTGCTGAAGAAACAATCGAATCATATTTATTTACAAATTGGCAAAACGATCGACAAAGGTCCAAGGTAATCTATAATCGAATCTCTGAGAAACCCATCACGGTGAAGTGTCACAAGATTGAAAATAATTAGAGCAAATAGTACACGAAAAAAATAGTGGTCAAATTAAAGTGACCCGAAATTGAGGACAAAAGTGGTCCACAACGTTTCACCAATACAGTCCATCAGAGTAACATTTGGTCCAATCGAGCCGGATTTTGAAACCTGGTTTTTTTTTGGATTTTGGAACCGAGTTTGTGCTTTTTTTTCGTGTGACCTTCAACGACACCTCTTCAACCTTCTCATCAACCATCTAAGTAACCTTGAGATTGTAAGGTAAAGTTGTTTTTGTTTTTACTTTTATATTTTTTCTGAATTTTGGTGGTAATTCTATATAAGAAAAAAGTTCTGTTAACTAGACAACAAAACTTTGCTTTTATATAGAATTTATAACAGTGCATATATATTTACAAAGTGGTGTGTTATAATTGCGATAGCACTGGCACACTTTGTAAATTTATCAAAGTTTATGCACTGTTATACCAACTTTTCTTAACTTGTAACTTGTAAGTCAATAGTGACTAGGATGTCAAATTGAGGTGTGAATATCACAGTTGGAAATCGAATTCAACCACCCAATTTGATATCGGTTATAAGTTGATAGTTGGGTTATAATTGGTTATTGTGCATGGGCTAAATAGCGAAGCTCATTACCATTTATAGTCATATTTCAAATCCACCGGATACATGAAAGAAGTACCCATAAATTAAATGTTATTCACTTAGATCTCGAATTTTTTAACGAATTTTAAGTTAATGTAAAAGTGAGATAACACATTAAAATTAATTTATGGGCTTCCGTTTGCTCTTTTTTGTTCTTATATTTATTCATTTGGGATTATTTTTATTTTTTTGATAACTTTACATTTGTAATTTTTTTTTTAATCTAATTTTAATTACATAAATTTAATTTTTTGAAATCTGTGTTTTTTTCTTTAATTTGATTTGATTTATAATTTGATTTTAATTTATTTAACTATATATCAATATTATATACATATATTTGCATACTATATATACAAAGTGGATTAAAAGTGAGAACGAGTAGTTGTTCGAAACTGCTTTTTCACCCTTTGTATTTTTTTTTATTGTTCCTTTATTTGATTTTGGAGGACAATAATAGTTATCGGGATATTGGCCATTGGGAATTCGTCCTGTTGGCTTAGTTTCGCGAAGCGTGTCATATTTTTGGAAATATATGCCCGTTCCATTGGACATATATTACTTTGTTAGGCTTTCGGTACGGCGCCAAGTTGATCGCGGTGACCTTTTGTTTATTTTTTTTGAGTCTTTCCGTTTTTGGTTCTGCATCGCGAGATTAGTTACGAACGTTTTCTAGTTTTGCTCAGGTTCAGGTTATTATTTATTTAATTTTTGAGAATTTTTACTTGATTTCAATTTCGTTTGGGAATTAGTCTTCGAATAGTGTGGAACAGAAACTCAGCTATTCTGTTGGTTCCCTTTGGTTTTCGTTTTTTATTATTGTTGTTAGTTACTATTAATAATATTCGAGATGCCGAAGTCGAGGAGATTATTGACATTTGAGAGATTTGCCCAAATATTCCTGGATTTTGAGAGGGAATTCAATGCTACTCCTCAGGAAGGTAACACGACCTTCTCCATTGAAATCCAGAAGGAGGAGTTCAAGTCACTATGGGCAAGGGTGAGGGATTCCTACGAGGCCTTTGCCACAGGTGACGAGGAAGATTTGGAAGGTGATCGCGAAGCTGCCCGTGAACTTTTTGGACACTGTAGGTTAGGATACATTACTGTTGCCTCACTAATGGGTGAACTTTCCCAGACCTTGGTCAACCAAGCTGGGATGTCATCGACACAGTGTCTCAATGGTCAAGGCAACGAGAACCGCATTCGACATAGCATGCAGCTACCCGCTTGTACCATGGAGGTGTTTCATGGGGATTACAAATCTTGGCCATCATTTCGCGACATGTTCACTGCTGTTTATGTGAACGGGGCCAACATTTCACCAGTGGAGCAGCTCTTTTATTTGAGGCAGTTCACGCGTGGCGAGGCCTTAGAAATTGTAAAAAAATCTCCTCTCACTGCTAATGGATTCCAGGAGGCGTGGAACAACCTGAAGGACAGATATGAGAATAAGAGGATTTTGGTGAATTCTCAGCTAAAGGTTTTGTTTACTCTAGCACCGGTCAAATCCGAAGCAGCCCAGGATATCAAGAGGTTGCAACGGGATATTAATAATTCGATATCGGCACTTAGGATGCACGATATTAATATCTCCAACTGGGATCCAATTTTTGTTTATTTGTGTTCCACCAGGCTGCCGGTGCTAACTTTGTCTCTCTGGGAACAGACAATCCAGAACAAGGTGGAGATTCCCAAATGGAAGGATTTGGATAATTTTTTGACATCACGGTTTCAATCTCTAGAAACTGTGTCTGAAATTCGAAATTTTGAACCAGTTGTTAGCGGTTCTAGGCCTGCCCCTGAAACTCTTCCTAATCCAAAAAGGGGAGTTCGTTCCTTTTCCACTAGATTAAATAGGAAAGTTTGCAAATATTGTTCGGGAGACCATTTGGTGGATACTTGTCCGAAATTTTTGGATTTACCTCCTGAGAGACGGTTTTGGGTCGTGAAGAGGTACAGTCTTTGTATCAATTGTCTCACAGGTGGTCATAGACTCAATGAGTGTAAGAGTACTGTTGGTTGTACGGTGTGCAAGTTGAAGCACCACACTCTACTGCATCGAGAGGTGTCTGGATCCTCTTCGGGCGTTTTGGATACGCCAAGTTCAAGCGGTGCAGTCAGGTCGAATGGTGAGGTTCAAAATTGTTTTGCTGCTACGTCAAGGCAGATACTTTTGGGAACTGCGGTAGTTGGTATCTACCACCGAGGGGAAACGTTTAGAGCTAGGGCCCTAATAGATTCAGGGTCTCAGGCTACCTTCATTTCGGAAGGATTACAGAGGAGATTGGGATTGCCGGCGGTGAATATACATGCTAAGGTCTCTGGTTTGAATGGAGCATGTGCTGGTGCAGTCCAAAGACAATGTTCGTTTGTCTTAACTTCTCTGTCGGACGATCAACCTCGTGTGGAGGCAATCGGTTTGGTGATGCCGAAGTTAACCGGAATGTTACCCAGCTCGACTATTAACATATCGCGATCTGCAGCTTTTTCGGGGATCACATTGGCTGATCCTAAGTTTAATGAGAGCGATCGAGTGGACGTCCTAATTGGAGGCGACATTTATCCTAGCGTGATGTTGGAGGGTGTTAGGAAAAATCTTCTGGGGAATTTGATGGCCCAGGAGAGTATATTTGGTTGGGTTCTGACAGGGTCATTACCCGAACCGCGTTCCAAGAGCTATACGACTCTCGTGTCGTATTGCACTGAATTGGAATTGGATAAGCAGCTGGAGAGGTTCTGGAAATTGGAGGAACCTCCAAGACATTCGAAAATGTCGCCTGAGGATGAGTACTGTGAGGGATATTTTAGGAAAACAGTACGTAGAAATTCGGCTGGGCGATACATAGTGTCATTACCTATCAAGCCACAGTATGGTTCCCTTGATTGTCTTGGCTCTTCCCGCCCAAAGGCCTACAGACAATTTTTGCGAAACGAAGCTTCCTTGCTTCGAAATCCGTCTCTTAAACTGGATTATGATACGGTTTTATTGGAGTACGAATTTTTGGGTCATATGGCAAAAGTGAATTTGAGGAGTACGAACGAAGGAGATTCGTATTATTTGCCTCATCACGCTGTACTCAAGCCTGAAAGCTCTTCCACGAAGGTTAGGGTTGTTTTCAATGCGTCTAGTAAAACGTCATGTGGACTGAGCTTGAACGACACCTTATTTACCGGGCCTGTTTTGCAACACGATTTGAGACTTCTAATCGTTAGATGGCGTTTTTATCGATATGTCTTTAATGGAGACATTGAGAAGATGTATCGACAGATTCTCTTGGACCCTGATCAGGTGAAGTACCAACGAATAGTTTTTCGGAAGGAGTCAGATGGGGAAGTAGAAGATTTTGAATTGAAAACCGTCACGTTTGGGGTAAATTGTGCTCCTTTTTTGGCAATAAGAACATTGCTTCAACTCGCGGATGACGGTAACTCGAAATGGCCTTTGGCATCGGAAATTCTACGCGAGATGATGTACGTGGATGATGCGTTAGCTGGGGCTCATGACGTTTCTGGAGCGCTAGAGGCCCGAGACCAATTAAGAGCGGCGTTGACTTCCGCGGGATTCTCAATGCGAAAGTGGACCTCAAACGACAAGAGAATTCTTCAGGGATTGCCTTCTGATCACTTGTTGAGGGAAGATTTTTTGGAATTTGAAGATGTCAGCTCCATCAAAACCCTGGGCGTACGATGGAATGCCAGGTCTGATCAGTTCTTCTTCACGACAACGACGATCGAAATTAAAGAGAATTTTTCGAAAAGGGAGGTATTGTCGATCATAGCCAAGCTTTTCGATCCTGCTGGATGGTTAGGTCCAGTCATTATCACTGCAAAGATTCTCATGCAGCAAATTTGGAGCGAGAAGACTGATTGGGATGAATTTTTGACCCCGGAGAGCCTTGCGAAATGGAAGCAATTTCTTAATGAATATAGTTTCATTAACAATATAAAAATACCTCGTTGGGTAGGTTTTCGACCCGATTATAATGTGGAGGTTCATGGGTTCTCTGATGCTTCGGAGAAAGCATACGGGGCGTGCATATACATTCGTATAGAGGATGATTTAGGTGCTATTCAAACCCATCTGTTGTTGGCTAAGTCGAGGGTCGCTCCTTTGAAGACAATTTCGTTACCTAGGCTTGAACTTTGCGGGGCTGTCTTATTGACTGAGTTGATGGAAGCTGTGAAGGCGAATTTGAAATTTGACGCACCAAGAACAAAGTTCTATGGGTGGACAGATTCTACCATAGTTTTAGCTTGGCTTCAAAAACCACCCAGTTCGTGGAAAACTTTTGTTGCTAATCGGGTTGCAAAGGTGACAGAGCACCTGAATAAGGCCTGTTGGAGGCATGTTCGGTCGGAGCAGAATCCGGCTGATTTGATAAGTCGAGGAGCTCGACCGCAGGATTTGGCGACGGACAATCTGTGGTGGCATGGTCCCCAATGGTTAGGTTATCCTACCGACGAGTGGCGTAATCCTATTCCCGAGGAATATGACACTAAAGAGGAAGAAAAGTGTCACATGGTTTTCTTCACTTATTTTAGGGAGTTCGATGACCTTTTGAATCGGTTTTCTTCCTATTCGAGGGCGTTGCGTGTGATGGCCTTAGTGTTTAGGGTTTTTGATAGAGAACGCTCGCGTTGTGATTCTTTGGAGATTACTCCACACGAAATCCAGAGGGTGAGGGGAAAACTAATAAAAATAGCTCAATGGGCTTGGTACCCTCAGGAATACCGGCGGTTGTCTGATGGAGAGAAGATTGTTGAAGGAGAACTTTTGAATTTAAACCCCTTTTTAGATGGAGATGGTTTGATGAGAATCGGTGGCAGGCTGGCTAATGCGACTAATCTCAAGTACAACGAACGGTTTCCGATTCTTTTACCAACAGCAAGTCGGTTCTCCTATCTGTTGATCGAGTTTATCCATAGGATGACTTTGCATGGCGGAAACCAATTAATGTTGAGAGTCTTGAGGACTGAATTTTACATGCGCAGGTCTAAGAATTTGATAAAGACCATCGTAGGGCGTTGCAGGACTTGTACCATCTATAAGGGAATGACTCAGAGTCAAATAATGGCAGCTTTACCTACGTCTCGTACCGTTTTCACTCGTCCTTTCGCTAGCACTGGTGTAGATTTTGCTGGGCCCTTTGACATTCGAAATTACACAGGCAGAGCGTGTCTTATAACGAAGGGCTACGTGTGTCTGTTTATTTGTTTTGCTACGAAGGCTATTCATTTGGAAGCGGTTAGTAATTTATCCACGTCTGCATTCTTGGCTGCTTTGGCCAGATTCATTTCTCGTCGTGGATACCCTACCGATATGTATTCTGATAACGGGACCAATTTTGTAGGAGCGTCGAAAATCTTAAGAAGTGAATTTCGGAATTTTCTTAAGGAATCAGGTTCCCAGGTCAATGCTACTTACGGACCTAGGGGGTTAACATGGCATTTCAACCCTGCTGGTGCACCTCATATGGGAGGTCTCTGGGAAGCAGGTGTCAAAAGTTTTAAACACCATTTCAAGAGGTTGGCAGGGAGCTTGAAATATTCTTTTGAGGAGTTCTCCACTCTCCTAGCACGTGTCGAGGCGTGCTTGAATTCGCGCCCATTATGCCCTTTAGCAGATAATACCGATTGCCTGGATGCTCTTACGCCAGGTCATTTCTTGATTGGTGGTCCTTTACTGTCCCCACCGGAATTGGAAATTGCGGACCCTTTACCCTCAATAACAAACCGATGGCAAAGAGTCAAGGCTCTAAACCAACGTTTATGTCTCCGTTGGAAAGAGGAGTATTTGAAGGAGTTACAGAAGAGAAACAAGTGGAAGTGTCTAAGGAAAGACTTAGAGGTCGGTGATATGGTGGTCATCCGCGAGGACAACGTGCCTACCAACGAATGGCGCCTAGGTCGCGTAGTTAATTTGCATGCGGGTAGAGATAGTCATGTCAGAGTAGTAGATTTGAAGACTTCACGTGGAACAATTACTCGACCAGTTGTGAAACTGGTAATTCTCCCTACATCTTGAGTTTCAAATATTTCATAATTTCAGCTAACAGTATCATGGTTTCGGCGAAAAAGTACAAACAAGGCGACAACAATAAAAAGATGGTGTGTCGAGTCTGTTTAAAAAACCACCCGTTACGATTTTGCGGAAGATTCTCGAAGGCAGACTACGATGAGCGAATGAAGTTGGTGACGATATATAAGTACTGTGCTGGCTGTTTGAGTCACGACCATACCTGGCGGACGTGCGAGAGTACTGGCAAATGTAAGCGTTGCGGTGATATGCATCACACGCTTCTCCACAAACCGGATAACAGACCTCGTTCGTCTGGTCCGAAGAAGGCCGCGAAGTCGAAAAGAGGCAATAACAATCGCAAATCGCTGGCTCGCACAAATAATAAGAGACCTCGTTCGTCCCGAAACTCCGCCAGGGGACCACGTTCGTCCAATGATCGTGAGAGTCGCAGACCTAGTCCGTCTAACGCTCTGGTTCCGAGTCGATCGACGAACCGCAAATCTCAACAGCCAAGGGATATCTCTCGGTCGACACCTTGTGGAGTTTTACCATCTACATCATATACGTTGACGGACAGCGTTCTGCTAAAACCAACTGCTGTGGTCAACGTTGTTGCGCATGGACGATACGTCACAGAAAGAGCTGTCATCGACCCTACTGCGGAGCGTACCCTCGTTTCTGAAAAGGTGGTTCGTCGGCTAGGTGCAAAAACCATCAGGGTTGGACGCTCAGAGCGGGTTCTTCTGGTAGTTAGAGGTAACTACGGCAGCAGCGACACGGTCGAGACATATGCGGAGGTGCGAAGCAAGGTGGATGGTCTCATACCGTCAAGGTCGATGGACGGGAGGATAGTGGACGAGTTTCCGGGGCTACAACTGGCAGACCCAACGTTTTTTATAGCGGCCCCAGTTGGAATCAGATTAGGCTGTGACGTATACAGCAAAATCATACGCAATGGGGTATTTGGTGGTACGATGGGCAAACCTTTGGCCCAGTTTTCGATTTTCGGCTACCTGATTTCTGGATTGTGTACTGTATAATACATAAGTATGCAACACATCGCTTGTAACCATGATACCTATTAAATATAATTTTTTATTTATAGTAATAAATTCATTATTTTTCCTTAATGCAGCTGACGGATACCCACTGGATCTTGAGGACCGTGAGCTGATGTAGTTTTAGCGTCATTTCTTTTTGTTTTCTCGAATTTTGGAAAAATAAATCAAACACATTTGAAATAATATAATCTTTTTCTTAGTTCTTTTATTTCCTTTGCTATAGCATTAACGTTGGAGCCGTTTTTCCTTGATTGCAGTACTGCAAGGGCGCCGGAATGTTTAAGTCCGGAGATTGGAAAATCCCATCTCAACGATCGACATGAAGAGGCCTAGCCACCAACAGAGGGCGCTAGTATATTAATTTAAGCTTTTTGTACTGTAATTTCAATTTATCTAAGCTTTATATTTTTTAACATTACGCTGTAATTGTGTTTAGCTTAGGCCTCTTGTTTTGTATAAGTTCAACTTTTATTTCATTCTAATTTTGCTAATCCAAAAGGATGCATTGATACATTAAAAAAAAGGAAATATATGGAAATTAAAGATTGTGAAAATAATTATTGAGTTCGTGAAATTTAAGGCATTCGGCCAGTGATGAAAAATTGTTAAAAATTTATAAGTTTAATAATAAGAAATTGTGGTGTTAAATAAACAATATCTACAAATTTGAAGTGCTGAAGAAACAATCGAATCATATTTATTTACAAATTGGCAAAACGATCGACAAAGGTCCAAGGTAATCTATAATCGAATCTCTGAGAAACCCATCACGGTGAAGTGTCACAAGATTGAAAATAATTAGAGCAAATAGTACACGAAAAAAATAGTGGTCAAATTAAAGTGACCCGAAATTGAGGACAAAAGTGGTCCACAACGTTTCACCAATACAGTCCATCAGAGTAACATTTGGATGCGCTACAATGTTTACAACAGCAGTAGGTTTCAGAAGAACGCTGTCCGTTAACGTATACGATGAAGATGGTAAAGTTTCACCAACTGTTGAACGAGAGATTTCTCGTGGCCGATGAGATTGGAGGTTCCTCGATCGACTTGGAACCAGAGCGTTAGACGGACTAGGTCTTTGGCTCTCACGAATATTGGACGGACGAGGTCCCCTGGCGGAGTTTCGGGACGAACGAGGTCCTTTATTACCGGTGCGAGCAGGCGTTTGGCGATTGCGCTTACCGTCTTTCGATTTCGCGACCTTCTTCGAACCAGACGAACGAGGTCTAGTGTCCGGCTTGTGGAGCAGCGTATGATGCATATCCCCACAACGCTTGCACTTGCCCGTACTAACGCACGTCCGCCAGGTATGATCGTGACTCAAACAGCCTGCACAATACTTGTAGATAGTCACCAATTTATTTAATTTTTCATTGGGCGCCGGTATGTTTATGTCTGACGATCAATAGTTCCCATTCCTGCTGACATAAACAGGATTGTTTAAACGATGGCAAATTGGCAACAGAGGGCGCTGCAGTGTAAAATAAAGCTTTTTGGTATTTTAATATTAGTGTTGTTTTTGGAATTAAAATTTTGTTTTGTTAATTTATTCTCATTATTCTTTGTAACATCCAAAGGGATGCAACATAATTTGTTTACTTTGTTTTTAAAGATTTTAAAATTTGTATAATAAATTTTTTGTAACCAGCATAAGCTGACACTGTTTAATTAGTTAGAAGTTAATACTGATAATCAAATGAAAAAGATTCAAAAATTTGTGTTAAATAACAAGTGAATGTTTTACTTAAAATAGAAAAAAAATAAAATATAAATTTTTATGTGGAGAATTCTACAATTCTACAAAAAAGGCTTGTTTTTTGTGCTTTTTTAATATTATTAAAATTTAAAAAATTAAAAAATAAAATATAAAAATTTGAAGTGAACGAAGGAAACCAAAACCAAATTGTTCGTGTGCAGAAGAACGTAAAAGGAAAGTGTATTGTTTTTTTGTGTGGATTTGTTGGTTGGAACTTTTCTAATTTGGTTCCCTTTTTTTGTAGTGCCCTGCAATGGCAATGGCCCTTTTTTTGTGTGTTCTTCTCCCCCTTATACAGTCCACGGATTTAACATTTGGTCCAATCGAACCGGATTTTGGAACTGCGTTTATTTTGCCTTTTTCGGTTGTGTGACCTTCATCCAAACAAACTTCAACCTAATCACAAAATTACAAGGTAACGTTGTTTTTTGTTTTTACTTTTCTATTTTGTGATTTTTTGGTGGTAATTTTATATACAAGTAAAGTTCTGTTAGACTAGACAACAAAACTTTGCAAGTATATAAAATTTATAACAGTGCAAATATATTCGCAAAGTGGTGTGTTATAATTTCGATAGCACTGGCACACTTTGCGAATTTATTGAATATAAGAACCAAAGGGTTCTTTGTATGCACTGTTATACCAATTTGTCTTGGCTTATAGCAAAGTCAAAAGTGATTGGGATATCAAATTGTGGTGTGAATATCACAGTTGGTGAATCGAGTTCAACCACCCAATTTGATATCAATTATAAGTCAACAGTTTTGTTACACAATCACTAATTAGATTGTGCGTTGGGCTAAATAGCGAAGCACATTACCTTTTATTACAATTTTTTAAATCCACCGGATACATGAAGGAGGTACCCATAACTAAATTTTATTCATTTCTATTAGTGACAGGTCTGGAATTTTTTTAGCAGATCTTTAAGTAAATAAAAGGTTTAAATTTTCATTAAAGTGAAGTGAATTACACAGAAAATTTATTTATAGGTTTCCGTTTGAATTTTATTCTTTTATTTATTCATTTTTTGTAATCATTTGAATTAATTTAATTAAGTCAACTTATTTTTTGTAATTTAAATTACTGGAAAATTTGAATTTAATTTTTTTAAAGGAAACTTTAATACAAATTTATTGGAATATTTGTCCATTTTTGTAAATTGTTTACCAAATAATGTATGGCGGTTTATTTACTTTTATTATTTTATTATCAATTTTTTATTTAAATTTAAACTTTATAAATTTTAATATTGATTTGTTGTATTGGCAAAATTTATTTATCTGCTTATTTTTATTTGTTTGTGATTTGGAATACAAAATGAAAACGAGTAGTTGTTCGGTACTATCTTTTCACCTTTGTATTTTGTTTATTGTTCCATTTTGATTTTTGAGAACAGTAAGAAGTATCGCGTTATTTGCCATGGGGAATTCGTCCTTTTGGTTTAATTTCGCGAAGTACGTAATATCTTTGAAAATATGCTCGTTTTATTTGACATTTATTACCTTTTGTTACGTTTGCGGTAAGGCGCAAATTTGGTCGCGATAGAACGTTGTCAGGGTGGTCACGGTGACCTTTTGTTAAAATTTTGAAATATTGTCGGTTTTTAGTTGCGTATCGCAAAATTAGTTACGATCGAGGCGCGAACATTTTCGAGTTTCGTTGTGGTGCCATTTATTATTTATTTGACTTTTGATATTTTTTGTTTGATTTTAATTTCGCTGGGGATTTAGTCTTGAATTAGTGAGGAACAGAATCTCAACCATTCTGTTGATTCTTTTTGGTTCCTACTTTTGTTGCTGTTAGTTAGTTGAAAATCTTCCTGTATTAATCTGTCGGTGCGTAGGTATAATTTTCGTTTATACAAGCTCGGCTTATTATTCAGGTTGATTCGTAGAACTGTTTTTGACAATATTTGCGACCATTGGAGCTATACTACAATTTGGGTAGTTATTTAGAGCTGATTTAGAGCTGCAAATTTGAGCGTTCGTTTGGAGAGCGTTTCAATCTGTCATAGAATCTTTTCGTCCTTGGCCAAAGTTTTTTGGTTGTAAAACAGAACAACCTGTGTACTGACTGTTTCGATGTTGGTCATAGGTTGAATGAATGCAGGCGGAATTTGGATTGTTCGATCTGCGATTTGCGACATCACCCTTTGCTGCACCGGGAGGTGTTTGGATCCTCTCGGGAACTTGTCGTTTTCGATGCGGCAAGTTCTGGTCATGCAGCAAAGCTTGGTAGTGATGTGCAAAACTGTTTTGCTGCCACATATGGGCAGATTCTTTTAGAGTGTTTGTCATCGAGTGCAAATATTTAGAGCTAGACTCCGGTTCGCAAGCAACTTTTATTTCGGACAAGTTGCAGAAAAAAAATTAGGATTGCCAACAGCAGCAATAAGATAAGGTATAGGGCCTACTACTGAATGGCGCTTAGGTCGCATTCGTAATTTAGGTTTAAATAATAATGGTTACGTAGGAACTGTGGATTTAGCAACTAAACGTGGAACAATTATAAAGCCGATTGGACAGCTTTTAATTCTTCCAACGAACTGAATATTTTGAGAAACAACTTAACTCATAGTGTCATGGTACACCGAGGAAATACCGGAGAGGTGAAGATGTCGAAGGCGATAAATTGAGGGGTTGGTTGAGCCACGACCATACCTGGTGGACGTGTGAGAATACGGGCCGCTGAAGTTAAACCTTCCAATTACCGGGCAATAGACCTAGTCCGTCTGTCCCTAGGAAGGTTAAATTAGGAAACTGAGGCATCGATGAGGATAACCCGTCCACTAGCCCAGAAAAATAATGGACCTCGTTCGTCCTAAAAATCCACCAGTGGACCTAGTTCGTTCCATGGTCGTGTGAGCTGAAGACCTAGTTCGTCGGAAGCTCTAGTTCCCATTTAGTAGAGGGACAATAAGCCTCAAGAATTCGATACCCAATCTTAGACCATGACACTTATTTCGGAAGGCTTCTTATTCAATTTTAACTTTTTCTTTCTGACGGATCAGAGTTGGAACTGCTGCACGATGTCAAGTTTTTGGTTTCTTATTGTTTTGAAACATGAAACTAATATGAAAGTTTTTTTTCTTTGAATTTTTCTTTTCTTTAGTCTTTAGGTAGAGGACATCTTTTTTGGTTGCAGTACTGCAAGGGCGCCGGTATGTTTATGTCTGACGATCAATAGTTCCCATTCCTGCTGACATAAACAGGATTGTTTAAACGATGGCAAATTGGCAACAGAGGGCGCTGCAGTGTAAAATAAAGCTTTTTGGTATTTTAATATTAGTGTTGTTTTTGGAATTAAAATTTTGTTTTGTTAATTTATTCTCATTATTCTTTGTAACATCCAAAGGGATGCAACATAATTTGTTTACTTTGTTTTTAAAGATTTTAAAATTTGTATAATAAATTTTTTGTAACCAGCATAAGCTGACACTGTTTAATTAGTTAGAAGTTAATACTGATAATCAAATGAAAAAGATTCAAAAATTTGTGTTAAATAACAAGTGAATGTTTTACTTAAAATAGAAAAAAAATAAAATATAAATTTTTATGTGGAGAATTCTACAATTCTACAAAAAAGGCTTGTTTTTTGTGCTTTTTTAATATTATTAAAATTTAAAAAATTAAAAAATAAAATATAAAAATTTGAAGTGAACGAAGGAAACCAAAACCAAATTGTTCGTGTGCAGAAGAACGTAAAAGGAAAGTGTATTGTTTTTTTGTGTGGATTTGTTGGTTGGAACTTTTCTAATTTGGTTCCCTTTTTTTGTAGTGCCCTGCAATGGCAATGGCCCTTTTTTTGTGTGTTCTTCTCCCCCTTATACAGTCCACGGATTTAACCAAATGTTACTCTGATGGACTGTATTGGTGAAACGTTGTGGACCACTTTTGTCCTCAATTTCGGGTCACTATAAGAAAAAAGGAACCAAAATAAGAAAAGTTCCAAAAGCACTTAAGACCACAAAATAAAACACTTTCCTTTAATTTGACCACTATTTTTTTCGTGTACTATTTGCTCTAATTATTTTCAATCTTGTGACACTTCACCGTGATGGGTTTCTCAGAGATTCGATTATAGATTACCTTGGACCTTTGTCGATCGTTTTGCCAATTTGTAAATAAATATGATTCGATTGTTTCTTCAGCACTTCAAATTTGTAGATATTGTTTATTTAACACCACAATTTCTTATTATTAAACTTATAAATTTTTAACAATTTTTCATCACTGGCCGAATGCCTTAAATTTCACGAACTCAATAATTATTTTCACAATCTTTAATTTCCATATATTTCCTTTTTTTTAATGTATCAATGCATCCTTTTGGATTAGCAAAATTATGTCTGACGATCAATAGTTCCCATTCCTGCTGACATAAACAGGATTGTTTAAACGATGGCAAATTGGCAACAGAGGGCGCTGCAGTGTAAAATAAAGCTTTTTGGTATTTTAATATTAGTGTTGTTTTTGGAATTAAAATTTTGTTTTGTTAATTTATTCTCATTATTCTTTGTAACATCCAAAGGGATGCAACATAATTTGTTTACTTTGTTTTTAAAGATTTTAAAATTTGTATAATAAATTTTTTGTAACCAGCATAAGCTGACACTGTTTAATTAGTTAGAAGTTAATACTGATAATCAAATGAAAAAGATTCAAAAATTTGTGTTAAATAACAAGTGAATGTTTTACTTAAAATAGAAAAAAAATAAAATATAAATTTTTATGTGGAGAATTCTACAATTCTACAAAAAAGGCTTGTTTTTTGTGCTTTTTTAATATTATTAAAATTTAAAAAATTAAAAAATAAAATATAAAAATTTGAAGTGAACGAAGGAAACCAAAACCAAATTGTTCGTGTGCAGAAGAACGTAAAAGGAAAGTGTATTGTTTTTTTGTGTGGATTTGTTGGTTGGAACTTTTCTAATTTGGTTCCCTTTTTTTGTAGTGCCCTGCAATGGCAATGGCCCTTTTTTTGTGTGTTCTTCTCCCCCTTATACAGTCCACGGATTTAACATTTGGTCCTTCGAGCCGGATTTTGGAACTGCGTTTATTTTGCCTTTTTCGGTTGTGTGACCTTCATCCAAACAAACTTCAACCTAATCACAAAATTACAAGGTAACGTTGTTTTTTGTTTTTACTTTTCAATTTTAGTAACAATTTTTATTCTTTTACTTTTTTTTGCTCACAAAATTATATACTTTTAAATACAACAGAATTATCACATCAAAAATGAAATTGTTCAGTAAACAAGTTAAGTTATATCACTTTGGATTAACAAATTAGAATAAAAATTTGTAATACATATTTGAAATTAAAAGAATAAAAAAAATTTATATTTATTTAAAATTGGTGAAAAATAAATCAAAAAAACGTGAATTTGTTTTTTTGAAGAACCCAAAACCTCACAGTTTTCTGTAAAACAAAGATAAAAAAACAAGAAATTTCAGAATTTAAATGGAACGGAAACTGAAATCCTAATCGTCTAGTTGAATGAACAAACGGAAAAGTGGGAATTAACAGTCAACAAAAAAAAGGAAAGTGTCCTGCTTCTTTGTAAATTGGTTATCAACTTGGAACTTATTTTAATTTTGGTTCCCTTTTTTCATAGTGTTCCACAATTGAAGCCAAAAGACGACTATTTACAGCCTTTGCCCTTCACACCTTATATACAGTCCATAGCGAAGAAACAGGTGGAGTCGCCACAACCACCAACCACCACAACAGCATCTTCGCCACCATCGACATCCATACAGTCCACGAATTATCATTTGGTCCTTCGAGCCGGATTTTGGAACTGTGCTTTTTTTGTATTTTGCCGTCGTGTGACCTTCTCATCAACCATTAGAGTAACCTTGAGATTGTAAGGTAAAGTTGTTTTTGTTTTTACTTTTATATTTTTTCTGATTTTTGGTGGTAATTCTATATAAGAAAAAAGTTCTGTTAACTAGACAACAAAACTTTGCTTTTATATAGAATTTATAACAGTGCATATATATTTACAAAGTGGTGTGTTATAATTGCGATAGCACTGGCACACTTTGTAAATTTATCAAAGTTTATGCACTGTTATACCAACTTTTCTTAACTTGTAACTTGTAAGTCAATAGTGACTAGGATGTCAAATTGAGGTGTGAATATCACAGTTGGAAATCGAATTCAACCACCCAATTTGATATCGGTTATAAGTTGATAGTTGGGTTATAATTGGTTATTGTGCATGGGCTAAATAGCGAAGCTCATTACCATTTATAGTAATATTTCAAATCCACCGGATACATGAAAGAAGTACCCATAAATTAAATGTTATTCACTTAGATCTCGAATTTTTTAACGAATTTTAAGTTAATGTAAAAGTGAGATAACACATTAAAATTAATTTATGGGCTTCCGTTTGCTCTTTTTTGTTCTTATATTTATTCATTTGGGATTATTTTTATTTTTTTGATAACTTTACATTTGTAATTTTTTTTTTTAATCTAATTTTAATTACATAAATTTAATTTTTTGAAATCTGTGTTTTTTTCTTTAATTTGATTTGATTTATAATTTGATTTTAATTTATTTAACTATATATCAATATTATATACATATATTTGCATACTATATATACAAAGTGGATTAAAAGTGAGAACGAGTAGTTGTTCGAAACTGCTTTTTCACCCTTTGTATTTTTTTTTATTGTTCCTTTATTTGATTTTGGAGGACAATAATAGTTATCGGGATATTGGCCATTGGGAATTCGTCCTGTTGGCTTAGTTTCGCGAAGCGTGTCATATTTTTGGAAATATATGCCCGTTCCATTGGACATATATTACTTTGTTAGGCTTTCGGTACGGCGCCAAGTTGATCGCGGTGACCTTTTGTTTATTTTTTTTGAGTCTTTCCGTTTTTGGTTCTGCATCGCGAGATTAGTTACGAACGTTTTCTAGTTTTGCTCAGGTTCAGGTTATTATTTATTTAATTTTTGAGAATTTTTACTTGATTTCAATTTCGTTTGGGAATTAGTCTTCGAATAGTGTGGAACAGAAACTCAGCTATTCTGTTGGTTCCCTTTGGTTTTCGTTTTTTATTATTGTTGTTAGTTACTATTAATAATATTCGAGATGCCGAAGTCGAGGAGATTATTGACATTTGAGAGATTTGCCCAAATATTCCTGGATTTTGAGAGGGAATTCAATGCTACTCCTCAGGAAGGTAACACGACCTTCTCCATTGAAATCCAGAAGGAGGAGTTCAAGTCACTATGGGCAAGGGTGAGGGATTCCTACGAGGCCTTTGCCACAGGTGACGAGGAAGATTTGGAAGGTGATCGCGAAGCTGCCCGTGAACTTTTTGGACACTGTAGGTTAGGATACATTACTGTTGCCTCACTAATGGGTGAACTTTCCCAGACCTTGGTCAACCAAGCTGGGATGTCATCGACACAGTGTCTCAATGGTCAAGGCAACGAGAACCGCATTCGACATAGCATGCAGCTACCCGCTTGTACCATGGAGGTGTTTCATGGGGATTACAAATCTTGGCCATCATTTCGCGACATGTTCACTGCTGTTTATGTGAACGGGGCCAACATTTCACCAGTGGAGCAGCTCTTTTATTTGAGGCAGTTCACGCGTGGCGAGGCCTTAGAAATTGTAAAAAAATCTCCTCTCACTGCTAATGGATTCCAGGAGGCGTGGAACAACCTGAAGGACAGATATGAGAATAAGAGGATTTTGGTGAATTCTCAGCTAAAGGTTTTGTTTACTCTAGCACCGGTCAAATCCGAAGCAGCCCAGGATATCAAGAGGTTGCAACGGGATATTAATAATTCGATATCGGCACTTAGGATGCACGATATTAATATCTCCAACTGGGATCCAATTTTTGTTTATTTGTGTTCCACCAGGCTGCCGGTGCTAACTTTGTCTCTCTGGGAACAGACAATCCAGAACAAGGTGGAGATTCCCAAATGGAAGGATTTGGATAATTTTTTGACATCACGGTTTCAATCTCTAGAAACTGTGTCTGAAATTCGAAATTTTGAACCAGTTGTTAGCGGTTCTAGGCCTGCCCCTGAAACTCTTCCTAATCCAAAAAGGGGAGTTCGATCCTTTTCCACTAGATTAAATAGGAAAGTTTGCAAATATTGTTCGGGAGACCATTTGGTGGATACTTGTCCGAAATTTTTGGATTTACCTCCTGAGAGACGGTTTTGGGTCGTGAAGAGGTACAGTCTTTGTATCAATTGTCTCACAGGTGGTCATAGACTCAATGAGTGTAAGAGTACTGTTGGTTGTACGGTGTGCAAGTTGAAGCACCACACTCTACTGCATCGAGAGGTGTCTGGATCCTCTTCGGGCGTTTTGGATACGCCAAGTTCAAGCGGTGCAGTCAGGTCGAATGGTGAGGTTCAAAATTGTTTTGCTGCTACGTCAAGGCAGATACTTTTGGGAACTGCGGTAGTTGGTATCTACCACCGAGGGGAAACGTTTAGAGCTAGGGCCCTAATAGATTCAGGGTCTCAGGCTACCTTCATTTCGGAAGGATTACAGAGGAGATTGGGATTGCCGGCGGTGAATATACATGCTAAGGTCTCTGGTTTGAATGGAGCATGTGCTGGTGCAGTCCAAAGACAATGTTCGTTTGTCTTAACTTCTCTGTCGGACGATCAACCTCGTGTGGAGGCAATCGGTTTGGTGTTGCCGAAGTTAACCGGAATGTTACCCAGCTCGACTATTAACATATCGCGATCTGCAGCTTTTTCGGGGATCACATTGGCTGATCCTAAGTTTAATGAGAGCGATCGAGTGGACGTCCTAATTGGAGGCGACATTTATCCTAGCGTGATGTTGGAGGGTGTTAGGAAAAATCTTCTGGGGAATTTGATGGCCCAGGAGAGTATATTTGGTTGGGTTCTGACAGGGTCATTACCCGAACCGCGTTCCAAGAGCTATACGACTCTCGTGTCGTATTGCACTGAATTGGAATTGGATAAGCAGCTGGAGAGGTTCTGGAAATTGGAGGAACCTCCAAGACATTCGAAGATGTCGCCTGAGGATGAGTACTGTGAGGGATATTTTAGAAAAACAGTACGTAGGAATTCGGCTGGGCGATACATAGTGTCATTACCTATCAAGCCACAGTATGGTTCCCTTGATTGTCTTGGCTCTTCTCGCCCAAAGGCCTACAGACAATTTTTGCGAAACGAAGCTTCCTTGCTTCGAAATCCGTCTCTTAAACTGGATTATGATACGGTTTTATTGGAGTACGAATTTTTGGGTCATATGGCTAAAGTGAATTTGAGGAGTACGAACGAAGGAGATTCGTATTATTTGCCTCATCACGCTGTACTCAAGCCTGAAAGCTCTTCCACGAAGGTTAGGGTTGTTTTCAATGCGTCTAGTAAAACGTCATGTGGACTGAGCTTGAACGACACCTTATTTA
This sequence comes from Sarcophaga variegata, assembly GCA_932273835.1. NCBI lineage: Eukaryota > Metazoa > Arthropoda > Insecta > Diptera > Sarcophagidae > Sarcophaga > Sarcophaga variegata. The sequence goes on along the minus strand of OW026361.1, from coordinate 40,026,613 downwards.
CCGGGCCTGTTTTGCAACACGATTTGAGACTTCTAATCGTTAGATGGCGTTTTTATCGATATGTCTTTAATGGAGACATTGAGAAGATGTATCGACAGATTCTCTTGGACCCTGATCAGGTGAAGTACCAACGAATAGTTTTTCGGAAGGAGTCAGATGGGGAAGTAGAAGATTTTGAATTGAAAACCGTCACGTTTGGGGTAAATTGTGCTCCTTTTTTGGCAATAAGAACATTGCTTCAACTCGCGGATGACGGTAACTCGAAATGGCCTTTGGCATCGGAAATTCTACGCGAGATGATGTACGTGGATGATGCGTTAGCTGGGGCTCATGACGTTTCTGGAGCGCTAGAGGCCCGAGACCAATTAAGAGCGGCGTTGACTTCCGCGGGATTCTCAATGCGAAAGTGGACCTCAAACGACAAGAGAATTCTTCAGGGATTGCCTTCTGATCACTTGTTGAGGGAAGATTTTTTGGAATTTGAAGATGTCAGCTCCATCAAAACCCTGGGCGTACGATGGAATGCCAGGTCTGATCAGTTCTTCTTCACGACAACGACAATCGATATTAAGGAGAATTTTACGAAAAGAGAGGTATTGTCGATTATAGCCAAGCTCTTCGATCCTGCTGGATGGTTAGGTCCAGTCATTATCACTGCAAAGATTCTCATGCAGCAAATTTGGAGCGAGAAGACTGATTGGGATGCATTTTTGACCCCGGAGAGCCTTGCGAAATGGAAGCAATTTCTTAATGAATATAGTTTCATTAACAATATAAAAATACCTCGTTGGGTAGGTTTTCGACCCGATTATAATGTGGAGGTTCATGGGTTCTCTGATGCTTCGGAGAAAGCATACGGGGCGTGTATATACATTCGTATAGAGGATGATTTAGGTGCTATTCAAACCCATCTGTTGCTGGCTAAATCGAGGGTCGCTCCTTTGAAGACAATTTCGTTACCTAGGCTTGAACTTTGCGGGGCTGTCTTATTGACTGAGTTGATGGAAGCTGTGAAGGCGAATTTGAAATTTGACGCATCAAGAACAAAATTCTATGGGTGGACAGATTCTACCATAGTTTTAGCTTGGCTTCAAAAACCACCCAGTTCGTGGAAAACTTTTGTTGCTAATCGGGTTGCAAAGGTGACAGAGCACCTGAATAAGGCCTGCTGGAGGCATGTTCGGTCGGAGCAGAATCCGGCTGATTTGATAAGTCGAGGAGCTCGACCGCAGGATTTGGCGACGGACAATCTGTGGTGGCATGGTCCCCAATGGTTAGGTTATCCTACCGACGAGTGGCGTAATCCTATTCCCGAGGAATATGACACTAAAGAGGAAGAAAAGTGTCACATGGTTTTCTTCACTTATTTTAGGGAGTTCGATGACCTTTTGAATCGGTTTTCTTCCTATTCGAGGGCGTTGCGTGTGATGGCCTTAGTGTTTAGGGTTTTTGATAGAGAACGCTCGCGTTGTGATTCTTTGGAGATTACTCCACACGAAATCCAGAGGGTGAGGGGAAAACTAATAAAAATAGCTCAATGGGCTTGGTACCCTCAGGAATACCGGCGGTTGTCTGATGGAGAGAAGATTGTTGAAGGAGAACTTTTGAATTTAAACCCCTTTTTAGATGGAGATGGTTTGATGAGAATCGGTGGCAGGCTGGCTAATGCGACTAATCTCAAGTACAACGAAAGGTTTCCGATTCTTTTACCAACAGCAAGTCGGTTCTCCTATCTGTTGATCGAGTTTATCCATAGGATGACTTTGCATGGCGGAAACCAATTAATGTTGAGAGTCTTGAGGACTGAATTTTACATGCGCAGGTCTAAGAATTTGATAAAGACCATCGTAGGGCGTTGCAGGACTTGTACCATCTATAAGGGAATGACTCAGAGTCAAATAATGGCAGCTTTACCTACGTCTCGTACAGTTTTCACTCGTCCTTTCGCTAGCACTGGTGTAGATTTTGCTGGGCCCTTTGACATTCGAAATTACACAGGCAGAGCGTGTCTTATAACGAAGGGCTACGTGTGTCTGTTTATTTGTTTTGCTACGAAGGCTATTCATTTGGAAGCGGTTAGTAATTTATCCACGTCTGCATTCTTGGCTGCTTTGGCCAGATTCATTTCTCGTCGTGGATACCCTACCGATATGTATTCTGATAACGGGACCAATTTTGTAGGAGCGTCGAAAATCTTAAGAAGTGAATTTCGGAATTTTCTTAAGGAATCAGGTTCCCAGGTCAATGCTACTTACGGACCTAGGGGGTTAACATGGCATTTCAACCCTGCTGGTGCACCTCATATGGGAGGTCTCTGGGAAGCAGGTGTCAAAAGTTTTAAACACCATTTCAAGAGGTTGGCAGGGAGCTTGAAATATTCTTTTGAGGAGTTCTCCACTCTCCTAGCACGTGTCGAGGCGTGCTTGAATTCGCGCCCATTATGCCCTTTAGCAGATAATACCGATTGCCTGGATGCTCTTACGCCAGGTCATTTCTTGATTGGTGGTCCTTTACTGTCCCCACCGGAATTGGAGATTGCGGACCCTTTACCCTCAATAACAAACCGATGGCAAAGAGTCAAGGCTCTAAATCAACGTTTATGTTTCCGTTGGAAGGAGGAGTATTTGAAGGAGTTACAGAAGAGGAACAAGTGGAAGTGTCTAAGGAAAGACTTAGAGGTCGGTGATATGGTGGTCATCCGCGAGGACAACGTGCCTACCAACGAATGGCGCCTAGGTCGCGTAGTTAATTTGCATTCGGGTAGAGATAGTCATGTCAGAGTAGTGGATTTGAAGACTTCACGTGGTACAGTCACCCGACCAGTTGTGAAACTGGTACTTCTACCAACGTGTTCACTTTGAAAATTTAATAATTTCAGATAAAAGTATCATGGTTTCGGCGAAAAAATACAAGCAAGGCGACAACAATAAGAAGATGGTGTGTCGCGTCTGTTTAAAAAACCACCCATTGCGATTTTGCGAAAGATTCTCGAGGGCAGACTATGATGAGCGAATGAAATTGGTGACTATCTACAAGTATTGTGCAGGCTGTTTGAGTCACGATCATACCTGGCGGACGTGCGTTAGTACGGGCAAGTGCAAGCGTTGTGGGGATATGCATCATACGCTGCTCCACAAGCCGGACACTAGACCTCGTTCGTCTGGTTCGAAGAAGGTCGCGAAATCGAAAGACGGTAAGCGCAATCGCCAAACGCCTGCTCGCACCGGTAATAAAGGACCTCGTTCGTCCCGAAACTCCGCCAGGGGACCTCGTCCGTCCAATATTCGTGAGAGCCAAAGACCTAGTCCGTCTAACGCTCTGGTTCCAAGTCGATCGAGGAACCTCCAATCTCATCGGCCACGAGAAATCTCTCGTTCAACAGTTGGTGAAACTTTACCATCTTCATCGTATACGTTAACGGACAGCGTTCTTCTGAAACCTACTGCTGTTGTAAACATTGTAGCGCATGGACGATACGTCACAGAAAGAGCTGTCATCGACCCTACTGCGGAGCGTACCCTCGTTTCTGAAAAGGTGGTTCGTCGGCTAGGTGCAAAAACCATCAGGGTTGGACGCTCAGAGCGGGTTCTTCTGGTAGTTAGAGGTAACTACGGCAGCAGCGACACGGTCGAGACATATGCGGAGGTGCGAAGCAAGGTGGATGGTCTCATACCGTCAAGGTCGATGGACGGGAGGATAGTGGACGAGTTTCCGGGGCTACAACTGGCAGACCCAACGTTTTTTATAGCGGCCCCAGTTGGAATCAGATTAGGCTGTGACGTATACAGCAAAATCATACGCAATGGGGTATTTGGTGGTACGATGGGCAAACCTTTGGCCCAGTTTTCGATTTTCGGCTACCTGATTTCTGGATTGTGTACTGTATAATACATAAGTATGCAACACATCGCTTGTAACCATGATACCTATTAAATATAATTTTTTATTTATAGTAATAAATTCATTATTTTTCCTTAATGCAGCTGACGGATACCCACTGGATCTTGAGGACCGTGAGCTGATGTAGTTTTAGCGTCATTTCTTTTTGTTTTCTCGAATTTTGGAAAAATAAATCAAACACATTTGAATTAATATAATCTTTTTCTTAGTTCTTTTATTTCCTTTGCTATAGCATTAACGTTGGAGCCGTTTTTCCTTGATTGCAGTACTGCAAGGGCGCCGGAATGTTTAAGTCCGGAGATTGGAAAATCCCATCTCAACGATCGACATGAAGAGGCCTAGCCACCAACAGAGGGCGCTAGTATATTAATTTAAGCTTTTTGTACTGTAATTTCAATTTATCTAAGCTTTATATTTTTTAACATTACGCTGTAATTGTGTTTAGCTTAGGCCTCTTGTTTTGTATAAGTTCAACTTTTATATCATTCTAATTTTGCTAATCCAAAAGGATGCATTGATACATTAAAAAAAAGGAAATATATGGAAATTAAAGATTGTGAAAATAATTATTGAGTTCGTGAAATTTAAGGCATTCGGCCAGTGATGAAAAATTGTTAAAAATTTATAAGTTTAATAATAAGAAATTGTGGTGTTAAATAAACAATATCTACAAATTTGAAGTGCTGAAGAAACAATCGAATCATATTTATTTACAAATTGGCAAAACGATCGACAAAGGTCCAAGGTAATCTATAATCGAATCTCTGAGAAACCCATCACGGTGAAGTGTCACAAGATTGAAAATAATTAGAGCAAATAGTACACGAAAAAAATAGTGGTCAAATTAAAGTGACCCGAAATTGAGGACAAAAGTGGTCCACAACGTTTCACCAATACAGTCCATCAGAGTAACACACATCATACGGTAAACAGAAATACATAAACAAATAATTAGGACTTTACGGGAAGGGAACAAAATAAAAATCAAACATCCAATACCAATAATTTTATAGCGAAAGTATTGTCTTCGTTGATAAGGATCGTAGTGTTATCTCTTGGACTATGCTTTTTAGAGGTTAATAATTGAATGGCTTTCAAATTATGTTTGCCCCTTCTGTAACGCAGAAATCTCCTGGTTAATTTGAGAATTTCATTATTACAGTTAAAAGACTTATTTTGCAGCATCTAGCTTCCGCTTATGAAACGCATTCTGTTGGAATTAGTCAAAGAAGCAGCGATTAAGAGATTAGTCTTAATGCACATTATGTTCCAATCTGTCTTTGGAAATGACTAGAAAGACAAGAGTAGATATTGCTGTTAAAATAATTGAATTGTATTATGGGATCCCCCTGCGAATTGACTGTGAATGCTTGTGCTATATTAAAAATAGACTAAAAACATTAGACTATAGGTTTCAAGTTGCGTTATTTTCCTTGAACACTTTTCGTTGAAATGGACGAAAAAATCTATAGAATTGGATACCCTACAAATCGCTAAAAATGCATTCCTTCTTGAAATATAATTTGAAAAAGCGAGATTTTTATACCGTTTTTTTTTATTTCGGATATAAGTTGTGTAATAGTACGGCGATCAGATGGCGTGACGTATTTAGTGTACCCTCTAATACTATGTTCAAACATGCACTTTTATTGAGTCAATATTCGGTTTATTGATTACAATATTTTAAGTATTTAGACATAACAATATACGCAGATCAGCTGCTTATTCAATATTCATTTGACAGCTGGTAAACAAAACAGCTGGTTGTTTCCACGACATTGTTTCTGTTTTGTTCGTTTTTTTTTTGTTTGTCGTTGTTGATATTTGAGTTGTCAAATATCAATAGAAAGTGTTCGGAAAATTGTAATATGCTCACTGAACGTACTTATGATAGTGCTGTATTTCAAGTTTTAACCAATATTGATGAAACCTTTGGCTACTTCAATAAAAAACTCGCTAGATGATTTGATGTTGCTTCTTTGATGAATACAAGTGAAGTAATTTATTAACAAAGTATAATGTTTCAAAAGGGTTACGGTTTATGTTTTTAGTACATTTAAAAATGAGAGAGAATTTGCCGCAAATTACCAAGAAAAGAAAATAGAAAAATTTGAGCATGTAGAACAAACATATGAATTTAATATGAGTACAATGAAGATCAAAAGTTATTATGATGATATTACAAACGTACTAAAGTCGATTAATAGAATTCAAATATTTTAATAATTATTTCGAAAAGTGTCTCAACATTCCGGCGGGGTTGAAAGTACCCACTTTCAAGAGTCTAAAAGAACTGCTAATTTTGTAATTGGTCTGCGAATGGTGCCTTTAATCGTCTTGACATCAGCTACTCGGATTTTCCCATCCCTTCCGGGTGCAGTAGCAACTATGCGCCCTTTGAGCCAATGAAGTGGCGCCAGATTGTCTTCGTGAACTAGTACGAGCATTCCTGGTTTTAAGTCAGGTGACGTTTTTTGCCAAGCTTTTCGTTGAATAATCTCATGTAAATAGTCAGAAGACCACGAATGCCAAAACTTCTGCTTTGCTGCACAAATGCGTTGCCATCGTTCAAGTAGGCTAATATTATCACATTGAATGGGACGTTCTGGCAGTGAGTTTAGGGGACCATTTACCAAAAAATGTCCAGGCGTTAGAGCTTCGATGTCGTTTGGGTCAGTAGACAGTGCGGCAATAGGCCGTGAATTCATTATAGCCTCAATTTCAATTAATGTAGTTGAAAGTTCTTCGAAAGTTAGCTTTGCTCCTGCTAGAGTACGATATAGATGACCCTTTGCGCTTTTCACAGCAGCCTCCCATAGACCGCCGAAATGTGGTGCCCTTGGGGGTATAAAATGAAAATTTATAAAATTATTTGAGCAAAAGCTGTTTAATGAATCTTGAAACTGTTTGTCTAGAAACGCGTTTTTTAGCTCGATAAGCTTGTTATTTGCGCCTACAAAATTTGTAGCATTGTCGCTGTAAATATCTGAAGGTAGACCGCGTCGCCCAATAAGCCGTTTTAAAGCTGCAATGAAGGCTTCCGCAGAGAGATTAGACACCAGTTCAATATGAACTGCCTTAGTTACAAAGCATATGAAAATAGCGCCATAACTTTTGGTCGGTCGTTTGCCTCTTATTTTGTAGTAGGTGTCTATTGGACCGAAAAAATCAACTCCGCAGCGTTCGAATGGTCTGGCAGGTGTGACGCGTTCACGAGGCAGATCTCCCATTATTTGTTCCATCAGTTTTGGACGATATCGAATACAACTGATGCATGAGCGAACCACCTTTCTTGCTATGTTGCGAACGTTGATGATCCAGAATGTTTGACGAGAAAAAGCGATGAGAGCTCTGGGTCCTGCGTGGTAATTTGACAAGTGAAGATAACGTATGTAGCTTAGAACGAAATTACAATTCGGTAACAAAATTGGATGTTTTCTGCTATAAGGTATATTTGCGTTTTCGAGACGGCCACCTACGCGAACTAGTGGAAAATTGATACCTTTATCAATAAATAGTCCAAGAGACTTTAACGATGTTTTAATATCTACACCCTTGTTTAAATAAGTAATTTCTGAACTGAAGTGAAATTGTTGTAAATTCCAGGCTATACAATAAATCGCGTGTTGCTGTAGCTCAGCATTAAGTGCGGTTTTGTCACGAACAAATCGAAATAATAATGTTACAACGCGTACGGTTTTTAAATATGAACTTGATTTTTCGCATAACTTCAGAATCGAATTGTTATTAATTTCGCACTTAAAAAGTGACGATCGAACTGCAGATTTTACGACATTTTCATCACATTCACCAAGTGAGTTAGGCCATTGCTGTTCAGGATGTTTCAAAAACTCAGGCCCTGCAAACCACGACGATGATTTTAGACTTTGAAGTGAGCAACCTCTTGAGATTAAGTCAGCAGGATTTAAGGCTGTAGGTACATGTCGCCAAGAACCTATTGCTGTGGTTTCCTGGATTTCGGATATACGATTTCCTACGAAAGTGGTTAATGTTGAAGAGTGTAGCTGCAGCCACCTTAAAACAACAGACGAGTCGGTCCAAAAGTATACCCTTGGTACGAATGATTTAAAAAGCTGCGCTATTTTTCGATACAGCACTGATAAAAGATGAGCTCCGCATAACTCTAACTGGGGCATCGTTCGCTTTTTCGTTGGAGCAACTCTACATCGCGCTGCAAATAGTACGCTGGAAAAATGATTAAATTGATCTCGTGTAGTAACGTAAAAACAACATCCATAGGCACGTAATGAAGCGTCGCTGAACCCGTGAAGTTGTATGTCGATGTAATTCTTAGTTAACACAAATCGTGGTATAGAAATCTGATTTAGATTTTGTAAATCATCTAGGCACATAACAAGTGCATTTTTAACGTTGACCGGAACTTCGGTATCCCAATCGTAATTTTGTAGCCATAGATTTTGCAACAAGACTCTTAGAGTTATTATAATTGGACTAATGAGGCCCATCGGATCAAAAACTGATGCTGTTAATGATAAGATTGCTCGTTTTGTGTAAGTTGAAAACCTTGGTTCTGCTTTAAACGTAAAGAGAAAGTTATCGTTTACCGGATCCCAATTGATTCCGAGTGCGCTTGTAACTTGCGATTTTTCCATATTCATGTTTTTTAATGAGGTGTTATCCGATTGAAAACTTGGATGATTCGATTGAAATTTTGCCATTTCTAACCCGCCTTTTGATAAAATGTACAAAACCTCCTCCTTAATTTTATTTAATTCTTCGATTGTGCTAGCGCCTGTCAGCATATCGTCGACGTAAAAATGATTTCGAATAACGGAAGCGCCAATTTTATGAGAAAATTCGAATTTAGCCGCTAAAAATTGTAATGAGCGTATGGCTAGAAAAGGTGATGCGGACATACCGTATGTAATAGTATTGAGTTGATAGACATTTATTGGTTGATTTTCGTTTGGTCTCCACAAAATATATTGGAAGGGTCTATGTGATTCGTGTATCAAAAACATTCGATACATTTTGACTATGTCGCCTGTAAGTACAAATCTATACATTCGAAAACGTAGCACTTGTAAACACAAATCGTCTTGTATAGTCGGTCCAACGAGAAGTATATCATTTAACGATTTTTCTGATGTCGTTTTGGCCGAAGCATCAAACACGACACGCAGTTTTGTACTTGAACTGTTAGGACGGAGAACACAGTGATGGGGTATGAAATAGTGGGCAGTTGTAAGATCTGCATTTGTTATGAGTGACATATGGCCCAATTGCTCATATTCAGTCATGAAATCAGAATACTGCGCCTTTAAATTATTATCGCGTGAAAGACGACGCTCGAGAGAATGAAACCTCTTTAATGCTGCGTTATATGACGAACCTAATGTCGAAAAATGTTCCTTAAAAGGTAATTTGACGATGATTCTTCCTGAAGAATTTGTTGCTACATTTTCTGTAAAATGCGTTTCGCACGATTTCTGTTCGGGTGTCCATTTCGTTGTTGGGTTGTGAATTTCTTCCATTTTCCATAAGAATTGCATTTGGTTATTAAGATCGTTTAATTCTGCAGTGGTAACCATGCATTTTGTTATTGAATGTTTGCTATCTGGTACGTATCGTCCCGTAACGATCCATCCAGCCTGAGTTTCTTGAAAAGTTGGCATATTTGGTCCGAGACTAAGTTTTTTACTTAACAGAATGTCGAAAAAGTATTCGGTTCCAAGCAACAAGTCGATTGATTGCTGTTTATAAAAAAATTCATCAGCCATGTCGATTTCGGGAATACGCCACTTTGTAATATCGATGTTGGTCGAGGGGAGATAACCTGATATGCGATTTGTTACCAATAAACCGACGGAAAATTCATGAGAGTTGAATCGAGATCTTATTGTGGACTCAACTTCGCATTTCATCTTAGATGAAGATTCTCCTACACCAGAAACTTCTACGAACGTTTTTCTACGAGGCAAGTTTAAAAGGCCAGCAAGTTTTTCGGTTATTAAATTTACTTGAGAGCAAGAGTCTAATAATGCTCTAGCTAGTTTGTATTCTCCCGTACTGTCCGAAATGAGAATAATTGCAGTTGCAAGAATGACACTGCTAGAATGATTATTCAAATGAGTATTTACGGTTGCTTGAGTAACAGGCTGATACGTAGTGCTACTAGTTGATGGTGACTCACGGTGCAATAATGTGTGGTGAGAATTTTTGCATGCTTTACAGCGATGCTTTGAGGTACAATTAGATACATTGTGGCCAGGCGATAGGCAATTAATACAAATACCAAGTTTTTTGACGGTATCAAATCTACTAGTGGAGTCTAGAGATTTGAATTGCGAGCAATGGTTACTCCAATGGTCTAAACGCTTGCAAAAGATGCAATTTCTTTTCACTTGTGCTACAAAGGAATGGTTTTGTTGACGCCGTTTTAAAATATTTTGTTTCTCGTGTATTACTGTTGCGTTCGATTTGTTGTTTGATATTGGTTGCGGTTCAATCGACTCTAAAAACTGACATCTACGCTCCAAAATCTTTGTAAAGTTTTCCCATGAAGGCAAAGAACTAAAATCCATAGCTTCTTTCCACTTCAGATTGGACTCGGAATCAACTTTTATTAAAATTAAATGAATGAGCATGGCGTTACAAATATCTTCTACACTTCCCAATGATCTTAAAGAGCTGTAAATGGCTGATGCGTTATCAATTAATGCCCGAAGTTGCAGAGCAGAAGGTTTATTAACAGATGGTAGCTCATATATATTAGAAATATGTTCGAGAAATATTAACGTTTTATTATCGTACCGTTCGTCAAGCCGCTGAAGAGCCTTTCTATAATTTTCGCCTGTTATTTCGAATGCACGTATAGTATCAAGAGCTTGACCAGATAGGCAATGTAACAAATGGTTGAAACGCTCAATTTCGGAGAGCGATGAATCGTTATCAACAAGCTGTTTGAACGTTGAAATAAAATTTTTATATGCAGCATATTTGCCATCAAAATGGGGTAAATGTAACTTGGGCAATTTAGATTTTGCAGTTGCTGGAATGGCGAAAGAAGATTCGATTGATCGTTTATAATTGTCACCCATAAGATCTATTATTTTCGTTTTTGTTAAGATGCACAATTCCTCTAAGTCAGCCCGTGAATTATCTTTAGGGTTATGTATTTCTATATCACTTTGTATAGAAAGTAATTGCTTGAAATAAGCTTCAACTAAACCTAAGCGACATTCAAGTTCAGAAGACGACATTGTATTTGTAACTAGGTTTTTAATTCGTGTTACATTTGCTTTAACAGCTGCGCGTTGCCTTTGCAGAGTCTCTGCTTCAGTCATTTTAACTTTTGTATGTTAAGGGAGCCAATACTTAATATCTCTTATCCAAATTATAATATTTCTCTTATAAAATATTAATATAAATATGTTGTTGATGTACAATGTACTAAAGAGAATTGTACTAAATATGTATGTGTTTACAATGTACAATGTAGATATATATGTTTGAAATGGTTTACGGGATTTCTTTTTTGCTTTAAAGAAATGTTCTTTTTTTTTTGCTATAAGTTTGTTACATACATACGAATTGTTGACGATTTCTGGTTTTTTCGTACGTACTCCGTGTGTACCTATGTATGTATGTATGTAATCTGTATGTTTATATATCGAAGTATGTATGTACGATTATACTTGACACAACGGGTTTTTTTTTTTTTTTTATAAAAAATATAACAACGAATTTTATTTTTGTTTGATGAATAGATTGAATATTCTTCCTTTCTAGATTCTGCCGAATATTTAATTTAAATGAAATACCTGTATGTTTGATTTGCAGGTGACACTTCAAGTCTGCTTACAATGGATCCGAAATTTGTTTTATTTGATACTCCAAACGGGTTATGGGCTTGCTCGTCCGAGTTGAGATTTGTCCCACGTAGAAACTGGGTAGTGGTAACCGAAATGTCGAAACGATAGTGCTGCTATTAACTGTTGATCGATATTAATTGACGAAAAGTAATTGACGAAAAGTCTTGCTTATTCTGGAAACTCTTGCTCGAGTCGAATTCCAGCGTTGTTGATCGATGTTAGTTGACGAAAACTCTTGTTCGAGTTGAACTTCACGAAATTGCGAACGTAAGGGTGGGCCACGTCGGCTTTTGTGTGGAAACTCTTGCTCGAGTAGATTCCACGAAATTACGAATGTGAGGGATGTGCCCCGTTAGCTTTGTGTGGAAACTCTTGCTTGAGTCGATTCCACGAAATTGCGAATGTGAGGGTAGCCCCACGTTGGGCGCCAGAAATGATGAAACCTTTGGCTACTTCAATAAAAAACTCGCTAGATGATTTGATGTTGCTTCTTTGATGAATACAAGTGAAGTAATTTATTAACAAAGTATAATGTTTCAAAAGGGTTACGGTTTATGTTTTTAGTACATTTAAAAATGAGAGAGAATTTGCCGCAAATTACCAAGAAAAGAAAATAGAAAAATTTGAGCATGTAGAACAAACATATGAATTTAATATGAGTACAATGAAGATCAAAAGTTATTATGATGATATTACAAACGTACTAAAGTCGATTAATAGAATTCAAATATTTTAATAATTATTTCGAAAAGTGTCTCAACAAATATTATAACAATTTATGAATTTATTTAGCAATAATTAATTGACATTTTATATAAAATATTGAGCTCAATAATGGCGTATATTGCGATTTACTCAATATAAGTTCATGTCATGTTCATGTATAAGAAACGAAGGCACTTGAACGCTTCTTTTGACACTTGAAAAGCTGATTGCATATCAAAAGCTTCTACATCTCAAATATTAATATCAAGATAAAGTTTTAATGGCGCTCTTATAAGTCGATGAACTAAATAATGTCCGTCATGCATTGCTTCGACCTTACTTGCTCATCCATTATGAGTGAGTCCTTCATATTAACAGTTCAACTATACAAAAGCAAAACTCAATTTGCAATGGAATACGCATTGGAATTCGCAAAAATGTTGTTAGAAATGCAAAATGAGTGGCTGTGAAAGAAATGAAAAATATGTTATTTTGGAGTTGTGCCTGCATTTATTTCATACCAAATCTATTTTATGTTATCACACACAATTACACATACAAAATTAAATCAAATCTGCTCGTGTGTAGCATACAATTATGTTGCATCCCAATTCAAACCAAGCCCTTTGCAGTCCTATTATTTCTCTCTCGTTCGTCTTTTTTTATTACCATTACTTCGACATTATTTTCTAATTTTTCATTAATTTCTGTTGCCTGTATGTTATTTACATTTGGAATTACGCTCAATTAAGCTCGAAGGGCAATGTGGCACAACTCTTAACACTTGTACGCCGTTTCACATTCGTGCTATCTAATAGAGTCTTCGCTTATACATACAATGTATAGCTTAACGTGTTCAGTTTTTTGTTACATTTGTTTTAGTCACGTTCAATGGATATCCGTACACATGCTTTAATGATAGGATTCCTAATAATTTGTTTTTAACAGATATTTTCATACCATGTATGTGTTTGTTTTTCTTGCCCTGTTTGTTTTTGCATCTTAGTTTATAAATACTCTGATATTATGATTGTCACATTTACTAAGGTTTTGGTTTTAACGTTCCTGTTCTCACCTTTAAAAAGTACCTTTTATTTCGCAAAAGTTAATTTATGTTAATATGATTTTTATTAATATTTTTATGTGAAATATTTACAAGTGAATATTATTAAAATTAAATTTATAATTTATTGCCAAATGTTATTCAACCGATCAACGAATATATTGTGGCTCAATAATATTTATTAACCTCTTCACGCCCTTGGCCACATATGTGAACGTTTAATTTTTTATAATTATAATTATAATAATAATAAAAAGAACAAAAATTTGATAATAACTTATTGGCTACCAAATCCTCTAACAAGAAAAGTAAACGTTTTACCGTTTATCTGCACTGATGATATTATTTCCAATGCATAGTTAGATACAAAAAAAACGAGAAATATTTCTTCTGCAATCTGTTTATTGGATTATATCAAGAAATCGTTAATATTTAAAAAAAATAATATCAGATGTATTTAATATAATAAGTTTTACCATCACCACCTAAAAGATCTAAAAGTGGGACTAAACTTAATCCTGAAATTAGCCTAGACGGTATATGTCATTATCTTAAATACAAGGAACTGAAAAATCCCCCCAGATGTCACGACAAAAATTGTGTAAGACGAACTCTCTACAATTGTGAGAAATATTAAGAATATATATGCCTGATAAGCCCGGAAAGTATGAAATCATTTCACACATATAATTATTACCATTAACGCCTATTCAAATAAAATTAATTAATTTAAAAAGAAAATAAAATTTAATCATTTCTTTGTCACCATAAAAAAATCGTCCCTGAAGAGGTTAAAATACATTTTATTATTTTTTACTATTACTGTTGCTGTCCCTTTTAGATGAGTAATACAATTTATAAATACGATGGCTGTTTACTGCGGCAATTTGTAAAAATAGTACAACTTCAAAAAGTACTTTTGATAACGATTGTAAGGTGTGAAAATCATAATTTAAAATCATAATCAAAAATATGTTTAGAAAATAAAATATAAAAATGTTTCTCAGAATAAAAATTTTTTTGTTGAAGAAGTTCCAACTTTTGTTAAGGAAAAGAAAATGCTGGCAAAATTAAAGTAATTGGAATACGTTGGTTGTGGAAGTAATTTAAGGCCCGTATTATGGAATATGAAATATTGCCGTCATTGATTTGTGACAAGTTATACTATCTTCAGATATGCACTTTTATTGAGTCCATATTCGGTTAATTGAGTACAATATTTTAAGTGTTCAGACATAATATACGCAATTCAACTTACTCAATATTCATTTGACAGCTGGTAAACAAAAACATTGTTTTTATTTTGGTCGCGAAAATTAATGTCGTAAAAATTTGAAAAAAATGGAAAACAATTCAAGGTTAAAAAAGTACTTACTATTGTTTAATAGAAACGCCGAGCTTTTGCGGTTGGTAAGAACAACTTTTGATTCCAAAGAGACTTCTCTCCGAAAGATAAGAAAGCGGAATTTGTTAATTCTGCAAAGTTTGCTGAAAAAAAGCTCTTATTTATGGCAATATCAGAGGAAAACGAATATCATAGGTCTTTGTGGAAATTGGTAAGTAAAATATGAACAATATTATTCAAATCAATCTCTATATTTCAAATTTTCAAACCGCCAATCGATATTTTGCGAACTCAATTGCCATTGCAATGACAAACAGTTTTTAGAATGCATTTTGGAATAACCCGTACAGGTTTTGACGTCCTCTGTGGTTTGTTGGGGAATTTGAGTAAGGATGACACAAAGTGGCAAAAAGCGATAACACTCGAAAATCGCGTAGCCATCGGGAATACAGATAAGTTTTTGAGCTTTTTGGTGTTGGTAAATCAACTGTGTGCATAATTTTGTCTGATTTAGTGAAGAGGTGTGGCAGGTGTTGTCCACAAGATATATAAAGAAATTGCCTCCAAAGCAAGAATTTTTAAATGAATATGTTTAAGTTTGAATTTTTTGATATTTCGTACCATTTTATATGCATACATAAATAAAAGAATCATCAAATGACAAGCAATTCCAATTTATATTTTCAGATGGGTGCCATATCGAAGTTAAACTAAAACATTACATTATCTTGATGAAACGTAAACTAATTTTTCCTAACAAAAGCTGCTTCAATTGTTTCAAATTGATATATTGCGACAATCGTGTGATGAAAATGATTTTTAATTAACCCTAATGTTATTATATTGAATTTAATTAAAATCAATTAAATTAATTAATTATAGTCGCCCCAGTCTAGTAGACAGTGTGTCTGCTTATTAGACGTGAGGACAAATCCAAACGAAATATGAAAACATATTTCTTCGATGGGTGCCCTGGTAGTCTAGTGGGTAGTGTGTTAGACTATTAAAGTGAGGGTCGTGGGTTCGATTCCCACCAGAGACTCTCATCTGTGACACTACACCGAACATATGGTTAAAGTTCCCAGCTCGTATATAATTAAAATAAAATTTGTAATTGTATTGTAATTAATAAATAAATAAATATTTCTTCGATGTAATGACCAATTACGTGTGTAACTACATGTACATTAAGTTAATGAATTAAAATAATAACAATATATACTTTTAGTTTATAATTTATTATTATTTATTTAAGAATTCTTATTTAAATTACGGGTGATTTTTAGCTACATATTATCTTTTTGGCAACACTGGTTTAAACAGCTCACGCACGTTTCGTGTTTTGTTTCACTGTCAAACATCTTCAGTTCTATAATTTAACCATGAATCGTGTTACAAACGAACAACGCTTGCAAATCATTGAATTTTATTATCAAAGTGGGCTCTTGGAAAGTTGGCCGAAGATCCACTTCTTTATCGAAGAATTGTGTTCAGCGACGAAACTCATTTTTGGCTCAATGGATACGTAAATAAGCAGAATTGTCGATTTTGGAGTGAAGATCAGCCAGAAGCATTGCAAAAGCTACCAATGCATCCAGAAAAAGTCACAGTTTGGTGCTGTTTATGGGCTGGTGGCATCATTGGACCGTACTTCTTCAAAGATGCTGCGAATCGTAACGTAACTGTGAATGGTGAGCGCTACCGTGAGATGATATCCAACTTTTTTGTTTGCCCAAAATGCAAGAGCTTGACTTGCATGACATGTGGTTTCAACAAGACGGTGCCACATGCCACACAGCACGCGTAAAAATGGACTTATTGAGAGGCGAGTTCGGTGAACATTTTATTTCACGTTCGGGACCGGTCAATTGGCCGCCTAGATCGTGCGATTTAACGCATTTAGTCTGTTTTTAGTGGGGCTATGTTAAAGCTCATGTCTATACAGACAAGCCCGCTTCAATTGACGCATTAGAAGACAACATTGAAGCATTTATTGGTGAGATACCGGCCGAAAGGTTGGAAAGAGTATGCCAAAATTGGACTAAGCGGATGGACCATTTGAGGTGCAGTCGCGGTCAACATTTGCATGAAATAATCTTTAAACATTAAATTATATGGACCGTACTATCGATTCAAATAAAAATTTCATGAATTTTTTTGAATTTTATGTGTTTCTTTTTTTTTGGAAAATTTTTCCTATAGCTTTTAAAAAATCACCCGTTGTATAGAACAGTCAACTGAAATGATTGACTAAAAATTTACTAAAAAATTTAAGACACTTGCTGCTGGTATTTGTGCCATTAATGTATATTGGACAATAGCAGTTCTAATGATAGAGCCTACAATTTTGTCTTGGAAATGAAAATGGTACTGGTTTGTCCAATTCTTTAGTACAATTTATTATCAACTTTAAAATCTATGAAAACTATTTAAGGCATACTATGTTGACTATAAAATAAATAGAAACACAATATCTAAATCCTTAAGTTACAAGTATTTCGAACTAAATTAAGCCAACCCATAAAAAGCAACCGTAAAAAGGCGACAAATATCCAGCACGAAAAGAAAACTGAAATAAAGACAAGAAAATTCAACACAATTCTTGCTTTTGATTCAAGTAATCGTGAGTGTGGGAGAATTGCTATGATGAGGAGGAGAAAAAACGGCCCCAACGTTTATGAAAATGTGTAATAAAATGCGTACTGATGCTGATGACGATGATGCCTTCAAAGCCTGTCGGTAGTACTCATGCTTTTGTTTATTTTGAATAATTTTCGTAAAAAAGAGATAAGCATTGTTTTTGAAAGTTATTGTTATTGTTGTTTAAATAAAGAGCCTTTCCTCCAGTCTGTATAAGTGAGATTTCTTGCCATTTCTCCGTCGCGTAATATGTCCGTTATTCATGATTTTTGTTTTCACTCCGCTGGTCGGCTATTAACATAATGAAACGATTAATTTTTTATTTCAATATCTGTTTACCACCAGCATCAAAAATGTTTTTTCCCTGATCGAAATCGTATCGTTGTGAAGTTCGTAATCATTAATGCCGTAATAATCATAAGAATAAATGTACAATAAACAGACGGCCGTTTAGATGGATGAATAGTTCACCAATTTTGTTTAAGAAATTCTATAATTTTGTTTACGTTTGTGTCCGCTTTGCATTTATGATAAATCGTTCGATTGGTATATTTTGACATTAAAATGCGTCTTTAAGAGGCGTTTATGTGTTCCTAACAGAATTATTACTTGCGCTGATGGGTTATAAATGTGTTATTAATCACGTTTTTATTATTACATACATACTGTTACGAAAATGGAAATGGTGTACATCGTTTAACATTAAAATGAGCAAAAGCTATACAAACAAATACAACGAACTTGTTACAAGTAAACCAACAACATCAGCATGAAAGAAAAGGGGATAGATAAGTAAGCGAGAACTCAACAATAAGCAATGTGAACAAAATTCACAAACAACAATGAAGTCGCTATAGAATTCTCGAGAAGGCGAAACCCCGAACGTTCGACTTCAAGGACCTTCATTAAGAGTGATTACGTGGGCATATAAAAAGGCGAGACAAACCAGACATCGAGCAGTAAGAATTCAGTCAGTCTTGTGTGAAGACGCGCTACGTGTGAAGGAAACAGTCGTGGTTTGAGGATCGTCGTTTTAAAGATCTACCGAACATTTGTTTCTGTGTACGCGAATAGAAGTGTAAAGAAGAATAACGAATAAAGCAAATTATTATAGGATTTATCAAGTTGCAAACGGTGGCACACAAAAGTAGCGTAAACAATAAAGAGTTTAATTGAAACTAAACACACATTTGTTTTTATTTTGTTTGCGATCAACGAACTCGTATTCTACACGTTTCTAAAAAGGTAAAAATGTAACAATACATACATGATTGGTAGTTACAAACAAAATCCTCACATGGACCGTCGGTATTAGAAAGTGTGAATATCATCGAGTTTATCTTTAAATTTAAAAATGAAAAGATATATTACCACCATAAATTTGCAGAACCTTAGAAAAACTGATAATAATGTGCCGATAAAATTTTCCTATAATCTGGTGTATTAGATTTGGCACATAAATCGATGTATCAAAAATAAAAAATCGATGTAAACAATCGAAGTTTAAAACTTATACAAACAGCAGCATTTATTAGTTAAACGTTTCGTAAATGCATGCCTGAAAACTGTTTATATGGAGTATAACCGTGACAATAAGAAACCGTTCTGTAAAGTAGCTGCTGGCTCTGTTAAGCCTGTTGCATATGGTATTGAGGATCGGAGCTATGAAGACTATCGGTATATTAGCGAGAGATAATGCAATATCTTTGGATGTTGCATTATATTTCCACGTTTATAGAGGCCCATAGCCCTTGCTTTCGTATTTATTTTGGATAGTCAATTAAAGAATTTGGATAAAGTTTCTTATAAGGTTGAAAAATAGAAGATCAACCAAAGCGTCAACGGTTTCATACAAATTGGTATACATTTGATCAAATAGGTTTGTTATGCGTCAAGCCTGTTGCATCTTGTGCTTCATTCTTCATTAACGTCTGAAATGATTTAGGTCTTGCTCGAAATATTTGAATTCTGAAGCTTACGAAAATAAAAAGAATTATCAAACTCAGACTAAAAGAGTTTGAAATTAAAGTGCTCGTCGTTAAAAGGGGCGACCTCTCCAACATTGTCTTCAAATAAATATAGACCGATGACGTCGTCAACCCAAATTCCACACCAAACATCGACTGTTTTTGAATTAATAAAATGCTTTTGTATTTCGTCTCAAATTTGAAAATTTTATTTTTTCACACATCCATTTATCGCCCATTTCGGGCACCCATGCAATTGACCATGGTCGTCCATTGTGATTTGGCAAAGAAACAGACTGAATAAATAACACCAAATTTGACAAATGCAGCTGTGTTATCAAGTGTCGGAGTTCGAAAATCTCTTAGAAAAGACCCTATAGTTTCCCTACCTGGCTTTTCCAGCTAATTGCAAATATGCAGCAAATGCACATTAAATATTTTTGTGTGTTTGCAAAATTTAATATAAAATAATAAATTAAAGTTAATTTCTAAAGGTCTAAAGCAGTAAATGTTATCGGATGAGTAAGCAGTTCGAACTTTAATTCATTAACTTTGACCATCTCTACGGAGGATCAGTCAATTTCAGCATTTGCTTTATTAACAACACTTTCTTTACCTTTTCTTTAGTTTTACCATACAAATGCTTTAATATTATTAAGAAAATGGAAATGGTGTTACATCGTTCAACATTAAAATTGTAAACAGAAGCTACAAAAACAAAAACAATGAACTTGTTTACATGATAAACAAGTAAACAAAAATATACCAACAACCCCATATAAAAAAGGGGGATAAACAAGTAAACAAAAATGCAACAACAAACATTGTAAACAAAATATACAAACAACAATGAAACAACGATGTTTACATTTATGGAGATCTTGAGAAGGCGAAGCTACGAACGTTCGACTTCAACGTAATTCATCAGACTGTTTGACGTCGGCATATAAAAGCAAGACAAAGCAGGCAACGGATCAGTAAAAACAAAACAAACAAAGCAATTGTTGCTGTTTACATCAAGTTGTGAACAGTGGCACACAGAATTGTGTGAACAACAAAGAATTTAATCAAAACTAAACAAAAAAAATTATTTGTATTTTATTTTCAATTTACGAACTCATATTTTAAACGTTTTTAAAAGGTAAAAACGTAACAATATGTTAATATAGTCGCGTCGATTGTTCTTTCTTTTTGAAGAGATTCCCATACGAATTTCATATGAATCCAATAAAATAGACACTATAGACCTCCCTGCGGTTAGGGCCCCTTCACTTTCTGTGTATATTTTCACAATTGAGTTTAGTGCGTTGCTTATTCTATTTCCTGAGGTGAAACAAGGTCAACTTAACAATAAAATAAAACTGCTACGCAATGACATTTTTGTTCTATTGTCAGCAGCAATGGTGCTTATTTTGTAGACTGATTTTTCATCTCCAAATTTTCATTCAATAAGTGATGTCTAACACTGTAAATTTTCTTTCAGCAGCCTATTATTAAATACGGCTTTAATGATTTTCCAAACTTTGTCTGGGATGAAGAAGTCAGCAGGTCCCAATATTTTATAGAGGCTTGCTTTTGATGTTAAGTAAACTGAGACATTGCTAATGAAAATATTGAATTATTCAAGTGACTAATGCTATAATCACAAAAAACGCAGCAGATGCAGCCATTTCTCAAAAATAGAACAACATGCAAAGATTCTGTTGTTTTGCTTTTGAGCTAATTTATATTTTTATTCGCAGCAAGCACGTAAAGCCAGGGTTCAAACCCCAGGCCAGACATCACAATAAAATACAAAAAGTATTCCTTCGGTGACTTCCTCTCAGCAGATTTCTGGCAAAAACTCTGAGGTTAAATACAAATTGCCATGAAAAGTTTCCCAAAAAAACTGTCGTTCGGAGTCGACTTTAAACTGTAGGTCCCGCCACTCATGTATAAAAATTAACACACACAACATAAGTGCTGTGAGAAACGAGGTCGTAATCCTGACTGAAGGATTATAATGACCAATTATGTATGGATTCGCAGCAATGAGAGAATTAGTGCTCACAGTGAGATGATTTTTGCTGTCAATACAATAACATGCATGTAATAGGGGTTATAAAAACATGATGTATGAAATGTAACGCGAAAAAAACGTTTAGAATTAATGAACTGCTTAGTTTTTATTCGGGTTTTGCTTATACTTTGCTGCTGATGTCTTTATTATAGTTAATGCTCATGCAGCTTATCTTAGCATGCTATTTCAAAATTATTGTAATTGTTGCGTTGCGTTTATTGTGTTCATTGCATAATTTTAGTTTCATGTTTGCCAATTAACTGAAATGCATAATTAGAGCTTGTACTTGATTAAAATACAAATCAAATAGAAGAAGAATTTGCACTAGTGATGGTATACATCATCTCTGTCTGTTAGTCTTACGATAGTTTGAAAATCACTAAGATTTGTTTCACAATTTTATATTTTTCTTCTGCGTACTCATTCGCTATATCGTGTGGACGTGTAAATTTATTTCTAAAATTGTTTTTTTTTTCCTTTAAATTTCTCTTGTTTTAGTTTAACTAAAACGTGTTTCTTAAAACAGGGGTCTAGGAATAGTCATGCATCCGTACATGCATGTGTAGTCATGTAATAAATCAACACATTTACACATCGTTTAGTGATGATGCTAATGATGTGTGCGTGACTTGATTAAATACAAGATTTAACATGTTTTTCTTTCGACTGTTTTCATGTCATTTCTTGTGCTTTTCGTAACTTGAAATCTATTTTAGGCGTGTGAAAGTCTATTCAGAAAGAACGTAAAGCGAAATTTTAAGATAAATAGTTTTTAAGGCGATAAGATGATCGGAAGTATCTCACAATATTGAAATTGTTATTTTTTGACAAAAATATTTGTATGGTCACTACGGCTAATAAATAAACTGGTCTCCGGTCAAATGCTCATTTGAAAAAAGTTCGCAATTTATTAAATGTAAAGACATAGCGCTAAAACTATTAGCGAAACTAATGATTATAACTTGCCGGCTTTGTCGAATTGCAGATGTAAATATTAATTTTGGTTTGCAAAATTGTTCTTTACACGGATTGCAGAAGCTTCAGCAGATTGCGGGTATTCTCAATGAGAGTGATCTGTGGAGACTGTTGTGATGAACTCTACTTGGCTCCAGATATCACCTTATTCCAAACGTTTCAGTTGATGAGCAAATTCTAACATATCCTAGATGTTGCGGGTATCACTAATATATGCTTGCCAAGCCAATTCCACTAGAACTTGAAAGTTAAGTCATTGTTGCCCGAGGTGGAATGGTTTTAGAATTCGAGATCTATGTTAATGCACTGAAAAGTCTTGGTTTAGTGACGATATTGTGGAAAATTTTTGTATTACAATTAACTTCGGTGACGTCTTTCACCCTGACAGGGTGAAACTTGTGGATTATTAATGAATGAATTAATTAATGGGTAATCGGAAATTTTATGAAAGTATTATGAGAAATAGAATGGAACAAGCAGGTCAAAAACCAAAGTCCTAATTAAAAAATTGAAATGGGATAAAAAGTTTGAAATAAACACAAAGGATGCGTAGTTAAATGGGTGACTTCAGTATCTGTCACTTTATTATCCACTTATTCAAGGCGCACTCCTCCATTCAGGAAAAAAAGTAAGGGAAAAAAATTTAGATACTTGATCTAGCACATGGATGTTGCGAAAACTTATCTGATCGACAAATAGTTTACTCTCGGAGCAGAAAACGTATAAGAAATTGACCGATAAGGGTTTTCTCTCGTTTTTTGACCTGGTTGTTCGGTAATGTATATTGTTATGAAAATAAAACAATCTAGAGACTGGTGTTTTGCTTTTACATTAAACGTCGTTTAACATTAAAATTATAAACAAAAGCTACAAAAACAAAACAATGAACTTGTTTACAAATTATCGCACTGCTTAATGTAACAACAAACACCGGCATAAGAAAATGGTAAACAAGTAAACAAAAATATACCAACAAACACCAGCATAAAAATGGTAAACAAGTAAACAAAAAAATACCAAAAACACTACAATAATCAACGTAAACAACGATAGAGATTGCGAGAAGGTGGTCATAAACATTGTCTAGTAATTGTTATTGTTTATATAAAGAGTGTAAACAAAGGAATAACAAACAAAGCAATCGTTGTTGTTTACCTAAAGTTGTGAACAGTGGCACACAGAATTGTGCGAATAATAAAGAATTTTAATTAAAACTAAACACAAAATAATTTTTATTCTATTTTCAATCTGCGAGTTTAAATTTTAAACATTTTCAAAAGGTAAAAACGTAACAATATCCTATGCTATGCCTAGGAATGTTAAGTTAGAGGACGTGTACTTGTCAAATTAAGACAAGTACAGTACCCGGAGGTCGAATTGACCCATTGTACATAGGAATACATTCACAAACTTTTTAAATGAGTACATATTGAAACTGGCCTAAGATGTGATGTAATATGTGTGCATCAACTTTTTTAACCAAATATCCCAAAATTACTTCCAAGCACAAGCACCTCTACTAAATCCAGTTTAAACTTTACAGGCTGGCTTTAGGTGAACATCTGGCAAAGAGCCATCGTGCAGTAGTATCACATCTGCAACCAGAAATAGATCTCGATAACGCGAGTCAACTACTGCAATATGTACAGTGGTGGCCACGAATTTAAGACACGACATATGACTGACTTAGTTGTGATAATATTTACAATCCTGTAATATCAAAATTGATATTCTTTATTCTTCTGTGTACCCTGTAATACTAAGAAAAAGTACCATAATTTTATTTTGTTTCTTTTTACATTTTGTTGCTTTTGGATTATATTATTGTAAAAACGTTTATTTGAAATTGGCCACGAATTTAAGACATTTCAGAAATATCTGGTTTTTAAGTGATTTTTGAAGCTAAACGTTGAGCAACGAATGTTTTATTTTATTTTATGTTGGAATACGTAGAAATATTTAATTATAAATGGTCAGAGGAACCTGGAATACCGATGCCGATCATCGATGATGATCCAACAACTAAAATTTGATGGAAAAATAATAATGGAGATATCCAAGCTGCTTAAATGTTCTACATGCAAGATTTACAACGCGCTGGAACACATCAAGCAACATGGTACCACCAAAAATGTCAAACAGCAACCTAGAGCCCGAAAAACCACACCCTAAAGTAGCTGCTAATAATCCTTTCACAAGCTCAAGTAAAATAAAAAATAAAATTGTATTGGATTTTGGTATCGATATTTCGTCTAGGGCAATAAGAAGATGTCTAAATTAAAAAAAATTGCGTGGGTGTATTGCACAACGTAAACCACTTGTGTCAAAAAAATATCAAATCCCGACTAGCATTTTGTCTTGATCTATATAATATGTAAATAAAAATTCTTAACCAAATATACATAGGTAGCAAAATATTATTAATTTTTCTTCCTAATATTACTAAAATATTAAGAAAAATATCATGGACCAAAAAAATTTTTGATAAGATATAAAAATTATCACAAATGTAGAAGTAAAATGTCGTGTCTTAAATTCGTGGCCACCACTGTATGTATATAGCTTCCAAACTTTTAAGGCCTTCATATTTCTTTCAACGAAAATATAAAATAAAGTAACACGTGATTGTTTCATTTATACCACAGAAGACATAAGAAGTATAATATTCCGCAAAATCAATTGATTAATGTTCAGTTCATAAGAGGTTATACTACCATATGTACTTAGGGAATTTGACATACCGTAATATTTGTAAATACGAAGGTATACTTCATGCTTTTATATTTGAACATATACGACATAGTATGAAATGCCCTTATAAGCAAAATTAATGTGAACATCCAATCTTGCCACTATTTTTTGTCATCACATGAATTATATTTTGTTATACTGTTATTATTTTACTGTCGCCGTAGTCTCATAGGTAGTGTGTTGGCTCATTAAACACAAGCCCGTAGTTCAAAACACAGCTCAGACATCTTCCACCAAATGAAATCTGAAAAAATATTTCTTTGGAGAATTCCTTTTAGCAGTTTTCTAACAAAAACTTTAAAGATACAAAATTACTATAAAATGTTTCTCATAAAGCCTGTCGCTCGGAGTCGTCTTTAAGCAATGGGTCCCTCCACTCATAGATAAAATTAACACACACAATATGGGTGGTGAGAGAAGCTAGGGTGTAATCCTAACTGAAGGGTTGTAACGTCCAATTTCTTTTATAATGCCAAATTGATCTCTGGCGGTTTGTAATACTGCAGAGAAGATAAATAAATAAAATTGTAATACCCTTACAGACAGTTTTCTTTACAACTTCGTATGGTTTATGACCAAACGACAAAATATTATGCACGCAGGATTCATCAGATTTTATATCAATCGTCCATTATTCGCCGATTAGTCGCTTAGCTATAGAATATTTTCCACAACAATTACTACAAATTGTCGAATGCATCCAAAAATAGGCCGAACATTGGGATCCGAACGTAGCCCTGAAAGAACTCAGTCAATTAATATACATGTATATACATATGTATGTACATATGTATGTATATGTATAAGGCCACTTTCTGCGATATGTTGTACAAGTTCAATTTATTAACTTTTGTACGTGCATCTAGCTAACTTTCGACAAATGCTGGGGTCAGAATAGCGGAATTCTGCAGCAATGATTTCCAAATCAATAAAATGGTACATGATATCTGTCGATACTATAAATTATTCTGGTAATGTCGTCACAGAAAGTCTTCTGAATAAAATTGTAACCTATTTTCGATTCTTATCGAAACTAAAATATAAACGAAGAGAACTGTGTCAGCGACTAGAGTTAACACCCACCTAATGCAATCAACTCTAGTTGAGGCCAAAATATTAGTTATCTTCATAGATCAAACAGATGTGCCGTATTATGGCACAAATATACACCCTCTCCCATTTAGTCTGCACTATCCTTCCTAAGGAGCAATATGGATCATATCGTAAATGCCTGTGTTTGGCGCTTAATTGCTTTCTTAGCTATACTGTCAGCAATCTTGTATCACATACAAATTACTTCGAATCAGGACACACAATATTGTTAAGCTTTTACCTTTTTAAAAACGTTTAAAATACGAGTTCGTTGATTGCAAACAAAATAAAAATAAATTGGTGTTTAGTTTTAAGTAAATTCTCTATTGTTCGCACTCATTTTGTGTGCCATGGTTTACAACTTGACGTATACAACAACAATTTTTACACTTCTGTTCGCGTAAGCCTAACAACTTTTCGGTAGATCTTTACAACGGCGATCTGTTTTCTTCACACGCAACGCGTCTTCGCACAAAACTGACTGAATTCTTAATACTGCTCGTTGCCTGCTTTGGCTTGCCTTTTTATATGCCCACGTAATCAGTCTGATGAAGGTTCTTGAAGTCGAACGTTCGGGGTTTCGCTTTCTCGAGAACTCTATCGCTACTTCATTGTTGTTTGTGTACTTTGATTACGTTATTTGTTGTTGCGTTTGCTTGTCTATCCCCTTTTCCTTCATACTGATGTTGTTGGTTTACTTGTAACAAGTTCATTGTATTTGTTTGTGTAGATTTTGCTCATTTTAATGTTAAACGATGTACACCGTTTTCATTTTCTTAACAATATTTTAATAAGTTTCAACACCTTTAAGAGAATTTCTACCACTTTCACTTTCTTCTGCACAATTAAAATAAATCGTT
Source organism: Sarcophaga variegata (assembly GCA_932273835.1). Lineage (NCBI taxonomy): Eukaryota > Metazoa > Arthropoda > Insecta > Diptera > Sarcophagidae > Sarcophaga > Sarcophaga variegata. The sequence goes on along the minus strand of OW026361.1, from coordinate 39,999,400 downwards.
TAACTCTTATTATTTCACTTAATAAAACACGATTCAGTTTTTTTCTTTTCCTAAAAAGTGTCTTTTTTTCTCTACAAACACTTATTTGTGTTACAAAACAATCGTAGCAATTTGTTGTTGACTTTTAAAACAAAATTGCGAATCCAATCGAATCAAACTTAATTCAATGCTTCTCTGTGGCGCGCAACTATAACTACGGAAGATCCTCAATCCAGGGCTAGTTGACGATGTTTTTTGCATCCTATCCAACAATAAGCTGCATGACCTCGTTAATGATATGCATGTTGTTCAGCGCCTACACTAGCTCGTACATGTGCTTCAGATTGCAGAGGATGTTTCGAAGAAACGGGTAAATGATGAAGGAATTAGGGAGTCGCCGTAGAAGGCAATCTTTTCTGCGTTGAAGGTCTCATATGAGGAAGTCCAGTCATCTATTGATGAGACTAACTGGCGAAGACGCGCGCGATTTATAGGCGCCTGGAAGGAAGTTTTAAGGCAGAACGAAATCAGACAAACAAGTTGTAAAGGTCATTTAAGTATGTCAACAACAATTCTCTTTTTATAATGTCAACAGCAATCGGGAACAATTATCCAAGAAATCGCTCAAAAAGCTTTACAAGATGAACGGGCTGAAAATCGAGTTAAATTCTGACTGAATTTTGGCAGTAAAACTCTTTCTGGTATTTTTTGTAAGCGCTTCCCATCTTTAAATACAAAGAAATCAGAGTCTGTGCAAATATGATCGAACTTTTTTATTAGTTCGAAACACTTGTTGACGGCATTAACTCAATGTCCGTCAGCCACGGCTTCCTGGGTGGAGCGCGTCCGAAATGTCCAATTTTCAATGACTCTGACACATAAATCAAGCCGAATTTGGCCGATGGCATTGATTGTGTTAGGTTGGAAGACCGCTGTGGATTGTGGCTTCTTCAGATACACCTGTGACTTAAGAAAATCTTAAATGGAAACAAATCGCACGATATCGGTGGCCAGTTCACATCACCTGTAGCTTTTGCAACAAAATTATTCGTTATAGATAAAAGGTTCTATAATGCATTACGCATAGCAATCTCTGAGTTTCACTTTTTGCCAACTTTTCTCAAACGTTCTAAATTAATTATACCACGGAGTATAAACATTAAATTTTTTTGGATGTCGCTACACCATAAAGTATAATCGCACAAAATACTCAGACACTAAAAAATTGCGGGCACCAATACTTGCTTCTGCTTGCACTCAGGTGCAATAGAGTAGCGCCCTTATGCAGTATTAATTGCAGCGCGCTTCAGCGTATGACTGTTGTTATTAAACAATAAATACCAACGATACGTATACGCCACCGAGCTCTAATTAAAAAAGAAAAAATTATTACATACTAACTTCAAATAATGCAATGCGTGAAATTACTAATAATTTTCTCAATTTCCTAAATAATTAGTATTTTCGAAATTAACGCTGGCTAAATAATCGTCATGACATTTAGCAGCAATAACATAGAGAGTCATAGGGCTATTGGTGTTGTCTTAGCTCATAGTAAGCATAAAAATAGATTATACCTATGCATCTTGTTTGAATACCCACGGCATTATAGGACAGTAAACATGCAAAAATATTTCACGCGCGTTTCTAAGATTGAAATCTTTATTTGACTTCCTCCACGTTAAATGAGTCTTTCAGACGAATCAAAATATATCATTTTTGATTCGAACGGAAGTGCTTTGCTGTGAGCACAAGGATATGAAGAATTCTGTCCCTAGAAACGGGTAACCATGGTCGTGGTAGTATAATGCTGGGAGGATGTGTATCGGCATCAAGTGTGGGCTTTTTGGAACTTATTGCGAAAACAATGAATAAGAAAGTGCATTTAAACATTGTACAGCACAACAGAAGGTTAAGTGTGGAAGAATTTCGAATTGAAAGTGATTATTATCTTTAACAGGGCAATGATCCTATAATTTATAGTTTATAATTTTAGTTTATAATATGAAGACGTGATTTGTATACTAAATCCCGATATTACTCCAAGAGTGTATTTAGGGGATCATTTGGAAATACGGTTGCGTAGTTGCTAAATCTCAGACAAAACTCAACCGAAATACTTGCATATGAGTGACCGACAGCAAATATAAAACATTAAAAAAAACTGTTATACTATATGATAGATTGATTAAATGGAGTGCCCGACCTTATGGAACATCCTACTAAATATTCAGTATAAGACTTTAATGCATTGGTCCTTTACTCCTTGTTCTTCTTGGAGGTACCTACATTTTTGTGGCATATAAATTTATAATCACCAGCATGTTCTCTTTATGTTACGTTTGTTTTATTGAATTCTTAATAGTTTCTATTATAAAAAAGAAATTTATTAATAAGATAAATATAAAAACTTTAATCTTTTATAGAAACTTTTGCTTAAAATTCACAAAATTGTTTAAATATATTAGGGTACATAGACTTATGCCGTCCACTGTATTTATTTATACTGAAATATAAATTTGTTTACTCACGTACGTATTCTTTGTTTGCTGTGGAGATTATTCGATTTGTTCAGTTGCCTACTGCTCCAGCGACCATTCACCCAACGTGCATCGTTGTTTATGGTCCTTTAATTGCAGTTTCTGAGTCAGTTTACGGCTATGCAAAATATGCCAAGTTGTGGTCTGCGAATATCTGAATTCTAGCAAACGACACGAAATTGACTGCCATGAATTTTCTTGCACATTAATAATAGCGATATTTTCGGTAGAGTGTTGGTCGATCGCTTACTAAGCAAATGTACGCGAATTTATCCACCACATGTCGAATATAAAAAAGGCGATGATCGATATCCATTGCCCAAACGATGCACACATTTTGATAAAACAACTCTATTACTTGCTAGTGTTCTCGAGTGCCATGGCAAAGCACGCTGAATGAATGATAAATAATTTGGCAGATGTAGCTTCAACAAATGGCCATTATCAACTGTCAAAGTTCGGAAGGCCCTGTTGAAAGACCCGCTACAATATAATAGTGATTACAGGTTTCACTTTTTGTTACAAATCTCTGGCTATTGACTGGTAAAATTACATTGTGTTCAGACTTTTCTGTAATCCTTTGTGCGCGTAATTTCAGTTACTGGGCCACACCTTTGAGTACTTTAAGGAACGTGGTAAAGTTTGATTGCCAATTATAAAGATACAAAATTTGTATACATTGTTCTTCGTAAAAGGTTGCATACTTTATGTAACGCTCTGGAATAACCATGAATAGTAAATTGAAGCAAAATCTGGATTTAAAATGGATTTATAATATCCATTAGTAAGCATGAGATTATTAAGTAATCGATCCTCTTGCGATACAGCACTCTACTCAAAATAGTTTTTGTGCATTCTTTATGTTCTTGTTAATCAACAGTTTCAAGGGGTTTCAATCGGATGTATACAGCACAAGGTAAGGTTGCCAAATACAGTCATTCATTGTTAAAATTCAGAAAATTTACTTACGATCTTCATGGGCAGAGAATAAACTTCTGGATTGTATTATTCGTTGGAAGTTTGTTTCTCAATCTGCATACGTGACACTATCCGCCAGTATATGAGTCTTTATTTTGTGCATCATGCGCATTTTGAAATTGACAATAAAAGTTGTGGGCTTTTTCTTTTTGTGAAGTCCTTTTTTAGTTGGTAGCAATTTCAACTGAAGCTATAACGCCGAAAAATTTAAAATCAAGTTATTTAAATTATAATTTTATCACCGGCACCGTAGCCAGAGCTTAAGAAAATTTGCTGATGATAAAAAAACAAAAAAAAAATTTATTATTTGCATGAATAAATTAATTTTTTTTTCAAGGATAAGTCTTAAAGGTCAAAGAAGCAAAGAGAATATAACACTAAATTTAACAATGATCATACTCGTAATAATAATGAATGAGTAAACTTTATTACTTTTTTTATATCACTGGCATGTCCCTTTATTGTACTCGACTGCCTTTATAATTTTATTTACCACTGTATATAATATTTTATCTCTTTGCCGTTTAAGTTGCATAATAAATCTCCATAATTTACTGAAAACACCATTCGGAGGAAAAACTGTGAAACGACTAAAGCCAACAACACAAAAAAAAAAAAAAAAAAGATGTGATAAAACCTTAAAAATATGGTGTTAAACGAAAAATTACAACTATTTTAAGAATTTTTTATCTGTCACTCTTTTTTTTGACTGCTTGTTACAATTCACGTTTTTACTTAACATCTAGACAAAGTGATTTCCTCGTACTTTTTATTACTTCTTCTTTCACTTCTTTAGAAGAATTTTATCTTTTTCTTTATCTTTTAAAAATCTTCAACAATTGAAATAAAAATAAATGTTCAAATCTTAACTCAAAAGCACAAATAATTGGCTTCCGTTCAGCACAAGGAATAATTTCTGATCAGAGCTGTACTGTCTCTTTTTTGAGAGGAATATAACTCGGTACTCTAGGTTGTTGTGACCCAAAGGATTTGGTTGAAATATAAGCTTTGTCAGATACTTCACAGCATACTTTTCAGTTTTTAATTTAACTGATAAAACGCTGAGGCTCCTACAAAAGCCATAATTTAGTAATCCTGTAATTATATAAGAAGGCTAAAGTTCGCTCTTCCAAGCGGCAATTGAATCTTCATCCTTTCTATCGAAATCGAAGGTCAAGTTCGAAATTGCAAACGACGCAGACTGTATGTTTCTAAGGGACAACCGTGTAGTAAAATAATCCCTTATTAGGGATTGCTGCTGTGACCAATGCGAGAGTGCCTTTATTCTCTTGAAACAACTTAGTGTCAACTTCATTGAGACACATAGCTTCAAACTGGGTTCTTATTATATATCCAATAATAAGAAGACAGGATAATTTCGCCAGACAAGAGAGCAATATTGCATACAATTGATTAAATTGAACATTTTAATTTTTAATACCTAACAACTGTGTAGTAAAAAACTTTTTATGCAAAGAAATAATTTATATTTTTTGATGCTCAAAGTATTAACCTTTCAGACTAGTATTTGGCTATCAGCCTGAAATTTCGCCCAAATGTTTATTGGATTCTTATCTTTTATCGAACTGTATGGTTATTACTGGTTTTTCTTAGATGTTAATTACATTTTTCACGCCAGATTTCTTTTACTCGACACTGATTCAGAAAGACTAGGAAAAGGTTACCACTGAAGAGATAATACGTCATGTTTTAATCACAATTTTTCTTTGATAAAAGCAGAAAATAATCCCAGACATTTAAAAATTTTGGTATTGAGAGTTTTTTGCACCACGATTAACTCATTTCTCTCGAAAATCAGCGCTGCCAGACAGAACTGTTACAGCAAATTAAAACTTTTCATGATTTATATGGGCAAACGAATTCAAATTTGTATGAAAAATATAATCTGTTGGCTGTTTTGTTCAAGTTTGTCCGGACAAAATATAAAATTGAACCAAATCCAGTTGACAATTGGTTGTAAAAAATATTTTCACTCACTCAAAAAGAGAGCAGTCAAATTCCGCATATAAAACAGCTGTCCGGATAAATATTTTATTCAAACAACATGGGTAAATCCAGATCTATTGTAGAAAATTTAGAAAAAATAAAAATCATAGACTTCAAAAAATATGTTAGCATGGTTTTACTACTCGACCAAGTGCTAATCACAGCTCAAGAAATCCATTGAACGAGAATGAAAGAAATCCATTCATTAACAAATTTCTTGTAGGTCGAACGAGAGTGAGCCACCCCTTTTTAACCTTTTCGCCTCAAATCGAAAAAAAAAACCATCAAGAATTGGGAGAAGAGAGAAGATCATTCGAAAAAAGAGAAATACAGTAGTTAGTAGAACAGAACTGTGAGGCATCTCGAAATTTCCTCCTCAAATCATCTGATGGCATTTCATCAATCACGACCCGTAAATTAAGATCCCTGGGGAAGCTTGATATAAATCAAGAGATGTGAATCTGACAATAGATTTGAAAATATTTAAGGCTACAATCTTATACTCATCAAATCGGGTGATAAACTGGTTCTTTCGGGAAATAACGCCAAGAGGTCATGAATAGAAAGTACATTCCGACTCTATCGCTAACCAGAATGTGTGACTTTAGATATTTTGTAAGCGAATGGTTAATCATAGGTAGAAGGTTTGATATGAATTGCTGGTATAAATTGCTGTTAGGTAAGGATACAGATAAACTTGTTTTTTTGTTGGCAGTAATGTTTCATTAGCAGCTTACAAATGATAGAAAAACATTAACAACATATTAGGCACTGAAATCCTTTCCTTATAGATGAGCAAGTTTACAGTGCTAGGAGGTCAGTGCTGTACCATACGTTGAAAAATGTTTGCTTACGTGGAGTTCCATAAGAACAAAATATTTTTCTTTTTCTAAAGTAGATGGTCGATCGCGGAGAGCTTTGAGTGCGGGTCTTGTCGTTTTTTTGTTTTTGTCGACTTTAGATTTTAACTTCAGGTTAAGGTATAGAACAGTTGTGTCTTAAGAATTTAATTATTTTTATTATGTCCGATAAAATAGACAGTAAGCACTATGGATCTTCCAACAGGCACTTTCGAAATGAACGTTCATCTTGTTGAGACTTTATCTGTTAAATTAATTGTCGTTTATTTAATCTGTTTTGCCAATTCATCATGGGCGGACTCAATAACATGTGCATATAATAATTTTTTTTTTCAGTACGAGTGATTGTCTACCTAGAGGACCAATCGAAATGTGGTAAATAAACTGGTTGAGAAACGATCCACCAATAGAGTGTACAGGAGAATTTAAAGCAGTAGTTTCGCGTCGCTCGCGGTGGTACAAACTTTGTCGGACCACGAATTTTGCGTTGTGACTTGTGCGTTCCCTGACTCTAATTTTTATCAAAAATAACATATCTGGATGAGATGAGACACATATCTGAATAACCAAAATTGTCGAAGTTGGGATGATCCTAATTCACATGACATATAAGAGCATCGAATGCATTCCAAAAAGTCACTGTTTAGTGTAAATGTTGGCTAGACCATCACTGTCAACTGCAAGCACGAAATGTTGAAGATTATCAGCTCGCTTTGGCCTGTTAAATGTTCAGGTTACCAATGGCATGTAGTTTTAATATAACGTCACTACATGCCATATTAGATATTCTGCACGAGCTATCTTATCTCACGTGGAGATGCTGTGAACTGACCGCCGAGATCGTGCGATTTGATCTTGTTAGGCTTGTTAAACCTGGTTACTCACTCTATTTCTCATTTAAATTTAATGGTACGAAGCGCTTAATAAATGATCCAATATTTGCTGGTAAAGTAATTTCCAAAAATATTTCTTTGACCTCGATGAAGAGCACATATTAGTTTTTGTAATACTTAGATGTCTGAAGCTCTGCTTAAAATTGTTTTCTCTTTTGTGTCATTAAAAATTGAGAACAAAATGTTTGAAACTATTTAAGCGTTCGCTTTTTTATTATCACTCTGCCTCTTGTTTCAATTTTTTGAATACTGATACACTTACCTTGTCTACATTTTGTTGGGAGTTTTATATTTTTTCCTGTGTTTTATTATTAAAAATAAATCAACTAAAATGATGAAAATGTAGATGCATATATGTACATACATTTGTATGTATGTATTGTATGTTTACTTAAATGATTTTCCTTTTAATCTTATTCAATAAAATTTCATTCTATTACTGTCAGTTGTCATATATATTTGCTGCTTATTGTTGAGAAAATCCTCTTATACTTTATTTGTTGTTGTTGCACGTTTTCAGTTTATTTTTCTTCTTCTTTTAACGTGTCTTCACAACTTGTCATCATGTCATGCATTCCTTTGTTGCTATTGTTATTCAGTCTTTTACTGATGAAGGTGTGTTGTGTTTCCGTCATTTAAAGAGACATCGCAGTAATGACAAACGACTACAGATATTTGGAAAGAATTTTATTGAGAGTGAGATATTGTTTTCCTAATAAAATGGACTGCAAAAGGTGCAAAGTACGATAATAATTTTATGCATTTATTGTGTGTTTTAATCTTATTTTTATCTGTTTTATAAATGTAAAACTGTCTAATACTTTTTTTTTTGGTTTTTAATTGATTATGTTAAAAAGTTTTTTAAGCCGAATAATAGACTTTCATTGCCAGCAATGGATTCTTTCCCAATCCATTTTTCCTTTGTCGTCTGTTTCAATACATGAAATTCTGAACTGCTATTTTAAAAGTTGTGAAAAAAATGGAAAGCACTCACTTCAAATTCCGTCTTATAAGAAATGTTAAATAGAATAAACAAAATTAGCACACTATGTTTTGTACCCAACTACACTGATGTGAAAAATAATAAAGACACTTAATGATACCTAGAGATTTAATAAGAAAGAAAGTAAAATGAGAAGGTAGGTGATAAGTAAATGCATTTATGCTCAGCTTACATATCACAAAAACAAATTTCATTGCCGTTTTATAACGCTTTTAATATAAATTTATTTTATTAAATTCGAATTAAAATGGAGTAAAATTCATATATGTGAAGATAGATTTTAAAATCTATTTCCCCAGATGCAAACCCAGTCAGTTAACAGAGCCCTGTTATGTTACTAACAGAACTGTGTTAAACAATTAATTTAAGGCTGGCAAAGGAAAATAGGAAAAAATGATTTAAATGCCTGGGTAAAATAAGATACAAACCAAAAGTTGATCAAATAAGTTGATCAAGTAAGTAATAAGAACTACAATACACAGATAATCACACATTTCCGAAAGCTAATGTAATCCGATAAATAAGTCAATATAGGAATAAAACAGGACAACATGAGCGGACAAAGTAAATTGTTTTTAAAGCATTTTACGTCCATTTAACTAAATCAATCGCCAGATCGCTTAACAGAGCAAGTTTTCATAGTAGATTTGGAAATTTTCCGACAAATTTTATTATGTATTTATGAAATCCAAAATCTTATTTCTTGCATATATAATTTTTTGATACAATTTAAATAAAATATACTGCATTAAATTTTTTTTATAAAGGATATATGTATTTATGTATTGCATTTATCTTTTAATTTATTTTGCCAAATAAATCAAGTTTGAAGTGTTCGAGAAATATAAATTAAATATTTTTGAGTTCTACTCAAGAAAACTCTCGACCTACGCTATGTCATTAGCCGGGTGTATCTTGACTGTCGCACCGTGTTATTAAATGGTTTACAAAAATTACTGTCCGCCAAAATTCCCATCAAAAGCATGGGATTGAGAAATTTGTTCGTTATCGGGGGTATCCGCTTATTGGAGGTGTCAATAAGGGAAGATTTCACTGAATATAAATTCAGTTTTATAAAATAATAATAATAGAAAGAGGAAAACCTTTAAATTGAATGCTTAAAAGCAGTGTTAGATATACTTTCCATAGTAACAAAAATAAAATTCGCATCTGTGATGTGGATAATTTTTTCTTTCTTCTTTTCATGTAAATCTCTGTAATATTTAAGGCTTGAACTTTCAGGATTACGACCTAGCTTCTCACCTGGCCTGGTTTTTGAACCGTGGCCTTACATCTAATAAGCCGATACACTACCTATAAGACTACGGCGACTTCTCATTCTTATTAATTACTTCAAAATTTGTATAGCCTTACTTATGAAGTTAAAGGCTTCTAAAAGTGTAAGTAAATGAATTTTATTTACAAAAATCGTATCTTGACCGTAATCCTGACGAAGGATTGTAATGACCAATTATGTATGTATGTATCTATGTATTACCAAAAATCAAAATCCAAAGTACCTTTGCCTTTTTTCTATGAGTTGGTAAGTTGTTAATCATCCAAAATAAATAATGATTGAATCTTCTCTACCAGAAAATCATCCTGCGTGAGACAAATCGTTTTAGTCGGACCATAAGTTTTTTAAATATTTCATACTGTCGCTGCAAACAACTCCCCCCAACATACAACAGCGCTCTCATCTATGGGTTGAATAAGAGCAGTTGCATTAGCAGTAGTGTTTTCATTTCGCCGAATTTTTCCATTCTCGGGAAAGCGGGAGAATAAATCCCTTTCTCAGAAATCCAGGGATTTACCGGGACATAATATGCTAATCTGCTACGCAGATAGCTTTTTTTAAATAAAATCTTAATACTCCTTCAGTAAAGTTATGTATACGTATAAAAAAAACAAAGCAACTTTAAAATAAAAATTAAAAAAAAAACGATATACGAACTACGTACATATGTACATATGTACATCCATAATATTTTTTGGTCGTTTTTTTTCATTCCCACCCCCCAATTTGGTGAATATTGGTAAAAAAAAAATGATCATATCAAATGAAATTTGATCTGGCTTGAGACACGTCTTAACCACAAACTATTGATCTGAAAATTTTACAGGATCATTTAATGAACATTTATTGTAAGCAATGAAATCAGACAAACAATCACAATCAATTTTTCTTACAATCTTACATAGTTATGTACTGTTAATGAGATATATGTGCCGCGACTATGTTATGTTATAATATTATAAACGTAGGTGAACCTCAAATACTCGCGTTTACAAACGAAAACTTTAACACTACTCCTCGTTATATTTGGACAATGGGCTTGAAACTTGTTTAGGGGACACAAAGAAACTGGCACAAGGAGCTAAGTAGTTAGCGATTAAATCTTTTGTAGACTACGTGAACCGTATTTTGGAAAGGTTGTTTAGAAGTTTAACATATTTATGTGTGACAAATTCCATTTCTCTGAATACTTTTTACAACCATTTTAACTGGTTGGAATATTTTAAATCGTTTACCACGCAGCGTTAAAGAAGGTAGCTTTTGAATTTTATTTATGAAAATGTAGGAGGAGAATATCTGATTGTAAAAATCTTGCATTGTGGGCATAACCTCGATTGGTATAATTTCGCAATATTTCGTCAATAAAGAAAATAACATGTTTACACCATCAAATCATAGTGTTGATATTAAGTTAACAGTGGATAAATATAGCTGAAATTAGAAATTTATGATCAAGGGTTTGCTTACTTTAAACAGCAGCATAGAAGATTAGCCGATATTACCACTACTCTCGTTGGGAGGAAGTATTTTATTCAAACAAATTCTAATGCAGGATAGTGATCGTTCGGATATTAAAAATTGGAATACCAATGGCTTTTTCCATCATTTTTATCTTTTCAAAATCTAGCTCATAATCTAGCTCTCGAACAAAGCGAAATTTGAAAGGAATATTTCTTTCGGTGACTTCCTCTCAGCAGTCTTCTGGCAATAAGGCTGCCTCCCAAAATATTGTTGTTTTGTATTTGAACAAAGTATTGTGTTTCATAATGCCGCTGTACAAAATATATATCAAAAGGTCGTCAATGTGTCTTTTTAACGCAGTCAAAAAGCAATCAGGCATCGGATTTATAGTTGATGCACTGTTTGGTTACTTTGCATATCTACATAGTTTATATACAGTAGTATAACTGCATACAAATCTTGTATTGATACATTTTGGAAGGCAGACTAACTCTGAGACTAAAATAAATTGCAATGAAAAGTTTATCGAATCTGTTTTTCGGAGGCGACATTAAACTATAGGTCCCGCTAGATATGGACAAAATTAACACGCACAATATTAGTGGTATGGGAAGTTAAGTTGTAATCCTGGGTAAAGAGTTGTTATGACAAATTACATAAGTAACCTACCCTTTGATGGAGCACTCAAAGTACACTTGTTCAGAATGGAATATAGTATCGAGCCCAACTTGTACACTCTGTGATGATGAGAATGAATCACGAGAACACCTTTTTAGAACCTGTGCCGTGCTTCACATTACATTGTTGACAACGAGCAATATCCTGCAGTTTGTCAAAACCATAGGCTTGGAGAACACATTATAAGGTACACTGTAAAATTTAAGAGGAGTAAATAGATTGTAATGATCTAGGCGAATAAACATCGTACAATTTTTTGCTATGAACCACGGGTCAAGTCTAGTCTCAGACATCTCGAAACAAATGCAATATGAAAAAAAAATATTTTTTTCGGAAACTTCATCTCATCAGTCTTTCAGATATTTGTTGTCTTGAGTCAACGTTAAATTGTAGGTCTTTTATCTTATCTTATCTTATTGATAAAATTAACACTTATGGGTGATGGGAGAGACTATGTAGTGATCCTGAATAAAGGATTGTAATTACTAATGCAGTAAGTAAGTATTTCTTTACAGATTTCCGGTAAAATTTTTTGTACGGTTATTTTTTATTGTTCCCATAGCACGGTAACCTAAATTACTTAAATCATTTAGCAAATCTCAACTTTGAAAATATTTATAAAAATTGGTTTTATGATTGTCATTTGAACGAAGTGTGTATTGGCTCAAAAACAGAGCTAGTCGATCTGCCACAGTAAATATTAAAATAGAGGCAGCATTCAGAGGAACTTGCTACGACCCATAGACTAGCAATTGATACCATTTTTAAATAGCGTCTATAAAGTCAATCAAATGGTTTTAAGAGCACAACTCCACTTAGGAAATAATCTACATAAAGCCCCAAAATGAATTCGGTATAGAATTTCCCACAAAATTTGAAGACAAAAAGTCTAAGTCAATAATAAAAATCGTAAACAAATTTATTTATAAAAATTAAATAAACATTCTATTTATAGTCGCTACTTGTTACAGACAACAACAACAACGAAAATAAGTTAGTAAACAATATGAGTTGGAATTTGTTTTGAGTAATGCACTCACAAGAGAGAAACTAGCAAAATTAAAATTAATTGCATGTTCATACCGATATGTGTCACTGTGTATTTAAATATGCACGTTATCGATTTTATTTTTCACCCGAAATGAATTTAATTTAAAATCTTTTGTCTACATCACATCGATTTAAATGCGAATTTTGTAAAGAATAATATTTTGTCATTGCGTTCATACACGCACATCCATATGTAATTATCCCGTAATCATGTTGAAATTAAAAACTTTTCCAACAAAACAGCGACTCATTACTGAAGTTTGTTAGTCCATGTGGACAATTATTTAAATATTTCACTGACAATGTCTGTTATTATAAAAGGCAGCATCGGTGGCATCAATGCAAATATGTTCATATTTTCGGATGTAACTTTTGTGAATCCCAGCAACTCATTTTATTAATATGAGCACACATTCTCCACAACAATGAAAATTTTAATCCATTATTGGTTAGTTAAGTATCAAATGGCGCATGGCGACGTATCAAATTTAACAGATCAAATTTACATGTGTTGGTAATATTTGTTTTGATTAGCACAGCAACTCATGAAAATTGAACCTTCAAACTGCATTGTATTGTTGTTGTGAAGAAGAAATGATCATATGATTCATGCAACGCAGGTAGCGAAAATCAAAAGTATTTTGATATTTTTCAAACTCTTCTCAGTCTATACGCGTGAGTACAGTTTTACCAACATCTTCACAAAAAAAGCGAGTTTGACCCATTATTTGATGGCTGGCGGGGTAACTTTATCTCTCTAGAAAACAGCAGAAGGGCAATAAGTTGACTCATATGAGCCCAGCGTTGCCATTTGCCAAGTTTTCCTTTTTTTCTAAGTTCATTAAATTTGTTTTTGTTATTATTTTATTGTTTATTGTATATTTTATTATTCCCGGACAAAAATAGCAAGGAACCGGTCTCCGGTGTTTTCTTTAAACATTTTTGGTACTTTATAGAAAACAAGTTTTTGTTTTGGTAAAAAAAAGTTTTTTTTCCCAGAAATAAAAAGTTTTTTACTAAAAATTACTGGCAACGCTGTATGTGCCTATTAGCGAAATTGAGTTAGGTTTCCATCTGGCAATGCAACTGAAATAAAAATTCATATTATGTATAGCAACTGAGAACAGTTGCCACTTAAGCCGAAAGTCCATACCATTCGTTTCATGAGACCTAGCGACCTGTAGTCGACCTCCAGTCATGTCTAAAATAAACACACACGGAAAAAGTAGTGTGAGAAGTTTGCTCGTAATCCTGACCGAAGGGTTTAGGATTGCACCACCCTTTGTAACCATTATTTTTGGATATATTAGAAAAAAATGGAAAAAATGTTTTAATGATTTTGCATCAAAAGAGAATAAAGAAAAAAACGACGTTGCAGACGTCACCCCGTAAATTGTGTGCATGTTTGTTTATTTTATAAATCACTATAAAGCGACAAACAGATTAAAGGACAATATTTCTTTGAATTAAAACTAAATAAAATAAAAGATAATTCATAAGAAATTATAAGTACTATTATTAAGTACTCTTTTGACCTAACAGCGGGTCAAGAACTTTCTACCAGAGATAATGTATAACATATGGGCAATTTCGTGTCAAGTGACACAATTATTAAAATCAATGTCTTCCGATTTAAATGAAATTTGCACTATCAGTCTAGAACTGCCGGAGTTAGAGAGCGTCAAAGTTGGACATTTTGGTGATACAGGGTTTTTTTAAAATGAGTGTAACTTTTCACATATTGGTCCTAGCAAAAATAGCATATTAGATAGCTATTTCTTCAGTCTTTCCAAAAGTAATTTTTTTAATTTTTTAAAAATTTTTTTTATTTTTTTAAATTATTTTTTTAAAAATTTTTTTTTTCAAAATGGGCCTTTTTTTTATCAAAATAAAGCTTATACAATTTCCTTTAAGGCCTTTATAATCGCTTAATGGGACGCGAGTGGGATAAAAAAAAATTAATTTTTATTTCAAAAATAAGATTTTTCAATATTTGGCATAAAAACGTAATACCTAAATGATCTTAAAAACGTATTTCTTTTTTAATTTTTATTAGTCAATTTAAGGCAATACAATTAATAATGTAATCGTGCAAAACTTCTGAGGAATCATCTGTCAAATACTTTAAGTTGATTTCCTTCAACATGAGTTTAACATTTTCATGGTAAATACAAACGAATACTGTGTGAGTTCCGCTGCTTGCTGCCAAAACGCAATGCTTTAGCCTCAGTTGGCTAAATTTTGTAAATCCAATTTTGACGTGTTCGTGTTCAGATTGAAATGTTGCATAGAACTCATTCAGGTTACAGAGAACCATCCTCTTCTGCATTTGGACTTTCTGGCCAAATCTTCTAATCTTATTCTTGAGTTAAAAAATAATAATAATCGGAAGATATCGATTTTAAAAATTGGGTCACTTGACACGAAATTGTCCATATACACTGAGCGCCAAAAGTGAGTAAACACCACTGAAATAATTAATTTTCTTAGGATAGCGAGAAAAGTAAATGAGAATAGTCGAATAAATTTCCAAAAATAAAAACGTTTATTTATTACTTATAAAATGTTAAAACAAAAACAACAATTCATGATAAAGAAACTTTTTTTATACTTAAGAACAAAACTGTTTTATACTTAAGAGCAAAAGTGTTGACTCACTTATGGCGCTCACTGTATATGACTGTCACGTTTTCAAAAACCAAATTATTTTGGAAAAAGATAATTAAAAAATTTTCCAGCATAAAGCCAGTTCTATGACCCAATATTATATGATTTCAGTAAATGTGCCAATGTATAGTAAATACTGTATCGGTTGCCAAATAAACGCAACCATTATGAATGTTCGCGGATATGAAATAATAAAAAAAATATTGTTAACGGATATTGTTGGCAGACGCATTCAGGCTTTAAATTTAATTTACAGTTAATAACTTATGCTTGCCTGCTGTAATTACCACAACAATAATATTAAAAGCCTTCTCTATAGGCTATGTATACAAATCTTGTACGCAATAATAACCACAACAGAAAAATTACAGCAGGGTTTACCAAAAATGTTTTGGTTATGTATTAGTGAGTATGAGAGAGAAAATAAGTTGAAAGAATTTATTTATTTACAGCCATAGAAAAGTGTATACTATGTATACAAATCTTGTACGCAATGATAACCACAACAGAAAAATTACAGCAGGGTTTACCAAAAATGTTTCGGTTAAGTATTAGTGAGTATTAGAGAGAAAATAAGTTGAAAGAATTTATTTATTTACAGCCATAGAAAAGTGTTAGTAATATACGTTATTTTTATTTTCATTTCATCAACATACATACATATGTAAAGCTATCTATCTTTGGCTTAATAATTTTAGATAAATAAGAATAAAATAAAAAATCCATTTTTTATTAAAAGAACATAAAGCTATCCATCTTTGGCTTTAAAATTAGGTCATGTTTTTTAGGAAAATAAAAAGAATAAAAAATCAATTTTTTATTAAAAGAAAAAAAGCGAGCACTGCAAAGCATTTAAAAAAAATTATACTATGCGACAAAATAAAATACGCCCAGCTAATGACATTGAACATTTTTAACACAAAATATTCTTCGAGTGTTATTCTGAAATAAAATGCTAAAACATCCGCAGCACATATATTCTTGTCGCAGTCTGATCGACAACTAAATCAAAGAACACAAGAATGCGTGTGAGTTCTCTCTGCATAACTGTGCTATGGAATGGTAAACCTTGAATTACAGTTGCAATAGCTACTATAAGGATGGTAACAATGGAAATGAAACATCATTTATTTTATGAACAATGCAAAAAAACAAAAATAAAAAGAGGACATCGAAAAATTGTAAAGGAACGTGGTAATGTAAAGGCTGCTATCCATCCATTGTGGATGGATGGCCACACTGAAGCCACATAATTATACCACAGTTTTCCATTATCCCCTAGGCCAAGAAAAACTCGGAACTTCTAATGACGCGACTGAGACCGCCAATGTCAATTCGTAACAGTTTCTTCAGATTGTCTCTTCATAGTGCTGGGAATGTACCCAGTAGTTGTAGAACAGTCTCCACTTCCGCCTCATCTCTGCTGCTTCTGCAAGAAACATTAACAAAGTGTCCAAGTCCAATGCGATTCGCTTGCGTACGTATAATGCAATATTCCGTAATGATTCCGATAACCATACTGAGAGTGCTATTTTGGAGATTAAGCAGACTTGCCGCGCCCCCAGTCCAGTATTGGCCAGATATTCTGTGGCGTTCTATCAAATTTAGGCAAGGTTATACAGAGGAGGTGAAATAGGTTAAATGTGGGCTGCTTTTCTGTAAGAGTATGCACTCATTCCCTCTCTTTCGAGTTCATCAGCTACACAACTACCCGATTCATTTCAGTGACCAGGTACTCATATTAGATAGACACAAAACTGTAGCTCGACTCGATAAAGGAAGTCGCGCCGTATTCCAAACAGTTTTGATTTGAATAATGCGCCCAAAAAAGATACAAGCGCTGTTTGACTATTTGTGAAGATAGAAATTCTAATAGGTGGAGAATCAATCAGACAATTCGTAATTAATGAATTTTGCTTCGGTCTGAAACCACTACAGTTGCCTGGGAGGAGGTGATATACCTTAAGGACAAATCCTTTAGAGAAAATTTAACAATTCCAATCCTTCTCCTCTAGTTTTTCTCTCTGTTCTCAGGTTTTTTTTTTGGGCAACTACAGGGAAAGGTAAAATCTGGTACTGACCAATTCAATTGAGTTACACTTGCTTCTTGAAATGCCGTGTCCTCAGCACGGTTCTAAACGATAATATCGCAGAGTCTAAATCGTGCGGAAAAGATGTAATTATCTCGTGATCCGATAAGGATTTCAAGCGTAAGTATAATCTTAGCAATACTTGGGCTAATCATATTGATGTCTACGACTTCCTTCCTAACACTACTCTCAAAAGTATGTCTGTTACCGGCATGTAATATTTCCACATTTAATGTTTACGTTGCTAATTAAATACTCTCATAAAAAATGGGTTTCGTTTACTTTTAATATGTGTTTTAATTCATAACCACTTCAACTATAAATTTAGTTTCCTGTTTTAAAATAAATATTTTGTAACAACGTGCATTTGACAAAACATTTAAATTTATGGACACATTAGAATACACACACTACGTGTGCATAAGTTATGAATATTCACAATACAATACAGGAACATGCCTTTTCTATTCCAATACTAAGTAGTGTAAGTACCATATTTATACATAAATAAACTACCAACTAGACTGGATCAAATGCTCATATATTACAACAAAGTGTACCATATATTAATGTGAATATGTGGGTCAATCTGAAAATGCTTATGAAAGTTAATGAATACATAAATATTCATGAATGCGTTATAAACGATTTCAAATGAATTTTATTCATATCCTGGCTGAGTATCAGTGTTAATCAATTAAAGGAGTCTTAATTTATTAATACATAAACATGAACCAATCAGTTCTTTGTGGTATAAATTAAACTTTCCTGTGTTACTTTACTTTTGATTTAATTCAACGTAATAGAAAAACATACCTCAGATCTAAAAATTTTTCAATGAGAACCGCAAGTTTTTAGAGTATGTATGACAATTTTCATTTAAAGTATATAAATAAATATTTCGTTCAATACGAAAATGGAAATGGTGTACATCGTTTAACATTAAAATGAGCAAAAGCTAAACAAGCAAATAAAACGAACTTTTTGCAAGTGAACCAACAACATCGGTATGAAAGAAAAGGGGATAAACAAGTAAGCGAGAACGCAACAACAAGCAATGCGAACAAAATATACAAACAACAATGAAGTCGCGACTTCAAGAACCTTCATCGGACTGATTACGTGGGCATATAAAAAGACAAGAGAAAGCAGACAACGAGTAGTAAGAATTCAGTCAGTCTTGTGCGAAGATGCGTTGCGTGTGAAAAGAACAGTCGTTGTTTGAAGATTGCCGTCGAAAAGATCTGTGTTGTAAGCAAAGAAGAATAGCGAATAAACAAATTGTTGTTGTATCGTCAAGTTGTAAACGTTGGCACACAAAAGAAATGCGAACAATAAAGAGTTTAATTGACACCAAACACATATGTATTTGTTTTCATTTTGTTTGCAATCAACGTACTCATATTTTAAACTTTTTAAAACGTCGGAAAACATTATTTAAATTCAAAGTTGCCACCAGGTGTATCGTCAAGATACAAATGTCTCCATTGGGAATACTTATTGTGAACGAAAATTGATTTAGTTTTTTTTTTGTGAACAAACCTTAAATTCTTTTGTGTTGGCTATAACATCTGTCAAACATATTCAGTTTAAATCAAATCGGTGAACAAACATGGTAGTTTTTATCGTGTTAAAGATCGTAAATCTTGTACCAGAAAATATTGATTTGGGGAAACTATTAGTATTATTATGCTTGTCGAGTAATATAGTGATTGTGTTCTATCGAAAGCAACGTGCAGAAAATGAATTCGACGGTTCCGAGATAGCGATTTTGTGAGAATTGAACAACGTGGAAGAACCTCAAAAAGTTTTGAGACTCCGAAATGGAAGCAATATTGGATGAAGATAACACTTTGAGGCACAAACAAATGGTTAATGTTGGGCAACAAACACTTTCTGACCTTTTAAAAACTATGGAAATCCAAAAGTCTTGAAAATGGGTGAAAAACCAAAAAACCAATTGAGAAATTTTTCTTTAAAGTCACGATAGAAAGTCAGCGTTGCATAGAATGTAACAATTCTGATGAAAAATAGACTTACTTTCTTCTTAAAGGTGTAATTTCTAATTTTAATTTGAATACGAAAAAACTTTCTTTAAAATGGTTGCCACATTTGCTCACAATCGAGCACAAACGCAATCGTACGATCAATTCTCGACGTTGTTCAAATGTCATACCAACGATGAGTTGTGTTGTTTAAAAGCCGTTGAAAACTGTGGATATACCGCAAAACATCAAGGACCAAATAAGAGAAGAAACTGGGGTGTTTCGGGTCGAATCGTTAGGTTTTACAGTCTATAAAATTACATATTTTTATTATTGTTACCCTTAAGGAGTTAATGTTTCAGTTTCAGGTTTTATGAATCAGCTAAGTCTACCGCGTGAGTTGTCTTATTCTTTTTTTAATTCGAAAACCATGATAATTTTTTTCTGCTGATTTTAAATCTGGATTATTCGGTTTTGTAGTACTTTAAACTAAAGCCGTCATAGTCCAGTAGGTTGTGTGTTGTCTTATTATATTGGCTTAATCCCGATCTTAGCCATTCCCAACAAAGAAAGAATTTTGAAAAACATATCTTTCGGCAACACACTCTGAGAGTAAATAAAATTTCCTTGAAAAAAAAACCACTCAGATAGAAATTGGTTGGTTGGTGGTTGGTGTGAGAAGCTTGGTTGTAATCCTGACTAAAGGTTTATAATGATTAATTAAGTAAGTAATATGAACTTTACGCCATGTACCTTAAGGACACTACAACCCATATTGCAGACCCAGAAATAATCATATCAGAGGAATTCTCGAAGCAAATAGCCAAGGATGTTAACCGTTTTTTCTTTTTCGGATGTGAAAAATTGCCAATATGACATCGATTATATGAGGTTAAAAACCAAAATACTACATTTAGTAAAAAAAGAAGTTCCTTTGCACCAGGACAATGAAAGGGCGCACACATGTGCCAAAACTCGATGACTTAGGTAACAGAATTGTTGCTCCATCTGCTCGATTTCCCGGATTTAGCCCCAAGCATCTATTTTTTGTTTTCAAAATTATTTTGATAACCTCGGCGAATCCCATGTGGATGTTTCGATTAAAGTCTTAGCTTTTATTGGTTTCCTTAACTCCATTTAATCTAACCTAAATAACACTTGTTTGCTACGTACAAGTTCGATAAGTTTGATTAAAACTAGTTCTTCATTCAACAAAAATTTCTATCCGTTATTTTGACCGTCGTTTGGCTTTTCATTAATTTTCCAGTTTTCTGTAAACTTGGTATGTATGTACAATAAAAACTTTGTTTTTAGTTGTTGTAGTTTATTTCATAAAACTTCATTTGTTTTATGGTTTCATTAGAAAAAACAACTCAAAATATGAATTTTCTTCAAATAATAACCACAGAAAAAAGATTTTTGCAGCAGCAGTCATAGGATTTACGATGCTTTAAACTCGAAGACCACTTATTTATTGTGGTTTAATATTAAACAAAACATTTTATGGAAGAAGTTTTCCCAAATATCAAAAAAAAATTTATTTCAGACAGAAGCGCATGATAATTCAAATCGAAGGAGGAGTTTATAGTTCTGATCAAGATACAAAAACCCCAAAAAAAATCTTATTACTTCCTATTCCATTTTATTTTAAATAAAAATATTGATTTTAAATAACAAAATATAATTCGAGGGTTTTATTATTCTGAATTTATCAGGTTCACACATTATTTGCACAAATTTTAAAAATACATGGAAATTCCTACCGATTATTAGTTTAGCTTATCAAGGCTAATAGTTTGGCTACCCTCAAGCTGGAAATGTCACCACTGTAAAGTAACCGAAGGGTTTCCACGTTTAACACCATGACAGTCGTAATACGAGACAGACATTGCAATAAAGGAATCAGTAAGATGAACAGAAAAGTTTTCTGCAATTTAAAATTCTCCTGTAACTTTTGTTCATCCAATGAATTTAATTGATCCCTTAGTCAGTATTACAGCACTCATGTTGTGTATGATAATTTTATCCTGCAGCTTAATATCGGCTCCAAATTACAGGTTTGAAAAGCTATTTATTATTTTAACATTTTGTGAAGCCTAACATCAGGAACCTACTGGAATCAGGAATGTATTGATGTTAAGGAGGTCGATCGACACTCACTAGGTGCATCATAGCGTCTGACGTCGTGAAAATACGCCAGTAATATATTGCGAAAGATGACACTGTATTGATAGTTGTCCGACGTGAAAAGTAGCAATGTATGGTACACACCTGTACCACGAATTTTAATTGAGTCAATATTCGTTTAATTGCCAAAATTATTTTAAGTATTCAGACATACGCAAATCAGCTTATTCAATAATCATTTGACAGCTGGAAGAAACAAAATTTTTTTTTTTTTTTATATAACAATTCATAAATTTAACACTAAACCTACCGTTACTCATTTATGATATTTTTTATCAGAATTTCTTGAAAATAACATTATAATACCGCTGTTTGCCTTTACGACTTCTATTAAAAAATATATCGAATATATTTTTGAAGATTTACTCCTATCTTGTATTTTTTTTACTAACGAATGAATGTAAACTGCTGGAAGTTATATGCTCTGAGGACAGGTTCCGTATCTTGATTTGCATATTTTGTGATATAAAACTGCTGTTTTGGACATTTTTGGCATTGCCTGGTATGATTCGATATATTGAGTTATATTGTTTGTTTTCTGGCAGATAGATATTCACTCTACTCCAAGCGAGTATTACACAAAAAATTTTAGTGCCATTTTGTTAAAAAAAATTCTTATTTAATTTTTTTACATTGTCCTTATACGCAAAATTTCGAATTATTCAAAATATATTAATTCATTTGAAATTTTAAATAATATATTTATGTATAGTAGAAAGAAAATGGAATAGGAATAGAAATACAAAAAGTATCGTCATTTTTATTTGACTTTGTTGATATTTGTATTTTCAAATATCATCAAAATTTGTTTGCATAAGTTGTAACGCTCTCACTGAACATACTTATGACAGTATTGCATTTTAAGTTTTACTCAATATTATAACAGTTTGCGTATTTATTGTGCAATAATTAATTGAAACTTTATATGAAATATTGAACTCAATAATGGCGTTTATTGCGATTTAAGCAATAAAGGTGCATATCTGAACACCGTATTAAAATACAGAGACGTAATAAAAATAGTTTCATCTTCTCCAGAGTCTAAATCTTTAACCACTAGACTCAATGAAGAATTATTTCAAAATTTTCTTTACTATTTGTACTCTATTTTTCTGCAATCGATTGTCTCTAAACTTTATATCACCTTCATAAGTACATCATAACTGTGCTACATCCATGCCATAAGTAGTTGGTAGCAATTTTTCAAACAAATATTCCAGGAGCATGCTATAACCCGCTTCTGAAAATACAAACGGGTTGCTGCTCTGCAACTGAATATTAGTTGCTGAATTTATAATAAATAGGAAGACAACTCATCGGCGCAATCTTAACCTTACACTGCAAAATTTCTCTTTCTTGCCCCATTCAATACGTATGGGTTTGATTGCATAATTTTGAAAAGAACTCCAAACTGTAAGTTTTAGTTTCAACTCCATTAAATACACCAAACATAAGCAGCTACCCACTCTATGCACAGAAAACATTCGAAAAATCTTTAAAAGTAACAACAAATTAAATTTGGTAACCAGGAAAAACTTTTACGGGATAGACGAAAGGGAAGCGAAGAGAGTGCTTGTGATGTCGCCACTTTGTCCCCCCATATTGGTGAAAGTTTGACTTCTTCTTTAATAGCATTAGAAAACTTAAACTTTAAAATTGAAAATCTGAACATTGAGTGTTTACCAGAGAAAACAAAACTTCCACATTTTCCCAAACCACAAATGCATTGAAATTACATCAGAAATATTAAATGTAATATCAGTGGAGTAATTTTGCTTTTAGTTGTACGACAGTAGGCTGATAAGTTTTATACGTTCTCACTTTGCCCACGATAGCCCACGTAGATCAAAGATCATGTCATAGATCCATTTTTAGCGGTATGCTTAGGGTCATTATCATATTCGAAAACGATATCCGCCGTCTATAATTTAGGTTTTTCTCCAGTTGGAGGTAAGTTAGTGCTTAAGATGTTAACGTATGATTAAGCGGCCGTCGTACCAAGTATTTTGTAGACTATTCCAATCATGGAACACCGTATCATTACGGCAGGGAAATTCATAAATTACAGATCAACCTCCAAACTTTAAAGGTGATGTGTTTTCCGTTTGGACTTTGCACAGAAATATACTTTATGGACAGCAAACAGTTAAGGTTATTTAATCAAGTGAAACCAAAATTACTTGTCTTGGGTCGGATAGCGAGGAGTGGTGTTGGCAAAAGCCAGGAATAACAGCAAGTAAAACAAGTCAAACCAATTTTAAAGTTTGGCGGTGAATGCCTGATGGTATGAGGTTGCATGATGACTAAGGAAGTCTTTTGACTTGTTGGTACGAAGGCAGATGATTCTTGCTAGAGGTAAGGGAGAAGTAACCTGTCCCTGGCACCAAATACTCGTTGAGCGTAACGTGTGTGGATAAGAGAGCCTTGGAACCGTCCGTAATCGTTATTTTTCGAATAAGAGAAACTTTCAAGTGCCCTATCAAGTCAATCAAACACATGCCGCTGAAAACTTTTAAACTCGTAGGAGCCTGAGAAAGTCTAAAGTTCATGGATCTCGTTCTGCGATCATCTTACTCAACCAAGAATCACTAAAGTATTTGCCGGATAAAAAATGAATGAAAAGGGCGAATAAAAAGGCAACCCCCCAGGGGGTGAGATCTTACGATAAGTCTGCTTAAACTCTAAAGTAACGCGCTCTATATGGCCATTGCATCATGGGTACTCTAGCGAAGTTCATTAGTCTTGGACACTTGCTAAATGATTTCTTCAGAAGCTACAGAGAAGAAAAAGAAGAGGAAACTATTCCTTATTTATTGGGAATATGCTCAGCACTATACCGGAGGTGTCTACATACATACATACATACATACTTGGCCATTATAACCCTTCATTCAGGATTACGGCATAGCTTCTCACACCACTCATGTTGTGTGTGATAATTTTATACATGAGTACCGGGACATACAGTTTAACGTCGACTCCGAACGACAGATTTTTGAGAAACTTTTCACGGCAATTTTATTTACTCTCAGAGTTTTTGCCAGAGATCTGCTGAGAGGAAGTCGCTGAAGAAATATTTTTTTTTATATTTCGTTTTGATATCTGGCATGGGGTTTGAACCATGGCCTTTTACTATATAGATGATGTAAAAGAACATAGACAGTTTGAATCGCTTCATCAGAATCTTCGAATTGTTTCAAGAATGCGGTAAAGTAGACAACTGTAGTATTCATTTCATCTAAGTAAGTCTACCACAACTTCTTTGGGTATGCAGACGTCTCTAATATAAAAACAAACTGCTTTATTGAGGTTTAAGGAGACTGAAACAAGAACAGCACAAAAGTTAAATATTCTGATGGCGTTAAACCAATATAACTACAACAACAACTACATCATGCGTCCAGCTTCTTTTAATAACAAACCGAAAATACCTGCATTATTTGAGGTATTCATATCGCAATTAATTGAATATGGATGGGATGGGATTGGTACACGTACTCATAACAGCCAAATGCCGCACAAGTATGTAAAATAATTAAATGAATATGAGTGAATGTTTTTGAAGAGAATGAATGTTTAGTTTCATTAATAAGAAGACCATAAAGACGGTATAAGAAAATGCAACAGACAAGTTGGAAACAACATTTAATGCAACAACAATAATAGAGTAGTAAAGTAAGAACACATGTTGCACATTAGTATGGCACACGACAGTTTTATTTCGTTTTATGCCGCCACTCACCACTGAAGGCACGTTGAGAAACACAACTATAAGGACTATGATGCTGCTGAGGATATTTATTCTTCCAGTATGTTGTCATACATCGCTGCTCTAGCAGGTCTTGTTAATGTTGCTGTTCTTGATGCTGTCGCCATTGCTGTAATGATTGCGGTTACACCCACAAAACTTGCAATTGTTATTAAATTCAATATGGTTATAGGCGTCTGAATTAAATAGACTGCGTACGTATGTATGTTAATAGTTTTTGGCTTCAGTATGCGTTAAAATATTCTCTTCCTGGGGCAGAAAGAGGAATAAAAGTTTTTCGTTCATTTTCATTTCTATATTAAAAATCTTAATTATACAATTAAATATTTTAATACATGAGACATTTTGCCTCATTAAAGAATACGTTTTCCTTTAAATGTTTGTTAATTTGTTGCATACCCCCTGCAACAATCTGTCGTTTCGTTTGTCGGTCGGTATGTCTCTTATTTGAAATTCCCTTTGAAAACATTGCAAATTTCTTCATAATTTTACACAAACCCGTACAAAAAATAAAAAATAAACTTTTTTCGTTTTCCTTAAAGCTATCTTGGAAAGTAGTATTGTAGTCTATGGAATTGCAGCATCACTGAAGATTGTGTTGCGTGCAACGTAGATATGGCCCATATGCTTTAAAAACAGTCATAAGAGTACAAATATAACTCCGTTGCTCATGGCGGTACTAACGTGTGTAAGAATAGAAAGATCTCTCTGTGGATTAAATAAGGAAACATCGTAAGGTATTCACTAATTGTTAAACTCTTATGCCTTAAAGACATCAACGTGAAGCTCACAGAGAAGTATTTGCTTTAATTCTTTTGTTTTTTTTTTTATTCCATTTAAATTGCTACATGAGAGCTTATTTTAAATAAAAGTGAATGAGAATTTTAGAACTTTAATATGATTTAAAAAAGTAAATAATTCATCGTAAAATAGTTCCAAAGATACAACCAGAAGGCATTTAGTTGCTTTCGTTTTTACGCGGAAATCAACATAAACATTATTTTTTAAGATTGTGGAAATTATTCCAAATTCTCATCCGAATAAGATATCTACTTAGTTGGTCATTACAAACCTTTAGTGAGGATTACAACCTAGCTTTTCACACCACATATGTGTATTAATTATATTCTGTTATCTGTGAATTGCAGACTCTATATAGAGTCTGAACGACAGATTTGATAAGAAGACTAGGTGAATGACAATACATACATACATACATACATACATAATTGGTCATTACAACTTTCATTCACGTTTACGACCTAGCTTCCTTAATGACAATAAATTTGATAAGACTTTGACTAGATAGCTGTTATCAAATGTCGAAGACCCTATATATATAAGGAAGGTCTACTTATTTGGCCGCATTAGGAACGTTCATTCTTGCTAGCCTCTACTGGAATAATCTGGGTAAGAAGAGAGCCGATTTTGTTTGTGAATGTGGGTGAATGGGCGAATCAAGGCATGGCTATCTGTTGAAGTAATGTATGTAGAGAAAATGCCATTATGCAAAGAACTTTATGTAAAGTATTTTAAGTATAGATTTATTTTATATTTCAAGACAAGTAAACTGTTCTTATACAAAGTCAAAGCACAAGTGATTTACTAAATTCAAGTAATATTACTTGTAAGCAATTGTACTAAATAAAGTAACGGGATCATCTCTCACTAAAGTAGTACTAATGAGAGATATTATAAATAATTAATACGGGAAAAAGGGATTAAGATAATAGACAAAAATAAAACTGGTTTTTCTACATTCTTTAGATAACGTATTAAAATATTTTAATGTGTACAGCTGAAGTTATCTAATTAGTAATATTAAAAGGAATTATGTTTGCTAATATATATGTATAAAAAATATATATGTATCTAAATTCTGTATTAGAATTCTGTTGCCAAATATATTTTCGGCAACACTATCCATCGCTTAACTGCAATTCAAATGACTGTTATGGTCCTGAGGAGAAAGAAAAGAATATCTTTCACCTCATACGTTAACGCCTTCCTACAAAGAGATAGATTTTCTTGGGATCACACTTTCTGTCATTTTTAAACGAAAACTGCGATATATGTTATCGTAAATAAAATATTAGTCGCCGTAGTCTAGTAGGTAGTATGTTGGCTTATTAGACGTAATGCCAGGGTTCAAATCCCAGGTCAGACATCAAAACGAAAATATGAAAAAAAAAATATTTCTTCGGCGACTTTCCCTCAGCAGATTTCTGGCAAATGCTCTGAGAGTAAATAAAATTACCATGAAAAGTTTCTCAAAAATCTGTCGTTCGGAGTCGACTTAAACTGTAGGTCCCGCCATTCATGTATAAAATTAGCACACACAACATAAGTGTTGTGAGAAGCTAGGTCGTAATCCTGACTGAAGAGTTGTAATGACCAATTATGTTTTATGAGTTTTAAATGACGTTTGTTTTACAGTTTAATAGAATAAATTTTTGAATATCACTGTGTAATACGATTTACACTTTAAACTATTGGCAAAAAATTGCGGTAGTCCAGAGGGTAGTGTATTATCTTATTAGACGTAAGGCCGTAGTTCAAACCCCAGATCGAACAAGACAAAGTATGACAAAATATTTCTTCGGCGACTTCTTCTCAGCAGATTTCTCAGGAAAGTTCTGAGAGTAAATAAAATTGAATTAAAATTGCAAAAATCTGTCATTCGGAGTCGACTTCTAAACTATAGGTCCCGCCATTCATGTATAAAATTAGCACACACAACATAAGTGTTGTGAGAAGCTAGGTCGTAATCGTGATGCTTATGTATGCATTAGAAGAAAGAAAAATTAGAAATTTTACTACTCAAAGCAAAACAATAATATTCTACCATGAAAGGAAAAGAAATATTCCTTTTTATATTTTTTTAACCGTATCTGTCATTTACATAATTTTAAACAATTAGAATGACGAATACACTTATTATTAGAGGTAAAACCATAAACAATCGATTAAAAGTTTAAATAATGAAATCTTTTGAATTAACGTAACAGTGTCCCCAGCTATTTGAGTGAAAAGATTTTTAAGTTTAACATCCTACTTCTCATGAGTAAATACAAATCCTTTATCTTTTGCACGTTCTGTTTAACCTCTCCTGCCAACCGCTGAGTAACCGTCGGCCTTTTCAATCATGAACAGAATAGTAAATAGCACACTTTGCTTAAAGCAATGCAGATAACCCACTAGCCTACTCAGAGTGTAATGCAATGTGTGTGTAACGTTGACAGTCAAATTGTCAAAAGTTAAATTTCTTTTTAATTGTTTTCATTGTTGTAAGGTTTGCTTTGTTTTTGTATTCTTATTCAAATGAAGATTTTAATTAATTTTCCAAATTTTCTTTTTAGATTCTTTTGTTAAACGTGATTGCGATTGTCATTACTGATGTTGTTTTTATTTTCAATGTTGGCTAAAAACAATTTTGTTGTAATAAAAAAGTAGAAAAACACCAACCGGAATGACCATTTTCTTTTCAATTTCACCTCATTTCAGTGACTTAATGATTTTAATTTTATTCCAAAGTAGTCCCTTGTATGGAAATTTAAAGTTAAGGTACTAAGGTACCCACCAGACACTCGCGAGTTTATAACCAGAAAGGAGAGAATGTCAAGTAAAATGGTGGATGCGGCAATGTCGTCATTGGTTTAATGATTAAAAATAATTGAACGAGAAGCAATAAATATGAAATAAAAAAATTACATACAGCTTGTAATCTAAATGTTTATTTATTGAACATATTGTTACGTTTTTACCGTTTAAATTTGTTTAAAATATGAGCTCATAGATTGCAAATAAAATAAATATAAATTTGTGTTTAATTTTAATTAAATTCTTTATTGTTCGCACAATTCTGTGTGCCACTGTTCAAAACCCGATGTAAACAACAACAATTGCTTTGTTTGTTATTCCTTTTTGTACGCTTTTGCATAAATAATAACAATTTCTAGTCAATTGTTCGACAGATCTTTGTAACGGAGATCTTCAAACACACACACGATTGCTCTCTTCAAACATACAGCGTTTTTACACAAGACTGACTGAACTTTTACTGACTCCGTAGCCTGCGTTGACTTGCCTTTTATATGACAACGTGAACAGTCCAGTGTTCAAAAATTCAGTACTTTAGTACTTTTTTCAGTACCGCAGTACCCAGGCGACGCTTTTAGTACTTTTTTATTATTATATATTTTGTCTTGTGCTTTTCGACTATTAATGCATTAACAACATGTTCAACGTAATGCTAAAGGTAGAATTAGTCTCTAGCCCCGATTAGCCGAACGTCCACGATACGAACGTTCGGTTATAGAATACGAAAAGCAGTGAGAACGCTGGCCGAACAGTGATGTAATTTTAGTAAGCATTTACACTGCTCTGCATATGCTAAAACCGAACGTACGTTCCGTCGACGTTTGACTAAACGGGGATTTTACGTTCTGTTACGTTCCGAATCATCTGTTTTTGTTTTGTAAATGAGGAGTACGTATAAGTCATTAGTTTTTCTGTCCTATTTCGTACGTGTATTAAATATAAATAAATCAATAGCCTAGTAGGTTGTGTGCCCACGGTTCAAACCCCATGTCAGACATCCCCAACAAAACGAAAAATGAAATAATAAAATATTTCTTCGGCGACCTCCTTCTGGTAAAAACTTTAGAAACAAATAAAATTGCCATGAAAAAGTTACTTAAAAATCTGTCGTTCGGAGTCTACTTTAAACTGTATGTTCCGCCACTTATGGATAAAATTAACACACGCAAAAGAAGTGGTATGAGAAGCTATGTCGTAATCCTGATTGAAGGATTCTAATGACTAATTATGTATGTATGTATTTTTTTTACAAAAGTACCATTCGATGCAAAAAGGTACTTTTTCAGTTATAGTTCAGTACCATTTAAAAATTTCAATTTTGAAACACTGGAACAGTCTGATGAATATTCTTCAAGGCGTATGTTCGTGGCTTCGCCTTCTTGAAATCTCTATAAATGTGAACATCGTTGTTTCATTATTGTATTTTGTTTACATTTATTCTTGTAGTATTTGTTGTTGCATTTTTATTTACTTGTTTATCATTTTCTTATGCTTTTGTTTTGTTGGTATATTTTTGTTTACTTGTTTATAATTTTAATGTTAAACGATGTAAAAGCAAAACACCAGTATCTAGATTTTTAAATTTTCGTAACAATATGATAAAAAATTTATTAATTTAAAGTCTCTGGATTTACTAGGAGAGAGGCTAAGACGAGTATTACTTAGTATGTACATGAAAATTGTCTAATTTTGATAGTATGTACATCAGATGTATTAAAGTAAAATATTAGCAGCGTATACAAAAGTATTGGCTCTCAGTAGCAACGATCTTCTCATATATTTCAGACAACATATGAATTCCGTTATAAAAATTATAATTTGTAGAAACTTCGGTTGCTCTGTTTACATGCGTTCGTTTTAGCGAATACCTATGACAGCAATGAATAGAAAAAAATGGTGGAGAGGTGGGGTCAGAAGTTGTGTTACTATTTTGTTAATAATTCCAAAATAAAGCGTCTCTCATGGAGGTGATGTAGAATGACTATCGAGATTGCGCGATTTGACCCCGCAAGACTTTTTCTTATGCAATTTTCTTAAGTCAGAGGTACATATATGAGAAGAAGCCACAACGGTCGTGAGAGCCAACAAAACTCAAGCCATCGATCAAATTCAGACTGATTTAAGTGTTAGAGTTATGAATAATTACACATTTCGCATGCGCTCTACTTAGAAAAGCCCTCGCGATCATTTTGACGCTGTTATAATCCAAACATAACGGCACCAACAGGTCGGTCGAACGATTTGGAAAGTTTGTTGATATATAGGGTGTTTTTTATAGAGCTATAGAACTTTAAGTTGGCATTACTTTTCAAGATGGCGACCGATTTAACAGCTGTCAAGTGATTTATTCTCAGTTTGGTTTGGCAATTCATCATGAATAGACTCATGCCTGAACAACGCTTGCAAATAGTGCAATTTTATTTCGAAAATAATGGTTCTGGGCGGAAAACGTATCGCGCACTACATCCATTTTATCGTCGACAAAATCGTCCATCAGAGCAGTTAATTCGATTAACCATGGAACGTTTTCGCACCACGTTTGCTCTTATTGATAACTCGCATCCCCAGAGTAGAAGAAGCTATTGTTGCTGTAGAGCGTAGCATTGAGGAAGACCCGAATGAGTCCATCCGCCATCGAGCACAGGAATTGGATCTGTGTACATCCACTTTATGGAAGATTTTGCGGAAGGATCTTGGTTTGCGTGCTTACAAAATCCAACTCATGCAAGATTTGAAGCCAAACGATCATCAAGTAAGGCGTAGATTCGTCGAATGGGCCCAAAACGAGATTACCGTTGTTCCCGATTTTCATAAGCGAATTTTGTTTAGCGATGAAGCGCACTTCTGGTTGAATGGCTACGTCAACAAACAAAACTGCCGCATTGGGAGTGAAGGTAATCGTCAAGTGTATGTGGAAACACCGTTACATCCAGAAAAACTGACTGTTTGGTGCGCTTTATGGGCTGGTGGAATCATTGGTCCGTACTTTTTCAAAAACGATGGTGGCCAGAACGTTACAGTCAATGGTGATTGGTATAGAGCCATGATTACTAACTTTTTCATTCCTGAATTGAATAACCATGATGTCCAGGAGATGTGGTTTCAACAAGACGGCGCAACATGTCACACAGCTCGTGCCACAATAGATTTATTGAAAGACACGTTTGGTGACCGCCTAATTTCACGTTTTGGACCTGTGAATTGGCCTCCAAGATTTTGTGATTTAACACCGCTAGACTACTTTCTGTGGGGCTATGTAAAGTATGCGGTAAAGCCACAAACGCTTGACCATTTGGAAGACAACATTCGCCGTATTATTGCCGATATACGGCCACAAATGTTGGAAAATGTCATCGAAAATTGGACGTCCAGATTGGACTACATCCGCGCCAGCTGTGGCGGTCATATGCCTGAAATCATATTTAAAATGTAATGCCACAAGATTATCTTTCGGATAAATGAAATTCATGTCAATCGAATAATCCATCGTTGTTTTATTGCAACTTAAAGTTCTATACCTCTATAAAAAACACCCTTTACTACACTCATACTTACTTAGCTGTTTAGTCACTACAATCTAGCTCCTCTCTGTACTTCTACATATTAATGTGTTGTTCAGATATGAGAATCGTTTCGTTTTCAATTTTATTTATTCTCAGATTTTTGCTAGAACTAGTTCAAGACTACGAAAAATTTTTTCATAACACGTTTTGTTGGAGATGATTGTGCTGGGGTTTGAAGCATGGGCTCTCGTATAATAAGCCAACACACAAGTAGGCAGTAACGACAGCAGACTACGACGACTTCGATGTTCTACACAAACTTAGTTTTTCTTTTTGTTTAATTTACAGATAAGAAGCTCTTAAAAAAGAATTTTTATTTATAATGCGATTTTTGTTGCAAAACTCCGTAGGACCTCACCAACTTACTAAAAACAATGTCAAAAGGTGGCTAGTATAGCGGTTCCTAAATGAAGTGTTGGTCGCTAAGCAACCCATTTAACGAGAAATCTTCAGAAGTTGGCATGTAAAGCATATTCCCGCCACTACGCTGACGACCTTACTTAGTATACAGTAAAATAATTTGTGAACATGAATCAAAATGAGTCTGTCAACTGTTCGATAGCAAAATCGAAGTCAACTTATAAGTTTACAATTCATTTTGAAACATAAAAATTTAATCATGATTTCGCAGTAGAATTATTCATTTGCTACAAGGAACAGTTCAAAAGATACAATTCTATAATGTACTACCACTAACTAGGTACAGCATTAACATTTATGGCAGAAAAAAAAGGAAACATATAACCGAACAATTTAAATGCCATTTTATTTTATTTTTAATTGTCAAGAAACTTACGATGACTTTTATTCTAAGTTTTAGAGAGTACGTCTGCACGAACGTTTTCGTTCTTTATTCGATTAACTCACTTCAAGATTTCTTAATTAAATTAAGTGAAAATGTTATCATAATAAAATTAAATTAAATTGAAAGCCCTTAAAGGCAAAGAAAACTGTGTCGAATGTGGCGTTAGGGGAACTTAAAAATTCATGTCATTTATTACCCAATGAATACACTTGAATGAATGAATATTCATGAACAAACAAATAATATAGAATATCCTTTACAACTTTAAGAGAGTTTACTTCAGTCAATTTTTACATTTCAAGGCAAAGGGTAGATGGTAAATAATTAAGCAGCACAATATAAAGATTTTTCGAAACTAAAATATTCACAGATATAAACCAGAAATTGTGATCCTATAAGTCATTGACTTCTTCGTATGACTTTTTAGGATTTAAATTTGTGGAATACGGTTTAAGACAACTGAATACTTGAGAACTAAACACGAATACTGTTACCCATTTGCAGTCGTGTACAACTCCTTTATCTAAATCATCTTAACAATGCGGTTATGATCTTCTTATGCATAAATTAAACCAAAATGTGATTTCTATTGCTGTCGTCAAATGGTTATTCAAATAATTAACACACGCTACATAAGTGGTCTGAGAAGATAGGTCTTAATCCTGACTGAAGGGTTATAATCACCTATTATGTATGTACATATGTTATGTAATTCGTTAGTACAATTCGCAAAGACGCTAAGTCCATTTTTTCCAAAATTTAGATTTTATTGCAAAACGATAACACTATACCAAATACATATTTTACGAAAAAAACGTCTGTAAAAATATTAACAGCACGTGCTAACTCCACGAATATTAATTATTAATTATTATTAATTTTTGATCTAGGTCATTTAAAGAGAGCTATTTTGTAAAAATAATTGCGTTTAAAAAGTTTACAAATTTTAAAAACTGAAGAAACCGAAATGTTTTTTGTGTCTCCTGTAAAATTTGAAAAGAGGGACTTAACACATTTGCGAATGAGACTAACGAATTATTTTTGTCAAAAAGTCGATACTTTTTTCGATGTAACATTCAAAAGTTCTAAATTGGAAGTTACTCTATTAACCGTAGATCGAGCTTTGTATCAAAAATGATACATTTGAATTTTAAATAAAGTTAAAAGTTAAAGAAAAAGTTAAATGCGTGATATTTTTTTAATTCGTGAATATTGTTATCGCCATTATTTTAAACCAAATAAAAATAGAAATTTTTAAACAACACTTAAAAAATTTAAAAACTTCATAATTCTGGCTCATGTATCATTTCAGATACATACAATTATCCTGGCTATTCTTTGGTGTTGTGTACGTAATTTTTTTAATTGTCAAAAATTTTGTGAAGTTTTATCGTAAATAATTCATCATTTATGGTATTTGAGAAGGAATTGAAAGTTAAGTGTTGGATGAAAGTGAAAAAGTTGATTTTCTGTTCTGGACATATTCTTGAAATTGATTGAAATAGTCGTATTCTAGTTAAAGCGTGTTATATTATTAGACGTCAGACCTCAGGTCAGACATTTCCAATTTACAACGAAGGTTGTAATGATCGATTTTATGTGTACGTATCGTATGTAACTTTCATGCTGCTGAAGACTCTGTAAAAAAGAAAACAGAAGCTCGTACTATGAACTAATGAAAGTATTGGCAGCAACAAACATGACAAAAGTATGTTTATCGCCAAAGATGGTACTACTTGGAATAGGAAACAGTATGGCTTTTGTAGCTTGGGAAGAGAAAATATTATTGTTGTAGAGTATTTATTACTGCTCTTCTCATATGTATCTTATGTGACAGACAAACATAAAAAAGTGTTCGTCTTATGCTTTATTTCATAGATATTATATTATATATATATATATATATATATATATATATTATTATTATTATTTCATAGAGGTATAGAACTTTAAGTTGCAATAAAACAACGATGGATTATTCGATTGACATGAATTTTATTTATCCGAAAGATAATCTTGTGGCATTACATTTTAAATATGATTTCTGGCATATGACCGCCACGGCTGGCGCGGATGTAGTCCTATCTGGACGTCCAATTTTCGATGATCATTGACTGTAACGTTCTGGCCACCATCGTTTTTGAAAAAGTACGGACCAATGATTCCACCAGCCCATAAAGCGCACCAAACAGTCAGTTTTTCTGGATGTAACGGTGTTTCCACATACACTTGAAGATTACCTTCACTCCAAATGCGGCAGTTTTGTTTGTTGACGTAGCCATTCAACCAGAAGTGCGCTTTATCGCTAAACAAAATTCGCTTATGAACATCGGTAACAACGGTAATCTCGTTTGGGCCCATTCGACGAATCTACGCCTTACTTGATGATCGTTTGGCTTCAAATCTTACAAGAGTTGGATTTTGTAAGCACGCAAACCAAGATCCTTCCGCAAAATCTTCCATAAAGTGGATGGACACAGATCCAATTCCTGTGCTCGATGGCGGATGGACTCATTCGGGTCTTCTTCAATGCTACGCTCTACAGCAGCAATAGCTTCTTCTGTACGCACCGTACAGCGTCTCTGTACGTTCCATGGTTAATCGAATTAACTGCTCTGATGGACGATTTTGTCGACGATAAAATGAACGTAGTGCGCGATACGTTTTCCGCACAGAACCATTATTTTCGAAATAAAATTGCACTATTTGCAAGCGTTGTTCAGGCGTGAGTCTATTCATGATGAATTGCCAAACCAAACTGAGAATAAATCACTTGACAGCTGTTAAATCGGTCGCCATCTTGAAAAGTAATGCCAACTTAAAGTTCTATACCTCTATAAAAAACACCCTTTATTTTGGTCAACTACGTAAGTATGAGATACCAGAATTATTCGATTTGATAATGTGCTACTCGGAAATGATGATAAATTTACACTTATTAAGCCTTTTCGAAAAAGTGGCTGAAATTATTGAAATTCCCAATAATTTTGTCGCTGTAGATTAGTAACTAATTGTATTTTATGGTCGTTATAAATTTCGTAGTCCACCGAAATTGAATTGACAGTTTTAGATTCAAGTGCATGCTACGTGCGTAGCAACTACTTGTGGAAGTTATTGGGGGAAACTCGTATACGGGAAACCAGGGAGGAATTTAATAGATAGAGCATTGTTATTGACATAATCGATCTTCTATTGCAACGAGAAACCTTTTTACCTCACATTACGTTGACAACAAATTTTTCTAACGAAATATAACAATGGTTTGAGAGCGTTACTGACGCGAGTAACAATTGGAAACTTATACATCAAAAACTTATATATCAAAAGTGATACATAAGCTGGAATTATGAAGTTTTTTTAAGGTTCGATCTACGGTTAATGGTGTCTGTGTTGTCCCAGATGATATTATGGGCATTGGCATCGCATTGCATTTGAAACGGTATCTTTTGCCTGCCACAATGCTCCGCGACCAGCAGAGATGTGTGAAGCCTCATATCCTGCTGTCTCTAGTGCACTTGTGGGTA
Source organism: Sarcophaga variegata (assembly GCA_932273835.1). Lineage (NCBI taxonomy): Eukaryota > Metazoa > Arthropoda > Insecta > Diptera > Sarcophagidae > Sarcophaga > Sarcophaga variegata. The sequence continues at coordinate 39,962,464 of OW026361.1, read as the reverse complement.
CACTCGGCATGCATTTTTTAACACAAAAATAAGCAAAATATTGTCGCTTAAAGAGGGAGGCTTTGCGTAAAATGTGTCTGTTATCCAATATTACCTCCCTGTTGTTATAGCTAAGTTTTCTGATATCTAATATCATGCTCAGAGTAAGTTAAAGGAATGTTCTTGCAATCAGTGCCGATGCACATTTTACATAATAGACACCAGTGTTGAAAAATTCAGTACTTTGGTACTTTTTTCAGTACTTTTTCATTTCAAAAATACCGCAGTACCCCCTCGTCGTTTTCAGTACTTTTTTATTATTTCAAGTTTTATGTCTTGCGCTTTTTAACAATTAATGCATTAGCAACATGTTAATGCTAAAGGTAGAATCAGGCTTTAGCTCCGGTTAGTCAAACGTTCACGGAACATTCCTTCATTTTTAGAATACGAAACGCAATTAAAACGCTTGCAGAACAGTATTGTTATATCGGTAAGCACTTGCACTGCTCTTCATATGCTAAAAACTAACGTTCCATCGACGTTTGACTAAAATTAAACACGGTGAATCATCTATTAGAGACAATGCATTACATTCAGGAGTCTTTGAATTTGCCTTTCTTGACCTTCTGGAAACAACTCTGAGAGTAAATAAAATCTGTAGTTCATAATCCATGTTAAACTGTTAAGCTACACTTGCATAAACTTTATAATCCTGATTAAAAGTTTGTAATGATTAGACATCTCGACGATTTCCTCTCAAAAGTCTTCGTGAAAAACTCTGAGAGCAAATAAGATTGTCAAGGAAAGTTTCTCAAAAAAAATCTGTCGTTTGAAGTCAACTTTAAACAGTAGTTCCCACCACTTATGGATAAAAATTAACGGACACAACTTGGGTGGTGTGAGAAGCTTGGTCGTAATGCAGGCTAAAGAAGCACATTCAACGTCTTTGTTGAAGGCAGTGTTATACACAGCGTTCTGTATAAGCAAGGGAACGAGCAAAGGCCAATCCTCATCTGTTAAAATACAGCAGAATACAAACAACTAACACACACAACATAAGTGGTGGTAGAAGCTAGGGCGTAATCCTAACTGAAAGATTGTAATGACGTATTATTATGTATGTACATATGTATGTAGAAACAATCTATTTGTCATGAGTTTCTCACTTTTCAAATTTAAGAAATAAAAAAGTTAAGTGGATTACTCCACATAATACTGTAAACTGTAATTTAAAAGACTAATTTCTTGTTGTATGTGCTATGCTACAAAATAAATAAATAAATAAATAAATAAATAAATAATCCATTCAGAAAACTTTTGATCTTCCATATAGGGTAACATCAACAAGGCACTTCATCAGAAGATCTAGCAGCGCCAATAAGTAAATTCACCGCGGTCTAGTAGGTAGTGTGTTGGCTTATTAGACGTTTCCAACAAAACAGAAATATTTCTTCGGCGTCTTCCTCTCAGCAGATTCCTGGCAAAAACTCTGAGAGTAAGTAAAATTGCCATGAAAAGTTTCTCAAAAATCCCTCGTTCGGAGTCGACCTTAAACAGTAGGTCCCGAACCTCATATATAAAATTAACATACACAAAATAAGTGGCGTGAGAAATTAGGTCATAATCCTGATTGAAGAGTTATAAAAGTACTATTTGATGCAAAAAAGTACTCTTTCAGTTATAGTTTAGTACCATTTCAAAATTCCAATTTTGCAACACTGATAGACACAGTAACCTCAGCGATGCATATTTTACTTAATAGACACATTAGCCTGAGCGATCCGTCTTTGTACATACAGAAGTATGCCCTTACTGAGACGAGGAGCTACTGGCTGCACTTTTATAAATTTTTTCTAAGATAAAATATTATTTTTTACTAAAAGGAATTATAATTTTTCTTAGTCATACACTTCTCTATGGAACAGCGTCAATTAGGAAAGTCATGGTTAAAATTGTATTTTTTTGTCAAAGTTTCAAAAAAAAAAACACCAAAAGTGGTTGTTCACTATGTTTGCTACAAAATTTCTGTAATTTTTTTTTTTATATCTGAACACAAATTATTTCCATCCATTTGGGTAGGGTCTTGTTATGTGGTCAAAGAATTGAAATGATTGTACTGGTATGCTTATATTCTAAATCATTTGCAATTGAAATTATTAAAGTACTTACTTCCTATAGTAGTAAGTAACTTTTCCTTAATTAAAGCAATGCAAGTTTGTTGAAAGTTAGCCCATGTAAGTGTTTATGAGTTTGTTTAAAACAACTTTTCTAAATGCCAAACAACGTTTTAGGCTATTCGTAAAGCATCTGTTTATGAGTGTAACTTGGCCCCTGCAGCATTTGAAAAGTGGATTGATAATGAAAAGTAACATGACATTTAAATTTTTCAATTTGCAAAACTTTTAACTTTACTTCTCAAAATATTCATAAAAATTTTGTATTTTTAACAAGTACTTGACTAACAACATGTAAATGAGTGAGAAGAATACGTTATACATGCAATTTTTATCAATGCATATACAGAAACATATATGTACGTATGCACATGCATACATTGAATGTGTTACATGTAAATAAGGATGCTTTTAAGGAACTACATCATAGTTTACCATTTCATAGCACAGTTGTGCAAAGAGAACTCACACGCATTCTTGTGTTTTTTCATTTAGTTGTCGATCAGACTGCGACAAGAACACATGTGCGGCGGATGCTTTATCATTTTATTTGAGAATGACACTCAAAAAATATTTTATGTTAAAAATGTGCTATGTTATTAGCCAGGCGTACTTCATTTTTTTTATTTTGTAGCATAGTATAATTTTTTTAAATGCTTTGGAATGATCGCTTTTTTTGTCTTTTAATAAAAAATGAGTTTTTTATTCTTTTTATTTTTATTTATCTAAAAAAAACATGGCATAATTTTTAAGCCAAAGATGGATAGCTTTATGTTCTTTTAATAAAAAATAGATTTTTTATTTTATTTTTATTTATCTAAAATTATTAAGCCAAAGTTATATAGCTTTACATATGTATGCTGATGAAATGAAAATAAAAATAGCGTATATTACTAACACTTTTCTATGGCTGTAAATAAATAAATTCTCTCAACTTATTTTCTCTCTCTTACTCACTAACACATAACCAAAAATTTTTTGACGAACCCTGAACTACATTCACCATTCTAAAGTGCAAATTATTTTGTGAAACTAAACAGTACGAATAGCACTTTAAAATAAATTCTAAAAATAAATTTAAAAGAATGTTTGTTATCTCTTTTTTGTTGTTGTTGTTGACTTATAAAAGCTTTTTGCAATGCTATGTGTGTATGTATGTATAACATCTAATAAAATATACTGAACTGCTCTACTCACAGTTATGAATTCTTAGGTAGACAACGTATACTGGGCAATTGTGCAGGATATATACAGTGGTGGCTACAATAATTAAAATATTCGAAATGTTAAATAAATTATTCGTTTTATTTTCAAAATGAAAAAAGATAACAGAATTTATAAATAAGAACTTAAATTTAAACCTTAAAGAAGTATTAAAAGTATGTTTTGTCGGTCTATCCAGATAATTAAAACATTTACCAGTTGTAGCAGAACAAATTGGACTACTCTGTATTTATTATTATTTCTAATCATATCCTTTTTATAAAATATATTAAATATCCTACAATTATAGTTACTTGTAAAATTTGTAACCATAATTACTCAGCAACCATAACTGTGTTAACACAGGCAAGAACTTTTATTAATCGTTTAAGGGCCATTAGTACTTTTTGCCGTTAAAGTTGGCACTTTAGCTAAAGTGAAGTTTAAAGTCACCTTTAACTTTTTTCCACTATTACAACCTAATGATAAAATAAACCAAACTTTTTCAAAAATATGGTAGTGCCCATGCAATTACATTACCTAAATTACCTAAATATAAAACAAGTTTTTTAAAACGCATTTGATGTTGCCATATTGAGAATAATATATAATACGCTAAGTTCAGAGATAATACTCACTTCTACCTTATTGTACACTTATAAAAATGAAAAAGATATTATCTGCTCGTTAAAATCCTGCCCTTTGTTAAAGGCAAGTTGCAATAATGGCCCTAAATGTTATGGCCTACTTAATTTAATGTATGATATTTCGATAAGTTTATCGGGTAGCTTGCGTCTTTTCTGAAATGCAAGGCACTTGATAAAAGGTGTGATACGGATTGTGGGATTAGATCTCAGATCTAGTCTAGTGTACTAGCTCCTCACCAAACCAAATTACAGAATATACTTCAAAATTTTTCAGGACAAGCACAAGACATTTAAATCAACGGATAGTTTCGTATGTCGACAGAGGCTTTTATTTATTCAACTGAAGGACAGATTGCCAGAAAGCACAAAAATAAATATGAATTTTTCCTTGATCAATATCCAGATTCGTAAAAACATTCTTACTGGACTTACTGTCAAAAGCTCGAGGTATTGAATTACTTATTCAGGTAAACAAAGACATTATTTAGAGATCATCAGCGTTTAAAGACGTTACACAGTCTAAGGGCCATTATTACGACTTGCCGTTAACTAAAGGGGGGATTTTAACGGGCATATAAATTGTTTTTCGTTATTATGAGTATCCAATAAGATAGAAGTGATCGTTAAGCTAAAGGGAGTATCATCCTACCTTTAACATTTAAAGGTCACTTTATGTTTGAACTTGGCATATTATATATTATTTTTATTATGGCAAATTCAAATTTAAATAAAATGAGCATATACAACAAAAAAACAAAGCCCGCGGCTGCCACTTTTTATCGACATTGCTCCGGCACTGCCATATTTTTGAAAAATTTTATCTGTAAGTTGTAATAACGAAAATAAGTTAAAGGTAACTTTACAGTTCCCTTTAGCTAAAGGTACCTTTAACTAAACCCAAGTTTAAAGGCAAGTTGTAATAATGGCCTTAAATGTTCTTTCTGTAGAAAGGAAAACCAGCACTTACAACAACAAACAAACAAAAGAAACTCGATGTTGACACGCTCAATTGCTGTGCCTGTGGAACTGTAGGCTTTTATATGTGAAATTTCCTAACCTGTTGTTATAAAACCGTAATTGAAAGCCCTTAAGAAATGGACTGTCATAGCATTCAGATCAATATTGTTGGTTGTGACGTAAAAAAATAAATGTCAACAGCTTAAATGATGAAACGTATAGATACATCGGCGAAAACTAGTATAACTGGATATTATTTGTGCAATAAGCTCTTGGAAAAGGAAGTACAGTTCCAAACAGTCGTTATTATGTTATTGCAAGGGGTGACACTGTACACCTACGGTTAATTGTTTTAATTCTGAATATATTAATGAAATGCAACAGCATTGCCATCATAGCTTTTTGGAATTATTCTTCTTAAACATTTCATTTTTTTTTTTATAGTTTTTTATTTTATTTGCCTGTCGCTTCTTTTAAGAGACTTTACGCTTTCTTTTCAGTTTATTAAAGCGGAAATAAACTTTTGAAATACGATAAAACATTATGTTCGTCTCTTTTTTTTTCAAGACCAATAAAAATAGGTGTTATTTTATGAACACAAGTATTCGCATTATTTTTAAGCGCCCATAAAAATTAAAAATCTTCTAATTCGCTTCATTTCGCTCATATTACTTTCTCTAACTATATTCAATTTTTTCTTTCTTTCATGTTTTCTCTGTCCAATTTTCCAGGTCCAATTTTATTTGTAAATATTGATCTCCTACGCTTCCATTCATAGTAAGAAGGCGTTTCATTTATTTTTAAAATTAAAAGTTTTCCTTTAACTTTCAGTTTGTTTCAAACCCCAGGTCAGACATACCCAACAAAACGAAATATAAAAAATATTTCTTTGGCGACTTCCTTTCAGCAGTTTTCTGTCAACACCTCTAAATGTCATTATTACAACTTGCTGTTAACTAAATGGCGGATATTAACGGGCAGATAAATTGTTTTTCATTATTATAAGTGGACAGTAAGGTAGAAGTGAGTGTTAAGCTAAAGGGAAGATCATCATACCTGTAACTTTTATAGTTAAGTTTGTGTTTGAACTTGCCATACATATTGTTACGAAAATGGAAACGGTTTGAAGATCGCCATTGAAAAGATCTGCGTTGGAAGCAAAGAACAATAGCGAACAAGGAATTACTGTTGGATTCGTCAAGTTGTATATGGTGGCACACAAAAGTATTGCGAATAATAAAGAGTTTAATTGAAACTAAACACATATTTATTTTTATTTTGTTTGCAATCAACGAACTCATGTTCTAAACGGTTTTAAAGAGGTAAAAACGTAACAATATTTTAAACATTTTTAAAAATGTAAAAATATGGCAACTTTAAATATAAACTAAATGAGCAAACATAACAAAAAAGAAGCTTATTGTTGCCACTGTGTTTTAAACAAAACTTGTTTAATTTGGCAAATGTTATCGACTTTGCACCGGCACTACCATATTTTTAAAATATGAAATATTTTATGTGTAGGTTGTAATAACGAAAAGAAATCAAAGCGGACTTTAAAGATCATTTTAGCTAAAGTGGCCTTCCTGGTCCTCCCTGGAATTCGGCTAGGCTGTCAAGGTTGAGGAATAGAAAATCGAGGTTATTTAAAAAGTTTGTTAGATCAGGTACTGATATTGATTATGCTCTTTACTCTAGGGCGCGTGCGGATTACCGTAGAATGAATCATTACTGTTATGAGGAATATATGATTAGAGTCAGGTCGAACTTCGCTAGTGATCCTAAGTCGTTTTACGACTTCGTTCGAGCTAAACGTAAATCATCTTTGTTTCCCACTGCGATGTTTTATGGGGGCGTATCATCCCCTAGTTACGTTGATATTTCGAATATGTTTGCTGACTTTTTTCAGTCTTCTTATACGCAGTTGGACATCGGGCTCTGGTCTGAGTAGCGGCTTTTCGTATCCTTATTCAGTGGGAAGTGTCTCTATTTGTAATATATATTCATTTGATGAGGAGTCTGTTCTTGAGTCTTTGTCTGGACTAAAACTTACATACTTGCCGGGCCCTGAAAGGGTACCGGCCTGTATTTTAAGAAAGTGCGCTGTTGTCTTGAGTGGTGCTTTGACCTTTATATTCAATGGGCTTCTGAGGGCTGGTCATTTTCCATCTATTTAGAAGAGTTCGTTTATAATTCCTTTACATAAGTCTGGTAATAAATCCAATATTTCCAATTACAGGGGCATTGCCAAACTCAGTGCTATTCCCAAGTTGATGGAGAAACTGGTGACGGATTATCCCTTTTTTAATACGCGATCTTTAATATCCCTTTCCAGCATGGTTTTTTAAAAGGTAGGTCGACTGTCACTAATCTTCTTGAATTTACTGCACATGTTTTCAGGGGTTTTCTTGCCAGAGCTCGGACTGATGTAATTTATACTGATTTCAGTAAAGCTTTTAATAGGGTTGATCATAGAATTTTGCTTCTTAAACTTTCATTAATCGGTATTCCTGATATTATTCATCGTTGGCTAGACTCCTACCTCTCCCTTAGGACTCAGAGGGTATTGTTTAGGAATGTATTGTCTATGACTGTATATGTTATTCCTGGTGTTCCGCAGGGTAGCCATTTGGGTCCTTTACTGTTCTTATTGTTTCTTAATGATCTTTCTTGTGTTATTTCTGATTGTAATATTTTGATGTATGCTGATGACATTAAATTATTTTATACTTTTGATGATGATCATGGTCAGGCTGTTCTTCAGCGAAATATTGATTTATTTGTAACTTGGTACAGGATTAATTTAATGGATCTTAACTTTAAAAAATGTAAATGCTTGGTTTTCTCTCGCGGGGGCGTTATTTCGTCCACTTATGTGATTAATTCTTGCTCTTTAGAAACTGTGAATACATTTCTTGATTTGGGAGTCTTATGGGATATGAAATTGTCTTTTATTGATCATATTAGTATGATGATTGGCAAAGCTCGGGCTGTTCTTGGTTTTGTGAAAAGATGGGCTAGGGAATTCATTGATCCTTATACATATAACAAGACTGCTATACATTTCACTTGTTAGACCTATTTTTTGGAATCCATACTATCGTTGTCATAGTGATTCAATAGAGTCTGTGCAGAAGCAAGTAGTATGTTTATGGCGTTTCGGGGGCACTTATTTCATACAAAATTTGGCTCATGCCTACGCTACAGTCGGTAGTGTCGGTTAGTCGATAGGTTTGTAACATGTAATGTGAAAATTTATATACGTATGCATGAATGTTTGGACGGACAGAATGAGTGTGTGCGTAACACGTAATGTGGATCTACACCTATATAGTTGTTGTGTGTTTTTTATTTTTTTTTGTATATTTAATTAGAAGGATCTTTAATTTTAAATGTGATAAGAAAGAGTAGGTTGGTTGTGCGGTTATTTTTTATTTTTTTGTGTGATTTAATTTGAAGGATCTGTAATTTTAAGATGATAACAAATTCTTGGCACGTATTGTTCATGATCACAGGTAGAAGAAATAGAAATATAAACTATTAAGAAAGGGTAGGTTGGTTGTGCGGTTGTTTTTAATTTGATGAGAAAGAAATGTATAGTTGTGCCTGTGGGTTTTTTTTTTTTCACGCATAAGTATAAGTAATATCTGTTTTCACATAATTGAATTTACTGATTGATCTACAACACCCCAGAGTATAAATAGACTTGTTTTTAAGGATTTAGAATTTTTTAGTTTTACTGTTTTAAATAAATGAAATTATAGAATAAAGGGATTAATTAAAACAAATTAGTTTTTTATTTTTTGAAAATTTTATTACATATTTCTTTTTTTCAGATTTTTACAGATTCGAATTTAAAAATACGTTTATACAGATTAAATAACTTAAGTGTTAACAAATATTGTGTATAGAATGTTTGGCATCTGCAAATGTCAAAAGATTCTGAATAAGTATTTTCACAATAATACAAACGTATGACATATTAATAAATAAAAATGGATTACTTATTTTACTAATGTTACATATTCTTAGTTCATTTATAAGTTTCATAAATAAATCTATATGCTCTTTATCAATCTGATTACTATGTTTTATTAATAGTTCTTCCAATTCAGCTGATGTTACCATTTTTGTTACCCTTCTTTAAAAATTTAATAGTAGGTTGTGTTAGTGCGGGACGATGTACTCTGAATTATTTCATTTTAATTTATATTTATTGAATAAAAATTTTAAACACAAGTGCCCACAATTAAATGTATTAAATTTTTGTTTTCGTTCATAATTATATTCAATAGGAAATTTTAAGTAGTTGACAATCTCAAGTGGTGGTTGTAACTTTCCAAAGCTATCAAAGTATTCCTTATAGTTGTGGTTTTTATAATATGCTACCCAATGTGTTCCCATACCATTTGAATCATCTAAATTAACAATGCCGCATTCTTGTTTGAATGGTTTTTCAGGTAAAGAATCACGCATGAAAACACCCCTAAAATGTTTCAGATGTCTTCCATATTTATTCAAATCCAAATCTGTTAATGGGCGATTGGGAAGGTTATCTAATAGTTTTTTGGAGCTGGACTATAATAGAGACCATATCCAGTTTTATATGGTTTGAGGTACAACCCTTTACCCATTGCAATTGATTCCATATATCTATTATGACGGTTAGCTTCAGCCAATTGTTCTTTTCCATTTTTGATAGCATTTACTGCTTTGACAATAGCGGATCCTCCACTTGCCAAACCACCAAGCGCTGACAATGCTGTTAGTACGGGAATAAGTGGAAGAAATCCTCCAATTTTCGGTACAGGTATAACTCTCGGTATTATAATGTCTGCTCGCTTTTTCCCTTTAAAATTTGAATGAATAGCCTTTTGAGCTATTTTAACAGCATCATTTATATCAAGGGGTTTCTGTTCTTTCAATTGTTTTAAAGTTTTTCTCACAGTAGCTGTGAATAATTTCTTATTACACTTATTCATTTTTCCTTTTCTTTTCTTATGTCTCTGCTCCTTCAAACCTAATCCAAATTTCACTTTAGCTTTCATAGCGTTTGTCACAAACCACGCGTTAGCACGTTCTTTAATATCACTATCTTTAGATTTAACTCGTTGCCAGGCTTTTTCAGCTAATATTTGATCTGCTTGATGTCTTGTGTCTATATCTTTTGATTGTGAATATGCAATATCGTGCTCTCTACAAGCTGCGTCTAATAAATTTATACCCTTATCTCCTCTTGCTAAACGTTTTTCAAGTTTTGTACCAGGTCCACAAAACTGATAACCAGGTAGATGTAATTCAACAGGTACTTTATTTATTAAGTTGTTTACAAATCCTCTTCTCATCTTACACTGGCTGGGGTTTTGTTTTTACTGTAGATTATAACAAATTTTTTCGTTACTTTTATACCTCTTCGCAAAAATAGCTGAAATCAAGACGATCTCCTATATATACAGCAATTTATATGATTTCAGTATGTTAATTTTTTGATATTGATTTTGATCTGCTTTGTATCTGATCACGATCTACTTTACATCTGATCACGATCTGCTTTGTATCTGCTCACGATCTACTTTATATCTGATAACGATCTACTTTTTTGGTTTTGTCTATTTTATTTTATTTTTTTTTATTTTTTTTTTTTGACATTACCACGTTTTAGGTATACATGTTCTACCTCAATGTTTAAATTGTTTATTTGATCAGCTAGATCATCATGTATTTGTGTTATATGTTTTTCGATTACGATATTTTTTGTTTTTATGGTTATATTTATTAAAACCTTCTCCAAATTTATTAATATAAGACATTTCTTTCACTCTTCTAATAAATTATGTTAGCTTCTTTAAGTTCTTCGATAATAGAGATTATTTCGTTTTGATGATTGTTGTGACCAGAACCTTCCGATGAAAGAAGTAAACGTAGTCTGTCAACTAGTTCATTAGGATCATCCCAATGTATGTAATTTGATCTCAGATTATTTTGTAATTTTAGCATTAAACCACTGCCTTTTGTTAAAATGTTTGTTGTTGTTTCGAATAAATGTTTAATTATTCGTATATATTTGAAGGCTCGTGTTCCTTTCACTTGTTCATTAGGTTCATAGCGACGTTTATGTGCATTGGTATTAATTAAAATCTCTTTATATTTTTTCAAATCATTTTTAGAATAATGGAGAGGTTTTTTATGAAATACTAGTTCAAATAAACCAGGCGTCATTTTCTATTTCATATTCCCTATCTGCATAGTATTATCTCTATTAAATATTAATTTTTCCTTGCCATATCTCCAACTACCGTCTACATCTTGATTAAAACCATAAATTTTATCCAATTGCTTATTATTAATAAGTGTTTGTATATTTTCAAATAATGGAGAGCTTTTCGTCAGCTTTAAACATTGTTTTCTTTCCAAGTTCTTGATACATGTACTTGATACAGGTCTATTATGGTCATAGTTTTTTTCACCATCATTATCATCAGTTGAAATATTTTCATACTGAAAATCGTTATTATCACCGTTTACATCATCATAATCATCGTCATCATCAATAGTGTTGTCTATATCTTTATGCTTATCTTCAAGTTTTCCGATGATTTCATTATCACCATTTACGTCATAGTAATCTTCCTCATCATCAATAGTGTTGTCTGTATCCGTATGCTTATCTTCGAGTTTTCCAATGATTTCATTATCACCATTTACGTCATAATAATCTTCGTCATCACCTATAGTGTTGTCTACATCCTTATGCTTATATTCAAGTTTTGGGATGTTTTCATTATCATCATTTACATCATCATGATCATCGTCATCATTAATAGTGTTGTCTATATCCTTATATTTATCTTTAAGTTTTCCAATGATTTTTTTAAGTGGTTTTGTTATTGGTTGAAAGGTATCTTCTAATAAATTAACTCTATCTATTTGATTCAGTTTAATATTTTTTAACTTTTTCTTTAGAACAGCCCTTGTCTTTACAAGATCTTCCAACACTTTATTATGGTAATTTTTAGACATTATAATAATTTTTTTATTGAATTTGATCTGGTTATGATCTGCTCGCTATCAGATTATGATCTGCTTTGTATCTGATTACGATCTGCTTTATATCTGATCACGAACTGCTTGCTATCTGGTCACGATCTGATTTATACCTGATCACGATCTGCTTGATGGCTTGTGTCTATATCCATTGATTTTGAGTACGCTATATCGTGCTTTCTACAATCTACATCCAATAAATTATTCCTTTTTTCCTTTATTCTTGCTATTCGTTTTGAAGTTTTGTATCAGGTCCACAAAACTGATAAACAGGTGGATGTAATTCAACATATAATTTGTTTATTAAGTTGTCTACAAATCTTCTTCCAATCTTACACTGATTAGGTGTTTTTCTTTTGACTGTAGTTTATAACCATTTTTTTTTTTTCATTACTTTCATACCTCTTCGCATGAAACACTACACCAGCTATACTAGCTATACTAGCAAGCTATACTAGCAAGCTGTACAATCTGTACTAGCTATACTAGCAAGCTGTACTAGCTATACTAGCAAGCTATACAATCTGTACTAGTTATACTAGCAAGCTGTACTAGCTATACTAGCAAGCTATACAATCTGTACTAGCTATACTAGCAAGCTGTAGTAGCTATGTCAGCTATACCTGCTATACCTGCTATACTAGCAAGCTGTAGTAGCTATGTCAGCTATACCTGCTATACCTGCTATATCAGCTATACCAGCTATACCAGCTATACCTGCTATATCAGCTATACCAGCTATACCAGCTATACCTGCTATATCAGCTATACCAGCTATACCAGCTATACCTGCTATATCAGCTATACCAGCTATACCTGCTATATCAGCTATACCAGCTATACCTGCTATATCAGCTATACCAGCTATACCAGCTATACCAGCTATACCAGCTATACCTGCTATACCAGCTATACCTGCTATACCAGCTATACCAGCTATACCTGCTATACCAGCTATACCAGCTATACCAGCTATATCAGCTATACCAGCTATACCAGCTATACCAGCTATACCTGCTATACCAGCTATACCTGCTATACCAGCTATACCTGCTATACCAGCTATACCAGCTATACCTGCTATACCAGCTATACCAGCTATACCTGCTATACCAGCTATACCAGCTATACCAGCTATACCAGCTATACCAGCTATACCTGCTATATCAGCTATACCAGCTATACCAGCTATACCAGCTATACCTGCTATACCAGCTATACCTGCTATACCAGATATACCTGCTATACCAGCTATACCAGCTATACCTGCTATACCAGCTATACCAGCTATACCAGCTATACCAGCTATACCAGCTATACCTGCTATATCAGCTATACCAGCTATATACCAGCTATATACCAGCTATAGCAGCTATATACCAGCTATATAGCTGGTATAGCTGATATAGCAGGTATACCTGCTATACCAGCAAGCTTATACCAGCTATAGCTGATATAGCAGGTATAGCTGGTATAGCAGGTATAGCTGGTATAGCTGATATAGCAGGTATAGCTGGTATAGCTGGTATAGCAGGTATAGCTGGTATAGCTGGTATAGCAGGTATAGCTGGTATAGCAGGTATAGCTGGTATAGCAGGTATAGCTGGTATAGCTGGTATAGCTGGTATAGCTGGTATAGCTGGTATAGCAGGTATAGCTGGTATAGCTGGTATAGCAGGTATAGCTGGTATAGCAGGTATAGCTGGTATAGCAGGTATAGCTGGTATAGCTGGTATAGCTGGTATAGCTGATATAGCAGGTATAGCTGGTATAGCTGGTATAGCTGGTATAGCTGGTATAGCTGGTATAGCAGGTATAGCTGGTATAGCTGGTATAGCAGGTATAGCTGGTATAGCTGGTATAGCAGGTATAGCTGGTATAGCAGGTATAGCTGGTATAGCAGGTATAGCTGGTATAGCTGGTATAGCTGGTATAGCTGATATAGCTGGTATAGCTGGTATAGCTGGTATAGCAGGTATAGCTGGTATAGCTGGTATAGCAGGTATAGCTGGTATAGCAGGTATAGCTGGTATAGCTGGTATAGCTGGTATAGCTGGTATAGCTGATATAGCAGGTATAGCTGGTATAGCTGATATAGCAGGTATAGCTGGTATAGCTGATATAGCAGGTATAGCTGGTATAGCTGGTATAGCTGATATAGCAGGTATAGCTGGTATAGCTGGTATAGCTGATATAGCAGGTATAGCTGGTATAGCTGGTATAGCTGATATAGCAGGTATAGCAGGTATAGCTGACATAGCTACTACAGCTTGCTAGTATAGCAGGTATAGCAGGTATAGCTGACATAGCTACTACAGCTTGCTAGTATAGCTAGTACAGATTGTATAGCTTGCTAGTATAGCTAGTACAGCTTGCTAGTATAACTAGTACAGATTGTATAGCTTGCTAGTATAGCTAGTACAGCTTGCTAGTATAGCTAGTACAGATTGTACAGCTTGCTAGTATAGCTTGCTAGTATAGCTAGTATAGCTGGTGTAGTGTTTCATGCGAAGAGGTATGAAAGTAATGAAAAAAAAAATGGTTATAAACTACAGTCAAAAGAAAAACACCTAATCAGTGTAAGATTGGAAGAAGATTTGTAGACAACTTAATAAACAAATTATATGTTGAATTACATCCACCTGTTTATCAGTTTTGTGGACCTGATACAAAACTTCAAAACGAATAGCAAGAATAAAGGAAAAAAGGAATAATTTATTGGATGTAGATTGTAGAAAGCACGATATAGCGTACTCAAAATCAATGGATATAGACACAAGCCATCAAGCAGATCGTGATCAGGTATAAATCAGATCGTGACCAGATAGCAAGCAGTTCGTGATCAGATATAAAGCAGATCGTAATCAGATACAAAGCAGATCATAATCTGATAGCGAGCAGATCATAACCAGATCAAATTCAATAAAAAAATTATTATAATGTCTAAAAATTACCATAATAAAGTGTTGGAAGATCTTGTAAAGACAAGGGCTGTTCTAAAGAAAAAGTTAAAAAATATTAAACTGAATCAAATAGATAGAGTTAATTTATTAGAAGATACCTTTCAACCAATAACAAAACCACTTAAAAAAATCATTGGAAAACTTAAAGATAAATATAAGGATATAGACAACACTATTAATGATGACGATGATCATGATGATGTAAATGATGATAATGAAAACATCCCAAAACTTGAATATAAGCATAAGGATGTAGACAACACTATAGGTGATGACGAAGATTATTATGACGTAAATGGTGATAATGAAATCATTGGAAAACTCGAAGATAAGCATACGGATACAGACAACACTATTGATGATGAGGAAGATTACTATGACGTAAATGGTGATAATGAAATCATCGGAAAACTTGAAGATAAGCATAAAGATATAGACAACACTATTGATGATGACGATGATTATGATGATGTAAACGGTGATAATAACGATTTTCAGTATGAAAATATTTCAACTGATGATAATGATGGTGAAAAAAACTATGACCATAATAGACCTGTATCAAGTACATGTATCAAGAACTTGGAAAGAAAACAATGTTTAAAGCTGACGAAAAGCTCTCCATTATTTGAAAATATACAAACACTTATTAATAATAAGCAATTGGATAAAATTTATGGTTTTAATCAAGATGTAGACGGTAGTTGGAGATATGGCAAGGAAAAATTAATATTTAATAGAGATAATACTATGCAGATAGGGAATATGAAATTGAAAATGACGCCTGGATTATTTGAACTAGTATTTCATAAAAAACCTCTCCATTATTCTAAAAATGATTTGAAAAAATATAAAGAGATTTTAATTAATACCAATGCACATAAACGTCGCTATGAACCTAATGAACAAGTGAAAGGAACACGAGCCTTCAAATATATACGAATAATTAAACATTTATTCGAAACAACAACAAACATTTTAACAAAAGGCAGTGGTTTAATGCTAAAATTACAAAATAATCTGAGATCAAATTACATACATTGGGATGATCCTAATGAACTAGTTGACAGACTACGTTTACTTCTTTCATCGGAAGGTTCTGGTCACAACAATCATCAAAACGAAATAATCTCTATTATCGAAGAACTTAAAGAAGCTAACATAATTTATTAGAAGAGTGAAAGAAATGTCTTATATTAATAAATTTGGAGAAGGTTTTAATAAATATAACCATAAAAACAAAAAATATCGTAATCGAAAAACATATAACACAAATACATGATGATCTAGCTGATCAAATAAACAATTTAAACATTGAGGTAGAACATGTATACCTAAAACATGGTAATGTCAAAAAAAAAAAATAAAAAAAAATAAAATAAAATAGACAAAACCAAAAAAGTAGATCGTTATCAGATATAAAGTAGATCGTGAGCAGATACAAAGCAGATCGTGATCAGATGTAAAGTAGATCGTGATCAGATACAAAGCAGATCAAAATCAATATCAAAAAATTAACATACTGAAATCATATAAATTGCTGTATATATAGGAGATCGTCTTGATTTCAGCTATTTTTGCGAAGAGGTATAAAAGTAACGAAAAAATTTGTTATAATCTACAGTAAAAACAAAACCCCAGCCAGTGTAAGATGAGAAGAGGATTTGTAAACAACTTAATAAATAAAGTACCTGTTGAATTACATCTACCTGGTTATCAGTTTTGTGGACCTGGTACAAAACTTGAAAAACGTTTAGCAAGAGGAGATAAGGGTATAAATTTATTAGACGCAGCTTGTAGAGAGCACGATATTGCATATTCACAATCAAAAGATATAGACACAAGACATCAAGCAGATCAAATATTAGCTGAAAAAGCCTGGCAACGAGTTAAATCTAAAGATAGTGATATTAAAGAACGTGCTAACGCGTGGTTTGTGACAAACGCTATGAAAGCTAAAGTGAAATTTGGATTAGGTTTGAAGGAGCAGAGACATAAGAAAAGAAAAGGAAAAATGAATAAGTGTAATAAGAAATTATTCACAGCTACTGTGAGAAAAACTTTAAAACAATTGAAAGAACAGAAACCCCTTGATATAAATGATGCTGTTAAAATAGCTCAAAAGGCTATTCATTCAAATTTTAAAGGGAAAAAGCGAGCAGACATTATAATACCGAGAGTTATACCTGTACCGAAAATTGGAGGATTTCTTCCACTTATTCCCGTACTAACAGCATTGTCAGCGCTTGGTGGTTTGGCAAGTGGAGGATCCGCTATTGTCAAAGCAGTAAATGCTATCAAAAATGGAAAAGAACAATTGGCTGAAGCTAACCGTCATAATAGATATATGGAATCAATTGCAATGGGTAAAGGGTTGTACCTCAAACCATATAAAACTGGATATGGTCTCTATTATAGTCCAGCTCCAAAAAACTATTAGATAACCTTCCCAATCGCCCATTAACAGATTTGGATTTGAATAAATATGGAAGACATCTGAAACATTTTAGGGGTGTTTTCATGCGTGATTCTTTACCTGAAAAACCATTCAAACAAGAATGCGGCATTGTTAATTTAGATGATTCAAATGGTATGGGAACACATTGGGTAGCATATTATAAAAACCACAACTATAAGGAATACTTTGATAGCTTTGGAAAGTTACAACCACCACTTGAGATTGTCAACTACTTAAAATTTCCTATTGAATATAATTATGAACGAAAACAAAAATTTAATACATTTAATTGTGGGCACTTGTGTTTAAAATTTTTATTCAATAAATATAAATTAAAATGAAATAATTCAGAGTACATCGTCCCGCACTAACACAACCTACTATTAAATTTTTAAAGAAGGGTAACAAAAATGGTAACATCAGCTGAATTGGAAGAACTATTAATAAAACATAGTAATCAGATTGATAAAGAGCATATAGATTTATTTATGAAACTTATAAATGAACTAAGAATATGTAACATTAGTAAAATAAGTAATCCATTTTTATTTATTAATATGTCATACGTTTGTATTATTGTGAAAATACTTATTCAGAATCTTTTGACATTTGCAGATGCCAAACATTCTATACACAATATTTGTTAACACTTAAGTTATTTAATCTGTATAAACGTATTTTTAAATTCGAATCTGTAAAAATCTGAAAAAAAGAAATATGTAATAAAATTTTCAAAAAATAAAAAACTAATTTGTTTTAATTAATCCCTTTATTCTATAATTTCATTTATTTAAAACAGTAAAACTAAAAAATTCTAAATCCTTAAAAACAAGTCTATTTATACTCTGGGGTGTTGTAGATCAATCAGTAAATTCAATTATGTGAAAACAGATATTACTTATACTTATGCGTGAAAAAAAAAAAACCCACAGGCACAACTATACATTTCTTTCTCATCAAATTAAAAACAACCGCACAACCAACCTACCCTTTCTTAATAGTTTATATTTCTATTTCTTCTACCTGTGATCATGAACAATACGTGCCAAGAATTTGTTATCATCTTAAAATTACAGATCCTTCAAATTAAATCACACAAAAAAATAAAAAATAACCGCACAACCAACCTACTCTTTCTTATCACATTTAAAATTAAAGATCCTTCTAATTAAATATACAAAAAAAAATAAAAAACACACAACAACTATATAGGTGTAGATCCACATTACGTGTTACGCACACACTCATTCTGTCCGTCCAAACATTCATGCATACGTATATAAATTTTCACATTACATGTTACAAACCTATCGACTAACCGACACTACCGACTGTAGCGTAGGCATGAGCCAAATTTTGTATGAAATAAGTGCCCCCGAAACGCCATAAACATACTACTGAAGCAGTTTTTATTATTCTGTTTACGTGGCTTAGGATGGGATTGTGCCAATGGGTTTCCGTCATATGAGGCTAGAGAAGGGCTGTTTTAGGGGTTTGTTCTGTTTTTAATCTGGTTAAAGGTGATATCGATTCTGAGTTTTTCTTTGTAACCTGAATTTCAGTATTCCAGCAAGATTTTCACGGCACTATCGTGTTCTTTCTTTAGATTTTTATAGAACGAACTATGGATGAAATTTTCCTTTCCGTAGATTATGTAACGATTTTAACTTATATTATGATTTTATTGATTTTAATTGTAGTGTTTGTAATATAAAACGTAGCTTATATACTGGCATTAACTTGTAAATTATTGTATAAAAATGTATTTTCGTTCTTGTCATAGGTAGTTCCTGTTTATTGTTACTTTATTCAGCTTGTGATTAAGGTCTGTAGCTGATTTATGTTCTCGTTGCCATTACTTTTCCCTTACCCGCTACAGTCCGGACTGTAGTGTGTACGTGTCCCTACGTAATGGGGACGAGCCCTCCGCGGTCGGGTGAGGGTGAGTTAGTGTGAGGCCGGGCACGTTCGATTTAAAAAAAAAAACTAAAACCAACTTTAACGGCAATGTAATAATGGCCATGAAAAGTTTCTCAATAAACTGGAGTTCGGAGTCAACTTTAAATTGTAGATCCCGCCACTCATGGAAAATATTAACACACACGAAGCTAGGTTGTAGTCGTGGCTGAAGAATTGTAATGACTAATTATCTATGTATGTATGTATATTTAGTCTGACTTGAAACCCATATATAATATAAAGTAGACAACATTTATAAGAAGTTTAATGGGATACAAAACTTTGGTTTATTTTCTTTAAAATATTTAACAAAAATAATTGCGTAGCAAAATGTATTTGTCAAATGTGTTTAAACTATTTTTTATATTTATCAATTATTAGATCTTACTTTTAATATCTGTCAATCTGTATCAATAACTAAACACTTTATGTTCTCTCCCTTATTTGAACAATTTAAAATTTATTCAAATGCTTGTTGTTATTAAATTAAAATAATCACTTTTCAGTCGCCCATTACATGGGTCAAAGTATTCAATGTACTTCTAAACAAGACTTAAATTGGAAAAATGTATTCATATTATAAGAAACTGTCCTCCTTCTAACCACAATTTAGCTTGAAGCTAAATTATTTAAGTTTTATGAATTTCGTCTTGTCTAAAATCAGAAATCGTTTCGTCGATTTATTTATTTATTCTTCTCATGTACTTTCATGTATTTTCCTTAAGGGATGGATAGACTGATTATTTGATAAATTTTCATAATTTTGATTTCAATTTTCGTTCAACAGCCAGACGTATTGAGTTAAGTTCGCAACTTTGGTCATTTAAATTCTAAACAGTTGATAGACCGTTCAAAAAACAATGTATTTGACATACATACATACACTGAGCGCCAAAAGTGGGTAAACACCACTGAAATAATTCATTTTCTTAAGATAGCGAGAAAAGTAAATGAGAATAGTCGAATAAATTTTCAAAAATAAAAACGTTTATTTATTACTTATAAAATGTTAAAACAAAAACAACAATTCATGATAAAGGAACTTTTTTTATACTTAAGAACAAAACTATCTCTAAATTTCCACACCAAAAGTTAGTATACACTTTAATGGTTACTTAAGATAAATATTAAAAATATAAAAAGAAAATAAGTTTCAATATTTAGTTGGACCTCCCTTGGAATTTTTGACAAATTTTAGCCTATTTGGAATAGATTCCGCTAATTTTCTGGTCAATTCGGGTGGAATTTTGATCCATTCTTCTAATAATGCTCCTTTTAGTGTTTCTTTGCTTGTAATATTTCTTTTTCGGATCTGGCGGGCTAAATGATCCCATAGATTGTCAATTAGATTAAGATCCGGGAATTGTGCACGGTGATCCAGAATGTTTGGAGTGTTTTGTTGCAATCACTCCTTTGCCAAACGGGAGGTATGCTTGGGATCATTATCTTGTTGGAAGATCCAATGTCCAGACAAATTCAATTTGGAAACACTTGGTGCAAAAATTTTTTTTAAAAGGTTTATGGAGCATTGAGCATTCATTGTCGTGTCAATAAAGTCAAGCTCTTCAACTCCAGATGCTGAAAAACACCCTCAAACAATTACTGAGCCTCCTCCGTGCTTAACTGTACACTGGATATTTTGCTAGGCCAACTCTTCATTTTTTCCGCCAAATTTTTTTCATTTTTTACCTTCAAAGATTTCGAACATACTCTCATCCGTGGAACATTTTTCCAAAAGTTTTTTTTTTTTTTTTTTTTTTTTTTATTATTATTATTATAATTATACAATATCACATATTCATTTCAATTTAGGCCTCAGCGTCAATAAGGCATTATTGAGGCAAGATGGCAATATATATACTTAACAATAATATTATATACTCAATATATTATTATATACTCAATATGTATCATAATGAAAAACTTAAAAAAAAAAATAATAATAATTAAATTAATATATACTTCTGTATGTTATACTTTTAAATTCAAATTAGTTACATAAGAAGCGTTTCTATTAAACCACATAAGTATTCCTTGCATAATGATTTGAACGTTGATATTCTGCCGATCGATTTTAAATTAGGTGGTAAATCATTATACATATTACCACCTACATAATCCATACGCTGCTTAGTCCTTTCCAACCTGCATCTAGGAACTCTAAGGTTTGACATATTTCGAGTATTAAAATGTGACTGGTTATGCAAAAATGTTATTGTCTGCTGACCTGTGCCGTGAAGACTTTTAAATACAAATAACAAAGCCTGATACTTGTGCAAACCATAAATAGGCAAAATAGTTCTACAAACACTCCTATATAGTGAAATTGTTGGATGTGTTCTTGGTAAATTGTACACAATTTTCAGTGCCTTATTTTGATAAGATTGTAATGATTTCTGAAGAATATTGTTCCTGTTATAAGCATACACACAAGCTAAATAATATAAATGTGGGTGTATCAAACCATTATAAATCATTAACTTACCTTTCACACTCAGCTTATTCTTAAACTTATACAATATACCTGTAGCTATACCAGGAGCTATCTTATTCTTCACCTCATTGATGTGAAGATCCCAGCATAAGTTACTCTGTAACGTAATTCCTAAATATTTAACTGTGTTTCGCTAATAGATGTTCCGTCGACATGAACGGAAAAGTTATTATGCATACTAACTGCATGTGGTCGAAAACGAATTAAGCTGGTCATATCAGAATTTAACAATAAACCATTCAAACGAGTAAATTCAAATAATAGAGACGCATCTCTCTCAATATGTGTTTTTAGAATAAGATCATGCTTAAATGGGTAGAACAAACATATATCATCGGCGAACATATACAATTGACCAGTTAGATTCAAATTTCCAAGTCATTCAAATAAATTGAAAAAAAAAATAAAGGACCCAGTCCACTCCCCTGTGGTACACCATATTCAACAGTCTCAAAAGCGCTTTTGCAGTGTCCGATTTGTACATACTGTTTCCTATTAATGAAATAATTTCGGAACAATAACAGTTCCCGTCCTCGAACAACGTAAAATTCCAGTTTCTTAAGCATTATTTCATGAGCAACAAGATCAAATGCCTTTGAAAGGTCAAAAAACATACCCGCTACTCCACTGTTTCCTTCATCAAGACCTTTGCAAACATATCTTACAACATTCAAGACAGCGTCTTGAGTACTCATTCCTCTTCTAAATCCAAATTGGTATTTGTATAAAAGGTTATTGTCATCCAGATAAACCGAAAGCTTATTAGACAAAAGTTTCTTAAAAATTTTATCCAAAGTAGAGAGCACAGCAATCGGCCTATATTTATCCACAGTAGATGCCTGAGCAGTTTTCGGAATGGGCACTATTCTATGAATCTTTAAAATATCCGGGTATTGTGAGGTGGTAATTATTTTGTTGAAGATTTCAACTATGATAGTTGATATTTCATTAAAACATTCTCTTACAAACTTTGTAGATATGTTATCAAATCCTGGAGATTTATTTACCTCCATATTACAAACAATATTATTAACATCATCTACATTAATGATATTAAAATTAAAACGACTACGCGATGCTGTAAGTGTTCTCAAAGAGTTAAAAGAGTCCCCAGGTAAAATATCAATTTTCTGTTTGAGTTCCCTTACGACAGAAATAAAATAATTATTCAAACAATCCTTAATGTCCTTATTTTCATATTTTTTCGCGTAATTTATGCGTTTTGCTATTATTACCTTGGAAATAAAGGGTTTTTTCTGGGACGTCTGCCATGAAACTCGGATTTGTGCAATACACGTCGTATTGTACTTCGACTTACAGATTTTTCCAACTCTTCACTAATCTCTTTGGCAATCTGCACTGCGCTAGAACAAGGATTCTTGTTTACTGTGGCAACAATCTTCCTTTCTTCCCTTTCATTTAATATGCTTGGTCGACCCGTTCGATTAAAATTATCTATTCTTTTAAAGTTTTTATATTTATCGACGATTTTTTAACTGAAATGTGATGCCTTCCTACAATTGTTGCAATTTCACGATAAGATTTCCCTTTTTCCCTTAGTTCTAGAATAATTTTTCGAGTTTCAGTTGAAATTTCAGTTCTCATCTTTTTAAAACCTTTTGTACTTCTTGTCAGATTATTACACAACAAGTGATGAGTACTAATGAACTTAAAGAATGTTTAAATTGTATTTTCTTACAAAAAAATTGAAGAAAACTAGCAGTAAATCTAACGGTTTTATCAAAAAAATGTAATGAGAGGAAAGGTGTAGACTCACTTTGCTGCGAAATATTTTGAGTTTTTTGTTTTAAACCAGTAAAAAAAATGCTTTGTTTTTTTTAATTTTTATTTTGTGATGAGAGTTGGGTATTGTTTTGCTACAATTATTTTTTTTATAATAGAAAATTTAAAATTATAGTGGGTATTGTATGTACGAGTGTGTATTATTTATCAGACTGTACTGTTTAGCATTATGAACCGTGCATTGACAACAAAAGCGCATACTGTGCAGAATAAACTTAATGCGTGTGCAGACAAAAACTCTACAAACACTCTTATAAATAGAAATTAAAATGATAAACGTACTCTTCATTAGTTTGCTGCCATTTATTAGAGAGCCTTTTTTATATACTTGCTGTTGAACTATGGTTTTTGAGAGTTTTAAACCACAATTACAATAGAAAATTGAAAAACTAGGAAATACATAGGTGTGAATAAAGGCGAACCAATCACATGCTACAAATCACAGGTACATACATACATATCTAATTGAACATTACAAACCTTCAATCGGGATTACGACTTAGCTTCTCATAAGTTTAAAGTCGACACCGAACGACAGATTTTTGGAAAGCTTTTCATGGCAATTTCTAAATATTTTTAGAGTTTTTACGAGAAATCTGCTGAGAGGAAATCGTCGAATAAATATTTTTTCATATTTCGTTTTGTTGGAGATGTTTGGGCTGGGGCTTGAACCGTAGTCTCACGTCTAATAAGCCAACCACAGTTATAATCATCAAATTATGGCTTCAAATGCTTATGCTTTACTGATTACAGACACACAAAATATCTCACTATTACGCCGAATATAAAACATGAAAAAAATTTTAAATATTTAAAGAAGTACAGTCGGAGAGAAAAAGAGTCTGTGAAACAAAGTCTTTTAGGGCCATTATTACAACTTGCCATTAACTAAAGGGAGGATTTTAACGGGCAGATAAATTGATGTGAGCGTTAAACTAAAGGGAGGGTTATCCTACCTTTAACTTTTAAAGTTAAGTTTATGTTTCAACTTGCCATATTATATATTATTTTCAATAGGGCAACTTCAAATATAAACAAAATGAGCAAGTGCATCAAAAAAAGGAGGCCCTTCGTTGCCACTGCGTTTAAAAAAAAACTTGTTTAATTGAGCAGTTTTATCGCCATTGTTCCGGCATTGCCATATTTTTGAAAATTTAACTTTATTTCATCATTATGTTATAATAACGAAAAAAACTTAAAGGTGACTTTAAAGTTCACTTTAGCTAAAGTTACCTTTAACTAAATTTAAATTGTAATAATGGCCCTTAGTCCGTGAAAGTTATCCTAAAGTGGACATTTTATGCTAAGTGCATGACAATTATAGACAAAAAACTTTTTAAGTCAATATTATATCCAAAATTACATGAAGTTATAATGATAGAAATAAATTGAAAAGCTACAAAAGTTTTAAACACAAACAAATACCAGAACAAGCTTTTCCAAGTTCTTCTAAAAGGTATGTAACGAATCATGAGCATGACGAACATATAGGCCACATGAGCGCATTGTCATCGGTGGTACTTAGTATAAAAAAATATATTCCAACTAAATCGGGTAAATATGACTCAAAATTTTTCTGAAATTGTCTTTCAATAAACTGACACACACGCGTGATCACATTTTTACAGCATATGCATGCTCAGTCTTACTTACTTACTTAATTGGCCATAACAACTCGATTAACGGATTTCGGCCTGCCGCAACACATCCTTCCAGGCGTCTCTGCTTCTTGCGCGCCTACGCCAGTTGGTCACACCAACTGACAGCGCTCCCTCGATTTGGTCCTTCCAACGGATACAAGGTCGTCCTCTTCGCCGACTTCCGCAGATCCCCGCATCAAATACCCGTCTCGCTGGAGCATCCTCCTCCATTCGAACGACATGGCCGAGCCAGCGCAGCCGCTGGATATTAATACGCTGTACAACGTCCATGTCGTTGAGGAGCTCATACAGCTCACAATTGTATCGAATACGGAAATCATCGCCAACACGTGCTGGACCGCAGATCTTACGCAGTACTTTTCTCTCGAACACTCTCAAGGCTGCTGCATCTGTACTTAATAGGGTCCATGCCTCTGCGCCATAAAGAAGCACGGGTAGGATGAGCGTCTTGTAGAGTGTTAGCTTCGTCGTACGAGAGAGGTCTCTGCTACTCAATTGCCTATTGAGACCATAGTAGCACTTGTTGGCAAGAGTGATCCTGCGCTTGATCTCCAGACTGACATCAATTGTGGTGGTGTGGTGGCGGAGCCAAGATAAATAAATTCCTTGACTGTTTCAAAAGTATAGTTATCGGCCGTAATCTGAGAATCAATACGCCGCACGTCTCTACTTGTCGATAACATATACTTTGTTTTGCACTCATTTACTGCCAAACCCATCTTAGTAGACTCGCGTTCAATAGCACTAAAAGCAGCAGTAACATCTCGCTTCGTACGCCCTATTATGTCAATATCGTCAGCGTACGCAAGCAACTGGTCACTTTTTTGAAATATAGTGCCACTGCGATGCACTCCTGCCTTTCGCAGAACACTCTCCATGACGACGTTGAAGAGGTCGCATGATAAGGGGTCGCCTTGTCTGAAACCTCGCACGGTATCAAAAGGCTCGGAGAGGTCCATTCCTACCTTGACGGAGCTACAGGAATTGTTCAACGTCATTCTGCATAGCCTTATCAGCTTCGCAGGTATACCGAGCTCAGACATTGCGGCAAAAACACGATCCCTTATGGCACTATCAAAGGCAGCCTTATAGTCGACAAAAAGATGGTGTGTGTCGACTTGTTTCTCGTGGGTCTTTTCCAGGATTTGGCGTAGTGTGAAGATCTGGTCGATGGTGGACTTACCAGGTCTGAAACCGCACTGATAAGGTCCAATCAGTGTTTTGACGAGTGGCTTCAGTCGTTCACACAATACGCCTGTAAGAACCTTATATGCGATAGGGAGAAGGCTTATACCCCTATAGTTGGCGCATATAGTAGGGTTTCCCTTTTTCAGGACAGGACAGAGGACACTGAGGTTCCAATCGTTGGGCATACTTTCCTTTAGCCATATTTTGTAAATAAGCTGGTGCATGCGCCCTACCATCTCATTACATCCGGTCTTAAACAATTCAGCGGGGACGCCATCAGGACCTGCCGCTTTATTGTTTTTAAGGCGCGAAATCGCGACTTTGACCTCTTCATAGCTAGGCGGCGGAATCTCCACGCCGTCATCATCGATCGGGTTCGGAACATCATCTCTAAAGGCGGTATTGGTGTCGTCATCGCCTTGTAGCAGAGTAGAGAAGTGTTTCCTCCATAACCTCAGTACAACCCAAATTTAACGTCCAGGGGATTAGACTTCGCTGCACGCATTAGTTAACATCTAGCGGGTGCTAGAATGCCATCCAGGAGGGGCCACGAGGAGGCTGCGTGTCAACTTGAATACAGCAAGACAAGGATCGTCCTGGTGGTCGCCAAGTTGACCACAATCAGAAACTTTACCTTGTTTGCATACATTCCATCCCTCTCCAGACTCTCTCAGTCTACTAAGGAGTTTAAAACAACAGACGATGGAAAGTAGATCTGAATTACTTAGAGAATTTAAAAATTTATCGGATTTGGAACCTGGAAGATACTCATGTAATTCATAAGAAACAAATGCACCCCCAACGAGCAACTGTGATTGGGTTTTAGTTTTTTGAAGAAGAAGCCGATATTATAGCGACTTCGAA
Organism: Sarcophaga variegata; assembly: GCA_932273835.1. Classification (NCBI taxonomy): domain Eukaryota; kingdom Metazoa; phylum Arthropoda; class Insecta; order Diptera; family Sarcophagidae; genus Sarcophaga; species Sarcophaga variegata. Next base: position 39,935,070 of record OW026361.1, on the reverse strand, counting down.
TAGCATTCGTTACAGGAACATGATAACGAAGTCCTGGGAGCCTCAACAAAATTACATGTAGTTTCAGCAACACAGTGGTGACCTGCCACACCGTACATTCAACAATCAAGTGCTAGCAGCAACGATTTCCAAAACAAATTATCTCTAGATAGTCATAAGATTAAATATATTTTTTTAGAGACGAGTGTGCTTTTCGAAATTCAATAAAATCGAAAACAGCTTCTAGGTCTAAATCAAAGATCCAATGCGTCTTCTGTAAGATTCAGCCACATACATAATTGGTCATAACAACCCTTCAGTCAGTTCCTCACACGACTTATGTTGTGTGTGTTAATTTTATACATAAGTGGTGGGACCTACAGTTTAAAGTCGACTCCGAACGACAGGTTTTGAAAAACTTTTCACGGCAATTTTATTTATTCTCAGAAATCTGCTGAGAGAAACTCGCCGAAAATATGTTTTTATTTTATATTTCGTTTTCGATCGAGATGTTTGACTTGGATTTGAACCGTGGCCTCACGTTTAACAAACCAAGACACTACGTTCTCGACTACAGTAACATAGCCACTGTGAAGATTCATAACAAATTTCATAAAAAGAGGAAAGGTCTCTCATATATTGACGTATATTTTATACCATACTTAATCAGAACATTTCTTCTCAACAATCCAATCAAAATGAAATCACAAACTTCTCAAGAAAAGACGTTTTATTATGTATGTTACATAAAATGAAAAAATGTATTCTTACTGAGACACTCATTACATACATTCAAGGATATGTTTAAAAGCTTTTCTAATCTTCATCTCACTAAACAATTTATTGTTTAAAATTGAAAAACGTTTAATACGAAATATAAGTTTCTTAATCTTATACAAGTCTTTCTTACTATCATCGTTTCTTTGTGTACAATTTTGGCGAAGATTACAGAAAAATGCCTTGCAAAAGAACAAAATTCGCCAAGTCATGTTAAGTGAATAATTTGAAAAAGTGTATACACTGATGTAAGAACTATGTCGTGTTGCTTGTTAGGAAGTCGAATAAATTTTAAATAAATCTCGAGATAAAGTTGGATGTGATAACACTACAACTGGATAGAATATTTATGAAATGATTTTGCAGAAATAATTTATGTTTGGTTGAAATGAACAGAAATGACGCGAATCCTTAAAGTGGAAAATTTAAAGCAATCGAAATTCGTGCGAGCTTTTGCCAGAGTAAACACTTCTTATATTTGATTAAGGTCATTTATGCTTAAATAAAAAAAATATCAAGAATTTGGAAAAAAAAGAAAAGAAATACTTAAAGACTATTTCCAATATGTTATACATAACTATCAGAGCTTAAAAGGTGAGGTACCTCGTTTGTTGTTTCTAAAATACTAAGGTGAGCATCCACTATCCTATTGATCTAGCCCTGAAGCATGATCGTATGTTTAGGGGATTCGAAGATTACAATTGAAATACATTGTTTACGTTTCTATCATTGTTTCTTTAAGTTCAGTATTCTCCGGATATAAGTATCCCGGATATAATAATTCCCCTGAAATTGCACTGAAACGTATGCAATCTAGATTTTAGCTATAAAATGTACTGAAACCATTCCCGCTTTTAAGCATTCCCAGTTTAACAACTCTTGAGCATTTGAACCAATATTTACCGTTAACGTCATACGACAGATTTATTGGAAAAAACAGTAAAATCTTGGACAGCGCAATGTAATTCCAACAGAATGTTCCTTATGGTTGCATTACCCTCGGGGCAGAGGGTTCACGTTAACGTAACCAACTGAAGCAATGCAATCACAGATAATTGATTACTTATAGGAAACCTACAATTCACCAATGTTTTAACTTTCGCAATTTGTAAAGATCTTTTACTAATATGGCTTGAAAAAGGCATCGATTCAATGAACTAAATCTCTGCCTAGCTAGTGCTGCAATAGGTCTCTTCACTACGACTGTAAGGTCTGCTGCGGATCCATATCCCTCTGCAATTTCTTCGCAGTTATCCCATTACAACTTTGCTCATCAGACCGAATTGTTGGAAATAATTATATAAACCAGTGTTATCAATAAAACAAATAGAATTACATCAGTTTGAATGAAACGTGGCTATTTGCTCTCAGGAGCGATACAAGAATTCCCCTCTTACAAGCACTGTCCAGCAAGTATTTTTGAAAATATTTCAAAAATATCGGGGAATACTGTATTTTATTACATATTAGTGCTTTAGAATATGTAGGAGGCTGAGTAAACGTTTTTTTGTTGTTTTTTTTTTCATAAATTTTGTTTCAGTAATATAAAATTAAATACATATTTATGAAGACACCATAACAAACGAACTCCTGAAGCTCATATAATAAGCAAAATAAATTATTTTTAAGTTTAGCAATAATTTTTAGCCGTGTCAGTTTTGTTTTTTGCGTTGTTTGAAACCATATTCAGCACCAACATTTTTTATATGTGGTCACACTGGTCATCGGCATCGAGCCGTCAACATTGTCAAAGTTTTTGCCCATTGAAGCCGCTGCCCTTTGTCAATCATAGAAATCTTAGTCCAACCATGTTTAAAAAGGAATTTTAAAAAATTGAAATTGAAATTGAAATGAGAAAAAACTAAAAGTAAAGAGATGAAGAAGATGAGAGAAGATATTGTGACTACTCAGTCAACGTAGTACAAAGGAATAACTTGAATAATTTCTGCTGTCTTAAAAGCAGACAAAGGCGATGGCATAATAAAAGATAAAGACGTGACAACTCCAACACACTCCCTCTCTAAACTCTTAGAAAACTTAAGTGGCAATTGTTAAGGGATGTCTAAGAGTGAAAATAAAAGTGTCATGATGCGTTTTTATTGCTACGACTTCCGATTTAAATGCTTTCACTTTGGCAATGTAATGGCAATAATTCATTTAATTTCTTTAAACGTTAAGATTTTCATCATTGCTAATGAATTCAATTAGTTTTTGTAATTCTTTTTTTTATTAAATTTTCTTCACAGATTGGATTTTAACTTAAAAGAGCCAATCTTATTGGTGTGAATAATTTTTTAGTGGGACTTGTTAAAGAAAACCCCTCTAAAGTTGACGACCACGGCAAACGTTCAAAGGACAACGATTTAAGAATAGCCACATGGAACGTCCGCACCCTTTATAGGGTAGGCGCTTCCGCCCAGCTGGCGGATGCCCTCAAGAAATGTAAGACGGACATCACTGCCATACAGGAAATGCGATGGATAGGGCAAGGATGCAAAAGGCTGGCATCTTTCGATGTGTATTACAGCTGCCATGTTGATAAGCACGAATTCGGATGCGGTTTTGTGGTTAATAAGAGACTTCGACACCTTGTCTCTGGGTTCACGCCTGTGAACGAAAGAATAGCCACAATCCGCATCAGGGCAAAATACTACAACATCAGCCTAATTTGTGCTCACGCCCCGACGGAAGAAAAGGACGATGTGGTTAAGGATGCCTTCTACGCTAAACTCGAGGACGTATATGATAAGTGCCCGACCCATGACGCCAAAATCGTCCTCGGAGATTTCAATGCGAAGGTCGGGCGGGAAGGTATCTTTGGCCCCACTGTCGGACAGTTCAGCCTCCACTCGAACACTACCTCCAATGGTATGAGGCTGATCGATTTCGCCGCGGCGCGTAACATGGTAGTATGTAGCACTAAGTTTCAACATCTCGACATTCACAAGGCCACATGGATGTCCCCTGATCGATCAACATCCCACCAGATCGATCATATTGTGATAGACGGAAGGCACGTATCCAGTGTACTAGATGTGCGCACATTCAGAGGTCCAAACATCGACTCGGACCACTACCTTGTCGCAGCCAAGTTTCGATTGCGCATTAGCGCTTCGAGGTCTGCGCACTCTAGTGCATTGCGAAAGCTGGACGTTAAGAAGCTGCGATCACAAAGGACATCTGAGGCGTTCTCCGCTCAACTCTCGGATAAGCTCCGTCGTTCCCCATCTAATCTCAACGACATTGGCGGACTGTGGGCCAACATCTCCCACTCCCTGCGCACTACTGCGGAAACAGTCCTTGGTTTCGAACGCCCACCCCAACGAAATCAATGGTACGATGAGGAGTGTCGCGAGGCAACTGCAGCGAAAAACGCCGCATACAAGAAAACGTTGCAGTCTGCCGCTACGCGAGCCATTGTCGAGAACTATAGAGAGAAGAGAAGGGATGAGAGACGCCTTTTCAGACGCAAGAAGAGGGAGCAGGAAAGGCGTGAGCGTGAGGAAGTCGAGATGTATAGATGTAGGAATGACGCTCGAAAATTCTATCAAAAGGTTAAGCGTCTAACCGAGGGTTATAAACCCGGAGCGTCTTCCTGCAAGGACGAAAATGGAAACTTAGTAACAGATCCGCAGGGAGTACTGAGGTTATGGAGGAAACACTTCTCTACTCTGCTACAAGGCGATGACGACACCAATACCGCCTTTAGAGATGATGTTCCGAACCCGATCGATGATGACGGCGTGGAGATTCCGCCGCCTAGCTATGAAGAGGTCAAAGTCGCGATTACGCGACTTAAAAACAATAAAGCGGCAGGTCCTGATGGCCTCCCCGCTGAATTGTTTAAGACCGGATGTAATGAGTTGGTAGGGCGCATGCACCAGCTTATTTACAAAATATGGCTAGAGGAAAGTATGCCCAACGATTGGAACCTCAGTGTCCTCTGTCCTGTCCTGAAAAAGGGAGACCCTACTATATGCGCCAACTATAGGGGTATAAGCCTTCTCCCTATCGCATATAAGGTTCTTACAGGCGTATTGTGTGAACGACTGAAGCCACTCGTCAAAACACTGATTGGACCTTATCAGTGCGGCTTCAGACCTGGTAAGTCCACCATCGACCAGATCTTCACACTACGCCAAATCCTGGAAAAGACCCACGAGAAACAAGTCGACACACACCATCTTTTTGTCGACTATAAGGCTGCCTTTGATAGCCCCATAAGGGATCGTGTTTTTGCCGCAATGTCTGAGCTCGGTATACCTGCGAAGCTGATAAGGCTATGCAGAATGACGTTGAGCAATTCCTGTAGCTCCGTCAAGGTAGGAATGGACCTCTCCGAGCCTTTTGATACCGTGCGAGGTTTCAGACAAGGCGACCCCTTATCATGCGACCTCTTCAACTTCGTCATGGAGAGTGTTCTGCGAAAGGCAGGAGTGCATCGTAGTGGCACTATATTTCAAAAAAGTGTCCAGTTGCTTGCGTACGCTGACGATATTGACATAATAGGGCGTACGAAGCGAGATGTTACTGCTGCTTTTAGTGCTATTGAACGCGAGTCTACTAAGATGGGTTTGGCAGTAAATGAGGGCAAAACAAAGTATATGTTATCGACAAGTAGAGACGTGCGGCGTATTGATTCTCAGATTACGGCCGATAACTATACTTTTGAAACAGTCAAGGAATTTATTTATCTTGGCTCCGCCGTTACCACCACAAATGATGTCAGTCTGGAGATCAAGCGCAGGATCACTCTTGCCAACAGGTGCTACTATGGTCTCAATAGGCAATTGAGTAGTAGAGACCTCTCTCGTACGACGAAGCTAACACTATACAAGACGCTCATCCTACCCGTGCTTCTTTATGGCGCAGAGGCATGGACCCTATTAAGTACTGATGCAGCAGCCTTGAGAGTGTTCGAGAGAAAAGTACTGCGTAAGATCTTCGGTCCAGTACGTGTTGGCGATGATTTCCGCATTCGATACAATAGTGAGCTGTATGAGCTCCTCAACGACATGGACGTTGTACAGCGTATTAATATCCAGCGGCTGCGCTGGCTCGGCCATGTCGTTCGAATGGAGGAGGATGCTCCAGCGAGACGGGTATTTGATGCGGGGATCTGCGGAAGTCGGCGAAGAGGACGACCTTGTATCCGTTGGAAGGACCAAATCGAGGGAGCCCTGTCATCGATTGGTGTGACCAACTGGCGTAGGCGCGCAAGAAGCAGAGGCGCCTGGAAGGATGTGTTGCGGCAGGCCGAAATCCGTTAATCGGGTTGTTATGGCCAATTAAGTAAGTAAGTGTTAAAGAAAACTATAATCTTTTTATACAAAATTGGTTCTAAGGAGTTTAGTTTAAATTAACTTGGCTTTAAACTTTCTCTACATTAGTTGAAGAATGTGATAATACTAACCTATTTAGTCAAGACTGGAAATTAAAAGCTACCATCTCTAAATTTCATTTCTGATATTTTTTTCCAAAAAACCGAGAAGTTTCATAAAATTTTTAGGAAACAATTGTTTAATACTGTGTTCAGATATGGACTTTTATGCGTTAATATTCGGTTACTTGAGTACAATATGTTAAGTGTTCAAGCATAATAATATACGCAGTTCAGCTGCTTATCACTATTTCTACCACGATTTTGTGTATACCTATTTCGACCAGAAGGTGTCTTTTGACACCTTTGCGTTTGGATGTAAATAATTATGGAAATAATTATTAAAAAATGTCCTGTTCCTATTCCTATTGTTCTCAAACAACAATCGAATATAAAAATTATAGCAGGGAATTCAGTGTACCGAAAATTTCTGGCATTTTCGAAAACTTTCTGAACAGAAGAATTTCACAGAATTTTGATGGCGTGGCATTTCACAATATTTCCAATGGCACAGAATTTCCATGGCTTGGTATAATAATACGAAGAGGAAAAAACCAAAAACAAATTATAGTTCAGTCCAAATGTATGTATGTGTATTTTCTTTATATTTTTAATTACTTGCTGTAAGAAAAATCGTAAAGGTGTCAAAAGACACCTCATGGTAGAAATGGGTATATCATGTACGCTTATACTGATCCAGGATGAGCTGGCGGAAAATGATAACGCTAAATAAACTTAATAATTATTATACGAAAAGTCAAAACATTAACTGAGAAAAAATTATTAAACTGAAAGAAATTTCAAGTTAAAATTTTAAATGGTGTCTTTTGACTCCTTTGGTAGAAATAGTGTTATTCAATATTCATTTGAACAACATTTTTTTTTTTTTTTTTGTTTGACGTCGTTGACATTTCAACAAAAAGTGTTCGGTTAATTGTAATATGCTCACTAAACACACTTATGATAGTGCTGCAATTTAAGTTTAACTCAATATTATAACAATTTGTATGAAATATTGAGCTCTATAATGGTGTTTATTGCGATTTACGCAATAAAGGTGCGTATCTGAACACCGTATAAAGTTTAAACAATCTATCCCAGTGTTGTTTATTGACACATAAGACCAGCAATAATATTGCATCATCTATATCTATCGGTGGTGTAAATCGTAGGGAGTGAGAAGCTTTTGACGTTCTAGGCATGAAAATTCAGTGTAATGTTCGCTTGAATCGACATATTTTACAGTGGCTTGGCTTCTTAACACGGTGCAAGAAATATTTCACTTCATCTGAGCTTCTTCCTATTCACACCACTTACTTATATCCGACCGAAAATGTAATAAAATTCTCATGTATAGGCTGATGCCGCAACGTCTATTTTGCGACTTCTTGACTGCATGCAGGAGAGGGCGAAGGTTCCCGTTAATGACGGTAGGATATCCAACTCCATTGATTCATTTGAACAGCGTTGCAGTGTGACTTATGCTTCACTGTTCTATCGCTACTACAACGGATTTTGTTCCAGTGAAATAAGGGGACTTGTCTCCGAGAATCATGTAACACTCGTCTTTCTCGGTGAGGTCCTCCGTCTGTGGTCGGTTGGCCAGTGAATCGCGCAATGCATTACAGACAAAATGCATGTGTAGGCCATCCCCTGAATGTTAGTCGTGCGAAAAAAAATATTGGCATTTGCCGTAGATCTTCCTAGGGTAATACTGGGAACTATATTCGAATCTTTAAAATGGACTGCAATGGCAAGTGTTAAATCATGTTCAAATACGAAATGTGCCAATCTTATTTCAAAATTCTTGGTATTGTTATTATTTGCTGGGTAATGTTAGGGTATTTGCAGATAATTGCAGAGCTTACTACTTTTCTTTCAATATCTGATCATTTCTTTTTAAATTTCTTTACTAATTGGCGCTTATATCTAGGTTATTTAGCATTTTATGTAGTATCAACGCAGGTTTTTGTAAATAATTTAAAAATATTGTTACGAAAATGGAAACGTTGTACATCGTTTAACATTAAAATGAGCGAAAGCTACACAAACAAATACAACGAAAACCAACAACATGTGTATGAAAGAAAAGGGGATAGACAAGTAAGCGAGAACGCAACAACAAGCAATGTGAACAAAATACACAAACAACAATGAAGTCGAGAAGGCGAAACTCCGTACGTTCGACTTCAAGAACCTTCATCAGACTGATTACGTGGGCATATAAAAGGGCAAGACAAAGCAGGCAACGATTAGTAAGAATTCAGTCAGTCTTGTGTGAAGACGCGTTGCGTGTGAAGAAAACGGCCGTTGTTTGACGATCGTCGTTGTAAAGATCTACCGAACATTTATTAGTGTGTACGCGAAGTGTAAACAAGAATAACGAATAAAGCAAAGGATTCATCAAGTTGTAAAGGTGAGTCTGTTTTGCCAAATTACCATGAATGACCATAGGCAACGACGTGTGTTTGCTAAATGGGCTCTGGCGCAGTCACGTCGGCAAGCAACATTGGGACGATACTAATTTCGTATGAATCCAAGATTTTTTTGAAAAAACCACAGTTCTTTTAGCCTGAATTCGAAGATCTACGTACCAACGGCTTGTGATTTCATCAGGACTGCACAACGTGCCACACAGCTTTTGTCACATTTTATATTCTGAACGAGCGATTTGAGCGCACGATCATGTCACCTGTAAGTGATATGAACTGGCCACCAAAATCGGACTCTTTGACCCCGTTAGGCATGTTCTTGTGAGGTTTTCAATAACGAATTAAATTTACTGGGTGCCTTGATAGTTTAGAGGATAGTGTGCGTGAGGGTCATGGGTTCGATTCCCACCAGAGATTGTTACAGTACAGCGAGCATATAGTCTAAGTTACTCAGCTCGTAATAATTATAATTTGTAATTGTATTCTAATTAATGAATAAATAAATACAATAAAATTAACTGATGACGATAATCTTTAAAAAGGGATTTTCAAATAAAACACTTTTGATTTCGCTTATTTTTCTTTTCTACTCTGTTGTACTCTGTTGTATTCAGGAAAATAATCACAACAAGTGTGTGCAAATATTGTGTGGTTAGAGGAATCAGCTACAAACTTAACAAATTATACGTTCATGTAATCATGAATCACAAGCAAATCTTTGTGTGTATAAGTCTGTCGAAAATGCAAATACATGAACCACTCATGCGAGTATGGTGTACACAGTCGAAGATACAGTTAGGCAGATACGGCACATATAATCTTAACTGTGGATTGTTATAAACAATGATGCAGAATTCGTTGGGAGTCGTGTAATTGTTAGAAAATATCGTATCGTATTTCTAACCCCAACCATTAAAAGTTTTAGGTTGTAAGTGTGTGTTGTAAATAATCTTTAGCACTTATGTGTATATGTGTGTGTTTGTGCTTTCGGAAGAAAAGACGACCCTTATCAACATCATTTAATTTAAATGACTACATACTTGCATTTTTTGTAATTTTATTCCATACTTTACGTATGTCTGTAAACGGTCTGTGATGAAATTTTCTTTGAAAAAAACCAGGTTGGAAATTTTAACGTTCGACATTTTAATAATAACTAATATTTCGTTCAGTCTACATACATATTAATGAATATTAATTAAAGGCAAAGGCTATTGCAAGGAGAACAGATAAACACGAGTTTCAGCTTAGAAATCAAGTCAGGATAGTGGACCAAATATTGCTCAGTAGCTGTCGAAAAGCATCAAAATTTATAAAATAAATTGAGGGGAGTTGATGCATTATATATGTATGTATATAAACTCAAAGTCTAAGGAAGAATTATGGTCCAAAGTGAATTTATTGACCAATTCACACGACTTTGTATCGTGTATGTTGCACTGAATACATTTGGTTGTTTGTGAACTCTCAATGCTATCCTGTATTGTGTATGTCGTATTCTTCTTCATAATTTTTAGTATTCAAATAATTTGATAGCACGAAATCAATACAACTTTTAAAAACATGAAAAAATGTATCGGATTTTTACATGAAAATTACCAATAACAATACAATGAATACAACAATACAACGGCTTGTGTGAATTGACCATATGTATTCTCCCAGTGCAGCGTGTATTATGAACCTTAGTTTTACGTAAATGAGGTCCTTTTAGTGGGCATGCCGAAAGAAGACTTGGTATTCCAACTCATAACTTCTGCAGGAGCTGTAGGTTTGTATAAGAGGAAGAGACTGTCTTTCATCTCATGTGTGAGTGCCCTGCTCTTGTCATAAAAATACGGAGGTTTTGCCCTGTCACTTTCTGACATCCTTGACCTGCGGTTTCCTCTAGGGAATGTTTAATTCCCAGGTTAAATATTGTTTGCGGTATCACAATGGGCCTAAGGAAGTTCTCTCAACTCAACTAAGCTATCCTATCTAATCAAAGATCTGCAACTATACATGCACATATATACCATATCTGTATGCATTAAACATTTCTTCATAGAAAAAATCCAAAAGGTTTTCCCCAAGCCGGTTCAATCAGAAACACAATAAAACCAAGGCAGTTGAAGACCACCAAATAAATGATAGAAATAAATGATAAACAATAAGCTGGAGTAACACAATATTTTTTGGGGATTTTAATTGGGTGGTTGATGTTGAATATATGTATAGTCATTATCATTTATTAGTTTTTTTAATTTATTATCATTTATTTATTCAAGTTTTATGGTCACCATTATGACACAAATTTGTATTATTTGATAAAAAAATTAGTGGGGTCTGAGACTTCCCCCACAACAAAAATTCTATTATTGTTTGTCAATAAAACTCTTATAATAAGAACGTAGAATTTGGTGGGAATCATTAAAGTATGAAGTGTCGTGAGTTTGTTTAAATCGAGTAATTGAGGTAGAGGAAGATGAGAGGCACTGAACTGATTACGATATTAAAAATTTAACTGACGTACTTACGCAATCATATGCGAAAAAAATTTCAGTCAAACTACCATCAAAAATAGAAAAAACTTTCGGTGAAAAATAACCTTTTTTTTGTCTATTTTAAATGATTGGATTTTAATTACAAAATTACATGAAAACTGCGCAATATTTCATGTATTTTACGAAGTTATGAATTTTTGTGTGAGACAATTTTAAAGATAAGACTTATCTAAATAGAACAGAAACAAGTGAAGCCTGAAATTCCGAATATGTTGCCACATTGACATTTCGTAATTATTTTCAGCAGCTGTAGTATAGAGGGGTTTGCCAGTAAATGAGGGCAAAACGAACTATATGTTGTCAATAAGGAGTCAAGTTAGGACCTGCAATATATTGAACACCAGATCATGATAACTATACTTTCTATATTTTCAGTGAATTTATTTATCTTTGCTTCGACGTTACCAGCAAAAATGATGTCAATCTACAGAATAAGTGTAGGATCGATCTTGTCAAAAGATGGTATCAAGTTAATCAATTGAGTAGCAGAGACCTTTCTAATGTATACTCTACAAGTGGCCTCCCAGTGTTCTAAATGGCGCAGAAACATGGACAGTATGAAGCACAAATGCAGAAACTTTGAGGTTATTCGTACAAAGTACTTCAGTTCAATGTGAGTTGACTATGATTTCCGTATCCAATCCAATAATGAGCTGCAAAAGTAATGTCAATGAATTGGTCGTTGTGTAGCGCAGCGGCTGCTTTAGCTCGGTAAAGGTGCCTAGAGGAATGGGTCGCATTAACCCGAAATCCGGTAATCGGGTTGTTAAGTCCGGTAATCGGTCAATTAAGTAAGTAAGTAGTATACGATAGTCGATGTATTAATAAGGATGATAAACTAGAATTAAAAATATTTACTTACTTGCACTGAAATAGAAACTCTAACTTGACTAACTTAACTAAAAAAGTGCTTTAATCTTGATTACGTTGTTGAAGTGTCTGGAGAGTTTGCAAACTAAACACAAGTCGGGACGAAAAGCAGAGTTTTCGAAGTTAGTAGTACTTGTACAGTAATTTTTTTGCATGAAAACTTATTTAAAATTCTGATTAAATTGGCAAGGAGTTGACATGGCAAACAGAGTTTTTGTGTGCGGGAATGAAAGAACTTCGGTTAGCCGTGTAATTAAGCGTTTGTTGTACACGCGTAATATAATTTCCTGTTAGGTTAGTAGAAGTGTGCGGAAGTGTGGATGTATGAATACTCTTAAGGACTCTTATGTGGTCCCTAAAAAATAAATTTGTGTATGGGTAAACACTTAAATATTCCTTGTTCATGTATATGTATGTATATGATGTAAGTATTCATATATTGATGGTATATGCATGTATATATGTTTTTTATTATTATATACTTCATGACCATAAAATGTGTGAATAATAAGGAAAAAAGGATGAATACCCCAATACAAAACACTTCATACAGATGGAGTGGAAGCCACTTAATTTGTTGGGTAATTGTTAAAAACTTAATTGAATGACGTCGGTGCGAATGAAGATAAGTAATAAAGAAATACTCACACAGTCATACCACCCACTCACACTCATATAATCTACGCATAGGAAGAACTATTGAAAAAACATTTTTCTTTGGCCAACAATTAAGCACATAGTGGAACGAGCCAAGAATTGGTGGCGATATGTGAAGCGGTTGGGTGGATAGCAAGTGGGTAGTTAGTTTTTTCTTTTATTTTACTATTACTACACTTATTTTCTTCTCTTTCTTATCTTATTTTACTGTTATTTTTATTTTAATTTTTTTTTGTTTCGGTTGTGGTTGAATCACAATTTCAATACGCACTCAAGTGTAAATAATAAATTCAACATGAACACCACGCACACAACCACGTATATTTTAAACATGTGTTAATGGTAGTATTTTTAATATGAGGATTATACCTACACAAGGAAATTAAAACCAATCCATGAAATTTTTCTTAATAATTGTGTGCATTTGTTATTGTATTGGAATTTCTTTTAAAGAAGTACAATTTTGGAACAAAAATAAAAATATTTATCTTTTTTAAAAGTTATTTTATTGTAAGTAAAATTTACCATACTTCCCTCGCATGGTTGTAAAAGCCCGTCATAGAACTTTTATTTCATACAACATCAAAAACAAGAATTTACAGAATTTTTAAATGGAAAACCAAAGAAATCAGAAGATGCACAATCTTAGAATGGTATACCAAGACATGATCTGAACACTTACTATTTTGATGAAATGATGTGTAAAAGAAAAATTAAAGAATATTTGATACTCGTAGACAGTCTAAACAATCGAAAAAAATTGAATTTTAAATTGTTTTAAAAATGTATGTAAGGAAGCGTGTTTCAGAAATTTCTGTTCCTTTAAAAATGTAACAAATACCATACATCACACATGCATAGATGCATAATTAGTCATTACAGTCCTGCAGTCAAGATTACGATCTAGCTTCTCACACCACTTATGTTGTGTGTGTTAATTTGATACATGCCAGGCGGTAACTACAGTTTAAAATCGACTACGACTGACAGATTTTTAAGAAACTTTTTCATGGCAATTTTATAACTCTCAGAGTTTTTGCAAAAAAAAAAGCTGGTAGGGAGTCGCCGAAGAAATGTTTTTTTTCATATTTCGTTTTGTTGGAGATGTCTGATCTGGAAATAGAACCGTGTAAAAGTCATCACACTGCCTTCTACACTACGGTGACTACATTTAAACATAAAGTTATTTATTCAAAAACACACGCAATACCTTAAAGATAAAGTTAGAATTGGCATATCACTAGGGGGTAGGAGCATCATAATTCCCCTACAGCGCAACTTTGTACCCGAATGACATTTTTAATACATGCATTTATTCCTCCAGTTACTGATAAGAGTATTTGCGGTTCCCTTGCCTAAGGCTCCTCAATAAGGGAATATCTACGATGAACAAAAGCGGTCCAGTGAGAGATTAAATTATAGCCCTAACGAGCAAACATATTTTATTCAAAATATCGTAGCAGTCGGCATAGATACGTAAGATCATAAACAATCTGCGATATAAATAAGTGTTTTCTTCTCCTGCCGGATTAGGCATCATCACACAAGTTTTCCGCACAAGCTACTGAATGAATATTATACGTGACAACGTTCTGTGAGACAAAAAAGGCGCCGATGTGGAATGTGCCCAGTCATCCGCCTTCAGTGTACGTTACCGATGACTAAAGGGGGAGCTTTTTGATAATACAACCGTCTTCTTCAAAATTTATCCACATTCACACGTCGTCAGTCGATAGGGGCATGTTGTCTTGTCAGGAGGCTTTTGTCAAGCCGTGCCCAGTGTTGAAATTATTAGAGTTTTGTAGGTTTTCCTGTATGTTTAAAGCATTGAACTGATTGGGAAAGAAGACGCCAATCACGTCGTTGTTTCCTATTAACACAGAACGTATAAACTTATTATTCACTGGGGTATCCAGTTATGTAGTATGCAGTACCATTATGTATTACATAACTGTGACCAATTCTTGTATGTTTACAAAATTTCTGAGATCGTTTATTAAATAAGGCATCCAAGAGATTTTTTTTAAAACAAATTTCATTGTTTTGTGTAAATTTTTGATGGTATGTTTTGAAGTCGCTTGCAGAGAATAAATTAAAGCGTTCAGAAAAGATTGCAGAGAATTTCTAATCGACTCTTATTTTATTCAATAAGATGTATAGGCTGTACACGTAATGTTCCTCAGAACTTAGGTCGAGTAAAGCCAGATTGCAGGCTTAGTTACGCTACGAGTTATATGCTAGTCATGACCAGTTAATGATAAATTACCCCTTCGATCCTGTTGGATGATGTAAGATTAAAGAAGAAACAATCCATTCTTAAAAAGAATCACATTCATTAGCTCTTCACAATTCATATTATCTTATCTGGCGTCGTAAGAAGACGAAGTATTTAATTATTTTTTATTATCATCCTCAACACTAGTATGATACTTAAATGATTGAATAATGATGATCCCGTCATTGCCTCATTGTTAATATGGGGCCTTTATTCAAACATACCCTATTTAAGTCGTAATTCTTTTTTTTTTATAGAAGGATGAGAAATACTTCTACCCTCAAAATTATTTGATTTGTTTAGTTTCTCGGATTTTATTCTTCTTTGCGACCACCCATTTTGTTTAAAAATAATATAACAGAACATAAACAATTTCATGCGACGCTTTAAATTTACTCATCTGCGGCATAACTCTCTATGTGAGATACTTAATGTGGAAGTCTTAAAAGGCATTCTAAAAATGTATGTCTTATTTAAGTGTCTTTATTGTCTCATTACTTGCCATCTTGGCTACGAAAGGAACATCTACTGAGCAATGGTTGATATATTCTCATGAGAACTACAGATTAACATAAACCATGAAGTACAAACAACAATTTTTTTTCTCTCGTTTTTATATCTTTTAATATCCCTCTTAAATCAATTTTAATTAAAATCCAGACGTTCGACATCACTCTTTTGATTTAGAGAAAAAATAAATTTTTAATAACACTCAGTTCTGAGTGTAAATATGAATAATTGTTCGTCTTGATTTGAATGATAACAGAAAAAAAATTTGAATCCAAATATTTACTTTAGCATGGGAAAAAATTCGTCAAATATTGCTCTTTGTATAGTCGAATAAAAATGATAAAGAATTCTAAGACGAAATCAATTGTTTTATGACTTAAAAATCCCAGATATGATTTGTTAAAAACGCGCTTAAAGTTTACAAAAGAAAGTTTATTGGCCCTATTGCCGTTCTCAACTCAACTCAGTTTGGTCGTCTGCCAGTCAACCCAACTTTCACTCAACCAAATTATTTTTTGATATTGCGGAACTCAACGTTTTTTAGTTGTGATTGTTATTGTGTTGCCGATATGAAATTTCAAATTCATGTTGGTAACACCATGAAATTTATTTGGAAATAGAAGAAAAGAAAACGAAAATATTAGCTAAAATCAAGTTTTGTAGAAATAAAAGTAAATTAAAAATGGATTTAAGTGAGGATTTATTTTACGGAGATGAGAATCATGACGCTAATATAAATGTTCTTTGTATACGTAGAAGTAAGAAATGTCCAAAATTATTAACAAGTGATTTTTTCTAGATTTATTAGCTATTTTCGACTGAACAAAGAAGCATTTTGTTATGTGCTGGAAGAAACCTGCGCGTATGGCAGCTACACCACCGATATTAAAGCTGTGCGCTGTCCTTCGATTTTTGGCTGACGGAAGCTATCAAAAGTGGAATGGAAATGACTTCTATGTTGGAGTAGTAGTAGTGAGGGAGGATGCATGCAAACAAGGTAAAGTTTCTGATTGTGGTCAACGTGGCGACCACCAGGACGATCCTTGTCTTGCTGTATTCAAGTTGACACGCAGCCTCCTCGTGGCCCCTCCTGGATGGCATTCTAGCACCCGCTAGATGTTAACTAACGCGTGCAGCGAATGTCCAATCCCTTGGACGTTAAATTTGGGTTATGCGTAGCGCTTGGAACCCACCACGTAAAAACAAATATCCAATGAAAACCACAGAATCCTATGAAAAGATCGCCTCTAAAGTTGACGACCACGGCAAACGTATAAAGGACTATGATTTACGTATTGGCACATGGAACGTTCGCACCCTTTACAGGGTAGGCGCTTCCGCCCAGCTGGCGGATGCCCTCATTAAATGTAGGATTGACATCACTGCCATTCAGGAAATGTGATGGACAGGACAAGGATGCAAAAGGCTTGCATCTTGCGATGTATACTACAGCTGCCATGAAAACAAGAACGAATTTGAATGCGGATTTGTGGTTTATAAGAGACTTCGTCACCTTGTCTCTGGGTTCACACCTGTGAACGAAAGAATAGCCACAATCCGCATCAAGGCAAAATTTTACAACATCAGCCTAATATGTGCTCACGCCCCGACGGAAGAAAAGGACGATGTGGTTAAGGATGCCTTCTATGCTAAACTCGAGGACGTATACGATAAGTGCCCGGCCCATGACGCCAAAATCGTCCTCGGGGATTTTAATGCAAAGGTCGGCCGGGAAGGTATCTTTGGCCCCACTGTCGGACAGTTCAGCCTCCACGCAAACACTACCTCCAATGGTATGAGGCTGATCGATTTCGCCGCGGCGCGTAACATGGTAGTATGTAGCATTAAGTTTCAACATCTCGACATTCACAAGGCCACATGGATGTCCCCTGATCGGTCAACATCTAACCAGATCGATCATATTGTGATAGACGGAAGGCACGTATCCAGTGTACTAGATGTGCGCACATTCAGAGGTCCAAACATCGACTCGGACCACTACCTTGTCGCAGCCAAGTTTCGATTGCGCATTAGCGCTTCGAGGTCTGCGCATTCTAGTGCATTGCGAAAGCTGGACGTTAAGAAGCTGCGATCACAAAGGACAGCTGAGGCGTTCTCCGCTCAACTCTCGGATAAGCTTCGTCGTTCCCCATCTAATCTCAACGACATTGGCGGACTGTGGGCCAACATATCCCACTCCTTGTGCACTACTGCGGAAACAGTCCTTGGTTTCGAACGCCCACCCCAACGAAATCAATGGTACGATGAGGAGTGTCGCGAGGCAACTGCAGCGAAAAACGCCGCATACAAGAAAACGTTGCAGTCTGCCGCTACGCGAGCCATTGTCGAGAACTATAGAGAGAAGAGAAGGGATGAGAGACGCCTTTTCAGACGCAAGAAGAGGGAGCAGGAAAGGCGTAAGCGTGAGGGCGTCGAGATGTATAGATGCAGGAATGACGCTCGAAAATTCTATCAAAAGGTTAAGCGTCTAACCGAGGGTTATAAACCCGGAGCGTCTTCCTGCAAGGACGAAAATTGAAACTTAGTAACAGATCCGCAGGGAGGACTGAGGTTATGGAGGAAACACTTCTCTACTCTGCTACAAGGCGATCACGACACCAATACCGCCTTTAGAGATGATGTTCCGAACCCGATCGATGATGACGGCGTGGAGTTTCCGCCGCCTAGCCATGAAGAGGTCAAAGTCGCGATTACGCGCCTTAAAAACAATAAAGCGGCAAGTCCTGATGGCCTCCCCGCTGAATTGTTTAAGACCGGATGCAATGAGTTGGTAGGGCGCATGCACCAGCTTATTTACAAAATATGGCTAGAGGAAAGTATGCCCAACGATTGGAACCTCAGTGTCCTCTGTCCTGTCCTGAAAAAGGGAGACCCTACTATATGCGCCAACTATAGGGGTATAAGCCTTCTCCCTATCGCATATAAGGTTCTTACAGGCGTATTGTGTGAACGACTGAAGCCACTCGTCACACTGATTGGACCTTATCAGTGCGGCTTCAGACCTGGCAAGTCCACCATCGACCAGATCTTCACACTACGCTAAATCCTGGAAAAGACCCACGAGAAACAAGTCGACACACACCATCTTTTTGTCGACTATAAGGCTGCCTTTGATAGTCCCATAAGGGATCGTGTTTTTGCAGCAATGTCTGAGCTCGGTATACCTGCAAAGCTGATAAGGCTATGCAGAATGACGTTGAGCAATTCCTGTAGCTCCGTCAAGGTAGGAATGGACCTCTCCGAGCCTTTTGATACCGTGCGAGGTTTCAGACAAGGCGACCCCTTATCATGCGACCTCTTCAACTTCGTCATGGAGAGTGTTCTGCGAAAGGCAGGAGTGCATCGCAGTGGCACTATTTTTCAAAAAAGTGTCCAGTTGCTTGCGTACGCTGACGATATTGACATCATAGGACGTACGAAGCGAGATGTTACTGCTGCCTTTAGTGCTATTGAACGCGAGTCTACCAAGATGGGTTTGGCAGCAAATGAGGGCAAAACAAAGTATATGTTATCGACGAGTCGAGACGCGCGGCATATTGATTCTCAGATAACGGCCGATAACTATACTTTTGATACGGTCAAGGAATTCATCTATCTTGGCTCCGCCGTTACCACCAGAAATGATGTCAGTCTGGAGATCAAGCGCAGGATCACTCTTGCCAACAGGTGCTACTATGGTCTCAATAGGCAATTGAGTAGCAGAGACCTCTCTCGTACAACAAAACTAACACTCTACAAGGCACTCATCCTACCCGTGCTTCTTTATGGCGCAGAGGCATGGACCCTATTAAGTACAGATGCAGCGGCCTTGAGAGTGTTCGAGAGAAAAGTACTGCGCAAGATCTTCGGTCCAGTGCGAGTTGGCGATGATTTCCGTATCCGATACAACAGTGAGCTGTATGAGCTCCTCAACGACATGGACGTTGTACAGCGTATTAATATCCAGCGGCTGCGCTGGCTCGGCCATGTCGTTCGAATGGAGGAGGATGCGCCGGCAAGACGGGTATTTGATGCGGGAATCTGCGGAAGTCGGCGAAGAGGGCGACCTTGCATCCGTTGGAAGGACCAAATCGAGGAAGCCCTGTCATCGATTGGTGTGACCAACTGGCGTAGGCGCGCACGAAGCAGAGGCGCCTGGAAGGATGTGTTGCGGCAGGCCGAAATCCGATAAACGGGTTGTTATGGCCAATTAAGTAAGTAAGTAAGTTGGAGTAGCTCAATCCACAATGTCACTTATTTTAAAGGAAGTGTTACCGGCAATAGAGGATCGCATTTGTAGAAAATGGATAAAAACACAAATGATCGAAGACGAAATAAATGCTTCAAAATTTTTGTTTTTTGAAAAATGTGGATTTCTCGGCGTATTGGGCTGTGTTGGATGTGTTTTTATTATTAGAAATTTTTTTTAATACTTGCTTTGTAGTGAATCCAAACCTATACGGAAAAATTCTAATAAAATGTCTATTTACAATATTATAGATGCTGTATACTTACACGTTGTACTAATTTTTGGTCATCCCAAATTTTAGCTCTCCTTTAGGAATTTCTGGATTATTTTCCATCAACTTCATAAGTCGCTCAAATTGGGCTTTGTTTGCTATTTTTAATTTCCTGCGTATTAAATATTTAATTATTTATTTTAAGCAGAAAAAACTTAAGATTTTTTCATTTTCTATCTTTTTTTCTATCATTTAAAAAATGTATTAAATATATAAACGAACTCTATAACAGAGACTCAACTGCTAATAAGCAGTTGTCTATATTTAACGTTTTTGTCAACCAAACTCATACAAAGTGGTGAACCGCAATACCATAAAACACAACTAAAAATCCGCCGCACAACCAAAAAGTCAACCGTATATTTAAGTTGAGAATGGCAATACCGATTTCTGAAAGACGACCAAACTACTAAAAAAGTTGTCAACCGCAATAGGGGCATATGTTACTCTGGCACGGAATTAGGTTAAATGTTAAGTGTCCAAATTTGTATAAGAAAGTTATCTCGAACACAGTCGTGACAATAGAGAGTCTAATGGAGTGAATACAATATACGCATCGTAACAAACGCAGCAATCTCTCAAAAATAGAATACATGGGTGAATATGAAATTGATTATTTAAAAAGCAGCGCGACAACAAGCAATGATTCTGCTGCTTTGCTTCTGGGCTAATTTCTATTCGCTCACATTGAGATGATTTGTGCTGGCAATACTAGGATTAATTCTGTCAATACAATCAATACAATACAAAATATGCCTGAAATAGAAAAAAATATATAACGCGATGAAACGTTTTAGTTCCACTAATAAGGAATTAATGAATTGTTATTTACAATTTTTTATTTTTGTTTGCTTTCCTTATGCTTTGCTGCCGCTGTCTTTATTATAATTAAAGCAGCTCACCTAAGGTTGCAATTGCATAACTCTTGCGCCTGTTGCGTTGCGTTTATTGTGTTTATGGTATAAGACGTAAAATTGACTTAAAATGATTATTTAGTTTATTTATTAATTACAATACAATTATAAATTATATTCTAAATAAATACTA
This sequence comes from Sarcophaga variegata, assembly GCA_932273835.1. NCBI lineage: Eukaryota > Metazoa > Arthropoda > Insecta > Diptera > Sarcophagidae > Sarcophaga > Sarcophaga variegata. Next base: position 39,914,080 of record OW026361.1, on the reverse strand, counting down.
GCGGAGTAACTTGACCATATGATCGGTGTAGTGTCACAGACCAGAGTCTCTGGTGGGAGTCGAACCCACGACCCTCACGCTAATAGTCTAGCACACTACCCACTGGAATAGTAGGGCACCCAAAATGATTAACAATATTAACTGTTACCCAATATGCAAAATATCAGTCGAGAGGTAAAGTTTTATTAATCTAGAGATCGAGCGTCGTTTGATGCAATGTCCAGAATGAGCATTTCACCAGACAGCATGCGTTGGCGTGATCAATAATTTTTAAAGTGATTAGTTTCAATTTGTTTGAAACGATTTAAAATCTTCACCATTTTGTAGCATTCACAACAAATATAAGTGTTAATTGCTGAAAATATCCTAGCGCTCCAATGCTTATTGCACGTTCAAATTTGCAAAGTATTTTCGCAAACTCTGGATATTTGTTTGTTGCGTATATAACAATCAGTAAACGACAAACGAAGAACAAAGCAATTTTTGCGAGTACATCGAAGTGTAAACTCACTCCGTCTTGTTTTTTAAATTCTCTCCTGCAAACCCAGGACTCTGCAAAGTACTTGGGGCGTGCAAAAATCATTTCATTTCATTGTGTAAGCAACAGAGGATATATATGCCTCCTCCATGTGTATGAGGATGTGGAGAATGTGTTTTCCTTGCATTTATTGCAATCAAAGCCATTTTATACTCTCATACATGCATAAATGTTTCAAAATTAAATTACATTGATTCGTTTGTTGGATAAATTTCTTTCCAACATGTTGCGTTAGATGCAGTTATTGCTGTATGGTATAATCCATGTAAAACTTATTGCAATCCCGTTATGCATTCCTTTTGTACGTCGGTTAATAAAATTGCACAATTTACGTTCATTTACGCTTGAATTTCTAGGTATTCCTGTTATTTTTGTTGCCATTAGTTTTTTCTTTAAATTTCGCTTTAAAAAGCTCGAGAGCTAATATAAAATATTCGTAGTAGTTATGCCTCTTGTATTTTGCACATTATCTCACATTTGCTCTCGTTCTGTATTCTGTTCTATTTTCTGTAGTCACGTGCTGTAAATACCATGTTATTGTTTTAAATACTCTTTAATATTTATAATACAGTTATTCCCATGTCATTTAGAAACTAACAATTTCTATTACAGAATATTTTTTAATTTTAAAAACTGGTAATCTAATGTGCACAGGCCCACTAAAGTATACATACGGTTAACAAACTTCAGAAATTTTTTAACCAATCCGTTTTCGTTGAAAATCTTTATAATTGAAATTTGTTAATCGGATGTATACTTTTGTGGGCCTGTGTAGGGCCACAATTCAGTTCAATTTCAGAAATTTTTTAACCAATGCAAAAGACCGTCTTAAAATCGAGAAAACTCTAACGATTTTCAACGAAAACGAATTGGTTAAAAAATTTCTGAAATTTGCAAACCGTATGTATACTTTAGTAACTGTGTATATAATACGTCAATGCGAGATAATGGAACAGAGTAAAATATTTGACACTCATGGCGAATGATATAATTATTGCAAATTGGATGTGAAGAAACAGAGGACGGGAGATAATAATAATAACAGACGTCCTTCCACCAGAGCACTCAGCTCATATGGTGTTGACACTCGACTACATACGTACATACATAATTCGTCACTACAACCCTTCAGTCAAGCTTACGATCTAGTTTCTCATACCACTTGTTGTGTGTGTTAATTCTATACATGATTCGCTGGACCTACAATTTAAAGTCGATTTAATTTTAATTACTCTTAGAATTTTTGCCAGTAATCTGCTGAGGAGAAGAAAGTCACCGAAGGCATATGTTTAATATATCAGTTTGGGGAAGATGGCTGACCATCCGTAACCTCACATCTAATAAGCCAACATACTACCTGCCAGACTATGGCGGTTTCAAGTTTAGTAAGGAAAAGCTTGTTTAGTTGGACAGGGGAAAAATGTTATTCTTTGCTGAATGGCTTGTCATATTAAAAGACAGGACAGTGAGCAGCCCAAAAAGCTCGGCAAAATGAAAATAAAATAAGGTAGGAAATTTTCTGAAATATTTATTCAAACATTATAATATTTAAATAAAATATGAGTGTATTTAACAAAAAAAAATAATACCCGATATTAAAAATATGTTTCTTTTGTAAGAAATTCAAACTTTTTTTTATTAGTTATTAATTAGAATTAGAATTTACCCATTATTACGAACTGAGTAACTTAGACCTTATACTCGGTGTAGTGTAACAGTCCAGAGTCTTTATTGGGGATCGAACCCACGTCCCTCACGCTAATAGTATGGCACACTACCCATTAGACTACCAGGCAACACTATTTCGAAATTTTTTACGGCTTGCTTATATGGTCACTATTCCATTTGAAATTGTTAGTTGTCTATTGAAATGTATTCCATTAGTTTCAGTTTGTGGTTGATACCGTTTCATTTAAGTGAAGTAATATTATGGCTGGGGATAACATAAACAAGCCGTAATTAAGTCTTTTATATTAAGCCTAATTAATTAGTACCTCGTGGTATCGACTAAAACTAATTACTTCGGTACTCTATGTGAAAGTAAAATCTCAAGTTAAGATAAACAGATTCCTAAAAGTGAAACCGCATCCGGGTTTCTCTGATCTTTGGCAATACTTGAAAAACAAACAAACATCCGGCCGTGCATCGGCTTTGATGTTGGTGAAAAAATTCGAAGCGATACCTCGAGTCGGAAAACAAAAGCTCAGTATGGTGGTTTCTGTTCCTATGCTCGAAAAGAAATACTTCTACATTAAGGAGAATTAAAGAAAAACGGCGGCTAACATGATGCTCGTAAACGAAAACGGGCATTCATTATCTTGTGATCCACCTAATATTGAGCTCTCGAATGTGCAGATATTTGCCCCTGTGGGAGTGAAAATCCATTTTATATTGACAGTAGAAGATGAATACCAACTATGATGACTAGGTGTGATTCTTCCGGAAATCGTCCATGGAAAATGATTATAATTCTAACTGAAGATGAGCCTCAGTAAGACGCCATTTTTTTGGTTTCTTACAAAGAAAGGTTTCCAATTTTATGGAAAAACTTGTAGTAATTTCTGTGGGAGTTAATAAAAATTTTATTCCGATAGTGGGGAAAGACCCAGTGAACCACGAAAATATCAGAGGCCTATTTTTACTGTTGCAAATATTGGAGAAAATGATTGATTTTCATACCATGAATATGATATTTGCTGAAAAGAGAAAATTCACATGAGGGACATTCTGTGCATTCTTAAGTAGATAGCACTACAGAACACGCACTTCTTGGACGGAAATTAAACACTCCTGCTATAAGATGTGTCATGTTGTTGTTAAAATGAAGATAAAACAGTTGTGTCTGGGAATGAAATTTGTTTTAATATGACCCAAAATGGGCTGTCTACTAGGAGGAGTGTTATCTCTTTAATACTATGTAATACTATGGTCAACGCTTTGGGACAACCTAGCTTATCTCACCACTCCAGTCGTGTTTGTTAATTTAATCCGTGAGTGACGGGACCTACAGTTTAACGTCGACTCTGAGCAACTTTTCATGGATATTTTATCATATCAGAGTTTTTGCCAGAAATTTGTTGAGAGGAAGTCACAGAAGAAATATTTTTTTGATTTGGTTTTGTTGAAGATGTTCGAACTGGAAATTGAGTCGTGACCTCACGTCTAATAAGCCAACACACTACCCACTAGACTACGGCGACATCATAATACGCTACGTATTATTGCACCCTCTAATTTGGTTTCGAACTTCTTATGACACACTGAACATATTAATGGGACGATAGATTGATTTATTGAGTGAATTCGGGTCTCAAATAGCTGAACTTGATGAACTGTAAGTTTTGAATTTATTCTCCATTTAATTTTTGCTATAAAGTTAGGGTGGCAAGACATAATGTCCATTGACATAATGTCCATGGACATTATATCGCCCTAAAAAGTGACATTATGTCACTTCACATTCAGAGATTAGAAAGAAAAAATTTGAAAAAAACTAAATATTTTTAATTACAAAATCGGCATGGATTTATTTGAGTCACTTTATTTTCACAAAAATTGGACAAACATTTATCACACGACATGTTATTCGTATAAATTTACTCACCGTATATAAAATATAGTGTACTAAAATTTTATTATTATATTTTATGACGATTCGAATAACATGTCGTGTAATATTTCAATTAATTCAAAACATTCTCTTAATCGTAATGTTTTCTCAGATAACTCCGTCTGGATTTTATGCCTTTGGTGAGGACGTAAGGACAACAAGTGCTTTAGAAGGGTTCAATTCTAAACTTTCATTAAAAATTCAAAAGCATGGAAAGTATTTACAATTTTTGGGGGTCATTAGCTGCTTAAAGACTTTGGAAGAAAAATCAAAGACCAATAAATCGCTATTACTTTGTCGTTACTGCAGACAGATTGTTAAAGATAAATTAAATATTTTTCAATAAAAAATTAAATACTAATGAGTTTATATATCTTTTTAAAGGAACTAAAATATGTGGACATTATGACACTATCAACAATGACATAATGTCCACATACAAAGTGACATTATGTCCACGGACATTATGCCACTTCGCGTATTCAATCTAAATTCAAATCAATTTAAATTCTCAAAATATCGATAAACTACTGGTTTCTTTATCTTTATCCGTAACGAAGTTTTTTACAAAAATCTTAATTTAAAAACTTATTTGTTTACGAAAAAAAAGAAAACAAACACAAAATGGGAATAGAATAGAAACAATAGAATTCTATTACAGCATTCCAGCTGGCCTCTAATTTATCTTTCCGAAATTTTACCAAAAACTTTTTGTTAAATCAATGGAACTTTTAACAATTTTGTGCTATTTGACCGAGTTTAAGCACAGAAAAAACTAAAAATATTTATCACACAAGAACAAGAGTTTGAACTCTTTTGAGAAGATTTTTTTTACAAAAAGAAAAAAAGAAGATGGAAATGTTATCTACGGAGAGTTTACTAGATAATCCTGGATATAAAATAAAAAGGCGATTGTGCAACAATAGTAAAATCCTTTAGTTATTTTATAAAATGCTGTTGCAAATTGAAAATTTTCCTTTGTCTCCTTAATGCAGAGTAATGCCAAGGAAAACGCAAAACAACGGGAAGAATATAAAGTTATTCACTGCCTACTTGAACACCTACTAATAACTAACATTTTCACCTGGTAACAAAACAGACGAACCATAAATGTCGTGGCGGACAATTATTGCCAAATAAGCTAACAAACAGCTACTATTGCTGTGTTCATCGCTTTTTGTCTCATAAGTCTGCCTCACAACAGGTTTGTCAACTTTAAAAATCTAAAATCAGACGACAAGCATTACATGAATAAGTTTTTGTTTTTCTTTCTTATTTTCTTTTGCAGTATTAACAGAATTTTGCTCATTTTACTTTAACTTTGCAAGTCTGTTTGGTTTTCTTTTGTTTACGGTTTCACTTTGATTCAGTTAAAGTACGACAGAATTGAACGAGAAGCTAAAAAAATATACGCGATAACCTAGTAAATTTCGACAGAGAATACCTTCAAGACTACGGCGACTTCAATCCCTTTTGAAAATCACGCTTTTGAGGTTAGATTGAGATAAAACAATGTCAGTATATGACTTCTTCGGCATCACTAACAGTAGGACAAATTTAATATTAACTTGGCATAATCAATATTAGTTGCAATCGATTGCAATAACTGGAGAGGTATAACTATTCTTTGCCTGATGTTGAATAGTTTTTAGATACCAATCTGTGAATGAATAATGTATCACAAGGCTTACACCTGGATTTAGATAATCGTAGAATATTTTTCTTTTAGAAATTTTTGCAAAAATCGCATATTTGCCCAAGAAATGCATACAGTTATTGCAGTGGCAGTTATAGTACTTTTCGAACAAAATTAAAATGTCTAGGCTAATTAGAACCGTTCTATGATTACATATATCTTTGCTTATAAGAATTACTTTTTCTCATTGTTATAGATGTAGTTTCCAGGGGCCTAAATTACAACAATACACTGGAAATTTTTAACTAACAGACTCAGACTTATATCACTTTATCACAGGCCTAAGACCAAGGTTTATGCATCTCCAACAAAATGAAATACGAAAAATATTTCTTCAGCGACTCCTTCTCGGCAGATTTCTGGCAAAAACTCTGAGAGTAAATAAAATTGTCATGAAAAGTTTTTGAAAAATCTATCGTTTGAAGTCGACTTTAAACTATAGGTTCCGCCACTCATGTATAAAATTAACACACGCAACATAAGTGACGTGAGAAGCTAGGACGTAATGCTAACTAAAGGGTTGTAATGACCAATTATGTATGTAAAAAAACAAGTTTCAAGTTTATATTAAAAAGCAAAAGAATAAAGAGTTTAGATTCATGCACATATGAGCCGTTCAGTGCACAGAGTGATTAACTCCACTTTTTGAAAAATCTTAAATTTAACTGTCAAAGCACTTGGTATAGTCATAACTTTTTATATTTATTATAACTTTCCTGAATAGTAAAGATTACGACCATTAAACGACAAAATTTTTTGGGCCATTGAATAATAAGTAATTTATTTCAGAAGACATTTTGATTAACTCCATACTCTTATGTAAATCGTTTCAATAACGCAATTCAAATGACCACTAGCAACCATTAAATGATAACAGTTATCAAAAAGAACTGTCTTAAGTTTATTGAAACTTGTCAAAATACGGAAATAAGAGCTGAGTCAATTAAAATGAAATTTTTGGTAAGTGGCGCAAATTTTGCCATTATTGAGTCACATGCAAAAAAATTCAAAACATTTATTCACCAGATGATTGGTACAATATAATCAAAAAGGCTCTTGATGCAAAAAGAAGGCACCATTTAACCTTAAGAAAACTCAATCATTAACAGAAAATCAACGGTTACATACAGGTTAATTGGCTTAAAATAAGCTGCATAAAGTTAGGAAGGTCAAAACCTCATCTCATACAATTCAAATATGACTATAATGAAGATTTTGAATTTAACAAAAAAATGTAGATCAGCCTTTAGTATATCCTAAACGCAGAACTGTGACAAGGGAAAAAAGTAGAGACATGATGGATCTGCTCAAATTCATTCCTCCTGTTAATCATAGTTATTTTAAAAACTTGAGAAAAAATTTAAATGATGAGTCCTAACATACATCTGACGAAGAAAACATTAATTATACTGCTGATAAATTAATCACAAATAATATATTATAACATCACTGTAAACACTAATTTTTTATGTAAAATTTGTAATAAAAATGTATAATAACTAACTTTTTCTGTAATAAAAAACTTATAACATTACCGACATTATTTTTTTGGACATTCTTTCTTATTAATTTTATATACCATTAGATGAGAGCTACATATGTATTTATGTATTCTACAATATATATTTGACTTTATATTATAAAGGGGATTTTAAAAAACAATTTACATTATATCACCGCATTTCTCAACTTTTTGTTTTATGGAGTTAATCGATTTGTGCACTGAGCGGCTCATATAATGTGAGGTATAGACGGAATTCTTTGAAAAAAATATTTCACAAATTATAAAAATTTCGTAAATACGTAAATCATTTGCTCTTGAACCTAGGACTTCAACAATTTCGTAAAAATGGATTATAAATATAGCTATCAGTGATATATGTAGATATCAATGAGCTGTCAAAAAATTCAAAATCCCCTATCACAGGATTTACTTCTATGCTTACAAAAAGCCTTAATGGAACGTCTTGTTAAAATACTAACCACTTTAGAATTATACTTGCGCACTGGATAGTTTCATGTGATAAATTCCTTAAATATTCTATCAAAAGAGAGACAAATTAACTTCCAATAATATTATCACTTGTTTAATGATATTGAGGATATGGAATTTGAAAATTTATTCAGTTATGATTCGAATGTGATTTGAAACATCAACTAAACAATTCTATCAAAAATAAAAAAATAAAATCCAACCAATATTACAACTCAATGCATTTAAAACCAAATTACAAAGATACTCTAATATGATCATTAAGGGAACCAAATCATAATTGCACTAAGACTTACTTAGGGTGACTTAAAGTCACTTATATGCGACCTTGCTGGAAACTTCGTATTACATGTAGAATTGAATCGCATAGGCTTGGTAGATAATAATTAGTGCAAGACTTAAGGAGAGGACATAGCAACAACCGTTGTAGGCTCGAAATCCAAATATTTTAGGGAAGATGCCATACCAGACATAACTCATTGCTGTTGACTGGAAGAAGTAAACGGAGAAAATCTGTATCAGATAAGATTTACTATGGGTACTCTTTTATGGTCCTGATATGATGGCGTAGGTATATATATATACCTATATATAGGCATCTATAGGCATCTAGAACAGCTCCCTTGAAAATAATTTCAAAATGCTTAAAAATGAATGTTTTATGAAATATATTAAAACATCTACAAACGCAACGAACATCTATAATGAATATTTAATAATTTAATGTTCATACACTTTCACGTCTTAACTCTTTGCGTATCATGGCATTAAGAATTAATCAGACGAACAATATAACTTTAACCAAACGCTTAACCAAGTAACATAGATGGAAATTATAATGTTATTAGAACAAGTTTTTGTTTTGTTGTGGCTTAAAATCATTATCATTTTCATTGTTTTCTCAATTGTTATAGGAAATAGGCTTTGCTAGTACCAAACCCTGCTGACTACCGTGTTAATAAATTAACAATTAAACGCGTGTGATTCTTGAAATTATTTGTCAATAAGGCAATATATCTCCCATTCTATTTTCCGTTTAAAAAGACGTTTTACGAATTCGCCAAAATTGATAATACAGACTTAAACAGTTTTTTTTAAAGGCAGATTGCCTGTTTTTTGTGCATTTAGAACAAAACCGAATGAAAAATTTCGTTTTCGAAAACCTGCAGTTTACGATTTTTATGACATTGGTTATTACAAATATTCAGTCAGGATTACGATCTAACTTCTCACACCACGTATGTTGTATGCGTTATTATTGCACATGAGTTTAATGTCGAATCCGAAGGACTTTTTTTTTGAGAAACCTTTCATGGCAATTTCATTTACTCTCACAGGTTTTGCTAGAAATCTGCTGAGAGGTAGTCACCGAAGAAATATTTTTTTTCGTATTTCATTTTGTTGAAGATGTCTGACCTAGGGTTTGAACCGTGACATCACGTTTAATACGCAATTAATAATCTGATATACAGTTACTCAAATAATTGATCAAAGTTTACAATAGAATTTGGTCTTTTAACCCATTCAAGTCACCAGGACCGAATGGTATTATTCCAGGTGACATACAACATGGGGAGGAAATTATTATCCCTGGGCTGCTTGACATCTATGACGCTAGTCTTCGCCTACTTTATATCCCATGGAGTTGGGGAATTTCTAGGGTTATCTTCATTCTCAAGGCTGGGAAACCGTCCCACACTAAGGCGGGTGGCTACAGACCAATCAGCCTTTGTTCCTTTCTTCTGAAGAAACTGGAAAGAGTCCTTTATGTTCATATTAGAGGGTGCATTCAACAACGTCAACCCGGATGCTATAGTTAGGGCTCTTAATTCTTAATTTTTTTTAACTTCAATGTCCGGGAGATGCATTTGTAGATCAGTCATATAAAGAAAAATATTTTAGTTTTGTTATGACAAAATAAGCTCCCTTTATAAGAGGCTAACTTGTCTTCAATTTCAGTTTGCCAGCTTACTCCGGACGAGTTTGCCAGCGTTTCTTAGGCAGCAATTAAAAAATTATTTAAAAAAATAATCTAAACAGTAACACTGATTACGAATAGGGAAAAATATCCGGTTATGGTGAACTAAAATGTCATACGTTGTGGAAAAAAGTGTCCATGTCCTGTTATGGTAGTTGTTTGCTCATGAGGGATACATTTTAACAATCCCTTACAATGTTTTTGATACTGAAAAAAGTGTCTGTATATAAGAGGCGTCTGCTAAGAGGGGAACAAGCCAAGGCTAATTTACAAATAACATCAGCAGGCTTCCTAAAAGTGATATCAATTTTCTATGCTTTCGAGGTGTCTTTGTTAATATTTTGTCCCTCTGAAAAGAAAGGTTGACTTTACTTTATTCGAGTTTAAAATACTCAGTTTTTATTTTAAAATACGATCCAGCGGTTTGACGAAGTCATTGGTAATTTGATTTTGAATTTATAAGAAAATTTTAATTTTTTCTGCTTTACTCATCCCAATTTTTTTAAAACAAAAAAATTAACAAAAAGAAATTTTAAATGAAAATAAACTTTTGAGCGTTTGAAAGAATTAAAAATATAACTTAGAAGAAACAATTATAAAAAAGAGTTAAAAATTCGTTAACAAATTTACTTAGACTTGGGCATTCAACGATGCCAGAATGATTTTTGTCTTTTACCATCAGTCAGTTGAGAAGATTATTTTTCTGGTATTTTTACATTTTTTTTAATTTTTTTTTTTTCGTTTTGCAGATTGTCAAGCTGAACTGAAAAGAACTTTTCAAGACTTTAAATGTTTAAGTCATCCCAAACATTGTTAAACAGACGGAAGAAAAGAAAGAAATGTGTTAACAATGATTAAAACAACGATGTCATCTGACTGGCTTCAGTCATAGTAAAATATTTGTGATAAAATAAGAATGTTTACAAAGAAAAGGAAAGTAAGATCAAGAGAGAAACAAGAAAAGAGTCCTTAAAATGTTGTACTTGTTTTAGTTTGACTGTTTGCATGAAAGTCAACGAGATGAACGAAGGAGTGAAAGAAGAACAAGGAAAGCAATAAGAGTGTCAAAAGAAAATGAAGAGGTTAAAAACAAAAAAACACTGTATAGTAGCAGGAAGAGCAAGTCTTCAATATTTGTTGAGGACAATAATTGAAAATAAAAAAAACTGATAAATTAAAATTAGGCGAAGGACTGAAAATCGATGAGCTGCGTGAGGGTTTGCATCTCAAATGCAAAAAGCGGATGAAAATGTGGAAGCTTCCGGAAAAATTACGAAAATAATATCCTTGGACTACCGTTGCACATTTAGCATAAAAACTGTAGAAAAGTTTGTAAAACTTCTTTATAAGAGCGAAATGATTTAGTAAGTATTGTTAGTTTCATTTATTAATTGCAAAAGCAGAACTTATTAGACTTATAGTCCTGTCAGCAAGCAGTATAGGAATATATTTAATTGTTAGACAAAAGATCGTTTAAAGAAACCAACAAAATTCATATTCTGCCATGATATGATTCTCCAATATACTACTGGAACGCAATCAGTATCCCCCATTATAATAACGAGAAAAATAAATTAATATAATGCTTGTATCCGAGACCCATTCATGATCAAGGAGTCTATTTAAAGTTTCTTAATACTCCTTATATGATTGTATTGAGCCCCGTAGTAGAGCTTGCGAAGCGTCAAATATTTTAATTAAGTCAAGACTTAAACAACATTTATTTTAAGGTTACTTACAAGCAATGAACATCTGCATTCACGACTTCCATCAACAATTTGTAATACCCTCGGTTTACTCGGGTCGGGGTTTTCGATTACAGGGTACCAATCTCTTGGACCCCATTTTCTAGCAGTTGGAGACCAATCATACGATCTTGTAATCCCAAATTTTAACACCTAGAGGTTATGAAATATTTTATATAATATGACATTGATATAATTAGACGTCGTTTCGAGTGGACAACCAATCTATTTGCCTTTAGACATGCAGAAGATTCCGGATATTATTGATTTTGAAGCGTTAAAAGGTGTGCCTGGAGATTGGATTAAATTCGAGACTTCACTGGACTTATCATTATACCGTCCCACTACTATTCTTACGATCTCAAATCCCAATAGTACATTACATCAAAAATATAAGTATAATTACATACATACATATATAGTCGGTCATTACAACCCTGCAGTCTGGATTACGGCCTTGTTTCTCACACCATTTACATATGTTGTGTGTGTTAATTTTTTACATAAGTAAAGGGACCTACAGTTTAAAGTAGAATCCGATCGATAGATTTTTAAGAAACTTTTCATAACAATTTTATTTACCCTCAGATATTTTGTCAAAAATTTCGTTTTGTTCGAGATGTCTGATCTGTTGTTTGAACCATGATGATGATGGCTTAACTGGCGCTTTATGTAGATCCAGTTTATGAATAATTCTAAAACACAAGGGACAACTTGAAAACTATATGATGTATTTTTGAAATTTTGTTGCCACAAATTTTTTTTTTTTTTGGTACATCATAAAGACGCAGTTTTAATTGAAATTGGTGAAAAATAAAAAAAAACTTAAACAGCAATTAGTGCATTCACAATCCCTAATATTTAGTTAATAAAGACCCTGTCTATAAAAAATAATGTAGAAATGTATCCATTTTCATCAATAGACCTCTTAAGCGAATAAAAATGTTGGTGATATCTCGCGCGCACTTTGTTTTATTTAAATTTAAAAACAAGAAGAAGCATTTCAACAGACCCCAACAATTATAGGATGATAGTATTCAAGGTTATATCCTCACTATATTTAGAAATTAAAAGGAAAACTACAGCAGTCTTACCATACCAAAATTAAGAATGACAAATAAATCAGCAAAGAGAATACGATAAATCAATAATGCCACCATTCCCATCGCTAGATAAGAAAGTTTATTTATTGCAAAACTTACGTAATGCACGTTAATTTTATAACGATTATATCAATGACATCATTTATTTTTGTTAATGTTAGACGGAATAGTATTCAGTAGTATGGATGTTATCATTGAAAAGTAGTGGTTTACTATCTATCAATATAAATGACTCTTTTGCGTTGATATCTTTTGATATCTATTTGTTTATTTACTCAACTTTCAGCGAACATAAGCTAAAGTTTCATTTTAACTTTAATAAACAAACATTTTTATGCTTCACAAAAGTTTTTCTAATTTTTAATCATTTTTTTGAAAAAAATGGCGAACCAAATCTGAAAATATTTTAATATTTAATATTTAATATTTTAATAATCTGATAATATTTTACTGAAAAATATTTTAATGGTATTTTACTGAAACCATCAGCAAAAAAACCCGTATTTAAGTGAATAAAGTTTTGCCAAATGTATTGTTACGAAAGTGAAAAAAATCTAGATACTGGTGTTTTGCTTTTACACCGTTTAATTTTAAAATTATAAACAAAAGTTACAAAAACAAAACAATGAAGTTTACAAATTATCGCACTGCATAATATAACAGCAAACGCCAACATAAAAATGGTAAATAAGTAAACAAAAATATACCAACAAACACTACAAGAATAAATGTAAGCAAAATACGCAAACAACAATAATGAAACAACAATGTTCACATCTATAGAGATCTCGAGAAGCCGAAGCCACGAACATTCACCTTCAAGAACATTCACCAGACTGTTTACATTGCCATATGAAGTTCAGTCAGTCTTGTGTGAAGATGCATTGTGTTTGAAGAGAGAAGTTGTTTGAAGATCGCCGTTACAAAGATCTGTCGAACAATTATCTAGTAATTGTTATTGTTTCTGCAAAAGGTGTAAACAGGGGAATAACAAACAAAGCAATTGTTGTTGTTTACATAAAGTTATGAACAGTGGCACACAGAATTGTGCGAATAAATAGGAATTTTAATGAAAACTAAACACAAATTTATTTTTATTTTATTTGCAATCTACGAGCTCATATTTTAAATGTTTTTAAAAATTAAAAACGTAACTATATGTTTATTTGACCTTAAAATTGAGTCGTTAAAAAACGCAACACCAGCGATTTAAAATTATTGTCTTATTGTGTGCTACAAAACTAAAATAAATAAAATAATACAATACAATACAATACAATAATACAATATAATACAATACAATAAAATGTAATAGTATTTATAAATTGTGCTTGCGGTTGTTTATACCATTTATTGTTGTTGTTGATTTTTTGCCAAAATAAAAAAGATTTCATTTCATTTTCTTGTTTTTTTTCTTTATCACCATAATTTTACTTTTTTGGCTGCAGTAAAGACAATGAAAAAAATATTCTGTTTTGTTTTTCCTTTACTTAGTTATTCATTCAGTCCTTTCGTTTTCATTTCATTATAAATTTTTAAGGCTTTAAATGCGGAATAAAACTTAATTAGATACGCTCACATTAAGTTGAAGAAATGTAAAGACTATGTTCGTGGTAAATGGAGGCTGTAAAACCAACAAAATATTTCGTTTTATTCTGTATTCTTACTAACAGACCGTGGGATTAAAGCATGGAAAAATATAACAAAATAGGACTTCATATAAATTGCAGAAATATTAAAAGCGTACTCGCTATGGTCAGGCTGTAGGCCATCGGGTACGCCACTGCTTGCGGATGCTAAACGACGTTTAGGTATACGCATTGGTTAGCAATGAATAAATTCAGTAAAACAAATAAACAGTCCCTGATAAAACAGCCCTTAAGTATGCATCCTAATAAAGTCTTTTCACCATGTGCCTGTTTCGATATAAGCGCTTGTACTCTAAATTAGAGCTGTTCAGCTCTATCAGTCAAGAACTGCCGGAGTTAGAGGGGGCCAAATTTGGACATTTTGGTCATACAGGTTTTTTTTTAAATGTGTGTAACTTTACACCTATTGATCCTAGCAAAAATTTTCCAAAGGATATTAGATAGCTATTTCTTCAATTTATCCAAAAAAAAAATTTTAATTTTTAAAAAATTAAAAAAATTTTAATTTTCTTTTTAATTTTAATTTTAATTTAATTTTAATTTTAATAATTTTTAAAAATTAAAAAAAATTAAAATTTTTTTAATTTTTAAAAATATTTTTTTTTTCTTTTAAATTAATTTTTTTTTAAAAATTTTTTCAAAATGGGCCCTTCTTTTTTTTTTTGCTCAAATGGGATGCGAGTGGGATATCTATCAAAAAAATTCAAGAATAAGATTTTTCAATATTATTTCAATATTTTAATTGTAGTAATTGAGTTACTAGAGTAATTGAGTTACTAGAGCTTCAGTTTCGCACGCTAAAGTTTTCCCCTTCTTCTCACTCGGAAATGTATGAATCCTATGTTCAGCAACCAAATTTTTAGCAATTCTTGCTTTTCGTTGAGACGTTCCAAACTCGATCATTATTTTTGAACAACTCCATGACGATGGGGCAAGAGTAAGAAGTTGAATTCTTTCAGATCTACTATGTGACGTTTTGTACTTCTTTTTTATTTGTTCAAAAACTTCTACTGCATCCTTGTGATGTTGATTATGGCACTCATTATTAGGTCTTATAGGTTCTACTGAAAAGTTAGAACAACCATCATCTCCTGCAGAACTGTCATCATTTTCAGAATTGATTTTGTTCTCATCTGGAATAACCGGTAATGTGTCCAACTTTCCCATCATTTTCCTGCACGATCCACAAATTAGCAAACGTTTTGAAAGCGTTGGGAATTTTTTCAATAAGTTGTCGGAAATATTTCGCATATCTGATGACCTGTGCTTCTTTTTGTTTAAGGGATTGCAACAAAAAGAAGTCAACATTTCCTTTTTGGAAGCGGAAGCCATTGTAAATAACGCACGTCCATACTTTAACACTGTTTATAAAAAAACTAATTTTCGAATGTCCTTAGAATGCAAATACTTTTTTAAGATCATTTAGGTAGTGCGTTTTCATGCCAAATATTGAAAAATCTTATTCTTGAATTAAAATATAATTTTTTTGATAGATATCCCACTCGCATCCCATTAAGCGATTATAAAGTCCTTAAAGGAAATTTTAGAAGCTTTTTTTGAGTAAAAAAAAGTGCCCATTTTGAAAAAAAAATCAAGCGATTTTAAATCAAATTAAGTCATTCTTAGAGGGTTTTTGTTTAAAAACATTGTCACTACTTTAAATGAGTTGCAATCTGCTACTTAAATCAAAAGCTGCCGGATGCGTAAATTTAAAATTCAGCTTTTCGATACATCGAATAAAAAATATCGATGTATCGATTAACATCGTATGATACGATACATCGACATTTTAACGATGTATCGAAATCAAAACATCGATGTTTACGATGCATCGATTAACATTGAACAGCTCTACTCTAAATTCTGTGAATAGTTGAAAACAGCGTTGCAAGATTTAATTTTTGAAATGGTACTGAACTATAACTGAAAGAGTACTTTTGCATCAAATGGTGCTTTTGTAAAAAATATCTATATATACATAATTGATCATTAGAATCATTTAATCAGGATTACGACCTAGCTTCTCACACCAGTGTTATGTGTTTCGTGTGTGTTAATTTTATACATGAGTGGCTACAGAACTACAGATTTTTAAGAATATTTTTCATAGAAATTTTTATTTACTCGCAATAAGTTTACCAGAAGGATATTCGCCGAACTAATATTTATTTACATTTTTCGTTTTGTTGCAGATGTCTGATGGGGTTTCAACCATGGGCTTACGTATAGTAAGTATATTATTTATTTATATTTATTTATTTATTAACATTTAATACACGTACGGTACGGAAGAGAATAACTAACGGCATATACATACGTATTCCTCACATGTAAAACAAAAACAGCTGATTCGGAATGTAACAAAACGTAAAAGACCCGTTCAAACGTCGACGGAACGTAATGGAACATATGTACGTTTGTTTTGAGCATATGTAAACGACTCGGCAAACGTCTCATTGTTTTGTGAACCTAACCACCGGCTTTAAGACTTCAACTCTATTGGTGTTCGATTAACTCGCCTACTATTGCCACTTTTTGAAATCCTTATGAATTTCTGGATTGGTTTATTAATTGGCTTAAATACTTCACCATATAATGTAATTATATATTTAAATTCATAGTTTTTTAAAATTGACATTTAGTAACTTTACTAAATTGCCTGCAAGAAATATTTCCATAGGCAAATAAAAGAAAAAAAATAAAAAAAAAATAAAAATTTTATAACAACAATATATCAATATACCATTCGATTCATACCAAGTTGCTCAACATACATCTTTATTCCATTCGAATATAATTGTAGTCATATTTATTGGAAATAAATGCTTTATTAAAATTGTTCTTTTGAAACAACATATCAATCAAAGTATTTTTTATCGGCAGCAGTTGGCAATTATGTATTCCGTACCACCTGATATTTTTGTAACAAGTTTGTGTAGGCTAGTCTAGATCCTAATGAAAGATCAATAAAGCAGAAAGTAATTTAAATTAATTCTATCGTTGGAAAATTTTCGAACGGATAAACTGGATTATTCTTGAATACAAGTCCATACCGAAATTATTAGGTTTTGCTACACTACCATCGTAGAGTCGTGTTGTAAACTTATTAAGTTGCAGATAGCTAATGCAGTAATTTTTATATCATACGTTTAAGCTTTATGGAGTTAGTAAGAAAAACAAACAAATATTTCAGTGTCGAACAATATCTAAAAGTGAGATTGAATTAAACGTTATATTTTGACTAGTCGCCGTGGTCCAGTAGGTAGTGTGTTGGCTTATTAGACGTGAGGTCTCGGTTCAAACCTCAGGGCAGGCATCTCGAACCTAACTAAAAACTAACTAAATTGCCATGAAAAGTTTCTCAAAAATCTGTCGTTCGGAGTCGACTTTAAACTGTAGGTCCCACCACTCATGTATAAAAATTAATGCACACAACATGAGTGGTGTGAAAAACTGGGTCGTTATACTGACTAAAGGGTTGTAATGACCAATTATGTATGTATGTATGTATTCTGACTAGTTTGTAGTTGTTCTGATGTCCCACTGTCATTGCACTCAGTATTAAAAAAAAAGATTTATAACGACTTTTTCTTTTAAGCCAACATCCGCAAGTTTTAAAAGTATTACAAATCTTAGCATTTGCAAATAAAAAAAAAATAATTGAAGTAGTAATTCAGTAGTACTGAATGCCAAGAAACGTAGTCAAATTTTAACAGAACAAAAATTACATTTGCATAATAAACCAACAACACAACAACGCAACAACTACAATAAAATATTTTTAATATTATTAAATTTACATAACCACACTTAAAATAATGTTAAAAAAACAACAAAACTTAAACGGTTTGATGAATAAAAAATAAAATTCAGCATAAAATTATTGGGTTTTCTAAAGAGAGAGTGTGGGAGAGATTTATGTTTAGTTCGTTAACGTTAAAAGCAATATTGTTTTATACGATTTTTTGTTTTTAAATTTTTTTCTTTCGTACACAAATTTAATTTGATTTTAACTGATTTTAATAAAATTTTTAAATTTCAAAAGTCAAATAATAGAAGATGAAATAACGCTTAGTAAAGAAAGTAAAACCAATCAGGTACACATCAGAATTTAAAGAAATTTTAATTCAATTACTTTAAACCCCCACTTACAATATCAAATAATTTTTACTTTTGTTTGAAATGAAAACGTATGTACGTTTGTTTTAAGCATATGTAAACGGCTCGGCAAGCGTCTCATTGCTTTGTGAACCTAACGACCCTAATATTTTCCAAGCCAATGGTAGAGTTAAATACTAACAAGTAACAATGATTCATCAGAAATTTAATTGAAGGAATAGTTTGTCTGTCGTGTTTGCTGGTATGTAAAATGGCACCCAATTCATTTTACGATGGTATTCCAACTTCAGTGAAGTTTTGTAGTCTAGTAGGTAGTGCGCTAGCTTATTAGCAACCTTTTAAGAAACCAGGTCAGACATATCCAACAAAACGAAATGTGAACATTTATTTCTTCGGCGACTTCCTCTCAGCAGATTCTGGCAAAAATTAATTAATTAATTATTAATTAAAATGAAAAAAATTCTCCACAGTCTGCCGTTCTGAGTCGACTTTAATCTGTAGCTCCGGCCACTCATGTATTAAATTACACTCACAACATAAGAGATGTGACAAACTAGGGCGTAATCCTGACTAAAGGATTGTAATGGCCAATTATATATGCGTATTGTTATGGAACTATTGCTGTACACGTTCGAGTTAAAAAAAAACCTCATGAAAAAAAAAATCCAAAAGTGTCTACGACAAATAATAAGATTTTCGAACCTTTCTTTCAAAAATGCTTCTCTGAGATAACTTTTACATACTGACTTGAAAGCTCTTCATAAATCCGCACGGTAAGAGGTTACTAGGCAAATAAGAATTGCGAAAACGTTGTATTATGGTAGAAGGTTTTGTAATGCGATGGACAATAAATCCAAATGGAATGTGATTCGTGAAATAGGAATTGGTGGAAAATGTCCTAGAACTGATTTTGATGTAGATGTGAATAAACTTAATGACCAGTTTGTACATTCAAGTGTTCCAACGGCAATTGGTGATATGTATGATGACCTTTATTGTGTCCCTCCACAATACTACTTTAGTTTTCGTTGCGTGGATCAGTTCGAAGTTTTGGAATGTATTTCAGCGGTAAAATCGAACGCAATTGGTTCCGATGATATAGATCCTGTGTTTTTGAAAGTTTTGACACCTAGACTTTTGCCATATTATACCCACTTATTTAATACAGTGCTGACTAAGCCTACTTTTCCTAATGAATGGAAACTTGCCAAGATCCTTTCCATTCCCAAGTCAAACAATGAGTTTAGGACAATTGCCATTCTTCCTTTTTTGTCGAAGGTAATGGAAAACATTATAGCCAGACAGATCAATGGTTATCTGGAAGGTCATAATTATTTAACAATCAGTCAGTCAGATTTCATGAAAGGTAGGAGTTGTACTACCGCTCTATTAAATGTAGTTGAGGATCTCAGGTTGGAGCTGGATGTAAATAATGTAGCGTTTTTAGTTCTTCTCGATCACACAAAGGCTTTCGATACAGTCAATCATAAAATTTTATTGAATAAGCTCCGGAAGCTGTTTAATTTTTCTAATTCTGCCGCTAGTCTAATTTTTTCTTATTTGTTAGACAGATGTCAGAGGGTTCACTTAAATGGGAAGATTTCTGATTCGCTTAATATTTGTAGAGGTGTTCCCCAGGGATCAATACTGGGGCCACTGTTGTTCTGTATGTATATTAATGATCTACCGGATGTTTTGGTTGACTGCCGTGTTCATATGTATGCTGATGATGTGCAGATTTATGCCAGTACTCGTAAGGAGAAAATTGATTCTTGTTTACATTCTGTTAACCGTGATTTGGATAGGATTGACCGTTGAGCTTCGGCGAATAGACTGTGTATTAATCCCTCAAAGTCCAAATGTTTAATGCTTTCGAGTGGATTGAGTATCAGGGGAAATAAAATTGACTATGTCAAGTCTGCTACTAATCTGGGTATTGTATTTAATGACAGATTATCGTGGTCTGGCCATATAAGTGTCGTTGTTGGCAGAATTTACAGCATGCTACGGAATTTATGGGCGGTCATTGATTCAACTCCTTTTGCAATTCGTATGCAACTTGCTAAAACTTATTTGATTCCTCTGCTATTGTATGGGTGCGAAATTTTTGCAAACTGCGATAGTAATGACAACCGGAAATTAAACTTGGCATACAACAATATAGCAAGATACGTATTTCTTAAAGGTCGCCGGGATCATATTTCTCATTTAGCGTATCAGATATTTAGTGTGAAATTTGATAATCTTCTGAAAATTAAATGCCTCATTCTATTCCATAAAATTATTAATACGGGACAGCCGGAATATTTAGTAGACCGTATTAAGTTTGCTAGGTCATGCCGAGGCATGAAGATTATTCAACAACGTTACAGGACTTTCTGTCACAGCGACAGTTCTTTATACACACCACTAGTCTCTGGAATTCCCTACCAAACTACATCCAAAAGTTAGGCAATGCAAACGCGTTCAAAAAGGAGTTATTTAAATTGTTCTCTTAATGAAAAGTTTGTTACGTTCTTAGCATGTTTATTATATCGGCTAAATATTTATCCTTACTTTTCTATACCAATTTTTTATCTTTTTTTAACTTTTTTATTTTCTTTTTACTTCTGTAGTATTGTTAGTTTTCCTAAAATAATTAAATAAATTAAATTATATTTCTACTCAATTTTAATATTTTAATATTTTAATTAATTTGTTTTTTATATTAATTTGTTAGTCTTACTTAATTTCTTATATTTCATAATTGTTATTATTTTTTTATGTATTATATCTTTTTGATCCTAAGCATAGCACTATAACTTATAAGATTAAAATCTTGTTGTGTTATGTTAATTATAAATAAATAAATAAATAAATAAAAAAATAAAAAATACTCTTCAGCCTAAATGCGGTAATTCTGCTTGTTGACGTCGTCATTGAGCTGGGAATGGAATTCTTTGGTGACGATTATTTTGTTAAAAAAATTCCTGATTTTCGTTGGCCCAATGAAAAAAAAAAAAAAAAAAGAATTGCCGACGCAATAAGTGGTCATTTGGGTCATCTGGATCTTATAAGCCTTTCAATGGAAATCACGATGCAAAATGTTGAGTAATGTGAATCGTTCGGTGTTTAATTGCTTCGAACGATGTCGAATGGATGTTTTCTGGATAGCATAGCAAATTTAATTCTATTTGGTTTGCGTTTTCGGTTTTCAAATTAAAATTTATATTCATTGAATGCAAAGATTTAAATTTGAGTAGTGCTACAGAAAAGGGTAAAAATTCATTGTCTACAATTGAGATAGAGGCTCATGTAGAAATTTCTAACTGCAGTTTCATTTACGATTTTATAAAAGTAAAGACAATTTACAAATTTAAAGGCAAGTAAATTTAATAAAAATTTAAATAAATTTAATTTAATTTCGATTTTCTGTATTTCTCTCTTGTGATATCACACATGTAATCATAATTTTATTTCACATCAATTTTGTTCGATTTATTATTGGCATAAAATTTTTTTATTGAATAAATGAACAAAAGATT
Organism: Sarcophaga variegata; assembly: GCA_932273835.1. NCBI lineage: Eukaryota > Metazoa > Arthropoda > Insecta > Diptera > Sarcophagidae > Sarcophaga > Sarcophaga variegata. The sequence goes on along the minus strand of OW026361.1, from coordinate 39,892,125 downwards.
TAATAGAGAATTGACAAATCTTGACTGAAAGCCAAGAAGTTGAATGAAAAACAATAAAATGAATGATTTTTCAACCTTCACAATAACGCATTGATTGTGTTCTATGCACCTATTCCCCCCCTCAACCATTCGAAAGGCGGTAGCAAAGACTACATCAATGTCATCATCATCATTTTCTTCATCTTGTTTAAGCAATCAAACAAAAATAAAAAGGAAAAACAATAAAAGTATTTTACTTCCTTTAGAGGGAAAAAATTCAGAAAAGTTAAAAGCATAAGAAAGAAGGTATGAAAAAGAGAAGAGAAAGAATATGAAGAATATTTGACACTCTATCAAATGTTTATTGCTGTTACGCAACGAGAGCGTTTTGTTGATAAACCATAAAAAAAAGAATTGATATTCCAAGTACTTAGAGTAAAGCAGTGATGACGATGGTTTCTGTGACAAGGTGTACTGTTGTCGATTTTATTTTCTTTCTTGGTTTTTTCTCTGTATTCCTCTTTATTACCCGGGTAGCTGCAATAGTAACTGCTGTTTCTTTCACCAGACTAATATTGAAAGAGGACGAAATTTACGTTTGTTAGTGAGTGCATGATGATGTACATATTTTGTAGAATTTTTGCATTTTATTTCCAGACAATTTATAAATTAAGTATATACGCTACCTATACTATTGTTAAGTTTTTACCCTTTTAAAAACGTTTAAACTATGAGTTCGTAGATTGTAAATGGAACTAAAAATAAATTTGTGTTTAGTTTTAAATAAATTCTTTATTGTTCGCACAATTCCGTGTGCCAATTTGTACAATTTGCTTTGTTCGTTATTTTTCTTTACACTCTACCGCGTACACACTAACAGTTGTCCAATAGATCTTTATAACGGAGATCTTCAAACCACGATTATTCTCTTCACACGCAACCCGTCTTTACACAAGACTGGCTGAATTTTTACTGGTCCCGTTGCCTGCTTTGCCTTACCTTTTATATCGCTGGGTAAACAGTCTGATGAATGCTATTGAGGGAGAATGACTGCCTACGCGAAATCGCTATAAATGTAAATATGTTGTTTACGTTATTGTTGTTTGTGTATTTTGTTTACGTTTATCCTTGCAGTGTTGTTGTTGCCTGTTTGTTTACTTGTTTATCCCTTTTTTATACTGATGTTGTTGCTATATTTTTGTTTATTCGTTGATCATGTAAACAAGTCCATTGTTTTTGTTTTTGTAGCTTTTGTTTATTATTTTAATGTTAAACGATAACACCATTTCCATTTTCGTAACAATATACTGTGAGAATATAGCTATAAATTTAATAGATGGTGGTGTGGTGTAGTGGTGAAAGACTACGTGTATTGACCGAGAAACCCAGTTTCGAATTCCAGGAAAAAAATCGTTCATTGTGGTTTCCGTATTATAAATTAAGTGGATAAGGAGGGTAACATAAAATACAATCAATGTAAGAAGCCCCATCGCCTCCTGGAAATGGAAAAAAATAACATTACTGCAAGGTCAGGAAGTGCCGTCACCATGTGGAAAAGTGGTAGAAATAAACGAATACAATGGAGGGCATTATTTCTATGCAACGATAGATGGCAGCTCCATTATCCTATGACTTGCCACAAGAGATCAAACACCTGCTTAGCTGGAACCACAAAAAGGTTAAAACAGCCGTCATGGGACTTATTGTGCGGATTATTTATTGAATTTCATAACTAGGAAAAAATGTTAATACATGGAAATAGCTAATTTCTTTCTATTGGCCCAATGTTTAGACTTAATGCAACAGTGACATTTTCCAAAATATACGATTATAAATACTCACTCTGTATTTGGGATTATGGGGAGAACCACATGTTAAAAAATTTAAAGATAGAGACTGTCGTAGTTCCGTAAATAAATCACAATTAATCTTCACTTTGTAGGACAAGCATAACTGCCAGATTTGACAATTTATTGTCATTTTGACGATTTTGTGCTCCAAAAATATCAAATTGAGGATTTGACGATTTATACCCTTATTTTTGACGATTTGTAGAATTTAAAAAGTTACATAAATTTTTTTAGTTTAGTACAATAAAAGCCTCCTTAAGCTTTGTATTTGCTTTGCAATTGTTACTTTTGCAAATTTATGTTACTAATAACAAGGAGTAATGTATTATATTTTTAAATTATTTACGAACACCTGTGATGATACAACATAAAATGCAATAACTCAAATAAAAGCGCCAATTAGTAAAGAAACTTAAGTTCTGCAAATACCCTAACATTACCCAGCATATAATAGCAATCCCAAGAACTTTGAGATAAGATTGGCACGTTTCGTAGTTGAGCATAATCTACCACTTGCCGTTGCAGACCGTTTTTAAAGATTCGAATATAGCTTCTAATATTACCCTTGGATGACCAAAGGCAAGTGCCATTATTTTTTTCGTACGGCCAACACTCAGGGAATGGCCCCTAGTCATGCAGTGCTTTGTGTTGGAACTAGGAAAATATGTTATGGGAAGGTGGAGAGAGAGTAGTGTTTGTGGTAGCTTGATTTGAAACTATAAGTGCAGGATGGGAGTTTCACATACAAATAGTCCGACTAAAAAACAAATTTTGTCTTTAAGGCGTTGTGCGATCCACTGACCAATCGACCACAAACAGAGGTGCTTGCCGAAAAAGACGAGTGCGACATGATTCTCGAGAACAAGTCCGTTGTAGTAGCGATAGAACAGTGATACACAAGCCACATTACAATGATGCTCTAATGAATCAGTGGAGTTGGATGCCCTACCGTCATTAACAAAAACCTTCGCCCTATCCTGTACGCGGTGAAGAAGTCTCAAAGGAGAGAGAGTTGTTCGTTTTAGAAGCGAAGGCATCTATCATTTACACCACCAATAGATATAGATGATGCAATATTATTGCTGCGCTTATGTGTCAGTAAACAACACTGGGATAGATTGTTTAAGCCTTAAATAAATTTTTCCTAAAAGTTAGACAAAACTTCTCGGTTTTTGGAAAAAAATATAAGAAATGAAAAAAAGAGATGGTAGCTTTTAATTTCCAGCCTTGACTAAATTTATTAAGAAATATTAGTATCATCACATTCTTCAGCTAATGTAGAGAGAGTATTAAGCCAAGTTAATTTAAATTAAACTGAATTCCTTAAAACTTAAACTAAATTTCTTAGAAGCTATGTTGCATAAATAGATCATTTAAAACTCCGAAAAATTAAAAAATTTAATGAAAACTTGTAGAAACTATTTATTTTTTTATTTTTATTTTTTAATAAAATTATTTAAAAAAAGGTTTTGCCCAGTGGAGGCTACTTACAAAAAATGATATTTCTCAAAAAACACAAAAAATCGCAACATGAAATTAACAGAAATAACCTCAAAACTCTTTATTTAACACGTTTTTAATTTTTTAAAAGCTTGTTCAAACTTCAATATTCAGAAAAAAAATATAATTAAAGGTTATATCAGAAGTATTAATTTTTTTTTCGCAAAAATATATTTTTTAACAAAAACTTTTTTTAAATTATTAAGCGCTTACTATCACTTCTGTTTCCCATATTTAATTTAAATTTATGTGTGTTTTCCAACTAATTACAAAACCTTAAAGTATCAAACAAATCACTCTGTATATACTGCCTTTGCGCACAAACAATAATATTAACAATGATGATTATACACCCGCTAAACAGTTGTCGTTAATTTTTTATAAAAACAAAATATGATATATTCTTTAGCAAATACATACATAATTGGTCATTACAACCTTTCAGTCAGGATTACGACCTAGTTTCTCACACCACTTATGTTGTGTGCATTAATTTTTATACATGAATGGTGGGACCTACAGTTTAAAGTCGACTCGGAACGACAGATTTTTTATTTTTTTGAGAAACTTTTCATGGCAATTTCATTTACTATCAGAGTTTTTGCCAGAAATCTGCTGAGAAGAAGTCGCCGAAGAAATATTTTGCCATATTTCATTTAGTGGAGATGCCTGACCTGGATGAACCGAGGTCTCACGTCTAATAAGCCAATACACTACTCACTAGACCACGGCGACTTCTTTAGCAAATACCAAAACAAACAAAAACATTCTTGAAAGTGAGAAAAGTGATTTTTTTTGCCACACTAATGGGTAGAATTACTTATAGTGCAGTGTTACAAACTAATCACATCACTTTTACGTTGGGTTATATGTACAATATTAAAAATAATTCTAATCTGTTGTTAAAATAGATTGTTCTGAAGAAGTACAAATATTTCCTCTCAGCAGATTACTGGCAAAAACTCTGAGCAAAAACACTTTGGAATTTGTTTGCCGTGTCATTACTTCTACAAAAAATTGTTACTTTTCATGAATTGTTCAATTCTAAGTTATCTAAGGAAGTAGGCTTAACAAAGTAATATAAGTAAAATATTGAATAGTACAGGATACATTTTTTGTAGATATCAAGTCGATATTGTGCAATAAATGTTTTCCAATATGATAACGTTAAAAAAAAATGATTCAGAGCACAAATTTAATACGTAATAAAAATAGGTCATTAAATAATAGTCATAATTAAACTGATTTGTCACTCAAAATCCTGTCTGTAGAATGGTTCTACTGCGAAAATACTTTCATGAAAAAATTTGAGTTATTCTGTAAATACAGTTCTTGCATGTATGAGAGCACGAGTAACATATTTTGAGAAGATCTATGGAGCCCAGTGTACATATACTACGTACATATTTTAAGGAATATATAATCATTTGCGAAGTTTTATAAAAAATTATGTTTTTTTAAACTACAGCTTAATATCTCGAAAACAGAATATGAAATAATATTTCTTCGGTGGCTTTTTCTTAGCAGTCTTCAGACAAAAAGTCTGTTAGTAAATAAAATTGCCACGAAGAGTTTTTCAAAAATCTGTCCTTCTTAGTGGACTTGACACCACTCATAATTAAAGTTAACACGCACAACATTTATAATGTGAAAGGCTAGTTCATAGTCCTAATAAAGGATTATAATGAACAATTAAACGTAGTTTTTGAAAATTATTGTCTTTAATTTTCAATAAATGTGTTTATAAATATGATATGATACACATTTCATATGACAAATATACATGAACGAATTAAACTGAAGAAAATCATTGCAAGCGGTTGGTTTTTGAGGTTTCGGCCAAGCCTAGGAAACATATAGGAGCTGACATTGTGTGTTATAAGAAGTTTGCTATGACTAAAATGACACTAAACTCATGCTAGTGTACAATTAGCCCCGTGAAATCCTTTTAAGTAATTGTTCAAGAAAAAAACAGATTTTGTATTAATTCTATCCAAATATACCGCACTTGTGCAGCAATTGTATCTTGGGGCTTTTAATTATTAGTTACGATGTGCTGTTAGATTTACGCTTTAGAAAATGTCCCATAAATACTTTACTTTACTTCATCCTTCCATAATAGATTCGTACCTTTAATGTGAAGGAATTGAAAACGTCGATGTTTAGCAAAATTTCCAGCGCCTATTTTTTAAAATTTTCTTTTAAAATGTTTGTATAATGTTTGCCTTTTTATTTTCACAAATATAAGATTTGAGATACTTGCATTGGTCATTGCGCCTCACACCACCACTAAACCACCCTCTTTTACGCAATGTCTTATTTCCGCTACACATATTCGTCTGAAATCTGATCCAAAGATATTAAATTTTCAGAAGACATTTGACTTATTATGGCTTATTAAGTTTTATGTTCTTGAAAAATTGAAGCCAACATTTTGATGATCTTGACCTAATAGTTTCATCAGTTTTCCGTAAAGTTTTGCCACCATTATGCATTCTAGCAATAAACTCCTTGACGTCAATATAAATTTTTTGTAATTTTTGATTTTATTTTTTATGGCCCATCAAACCGAATAACACACAATAATACAGAATTTTTAGATCATACGAAAACAATACAAATATCATAAAATATTTATGTGAGACCGTTGTCTTTATCTTTGTCGTTCTCTCTATTTAAGCTGTGCGGACAACCCCTTGAACTTATTTCTCAAGTTTATTGGTTTTATTTGTTTTTGTAGTACATGTTCAAAAGTTTTGTTGTCTCAGTTATAGCGTTTTTTATCTCTTGAAATCGTTTTAGTTGACTCAAATTTAGCTGGTATTTTTTGGAAAAACGATTTTCAATACTTTGGTTCAGTTAGTGTATTTGATAAACACGTTTGGGTAACTGCATTATTTGCTGGTTTTATCAATGCGCCAATATCTCCATTTTAAAGTAAAGACAGTTTGTGTAATAGCACATGCATATGTACGTACGTACGACTACTGAATTGCAGCCTCTGTAATTGTAACCACAGGTTGTTTACAACATTTAAAAAAATTAAATACCACAGGCTGCCAATAAATCAAATATTTGAAATAATTTTTATATTCTTCATAAACCAGCAAAAAAAAAAAACCAAACATGAAATTTTAACGGTTTTAAGAGAGATACCAACCAATTCATCTTATGTTTGTAAAGTTACGAGTATTATTGGTTTCAATACCCAAAGCAACTACGAGAAAATTAATTTATGATCTTGCAACTGTTTCATAATATTACGCTTTGTCTAGAAATTGAAGTTAAGCTTTTGGATTTGAAAGTATTTGCGAATTTCATCTTGTTAGTCGATAAAGCAATTGGTTAAAGAAACATTTCAAGGTTGTAAGTAAACATCAAGCAGTAAAGTAAAGACAGACTTCCAAAAAACTGGTTCAGTATTATGCTTACATACGTGTGATGTTTTTCAATCACAGTCGACCTAATAGGCCCTAATACTTGTATTTTGTTATGAATATTTTTGGTTAATAAGGAGCCAGTAACATTGGTCATCAACTAACGAAACTAAAAAAATTTTTCATTACAACGCATATTACATTTAGCATCAAGTCTGCAAAGCAAGCATTTGGACAAATGAATCAAGATCACGGAATTGTAGAATAATAAGAATATCCAACTCAAAGGTCAAGTCAATAGTTTTGTATGGTTGTGAGAACTAAAGCTCGAGCCTAAGGTTATTTTGATATACAGTAATACATGTAGAGCGTACAGAAAATTTTCTGGTCCAAACTAAATGCTAATCGAACAAAAATTTGAAGAAGCAAATGGGGAGGCATTTTAGTGGTAGGCCTGTCCACTAAGAGAAACATTCATACATAATTGATCTTTACAACCTAGCTTCTCACACCCCTTATGTTGTTTGTGTTAATTTTATAGATGAGTGGTGGGACCTGGAGTTTAAATTCGACTCTCAACGACAGATTTATGACAATTTGTATTTACTCTCAGAGTTTTTGATAGAAATCATTTTGTTGGAGATGTCTGATCTGGGAATTGAACCGTTCACGTCTAATAAGCCAACACACCACCTGCTTCAAACAGGTTGACAGGTTGATGCAGCAGATGTCAAAACCAAAGAAATTAAAAATATGAAAATGTATAGCAATACTTTAGAATTGGCACCACGGAAAGACCTTTACGAAAATTCGGCTGAATTAAAGCACAGTATTTGATACCAATCTTTACTGCAGTTGGTGAATTTTGTAGCTTTCTTGCATGAGCAAACCAAGAAACCGAGGCAGTACCAGTGCATCAGTTTAGCTATACACAACCCCAAGAGAAAAACTTGTGCTGAACAGCCATGCCAGCAGATGCGGAATAGACGAAGTTCTCTTACAAGTAGCTGAAGTGATACAAAGGCCTTTTCCTGTTAGATAATGAGTTGGTATGCTTATATAGGTATGTACATAAATGTACTTCGAATCAAACGAATTGTAAACACAATAAAAAAATTAATTTATAACCGTGAAGATTATAAAGCTGTGGAACAAATCCATTCTCAGTACTTAATTATTGTAATTGTAAAGACTACATATTTTACGAAAAGTTATAGTGAATGGGTACAATGCAAATTAAATGAATTTAACGTTTTTTATTTTTATAATTTTAACAGATTTTGATATTTTAGATGTACATATATTTAAACTTTTTTACGGTTTCTGATTTTTATTTATTTTTTTTGAGATCATATTCATGCTTTGATGACCCTATTTATGCAGTTTTAATGGCCAGTGTAAACTATTGCTTTTCATTAATAATTCTCACTTTCTCTTTGTTTTTGCGAGTAATCATATATAATGTCAGACAACCAATTACAGACACCCCGAGTATCTGGTGGAAATCGTACCATCGGTTCTGCCACTTCGAGTTTAGTACACTATCAACTAAGAAATCGACGCATCACTGATATAATAAAATTATATTTTACCATATAATGACAACACTTATGTTTGATTATTCGTCTTAGGATGGATCAGAGTGCAATGTTTAATAGCTTTTTACAACTCTAGTTATGGCCCTGTCCTCGTTTTTACTGGTTTTCCGCCACTTAAGGGGATATATCAGCAGGATAATGGCCCGAAAGAGTGGTTTGCTAGTAATAAGATCAACGTAATAAAGTGGTTAGCACAAGCACTTGACATCAATCCGATAGAAAATCTGTGCGATATTGTAGATCATCAAATATTACGCGGTACCTGAAAAGTTAAAAAGGAAGAGACTTTTCCAGCAGCTAGAAAGAAAGGAATTTCGTATGGAGTTTTTTCTAACTTAATTGAGTCAAAGCCACGAAGAAGTATTAAATATTTTAAAATTTGAATTAATTTAATTGAACATGTGCTTTGTTCCGCATTGTTTTTATGAATATTTTTGTTTTAAATGAAGAATATTGATAGGTTTTTCAATTTTAGTGAGTAGAGAGTATAGCCTTAATAAATCATTAACAAAAACTTAAATCCATCAGAGATTTAAAATTTTATTAAACTACATACTAGCAAACACAACTCCGTGCTTTAGTTTTATCTGTCATAATGTTGTCAAAGGCAATATGAAGAACACTCTCTCTTTCTAACGTATGAATTCTCTCGACAAAAAAACATACATACAAATGTGTATAACCTGTTTACCGCTGTTATTAAATCAAAGTTTATGTAAACATTAGTTAAAGTGGAATAGAAAATTGGTCACAGTTGATGAATATATCGATCACGGTTGACGTTTATATAGGTCACAGTTGACTAGCAAATTGTTGCATATTTTATACTAAAAAAGTATTGTTTTATTTTATAAGGATTTATTTTTACAGTTTACAGCTTATTTATTTAAATTTTTGAAGTTTTAATAAAAAATTAATATAAATATTAAAAATAAATAAACATAAGATATGTTATATTTTTGCTTATATTTTTCGACACTATTTGTTTTAATTGCTTAAGCAAATGAAATAAATATATTTTTGTTGATGCGATGTTGTTTTAATTTTTTAGTTAAAATTATAATTTTTAAGTTTTTATATGAACCTAGAGTATTGTTTTATGCGAATTCAATATATACGGTTTTTTTTTGGCGCACATTTATCTCATAAATCTAGTGCTGCGTGCATTAAATTACACAACAGTTAATATACATAAGACCATAGAAAAAAATGACGTGACGTGTTTATATCTGAAACAGTTGTAGGAAACTGTCAAGGAATGCAATGTAAGCATATGCATTAATTTCTATACAATAAGATCTACTTAAAAAATGTTCATCTCTTTACGGTTCACGTTGGGTCTTACTTCTCAGGACATCTTGAATTGTGTATATGCATTAGAAGGTATTGTAGAGTTTCCGTTAACTATTATTTAAAACTTCATTGAACCAACTAAAGCTATATGTTCAATAATTTATTGCTTTTTAAAAATTTTCGAATGAGGTTTTTCATTCAAGGATCGATTTTTTTTATGGGAACTTAAGACATTAAAAGTGTTTTATCAACATATAATTTTAGCCACTAAATCTCTGGGAATATATATATACAAAATGCACCTGAGAAGTCAAAGGACGTAATAGTTACAGTGCTTAACTTATATCCTCCTCCAAGTAACCCATTCAGAAGCAATCATATTCTTCTGGGATCTTCTACAGTGAACAACTACTTGCTTAGCTAGACAAACTTAATTATGAAACTGAAACAAATGATCTGTGATAGACGACGAATAATTTTTAGGGCTCATGTATCATATAAATATTTCAGAAAATATTTTCCCACTTCTCTACTCTGTTATAGACATCTGATTAAGCATCAACAAATATTTTTTTAAATTGTTCGAAATGTATTATCGTTTCGAAATAATGCCAGTCATCTATATATATATATAGAGAAAATGCATCACTGGCAATAAAAGACAGGCCAACATGATGGTCACCATTACTATTTACTGTTGCGAGTCAAAATTTGTTTACATTGTTTTCGTGAAATAATAATTAGTTTTGAAATATTTTAATAACAAATAATAACGTTTATTAGCATTGTTACATCAACAACTAATTACAAACTGCGGACGCACTATTTACAATGACAGAAACAAAATGTTGATAGTTCTTCATGTATTTTTGTTGTTGTTTTGTTATTGTGTCAATTTGTTTCCATTGTTTTCCATAGGGTCCAGAGGTCTAAAATCGTGGTAAAAATAAACAGTTTATTCCATTAATTGTGACAAGAAAAATGTTTTGTCAGTTGGTAAATAAGAACAAAATAAACAAATTAAAATGTGTCTTCTGCCTTTTATTTTATAATTATGCAGTCAGTGTTAAATGTTTATTTCATTCATAATAAAAATTGCTGTACCATTACAGTTGTCCTTTGATTAAATGAATTCTATTTTAGCATATCAAGTAACACTCTGTGCTGAAATAACAAAGTCTGAACTAGTATGAAAGAGCTGTGATTTTTCCTTTTTTTATTGTCAACAAGCATAATCAAGACGACTATAGCATTGGAAAAGAATTTGCAGCACCTGGATAAGAGTTTTCAAAATTTCTTTTTTTTAGATTTTTCAAATACTGAGCACATTATTTCTAGTTTCCATTACACCATGCCTATTAACACCGTGTTAATAGCAATATTTCTTTTTTTATTCGTATTTAATTTTTTATATCAATACGTTCACGAGTGCAGATTTACCGAGTTTTTAGTCAAATAAATATCGGTAATTTTTTTAAAAGTTGAAAACTCAAAGCGGGTGTTTTTTAAGTGCTTCCCATTTTTAAATTCAAATAACATTAAGTGTGAATGTGATACGAATAAAATAATTGATTTTTTTCTTTATTTCCAAAAATCTATTGATGCCATTACGCGTGGAGTATAACATTGTTCACAGAAGTCGCTGTAGTCTAGTAGGTAGTGTGTTGGCTGTTAGAGATGAGCGATATTTTCAAAACTGTGATTTAATCACGGTGATTGATAATTCACTGGTAACTACAGTGATTGAAATTACCTAATAACAGTTACTAATAATGTCGTTCTTTCAAAATTGTTACATACTCAAATTTATTTCATTTTATTTTGAGCGAGGCAGAATTACTATTAGATGATGCTGATTATTTACTTTTGCCTTTTATACATGAACTTTCTGTGAAACTTAATTGTAAAACTTCATATAATAAAAAAAATTACAATAAAAATAATAACATTGATGACATCACTTTGATTTTGTTTAGTAGTCTTTTCGTAGTATGTATCTAGTTGTCTCTTTCTTACGACTTAATAAAATACGTTATTGTCATTATTGTTTTCTTTTGGAATACTGTGATCACAATCACTGTTTTAAAGAACAGTGATTAACAAATCACGTTCACTGAGAACAACGTTCTTCAAAAATCACTGGATCGCTCATCTCTAGTTGGCTGATTAGACGTGAGGCCACGGTTCAAACACCAAGTCAGACATTTCCAACAAAACGAAATATGAAAAAATACATTTTTCGGCAACGTTCTCTCAGTAGATTTCTGGCGAAAGCACTGAGAGTTAGTAAAATTGCAATGAAATGTTTCTCAAAAATCTGTCGTTAGGAGAACGACATATATCAAGTTAACACACAATATAAGCAGTGTGAGAAACCAATTCGAAAACGTTCAATTTTCTATAATTCTGGCTCATAAATCAGGCTGTACCTGACCGGTGACATGTGTTCTGTTTCCTTACACCAGGAACTTAAGACAACCAACAAGAAGCAGTCTAAGGGTATTATTTCATCATTAAGTTGTATAGGTTAAGGTTAGATGATTTGTACTTATCAATTGATAAAAGTACAGTGTCCGGAGATCAATTTGACTAGTTGTACAAACGTCCTGAAGAAGAGAGCATAATAGGGGAGATAAGGAAAAAGCAGAGGAAGTAGGAATGGGAAAATAAGGAAGCGTAGGAATTACACAGCCTAACAAACACACAAGAGAGCGCGGCTACACTATTGAAGCCCTAGCACTTCTCAACCAGCTCAATCTATTAATGAATCTATGGAGAACCTTGATGTCGGCTCTCGACATAGAATTCAAACCATCAAAGAAACCCCCGCCAACGGTCTTCAACCTCAAGCTACTAAGGGCTGGACAGTTACAGAGGATGTGTCCGATAGTCTCTAACTCCTTCTCATCGCAACATACCCTGCAATAGTTCGGCTGGGATCTATTCCAAATCCTTGTCAACGATCTAATCTCGCAGTGCGTCGTAATAAACCCAATAACTAACCTTAAACTGGCCTTATCCAAGCCCAGCAGTTAACCTGTTGTTACACTGTCTATAGCAGGCCATATACACCTAGAAACATAAAAACCCGATCCATTCCCCAACACCTATGCTCTTCCCTCTTAACCCAATCATTGATGAGGCCGTAGAGATCATTAGGTTGTAATAACGAAAAGAAGTTAAAGGTGACTTTAAAGTTCACTTTAGCTAAAGTTACCTTTTACCAAACCCAACCGGCAAGTTGTAATAATGGCCCTAGGAGAATAAGCATTAAACATATACATTAAAAATGTGTCACGATTGTTATACTTGTTAAATAACATCTGCGGTAAGGGGTTCGAGAAATATTAAAAACAATTTTTGAGTTCTGAAATTAAGCTTGCTTTACACATAATATAAGGAAGGCCGGCATGCACCATAGAATTCAGTACAACATGTTTCCGAGATATTTTTCCACATAAATGGATGGGGCTGTAATTGATGCTTATCCAAAAACCACAAAAGGGAAGAAAGACGGAGTTCGATGTGCTAATAGTAGCAACGGTTTGAAGATAGACATTTCACTTTCTCTCCAGTATAAATGGAGAAGGAAAACTGCGAGCTGAATTTCTACATGGTCCAGTTCATGGCTAGTTCAGAAAATACCTGCACATATATGGATATGATAGGTCCCCTACATGCCTATATCATTGGAATTGCTTTTAAATTTGTTCAGGTTTTTTTTCTAACTCTAGGTGACATAAAATCAAAATAAGTTCTTTAGCGACATTGATGTGTATTTTGATATTGTAACGTTTCTACCTTTTAAAAACGTTTAAAATATGAGCTCGTAGATTGCAAATAAAATAAAAATAAATGTAGGTTTTAAAGAGATTAATTTATATTTGACGATATAAATTATTATTATTACAAATATTTATTTCATTTTTAAACAAATTAAAATCAAAAAACAATTCTTATTTTTTTTTTTAACACACAAAATCGAACTGCTCGACTGCCAATGATATAATAATTTTTTAATATGTTTTTTTTTATATTGAAAAACTATTTTTTCAAAATCGATCGAGTATTTAAGTTTTATCACGTTTATGTTTTTTCAGTCCGCTTACTATATTTATTTTAGTTCAGTTTTCTCTTTAACCCTACGGGATCGCCTTAATCCTTTCTGGTGCGATCCCACATTCGGCCCTCCTGACGAATCATTCGCCTCCTGACGCATCATTCGACCCGAATGATATGCTCTTCAAATGCGATCTCACATAAATTTGTGTTTAATTTTAATTAAATTCTTTAATGTTCGCACAATTCTGTGTGCCACTGTTTACAACAATTTCTTTGTTTGTTATTCCTCTTATGCACTCTTTTGCATAAACAATAACAATTACTAGTCTATTGTTCGGCAGTTCTTTGTAACTGAGATTTTCAAACACACCGCGTATTCACACAAGACTGACAGAACTTTTACTGACTCCGTTGGCTGTTTTGTCTTGCCTTTTATATGGCAACGTAAACAGTCTGATGAATATTCTTGAAGACGGAAGTTTGTGGCTTCGTTGCTTAATTATTGTTGTTTGTGTACTTTGTTTACATTTATTCTTGTGGTGTTTGTTGGTATATTTTTATTTACTTGTTTATTACTTTTTTATGCTGGTGTTTGTTGCTATATTACCCAGTGCGATAATTTGTAAACGTTTTTGTAGCTTTTGTTTATAATTTTAATGTTAAATGATGTAAAATCAAAACACCAGTATCTAGATTTTTCCATTTTCGTAACAATATTTTTTATTGGCATTGCTTTTCGTAACTTTTTTTACCTAAACACACAGTTTATAAAGTGAATATTATTTGCAAAAATGCAAGAAAATTTGCAAAAAGAAGAACTCCATTAGATACGCCAAAGTTTACATAGCCCCACTCCATATCCTACAAAATTCTTAAAAATTACAAAAATAAAGTGGTACCCTGAATACTCTGCATGAGTGAAGGAAAAGGAAACAAAAGGAGTGTTAGTTTATGGTGTTTCCACCTTTTCTTACTTACTAACAACATGTACTGCATGAAGTTGTCTTCATTCTTTAATATTTGAAAACTTTAAAAGTTTAAAATTGTTTTTCAAAAGGGTAGAGTACAGCCAAATAACTTGAGTTTTTACCAGACCACACAAATGCACTTGAAGAGAATTTCTAAAATGAAAATAATTTTTACAGAAAAAAGAAAAAAAGCAACAATGCCGGTGAATAGATCATACCATATCAATTTGAATATCGGAAAAATCATTTTTCTTTCAAGTGCATAGCACCGTTAGACACCTCCGAACTTTGCCAGATGATAAGGGACACCATGTTGGAGCTAAATTTGTCAAATTAATTAACATTTATTTAGTCTGTTTTTTCAAATAATCATAGATGACCGGGCGTTTGCTGGATGGGCTCAGCAGCAAGTGGCAACTGACCTTAACTTTCATAGAAAAATTGTCTTCAGCAATGAGTTCTTTTTCTGGATGACGAGGTAAATGAAGAAACAAAAGTATCGAGTTTCGGATGTTCCTAGCCCACATGCGATCCAAGATCATCCAATACATTATGCAAATGTCAGTATTTGTTGTGGATTTTGGGCCGTAAACGCAAACCCGGCCAATACTGTCAACGTAAAGTATTATATTTAACCAACATTTGCCCTGAATTGGGTGATCTGGCCATCAATGGCGTGTGGTTATAAGTGAACGGTCTATATG
Source organism: Sarcophaga variegata (assembly GCA_932273835.1). Classification (NCBI taxonomy): domain Eukaryota; kingdom Metazoa; phylum Arthropoda; class Insecta; order Diptera; family Sarcophagidae; genus Sarcophaga; species Sarcophaga variegata. Next base: position 39,876,794 of record OW026361.1, on the reverse strand, counting down.
CCACACAGTTCATATCAGATTGGATATTCTGCACTAGTGGAGGTAATATGGAACTGGTCTTCAAGATCGTTCGATTTCACTCGGATACACTTTTTCTTGTAGAGTCTTCTCAAACGGCAGGTGTATGCGAATAAACCACAAATCATAGCGGTTCTCAATACATACATACATAATTGGTCATTACAACCCTTCAGTCAGGATTACGACCTAGTTTCTCACACCACTTATGTTGTGTGTGTTAATTTTATACGTGAGTGGTGGGACCTACAGTTTAAAGTCGACTCCGAACGACAGATTTTTGAGAAACTTTTCATGGCAATTTTTTTACTCTCAGAGTTTTTGCCAGAAATCTGCTGAGAGGAAGACGCCGAAAAAATACTTTTTTGTATTTTATTTTGATGTCTGGCCTGGGGCTCGAACCCTGGCTTTTCGTCTAATAAGCCAACACACTACCTACTAGACCACGGCGACTTCTCAATGCCGACATGATACATATCATCGGTCAATTAGATATTTCTGCGGTGCTCCAATTAAAGATCTCTTGGGAAACATTTCAATGGTGCTATATTCCACATATAATGACAACAAAAACGAATAAATAATTTCGATGATAGCGCACATCCACTTAATTTTACTTAAATTTAAAGATGGAAGCGCTTACAAAAGCCCCCTTTAAATCTAAAAGTCACCTTAACGAATTAACGTCGCCGCAGTCTAGTAGGTAGTGTGTTGGCTTATTAGACGTAAAGCCCGGGTGATTCGTATCCCAGGTCAGATATCAAAACGAAATATGAAAAAAATATTTCTACGGCGACTTCCTCTCAGCAGATTTCTGGCAAAACTCTGAGAGTAAATAAACCTGCCATAAAAAAGTTTCTGAGAAATCTGTCGTTCGGAGTCGACGTTAAACTGTAGGTCCCGTCACTCATGTATAAAATTAACGCACACAACATGCGTGGTGTGAGAAGCTAAGCCGTAATCCTGACTGAAGGGTTGTAATGGCCAATTATGTATGTATGTATGTATGAAGGAAATATCAAGGTACAATTCCTCCATAGGGAACCTTAATTGTAAACGGGCCTTATTTTTTATCATTTTTTTGTGTTTGCGATAACATTTGTCATACATATGCAGAATACATCAAATCAATGAACAAAAACATCGTATATTTTCATCATGCTAAAGTTGGCGAATTGTGTACCAGAAAAAGACAATTTGCGGAAAGCATTGTTTTTTCTTTTCATTTCAAGAAATGCTTGTCGAGGCATATAGCGATCATGCTCAACCAGAAGCAACATGCAGACGATGCTGTTAACAGTATTTGAGAGTGAGAGAGTATTAATTTCTATTCTGTCGTTAACTGTTTCAAATAACTTAGCATGCGGAAAATATCATGCATATGGTTCGTAGAAAATAAACGAGAAAGGTGTAAGACAGCGTTACATTCTTTTTACTCTTCACTCTTGATACGCAGGGCTTTGAAAGTATTCGAAATTAACAAACAGACTAAACGCATTGGAATTCTGCTAAGTTTTCTAAAAATACCAACAACAGATCGCTCTACTATGGTGACTGAACAAACCCACATAATTGATAGTTTAACGTACGTAAGGAGAATCCTGAACGGAAAGCAGTCGATAGTAAGACAATGGATTGGCAACTGAAGGAGAATAAGAATACAATTTCTAAAGATAGAACTGCAATTGACAGCGAACTCAAATCTCCTGAAATATTTTCTAACGTTGACAAGTTGTTGGATTTTATTATTTTGTTTTCTTTGGTGAATAAGGAGTGAACCTCAGCCTGAGTCTTATGTAGTCACCGCAGTCTGGTAGCTAGGATGCCAGCTTATTAGATGTGAGGCTACGGTTCAAACACTAGTTCAGGCACCTCAAACCAAACGAAATATGAAAAAAATATTCCTTTCAGCGACTTCATCTCAACAGCCTACTGACAAAAACTGTGGGAGTAAAAAAGTTACCATGAGACGTTTCTCAAATTCGTCGTTTGTCGACTGTAGGTACTGCCATGCATGAATAAAATTAACACACACAATATGTGTGATGCCAAAAGCTATGTTGTAATCTGGGCTAAGGGGTTGTAATGACCACTTAAGTAAGTAATTAACAGAGTGCTCGATATTTTACTTTCAGTCATTGAATGAATTTTATATATATAAATATTTAGGTATATTTAATTTTAATTTGTATGAAAGATTTTAAATTAATAAAACCTTACGAAGTATTCTTCAATGGCTTATCTGTTTTACATTTTAAATGGTACTGAACTATAACTGAAAGAGTACTTTTTGCATCAAATGGTACTTTTATAAAAAAAAATATTTTTTTGTACTTAATACACGTACGGAATGGAATAGAAAAACTAACGACTTATACATGTTTTTCATATAGAAAACAAAAACAGTTGATTCGAAACGTAAAAGCCCCGTTTAGTCAAATGTCGACGGAACGTAACGGAATTTACGTTCTTTTTAGCATATGTAAAGCAAATTAAATACTTAGTGAAATTACATTACTATTCGGCAAGATTTCTCATCGCTTTTTGTATTCTAAAAACGAACGTACTTTTCATGAACGTTAAGTAACCGGGGCTTAAGATTAATTCTACCTTTAGTATTATGTTGAACGTGTTGCTAACCCATTAATAGTGTAGCGTAGGTGTAGGTACTGTGGTATTTTTTAAATAAAGAAGTACTGAAAAAAGTACTAAAGTACTGAATTTTTCAACACTGATTCATACAACGAATTATAATACGCCCATCATACTATAGCACCATATAATTACATTAAATTGTATGTGACATTGGAATACATCACATCACAAAACATTAACTTCATATGTACATACATACGAATTTATCTCAATTGCAGGGATGGAAAAGTTGTAAATGAATATCTAAAATGAAAATAGCAATATGGATACTTCTTGTACATGTACATGAAGTATTGGTAGATGTATTAGTTTTCTACTAAAAGTTTTCCAACATTTAACCAATTACATACATACATAGATACACATCCGTATAGACTACTACACTATCAATATGTTCTTGTGGGTTGTGTTGTAATTTTAAACATTTTGTGTAGTTGTTCACAACAATGCTGGCTTTTCAACAATTTGCGGTTTGTTGTTGTTTTAATAAAAATATGTTGCAAACACAATTTAAAAACCACACAAGCCGCACAATTTGCAAATGGCCAAGATTTACATTGAAACTTAGTTACACATGCTTAATTACAAAATTTCATACAGGAATGTGTGTTCATTTCAGAGTTTAAGGCTTTAATCTTCTTTTTCTTTCTCATAGAATTTTTCAAATTATCTGTTTAAAGTTTAAACTTTAAACTATTGCTGGATTGAAGGGAAGAAAATTTGATTAATTTTAAAGGGGGGAGCACATTTGAAAAAATCTTCAAAAAGTGTTTGAATTTGTAGAATAACTTGCCAACACAAAAGCATACGTATTGATTGATACCTTAAATATGAAGTGTTTTTCACTTAAAAAAAATCGTGATGGATTTCATTGGTATTTTCCACGAGTTCAAATGGTACAATAATCCCGTAAAAAATACGATAAAATAGTGATAGCATGCCAGTACTGACATAAGTTTACACAAAGTTTTAAAAGAGTGCTCGTTCTTATTTCTATTCCGTTAACATTAAAATACATTTCAATTTTATGCCGTTCTAGAGAATGAAATTGCTTCATTACCACTTAAGATTCTTTTGAGTAAACTGACTGACTTGACTTATGCAAATGAAATTTCAGCATAACTTTGCTAACACATGCTCAAATTAAGAGTTAAAATTTTAATTGTTTATACAGTTTTGTCGGCTTAGTTGATCTTGTCCCATATCGTTATTGCCATGTCAAGGTGCCCTAGTACTGCCCTCAATACCTATTGTATACCTAAAATTTTTTTTTTACAATCACCTTGCAAACTTAAAATTGCTGTCGAGCTTTAGTCAGGACAATTCCCTGTATAGTACTTGATACGCATCTAGATGGTTCGTTCTGGCATGCATTAACGTGCACTTGTTTCAGGTTGGTGTTCTGATAACCTATTCTCCCCATTGTAGAACCTATCCATATTCTGAAAAATTACTATTTGTGTTTTTACATACATACATAATTGGTCACTACAACCCTTCAGTCAGGATTATGGACCTAGTTTCTCACACTACTTATGTTGTGTATGTTAATTTTATACATACATGAGTGGCGGGACCTACAGTTTAAAGTCGACTCCAAACGACAGATTTTTTGAAAAAATTTTCATGGCAATTTTATTTGCTATCAGAGTTTTTGCCAGAAATCTGCTGAGAGAAAGTCACCGAAGAAATACTTTTTCATATTTTTTTTATTTTTAATAAGCCAATACACTAGCTACTAGACTACAGCGACTATTTATTTGAGTCTTTAGTGGCCGAAATATGCCTATTCATAGCATGGAAGACCTCCTCGTCGTAAGACGGCTCCTGCGTGACGGATTAAACTTTCCCAAGCTAAGTGCTTGAATGGAATGGTCTGTCATTCAAATAGAATTCCTATTGCCTCGCTTACAAACAGATTTTCCATTTAGAAGTGAGCGGGCAGTGCGGCTACAGAATGAATTCGCTCTGTAATGCATTGTACGACACTCCGGCCAATCAATAACAAAAGGAGAGAAATGCCTTTATTCTTCTCAAGCATACTCAGTTGAAGTAGCAGTAAAACAAGCCACATTGCAGTGGTGGTCTAATAATCAACTGAGTTGGATAACCTACTGTCAAAATCCGTAGTAAGGAGATCAGATGAAGTTTTTTGCATTGAGTTTTCATGCCCAGAATAAAAACAATTTCCTTTAACCCAATTCATATGAAGTCGCAGTAGTCTAGCAGGTAGTGTGTTTGCTTTTAGATGCGAGCCCGAGGACTAAACGAAAGATGAAAAAATATTTCTTCGGCGATATCCTCATGGCAGTTTTCTGGCAAAAATCAGAGAGTAAATAAATTTGTCAATGAAAACTTTTCAAAAATTTTGTTTCGACTCGACCTTAAATTGTGGTTGCCGGATAAAATTAACAAACACAATATACGTGGTGCTAGGTCGTAATATTGGCTAAGGGTTGTAATAACCAATTAAGTGAGTTCAAACTTTCCATCTTCTTTATAATTGTTCGAAGAGTGGTATTTAAAAGGTTATATAGCAACAGTTCTAATTAAGGTCTAGAGTAAAAGAGTAACTTTTTCGGAATACACCGGATATTCTTGGACCTCATGGGTGGCGTCACAAAGTCGATAATTATGATTGTTCAAGTATCCATTCATCCTGAAGTGAGTCTCAACTTTGAAAATGATTTTTCGATGTAAATTACGGTCTGTTGCTCAAGGGGTCAATTAGTCAAACATATGACGTTTTCTGTGGTCATTCGTAGTGATTTTGTAAATCAAACTATATTACTGACAATTAATTTGACAGATGTACCTTTAACAAGCCGTTATTAACTGACAAATTCGGATGTCCCTATTGCATAATCTAATGCAAGTGGTTGTGTTATAATAAGTTTCGTATTTTTAAAGTAAACATTCAGTATCTATTTAATATTCACAACAATATGTTTATTAAGTTTGCAATTTCTCATCAAAATAATTTTTTTTATTTACTAATTCAACTAATTGGAAGACTGCCTTTGTAGCTACGATAGCGCCCAAAATATTAACAAAACGAAAAATTGTTCAGCCTTTTAAGGCGTCCACATGAGGACTGATATAAGCTCTACATCAGGTATTCTGAATGAGTGCTTGCTTAACTTGCTTTCAACTGCAACTTCTCTTAACAGTCTGTGACACTTGTGAACACAAGTGACAGATGCACGTAAAGTAATACCCGCAGTTAAAAGTACTTGTGCTCATGTGCCGCACAAGTATGAAAAGAAGAAAATATTACCGATAATGAGCAGGTTGATGTTGTGGATGTTAGTGATTCCAGTGTGTTATTGACAGTTATTCCTGTCTGTGCTGTAACGTTTGCGGTTACAACTATAAAAGTTGTAACTGTTATTAAATTTAATGTGATTATAGACAACTTATGTTAAACGATTGTTCTTCCATTAAAATTCCAACGTCATAAGAATCCATACTATTTTTGCATGCTGTAAGAAGAACGCAGGAAATGACGTTTTTCATTCATGTGCATTTTAAAATTAAGAATCTCAGGTATACAATTAAAGATTTTAATACATGAGGCATAATGTCATTAAATGGAATGTATTTCCTTTAAAAATTTGTTATTTGTCGCAAAATAACGACTATCTGTCGTTTCGTTTGTCGTTCTCATTTACAAGACCCTTTAAAAATGTTACATTTCCTCTTGAGAGGATAGTTCTGCACAACCATATAAGAGCAATAAACTTCGTGGAGATTCCTCTAAAGTTGAGAGGAACGAATATTCAAGTGTGTGAATTGCAGCTTCACTACAGAATGTTTATGTGGAACATAAATATTGCCAAAACGGTTGGATAAAATGATAACAGAACACATACATATGTATGTATGTATTACAGTTGCTCATGGCGGTACTAAAGTGTGTACAAGAAGAGGGAATCTCTTTATAGATTAAATACGGAAATGTCGTAAAGTTTTCACTAATTGTTAAACTCTTCTGCCCGAGAGGCTGCAGTGTGGACCACCACAGAAAAATATTTTTTAATACCCTTTTATTCGTTTATTTTTTTCCGTTTAATTAAATGAGAAATTTCGTATAAAAAAATACGAATGAGAAAGTTGTTTTTATGTTATTTTGGTTCCTTGTTTACTTTATTTTCTGCAGCGTTTCTGTTATTTATTTCGCTGACTTTAGCAGTTGCGTCTTAGGTGACATTACGCTTTTCTTTAAAATATTTTTTGCATCTTTGTGTCTGTTTATCATTGTTTGTAACAAGAGTAATGGCGATTTTTATATCAAAATCTTGATCGAAAATCATAAAGAAAGTAAAAATAAAGCCATGACAGCGATCTATTTTATTCTTGAAGGCTTCCTAGTAGTACTCGATAAGGTTTAAGTCCTACTTTGGAAAGGCCTCTTCATTATTATTGAAGAGAATACTATCGCAGAGTCCACACTAGTTGATCATCGCTAGATGAGCAGAATCATCTCTTAATCATTAACACGTCGCCTAGAGCTTTGTGCAAAAAATATAAGGAGTGGTGTCAGATCGTTTAAAGTTGACACAGAGCAGTTTATGATTAAATTTCAAAAATTAAAGGAAATTTATAACCGCTAATGAAAACCAAATCATTTTTTTTTAATAATTGTTCCCAAGTAGAAGTCTTCAAATTTCGTATAAAAATCTTTCAGTAAAAACCACTAGATGTGACCCATATGGCGTCACAACGGAGCTTTTATAATTAAAGCTACCACCTAACTATCTACACCAATCACCACCGCCCATGCATTCCAAATTGGTTTTTCCTCATACAATTTTTCATGTCCCTATTATTATTTGACCCTATATAAACTTATTCTGTGGTGTGGGTTGATATTTTTGTTAAAAATTAAAGCCGATTTCATCATCACCGGTGTGTTTTCTAAAACCAATGTTGCTCTTAAGTATGTTCACCTCATTACCTAAATACTGTACCTCTAGATAAAGTATGTACTCAATAGAAATTACTAAACAATCATTGAATTGTGCTTTTAAAAGGGGTCCTGATTTATTTATAATTCGAAATCAATATCAATCAATGTTGTGTAACACAATTTAAGGTAAGCACACGAAAAAATTTACTTCTTATACCGTCGGTAAGAGCATAGACTTACATTTTTTACTGTGATTGAAAAGGTTATTACGGTCACTACTTTTTCTGCGTTTCTTGTGAAATGGGCTTAAGAATCCGCTTCAACATCTGGACAAGAATCATGCCAGTAACCATGATGCTAACCGAAAAAATAAAAATATGGAGTCGAAATAAGAAAGAATTTGCAAACAATTATTAAATGTTGAAGAAAAGTATTAAAGATTTTTTTCTAAACAACCTAACATTTCTGGTAAAAAACTGGAGCAAATAGGAGCCTTTTCTCTGCAAAGTTAAAAAGTAGCAGATCTTACATACATACATAATTAATCATTATAACCCTTCAGTCAAGATTACGAGCTAGCTTATCACACCACTTATGTTGTGTGTGTTAATTTTATACGTGAGAGGCGGTAACTACAGTTTAAAATCGACTCCGACTGACAGATTTTTGAGCAACTTTTCATGGCAATGTTATTTACTCTCAGAGTTTTTGCGAGAAATCTGCTGAGAGGAAGTCGCCGAAGAAATACTTTTTGTATTTTGTTTTGATGTCTGGCCTGGGGCTCGAACCTGGCTGTACGTCTAATAAGCCAACACACTACCTACTAGACTACGGCGACTTCAATACAATATTACAAATATTAATAAGTGTTGGCTTTCTAGACGAAGTCGCCTTAAGCTGGATTCACCCATTGTTTCGGAACAAAATGCTTGTTCCGGAACAAATTCAGTTTTTTGAGAGTTTGTTCCGAAACGATTCACCCACTTCGAACAATTGTTCTGTAAAAACAAGGCTACCATATGAAATATCTTTTTAAACGATGCGTGTTAGTTTTACAGTTAGGCAGCACAGTAGCAGATGATTGCAATTCGTTTGTTTTCTTGGCTTGAGTGTGATCATATTTTTTATTGTGTTACAAAGAAATTGTAAATTAAAACAAATCTGAAATTGTTGAAGTGAAAAAAATGGATAATAATGGATATTATACATACATAAATAGATACATACAAATGTACATATAATATGATGTGGCAGCTCAGTTCAACTTTACTTAAAAAATTAAAGTAGCTGGCAGCACAGTTCAATTGTTTCGGAACAAAAATTAAAATTAAACCAATTCGAGCTGAAAATGTTCCGAAGCAAGCTTACTCTCTTTCGCTCTCTCTCTCAAAAAGAGAAACGTCAAACTACATATAAAAAAAATTGTTTCGGAACAAAAATTTTGTTCCGAAACAATGGGTGAATCCAGCTTTAGTCTAGTAGGTAGCGTGTTGGCTTATTAGACGTAAGGCCACGGTTCAAACCCTAGGACAGACATCTCCAACAAAACGAAATATGAAAAATATTTCTTCGGTGACTTCCTGTCAGCAGATTTCTGGAAAAAACTCTGAAAGCAAACAAAATTGTCTTAAAAAGTTTCTCAAAAATTTGTCATTCCGAATCGACTTTAATCTGCAGGTTCCACTTACTTACTTACTTTCAGAGTTTTTGCCAGAAATCTGCTGAGAGGAAATCGCCGAAGAAATATTTTTTCATAGAGATGTCTGAACGTGGCTTCATGTCAATAACCCAAAACACTACTTACTGGACTACGGGGACAACATTAAGCCTTTGAAAATTTAAAAAGTGTCTGACAGAAACACAAACAATAAATATTCAGTCTAAAAAGAAGATCGATAAAGTTACAAAACGATTTCATGAAAAAAAAATATGAATGCTGTTTAATAGACCAGTAAAAAAGTAAAAGAACTACGGAAAGTATCTACAAGTGTGAATAATTGGTGTCACATGAATTGAATCACAAACAGACGAAAAACCCAGAAACCACTTGTGAATTTTTTCGTCACACACAGACACGATAAAAAAATCATTGCGTTGAATTTTTTATGTTGCATTTAATTTTTACTGGCAATGAAAAATTGATTTATTTTCAGAGTAGTGAACAGAAAATATTGTGTGTTAGGTCGTGACAACTATCAATTTCGGCTACAAAACCAGATCGATTCATTAGGAAGACAATGCTGTGTGTCTGGTTAGACCAGAAAAGTGTGGCGTCTGGGCACTGAAACTATTAATACACATCGCTATCGATCAATTTGTATAGAAAAACGACTGCAATGAGCCACAATACAAAGCGAGGTCATTTTGCAACATGAGAATATACCTGCACAGGATACAATTAAAACATTAGGTTAGACGACTACCCTTACCGCCATATTCATGGGACTTGGCTCTTTCCTACTACTATTTGTTTTAATCGATGGAACACGCATTGGCTGAATAGCCCTTTAATTCCTACGTGGGAGGCGAATATTGGCTGACAAGTTGGTTTGCTTCGAATGACGAATCCACAAATTGTCTGGACCTTAAAGAAGCGTGTAGTCAGCAATGGCCAATACTTTCTTTTGCTTTCCACAAAAAACCGCAGACTTAAATTCAAGCAAGTGAATTCGCCAAAAGTCTTTCTATTGAAAGAATTGGGCGTTGGTAAAAGATTTGTTGGTAAAGGCATTTATTGGAAACAAAAGTTCAATCAAAAGTGATACAGAGTTCGAAAGGAAAGAAAGCAAAATGGTATCAGGTAAAGCAGCAAAGTCACAATCTAAAGATTCTCCGAAAAATAAATGCTTGAGCGTAATAACGAGTTAATATTTTTATGCAACATTTTCATTAATGTAAGCAAATATTAAAATAATCTAACCTGAAACTTGATTCTTATAAGGAATAATATATGCCCAAATTTTTTGGTGAGCACTCCTTACCTCAAATATTAAGAAATAAAGAAAGGGAAAATTCGAAATTAAACTGCTCAATGGCCAGGAATAAAAATCAACCTCAACGAAGCCAAAGGTGGTGGTGACCTTTTTTGCATTGTTAACTGAAACTGTCATTTTCACATCTCTAATTGAGTATAATACAGTATCGACAAGAATGAAGATAAATCGAATAAGAAAAGGAATAAAAAAAAATGAAATTAATTGAGTTGACATATTAATAGCGTCACTTAACATTCTCAAGGTGGATTTGGGTGAAATTGTTTTTAAAATTAAAATGCCACTTGTCATAAGTAAATACAAATCCTTTATCTTCTGCAATTTATTCTGAACCTCTGCTGTGACCCTTTGTAAAAACCGAATTGTTTTTCAAACACCAAAAGTAAAGTAAACAACCCCAATATTTGCCTTAAGCAATGCAGACAACCCACTAGCCTACTCAGTGTAAAATGAATGCAATGAGACTCTGAGGTTGACAGCCAAATTGTCAGAAATTAAATTCCTTTTTAATTGTTGTCATTGTTGTAATTTTTCGCTCTATTGTTGGTTGTTATTGTTGTTTGTAATTTTCGTTATTTTATTTAAAAGAACTTTTTTAATTAACTTTTCTGGTTTTCTTTATGGTGATTGTTTTACGGATGTTGTTGCTGTTGTCTCTGGTTGAAAAAAAAAGATTCATAATGGCAAAAAAATTTCACGTCCTCTCACTGATTTAACGTTTTTTATTTCACTTCGAAGTGGTCTTTAGTATGCAAATTTAAGGCACAAGCATGCATAACAGATACAAACACCAGAAAGGAAAATGATGGCATTCAAAATGTTAGTCTCTCTATGGATACCCTACGAATAGGATAATGATATAATGAGACATCTAAAGGCACCAACATGAATCATCTTAAAACAGGGTTCATATCCAATTTTATACGAAAACTGATAATTTTTCTAATTTTGTCGAGGTCCCTTTGTTTAGGTTGAGATTTTTATTTTACGCGTCCTTGATTTCAGAACATTTTATTTGAAAGTTACTAAAGCACAGGCATATTTTATTGATGAGAGGTGATAACGGAAAAAAGTAGTCTGATAAAGCTTGACATCGGCGTAGATTATATTCCGCTATTTCATTTTCTTCTTTAAAATTAACAAGTCTTTCCACACGAACTTCCGAACTTTGAAATTTGGAAAGTGCCATCATGTTGATTTGTCAAATTGGTAGTCATTTATTCAGCCTCTTTCGCCAAATCACCAAGGATGGATATAGCATGATCCTAATTATCATCGAAAAATCATCTTCGGTGATTAAATACATTTTTAGATGAATGGAATGATACTTATAAATATCGGATGCAAAAGCTTCCATTGCATCTCGTAAAGGTCCGCAGTGTTTGGTGAGGATTTTTATCAGGCGGAATTGTCAGTATATATTTCTTAGATTACAACATTTACTGCCAACGGTGTGCACTATACAACGAAGTTTACAAATTTCTTTTGGACCGAATTGGATGAAGGACGGTCACAGGTCCATTCACATAGGAAATTCTGCACGAGCGATTTGAGCGCATGTACATCGCACATGGAGGTGTTGGCATCGAAAGTGTGCGATTTGATCACATTATAATGGGCTAACGCACAAGTCACAACAGTCCTTAAAGCCAAGATATCTCATACCGGCGGTAAAATTATTTATTCGCCAGAGTCATGGAAAATTAAACATTGAACTGAGACGCATTGGGCGATATTGAAAATATGTTATATTCCATACATAATAGCATCAATAGATCCTTCAAAATTAAAAATTTCGATAACATTCACAGACGTCTTGTTTCTTTTTTTTTAAATAGCAATATAAAGCAATAGCCGATATAAGTTTTACTAATTATCACTAGCCCGGTTTCAAATTAAAGTCCTACTCTTGATATCCACTGCTGTGGTATTATACCAACACAGATGCAAAATATTACATTTTCCACTTCAAGTAGGATCTCGATACACTGCGTCCAATCCTAAATAGTATTAAGTCCATACTTTATGTCGTATCGTTTCTACGGCTCAATGTATGTATGAAATAATCAAAAATAATTTTTTTTTGATTTCAGATTTTTATCACCTTCGTTCTCAACACAACAGTTCGCAAGACTGTGATACGGTTGGGTCCGCAGACACGCTGGGTGGAATTCTCCACAATGAGAAAGCAAAAGAGCTCACCAGAAGGGTTAGAAGTCTTTTACAGAGTGGGGCGGATGTTTGGAAAAGCATGCTCACCAAAAATAATGATAAAGAGCGAGAAAGACTACCAACCAAGTAGATTTGTGACAATCAAAACTTTTGTTGACAAATTACAACAGCAGAGAATCGTAATCATGTATCAGATATTTCTGGAATAATCGGAAATTGGTAACCGGCCTTTTGCCTTTGCCGGTTACCAATTCAGAGTACTTCTGTTCAGCAAGGGGGTTGTCTCGAAAATAGATTCTGTGACGATGAAAATGAGTCATCTGAACACATTTTAAGAACCTGTGCGGCATTCCCTGAAGAAAACACCTGAATGCATATTAGGAGCTAGACAAAGAGTTATCATTGTAGGCACCAAGATACATCCTAAAGTTTGTCAAAAATCAAAATCAAATCAATAGACTTCGTGCAGACATTACAGAAATTCACTATAAATAGATCACAGGTTCATAGTATAATAATACGTCTTAGACACAATAAAAATAATTCCTCCGTAGGGCATTCGGTTTATTCTTACATTTGTCACCCGAAATTACTATGTTTTGACGTTTTCAGCCGAAATCAGTAACATCAGGTCTACTAAATATATAAAGTTGGCATCTGGCCGACAAGGAGTTTCACTTCCATTCTATGTTTTCCTAATCGTCGACATGTGAATGCAATATGTTCCATAATGTTGTTTTCATTAAGGCATTGGTAGTATCTTGTCGTTCCCAAGCAATATAAATAACTTCAATAACGCCCATAAGCATATCTATACCCATCGTCAGTAACTGCTGACGTCTCAGTCTAACAGATACCGAAAAATAAAAATTTTGTGCGCACTTCTGCACAATTCAAAGTTACGAACTTTCTGATTGGCAATAGGCTATTGTAGCGGCACTTAATGTTCAAATATCGATTTTAGGATGCAGCCATCTACCAAGTTAGTATATGCTATTGTAAAATTCTAAGTACTATGCAAAGTCAGTATTATAGCAACATTTATCATATTGTTACGTTTTTACCTTTTTAAAAACGTTTAAAATATGAGTTCGTAGATTGCAAATGAAACTAAAAATAAATTTGTGTTTAGTTTTAAATAAATTCTTTATTGTTCGCACTGTTCACAACTTGATGTAAACAACAACAATTGCTTTATTAATTATTCTTCTTTTCACTCTTTTGTGTGAACAATAACAATTGTTCAATAGATCTTTATAACGGAGATCTTCAAACCACGATTATTCTCTTCACACGCAACGCGTCTTCACACAAGAATGGCTGAATTCTTTCTGACTCCGTTGCCTGCTTTGTCTTGTCTTTTATATCGCAGGGTAAACAGTCTGATGAATGTTCTTGAACGAGAATGACTTAGCCTTCGCGAAATCTCTATATATGTAAACATGTTGTTTAAGTTATTGTTGTTTGTGTATTTTGTTACGTTTTTCCGTGGATATACTATACTGATGTTGTTGCTATATTTTTGTTTATTCGTTGATCATGTAAACAAGTCCATAGTTTTTGGTTTTGTAGCTTTTGTTTACCATTTTAATGTTAAACGATTAACATTTACATTTGCGTAACAATATTTTCCTTTTAAGGCCTTAAGGAATCATTCATTATAATAGTGAAAAGTTAAAAATTTGACTAAAACACTATTGGGCTGAATTTTAGCAATGAAACGACCATTAATTGATAAATTTGACCAACATTTCATAAAACCATTCATTCCATTTTGATCAAATCTGACAAAAACTTTGTTAAATCAACACATTCTATTATATTCATCAAATCTCAGAAATTAATTAAATTCAATAAAGTTTTCTTTAACACTTTGTTGTAGGTTTTGTTTTTAAAAAATTATTCATTCAAACCGAGTATGCCAAACAGATAATTTGAAGTGGGTACAAAATGTGTGACACTTTGTTACATTCCAGTGAGAAAGTGTGAATATTGAAAACGAAAACTTAAGAAAAGAAAAATTAATCACAAATATTGTGTTAAATAAAACCCTTGTTTGTGTTTTCCCTTCTTAGGCATTGAAAGAGTCAATCAGTATTGAGTATTTTGGATATTTAATCTTTTCAAAACTTATCATCTGGCATTTAGAATGGTATTGGTAATGCTGGTTAAACAATGAAAGTTATTGAAAATTTTTCTTCAGGGGGTTGTTTTAATGTGAAAACAAAAATAATTTTAAAACAATGACTTTGAGTGGTTTTTTTGATAGAATTTCCAACTTAAAACAAAAAGAAAGGAATAATTTTTTAATGAATATGGATTGGTTTGCCTAATGCTTAAGGAATTTTAGTCAGGAATATTTGAAATTAAAATTAAAACGTATAAAAGAGGATCTAAAAAAAGTAAACCGAAAGTACCAATAAAAGTCAAGAAAACAATCGAGGTCAACCATCACGTAAACTTAATTTTAATTAAACAAGACTGGTTACAAAACGAAGTCCTATTAAATGAGGTAAAACCAAGTGAAATCAAGAGCAGAACTTTCACAATGATTTACAATGACAAACGCCTTGTATTTGTTGGTTATTTTTATTTGCAATTGACAACGCAGACAGTATCATACTTAGCTTTACGTTCAGGCTTCCAATGAGTTTTTAAACCCAGTAGTTGAAAGGAGCAATCACTAGAATATCTCTCTCAAGAGTAGATGTTTTGAAATACAAATTTCTAACCCATGTGTTCCTTCTTTTTTTTAAATTTTTACTCGCCAATAGATCTTGAGGAGTCTCATTATTTGAATCGTGAAATTTTGAAAACTCGAGGCTGCCACAAAAAACCTTAAATCTGGATATGTCTTGTTTTGCGAGAGTCTTCGCCTGTCTTTATCATCTTCTCCACAGAAGTTCATTGTTTTCCTCAAAGGCCTTGGTCCCAATCTCATATACGAGAGCCGATTGCTTGAATTGCGATCTGACCATTAGACAGTATTGCTATGTCCTGCCTTTTGTGCCTCCTACCGAACTGAGCACATCTTTATCGAAATCATAGACTTCCGCTTGGAAAATATCTGCAAGTTTCCCCACCGGCTCAGAATATTTTATTCTATGAACAAAAACTTCTGTCCAAGGATCAGTTCTTGATTCAACATACTTCTTAATTTCAAAGAGTATGGACCTTCCAAATAATTCCATTCCATATTATTCCATTATTCTCATTTTTTTTACTAAGTCTCGTTGCGAAGCATTTCCCAGAGTCTTGTGGTTTTGTCCAGCGGTGAAGGAGTTACCTGTCAGATAATCGATTTCTTAGATCACAAAATTCCCAAATGAATTCCATATTAGACAACCTAACCACAGATTACACAACTTTGGTCTTCTCTGCCATGTCCATCGGATTTAAATATAAAAGAGCTTTCAACGCCGATGTTGGACAGGTTTTCATTGTTCAATTCCATATGAGTTTTGTTCTATTTTCAGATTTATTCTATCGATTCAGACGATTGGTCTGACCATTATGGCGTACTTCCAATGTAAAATTCCTGGATTGCATCCCCAAGATTTCCCTGCATGTCTTTTGCATGCCATTATGATATGTAGAGCCTTTCCAGAGATGCTCTCTATATGAGATTTCTATGTCAATTAATTATCCGGTGTTATTCTTAGATATTTCACATGCATTTGCTTCTTCTGTTTAGAAAGTTTTCTTCTTTTTGTGAATAATACTGACCAGTGATCAGGCCCACTGTCATGCCCAATGACCTACAATCTCAAGACCTTTTTGAATAATGTCGCAGAGAGGTCCTTTAAGTGTTCTTTTCGCCATATTCAAAGTTTTGGCAGACGACGTCCGCCTCAAAAAATGTAGTCAGATAGTTCATCCTCATGACTGGTGAGAGGACAACACCCTGTGCTTGTGGTCATAAATATTATCTCGTTTCCTGCCTAATTATCCAATTTGATTATATACATATATAGTACAACCGAAAATTCTGAGCATCTTAAGTTTTCATGGCCAAGGCTTGACGCGAAATAGCTGCGACTGATACTAGTTGCAAGAGATGAAATCGGTGAGAATGTAGGCAGTTAAGCTACAACGATATGTTGTAAAATGAGAGTGGAGGAGAAGGTAAAGAGAATATTGATCGATCTTTAAAAACAGAGTAAGTATATTAAAATGTCGCATTAGTTTATAGGTAGTGTGTTGGCTTATTAGACGTGAGTCCACGGTTCAAACCCAGGTCAGACACATCCAACAGAACGAAATATGAAAAAATATTTCTTCGGCGACTACCTTTCAGCAGATTTCTGGCAAAAACTCTGAGAGTAAATAAAATTGCCATGAAAATTTTCTCAAAAATCTGCCGCTCGAAGTCGACTTTAAACTGTAGGTTTTGCCACTCATTTATAAAATTAACACACACAACATATGTAAGTGGTATGAGAAGTTAGGTCGTAATTCTGACTGATTATTAAGATGAAATACCTTTATGCGCAAACGCGTCTTAGTTGAAATGAATTCGATTCTGGGATATATTGTACTTCCCTGTACTTCAAAAAAAGTTTAAGCTTTGGCTGATATATTAACAGTATTGTGTTGTGTTATGTTTTAGCCAGATATGTGCCAGAGTAATTGAACAGAGTAATTATACTTCCCTCTCTTCATTAGTAAATAATGTATTGGAAACTACATTATGGATTAAACAAAGGGAGTTAAAGCCAATAGCTAGTATATGTGACGAGTATTTGCTTTGTTTTCTTTTAATAAACCATGACAATGTAATCAGTCATTAGCTTTTTAATTCAGATTTTTATGTAGAGTTTATCGTATAATGTAGAGTTTTATTGTGTCATAATCAGTCGGCATAAATTCAAAGAAAGTATGGAACGCAGAAAATTGAATGACAATATGCTGTGGTGCAGAAAAAATGGGAGAAAGAAGGGAGTCATTGCGAATTAAATTTTGCCTTCATCGCAATTATTTAGCGGCATTTTATAAACGTTAATAGTGCTATTGATGATCACAATAAACCTGAATACAAGCAAGAACCATAAACTATTTATGATGGTTATATGTAGCCTCTGCAGTACTCGTCAACTACTGTGCCTATAAACTAAAGATTAATGGAGCGTGGAGCATTTTACGAACAATAGACAAAAAAAAAGAAATTCCCCTTATTGTTATGATAATAACCATCATGTAGTGAAATACATAAATGAAGGGGAAAATGGCTTTTAATAATGCCGGATTATTCAGTCGACGACCAGCAAAAAACCTTTCATATCGTGAAACACATCATATCGTCTGCGCACACGCCTTATGCCATCTGAATCCTTTAAATTAAACTTAGATTCGTCAGAAAATAGTACAATCCTCCATATTTTGACACTCCTGTTGAGATGGGCCTTGGCCCATTCAAGTTTCGCTTTTTTATTTTTTGACGATATAAAAGTTTTTTTTTGCTGGTCGTCGACTGAATAATCCGGCCTCTACCGTCCTTCTGCGAATCGCTCTTTCGCTAATTTTTAAACATAAGCGGTTTCGTATGTGACTAGTAGTGTGGGATCATTTTGGATTGTCCTTTTAATTAAGGCGACTTCTTATCGCGAAGTTTCACGTGGTCTTCCTCCAGGATGAGTAGAAGATGTGCGACCAATCTGCAAAAACTTTTTAATTAGCCTAGAAATAATTGATCTGTTGATCGAATATCTTGCACTAAATTGATCTTAACCCAAACGAGAACTTAAAAATCAACCGAGAAAATTAGAAAACTAAAAAAGATTTATTTGAAGCCGCAAAAATAGCCTGGGAAGCAATTTCACCTGAAATAATTAATAACTTCACCTCCTCTGCCTTAAAAGAATGGCGTGTGCCATCCAGAATAAAGGATTCGCAAAGAAATATTAATTTCAATAGTTTTTATCTGTACCTTAAATTGGGGGTGCTTTAGTTTTGTCCGCTTATATTTTCGACTTAAAATGTATTTTGAATCATAACTTTTTTTTATTGAATTCTGAATTCCTTAAGTTTGTGTTTTTCAATAATAAGGATATAAATAAATAAAAAAATAAAAAATAAAACATTAATAACTTTGTTTTCTTTAAAAAATAATCATTTTAAAAAAATGTACTGAGGGGGTGCTTAGGTTTTGTCCGATACTGTATGTCCGCTTATGAAAGAAAAAGAAAAGTAATTAAAAATTTAATATATTTAGGGCCATTATTACAACTTGCCGTTAACTAAAGGGAGGATCTTAACGGGCGGATAAATTGTTTTTTGTTACTATATAAGTGGACAATAATGTAGAAGTGAGCGTTAAGCTAAAGGGAGGATCATCCTGCCTTTAAGTTTTAAAGTTAAGTTTGGCCGCCTTCCAAAATGTTAGTTGCTTTATGTTTGAACAAAGTATCGTGTTTCATAATGCCGCTGTACAAAATATATACAATGTATTCAATTTCAAAACGTCGTCAATGTGTATTTTTAACGCAGTCAATAAGCAATCAGGCATCGTATTTATAGTTGATGCATTGTTTGGTTACTTTGCATATATACATAATTTATATACAGTAGTAGAACTGCATACAAATTTTGTATTGATTCATTTTGGAAGACAGCCTTTATGTTTGAACTTGCCATATTATGTATTATTCTCAAATGGCAACTTCAAATATAAACAAAATGAAGAAACACAATACCAAAAAAAGAAGCCCAGTTTTATCGAAATTGCTCCGGCACTGCCATATTTTTGAAAAAGTTTAACTTTAAAGTTCCCTTTAGATAAAGGTACCTTTAAAGAAACCCAAGTTTAACTGCAGTTGTAGTAATGGCCATTAATCTTTAAACACTTTTATTTTGAAAACAAAAACATGTATACAGTCAAAGAAAAAAGTTCACTGATGCGTGTAAACTTTTCTCCCGGTGATTTTTATCAAAATTGAAAAAGGTGTTATAGCGTTCTTTATGGCATTTTCAATTACGAACGTTTGAGGAATAAAACGAATTTAAGAAAAAATTTCCAAGTAATTATTAGAAAAAAAAATTAGCCGGACAACTGTGTATGTAGACTTCTTCTGTGACTATATATTTGCGAATAAAAAAGAAAACAGTTAGTTAGACCAGGTACATATTCTCCTGAATTTAAAAAGTCAGAAATTTTGTTTTGGCGAATTTTTTCCTTTAACTTTAATGTCCGGGACATGAATTTGAAGATCAGTTAGTATTTTAACACCTCCTAGGTCGCTGTGTTATAAAGAAAAAGCTTTTTTTGTTATGGCCAAATAAGACCTCGATATAAGCAGTTAACTTATCTTTAATTTCAGTTTCTAGCTCATCTTTAGGCAAATTTGCCTACGTTTCTTACGCAGCAATTAAAAGATAAAAAACCAAGTTACAAAATTTGGTTAAAAATAATCAGAATAGCAATACTGATTAAGAATAAAGAAAAATGTAAACGTTTAAATTGTGTTACCGTGTTGTAAGCTGTCCAGTTATGGGAAACTAAAATATCGTACGACCTGGAAAAAGTGTTCGTTTTCTGTTATGCAAGGGTTGTCCGCTTAAGAGGAGAATATTTTAATAAACCTTTTTTTTGGTACTGAAAAAAATATCCGTATATGGGAAGTTTCAGCTTAAGCAAGGTGTGGTTTAGGAGAGAGTACATTGTGTTTAATTTTTAGTATTTTGTATGACGACCTTTAATGTCTCTCACCGCTAGAAGCCTTCTGCTCATTGAATACACAAGGTTTCTAACTGTCTGTAAGGCTAGAGATTGCAATAAAAGACAGTGGCCTCTGAAAATCGATGTTATGCGATGGATGTTCGTACTATTTAAGGAAAGAAGAGAGTCCGTTCTCCTCTTGCCCCTACGTGTGCAGCAGAGTATGGCAATATTTCCTTTCCGCCAACGAGATTGTGCAAATGAAATTGAGCTTACCCGTAAAACGAGTGAACAATATCCAAATGAACCGAAGCAAGGAAAATATCTATTCCTTGCACATATCGGGGATTGCCAGCTTCATACTGGCCCAGGCCAGCTCATAAGTAATGCAATTTCCAACGATATCCCTGTGTCCCGGAACGTATTTAAAAGTTACCTTTGAATAACCCAAAATTTCTCCAAGAAATCCTCGGCATTCATGGACATGGACAGATGTTGAAACTACGTTCTTTGGGGACTTAATCGCAGCCTGGCTATCCGAGTAAATCAAGAGATTTTCAGAGAAAATACCCGCAACTTAAAAACGCTGCTCTGGCCAGGCAGCCTATGAAAAGTTTAATATCAGGACCCATATTGAAGATACCGAGCCCACCCTGTCACGCATCTTCAAACCATCAGTGTAAACTTCAAGAGTCCCATTGGGAAACTCCGGTTCCTCATACCAAAAGGCTGACTCTTAATGAGAATGAAATTGTATTTGTGTAGACTCCTTCATTCTCATTCATTCCACTTACTTTTTCATATCATTTGCATACTAATGTTTTGACAAATACGGAGAGGACGTATTACTACCAAACACCGATAAATATTTAGGCCAGCTTTTCATAAATGTTGGAAAACCTACAACTTACTTACATTCTACATTTTTCCATGGTTGCTTCCTTCTCGCGATTTTTTTTACGTTTGGTTGTGACAATTAAATGCAAACGCAGAAGATTTAAATAATTTTCAGAATATTATGCCAACATTTTTACTTTACAGTATTTCAGTTTTTGTTATTTGTATTGTGTATAATACTTAAGTATGTATATATATATGTATGTTCCTCTTACTCCTCTAGGGAACATAGGGCCGCAACAAGCTGGGTTCAATGAGCTCGATCGTCAGCGCGGTGTTTGACTTCGTTCCACTGTAGTTTGGTATAAGATTGTTTGGTATAAGTTTGGATAATTCGATTGTGATCTTTTCCAGGTGTGTGATGGTCGTCCCATGCGCCTGCTTCCCTGGGGGTTCCAATCTATAGCTTCCTTGTGATGTCATCTAATGGCTTGCGAAGGGTGTGCCCAAGCCAACCCCAATTGCGTCTTCTTATTTGCATCATTATTGGTTGCTGGTTTGTATCTGACCAGAGTTGGGCATTAGATATTAGGGCCAGTAAACACGCATGATTTTACGCAGGCATTTGTTAACAAATACCTGAAGAGACTGGGAATCTCGGGGTGCCATATTCCACGTTTCGCAACCGTAAAATAATGTGGATTTGACGTTGGAGTTGAAAATTTTAATTTGGTGCGTCTCGATATGTTAGATGATTTCCAAACGGGGTTAAGTTGATCAAAAGCATTGCGTGCCTTATTAATGCGGCTGGCAATATCTGCTGATGAACCGCCGGATTTATCGATTATACTGCCTATATAGCAGAAGGACTCCACTTCATCAATTTCCTTGCCGTATATTAAGAATTTCCGTGTTGCGTTAGCATTCATTCTGAGTGATTTGGTTTTGTGGACACTCATCTTTAATCCAGCTAACTTTGCGGTTTCGCTGATTAGATTCGACTGCATGTCTTGCAGGCCCCATGTAATCGCTCTCCTATGATTTGTTGACTTTTGCATCACTACATCGAGAACGCAGTTAAAAAGGAGTGGTGGCAACACACAACCTTGACGGACTTCGGTTTTTAATTTGATGCTCTTTCCTAGTTGCTTCTCATGTAGTACGCGGCTTGTTGCGTTGTTGTACAGTGTCCTTATCAAGTTTATTATTTTATTAGACACACTTGCATGTCAGTGCGTTCCATTATGGCCATGTGGTTGAGCGTATCAAAAGCCTTTTCAAAGTCAACAAATACGAGATAAAGAGGCGATCTCCACTCAACTGACTGTTCCAAAATAATCTTGAGACTATTGACCTGGTCGACGCAAGATTTGTTAGAACGGAAGCCAGCTTGTTCCCCTCTGAGAAAAATTGCTTACGACAGTCTTTTGTTTATTGTATTCGCTATAACTTTGTTGACTTTCCTTTCTTTACTTTCCCATTAGTAATACTTGTATATTTGCGTTGAATTGACATAAACCAGGTTGCTTTTGTTTTGAAAAAAAATATTTAAAATTTTCTACAGGGCATTCAACTAAAGTTGCGGTCGTCATCTTTATTATTAACCCCCTACTGTTATAAGAAGAAACTAAAAAAAAGACAGAAACTTTCAATGCCACAATATTTTTTTAAATTGACAAGATACTTGCGGTGACTTTCATAGTGAAGTAGCAGAGACTACTTCTAAAAGTATTCGTTTAAGTGTTACAGCAGTGGCGGTCAATTCTTTGTTCAATTAATTCCTCTTCAACTTCCTTCATGTAAATTAATTTAAAATTTTCTCATGATTAAATTAAATTTAAAGTACTTGTACACAATGGAGAGCATGTTGAATTTTAAATCGTTCCTCGTTTAGACGAATTCTGTTCACAGAAACAAGGAAAGAGAAAAAAGTGACAGTGGTTGAATAAGATGATTTCACTTTGTTTTCGTTTATATTGAGAAGACGTTTTTCAACAAATTTCTGGACTATAGTTTGACGTCAAATACTACGTTGTGATGATTTGTTGTTTACAAACATTTGAAAACGTTGTTTAATTTCATCAATTAAATGCTCATAATCAGCGACAGATGTTTAGTACGTACTTTTATGAAATTTGATATTCTACCGTTTCATGCGTATTGCTTGACATAACAAAACTCGATCTGATTATGCATCCTATTTTTTTTTTCTTAATAAATACGTTTTTATTTGAAGTTGGTTATGGGTTTAAAATATCTTTCAGAGAAGAGGAAGTCGCAGAGGGATTGTTTACGAAGACGGAATTACGTAATCTAAATTTGTATTGATGACTCGGAGATGCATACGCATACAGAATTGGTTATTTATTCTAATAAACTTGCCTGACTTGGGTCTCTCTGAAAAAGCCTGATGGTGCGCTTTCAAATGGAGGTTTACACAGTTTAAAAAGACTGCGATAAATGTTGGGAAATCAGTTTAAAAAATATTTGCTCCCAATATAAAATCCATCGTAGTGAGATCAAAATATCGTTTCAAATGCTTTCGCATACTGCTCAGCTTGACTGACATCATGTCGAATTTATTTGGATTCACGTTACTCTGTTATTCGATGAATGATATTACTGAAGAGCGTGCTACTAGAGGATTGTCAATTGGTGGTCTTCTTACGCAGAAGGACTTACATCGCATCATTTGTCGAACTTAATAGGTGGATGGACATTAAGGAAGGTAGAACTCGGGTAGGTTGATATCAACACTTACAGAACTCCTAGACTCCTCTGGCCTTTCTTGTGCTTTGAGGGAGAATTTAAACTTTTTATGGGAGTAATTACAACCACCATATATTTTAAAGTCGAAACCACTTTCGCTACTCATAAGCACTCATGAAATTTTTAATATAAGTGAGTCAACAATACACCTATCCCCCGATTTTCACTGAGGATAGGTTCCTTAGAAAACCGTGTAAACCGAAATCGTAGATTTCGCCAAATAAAACCGTGTAAATCGAAAACGAACTAAAATAGGCATAACTCAGCCATTTATTTCAACGTAAAATAAAAGTAAATAGCACATATGTATGTGCTAAAAAAAGTAGCTATCTATTCATTAAAATAAAAATATATGAAAATGTACTCTTGTATATGGATATGTTGTTAATTTTACATACCGAAACCAGAAATATAAATATTTAAAAAAATTTACCCAAAAATTAATTATGTACTGTTATCACTGTCATAGGATAAGTATAATCTTTTCTTCCTGATTGGTATGATGTTACTTTCATCACTCGATAATGCTTTATGCGATTCTGTTTCGGTGTTAGATGGATTAGGAACGATTTTATATTGGCGAGAATTCGTATTGAAATCCGTGTAAAAGCGAAATCGTGTAAAAACAAGTACCGTGTAAATCGGGGGATAGGTGTATTGAAATTTATCTACTCTGATTCATTCGTATTCACTCCAACGTTGATTTATAAGTATGAGTACAATGAGTATGATCACAACGTTGACATCAAACTCATACCATTCGAAATACGTTTGATTCATAAGCCTACTCATTCAGATTCATAATTTTATAATACTCATAAATGATTCGAGTGACTCATTCATCAAATTTACAGTCTTAGTTGTTGTTGCATTTACAAAAAAATAAAAAAGAAAAAGACAAAGACAGCAAGCTAAGCAAACATACATCCTATTCTATTGAGTATTGCAGTGTTCGTACGCAAATCATACTTATTTTGTGACTCTTGTAAATGTTGAGTCACGGAGAGTCGAAATCAACAATATCATATGTGTTGTTAAGTGTGAGTATGATGAGTACTTCAAACTTTGAATATGAGCAGTATGAGCATAATATTAAAATAAATATGAATGCGTGTATGTAACAAATTATGAGTACGATTCGATTCTACTCTTCTTTTTGAATACTCATTGCTGATCTCTGGTCGAAACATATGACTATTGTAGGAATTATAAAGATAAAAAAGACGCGGGATAGATACAAAACCTTGTTTGTGACTGACCCGCTCTATATCCATAATG
Source organism: Sarcophaga variegata (assembly GCA_932273835.1). Classification (NCBI taxonomy): domain Eukaryota; kingdom Metazoa; phylum Arthropoda; class Insecta; order Diptera; family Sarcophagidae; genus Sarcophaga; species Sarcophaga variegata. The sequence goes on along the minus strand of OW026361.1, from coordinate 39,851,509 downwards.
TTGCGGAACTTTTTGGCTGTTTTGCGGAAATTCACTTTCTTTTTTGGTGAAATTATTGGAATACTTTTTTAATTCAGTTTATTCATCCAATTCTTAACGATACTACAAAATCTTTGTTAGTAAAGAATCAACAATTTGTCTTGATTTAAAAATGTTTACACAGCGACCGAATACTTACCCAACAATTCTTGGTTTCGTTCAGACACATATCATAATTGCTCCAAGCATCCAAACATGAAAACATAGTGTATCACATATCTTTCTTTTTTACTGGCTATAACCGTACAAGATTGTGTGGGTGAAATTGACAGGTAGAATGAATTAAAAATTAAAAATTGTTTGTTTTATTTTTTCGCTATTCTTTTATTATTATTTTAGCGCTTTTTATATTAGTTGCTGTTGCTTTTTTGTAGTTGCAGGTAGAGCACGTTGTACAAAAATAAATATCTGTTTCCGGTTCCATATTTTGCAGAGATAGTCAGAATGAATCTTCTGTTGTAATACATATTTATTCACTCACACACACTGCACTAAATACATAAATGTTGCCAGCCTTTAAATTGCTTATTTTGTTTTCTTTTATGCTTGTGAAGTTGATTCGGCAAATATTCGAACAATTGTTAGGCACACCAACCTGTTGTTAACGCCATAGTCCAGTTGGTAGTGTTTTGGATTATTAGACAAAAGCGCTGAATTCAAGCATAATGAGACTTGAAAATATTGTTACGAAAATGAAAAATCTAGATACTGGTGTTTTACTTTTACATCGCTTAACATTAAAATCATAAACAAAAGCTACAAAAACAAAACAGTGAAGTAAACAAACCTGTGTGGTAAACAAGTAAACAAAAATTCACAAACAACACTACAAGAATAAATGAACAAAATACACAAACAACAATAATGAATGTAAACTACGATTTTTATATTTATAGAGATTTCGAGAAGGCGAAGTCACTAACATTCGCCTTCAAGAACATTCATCAGACTGTTTACCCTGCCATATAAAAAGCAAGGCAAAGCAGGCGAGTGATTTAGTAACGTACAGTCAGTCTTGTGTGAAGACTTGGTGTGTTTGAAGAGACTAATCGCGGTTTGAAGATCTCCGTTGCAAAGATCTGTCGAATAATTGACTAGTAATTGTTATTGTTTATGCAAAGGGTATAAACGGAGGAATAACAAAGAAAATCAATTTTTGTTGTTTACATCAAGTTGTGAACAGTGACACCCAGAATTGTGCGAATAATAAAGAATTTTAATTAAAATTAAACATAAATTTATTGTTATTTTGTTTGAAATCTACGAGCTCATATTTTAAACGTTTTTAAAAGGTAAAAAACATAACAATATGTATCTTTCGGCGTCTTTCGCTCAGCACTCTTCTTACGAAAACTCTGAGAGCAAATAAAATTGCTATGAAAAGTTTCTCAAAAATATGTCGTTCTCTAAAATCAGTCGTCGACTTTAAACTGTGGATCGCGCCACTTGTGGATGGAATGAACACACATCCAACATGGGTGGTCTGAGAAGCTTGGTCGTAATTCTGACTAAAGGGTTGTAATGGCCATTTTAAGTAAGTATATGTACGTATCATATAAGAGAATAAATTATTCCATGAAGTTCTTTAATTGAATCCTTTTTGTACTTTTTTGCAATATCCCGATTGAAAGCATATGGCTTGCACAAATTATTTTTTCGGTTAGTTGACAATTCTCTGATGTTATCTATGGCGAGATAATAGCCTTTAGAAAACCCAGGATAATGTGTTTTATATTATTATAGGACTACTGAGAATAATTCTTTGTCAAAAGAATTAATTGCCAGTAACAGGTGAAAATCTCCTGAGGCCAGATCAATACTCTTATGTGGATACTTGAGAACCTTAGAAACAAATTCCAGAACCTTCATTCAGTAACTAATGATCCGAAATCTAATCGAGTTTTGGAAGAGCTTGGCCGTGGGCGGCAATAGAAGATTCTTACTAAACATACAGACTATTTCTACTTTAGGTTGTAGTAAGTGATTACTTCTTACTATCAGGTACACAACATTGAATTGCAGATGCAAATTTTTTTCTTGTTGAAGAACTTAAACAATGGCGCAATCGAGGACGTTGCACCTCGACGATTTATATTATGTTTATTGTAAAGGGTGGACCATTTAAAAGTTTAAATTTAAAAATGCAATACAACAAAAACGGTTTGAAATTTTGGCAAATTTATTTAGAAATATGTTAGAAATGGAATATTATTTCATTCATATGGCTGCCGCGGCTGGCCTCACAGTCGATCGCACCAATTTTCACGGACTTTTTCGAGTGTATGGGGTCGTACCTCAAATGTTTGATGCAATAATTTGATTGTGGCATGAGATATGGCATCCTGTTGAAACCAAACATCGTTCACATCAATACCATGAAGAGCGGGTACAAAAAAATCGGTTGTCGTTGCGCCGTTCTGATTTTCACAGAAAGACGCACCAAATAGTCACTTGTAATGAGTGCATTAGCTTCTGTACGACCACATGTTGGTTTTCTGAGACCCAAATACGCCAATTTTGGTTATTAACGTACCCACCAAGATGAAAATAAGCTCCATCCGAAAAGATGATTTTTAGTCAAAATCGATATTATCATGCAGTTTCTCGTTGGGCCATCTAGCGAAGCGAGAACGAAGCGGATGGTCATGCGGCTTCAACTCTTGAACCAATTGAACTTTGTAAGGCGTCATACCGACGTAAGCCGGTGCGTGAATTGTTCAATTCTTAAGAATGATGACGAGATGATATTGATGAATTCTCGTGCACACTCTCACCCAAAACTTCGATATTTTCGGGTATACTGCACGAGCATATATTGGCGCATCAACAATGAAAAAAGTTTCACGAACTTTAGCAATAAACTTGCGTATACCGGGCACTGTTGGTCCTTCTCTGCGACCAAATTTTGTACGCCATTTTCGTGCAATTTCCGACCAATTATCTTTGTTTTGCGAAATAAATACCGACGTTGCTCCAGCGTAAATCGGCTCGATAATACACTGAATTTTGTGACAGATATTGTCAGATACGAAATAACCGATGGTTCAAATTTAAACCGATATAATAAATTCAAGCTCTATTGATTGAAGTAACCGGGACATAAAACTCTTTTATAAAAATTTTCACGCGTTCAAGCAATGCTGCGTACAGAAATTCCAGAAGTCTCAAAGAACATTTTGTAACATCGTCTCACCCATGCTGCAGCCATGTTTTTCATTTTCAACTCTTGCCTGTGGGTGCCCCATATTTTCTTATACAAAATATTTCACTTTCATTAACGCAACAAATGTTATGGTGAAATCATGGTAGTTGTGTGGCTTCGGTATGAAATTATTGCAGTTGGTTTGAATTGTGTGAGAAAATAATTTGTTTCACATACACTCACATGCGTACGTGTATGCTGGTTTACATAGATTTTAAAATTCGCTGCATCAACAAATTCTATGCAACGAAGCATATAAAGAGAAGAGCAAAAAATAACTGTAAAATAGAAGAAAATTTAATAAAATTGAATAGTTTTAAAGCGTGTACTAAAATACAATCATTTTTTTAAAACAAAAATCACAAAGTCTTTGCATGAGTTTGACTCTGAGTGTGGCTTTGGGAAGGTAAGTTTTTATAAAATTTATCTTCGATTATTGCAATGAAAAGAAAAGAAAAGAACAATTAAGTTTGTTTCTTTTTCTAATTTCTATGTATGGAACACATATTCCATCCAAAATGGAATAGTTTCCCTTTTAACTAAAGACTTTCGGAGTAGTTCTTTGTTTTCTCAGAGTAAAACGTTTTAAAGACGAAAATCCATTGACTCTGCGGATTTCATCGTCTTCTCTTCTGTAAACAATTAAGTTCGTATTTGCTGAGGTTTCCTGTCTGATACTGTTGAGTAATTATCGATTATCGTTTTCAAAATAGCTATTTATGTACGACTTTGTCTTTTACAAACACGACCAACACTCTAGGAAGGACGTCTACTCTCCCAGTGCATTGCGTTGAAACTGAAAGAGCTGAGAAAGGAAAAAAGCAGAGTTTTTCACATACAAAGAAGGTTGTTAAGGAACGAGTTCTCTTTGTAATATGCTGTGCTATCCACTTGTCAATCGCCCACAATTTAAAATATCAATAAAATAGTTAAACAGTCCTGGCATGAGTGAAATCCAAGTCTAGTAGGTAGTGTGTCGACTTATTAGACATAAGACCATGGTTTCAACCCCAGGTCAGACATCAAAATGAAAATATGAAAAAAATATTTCTCTCGACAGATTTCTGCCAAAAAATCTGGGAGCAAATAAAATTGCCATGAAAAGTTTCTCAAAAATCTGTCGTTTGGAGTCGATTTTAAACTGTAGGTCCCGCCAATCTGGTATAAAATTAACACAGAAATTTCAGAACTAGGTCCATAATCATAGCTGCCAGATTTAACGATTTTTGGTTATTTTGATGATGTTGTGCTGCAAAAATATCATTTTGACGATTTGATGATTTACGCCCTTATTTTGGCGATTTTTAGAAATTAAAAATTTCCATCATATTCCTTTAGTACATTAAAAGCCAATTTAAGCTTTGTGTTTACTTTGCAATTGTTACTATTGGAAATTTATGTTAGTAATAACAATAACAATTTCTAAGTTATTTCCGAATGCCTGTGATGATTTTTCTGTATTTTATGCCTTTTTAATCTCTTAAAAGCCCATTACAACTGCTAAATAACCTAGTAATTGAGCATAATTTATCATTTTCCGTTGCAGACAATTTTAAAAATTCGATTATAGCTTCTACTATTACCATCGGAAGCACAAAGGCAAGTGCCATTTTTTTTGTACGACCAACAGTCAGGGGATGGATGGCATTGTGTTTGGAACTAGGAAAATATGTTGTTGGAAGGTGGAAGGAGGGAGCAGTGTTTATGAACACAAGGTTGGAATATTTTTATACCATAAGTAACAGGAAAGAAGAAGAATTCGCCGTAGTCTAGTAGGTTAGTTAGGTTAGGTTACGTCGGAGTGGTAGCTCTGTTATCACAAAGCTTACTTGAGCAAGCATAGCGGCCCGTTGTGATGCCACGGGTGAACGCAGTCCCTGTACTAACCAAGTTCCACCAAAATCAGGGAAAAGGAAGAAGTTGGTCAGCGCAAGGGTTGCACAACAAAAACACCACTACCCCGCACTGGAAAACCTGCCAGAAAGTTTGATGAACGAAGCTACATATATCCTTGATGTCAATAGATGATAGCTCCGTTAAGCTAACAAGGAATGGGGAGCCAAATACCTTTTTTATACATATCAAGAGACGGGCACTGGCAAAGAAAGTGAGCAACAGTGGACCTGCATCCACGGCAGAAGTCGTTGAAGGTGAGCCTCATTCTTTCTGCGTGTCTACCCATGACGCAATGACCTGTAAACACGGCCACTCTAGTCGAGATCACGACCAAGAGCAAGTAATCGGTTGGGACGCCATTTCTATCCATCTTGGGCCAGGTGAGTCTAGCGGTGGAGCAGGACTCCTCATTGACCCAGGATAGGTTGGCGTCCCGAAAGAACCTCCGCGCAATGGTCAACTTGACCGAGGCAACTGGCATACCCAATTCAACAGAAGAGGATTCCGGAAGGAGCGCACCAGCTCTGGCGAGCTCGTCGGCCCTACAGTTTCCCGGAATTTCACTGTGCCCGGGGAGTCTAGTAGGTAGTGTGTTAGCTTATTAGACGTAAAGCCAGGGTTCGAGCCCCAGGCCAGACATCAAAACAAAACACAAAAAGTATTTCTTCAGCGACTTTCTTTCAGCAGATTTCTGGCAAAAACTCTGAAAGTAAATAAAATTGCCATGAAGTTTCTTAAAAATCAGTCGTTCGGAGTAGAATTCAAACTGTAGGTCCCACCACTTATGTATAAAATTAACACACACACCATAGGTGGTGTGAGAAACGTAATCCTGACTGAAGGTTGTAATGACCAATTATGTATGTATGTAACAGGAAAGACCTCTGCAGGAATTGAGTTTCACATACGAATAGTTCGACTACAAAACGAATTTTGTCTATCATGCAGTGTACGATCCACTGACCAATCGACCACAATCGGATGTGCTGGCTGAGAAAGACGAGTGTCACGTAGGAATACATGATTCTCGAGGACATGTCCCTTTATTTCGCTCAAGCAAAATCCGTTGTAGGAGTGATAGAACAGTGAAACACAAGCCACATTGCAACGATGCTCCAATGAATCAATAGAGTTATATACACTACCATCATTAACGAGCTCCTACGACCGCTCCTGTACACGCTCGAGAAGCCTCAAAATAGACGTTGAGGCACCGACCCATTCATGAGTGTTGTATTCTATTCTCGGTCGGTTATAAATGTTGTAAATAGTAAGAAGATCAGATAAAGTGAAGTATTTCTTGCACCGTCTTAAGAAGCTAAGGCACTGAAAAATGTGTCGGTTCCAGCCAAAATTACACTGAATTTTCATGCTCAGAACCTCAAAAGCTTCTGTCTCTCTAATATTTACACCGCCCATAGATATACAAGATGATGCAATATTATTGCTGATTTTATGTGTCAATAAACAACACTGGAGTAGATTGTTTAAACCTTAAACAATTTTTTCTGAAAATGATATAAAATTTCTCCATTTTTGTAAAAAAAATTAATAAATGAAAATTAAGGATGGTAGCTTTTAATTCCCATCCTTGACTAAATTTATTAAAAAGTATTAGTATTGTTACATAAATCGAAACGACCTAATATCGTATTAAAACGATAAACAAAAGCCACACGGTACAAATACACACTAACACTAAGAATACCATGAACGTGTTGATTATCTAAAGCTGCACACAACATATGTACAACGAAACTGGTTGCGCCTGGTACCAACAACAACATGTATGTGACAAAAAAGGATAGCAACATAAGCAAAGTACACAAACAACAATTTATTAGCAATAGACCTATCGAGAAGGCGAGATCACGAACCTTCCACTTCAAGAATGTTAGACTGGTTGCGTCGGACTATAAAAGGGCTGGACAAAGCAGGCAGCAGTCAGTGTTAATTCAGTCAGTCTTGTGTGAAGATGCGTTGCGGTTTGAACGTACAAGTGGTATTGCTTGCAAAAAGGTTGTAAGCAGAGAAGATCTAACGAACAGTTGTTAGTGTTAACGCGGACAGAAGTGTGAAATAGAATAGTGTACAAGCAAATTATTGTTGTATCGTTAAGTTGTATACGGTGGCACACAAAAGTAGTGTAAAGAATAAAGAGAGTTTAAGAGAATATAAACACATATTTGTTTTTACTTGATTTGCAATTAACGAACTCATATTTAAACGTTTTTAAAAAGGTAAAAAACTTAACAGTATTATCACATTATTAACCTAATGTAGAGAGAGTATCAAGTTAATTTAAATTAAACTAAATTCTTTAGAATCAGTTTTATATAAAAAGAACTTGGCAATTATAACTGTTTTGACTTTAATATTGTAGCGGATTTGATTAAAATGTGTAAGTCTAATGTATATGTACATTTAAATTTTAACTGATCTATCTATATGTTTTTAAAATACAAAACACTCGTTTTTTAAGTTTATTTTTAAAACACGGTACAACACTCAAATTTAATTTTTATTCATTATACTGGTTGTGTTGGAAGTATTTTATACCTTGTAATTCCTAATTGGGTTTTTTTCGAATCATTGCTCCATTTTAAGGCACGTTTCGTATTAAATAAAAGTTTGTCTATCCGACCTGCTCATATCCTGAGATGTTTGTTTTTATTACGACAGGAAAACTACACAGCTGCACTGAAATGAAGCAAATTGTGTACGCCAAAATGTAAGTGAAACAGAGAAGTAGAATAGATTGGGAGACGTAAGTAACTACGGCACAAAAGATTTCCGTTTCCTTGATGAGTTTTTGACTTTTTGGTTGGTGGTGGTTGGCGTAAGGATGTGTTTAACATCATGTTCCTTTCAGCTCATCAGGAATATGAGTAAAAGTTAAAAAAATTAAATTAACGGAAAAAGTATACAACTTAGGAAGATTTTTAAATTAGTTGCAGCAATGTAGAGACACATGTTGCTATTCATTTAAACTTTAATTTCTAACACGTACTGGAAATCGCAATGATCGATGTACACATATGGATATTAAAGTAAGTATACATCTTTTTTTATAAAGGACGCTGCAAAAATTTGAAAAATTATTGACAGATTTTAAATACATTACTCCCTCACAATACATATGGAAATAATATATTTTTTTTTTTTTTTTTGTAGAAGAAATGTTTTTGGACAAAAAATTGACGTTGAATAAAGTTAGGTAACGTTTTATTCATTGATTATAACTTGGTTAAGCTCTAAGTTTTAGCTAGAATTGAGTAAAAGGACGATTAATGCTTCTCCACCAACAGAAAGTTATCAACTAATAACAAAATGGTTGCCCTGGCAGTCTAGTGGGTAGTGTGCTAGACTATTAGCGTGAGAGTCGTGGGTTCAATTCTCACCAAAGGCTCAGCTCTTAATAATTAGATATAATTTGTAATTGTATTATAATAAATAAATAAATAAAATTAATCACAAAGCAATTGAAGAGTGTTGCAAAGTTAAAGGAGTGATAAGGAAAGGAGTGATAAAAAGATTTGTATATTAATAACATATTGGCATTTCATATATCGAAAAAAATTTCACATACCACTTTTACTGCCCTAAACCCATAAAAGTAATGAAATAACAAATGTCAAAATTTGCAAATTACGAGTCAATTGTATCTTACAAAATTTTATGGGATTTATTGAAAACTTCTGAAATATAAGATCGAATTCAAGACTGCAAGACGGTTCTGAAATATCAAATATGCGTTTATCTGATCCATTAGCACCATATCACTTCTTTCTTTGAAGGCAGATTACAATTTCACTTGAAAGGAAATTTTCTATCCAGAGCGTAGTCTCCGGATTGTCTGGCATAATTTTCAACTTCGTGTAATCCTTTAAGTATTTGTTTCCTGGCATTGTTCCTAAATTCCTTCAGGCAAGCGGGTGATTGTATTCGTGATGATAGGAATTATAATATGGAGTGATCAATGCAATAAATATATCCTTAACGTATTGAACATTTTTGGAGATTAAACACAGTATATTTAAGTAAATGACAACAAATTAAAAAAAGAAATAAGAGCGTTAATAAGAACCAAACTGAAAAATTTTTTTGTTTTCCATTATTTATGTGTACCTAATTGTATTCTATACCTTCTACTAGTTTCATGTCCTGAAGTTTGTAATTTTTGAAAGTTACTCAACCTCGCTGAGTACTGAGCAACTGAACAGAGTATGGTGGAAGATAAAGCGGCTACTGATTATATTTATATTTTTATATTATATATGTTTTGTAATGGAAAAATTATTTTTTATTCTCCATTTTTCTTCTTTTGTAATTTTTATTCCGAAGTTTATATTTTATTTCTTATCGCTAACCATTAACACCGAATAGGCTTTTAATACATTAACAAAATTTTAACATTTACTTTTTTATATTAATTGAGGTGTACATATTCCAATGGCCATAAGTAAAGGGTGTTTTTTTATATAGGTATAGAACTTTAAGTTGCAATAAAACAACGATGGATTATTCGATTGACATGAATTTTATTTATCCGAAAGATAATCTTGTGGCATTACATTCTAAATATGATTTCTGGCATATGACCGCCACGGCTGGCGCGGATGTAGTCCAATCTGGACGTCCAATTTTCGATGACTTTTTCCAACATTTGTGGCCGTATATCGGCAATAATACGGCGAATGTTGTCTTCCAAATGGTCAAGCGTTTGTGGCTTTACCGCATAGACCAATGACTTTACATAGCCCCACAGAAAGTAGTCTAGCGGTGTTAAATCACAAGATCTTGGAGGCCAATTCACAGGTCCAAAACCTGAAATTAGGCGGTCACCAAACGTATCTTTCAATAAATCTATTGTGGCAAGAGCTGTGTGACATGTTGCGCCGTCTTGTTGAAAACACATCTCCTGGACATCATGGTTATTCAATTCAGGAATGAAAAAGTTAGTAATCATGGCTCTATACCGATCACCATTGACTGTAACGTTCTGGCCACCATCGTTTTTGAAAAAGTACGGACCAATGATTCCACCAGCCCATAAAGCGCACCAAACAGTCAGTTTTTCTGGATGTAACGGTGTTTCCACATACACTTGAGGATTACCTTCACTCCAAATGCGGCAGTTTTGTTTGTTGACGTAGCCATTCAACCAGAAGTGCGCTTCATCGCTAAACAAAATTCGTTTATGAAAATCGGGAACAACGGTAATCTCGTTTTGTGCCCATTCGACGAATCTACGCCTTACTTGATGATCGTTTGGCTTCAATTATTGCACGAGTTGGATTTTGTAAGCACGCAAACCAAGATCCTTCCGCAAAATCTTCCATAAAGTGGATGGACACAGATCCAATTCCTGTGCTCGATGGCGGATGGACTCATTCGGGTCTTCCTCAATGCTACGCTCTACAGCAGCAATAGCTTCTTCTGTACGCACCGTACAGCGTCTCTGGGGATGCGAGTTATCAATAAGAGTAAACGTGGTGCAAAAACGTTCCATGGTTAATCGAATTAACTGCTCTGATGGACGATTTTGTCGACCATAAAATAGACGTAGTGCGCGGAACCATTATTTTCGAAATAAAATTGCACTATTTGCAAGCGTTGAGTCTATTCATGATGAATTGCCAAACCAAACTGAGAATAAATCACTTGACAGCTGTTAAATCGGTCGCCATTTTGAAAAGTAATGCCAACTTAAAGTTCTATACCTCTATAAAAAACACCCTTTATATAGTGCATATGCTTACAATATACAACAATGGTTATGCAGGTTCTTTGGCTTTTTTATTCTCAACACATTTTGTGTAACTCCCTGATTCAGGAAAATTTTATTTGGGTCACAGAACAGTATTTCATTTATTTTTGCTTATATGTAATGTGCAGGTGAAAGCAGCAGTTGCAGTTTGTGGAAAATAATTCTTGGTTTAACGATGAATTTAAATGAGCTGAAATAAAGAAAATATATTTCAATACATTACTGGGAAATCATTTGGTTAAGCGCGTTTTATTTGAAATGGAGGAGTTAGGAAAAGAGTTGGAACTTAGCAATTTCTTTTGATCTAAAATGGTTGATCTTAACACCAACGGCTCTACATGCCATACAGCTTATTCCAGACTGGATATTCTCCATGAGCGATTTGAAGGAATAGCTATCACACGTGGAGGTAATACGTGTTGGCCAAGATCGCGCTAATTGACACCGTTAGACTTTTCCTTGTGGGGTTTTCTTAAGTCACAATTGTATGCAAATAAGTCACAATCACAAAGATCGCCAAATCTAAAGTAATCCATGTCGTACTTCAAAGTCAATCCGATTTATATGCCATATTTATTTATTTATTTATTTATTATTAATCATAGCACACCAAGATAATAATCTTATAAATGAAAGTGCTATGGGAGTACATCAAAGAGGAAAAAGTAATAACAATAGTTATGGTAATTTTGGCATTTGAGTGCGCTAAACTCAGACAAGTTGTGGTGCATATTTTAATGTCGTTATATTCCACACGTAGAGGCATCAGTTGGTTTTTCAAACGAATAACAAACATTGTTTTATTTAAATTGAAAAATAGGCTGCGCTTAATCAAAGACCAGATATTATGACGATCTCCTCTTCTATTTTGTCTTGTTATTGTTGCCACATTTACTTGAAAAATATCATTGTCTAATGTGACTGTCACGTATTGTGCAATTACTTCATGTCAAAGAAACAAATAGCAGGTTCCTCTTTGAAGTCTCCTTTTGAGGCCTTATGGGACCATCTACAAAGTTAAACCATAATATGGATTATTCTTAGCCAATCAAGCTAAATTTCATTTTATTCTGTATTACATGCGTGAGAAGAATACTGGCATTGGCAAAATTAAAATACAGATTGCATCCGAATAGCAATGATTTAATTTTTTATATATTTAGTTGTTAATGCATCTTGAGGGTATAAATATTTTGTTTAAGTGCGTCAAAAATTATGGGTAGAATGTGAAATGAAAATATTGGAGTAAGTCTGATGCACTTGATTGCTGGCTTTAAAAATTCAGTGCGATATTCTCTGGATATGACACATATTTTTAGTGCCGAAACAAGCATTCTACTATCATGAATTCTTAAAACAATAATAGAAATATCTGTGGTGCCAAGTCGCTTTAGGTATATATACGATAGTATACGATATTCTACTAACAACATTTTATATTTACGTGAAATCCCTATTGCTCTAACAGTTTTTTTAAAAGTTGCATTAACATTTTACAGTTACATTCACAATAATCGCCTTTCATTTTCTTATTTTTGATCATATGCTTGGAAGCATTAGTACCTTTAATTTTACCAAAAATTTTTTCTTAAGCACTCTCTCAATTTTTACAGAAACCACAGATATTTCGTTTACTAAATACAATATCGTTATTCTATCGAAAATGAGATCACTCATGTGTGAGACGGGCATCGAAGTTAATTTTTAAACATTGCATAGGTGTTGTTACATTTTTACCTTTTTATACTTGGTATTGCCTATAGATAGAAGTCGCTGTAGTCTAGTTCGTAGTGTGCTGGTCTATTAGACGTGAGGCCACGATTCAAACCTCAGGTTAGACATCTTCAACAAAACGAAATCTGAAAAAATATTTCTTCGGTGACTTTATCTCAGCAGATTTCTGACAAAAACTCTGAGCGTAAATAAAATTGCAATGAATAAAATCTCAAAAAAATCTATCGTTAGGAGTCGACTATAAACTGTAGGTCTCGCAGCTCATGCATAAAATTAACACACACAACATAAGTGCTGTGAGGAACTATATCATAATCCTGATTGAAGTGCTGTAATGACCAATTATTCACGTATTCCCTATAGATTTGAAGATTGCCTTTCTGAAATAAAATAAATTGCTTATTTTCATTGGTTCTTCTTTATTTCAACAAAGGGTGCCCTGGTAGTCTAGTGGGTAGTGTGCTAGACTATTAGCGCGAGCGTCGTGGTATAAATTCCCACCAAAGGCTCAGCTTGCAATCATTAGATATAATTGGCAATTGTATTATAATAAATAAATAAATAAATAAAAATAATATTTCAATAAAACCTTAATACCTTAAGATAAAAATTCCCAATATATTGTTCCGAAAATGGAAACATAGTTTAACATTAACCTGATTAACAAAAGCTACACTAACAAATACAACGAACTTGTTACAAGTAAACCAACAACATCGGTATGAAAGAAACGGGGATAGACAAGTAAGCCAGAATGCAACAACAAGCAATGTGAACAAAATACACAAACAACAATGAAGTCGCAATAGGATTCTCGAGAAGGCGAAAACACGAACACTCTACTTCAAGAACGTTCATCAGACTGTTTACGTGAGCATATAAAAAGGAAAAACAAAGCAGACAGGCAACGAGCAGTAGTAAGAATTTTTGATTTGTATCGTAATGATTACCTCCGGTCTTGATTCACTTTTTATTCATACAGGTGTCTTTATATCAAAATAATAAAAAAGCAACAATCAAGCCAATGTAATGATTCAAATCAGTTGCTTTATATTTAAAGTGAAGTGAAATATTGTATTAAGTTTTGTCCATGTAAACCATAAAACAATAATATTGCCAAAAACATAACACATTATAAAATTTTAACATCAGCATAGATTCCTTGAATAGACAAATAAATTTTTGCCATATTTCTACCATGTTTATTAACTTTAGGAAGTACAGACAATAAATATTGTGCACTGAACTCAATAAATCAACACAATGACAACCATTGAGTAATTACGTTTAGAAAACCAAAATTAAATTGAATAATTTCCAATATTCCCACTCCATTGCTCAAGTGTGGATGAAGAAACTTAAAACAAATATCGAAAGTTTCAAGGCATGTACATACATATATACAGTAGTGGACGTATAATTACAACATATGTATCCCTTTTACACTGGATTTCTTCTTTATTTTTTTTTTCTATCAAATTTTCTTACAAAATGAGTCATTATTTAGAGAAAGTGTTGTTCTTCAAGTGGACACACAATTAAAACATTTTTCATTTTGCTACAATGCATTTTAAATCTCTGATTTAGTTTTTTTTTTATATTTATTGGTATTTATTGGAAAAAATGTTTACAGTAATTGAGCAAAAGATGTGGGAAAAGGTCATGTTGTTCAAGTTGTTTCAAAGACAAACGTAAGATAATAATCACCCTCAGAGCAGCCGAGAAGAAGGTAAATCAAATTTCCCAGCTGCTTGGTTGCTCTAGGCGGAAAATTTATAATGTAATGCGTCATTTTAATACATTTGTAACCTAATACTATGTTCAGATATGCACTTTTATTGAGTCAATATACGGTTAATCGAGTACAATATTTAAAGTGTTCAGGCATAATAATATAAGCAGTTCAGCTGCTTATTCAATATTAATTTGACAGCTGGTTAACAAAACAGCTGGTTGTTTCAGCAACATTGTTTTTATTTTGGTTGTCGTTGTTGACATTTGAGTTGTGAAATATCAACGGAAAGTGTTCGGTTAATTGTAATATGCACACTGAAGATACTAATGACAGTGCTGCATTTTAAGTTTTACTCAATATTATAACAATTTGCGTATTTGTTGCGTAATAATTAATTGAAACTTTATATGAAATATTGATCTCAATAATGGCGTTTATTGCGTTTTACGCAATAAAGGTGCATATCTGAACACCGTATAAAATAATGTACCCCAAGCAATCAAACCCCAGAAAAACAAAGCCATGATAGGTGCAATAATCATAGGAGCGTGTAAAGCTGACTCATTTAAAAGCTCTCAGCAGGTAAAAATTTAATTAGCCGCATCATATTGTGTAAGTATATCATCCAGAACATTTAAACGATGACTTAATGAAACTTTTTTGCAATGCGTCCTACACATCCTTACGTATACAAAAAAATATAAAAATTTAAAGGCCTATTTGTTTTTTCCAATCAAAATAAGAAGAAGGAAATGAGTTTTTAGAAATATCTTTCAGTGAGCGACGAATTAACACTATTTGAACCAAAGGTGTCAAAAGACACCTTTTAAATTTAAAACTTGAAATTTATTTCAAAGTTTAATTATTTTCTCTCAGTTAATGTTTTGACTTTTCGTTTAATAATTGTTAAATTTATTTAGCGTTATCATTTCCTCCAGCTCATCCCGGATCAGTAAATGCGTACATGATACATACATATTTCTACCATGAGGTGTGTTTTGACACCTTTACGATTTTTCTTACAGCAAGAAATAAAAAATATAAAGAAACTACATATACATACATTTGGACTGAACTATAATTTGGTTTTGGTTTTTTTCCTCTTCGTATTATTATACCAAGCCATGGAAATTCTGTGCCATTGGAAATTTTGTGAAATGCCATGCCATGGAAATTCTGTGAAATTGTGAAATTCTTCTGTTAAGCAAGTTTTCAAAAATGCCCGAAATTTTCGGTACACTGAATTTCCCGTTATAATTTTTTAATTCGATTGTTGTTTGGGAACAATAAAAATAGGACAAGTTTTAATAATTAGTTCAATAATTATTTGCATCCAAACGCAAAGGTGTCAAAAGACGCCTTTTGGTCGAAATAGGTATACACAAGATCGTGATAGAAATAGTGATAAAATTTTGCCGATGAAAATCAAATGGAAAATGGTTAGTATGGCGTTCAGCTAAGCAACAGTTAACCACATCTTAATTGCAAACGTACCATCAAAACAATTAAGTTCGATGACGAGAACATTATGGTGTGTAGCAATTTTGAAGGTCAGTTCAAAATAGACCCACATGTTTACAAGAACATTAGACAAAATATAATAATATCACACGCGGTGAAAATTTACCCGCTAATATGGCACGTTGACCCTTGTCAATAACCCTAAGTACACTTCACGATTCGTGGAAAGCTGATTAGAGGAGCATAACGTAAATATTTTAAACTCAGGCTCCTGAACTTAATCGAATTGAGAACCTGTGGACTGTGAAAACCAAAAAATTGCGATAAAGTGTGGCAAAACATCGAAATGCGTTGGAGATCTACTTCGAAGTCTCGCTGTCGGTGTGAAAATGTTATTAAAAATAAAAGTTATCGCATAAGATAAAAATAGAGAATAAAATAATATTTAATCTTAATCTTTACATACATAAGTGGAAATTGTCCATTTTTACAACTGTATTGGAAACTGTTTAATTTTTAGATGTAAGAACTGAAAAATATGTTTTATTATCTGTTTTTTAATTTTGAATATAAAACGAATAATTTACAATGCTTACGAGTGTTTTTATTATATGGCCACCACTGTATGTATATATATTGCAAGGCATTATAGAAGCACACACTCTATGTTATTATAAGAAATTTCTAAAATTACTTCAAGGATCTAAGACAAAGTTAGTTGGATAAAAATATGAAAAAAACTGGTATTATTATATTATATACTTAAGTAAATGCATACAAACACTCGAAATGCAAATGATTTACGAAATGTTTTTGCTTGTGCAAGATACGAGGGCTGCATAATAATATACGTACACAGTCTCAATCATTTATTGTACACTAAGCAGGTGTATACTATTTTTACAATATTTCAACAATTTTTACCAGAAAAAGAATAAAGTAAGATTGTTTTATAATGATTGAAAGTCTATGTAGTCTAATAGGTAGTATGTCGGCTTATTACGCGTGAAGCCTCGGTTCAAACCACAAGTTAAACATCTCGGTCAAAATGAAATACAAAAAATATTTCTTCGACGGCTTTCTCTCAACAGAGTTATGGCAAAAACTCTGAGAGTTAAAAAAGTTCCCCATGAATAGCTCCCCAGAAATCTGTCGTTCGAACTCGACTTTAAACTGTATGCCACGTAGGGTTGCCAGCCTGGCTGGACTTGGCTGGATTGTCCAGCTTTTTTGATGCTTGTCCAGTTTCAAGCTAAAATTTAATTTGTCCAGCTAAATAGAAATTTTTTTTAGTACACTGCAATAACTTGGGCAATAATTTTCATATTATCTTTGTCAAATCATTAGTTTATTACAAACGTTTTGTTTACCAAAGTACAAATTACTATAAACAAAATTTAACTAGACAGAATTATTTTTTATTGCTTTGTTTTTAGTATTTAATTTTAATTCTTACATACATATGCATATGTAAATATGTATGTGACGGACTGACCCGAAAAAATTTAAGTTTAGTTAAAGAAATTTTAAAGAATGCAATGAATTTATTTAATTGTAATATTTTTAAATAATGATACATACAGTGAGGTGGACAAATGAGTACATGTTTGTACTTTGGACGCTTTTAATTGAATAAAACTAAAAGTAATAAAGAAAACTGCAAATGTTTTTTGTCGTTTATTTAGCATTTAGTGATTAACAAAATAATATAAAATTTAAAACAGTAATCAAATCTAAGAAAAAAAATAACAAACAAAGCAAAATCAACTTTGCACGGCTCCATTTTATGATATGTTTGCAGAAACGAAATCAAAAACTATCGTTATTTTTTCATGTTTTTGCATTACGTTGACATTTTTAAAAAACATTAGTTTAATATTAATTACTTAATCTCGTTGAGCGAATATTTTTTGCGACTTATCGAACAAAAATCAATTTCTTTTAAAAAAATGAAGAAACTCTGGAAATCAACTGATGATAGTATTGTAGCTTTGACTGGAAGTGGCTATTCTACCAGGTAAATTTGTAAACAACTTGGCGTTAGTCAGTCGGTAGTCCTCAGAGTCCAAAAACGGTCTGTTGTTCCCAAGCCTCAAGACTGAGGTAGTAAAAAACTACTAACTAAGCAGATGCTCGTCTAACAAAAATTAAAAGGGACACATTTTTAACACCAAAAGGAGCTTTTCTGGCAAACGAGAAAATCGTTAGTCGATGGACGGCAAGTAGAGCTCTTAAAGATATTGGCCTCAGCAGTCAAAAAGAAAAAACCTGCAATTTCGGCTAAAAATGTAAAGGCATAGAAATTGGACAGTGGATGACTGGAAACATATGATCTGGTCAGACGAATCAAAATTCAACCGCTTTCAGTCCAATGGTAATCAATATTGCTCGCGCCACCATGGCAAAATAATTGACAGACACCATGTTAAGGAAACGGTGAAACACGGCGGAGGAGTGCAGTGGCCAGCACAAAGTCCCGACCTCAGTCCGATTGAAAATTTGTGATCAATCGCGAAGAAACGGTTGGGGCAGTACTGATCAGCCCTAACCAATTTAGATAAACTTTAGCAACGGATTCCAAGTCGAGTAAATGAGGTTTTACATAACAAGGGTCTTTGGACTATATATTAAAAATACTCGTATTCCCTAAAATTTTGGAATGGTGCAGAATTGTGTACATCCGAGGTATTTTCCTTTTTATTGTTTTTTTTCTTAGAATTTGATCATTTTAGTTTTGAAATTTATATTATTTTGTTAAGTACTAAATACTAAATTAAAAAAAAAAAAAAATTGCTTCATCACTTTTATTTTTATGCAATTAAAATTGTACAAACATATACTCATTTGTGCACCCCACTGTATGTAAATATGTTAATAACAATGGATATTTTAATAAAAGTTATTTAGACAAAACCCAAATTAACATATTCTCAGTATTTTTTATGTCCAGCTTTTTTCTGTTTTGTCCAGCTTTTTAAAACCCAATGTCCAGCTTTATGCGAATAGGAATCTGGCAACCCTAATGCCACGCCACTCATGTATATAATTAACATGACATAAATTAAATAGGTGGGTAGAGACAATAGATCGTAAGTCTGATTGAGGGGCTGTAAAGACCAATTACGTGTATTGTAACATATTTACAATACAGTCGGTAGCATGGTGTACGGACAATTGTTTTAGTCATTGTACATTTTAAAAAGTAGAAACATAACAATAATATATTTTTTGCGGTGCAAATGGTAACGCTAAGGATTAGATGAAACAGGACAGATACAATACCATTAGAAGAATGCAACAGGCTAAAACTTATAATACTGTTAAGTTTTTACCCTTTTAAAAACGTTTAAAATATGAGTTCGTGGATTGCAAATAAAAATAAATTTGTGTTTAGTTTTAAATAAATTTTTTGTTGTTCGCACAATTCCGTGTGGCACTGTTCGCCACTTGACTTAAACAACAACAATTTTCTTTATTTGCTATTTGCTATTTTTCTTTACACTCTTCCGCGTACACACTAACAATTGTTCGTTAAATCTTTACAACGGAGATCTTCAAACCATGATTGTTCTCTTCACACGCAACGCGTCTTCACACAAGCGTCACGGAAATTGTTTACTAATACTGTTGCCTGCTTTATCTTGCCCTTTATATCGCTGGGTCAACAGTCTGATGAATGCTCTTGAAGGAGAATGAATTTTCCTTCGCGAAATCTTTATAAATGTAAACATGTTGTTTAGGTTATTGTTATTTGTGTATTTTGTTTATGTTTGTCCTTGCAGTGTCATTGTTGCCTGTTTGTTTACTTGTTTATCCCTTTTTATGTTGATGTTGTTGATATACTGTTTATTCGTTGATCATGTAAATAAATTCCTTTGTTTTTGTTTTTGTAGCTTTTGTTTATTATTTTAATGTTAAACGATGACACCATTTCCATTTTCTTTTATACGAAAGAAAGTTCATGGCTTTCCAAAAAGAACTAATGCAGGTGTAGTGTACAGTATATTATACAAATCACGAAATTGATTATTGCTTTTGTATTTAAAGACATACATAGCTGCCAGATTTGACGATTTGTCGTCATTTTGACGAGTTTGTGCCCCAAAAATACCATATTGACGATTTGACGATTTATGCCCTTATTTTGACGATTTTGGAAAAATTTACATCATATTCTTTACTTTAGTACATTAAAAGAGACTTTAAGCTTTGTATTTGCTTTGCAATTGTTGCTATTGCAAATTTAGATTAGTAATAACGAGGTACTTGACCTCGTTATACTTTTAAATTATTTGCGAACATCTGTGATGTTTTTCCTCTTTCTTATGAATTTTTCATCCCTTAAAAACCAAAAAGTTATAACCTTTGCACGAAGGTAGTTCCACATACGATATTCCGACTAAAGAACGAATTTTGTCTGTAATGCAGTGTGCGATCCACCGGCCAATCGACCACAAACGGAGGTGCTCTCCGAGAAAGACGAGTGTTACATAGGAATACATGATTCTCGGGAAGAAGTCCCCTTATTTCGCTCGAGCAAAATTCGTTGTAATAGCAATAGAACAGTGAAACACAAGCCACATTGCAACGAGTTGGATACCCTATCGTCATTAAAGAGAACCTTCGCCCTCTCCTGTACACGTTCCAGAAGTCTCAAAATCAATCAAAATACATGAGTGTTGTATTCGATTCTCGGCAGGATGTAAGTGGTGTAAATAGGAAGAAGATGAAGTGAAATATTGCCTGCACCCGCTTAAGAAGCCAAGGCGCTGAATAATGTGTCGGTTCTAGAGAATATCACACTGTATTTTCATGACCAGAACGTCAAGAGCTTCTGATCCCCTAATATTTACACCACCCGTAGATATAGATAATGCAATATTATTGCTGGGTTTATGTGTCAATAAACAACACTGGTATAGATTGTTTAAACATTAAATCGTTTTTTTTTTCTGAAAGGATATATAACTTCTCCATTTTTGGATAAATTATCAATAAATGAAAATAGAAGATAATACCTTTTAATTTCCAGTCTTGACTAAATTTATTATATAATATTAGTATTATCACATTATTCAGCTGGAGTAGAGAGAGTATCAAGCCAAGTTAATTTAAATTAAACTAAATTCCTTAAAACTTAACCTGAGCTTCTGAGAAGCAACATTGTATAAAAATATTATTTAAAACTTGGCAATTGTAATTGCTTATACCGATTTGATTAAGTTGATTAATTCTAATACAAATATTTAAACTATATACCAACATATATGTTTTTATCATACAAATACCAAATATTATATAAAACACTCGTTTATTAAGTTTATTTTTAAATTAAAACGTTAAAAAGACTTTGTTAAATGTGTTATTATGATTTATTTTTGAATTAAAGTGTGTATATTGAAATAAATTTTAATTGTTTTACTATAATGAAAATAATTTTTTTAAAAACCTTTCAATGTATTTACTTATTTTTTTTTGATTTTTTTTACGATTTCAATGAACGTCTTTGACGATTTTTTCTAACATTTGACGATTTGATGCTTTATTTATCTGGCAGTTATGTTTAAAAATAAAACGCATGAGTCGAAAATGTAGCCAATTAACTGCATTATAAACCATCTGAATACGAATTTAAAAAGGAGGCACTCTTATCTATTAACAGGTTCTAATGTAATTATAATTATAATTATATATAAATTATAATTACTATAAGCTAAAGTACTCACACAGATTGAATTTCAAATAATTTTTTGTTGAAAAATTCGAACAACCATCGTACTTGCCTTATTCACCAAAATAGATGGTTGCCTTTAATGCCACACATTCTTCTAACGTACGCACTTTTAATCCGATTAACTATGATACTTTAAAATATTAAATGCCGGTTAGAAGTATTTCGTGTTGCATGAAATATACACATTAAATGAATGTGTGACTATAATAAACAAGATACATATATGCACAGTCGTACATACAGATATACATAAACAATATATAGAATTATAACTTTCACCTTAAGTGTAGGAATCGACACTGCACAGGTGATAAGCTTAAATATCAAATACAAGCAAATAAAACCACAAATGCATTCATATCCACACACATACCGGCATTAATACATATGCGTGAAACCATACAAATTATGACCGTTACAATGTTACTTGGTACCGTTAACTTCAGTTTCATTCCAATATTGTTAGTGCACAGAAAAGGACCTCAGTAATCCAGCAATTTTTCTTTCTCCCCAGTCTTGCTTATTGTTATAATACGAAAGTAGAATAAAATAGTTCCTGCAATCTTATACTCTACTTTCAGCATTATTACTATAAAACAGTTGTCGTTAATGTGTATGTCGTAGTTCTTCTAGAACAGTTTGGTATGACGGAAACGAAAATGATTCAATAGAGATGTGAATAACAGGCAATTCCCGGCGCGGGAACACAGCTAATTGCTGCTTTTATTTGTTATTGATATGATCACATTCAAACATGATCTTTTTTATAAACACACATAATACATACATAATACATGTTCTACCGTACATAACCCATTTACCCATATATATATAAACAAGCAAAATTGTCGCATATGGGGCACAGAAAACCCGCACGCATACATTGAAAAGCGGACGCACCCAAAACGAGTCACTGTTTGGTGCGGATTTTAGTCCAGAGGCATAATTGGGCCATTTTTCTTCGAAAATGAGCAAGGAGTGGCCGTTACAGTCAATGGCGATCGTTATCGGGCCATGTTGAACGAATTTTTGTTCACAAAAATTGAAGAGGAGGATATTGGCAACATTTGGTTTCAACAGGACGGCGCTACGTGGCACACAGCCGAAGCTACACTCGATGTTTTGCGCCCTGTTTTTGAAGATCGCATTATCAGCCGCAGAGCTGATGTCGTTTGGCCACCTCTGAGCTGCGATTTGACACCGTTGGACTATTATTTGTGGGGTGCCGTCAAAGATAAGTGTTACGCCGACAAGCCAGAGACAATTGACGCTTTAAAGGACAATATTGGTGAAATACAGCTGCACACAATCGATAATGTGCTTAAAAATTGGACCGATCGTGTAGGCTACTGCATGGCCAGCCTAGGCAGCCATTTGAATGAAATTATTTTCCATTATTAACCGGAAGGATTGTACTTTCAAATAAAAAAAGAAATTTGAGAAAATATTCAGTAGTTTTTTTTTAAAGCATTTTCAAAAGAAAAAAGTTATTTGGCGGACCCTTTATATATATATATTTAATTGAATATATATAATTAAAATCCAAAACAATTTTAAAAAGAAGTGACAACAACCTGCTTCACTGAAAGCTGACAAGCACCGAATACACTGACAAGCAACTGAATGCATTTTCACGCTGTTTTCAACGAACATTGTTGATATTCGTGTCCTATGTGTGTAAAAAGCCGAAGATGTTCGGCCCCCGGGGGCTATTGGGGCTGACGTCTAGTTATAACCCTGACTAAAGGACCAATTAAGTAAGGAAGTAATTCAAATGATCTGCAATATGTAGAAGATTGTGAACTCCGTTCCGGCTTTTGTCAACTCATCAGCAATGCAATATCCGGAAACCGAAATCTTTAAGGAATCTTTAAAGAATACGAAAATCCTGAAAAATCCTCAGCACGTTGAGACTACGTTCTTTGGGCACTATACTGTATTTTATACAACAAAAAATTCAATATTCGGTATTATGGGTTTCTTTATTGACATATATACATACATACATAATTATTTTGATGTTGATGAAATTGAAATAAATTCAAATTTAAAATTCTTAGTGGCCCATATTTTTTCAAACGTTGAAAATATATATATATAGTATGGTACTTTAAGGTTAAAACTCATTTTAAAATGTGTTAAATAAACTCTTAAATAGTTTTAAAAAATTTTACCAACAACAAAAGAGGGAAAATAAAATTCATAAAAATAAAAACTGGAAGTAATTTCATTTCGTTATTGTGTGCATTCAGTTTCATGCAACTTAATTGGATTCTTTGGTTTATGAAATGTGGATTTTTATGATTTTGGAATTTTCTTTTCCTAAAAACACCTATATTTGCAAATATAGGTGAAGATAACACTGACAAAATTACCAAATAAATTGCATAAGACAAAGAATACAATGTGAAATAGAAAACAAATTCATGAGAAAATTCTGGGAATCAATTAAGAGAATTTCTCTTGTCATCACCATAAAATCTGTAATATTTCTAAAATCTTATTGCTCTTACAATTATTATTGTTATTGGTTTTACTTTGTATATACAGTGAGCGTCAAAAGAAACTGCACATTATGAATAAAATTCTAACAATCACAAAACTCAAATTTTACCACTTCAGAGTGCCTGAAAAAATTTGACAATATTTCGATATTTTTTGGAATTTTTTTTGTTGGAATTTTAAAAACTATCAATAAAGCAATTAAAAAAATAACGGGAATGTATTAATGTAAATTTTTTAATATTTTTTTCTTTTGACGCTCACTGCATATCTGCACTTATTTCTTTTGTCGTTTTCTGTGTGAAATTAAACACCAAAAAAAGGTTAAAAGATGTAAAACAAGAAAACTTCGTAAACATATTTCAAGTATCGGTTTTATCGATTTTTAGGTATGTAACCTACTATCAAAAACAAAAATCACTTTTATCACTTAACATATTTCCATCTGAATGGTTTAAATTATTAATTTTGTTCGTTTATTTGCAGATACATTCATACTGTATTCCTTGAAATCTAGGTCAATTCTTCCTATAATTTTAATTATACTCATGATTCTAATTTTAAATCTACAATTATTTTAACAGTGCGAACAGGTGAACAGTCTTTTCTTTTCGCTTAATGATAGGTAGGTAGGAATTGGGATATATACACTAAGGCAACATATGCTCGTGATGCCATAGTTTTTCGTTATCCGCTAGTCCCGAGAAATTCTATTTAACTGCCATTGCCAATACGAGAAAGTTCCTCCAGATCGTTTATATAGTAAGTACCACGATGCCCTTTTTTCATAGTGCTGCGCATGTACTCAGTAGGTGAAAAACACTCTGCTCTTCTGCATCCCCGCAACGCCTGGTAAAATTTTTCGCGAGGTGTACTTTTCGTAGTCTAGCAAGAGATGAAATATTTCTTTAGTGACTTCCTGTTAACAGGTTTCTGGCAAAAACTCTGAAAGTAAATTAAAATTGACATGAAAAGTTTCTCAAAAGTCTGTCGTTCGGAATCGACTTTAAACTGTAGGCCCCGCCATTCATGTACAAAATTAAAACACTCACAACATAAGTGGTGTGAGAAGCTAGGTCGTAATCCTGACTGAAGGGTTGTAATAACCAATTACGTAAGTACGTATAAGACCAATGCGCCTAGCATGCGTGCCCATAATGCGACGCGCAGTAATAACTCCAACAAATATACTGAGCGTAGTTCTTTTCATCCAGTTTTGAACAAATTTTCTTCGCCGTCCTCTCAGTCTCAGAAGTCGCCTATCTGCTCACAGCTCCTGTACTTACGACACTTCAACATGAAAGACTCTAAGTTTGTTGGTTAGCCTTTTAAACTGAACTATTTCGAAACAGTTCCGTTTAATTTGGAGTCATTGGTGAAGACTTGCACGGAGTCCTTTACGAACTGTGCTGCACATTATTTCCAGCTTACCCGGAATTGATGTCCTGAATACCTTAAGAACTCGTACTATGGCCGTCAAGTCCCTACAATTAGGTTCAAGCGTTCTCCAATATCAACGCAGGTGGGCATGGGACCACTAATAATTATACAGGCAGATCTTTACAAAGGGCGTATTAGGTTTAAGTTAGCTGTTTTACCGAGGGATTCGCATTGCAGTAGATAGGTCTGACCCCTGCTGTATAGATCCAGTTAAACATTTTAGGACCAAGAATCCATATTTTTCCAAATACTTTGTCACAAGCGTAGAGAGCAATGGAAGTCTTTTTTAATTTGTTAATTATGTTTGATTTTCAAGACAGTTTTCTATCCGGAATGAGAGCAAGAAAATATGTCTCATCTTTGATTTCCAGTTCCGTCTCGAGCAGTTTTAGTGGAAGAAAAGGCGGCGGCATGTTCTTTCTACTATCTCCGCTTTTTCGGCATTAAAACGTAACCAGATTACTGATCTTCAACAGAGCCTGTTGCCTATCTCTATATGAGTCTACAAATCTGTCTCAAATTATATGAACCATGTCATCCGCATAGGCAATAGCTTCAAATTCAACGTGTTACAACAACACCAGTTACTCATTCATCAGAAAATTCCATAGGATGGGGAAAGCTCCTCACTGAATTAAGTTCCCTCGAATATCTTTCTGTGGTATGCGAGTTTCATAGCATCGGGTAGATCATTCTTCTACCAACTAGTTTTGTTGTTCAGTTGGCAATAGTGTCCGGTATACCCAATCTTGTATATGCTCCAGAAGTAGCGCTTAGTTTCATATTATTGACGGTTCGTTGGATATATTAACATTACCTCTTAAATATAAAAGATAAATAATATTTAATACTAACCACGTCTAAGAAAACACTTCTTTCATTAACTTTAAAAAATATTTTTATTTTCATTGTATTCCAGTTGCACCAACAACAACAATTTAATCTGGTTTTAAGTCTTTTACTTTTTTTTTTGTAGATCTATCCTGATGATGATTAGAATTCTTATGAAATTCATTTTCGCAGGTGTCCAAGAGGCAAACGTGTCATTTATCTTTTTCACTCGTACAATGATCCTTACAAACTAATCACAAAATAGCAACAACAATAACACCATGTATGGAACCATATGGGCAGTAAAACAAAACATTGAAAAGAAAGAAAAAAAAGCATCATTACTTGCAGATTGTATCTGAAATATAATTGATGATGGTCATAATAAACTCAACGTATGTATGTATGTATGTATGACTGTGATCAAAAATTCACACACAATGAAGAATTCTTTCATTCTTTCGATTGAAGGTTTCATTCATATTTTTCTCTTGTTTTATTTGAATTATTTGCTACACTCAAAAGTTGTTATGAGTAGGAAATATTTCCATTGTCATTCATATTTTAAATAAACGCATCACATTTCAATAAACTCGTGTTTCTAAACTCCGTGTTAGTTTTAGGCTTGGCGACACTGTGATTTTTTGCCGATCTTTAAAACAATAGGCGATTTTGATATTTTTTTCTTTTTTTTAAGATACAAAAAATAAATAAAAGTTCGGTCTTATTGTCACCGAATTTACTCACGTTTATCAAGCAAAGTTTGGGTGTAATATACTTCGACACTGAGAAACACATAGTAACTGCACATTTTTAGTGCGTATTTTGGTTGAATAAGCTACGGCAGAACATCTTTTTATGGGGTTATGACTGTTTCTAATTGCAATTGAAATAGATGGTTCTACTAGCTCATGTGATAAGAAAGACTGCTCGCTTACTCCATACAAAGCCACCTAGAAAAACTCCAACGCAATTAAAAAAAAAATTTCATAAAATAAATTTAAAATTTAAATTAAATACTGAATTTCGATCTGAAAATTTAGATTTTTAGATTTAGATTTTCTATTAGAGATACTGCAATCTGTGCTTTATATTCAAGTAATTCCAACTAGTCCGTTAGTAAAGACGGAATCTCATAAAATCCGTTCATTTCATTCGGTATCTCTCTGGCGTTGAGTATTTTGACAGCTATTAGCTGGTTTGTTTTGCTTCTTTTCTTTCAATATTTTTGTTGTGTGCGGAAAAATTCAATACACGTTAAAGTAATGATTGTGTCCACCTGATGAGTTGTTAATTTTTTTTTATTTTTTTATTAAAATTTTATCACTTAACCTAAAGTTATCATACAATTTACAAAGTTGTAGTCGTTATGTTAACTTTTCATCTATAAAATAATATTTAGTTTTTAAGAGGATTTTTATAAAAAATATTTTTCTTCAGAGGAAAATAGTATTATTATAATAACCTCTGATTTAATACTTGAGATAACTTAATATAAAAGAAAAATATATGTAATAATCGTATACACTCATACATGCATATATATAATTATAAGTCATATACATATATAGTACATTTTAAGTAAATACGTAATACATACACTCATGTATGTATTGTGATATAACCAAATATATAAATTTGTCTCCTTTAATAAAGGCCCGAAATTAGTGGGTTACTAGACATGCTACAAGAAACCTTGAAGCGTTCTGTTAAAAAAAATTATTTTTTTAATGACTAACTTTATATTATTTTCTTTGTGAAGATCTTTGGTGGAGAAATGACATTGTAAATTAAGCATCACCTTTAATAGCTTATTTTGACAGAGATGAATTTTTTTAATGTGGGTTTTTGCGTAAACACCACAGACTGGACAAGCATACAAAATTATAGATTGCAAAATTACTTTAGCCAGGATTATTTTATTATCACGGCTTAAAAATGATTCACGCCCTATTAGAGGATATAACATTGCTTTTGCTAAGTTGAATTTATCAATGTTTTTTGATATGTAGTTCAAATAATAATTTGTTTTAACTAGCAAAACACCTAAATATTTAACATTATCACTCCATATAGAGTTGTTACTTTGTTTTCAGTTGAAAATTTCAAAGTACACCCTATGGCGGATTCCATTTCACTCGGACGGAGCTAGTAGAAACTGAGAGCAATGAGCTCACAAATGTATTACAACACACATAATTTTTTTACAATCGTGCTACAAAAATATATTTTTCGTATTTTGTTATTCATTATATTACATACATGCATACATAATTGGTTATTACAACCCTTAAGTCAGGATTACGATCTAGCTCCTCATTATATTGCAATGACCAAATACCATTTCAATACCAACTCAGAAATCAGCAATGAATCGTTTTTTCGCTACTCATAAACCATCATGAAATTTTGAGTATGAGTGAGTCAACAATATTGAAATTCAACTACTCTGATTCATTCGTAATCACTGCAACGCTGATTGATAAGTACAGGTTGCAATGAGTATGCGTACAACGTTGACATCAAACTCATAGCATACTTACTTCATGCATTCATACTGTTTGATTGATAAGCCTACGCATTTAGATTCCTAACTTTAGAAAAATACTTATAATACTCATAAATGATTCCATTGACTCGAATCATTCATAAAAAAAGTTACAGTCTTAGTTGTTGTTGTATTTACAAAAAAAGAAAAAAGACACATAAGCAATGAGTATTTTAGTGTTCGTTCGCAATTCATACTCATTTTGTGATTCGTGTAGATGTTTAGTTATGTAGAGTCGAAATCAACATCATCATACGTGTTGTTAAGTATGAATATGATGAGTACTTCTAACTTTGAATGTGTACAGAGGTTCTATGATATTAAAATAAGTATGAATGCGTATGAGTACTAGAAATTATGAGTATGATTCGATTCTACTCATCTTTTTGAATACTCATTGCTGATCTCTGCACACCAACCGACGTAAAGGTTTAGAATAATAACAACTGAACTTGAATAAGATTCAAGCGTACTAACCGGTAGGAGAAGAGAAAAATCTGTCTCACAAATTTCAGCCTTGAAATAATCAAGTCTTGTTCGGTTTATTCCGGCTAGTTTATTAGCAATGCTTTTTCTGGCATCGAAGAATAAACAAATTTGGCCACATAGATACTACAACTCAATGCCACTTGTGAAATGGTTTTTAATCTATGTGTACACGACTTCAGTCAGAGAAGATCATACAAACCTCACGCATTACATCTCTCCACTTATAATATGTGATAAAAAGCTAAATGCATATCTATCACGAGAACCTTATATACCAATTCATACGATTAGTTGTACGACTGGTTGGGAAAAGAGTGGAAAAGATTGAAGTTCTGCTGTACATGGAAGTGACCATAATAATTTTGAAGACTATGGTTAGGAATCGATGGTTGACAGCATCCTCCTTAACTGTTCCCTGTACAGGACCAGTAGAAGATGTGATTTGAAAAACGCTTTGGAATGAAACTTAGTAGCAAAAATTAGTAAAGTACTGTTAAAGCTACATATTCTTAAAAAGAGGCACTAGGAAATGGTATACAGATGAGTAAAGAACGGATCTTGAAAGAAACGCATGAGCACTAGAATAAAATATTCAAGCCATGGGTATACACACGGATATTTTTCAAGCCTAAGGCTATGCCAACGAATGTGCCCAATTTAACTTGTATATGAAATACAAAAGGCAGAATGAGGTTAAATCGAATATACTGTGAGACTGTATGGGGAAAAATATGTTTCTACTCAAGATTTTAAATTGATAGAACTTTTATACTCACAAGTGATTTTAAATCGCATTGATTTGCACTATTTTAAGTGCTTTTAAACAATAATTTTTTTGAGTGTATATGAAAATGTAACCACAGACAGAAACAATATTTCATATCATGAGGAATCTTATGTTCAAAAATAAAACTTCATTACGTATGTGATAGGGGCATTGCAGCTCTAATAAATCATAAATGATTAGTTTTACACCGGAGTTAAGTAAAGGATATTTGTAAACGTACCAACTAAAATATGCCTTGTTTCTTACAATTTTTAATAAAACCAAGAGAACTTTCAAGAGATGATTAGGTCAAGTGTTTAACAAAAATTAAAATTTTTTGTCTTTCGGTAGTTAAACTTAAAAGGGGTACACTGGGTAAAAAAATTCGGAGTCCAACACAATTAATTTCGTGCTCAATTTCTGAACGTCATTGCCAATTGGACCAAATTGTGGCAAATTGTTGAATTGATTTTTATCAATTGACGGCATGAAATTTTGAAGAGCAAGAAAACTTCTGGCTTTTTTATTTTTCGTTCTTCGTTTTTTCTTATCTTCGTTCTGAATTTCGATGTAAATACTGAAATATCTGAAAACTTAAAGCAATGTTTGTTAACGTGTTGTATTCAAAAATATTTAGTATTTCAGTTTAGGTTGTCTACAAATTTCAATTTCAACCATTAAAAGCTCCTTTGTATTTGGGATAAAAATAGAATAAAATTTTAACAAAATATCGATATTTTAGTCACATAACCACGCAATGAATAAATGAACGAATGAAACCTCTGTTCCATTTGCTTCACTCCATTCTGTTTGATTGTTTGTGTCAAGCTGCTGTGTTTAGACAAATTGTTTTATTTTTATCAGATTTTTGGCAGTCGTTTGTCATTTGATAACATTTATCAAAATGGCCAAAATGTAAAAGTAAATATGCAACAGAGAATTCTCATTTCGCTTATATACTACAGGATAGGATATAAAAGTCAGTTCGTTACTGCATATTGGCCACGAAAATTCAAAAAGAAAACAAAACTGAAATATTTTAAAAGAGTTTAAGTTTCGATGGGAGATTTTAAAATTCAATACAAATCCATACACGGAATAAGACAAATATTAGATCATGAAAGTGTAACATTCGATAGCCAATTTAACCGTAAATCTGTATAAAAGAAGTTAGTAATCATCGACCTGAAGTATTCGCCGTTAACAGCCATGGCCCGGTCAGAGTCTTGCTCAAAGAAATATGAATCACTGACGCCAAACAGATACTTTTTTGGGATGTATCGGCCACTTTTGGATCTCATGCAGACAAAATCGATATTTGTTTTTGATAAAACTGACTGAATAAATGACAACTAATTTGAAGTCGCCGCGGTCTAGTAGGTAGTGGGTTGGCTTATTAGACGTAAAGCCAGGGTTCAAACCACAGGCCAGACATCACAACAAAATACAAAAAGTATACGATACAAACTGTTGAACTTCGTAAGACTCTTTTGGAAGACCCTACGGGCTGTTGATTTTAAGCATTGTTAACATAGAATCCGCCACAGAAATCCTTAAGAAAAATCTAAAAAAAATATTTAAGGAAAAACTGGACATAATTTGTTAGTGTACAATGTAATTTGCATAATTTACATAGTTTAGTTGGTAGTGCGTTGGCTTATTAAACGCGAACCATGGTTCAAACCACAATTCAGACATCTCCAACAAAACGAAATCTGAAAAGATATTTCTTTGGTGACACCCTCTCAACAGATTTTTGGCAAAAGCTCTGAGAGTAAATAAAATTGACTTGAAAAAATTCTCAAAAATCTGTCGTACAGAGTCGACTTTAAACGTATAAAATTAACACACACAACATAAGTGATGTGAGAAACTAGGTCGTAATCCTGAAAATTATAATGACCATTTCATATAATTACTATAAATATCGTCCATGGAGGGCAAAATATTGTACAAAAGAAAAGATTCATATGACTAATCGTTATGCAGTTAACAGGCATACGGTTACTTTAAACAAATGAAGAGACTTCTGGTGTGTTACTCCAGTAGCGAATTCTGTTGCCTCTATCACCGAGGCGCACTTTTTGCACTAAGTTTTAAAATATCACAAAACAAACCGAAATTTATACTCCATACACTTCTCAAATTCGTTGTGTTCATACTATAATCTGACAAAAATATAAACTTTCTTTTGGGACACCCTATACCCATCATTTATTTATTGTTTACCTATTTATTCTATTCAAAACATGTCACACTTAAGGGATACATCGATTAATTTTCATAATTCTTATGAATGATTATCAGCTGTAGAAAAAATGGGATATGCTGGCAAACTGACAGACAACATATTCCCATATACGCTCACATTTTGATTGGCAATATTTCAAACAATAATTGATTGATTGATTATTCGTTTATAATGAAAGTGCTACTGTTTAAGGTTTTGATGAATAATGAAATATTAAAATGAATTGCCGAAAATGATGAAATTTTCAATAATTTTTTTGATACTACAATAGCATATTAGATGGCAGGTATAACACAACCTCTCACTGAATCCCTGTGCTAAAGGAAATGAATGCAAAAAGGGATTATCCATGCAAAAGAAATTTAACGTTTAAAAAAAGGTATATTAAAGCTATTTATGGGGGTCTATTTCGTAATAAATTTAAAAATGTGTATTTTACATCAAACAAAAAAAGCGCTCAAATTTTTTCAACAATTTAAAAGTAATATTTTATTTAATAGTTCTGACGAAATGCATCTGAACTGTCTTAAACTGTCTTAAAAATATCTGACATAGAGACATGAAAAGTATTTCGGTACACTAAATAAAGACAATATACTTATATGAGTTTCCTTTTTCTAAAACTTTAAAGTGTACAATTTCCATCTCATATTGAAAGGTATCGTCACACATTCGACAATTTTATTTATTCATGTACACATTCATACTAAAATGTTCTTCATCGCTGAAGATGTTATTTCGATGAAAATTAGGGTCAGAGCATATGCCTATGTCTATGATCGTTTACCTTCAGTTCCAGCTCGAGTTCCAACCTCGTTTCAGACGATTTTTGAATAAAGTGAATTTTTGCCTGTTCAAGAGGGCTAGTGGGTAGAATATTTGTCAGTAATTTCTATGCTTCATTCCAGTATTTTGTTACTCTGGTCATTAGCGTATAATGTTTTTTAACCCGTTTAGCTGGGCTGTTCGATTTTTCGAACAGTAAAAATCTTCATTTTTCCAAAAAATATTTATGTATGAAAAAGGTAAACTTTCAAAAAAAATTTGGGTTTTGATATTAAGTCTCAGCTTTAGGAAAATAAAAAAAAATTTCCCCGTAAAAAAAACTACCAGTGGTGATTATGATTATACATTTGATGACAACCAAAAAATATTTCTATGTAAATGACAGGATAACAAAGAGGTCACCATGGCAACAAATTTTGATCATATCTTGCCTTTGCACAAAGTATAAGGTTGGAAAAAAGCATCGACATCCAAAAAGAACCCGGAAGCTGGTAAATACGTCACGTATGGTCAGCCAGCCATGTTACACAATTATACCAAGGGCACGGGGGTTAGGATTTACACGACAATGCAATCCAGAACTACCAGATTAATATTCGTGGAAAAAAATGGTATTGGCCTTTGTGGTGTACTACTTTGAAATCGGCAGTTGTGAATGCTTGGAAATTGCATTGCTTGATTGCAAAACACAAAGTTGAGAAGCCTTTGAGTCAAAAAGAATTCAAAATCTCGGTGACAGAAGCTCTTCTTTTGACAGAAAGGAAAGAAACTACCGATGATGATGGTGACGATAAGGAATATCGACCTCCAAATCTTCCAAAAATGTAGGGAAAACACGTTGTAATCAGAAATCCCGAGGGAAAACATCGTCGTTGTCAATTGAAGGGTTGCGGTAAGCCCACAATATATATGTGTGAGAAATGTAATATTCATCTGCATACCAAATGTTTCAAACTAAAACATGAATAAAAACATTTTTTCATAGCTTCTATTTCGGCTATTTCGTATTTTTTTTCAAACTTTTATATCAAATTATTACAACATAAATTTAGCTAAGTATAATTTTTCCCTAAAGTTAATAACTTTTGTACCTTTTGATTCAAAAATAATAAAATAAATCAATAAAACAGCAAATAAATTCAAATGTTTTACTTGCATATAAAGCAGACATATAGGATAAACGCCAGTGTTCGAATTTCGAACACTGTTTTCTGGGAAAACGAAAAGTCGGAAACATTTTTTGAGCTGATTTTTGACATCAGTAGGTCCTAATTACCCTAAACAAGTATTTTTCCTTTTAAACAAAAAATAAAATTTAATCTCGGAGTGAAATGGGTTAATATAAAGTCCGACTTGGCTGTTTAAGTCTGAAGTAAAGAGAGAACACAAAAGATCTATTTTCATTGTTGTTTCAAATTTGCAAGCAAACTGCAAATTTTTTAATGATGACAGTTTATGAAAAGGAGCTTACTTTCTCTAATCTCCAATTTTCTCATCTCGCAACAATTTAGACCCGATTGTTTTTATTTGGATTTTATTATTTTAAAATTCGTGCTGTGTGAGAAATGTGTTTCGTCCGAAAAATTGTCTTCAAAAGAAGAAGCAATTAGAGTCCAAAAGCGATTTATATGGCTACGGATCAAGGTATCGCACGATATTTATTGACTCTTTCGTGTAAAATAGAAGTTTTGGATTTGGTTTCTATGTGCTTTCAACAAGACAGTGCCACAGAACGCGGTACTATGAACGAATTTTTTGAATTTTGATTTTGATTGCTACATACGTGCATCTGAAGAACTATTTCTTAATTTCAATATCCCGGCAGAAATTAAATATTTGCCATTATCAACTTTGCTACAGATGAGTCTTGCGATATAAAAGTAACGGCACAAGCTGCGATTTTAGTCAACTTAGCGTCTTTTCAAGGTCCAAAAGAAGATCTTCTAAAATTGGTAGCCTTTTAGACACAAACTAGGGGAAGATATAGCGAATACTGTGAAAAAATGCCTTGAAGGTAGTTCGATTTAAATATAATCGCTTCAATAGCAACTGCTGGAGCCAGAATCTCCCGGAAAAATATAAAAAGGGAAACAATGGCGTCCCTTCACAGTAAAATAATCCATGAAATTCTTAAGTTTCAATGCATAATACACCACGAACATTTTTGACCGAAAGAGTTGAAGTCATCAATTCTTTGATAGTATCTAGTCAAAAGCTCTTTACCATCATCAGTTTAAACAATTTTTAAGCAAAATATAGACTCAGTATTCCAATCTCCTTCTCACAGGAAAAAGGACACGTACAGAACAAAACGGACATGTGTTTTATACAAAAGCAAATAATAAATCACAATTATGATGAATAATCCAAGAGATTGAATATCTTACTCTTGACCTCCTTTGAATAATAACTACAATATGTGAAAAAAAATCTAGCAATAGTCACAACAATAAAAACAAACATGAAAACGATTGGACATCTTTTATGCAAACACCCGCACACGCAATATAAAAATAAAGTGTTATATGGGAGGGGAAAAATCAAAATTATTTTCAGCTTTGGAATCGGCAAAATACGAATGGACAAAAAAAATTGGAGCACACATACAATATCTAATATATTTTCACTTTTATATGCGATAACTCTGAATTCACCTACAAACTGTTTTGCTGTTTCTTTTCCCATTTACAATTGACGTCTATCTGATTACGGACACTATCGACTTCTGTTAAGAGAATAGATTATGAGAAAATGGTAGCTTTGTTTACATTAAATTGTCTGAAGCACACATACTGGCGCGTTCTGATACCATATTAAACGATGCTCCAGAGCTAATTGATAAGTCCTGATTAACCAGTCTTTACTATCGGCATTGAATGTTCTCATTAAAACATGACAGAATCAAATTCAAAACCAAAAATAATAAAAAAAAATAGAGAAGATATTTTAGGGGATGATGTTCCTGATGATGTTATTTGTAAAAAAAAAATGGTTGTCCACGAAGAAGTTTATATTATTCCGTTATTCAGTGTACACAGGTACACTGTAGGTCCCGCCAGTCGTGTATAAAATTAACACACACACCGTGGTATGAGAAAATTATTCGAAATCCTGCCTGTATTTCATATTATTACGAGTGGAAGTAGCTAAAAAAAAGAGGATTAAACCCGGGAAGATCTTAATCGTGCAGGACTTTTTGTTGCCTTTATATTTATAAAATATAAAAAGTATGAAATACTGAAATACTATAATGTCGCTTGGGGCCTATTATGCGAATCATTTACTACAGTAGAAGTCCATTAGTTCGGCATCCAATAGTCCGGAATGCTCGATAGTCCGGCATCGCTCCGGAAAATTGTAAAAGTGTGTTTAAAGCAAATAAAAACGCTCGAGAGCTATTCGGAAGTTTTCAGGGTAGTTCGGGATCGTTCGGAAGCGCTCGGTATTGTTCGGAAATAATTAGCGGCTGGCTAGTCTCAGCTGTCAGAACAAATTCAGGTGCAGTGCAGCTCCGTTAAACAATCACGAGACGTTTCGTCATTTTTTTGTGCGTTGTTGTTTTGTGTCCTTTCACATCGCAGTAAACGTAACTTTTGAAACTGTGATTTTCGTTCTAATTGTACAGTCACCATGTTTTCAAAACCTAAGCCTTCGAGTTCAAAAGAAGAGAAACGAAAACACATCATTAGTAGTAAATATGTAGTAAACCTCAGCCTACCCAAAATCTTGAAGAAAGTGACAGATGCCGAAACGGAAGAAAAGGAAAAAAAAATCAGCTGGGCAGAACCTGCGGAATCACTAAATAAGTCTATCTCTTTTGCTGAGGCTGATACTAGCTATTTCCATTTTGATTTCCATATCAAATAAATAAATTTTATACTAAACGCCAATAGTCAAGAAAACAAAAAGACGTTCCTGACTTTTTTAAATCTAATTGAAATATGTTTACAGTACGTGTACATACTTACATTGTATGGAATGTAAAATAAACCTTGTTGTATGTATTTGCATACTGTATTTGTAGTTTAATTATTAACCTAATTGTTCTTATAATAGTCGATAGTCCGGCACCGTGCCGGTCCCGAACGTGCCGGATTATCGGACTTCTACTGTATTATGATAAAGACCTTCTTTGCTTTCAAAATAAGAATCAGGTGTTTTGTGTACAGCTGTTTACACTAGTGGCCCTTTTTCCAGTTTTCCTAACATCTTTCCAGCATACATAAGGATAGACTGTAATTTCTTCTACTTGCGAAGAACTTTAATTAGGTAGCTCAGTAGTCGTCGCTTTATAAAATCTTACTGTGCTTTCTTAGGAACCCAATCAAAAACTAGAGAAATGTGTATCATGGTTACGAAGTATTAAACTCTCCTCAATATTATGATATATCGATTTGGTGAGTTAGTTAGACCTCCTCCAAATATAGATTAACCTTTAAAATAACGCCAAGAACGCTGTACCTAATAATGTTGCCGCTTACTATGATATGCATTTTCTTAAATGGCGTGTCCTTTTATCAACTCCTCCATTTCAGTTTTTCTTTATATCCTCCAGATGGTCGATAGAGCTTCACTGAGAAATGAATAACTTTCAGAAGAGATGGACATTGAACGTTATTTTTATTGTTTACGTTCTCTGACACCATGAATATAAATATTCGACATGGCCAGTTGGTATTTGGTTTCTGTTAACAATTGTCCAAGGATTTAAAACCCCAGAAACAAGTGGAAGTAGAAAAAAGCAGAATAACTATGACTTTTCATATGTAGAACTATTTGCTCAGAGATGAGAGAATTTTCTCTAGAATGTTTTTCTTAAATTCCAATGTCATATGTTCAGTATTTGATTTGTATTATATGCTGACCTTATTGTTTTGTGATTTTACAGTGAAAAGAAATCGTTTAAAAAAATGTAATAAAATCCATTTGAGCCAAAAGAAGTAATAGAAGTGAATACTCACTCATAATGGTTAACTTTAAATTTTTTCTTTCAATGCAATGACTTTTGTACAATATTTCTGAAACATTACAATTTAATGTTTAAGATTATGCTTTAATGAAAGATTATATTTCGTTTCAACAAATTAAACTTTTTTAATCATCCTTTTCTTTTCTTCAAATTATATTTAAATAAATTTAATTTATAAAACACTAATTGAAACTAAAATTAGAAAAACGAGTTGAAAATAAAACAGTATTATTTTTAGTTAGAAAGGGAATCCCCAAGTTTTTCTTTTAGGAAAAAAGGAAATTTCAAAAAAATTAAAAAAAAATATTTAAAACTCGAACACAAAACAACACAGCTTCGAAAATCTAACGATCTACAGTGACTTATGAGTGTATAAATGGAAACTGGACGGTCTCCCGCTTGAAGCGCAGTTATTCCCAACATATCAATAACAACCAATTGCATCACTATAAACCAGATCGAGTTTCATGGTCAAACGGGGATTACGCTGCATGCATTATAAAAGACAAAAGCTGTTAAGGGAAACTACAAAATGGAATGTGGCCGTATTGCGATTGAATAACCGATGTTGCCATTCGGTGGCGTTTGTGATTGCTTCTGTGTCAAAATTCAAACTACATTCTTATTCTTAAATTTAAATAAAATAATGTGCACGTAATATATCATTGATATTTTTAATCGTTTGAAAATCCTATTGATACCACATCTGAAATGTCCAATTGTCCATGATAAGAAAACCCCAAAGAAAAAGTCTAACGAAACCAAATTGCAGGAACTCGATGGCCACTTTACATTACCTCCATTTGCCATAATCAATATATCCGTCCAGATGAAACTACATGTCTTTTATGTGCGTAACATCCAATCCAGATCAAAAGAATTTGGCAATCATACATACATACATAATTGGCCATTACAATCCCTCAGTCAGGATTACGGCCTAGCTTCTCACACCACTTATATTGTGTGCGTTAATTTTATACATGAGTGGCAGGACCTACAGTTTAAAGTCGACTCCGAACGACAGATTTTTGAGAAACTTTTCATGGCAATTTTATTTACTCTCAGAGATTTTCCCAGAAATCTACTGAGAGGAAGTCCCCGAAGAAATATTTGTTTCATATTTCGTTCAGTTGGAGATGTCTGACCTGGGGTTTGAACCGGGGTTTAGTAAGCCAACATACTACCTACTAGACAACTAATTTGGGATAAAAAACTTGAACAACATGGCCTTTATTATCTGTCAATGCTTTTAAGTTCCTTTTGGAAGACCCGATATACTTGTTTTAGTCGTAGACAAAACAACATCGAAATATGCTGTAACCGAATACAAAAGTTTAAACTGATTTGAA
The DNA here is from genome assembly GCA_932273835.1 of Sarcophaga variegata. Lineage (NCBI taxonomy): Eukaryota > Metazoa > Arthropoda > Insecta > Diptera > Sarcophagidae > Sarcophaga > Sarcophaga variegata. The sequence goes on along the minus strand of OW026361.1, from coordinate 39,812,004 downwards.
ATCAAATTCTTATGTATTCTTAAAAATGTTTTAAAAAGAAAAAAGCGTCTTCTTTCTATTAGGACTTTTGTTAAAAAAAATATGTGCAATTGAAATATCCAAAAGAGAGAATTTCTACTCTTTTGACCTTTTTAGTAAACTGGGTTGTAATTTTTTTGTTTTAATTAATACCGCTCAATTTATAAGTGTTTAAGTCGCTTTTTATGTGTTTGTTTTTTGTTGCTATTTCCTAAAAAGAATTTTAATTATTCACTCTGTACACAAAGGAGAAAGCCTAGCAATATACAACGAAATAAACTTGACAGTGGTACTATTGGTGCTGCTGGTCTTGATGAGATAAATCGAAAGTAAAAAAAATTGCACTTCACTTAGCCTTCTCTTGTCCTTTTGAATGCTCACATTAGGAGACATTCCAAAAGTACTTTTTAGATGTTGTATTCTCCTCTTTTCGAACTCTTCAGACATTGAAAAAAAAAATATATTAAAAAAGAAAAGTGAAAAGGAATACAACTCAAAGTTCGTAGCTACAAAGGAAAACAGTGAATGTAAATTAAAGACAAAAGATTTACTGAAGGACACCAACACTTGTAAACGCTTTGACATGAAAGCTCTATTCCTTTTGAATTTGACAAACTGCATGCAATCATCAAAATGAGAATGCGAGAGTTACATAAAATTTCTACGCATTTGTACAAATACGAAAAATCAATTTTCAACGATTTTTTCATTCAACTTTTGGTAAAAACTGTTTTTATTAATATGAATGCAGAGAAGTAAAGGAATGTAATCTTAAATCACAACAATTTCTAATTTTAAAATTAGAATCCATTTAAGTAACGGGAACTCTAATAATTGTTTAAAGTAAAAAGTAGGCCACTTGAAAAATGTAAATAAAGATGTAAAATGAATGTGTATTTACAGATAATAGAACATAAAGCTTAAAAGAAAAACGTATTGTTACGTTTTTATCTTTTTAAAAACGTTTAACATATGAGTTCGTTTAGTTTCAATTAAACTCTTTATTGTTCGCACTACTTTTGTGTGCCTCCGTATACAACTTGATGTATCCAACAATAATTTGCTTGTGCGTTACTCTTCTTTACACTTCTTTTTGCGTAAGCACTAACAACTGCAATCTTCAAATCACGATTGTTTTCTGCACACGCAACGCGTTTTCACACAAGACTGACTGAATTCTTACTGCTCGTTGCCTGGTTTGTCTTGTATTTTTATGCACGCTCAAACAGTCTTATAAACGTTCTTGAAGTAGAACGTTCGGGGTTTCGCCTTCTCGAGAACTCTATAGCGACTTCATTGTTGTTCGTGTATTTGGTTCACATTGCTTGTTGTTGCGTTCTCCCTTACTTGTCTATCCTCTTTTCTTCCACACTGATGTTGTTGGTTTACTTGCAACAAACTCGTTGTATTTGTTTGTGTAGCATTTAAATGTTAAAAGATGATATACCGTTTCCCTTTTCGTAACAATATTTATTCAGAGTGTTATTGTTTCCAACTTTAAATGCAATTACTCTTCATATGTAGGTAACGTCACTGCGACCTCAAGCATCAACGCTTTAATAATAATTTTTCATTTAGTCTCTCCTACACTGAAGCGAAAAAAATTTAAAAAATTAAATGAAAGTACGGAATGCCGTTGAATAGATTAGGTAGGATGTTGTGGATATGGCACGCGAAGAGTGAATAACGACGTCAACGTAAAGCAAAATTTAATTCTTTCTTCCAATTCTTTCTTTAACCATTTAAATTAAACCAATTGCCAATTGCTAGGACATAAAATAGAGGGAAGAGAGAGGTGTATCTACGTTACATGGTAGTATTTACTGCCGTCCGCAATAAATCTTACAATACACTGTGGAGCAAAGCTGAACATTTAAAAGACGCTTTTTAAAGTTAAGAAAACTTTACATTTTTATTTGAAAATAAAAATTAAATAGTTCGAACACACAATATTATGTTTATGCACAAAAAAGGTAACGAATTCTTTCTGTAATTTAGTTCTGTAACTTGTTGTGTTCAGTTTAGCAACACCAGAATATAATTATGTGAAGCCTCCTTTGCTCTTTAACACTACATGTTTCAGTTTGCTTGCTGATACATTTTGGAAAGTTTCAATTGATCTATTGCTCCACATATCCAACGTTCTTTAATTGTGATTGATTGAGAGTTTTTTTATGTCTTTCTAATAGTAATTTCACAATCGATCATACATGTTCAGTTGGATTAAGATCTGATCCTTTTTATAGGGAGCTTTGCACTGTTCTGGATTATTATCGTGACGAAAACTCAGCAAAACTGCATTTGATGTATTGCAACTGGTAAATTTTTGTTAAGAATATTATTTATATTTGGCCAATACTGACCTCGGAGAAACACTCATCCTCATATTTTACCATCTCTATTACCCGATGTTTTTGTGTAGCTTTGCCCGTAGTGGACCAGAGAAAATTGAATTGAATCGATATACTCAAGATTCATCCGACCACAGGACATGGTGTGGTCCATTGTTGATGACGTCGCCTAAATGGTAAACAATATTTAGGATTTTACGGTAAAAGCTTTCGGCAAAAGCGGTTAACATCCTTGTCTGCATGTCTCACAATGCATAAGCTAGCTTCAGACTGAATGTCTTGGAGTTTTCGCTTTTCTGTCATTAAAGATAGCTCCGTGTTACTCGCATCACTTCTACAAATTATTCTTGGGCGCTTATTTCAGCAGCCTTTGACTAGCGGACAGTCTAACGGAGATAAAAGGTATACCCATTTTCATGTGTGATTGGGTTATCAGGAGGGGTATCCACGCCCTAACAAATTACAGCTACCAGGAACCTCTATAAAACACAAAATCTCCACAAGAGACGATTAAGGAAGTCGCAACCCATTGCAACTCGCTTAGACACTTAACGCGAATTGACTACCCCTTGGCTTTCAAAGAAAAAAGGGTGCTGGTAGTTGTAGATGACTAACCTAAAATGAGTTCAGCAGCGTAATTTATAATTATTAACTTATCCTGATATACAAGCTACTATAGGCGCTACTTTGACTTAATCACGTAAAAGTTTTCTCTGAAATACAAGTCCAAAAAATCCTACCATGGTCTTGTTGACATAGCTTGATTAATATATCTGAAATAAAATGATAATAAAGGGAAAATAGTTGGAAATTCTTTGTAGCGGCCCTACGCTTCTTAAAGGAATGAAATGAATACAAAAATTTGTTTTTTTGAATTTGTATTCAAATTCCATCGTCATCGAAATGCCTAAAACAAGCTGGGGAGTGTTTGTGTTTTTCTTTTTGTTTACAAATTGATTTTAACCATTGTCCTCTTAATATTTTGCTTGAGAAAATTATCGCTGCAAATATGTGCTGTTAATTCGAATGACACACACAAAATTATGTGGTCTTGTAATGAATATATTCAATCCCAAGTAAATTTGAGTGATAGTAAATGGGTAAAAAGTACAGACGTATGAACCAAGTATACATACATATGTGCATACTGAGCATAGGCGAATACATAGTTGTAATGATACGACACTCATTTTCTTAATGTTATCGCTGATGATAGTGTAACTATTTGCAAAATACTCTCTGATTCATATATAATCGATGAATGTCGTATTTTTACCCTCATCCATCGTATAGGATAAAATCCTTTAGATGAATGTGTGCGTGCATTATTTAAAGAAAGTCGTCATTCAACCACACTTGATTTGAAGGAAAATACGACCCTTATCAACATCATAAAATTTGAATGACTATTGGTTTTCTTATAACAATATTTTTTTATTTTTTCGTCCTTCTGCTCCTTAATGATGGAACCGTAGTCTTTAGAAAAACACCAGGTTGGAAATATATCCAGCATTTCGAATTATTTCTCTGCTTTGTTTCAGTTTAATTAATTAAGTATTCTCATTAAAGTAAATAATAGTTTTAGTGCAGAAGGTAGTAATATTGGATGTAATGCACCTCCTCTTTCTTAATAGGTTAGGTTAGGTTAGGCCAGCGAGTAGCTGGTTTGTTCTGAAGTGCAGGGCACTCACATAACCGATTCCTATGGTTTGTTCAATTTCATGCTGTTTTTCAATTTGATCGTCTCTTCCTCCGATATCTACGACCCATTCCGTGCCAATCTGTCGGCCTTTTCGTTTCCCTCTATGCCAATAGGTTGCTTTGGCTGATTTAATTGCGATATACGTTGTTGATGTTATCATCTCTACGGATAACAGCGCTCAGATGGCGGTTTCCTTTATGGATTTTGACAATAAAGCCTCGTAATTCTATAGAATATTGAAACCATAATAAGAAATTCTTCTTTTGTTTTCGAATTTAACATGTACGCTCGGGTTTGAAGTCAACAGCTATAATTTAAAAACCACTAAATCACTTCAGGTTCTAAAATTTCATCATTAAAAGCATTTTATTCGATTTAAATGACTGACAGTGTACGATAAACCAGTCCCGACGAAAGACATGTATTTATCGGGTCTTCTAACAGAGACTTCCGAACCTTAACCAACCTCTCTAATTAGTTGCCATTTATTCAGTCTGTCCTGCAAAATAACCTCGGGCGACCATATCCTATGTGTTCCCTAAATGGACAACGACAATTGACCCTAAATCTTGTCAAAAATTCAGCTTCAGAAATGTGTTCCATTCTAGATGAATGGGTGTCGAATTTTGAATGATACCCAGAACGTTCAATGCATCCCTAAAAAATGACTTTTCTGTGTGAATTTTGCGCTGTCAGCATTATAAGTCCACATTTCCTTGTGAAAGTCGTTGATCAAGCCATTATTGTCACGATATGGACACCAACTACATGTGATTTCTATAGGTCGACGCTGTTGCACGTAGCGCATACAGCCATGTATACTCTACACGATCGAACTGGTCACCGAAATCGTGCGATTAGAGCTTGATAGACTTTTTCTGGTGAGGTTTTCGTAAGTTACAGCTGTATGCGAATAAACCATCAGCCACAGTAGTCCTCAAAGTCAATATAACTCATGCCATCGTTCCTGATTTATGCACTAGAATTTAGACATTTTAAGTACTCTCCAGAGACGACATGGCGGAAGTGTGAACGTTGTTATATTCCACGCATAATGGCCTCCCAAATGAATGATGAAACAAAGAAATAGGGGTAGTTTTTCTTGTTTATAATTCTCCTGGGAAGAGCCCGAATGATCTTCCGGAGATATTAATTGTAATTACTCGTAAAGTATTACAATTATTGTAATGTGAAAATTAAGAGAAAAGGAAAGAAATCGAATTAATTTCTAATTTCACTAGTGGAGATAATGAGAGATAAAGAAATTGTCTTTCTTACCTTTTGTGTTCGATGATGTAAATTCAATAACTTTACTTAATGAGTTTAGTATTTCACCACTTAGCCACAAACTAAATACTTCAGATATGATTTTTTCCAGGTAAGTATATTATTTCATATAAATTATACAATTTTTTTTGATAACTTTGGGTAAGTATAATTAATTTATGTTATTTCAATAATTGTATACAATTTAGGTAAGTATAAGGTAAGTATTAATTCACTTAATAATTCAATTTGTATAATTTATTTTCCTTTTGTATAATTTTAGCACAAGTTATTATTTCTTTACTTTTATTTCTTTTATTTTTGTCACTTCAATTTCTTTTTACTATTAATAAGGTTTTCTTAGTGTATATATTAAATAATTATAAACAAAGTATCTTTTGTATTTATGATGTATACATTCGAATGTTCGATATGAAGTGAGGTTTTAGTAGGTTTTTATGTTTTTACCAAACCTCTTTTTTTCTTAAATAAGGTAACGGTATGCTTGGAGGCATTCCAATAATTTACAAAACTCGGAGACATTCTTTTTATGTTAGTGGATTTAATGTAAAACCAACAAAAATAAAAAATGGAATGGATTGTCTCTCAACTTATGTTAATTAACATAAAAATTATTTAACAAAATTAACTGATTTTGTTTTTGTTTGTTAAATAATTTAGGTGTTCAAATCAAGTTTGAACAAATGAAAAAAATTCAATGATATCTCACACACACTTTGTTTTATTTCAATTTAAAGACATGAAGTGCTTTAAAAGGGGTATAAGTGGTGCAATTTCTTCTACAAATATCGAGAAGATAATAATATCAATTCGCTCCGATAATCCTTTAGTGATAATTTTCAAATTGCAATTTTCGCTTGTGATGTAAGCCTTTACATCTAGAAAGTTTCCAAAGAGAGTTGTTGTTCTGTAAATACTACATTGCTTATAAACTGGTTGTGTGTCTCTACAAGTTTATTATACTATTTGTAGAAAATTAGAAATTATTTATACTATTTGTAGAAAACGATATATTTTATCCAACAATTTTAAGAATACCGAGACATACTCATACTTGGGAGCATATGGCTTCCACAAAGCATTTCTACCTTGTTTCCGTTTCTTTAATCTATTTTTGTTGTTCCTGCTAAACAGGTGATTGGCCCAAGGATAATGGATTGCAACCCTTCAGTCAGGATTACGGCCTAGCTTCTCGTACCACTCATGTTGTGTGCGTTAATTTTATAGGTGAGTGGTGGGACCTACAGTTTAAAGTCGCCTCTGAGCGACAGATTTTTCAGAAACTTTTTCATGGCAGGTTTATTTATCCTCAGAGTTTTTGCCAGAAATCTGCTGAGAGGAAGTCGCCGAAGAAATATTTTTTTTCATATTTCGTTTTGATGTCTGACCTGAGATACGAACCCGGGCTTTACGTCTGATAAGCCAACTACCTACTAGACTACGGCGACTTTATGTACATGAAGAAGACAAATAAAATACGACGTCTATAATGTTCTTTTTTAAATTCATGTTATCACATCACACACATCATGTGTCGTCTTCAAAGCTTTCAATTCAAAACTTCAACCTAACCTAACTTAAAGACCCCACAAATGGCAAAAATTTTTTTTCGCATATCGCCAATATCGATTATCATCAACAATCGTTAAAAGAAAGTTATCAACACATTATTATAAGTTGCAACGATTTTCCAACTGTCTAAATATATTGAAGTCGCCGTAGTAGGCTTACTAGAGGTAATGCCATAGTTCGAGCACCAGGCCAGACATCAAAACAAAATACAAAAAGTATTTCTTCGGCGACTTCCTCTCAGCAGATTTCTGGCAAAAACTCTGAGAGTAAATAAAATTTGCCATGAAAAGTTTCTCAAAAATAAAAAACTGTAGGTCCCACCACTCATGTATAAAATTAACACACACAACATAAAGTGGTGTGGGAAACTAGGTCGTACTGAAGTGTTGTAATGACCAATTATGTATGTATGCAAAATATTAAAATTTTGGTTCTGACTGATAAAATGGTCTATCCAACAAAAACACTTTGTGGTTTTAATTATTTATCGATTAATTTATCGATGTAGACCAATCCAGCCGCATCTTTACCCTGCAGGCTTTTTAAACATGATCCTTACGTTAAAGGACCATTTCTTCAATCGCCGGGAAAAATTTATTATCATGTCTTGCACCGGGGTTATTAACTAAACTTTTTGGATCGAGTTCTTTATCCAGACATGATAATCAACAACAATTTAAAACTCTTCCTATTCATTTTAATGCCATTTTAATGTCGATATTAAATATAATTTCAGTTAATAGGAAAACAATTTGCCTAAGAGGACGTTTTTTGTTCTAGGAAAACGGAAACAATCTACAGCTTCCCTTGTGTTTAAGCAATTATTTGTTTGTTCCGGTCTACACGTTCAGTGCCATTTCCTGTTGGGATGGTGGTATGTACGGAATTCTAGATACCATACATATGTAAGCATAAATGTAAGTACTCTCGTACTAAAGTAGTGTTGAATAAATATTTTTCTATGGTATACGGGTAAACAATTAAAAACATGTTTAGATGTTAGTGTGTTAGTATGGTGTTATACTTTATGGACATAAAACGCAAAAATAATAAGAAAGAAAAAGGGATAATAATATAGAAATCAGAGAACAGGCCACAGAGATGACGATAGAGAAGAAAGCACTTAATTTCTTGGGTCAATGTTAAAAACTTAATTGATTGACGTAAGTGTGAATGTAAATAATGTAGTAAAGAAACTCTCAATACTTAAGACATAAAGTTTTCTGTTATGTATGTACGTAAATTCACTACAACAATATCATATATGGGGTCTGTTTTAAGCGGTTTCCATCTTTAAATTTTATTTGAAAGACCTATTGATGCCATTATGTGGGAAATACAAAATCGTTCAAATGTCCGCCACAGTTTCTCTGGGTGGAGAGCAACCGAAATGTTCTGTTTTCCATGATTATAGTGAATAATTCGGGCTGAATTTGACCGATAGATGGGTTATGAGTAGTTTGAGCACCACTGTGTGTGGTTTATTCGCATATACCTGAGACTTCAGAAAGTCTAACACAACAAAAAGTCTAATTCGCTCGATCTTGGTGGTCATTTCACATCATCTTTAGGTGAGCTGCCGCAAATCGATCGTGCAGAACATCCAATATGACATGAGCTGTAGCGCTGTGCTGAAATCACAGATCATCAAGTTTAGGCCAAAAGAAGTTGATAACCTTCAAACTAAAATGCCAGCCGTTGTCAGTGATGGCCTAGCCAACGTTGTTCTCAAACTAATATCCACGCCAAACAGTTACTTTTTCGGAATGCATTGAATGCTGTTGGAGCTCATGTGGATTGATATCATCTCCAATTCGACAATTTTGTTTGTTCATGTACGCACTTGACCAGCGATGGCCTCATTGCCGAAAATAATTTGTCGATTAAAGCCATGGTTTGTTACCAATTCCAGAGCACATTCAACGAACACATGCCGTTGCCTATGATCGTCCATGCTGAAAAACAGATTGAATAAATGAAACTAGCTTGAAAGATATGGCCAAATTTCGGAATACCCTTTTTGAAAACCCTATACAATCCTACATAATGTAAAGAAATATTGACAAAACAATTTCCTTACACCAACAATTAAGCACATAATGTGTCGAACGAATGAAAAAATGGCAGGATGATAAGATGAATGGGTTGCCAAGTGTGAATACTATTCTCATTCTTTTTTAATCTTATGTTGTTAGTTTTTCCTAAATTTATTGTGGTTGAATTGCAATTTCAAATCGCACTCAAGTGTAAATAATAAATCGTATATGAAATCTACATACTCGTACAATCATTTACATTCCTAATAATAGTGAAATAACACACATACACATGAAGGTTTTTTAGATATTGAATCAAAATACGAGGATAGTACAGAAATTGTTAACTATTTTTATGATACCACAACATTAATCGGGAGAATTTAATTGGTATCGTTTGTCCTTTCACCGGAAATAAAACAGCAAAAACTAACAAATTTTTTAACTTTAATGTAAATTAAATTTATCCTTCAGTCCTCGTAGAGCTACAAACAAACAATTCCCGCTATGTTTTCATTTCCTCAACTTCCCTGACTTCATAGGACATCAATAAAAGAATAGAATCTAAAGGATTCTTAAGCAAAAAGGAAATAAAACAGAGACCAACAAAAGACGGTCAAAACAATTATTGTTTCAATCAAGAGCGGAGTAAATAGAAAATTTAAAAGTAGTTGGTAGACAATCTTAAAACAAAACGAATTCTGTTTTACAGACACAGAGAAAAAACAGAGTTTTTCGAGTTTCGAGATTGTTTTCTTATACGTATCTGGTAAAAAATTGTGAATATTTTTGGAAGTTATGGAAAAAGTTTCGATCGTTTGATAAATGCTATCAAACTCACTGATAGAGTACATATGCTAGAACAAGAAAATGGGTTTCTTGAGCAATTGGTATTGCCTCTCTTATCTCACATGGAATTAATATGACAATAGATTTTTTCTTGTGGGTTTGTCTTAAATCTGAGGTATATGCGAATGAGCCACAAACCACAGCGGTCGTTAGAGGCAACATAACCCATGTCATCGATCAAATTCAGCCCGATTTATGCGCCAGAGCCATGAAAAACTGAATAATTCGTATGTGTTCTACTTAAAGCAGCCGTTGCGCGCATTTTAACGATCATACGTAATTGCATCATCAAAAATGCCGCTGAATTCTCACACAAACCTTGATTTATTTAAACTTAAAGATAGGAAGCGTTCAATGAAAAATCGAATAGTGTTGAGAATTCCTTGAGTAGAACGAATGTAACTGCGTTGAAATTACTTCAGATATAAGATATTTAACAATGAATTACTATAATACTGTTACGTTTTTACCTTTTTAAAAACGTTTAAATATGAGTTCGTTAATTGCAACCAAAGTAAAAACAAATGCGTCTTTAGTTTTTCTTAACTGTCTTTATTATTCACACTACTTTTGTGTGCCACCGTATAGAACTTAACGATACGACAATAATAATCTGCTTATTCACTTTATTAGTTCACACAAGTATTCACTGAATCTTTACAACCACGACTTATTTTATTCACACGCAACTTCACACAAGGCTGACTGAATTAACTCTCACACCTGCTTGCTTTGTGCAGCCCTTTTATAGTCCGCACACACGCGTATCAATCAGTACGCTGAACGTTCTCGATGTGGAAGGTTCTCGCACGCGCCTTCTCGAGAACTCTATTGCTAGTACATTGTTGTTTGTGTACTCGCTTATGTTATGTACCAGTCGCTACCAGGTTCGATACATATTTGTCGTAGCTGGTTTACTTTATGTTGTTGTTGCTACCTGGTTCGTTGTACACATGTGTGTGTGTGCAGCTTTAGATAATCAACACGTTCGTTGTATTCTTAGTGTTAGTGCGTATTTGTGTCGTGTGTATTGTGTTGGTGTAGCTGGTAGCTTTTGTTTATCGTTTTTATTGTTAAACGATATTAGGTCGTTTCGATTTATGTAACACTGCCGCCCACTTAAGCCTGTTCGTCCCGAATAGGCTCATTATCTCTTTTCCCATACTTTGCCAGTCGCTCTTTATGTACGACCTTCATTTTTGTCCGGGGGCTGCCAGCTTTCTGTATTCTGTACACGACATCGTTTAACCGTTTAATTATTTTATACGGTCCATCCCAGCTACTTTGCGACTTGGGGAATAATCCTTTCTTCCGCGTTGGGTTGTAAAATAGCACCAGTTGTCCTTCATGGAAACACTCCGTGTTTGCTGCTCGATCATACCTGGCTTTCATTCCATTACTGGCCATAGCTCTAAACTCCAAAGGTGCTCCCGAGTTATACTGTTGTATCTGACCTTGACTTCTTTTTACTGGACCTTTAGATGCAATACATTGGGTACAGTTTGCTATCCAATTCGCTATTGCTTGCTGACATCCAACCCAATAAAAACGTCGTTTTAGCCTTTCCAACGTCTTTGTCACTCCCAGATGTCCTCCGCTAGCTCCATTATGGGACTCCTTTAGCACTTCTTTCGTCTTGGAGGAAGGCACTACTAATAGGTTGGATAAGGTCTTACCATCAGCACTTTCCCAACGTCGATATAAGCATCCGTTTATCAACCGTAAACTGTCCCATAGTGCCCAATACGCTTTTGTAAGAGGACCTTCTCCGGATATCTCATTACTGATAGGTCGTTTATCCTCTTCCTTAGCTGCTATTATCTTCGCCAGTATCGGGTCACTCTTTTGTGCTTCGGACCAGTCTTCCTTGGCTTCGATCTGCATTCGCCGGACATCAACGGTGGATTCCTTCTTCTCAGCCTTTACATAATCATTACGCTCCAAATTACGAGCTCGGCTTGAGAGAGCATCAGCCTTGTCATGCTTTATGACTCTTCCTTTTGTTACAGGCGATGGTTCAGAATCAGCTTTGATCTTCTTGCATCCTCTTCTAACTTTTATAACTTCAGTCTTTTCTGCAGGCGCGTAAGTGTTCGGAGACTTTTCGGTTTGCATATTAGCCTCTGTTTTCGGTACTTTCGACACAGGATGATCCTCACTATTCTCAGGCTTTTCGCGTCTTCTCTTGGAACTACTCGTTTCAACGTAGTGTTCCTCAGAAGCCGTAGGTGTAGCAATAGCACGTCGTCTTTTTGGAGGGACTAGTCTTGATCTTTTCCGTGGCGCTTTACAGTTTCTTTGGAAATGGCCACTCTTTCCACAGTTGAAGCATGTAGGTTTACTCTTTTGACCGTTTTCTCTCAAAACTTGCTTCAACATCTCTTTAAGTTTGTTTAACAGGCAGTCTTCTTCGTCCACGACTTCCATTCTTCGCACTTTGCTTACTTGTGGTCTAGTAATAGCGTGAGCTGTCTCTTGAGCTAGTGCGAAGGCCACAGTCTCTGCAAAGTTTCTCTTCAGTGTAGAACATACCGCCAGTTTAATATCAGGGTCGCGTATGCCATTAACAAACGCCTCGGTCTTAAAGTTGTCTATCAATGGATGGTTTTCTCCTGGGTATGTGAGCTGCACTAATCTCTCAACCTCCATTGCAAAGGCCTGAAGTGACTCATTAGACTTTTGCGCTCGGCACCTTAATTCCATGCGGTACAATTCTCGTTTGTGCTCATCACCGAACTTCCGCTGTAATGCCACCATTAACTCGTTGTAGTTGTTTCTATGGCTGGCTGGCATGGTCTCTAGTATCTCGGCTGCTACACCCTTCAACGCCAAAATTAGTTCCAAAGCCTTTTCCTCATCGTCCCATTCGTTCCTGCTGGCTACTGTCTCGAATTGAAACTTGAATACGGATAGGGGTGAGGTGCCATCAAAGCAAGGTGTTTTTATTCTGCCGGTACTTTCGGATACGACTCGCACTGGTTCCGGTCGCTGGCTCTGGAGATTGTTGATCTTCTCTTCCATAATGACTAGTTTTCCGTCAACGGTCTTTTCCAAATCTGAAAACCTTTCCTCGACGCCATTGATTCTTTTGTGGAATGACTCACGTATTTCAGCCAGAAGTTTCTGATTTTCGGCTCTAGAAGCTTCAAGTAACTTTTGCTTTTCTCCTCTAGAAGCTTCAAATAGCTTCTGGTTCTCAGCTCTAGAAGCTTCTTGTACATCAGCTAATAGCTTTTTGTTCTCTTCTTGCATTTTGCGATTCTCAGCTCGAGAAGCTTCTTGCACATCAGTTAATACTTGCATTTTTTCCATCATAGCGGCCAGCAATGAATTTATGTCGATACCGCTCGGGGTTGCAGGGGCCTTTACCTCTCGTTCCTCTTCATCCTCGAACTCGTAGGAATCGATGTCGATGTCCTGAAGCTGCAGATGTTCCCTTAATCGCCTTTGCAGTTCATTTTTCGTGCCCATTGTTGGCAGCTCGAGTTTACCCAACTCCCGTTTAAGCCGTTCCACTTTTAGATCGCAGAGTTTCATCTTGATTTTGATTTTCTCCTTTTTTTTTTATTTATTTATTTTTACTTTTGGATTTTGCAATCCCACTTCTGACACCAATTGTTACGTTTTTACCTTTTTAAAAACGTTTAAATATGAGTTCGTTAATTGCAACCAAAGTAAAAACAAATGCGTCTTTAGTTTTTCTTAACTGTCTTTATTATTCACACTACTTTTGTGTGCCACCGTATAGAACTTAACGATACGACAATAATAATCTGCCTATTCACTTTATTAGTTCACACAAGTATTCACTGAATCTTTACAACCACGACTTATTTTATTCACACGCAACTTCACACAAGGCTGACTGAATTAACTCTCACACCTGCTTGCTTTGTGCAGCCCTTTTATAGTCCGCACACACGCGTATCAATCAGTACGCTGAACGTTCTCGATGTGGAAGGTTCTCGCACGCGCCTTCTCGAGAACTCTATTGCTAGTACATTGTTGTTTGTGTACTCGCTTATGTTATGTACCAGTCGCTACCAGGTTCGATACTTATTTGTCGTAGCTGGTTTACTTTATGTTGTTGTTGCTACCTGGTTCGTTGTACACATGTGTGTGTGTGCAGCTTTAGATAATCAACACGTTCGTTGTATTCTTAGTGTTAGTGCGTATTTGTGTCGTGTGTATTGTGTTGGTGTAGCTGGTAGCTTTTGTTTATCGTTTTTATTGTTAAACGATATTAGGTCGTTTCGATTTATGTAACAATACATACATACATACATACATAATTGGTCATTACATTTTTATTCATGAGTGGCGGGACCTACAGTTTAAAGTCGACTCCGAGCGACAGATTTTTGAGAAACTTTTCATGGCAATTTTATTTACCTTCACAGTTTTTGCCAGAAATCTGCTGAGAGGAAGTAGGCGAAGAAATATTTTTTCATATTTCGTGCAGTTGGAGATGACTGACCTGGGGTTTGAACTGTGGCCTTACGTCTAATAAGCCAACGCACTACCTACTACGTCGACTTCTAATAAATAAATTAGGGACTATAAACCCTTGCCCAGGATATTTGTGCCTAATAAGCGATATGAATCCGGTTTTTTCTTTACTATGACAAGCTTAAGTATATATTTGGCGAGGTTGTCCAACACGATGATGGAGGGAGGATTATTCACAAATATGTATGTTATGTGTTGGTAGAACCCTTTTCAATTTATTTGATTACAATAAAACATCTTCGTTTTATTCTGGTGGGCTTAGGAAGACAAAACATTCAAATTTAATTTTATTGTCATCCTCCACATATGTAAGTTGATTGTTTAAATGATTGGATGATGATGATGATGCCAGCATTGTCTCATCATCATTAAGTGCCCTGAAAGTATTTTGTTGAATGCCAAATACTACTTCCCCAAGATTATTTGTTTTATTTAGTATTTCGTTTTTTTTTTTTTTTTTTGTTTCTCTTTATTTTTGGCCACCCATTTAGTTTAAAAGTAATGAAATAAAACTTAAGGAATTTCGTCTGGTGCTCTTAATCTTTCCCAGTTCTTTACATTACTCGTCCGTCTGAGAGGCTCCTTTCATTTTAAAGATTTCAAAGTGTCAAAAGCCATATTAAAAATGCATGTTTTGTTGAAATGTTTTTATTGTTCCATTGTCTTATGTTTTGGATTATAGAGGAACATTTGAAGAGTCATGGGTATGACAAAAAAATTATTTTTATGACAAGTTTTTCATGTGAGTTATAGGCGAAGATGAACCAGAAGATCAAATAATCATTTTGAGGAATTATAACACTAAACGATTATTGTGTTTTTTATTACAATAAGAGGATAAAAGGAGTTGTATTCAAAATGACAATGTATTTTTTATGTTCGCAGGTCAAGTGTCATATTAATCATACAAAATAAATGGATTTCAAAAACATCTGCATTTAAAACGCAACTTATCCAACTTCTCATTGTGTAATCTCTCGTATTATACTACCATTCTTACATTATTATAACAATATTTGAATTTTTTTTGTTCTAAAAAATATAAAATATAACGTTTAGTTCCCCACTTTAATTGGAAAAAATGAAAATATTCTTTGTTATCACAGAGAAAGCTTACATTCTCAGACTGTATTAATAAAAAAACGTGGTAAATTAAAAGCGAAAAGTGTAAGCCGTAAAAAATTTAAAAATTGCTGATTGACTGGCATTGCATTTAAATTGACGTAGAAATAGTAAACTAGAAAGAGAACAAAGCTATGTCTAGAGCATTATCCAAAAAAGATATTTATCTGGAAAGAGAATTAAAATAGAGAGAGCAATAAACAAGTCTTACTGAGAGATTACCTAATGAATCAGAAACAATTACTTCAAATTGGCGATGTTCTCTGTCCTCTGTTAACTGTGGAGTGTCACACAGTAGCGTACTTGGTCCCCTTTTATTTAAAATGTACATATGTTGATGATATTAAATAACTATATTCGTTATGGAGGAAAATTAGTAATATTTTCAGATGACATTACACAAATCTAAAATATCGGCAGCCGTAAGTGTTTTCTGTAAGATTAGAAGGAAATTTGACTATCATACCAAGAAGTTAATTTATGGCAGCTTGGCCCTCAGCTATTTATTTTATATTCCAATAGCTTATGGCTATGCGAATACAGTTAAACTAAAATCACATCAAAAGTCGCCGAATAAAATACTAAAGTCAATATTTAAAATGCCGTTGATCAAGTTGGACCTTTTCTTCACCAACTTCACTTCCAGTCAGAGGATTGTATAAAATACAGTTATTGAAATACGTTTATAAATCAATTAGGAATATCGGCAAGCCCTCAATACAGTTTCAACGAAAAATAAATGTAATGAATCGTTATACAGGACGCAGTAATAATATTTTCATAGCTACAGTGGCTCAAACGTATAATTGGACACTAGGTATGAGATTATTCAAATATCGATTTTTCCACTTTATTGGAAATATTTCGAAAAAAGAAAATTTGACGCGGTTAAAACAATTTATAATACTTAGTATTTTTTGTTTTAAAAATATTTTTAAATAAATAGAATATGCATAATTGGATAGTCAAATTAAAGGCAACAAATCACAATGGCACAATCAAACCTTTAGATTTGATTACTGCTGCCAAACGCCGAGGCATCGAGATTTGAGTAAACTTCCGGGATTATGTTGTTCCATTCTCGCCTAATTCCTTGTTACAACTACTTCATTGTGCTGCTTCTGGATTTTTAGAGCTTACAAAAGAGTTTTTCCCAAAAATGTACAATAATGTTGAGATCAGGGGACTGTGCCGGTGTTTTTTAACGACTTTGCCGGTGTTTTTTAACGACTTTGCCGGTGTTTTTAATGATGGTATAAATAGTATATGTAAATTCGAATTGAAATGAATAAAAAAGTAAGAAAAATCTACAAAAAAGTAAATATAAATATACTGGAATGCTACCGACTACAAAATTTTGTTGATTAAATTAAATTATTTTTTCAGAATGAAGGGTAAGTACTTATCACGTCATGAATATCTATTTTCGCATGGGCGATATCAAAACCACAGAAGGTGTGAACACTGAAGGTTACATTTTCTACCAACAATTTCTTAGATATTTAACTACGTCACGAGTCAATCATTGTATTGCACCCGTTTTATCAATATTACAACGGAATGTAGTTCCCCCGAAAATGCTCTATCTTCCGTAGCAGTGTTGAAAAATTCAGTACTTTTGTACCTCTTTTTAGTGCATTTTTCATTTCAAAAATACCTCTGTACCCCCGCTACGCTTTCAGTACTTTTTATTATTAAATATTTTATGTCTTGGGCTTTTCAACTATTAGTGCATTGGCATCATTTTCAACGTAATGCATGTTCAACATAGGTAGAATTAGTTTTTAGCCCCGGTTAGCCAAACGTCCACGGAACGTATAGTACTATTTCAAAATTTCAATTTTGCAACACTGTTCCGTAGTATTTATCTTTCTCATTTTTAATCGCATAGAATGTAAATTTTTTTATAAAATTTCATAAGCTCAACTTTTTTACTATAAAACACCAGAAGAAAAAACCATCGTTATCATCTTCAATACTGAAGGCAAATTCAATCCTCTATTTACCATTATCTGAATGAAGGCACATTTTAAAATTCATTTATTATAATATAAACTGTTATTGTGTCCACTACAATAATAATGGAAAAAATTTAGTATTGCATACATATGTATGTGTATATTTTATATTACCATTATGCCATATACATATGTATTCACAATAGCCACATCTAAAATGCATATGTTTTCAAATCAATGGCAGAGCGCTTATTGATTATGATTCAATGCTCCAATAATCAATTGATTCGGCACACGTTTGACATCATATTGAAATTTATTGGTCACTTGAGTGAAATTTTTATCGCACATAAGCTGATTATGAACTACAAAAATAATTTCTATAATTATTCAAATAAATTCTTTGTCATACAGGACTTAGCGAAAATTCTTAGGAAACAGATTCCTATGATGACAAGAAAAAATATATAAGTTTTAAAATATAACAATAAAATATAAAAAATTATTGATTTCAATATTTATTAAAGAATGTCTCGAATACCATCAAGAATTTAATATACAGCATTCCCCAGATATAAGCAATTTCATAAATGCTTGAAAGATAGTGCTTATAAGCGGAGAATTCTTGTATCGAAATCCCGCACCTGTGAGCAAATAGCCGCGTGTCATTCAATCTGATAGAATTCTATCTGTCTCATTGACAAAACTGGCTTCGTATTCGATGGAATGCGGATTGGTCGAAGAGTGCTTAGATCATTTCCAACAACGGCTTTGGAAGAAAGCAAATCAATGAATGAAGTTGCTCATCAATTTAATATCAACAAATCAACGGTTTGTCGGATTTCATTGCGATATCGTCAAACAAATAACGTGGAAAGAAAAGCAGGAAGTGGTCGACCTCGTTAATCTACTGCCCGCCAAGACCGTCAAATAGTAAAAAATAGTAAAAGTTTACCCTCGGTAATGGGCAGTACATGTTACTAATTATGCAAACGAGAAATTAGGGGTTTCTATTCGCGTCCACACAGCCAGAAACCGATTAAGAAAGGCAAATTTATTAGCTAAAAGACCAGCCAGGAAGCCACTTATAAATAAGGTTAATAAAAAAACGGCTGTGGGCCAAAGTTTTGTGGAGCGACGAATTAAAGTTTAACTTATTTGAGTCTGATGGGTTAAATTACATTCGTCGGCCCCCAAAACAAAGTTATTCGCCCAAATAAACATGGTGGGGGTTCAAAAATGGTGTGGTAACAATATTCTATAAATAAGACAAGACAAGTGTTGAACATAATATGGCATCGATTTGCATTTTTTCACTCTACTATATAGTTGGCTTATATAAGCATGTTGTTACTAATTTAATAATTTCAAAATCTTCCTTTGAATTAAGATGTGCAATAGTTCCCATATTTTGTCGAGTCTCAACAAAACTTATGGTAAAGCGCCCCTGAACAACGTTGGAGCAAATACAGTTTTCAATAAATCACTACGTTTCTTAACATCATTTCTTGTCCAACCACCGTTGGATTTCCACAAACGAGACTTATACCTTAGGACCATAATCATTTTACGATTCCTAAATAGTTTTCCTCTAATGTATCATCAAGGCTTTCCAAATTTCAGAAGATTCTTAATCTCTTTCTTTCATTCCTTAAACCTTTATGTTACTGTTGCCATTCATTCAGGGCACTTATTTTTCAGTAAACAACCCTTCCCCCTTCATACAACACATTCGATTATTTCAGGCATGATCAGCAGCTCCTTTGAGGTCATCATTAAGCTTAGAGATAGAAATATTTATAACCTTTATAAACAATAGAAAATAATTTGTACAACGAGGTTTGACTCATTAAAAAGAGTTTGAGGCCGTAATAACAGTAAATACAGTCAAACTGAATGAAGACCAAAACAAAGGCTAGATTAGGTTTGATAAAACTTCCAACTTTGGAACGTAGAAGGGCTGTTTTGAGGGGTTTGTTTTGTTTTTAATCTGGTTAAAGGTGATATCGATTCTGAGTTTTTGCTTTGTAACCTGAATTTCAGTATTCCAGCAAGATCTTCACGGCACTATCGTCCTCTTTCTTTAGATTATTATAGAACGAACTATGGATGTAATTTTCCTTTTCGTAGATTATGTAATGATTTTAACTTATATTATGATTTTATTGATTTTAATTGTAGTGTTTGTAATATAAAACGTCGCTTATATGCTGGCATTAATTTGTAAATTATTATATAAAAATGTATTTTCGTTCTTGTCATAGGTAGTTCCTGTTTATTGTTACTTTATTAAGCTTGTGATTAAGGTCTGTAGCTGATTTATGTTCTCGTTGCCATTACTTTTCCCTTACCCGCTACAGTCCGGATTGTAGTGTGTACGTGTCCCTACGTAATGGGGACGAGCCCTTTCGCGGTCGGGTGAGGGTGGGTTGGTGTGAGGCCGGGGCCGTTCGAATAAAAAAAAAGTCATATCTCAGTGAAAACATTTCATTTTATGCAAATATTTTTGCATGAATATAAACCTGTAGACTGTTTTTCAGTCAACTGTATAATACAACCGCCGAAAATCTTACTGAAATGTGTCTGTGTTCCTGAAACTGTAGATCATATAGATGTCTGCAGTTTAAGAAATATGTGCCGAGGGACTTAGGAGTATCTGTCTGCTACGACCGCATATTTTCAATGCGGAAAATAAAAGCAGTAGCAACACTGGAATACATAATATTTTAATCAAAGTGATATCATCCATATTCACACACAAAAACGAAAGTGCAATAATAAATTTTTATAAATGCAACAGCAGATCTGCACTGAAAACAACAATGTTGTTGCACCAAAATCCACTCAGGAAAGACAGCAATAGGAAACATTAATATGTAGCAAATAATAAAAATCTCTCAAGGATGGCAATATTTTTTTGTCGTACAAAAATGAAAAAGAAGGCGAAATCAAATGAAAAACATTCTTTAAAATTTATGGGAAAAAACTAAATAATTTGTTCAGAAACATAAAATCTATATGCGAACACCTAAACAAGTACATAAAAGTGCCTTGGCTTTATAAACTTTAAACTGTTAAATTGTGTTTTTGTATGTGCATCCTTTATTTTCATGCATTCAAGCACTCTCATATATATTTTCGATGAGAGAGAGCGCCAAAGTAATCAATTGGCTAATATCGATATAATTTATGATCTTCTATAAAACCATTCATGTGATGCGTGTGCATACAGTTGGGGCCAAATGTACTCGTACGCCTTATTATGCACAAGTACTTTTTTCCTATCAATTTTTACTTAATTAATGTTAAATTTTAATAAATTTGACTACCATTTAATTAAATAAACTTGTAAGTCTGAATATGATGTGTTTGATAAATTATATCGCTAACTGTATATGCATGTGTATCACAGAATGATGGGTATAAAAAGAACAACAAATATACAATTTATAAGAGAATGAAGAAGGAACTGAAACAAACTATAGGCGTCTGAGTGCCGAATTTTGCAAGGTAATAAATTTGTTGCTACAACATTCACTATTGCAAACTACAATACTACTTCTGGGAAACTATTCGTTTCAATACAATAAAAAAACAACAGTATTCTACATGTAAAAAGTATTCATGGCGGGAAGAACGAACAAAACCCAGTTAAACTCGAACGTACGAGCAAGGAGAAAGTTTTTCACACATTTTAATAATAAAACCAAAGAAAAAATGAATTTAATTTGCCTTTAAATTGCGGTTTTGGAAAAATAGCAATACAAACGGATTGTATCACTCTCGTGATATCACACCGCCGTAAGAGAGATTGTACAGAAAAATCCTTTGCTGGCGATTTCATACATACATACATACATTGGTCATTACAACCCTTCAGTCAGGATTACGACCTAGTTTCTCACACCACTTATGTTGTGTATTTTAATTTTATACATGAGTGACGGGATCTACAGTTTAGAGTCGACTCCGAACGACAGATTTTTGATGAAACTTTTCATGGCAATTTTATTTACTCTCAGAGTTTTTGCCAGAAATCTGCTGAGAGGAAGTCGACGAAGAAATACTTTTTGTATTTTGTTTTGATGTCTGGCCTGGGATTTAAACCCTGGCTTTTCGTCTAATAAGCCAACACACTACCTACTAGACTACTGCCGATTTCACATCGTTCAAACGAACTCGGCCTTTCGAAGATCACAACTTGAGGAATTTTTCGTCGTGACTTGGGCTCTACATACAGACACACTTACATACATACATACATAATTGGTCATTACAACCCTTTAGTCAGGATTACGATCTAGTTTCTCACACCACTTATGTTGTGTGTGTTAATTTTAGACATGAGTGTCGGAACCCACAGTTTGAAGTTGATTACGAACGACAGATTTTTGAAAAACTGTTCATGCAAATTTTGGATGTATTCTCAGAGTTTTTACCAGAAATCAGCTGAGAAGAAGTCGCAAAAGGAAAATTTTTTTATATTTCATTTAGTTGGAGATGCCAGACCTGGAGCTTGACCCGAGACCTCACGTCTAATAAGCCAACACACTACCTACTCGACCTCAGCGGCTTGGGCTCTACACCCGTACATAATTCAACTCACTCAGGAGCTCTGCAGCCATAATTTTCATCGAAAATGCATCTTAAGCCATTTTTTGGATAAACGGGTACATGAACCAACAAAATTCTCATATTTGAGATTCAAGAGCGTTTCCACTGTGCTCCTTCTTAATTCTTGTTATTGGTTTTGTATATATTTGTAGAGGAAAGTTGTTGAAAAATAATCAATAGATGGGATACGTGATCTAAAAATACGTGGGAAAAAATTCAAAAGCCATACGTATGGTCGTATTCGTAAGCCAAGCTAAAAAGGATGTAAAGAATGTGTTGCTTCCGGGTTTTATTTGCATTTCATTCGTTCACGTATAAGTTCACTTACACACTTAAACTTACTTTCAAAGCTAAATGAAACTGGCTAGTATGCGGCAATCCAATCTGTGCATTAGTAATGCTGCACAATTTACTTTCACACCCACCCCTCTCCTATTTTATTTTGCATTTGTTACTGTTTCCTTCTGTTGTTGGTGTTTCTCTATTACGCTTGCACGCGGTTATTTACATACGATTTTTGCTCGATTAAGACCGAAAGGCAATGCGATATACTGTGTTTGTATGACTTTTCTCACTTATACACCGCACCACGCGGCAGGATCATTTCACACACAGTCTCTACATGCATTCGATGTATTTGTTTTAGTCACGTGTAATGGACACACGCGTATCTATGATTTGCTGAAAGGGTTTCATTTAATTGTTTTTAATAGCAAGAATCTGTTGCCATTTATTTTCTTTTCTATCGCAGTCTATTGTTATTTCCCTATTCTATTCTGATTGTTTATTTGTAGATTTCTAATATTTTTATTTACATTTAACTTAAGGATTTTCATTCCTCTCTCTCCCTTAGCGAGCACTTTCCTGTTTGAAGGCTGCGAAATCCAAGTGAAATAATTACAAGTCACAATTGTCATCATTATTTATTGGCAGGAGTTATTAAGTCAACGAGCGTACTGTAACTGTAACTGTTGTAGTCCTAAAATATATCCCGTTTTTTCTTTTCTTCTTATTTCAACCTTTTTCTTCAGATGAGTAATACGAATGATAATTACGATGACATTTTATTGTGACTGTTTGCTATTACGATATTATTGGAGGGGTTGAAATTTTAAAAATATTTTTAATACCTGAGAGTAAAAAACAATACAAAAATTCTAAAAATATTGCCCGTAAATAAAGAATTTTAAAAGGTATTCTAAAAATTTACAAATAAAATTAATGCCTTAAACTACAAAGAAGAACCTCTAGGTTTATAATACTAATATTTTGTCTCCAGCTCTTGTTAAAGAAATCTGTAAACATCTAAGCTAAGATAATGGTGCACAATTAATGCTGATATTGTTCTTAAAAATCTCGTACCTAATCAGAACCTACTTCCATAAAACAACATACAATTGACATAAATAGCGGGTGCGCCATCTAACGGTTTAAATTTGAACCATCGGTTATTTTGAATCTGGCAATACTTATGTCTTTTTATTCTGTCACAAAATTCAGTACATTACCTCCATTTAACTTAATGATTCGATTAACGCTTGAGCTGGGATTTATTGGAAATTTATTTTGCAAAACAAAGATAATTGGTCGGAAATTACACAAAAATATCGTACACAATTTGGTCGCAGAGAAGGACCAACAGAGCCCGGTATACGCAAGTTTATTGCTAAAGTTCGTAAAAATGATTTCATTGTTGATGCGACAAAACGCTCGTACAGTGCGTACACCCGCATATATCGAAGCTGAGAGTGTGCGTAAGAATCCTTCAACATCAACTCATCATCGTTCTCAAAAATTATTATTCCATGCACCAGTTAACGTCGAATTTTTTGAAAAGATATCGGTATGACGCCTTACAAAGTTTAATTGAGAGTTGAAACCGCATGCCCATCCGTTTCGTTTGTTTTCGCTTCGCTAGATGGGCCAACGAGAAAATGCATGATGATGTCGATTTTACCAAAAAACTCTCCTCTTTTCGGATGAAGCTCATTTTCACCTTGGTGGGTACGTTAATAAGCAAAATTGTCATATTTGATGCTCAGAAAACCCTCAAGTGGTCTTGCAGGACCCATGCACCCATCAAGAGGGATTGTTTGGTGTGGCTTGTGGAGCGGAGGCATCATCTGTCCATATTTCTTTGAAAATGAGGACGGCGCAATCATTACGGGGACACCTATTGCACTATGATAATCGATTTTTTTATACCCGCTCTTCATGGTATTGATGGCAACGATGTTTGGTTGCAACTTGCCACATATCTCATATCACAATCGATTTATTGTGTCAAACGTTTGATGGCCGTTTAATTAGCCCTAATTCTGTGGAGCGCCGTAAAAGAAAATTGTTATGCCGACAAACCAGAGGCAATTGAGCATTTGATTTCTAATAGGAACAATTGTACTTCACAACAGAAAAATAAATTTGGCAAAATTTTAAACATTTTTAAATTTAAACTTTTAAATGGCCCACCCTTTATGTGGATTGTAAGGATATGAAAGAAATCAGTCTTCTACATATAAACCGCATTAGAAACGAGTTTGTTTATTAGAAGGTGTCGTGATATATTGATTCACATCCATCTTTCAGCGGACAATTTTTTGTTTATGTAGCGCATTTTGCTAAGACTTCTCCCGAACGGTTGGAGTGTTTAAAATTCCCGATACAGGAATATAGTGCTTGTCTTATTTTCAATTCTTTTATTAGAATGTATGTATGCTTAGTATTATAACAACTGTTATGTCCTTATTAAATGGTATGGAAATAAAAATATCCCGTTAAGGGCCATTATTACAACTAGCCGTTAAACTTGGATTTAGTTAAAGGTACCTTTAGCTAAAGGGAACTGTAAAGTGCTCTTTAACTTATTTTCGTTATTACAATTTACAGATAAAATAAAATTAACTTTTTCAAAAATAGGAAGTGGCGGAGCAATGTCGATAACACTGCTCAGATTAACAAGTTTCATTTAAACGCAGTGACAACGACGGGCTTTTTTTATTTGCCGTATTTGCTCACTTTGTTTATATTTGAAGTTTCCGTGTTGAAAGTTCAAACATAATCTTAACTTTAAGGGCCATTATTACAACTTGTCGTTAAACTTGAGGTTAGTTAAAGATACTGTTAAATCGTGGACTGTCTGATGGGGGTAAGAACACACAATCAGGACGCTACAAAATTAGAAACATTCCAACATAATAGTAGGCACAAAAGAACAATCACTTCCCTCTATTTTTCTTTTTGTTGTCGGCTTGACTTCTATCTTCTTGCCTTCAGTCAAGTTTATATTGTTTTATTTCCTCAAAAAAAAAAAAAAAAAAAAAACTTTCTTGTTTTTCTTCACACCTTTATTTACATATATTCAAATTTTTATTTTTTCTTTTTTATCACAAACTTTATAATTTTACTTTTCACACGTTCACAATTTTAAGGCAAAGGCATCCCTTTGGATGTTACAAGAAGAAGTAAAGAATTAATAAAAAAAATTAATAAACAAAAATATAAAAAAAGCTTTATTATACACTGCAGCGCCCTCTGTCGCCAATTTGCTATCGCTTAAACAATCCTGTTTATGTCATCAAGGATGAGAAGTTTGGACTATCAGACATAAACAGGTACCTTTAGCTAAAGGGAACTGGAAAGTAACCTTTAAATTATTTTCATTATTACAACTTACAGATAAAATTTTTCAAAAATATGGCAGTACCGGATATGTCGATAAAACTGCTTAATTATACAAGTTTTTTTTAACGCAGTGGCAATCGCGGGCTTCTTTTTTTTGTTGTATATGCTCATTTTGTTTAAATTTGAAGTTGCCATAATGAAAATAATATATAATATGGCGAGTTCAAACATAAAGTGACCTTTAAATGTTAAACGTAGGATGATCCTCCCTTTAGCTTAACGTTAACTTCTATCTTATTGGGTACTCATAATAACGAAAAACAATTTATCTGCCCGTTAATATCCTCCCTTTAGTTAACGGCAAGTTGTAATAATGGCTCTAAAAGTTAACAGTAGGATGATCTTCCGTTAAGCTTAACGCTCACTTTTACCTTATCGTCCACTTATAATAATGGAAAACAATTTATTTGCCCGTTAAAATCCTCCCTATAGCTAACGGCAAGTTGTAATAATGGTCCTAAGTCTTTTAAAACGAATTTTTTTCATTTCGTCAATAAAATTTTATACATATTTAAAAAAAAAAAAAAAATTGAGGCATTGAAATAATGATTGAAATTGGTTGGCTACAAAAATTAAACCAATAACTGTCTTCTAAAGCGACGAATTACGAGTAAATCTCCAAAGACATAGAAAAACAGTCGCAGAAGACGAGCTACCAGCACGAAAACAAATAAAATATTGACGGAAAAATTTTAAATTATTCTTCACATAGATTCTGAGTGCTGAAATTGTGGTGTAAGTGGCAATGGGGTTGGGTAGAAATGAACCACATTGTTTATTGTGAATAACTTTTTCCATAGAAATAAATGATGTTTGTGCATACTTTTGTTGTTGTAAGTGTTATTATTACACTTAATCATTACAAGTTTTATTCTGTATATTTGAAAGAGTGTTTATTTTGGTTTCTCCTCCATTCTGGGAGAATAAGCTGACACCATTTGTTTATGTAATATATATTCACCACCATCGTGCGAAATGTCAGTGTAATAATTAAAATCCATGCACTGTTATTATACACAGTCATTGAAGTCGTAATAATCACAGGAAACAAACATTTTCTTAACAAGAGATTGAGGCAGATAAATAAAAGCCGGCTAGAGGAATTAATTTTACTTTTTATCTAATTTCACTTTTATGTTTATTAAATTTGTTATCAGGCCCATATAAGTCGTTTAATTGTGGTAGTTAGCCACTAAAACATAGAAAACCATTCTGCCAAGCCTCACAAGTTCCAGAAGATTCCATACATTCTTTATTATTCTTCATGCATGACCTTTTTTATATTTTATCGATAAATATCAAATATCCACCATCTTATGATCTGTTTGGTAAGAATTTATAGACTCGATTGTTCTATGGATTAATCATTTTTTATTTAGAATTTTAATCATAATTAATTAATTAATAATCATAAATTTTTTTGATAATCACTGGAATTGGTAATTGATTCTGACTTAATATTCCAGTTCGAATATAAACTGTTTGTGGCCAACATCATGAGCTTTATCTGCAGTTGCGAATCTCCCGTAAAATGCATTTAAATCTGACCATTGAACCTTTTCTCAAATTTCTTTTTTATTTGAAAGTACAATCCTACCGGTTAATAATGGACAATAATTTCATTCAAATGGCTGCCTCGGCTGGCCATGCAGTAGCCTACACGATCGGCCCAATTTTTAAGCACGTTATCGATTATGTGCAGCTGTATTTCACCAATGGCTTCACGAATATTGTCATTTATCTTTGACGTCACCCCACAAATAATAGTCAAAGGGTGTCAAATCGCAGCACCGAGGTGGCCAAACGACATCAGCTCTGTGGCTGATAATGCGATCTTCAAAAACACGTGTGGCACGTAGCGCCGTCCTGTTGAAACCAAATGTTGCCAATAACCTGCTCTTCAATTTTTATGAACAAAACTTCGTTCAACATGGCCCGATAACGATTGTCATTGACTGTAACGGCCACTCCTTGCTCATTTTCGAAGAAAAAATGGCCCAATTATGCCTCTGGACCAAAATCCGCACCAAGCAGTGACTCGTTTTGAGTGCGTCGGCTTTTCAATGCATGCGTGCGGGTTTTCTGTGCCCCAAATGCGACAATTTTGCTTGTTTACATACCCGCCAAGATCAAAATGAGCTTCATCTGAAAAGATGATTTTTTTGCCAAAATCGGCAACTTCTGGTGTAGGCTAGCCAGCCAGGCAGCCATTTGAATGAAATTATTTTCTATTATTAACCGGAGGGATTGTACTTTCAAATAAATAAAGAAATTTGAGAAAATATTCAGTCGTTTTTTTTTAAAGCATTTTCAAAAAAAAAATTATTTGGCGGACCCTTTAGCAACAGTTAGAACGTCATTGTCAAGCGATCAGTTTTAGGCGGTTAAAAGTTTGTTTAGTATTATTCTTCTTTATGAGGAATACTTATTGTCTTCGCTGATTTTTATCAATTGGTGGAAGGTTTTCTGTGAGAGGAGTGTAATAACTTTCAAAATAACCAAGCTGCTCTCATATATTGTATAAAACAACAGACGTGAATTAAAAATTTAAATTAATTCTAATCGAAGGTTATGACATTCCAGTGTATGTGAAGCATTGAAGTATTTATGAATTTAAAAAAAAAACCAACCCGAGTCCAAAATAAATCTTGCAATAAATAGCAGTAATCTTTACATAAGAGAGCTCGGTCATTTAAGGTTATGTTAGGTCTTCTGGTGAATCGGTTACCTTCGTATCCATACGTGTTCAGCAGAATCTAGTAATACTGCGCGTTTTTTTTCTGGTTGGCAATTATATCAAGCTTCCCTGTAAAACGAGTGGAAAATATACAATTTAACTGAGATATGCGAAATACTTATGTCCTGTAACATGTAGAGGATTGTGAGGTCCATACCGGCATCGGCCAGCTCGACAGCAATGCAACTTTTAACGATATCCCGGAACCCGTATAAGTGTTACCTTTGACGATAAGCTATCGAGCATGGTGTTTGTTTAATCTTTAGTTTTCAATTTTAACAATAAAATAAATTGGCTTAAAACAAGAGTCATTTAAGTTCTGAGTTTTTGCTATTTGACCGAGTTTATAAAAAGTGAAAAAAACTTCAAATATTTTTCAATCAAACCATTTTTTTCAAATATTTTTTTGTAAAAACCAAAATTATTGTACAATGCCGTACAACTACTATTCTATAGAAAGTTTATTAAAACTGCTGGTCATAAAGCAAAAAGGCAAACGTGCAACGGTGGCAAAAGTACTCAAGTAGACTCAGATGGAGTAAAAATGCTCACAGGTTGTTGCAAATTGTTAGTTTCCTTTATTACTGTATAACTTCTGAGGAAAAAAAAAGAACTCATAAACTGCCCTTGAACACCTCATAAACTCGAACGAATCTCTAAGTGTCAGCAAAATAGACCAAGAAAAAATGGCGCAGTATGTAATCGGTGCCAACAGCTACTGCTGCCAACACCCCTCATTTTATAACCTCTCTTCGAATGTCAAATATAGAGTCTTCATAGTATAAGTTTTTTATTTTTCTTTCTGTCCGTTGACAGGTAGAAATTGCATAATTTATTAGCATGAGTTCAATTTTATTCTCCAACCGTAAAAAAAATAATTAAAATCCATTACCTGGACTCTGTCAGAAATATTATCAATTTACAAGAAACTTAGGCTTTGAAGTTAACAATTTGGGTACGGAAAGGATTGGTAGGTTTTATTGAAAATGATCCTTGGTTCTCCTTCTTAAAGTGGTCCTTGCGCATTCTAGTCTAGTTCGGAAGTCTTTCGGATTCCACCCTCAGGGTACCATGGTAAATTTGGTTATGGAGTTCTTAGAGCATGTGAATTAGGTTTACTTTCTGAGGGCGATGTGATAGTTGGTCCTGATCCCCCAATCTGCCACCTCTACGGCCTCATTAATGGATGGGTCAGGGGGGAAGAGCAAAGGCGTTGGGGAATGGATCGCGTTGTTATGTTTCTAGGCGTCTATAGTCTGCTATAGACAGTGTAATAAGAGGTTGGCTGCCGGGCTTGGATAAGGCCAGCTTAAGGTTAGTTATTGGGTTTATTACAGGGCACTGCAAGATTAGGTCGCTGACAAAGACATGGAACAGATCCCCGCCGGACTATTGCAGGGTATGGTGCGATCTCCTCCGTAACTGTCCAGCCCTTATTAGGTTGAAATTGAAGACCCTTGGCAGGGGCTTATTTAAGAGTATGAATTCTGCGTTGAGAGCCGACATAAAGGCTCTCCATAGATTCATTATTAGTTTGATCTGGTTGATATGTGCTAAGCTATCAATAGTGTAGTTGCGCTCTCCTTCTCTTCATCTGCTTCCTTTCCTACTTCCTCTCCTTTTTCCCTATATCCCCTATTATCTTTTCCCCTCTAGGACGTTGTACAATGGGTCAACTGGACCTCCGGATACAGTACTTGTCTCAATTTGCAAGTACACGTTCTCTAACCTAAACTTCAACTTCAACTAGAGCATGTGAACAGGCAAGTTGTACTTGCAGTTTCTATTCTCTGTAATCCTGTCCTCTTCAGTAAGCGTCAGGACACACTTTTAATTTCACCGTTGAGCAACCACGTTTTGAAGCCAAAGTAAAATACAATTAACGCATGCATTATCCATATTGACTATTATTCCGGCGATAAGTCATTTAACGACAGATGGTACAATCATGTTCCCACGTACATGAATTCATCGACATTCTTGAGTGTACTATCGGATTACATTAAAAAGTAGTATGTGAGACGATTAAGGGCGTTGTATTCTAGTAGCTAGTATGTTGCCCTATTAGACGAAAGCCCGTAGTTCAATCCCCAGCTCAAACAAGTGGAACAAAATATGAAAAAATATTTCATTTCGAGACTTAATGAGACAAAAACTCTGAGAGTAAACAGATGAAAAGTTTCTTGATAAATTGTAACGTAAAAATATTTCTTTCAGTATTCCTCTTTAAATAGTCCTCTAGCAAAAGGTCTGAAAGTAAGCTTATAATCACAAAGAACCTTCTGAATTTATCCCTCAAAGTCGACTTTAGATTTCGAATAGTTTTTATTTGTAATATACACTTGAACTTGAAAACCCTTGTATTTAGTTTTTTCTTTTCCTTATTTTTGTTTACAACATTAGCAGAGTTTAGCTCACTTTATTTTTAAGTTTTTTGTTGCAGTTTAGGTGTCTGCCCGTTTTGTTTCTTTTTTTCCCATCATTCCTGTTTGGTTGAGTTCATTTGGTAGTTTAGTCAGACTCGACCGGTGCAGACGAGACTATACTGTACTAGACTAACTGACATTCCTGTCTGGCTGGAAGCCAATGCAATGAATGCGATAATCTTTGACACTTGCCAAGTACAACCTTTTTCCAAATGGAAAAAAACAAGGAAAACTCTGCTGCAACAACGGCTGCTGCCATATCTAGTAGTTTTGTGTTGTTATTGTTGTTGATGGCGTGGAGTAAAACAAATATTTTTGGGGTGCTCTACTGCTTACATTCATAGTTATTTATTAAGCATGTGCTAAAGATGCACAAGCAATAACGACAACAACAAAAATAAATTCGTATAAAATCTCATCATATTTGACTTTATTTGTTAAGCGGATTTACATACATTTTAACATGTTTTTTATTTTAATACTTCTTTTGGTTTTCCTGGTAGATTTGTCGTCATGCCACTTTTTCGAACGATAAGAGTTTTTACGCATCTGCTCTTTACACGCTGCACTCAATATGATGAATACTCCATCAAAAGAATGAGTTTCAAATACAATGAAGCTATAAAATGACATTTACAAAATATATTGGCTCACTAAGAATTTTTTGTTTCATTTGAGTTAATTTACATTTTTGATTGGATTTACAATCCAGAAGGCATGTTCTGACTTAGTATTCAACAAAATATTCCTCAAATTATTGAAATTTTTAATAATTTTTCGCAGAGGTGTGGCTGTATCTCACTCATGTCACGTGGAATATCGGATTTGAGAATAGTTAATGCTCTGGTTATGTTTTAACAATACCCCCAAATTCATTCTGAAAATCGTAGCTGCAATGATTCTTGTCAAAAGAACTCCGCTATCATGCTCCTATAATGAATACACTTCACAGTGACTGCAACTTTGGACTCATCTACAATAAAAGATTGCGAAATCACTCCCTCTGATTAAAAATGCATTTGTTGGGTGCATTTATTTCTCACAATTCATGAGGAGCACCACATTTGACAATTTTTTGCATTAGCAAATCCAATCACATGAAAATAAGCTTATCGGCGGAGCAGATTTTTTCGAAAAACTGGTTTTGTTTTTACTTCCTTCCATTACCTGTTGAACCAATTGCCGACGCATTTCATGGACTGTTCGTTTAAGCTCTTGCGTAAAATGATTTTTAAGAGCTTTTTCAAAATACACTGCCAGAGCTTCGTAAACATCTAAGTTTTTAAAAACGCTGCCGAATTGATGTTCGGTGATACGCACGTTTACAAAGGAGTCTTACAGTCCATAACCGGCCATGTTAATTAAAATGTTTTCACTTTCGTAGAACGGTTGACAGATTAGGTACATTTTGTTGATATCTACAGGATCAACAGTTTAATGTTGATTCCAAACGATCGATTTGAGTAACTTTACATGATCATTTTATTTACACGCAGAATTTTTGCCTGAAGTCTGTTGAAAGCAAGTCGCCGAATGAAATACATTTTTTGCGTATTTCGTTTTGTTTGAGATGTCTGCCCTGGGGTTTACACCACGGACTCTTGTATAAAAAGCTAACACACTGCCAATGAGGATACGGCGAACTAATCAGCAAATCATTAATTACATTGAGAAACAACTTGATGGTTTTGTCGAAAAATATTTTCTTCACACAAAAGTCAAAAATAAAATTCAGTTAGAGAATCTACGTCAATATGTAAAAATTTAATTGAGTATTGTTTGAAGCATATTTTGGCAAATCGTGTACAATAATACTTAGCTTTTTACACTTTTTTGCAATTGGTGGCAACCACATAATAATTTCACTAAAATAATGAATACTGGACTGATTTTACATACATGCATACATTCATTTTACATACATTACAACCATTCAGTTGGACTCTGAACAACTGATTTTTGAGAAACTTTTTCATGGTAATTTTATTTACTCTCAGAGTTTTTGCCAGAAGTCTGCTGAGATGTAGTCGCCGAAGAAATACTTTTTGTATTTTATTTTGATGTCTGGCCTGGGGCTTTAACCCTGGCTTTACGTCTAATAAGCCAACACACTACCTACTAGACTACGGCGACTTCTAAAAGGTTCTGTTATATTTTCAACGCTGTTTTTTAATAATTTTCTTACTTTAATTTCCAATTCTCTTACAGATGTCAGTAATATTTATTGAACATTCGTTACTGAATTCGCTTAAAACAGCAGATTTTTCAAATTCAAAAAATTTATTTATTTATTTATTTATTAATTACAATACAATTATAAATTATATTCTAATTATATACGAGCGGAGTAACTTATTGACCATATGCTCGGTGTAGTGTCACAGACCAGAGTCTCTCTAACAGTCTAGCACACTAACCACTAGACTACCAGTGCACCCTAAATTGAGAATTGTTTGATGCACATTTGGGAAAATCATGTACAATAATACCTAGATTTTTACACTTTTTTGCAATTGTTGGCAACTACATAATAATTTCACTAAAATAATGAATACTCGACTGATTTTGCATACGTACATACATATTACAACCATTCAGTCAGGAATAGGACCTAGCTCTTGACACCACTTATGTTGTGTGTGTTAATTTTATACATGATTGGTGGGACCTACAGTTTAAAGTCGACTCCGAACGACAGATTTTTGAGAAACTTTTCCAAGGCATTTTTTTATTTACTCTCAGAGTTTTTGCCAGAAATCTGCTGAGAGGAAGTCACCGAAGATTATTTTTGTCTGACCTGGGTTGGAACCGAGACCTCGTGTTTAATAAGTCAACACACTGCCTACTACTTATCGACTGATTTTAGTCAAATTATTTTAATACAGAAATGCAGTCTAATTTTCTTGTTTGTGCTTCTCAAGTCGACTAGCAATCAATAGTTCTATTTAAATAAATACAAAAAAGAAAAAAAATACAACACACACATTATTTAATTGGCTTTAAGATATTGAAATACAATAATTCCACATGATACAGAGATGTCATATTTTATAGGAAAACAGTTGTCGCATTACTTGCAAGCATATTTAACACAACCGGATGCGGTCGGTTCTGATGACTTACATATATCATCTGTTTTTAAAAGCTTTGTCACCTAGACCTTTGCCGTATTTTAAACATTTATTCAATACAGTTTCAACGATGTCCTCGAAAACCATCACAATTCCTAAATCCAACAACGAATTCAAGCCAATTGCCATTCATCCGTTTCTGTCTAAAGTAATGGAAAACCTCATAGCTAGATAACACGGTGCACTGCCGCAACACCCGAGTAACTACATAGTCTAAGTTGTTCACTAGATTGAGTAGAACTTTAAAATACTTTTTTTATTTTTCTCGAACCCTCCAAACTTGTTTTATTTGACAAGTAATTACAAGTAATTAATTGATCACCCAAATATGTTTGAGTATATTTTAAAAATCAAAAGTTTTTTAGAAAGGGGAGAGATTAGTCTTTCAAACGGTAAACATAAACATTTTGTTCAAACTTATATGTTATGAGATTTGATGGGGTAAACTTGAAAAATATTATTTTTTTCTTATTTTTCCAAGTTTGGCCGTTCTTAATTGGAAAATTTAATTAAAAACTATAAAATGAGTGATGACGTTCTGAAAGTGCATTATCTTGTGAAGAGATTGACACTTTGTTTGATCAAATCGTTTTTCCGAATTTATTTTTACATATATTAATTTTTTATCCTAATTTTTTGTATCGATTGCTGTTTCACGAGATTATAACATGTTCTTATTTATTTCATTTCTACATTTTTTCAAACAATTCATTACTCATGTAATCAATTATTTTTTATTACTTTATTTCTCTGATGTACTCTCATAGCACTTTCATTTATAAGATTATTATCTTGTTGTGCTATGTTCATATATGATCATAACATCATGATTATTACGGTCAAAATAACACAAAAACGGCAAAAAAAAAATATTTCAAGAAACTTATTGCCTTCTACGAATACAATTACACAATTACAACATTAAAGCGTTGTTGTAAAAATAATCCCAAATCTTTGAAGTTCACCGACTTCATTCCAAACATGACTTTCTATTGTGAGCAGGCAGTAGTAATTTGTATGCATTTTTAAATTGTTTTTTTTTTCTTTCACTTCCAATTGAAATCAAATCAAACTGACTTGGGATTAAATATTCATGGGCATTTACTAAAACAATGTTTTAAAAATTAGACAATAATTAACTCTAGGCAGTTTGAAATACAAACAAATGTATGGTTTTTCGATAGTAGACAACAATAACATGTTAAGCCGACAGCAAAGGAGGACACCAGTTATTTAGTACACATGTAATTAACATGCCACCTTTAATTTGTCTATTTGCGGTACATGGGCAAGTTCAAACACGACATGAACAAATTTTCCAAACGAAGACATATTGAACGTATTTCTACGAGGCATTTACATTCCCATACAACATTGGGCTGTTGTCACACAGTGACGGAAATATGAATGAAATATGATACTCAACTAATCGTCATGTTAAAAATTTGACAACGTAGAGAAACACCATGAATTCAAAAATAAAAAAGAAAAGAAAAACATAACATTTGAATCGTTTCGTCTTTGAATAAGATGGTAAATCGATGTACATGGAATGAGACCTTCAATTAACGAAACATTGTCAAGTTGTACAGCCACTGTCAAGGAAAGTCAATATTTACTGTCTATTATTTTTACATCAAATTTTTGGTTTTCCAGGCTTCTAATTTTAAATTATCTTTCTGTGGCTTGTCGTTTTCCGACTTTTATGTGATGGAAGTCTGAGTTTTGTTTAACGTATTTATTTAAGCGAAAAACAAATTAAAAAAAAGAAATTCTTGAAGCTAGTTGTAGTATTTAATGGAGTAAAAGAATTTCAAAAAGTGTAAGTGGCACAATTTTCGGTCTTCAATCATATACGTTCTTCATAGATGTTATATTGTTATATCTCTAAATAAGATTGTTCCACCATTCTTCTGCATTCTTCTAGCTTTTAAATTCTTGTTTCCATTAACAGATGCCTGTAATACGGAGACCTTCTGCAATACAATCCTTACATCTTGAGCTTATGATTTCATAGTTTAACACCGATTTTTACGGTCAGCTGTTTACATCTTCTTCAAGCAATTTAAACAATGAGCGAAACTGGATGCTTAAATTAACACCAATCGGATATGAGCGACTAATCACCAGTTAATCGTAAATTTCAGGTTTGGAAACCTGGTCTGAAGAGTTAGTAGGCACTAGTATATATGACTTTTAGTCAATCCTAACCTTCAAAAGACACGTATACAAAGTCTTGCAGCTGCCAACCGTCAGCAAAATAGAAGAATCGGGCCTGATTCGCATTTTATATCCATGGTGTCAATCGTTGAATATGGTTTGCTCAGTTTAAACTTTAAACTGAGTTAAATGAGCTACGAGAACTTTGCACGAAATAGATTTCCGAAAAAGACTGTTATCGATGAGAACATCACAAAATAATTTTGGATGCTCATGTCCAACATCGTGAATAAATATATTGGTATGAGAAAGCCTTGTTAAAAGTGGGCGCCGCACAAGGCCACAATCAACCACAATCAATAATGAGTCGATGATTCTGTGTAGCATTTTAAAACATTTCACACTAAACAATTTTTTCTAAGTTAACCTATTAACTTTTTAGCCTTTTTTACTAACATTTATAAGAACTCTCTGTCTCTGTCGTTTAATCTATCATTGCTATTTGGATGAAAAATGGTACCAAATTCTTGCTGATTATCTACCGTATACTTCCGATTTAAGAAATTGATACTGAAGTAGCTGAACTTTATGAACATTATTATGCACATTAACACTCTCTTGGTCGCATAGGGCGTTTGACTTCGTCGGAAAGAGCGAACTTATCTGCGTTGGAATTACTAACTTGTGAAATTGATGTCATCCATAAATGTTTTTAATTGACAAATGCTCCCTCGAAGCAGAGATACCTGAAAGGATTTGTTAAGTCAGGTCTAAATCCGACATAACGGTTGTTAAGCCCAATGGTATAAGTAAATTACTTTAGTAAATTTCTGCACACCTTTGGGCCTTTTTCAGTCCTCGAAATAGGCTAATCCAAGCTTTTTGAGTTTATCAAACACTAGCTGTTTATGTTTGTTTTAAAAAGGTTTGTTTGTAAAAATATATACATGTACAGTGAAATCATAATTCGTTACGGAATGAATAATACATCAACAAGAGTAAATATGTTCACCTCATAAATAAATTATAATTTTAAGTTTATTTTTTTAATTTGAATTATGAAGTTCATCATAGAAGAGACTCAACTGTATTAGATAAGCTTGAATATTTTAGGCAATTTTCAATTTTACTCTAATTTGCTTCACTTGCATTTTATTGGTAAGCAAATCATACGAAGATTTGTTGTAAATACAATGAGTTAGATCTCTAACTCCAAAGTGTCGCGACAATCCTTTAACTTCGACCACGGAAAATGGGTATTAGTTTAGAATATTAGAGGTATCAGTTCTTTTGTTAAGAACAGGAAAAAATTATCAATTCTACGCCACTGAAAATAATATAAATCACCTTCTCTTTGTCTTTTTGGGAGGGATTATTATACTTCGCAAAATACCATTTTACTGTTAGATTCCTAAATATTAGATTAATATCTACATACTTTACATCATTATTTTCCTTATTTAGCAATTAATTTTTAAATTATTTCAAGTAATTTGATTTCAATGATAATTTAAGTGTTTACTTAAGAGTTCAGTAATTGAATTCAAATAATAGAACACTAACTGAGTGCCGTGGTAGTCTACTCGATATTGTGGTACACTATTAACGTGAGAATCGTTAATTCGATTCTTACCAGACACTCTGATCTTTTACACTACACAGAGCATAAAATCAACTCGTAAGTTATAATTTGTAATCGTAATATATTTAATAAATACATACATACATATATAGAACAGTAATTATGAAAGAAAAAGCTATTATTCTTTTCGTTATATTGTTCTCATTTATTGGCGACATTGGAGAGCTACTGTATAGTGAAGTCCAGAGAGATTCTGTGGAATTGAATGGTCAGCCTAAACTTCTAGATTACAGATAGAAAGAAACTTTTTCCGGGTGGGTGAATTTGAGTCATATAAGAAAATTGGCTTTAAGC